>CM074594.1:5754430-7171305 GCA_037305975.1 Chrysolophus pictus
GGGCACAGGGCAGGGTCTATGCCACCGCATTGCCCTGTGCCACCTGCAAACACCAGGGCCACCGGCACGGCACAGAGTGGAGAACTGTGCGGACCACGCTACCCTGGTGTTGTGGTGTTGTTGTCCTACACGAGGAGCCTGAAAAAACAACTTTTTTTGTTTGTTTTCTTTGCTAGAAAACAAAAAGCAGCCACTCTCCCTCTGTCAAATCTGGAGCTGCTCAGCCTGACTCACACTGGGCTGTCCTGGTCCCAATGGGCTCTGCTGGTGGCACTGCGCACCTGGGGCTGGGACACCTCACTGCGTGCCTTAATGCAGCCCAGGAATTACTGTCCATTCAGCCTCCAAACCTCGGCCATTTTTGGTGAATCCTCAAATTAAAAAAAAAAAAAAAAAGGAAACTACAATTATGATTATTATTTTTTCAAATGGGAAAAGTATTTCTTTCATTCTCCCATAACACAAACCCAGCAAACACGAAAAACATGAACCCAAACCAAAGCTCAGACATCACATCTGGGGAGAGACCAAGCATGGAAAATTTTAATCCAAAGGTTAATGTTTGGGAAGTTCCGAGTGTGTGAAAAGAGGGGTTAGATGGGTGCTGCTCTGTGGCTCGAGCAGTTGTTGCCGCCAAGTGGCGGCTTTCAAACGGTGCCTGCCTGCCCCAGCCCAGGCTCTGGGAGTCACGGGCTAAAATAGAAAACAACTGAAATCATTGCAAGCAAACAAACAGTCAGATCAGATGCTGGAAAAGCCAAGTGGGGTGGGAGCCAGCAGCACGGAACGCAGCTCGAGCGCTGTGACTGCACACAGCCTCCTGGCTCATGCTGGTACATGACACCATGGCGGCGGTGTCCCCTGAGCCCTCCTGCACCACGTCCAGCTCCGAGGTGGCCCTGCAGCCTCGTGCCTTCCTGTCCCATTTGTCACCTCCATCCCTGCTGCTGTCCTGGGGCTCTGCCACCCATCCGCAGTGCCGGGTGCCCTGCAATCTGCCCTCTGCTTTCATCACTTCCTGCCTCCCAAATGCCTTTGTCTTCATCTTTGGCATGAGATGATGCCCTTTCCAGGCTTCTCTTTCCAACACCAGAAATCCTAGCTGCCTTTGTTAGGGCCAGGGCCATGCTTGTGCAATGCCACGTCTGCTTGCGGGGCCGTATCAGCGAACACAATAGCCAAAAGGCTCTGGGAGTTCAAACATCGCATCCTCCCACACTTAACTAAACACAAAGAGAAGGGACCACATGGCTGCAAGCACCAGGTGGGTTGGAGCCTGCTCCCCGGGGGTGGGAAGGACAGCACAGCACCATGGGCGTGAGAGCATCCGGCACACTGCTGGATTTATGGCACCCGGAGGGAGCCTTCCTGGGATGGGGGCAGCAGCGAACGCAGCCCTCCTGCCCACGGGATCTTCTCTCAAGCATGTGTTTGCCAAGGGAAGAGCTGTGCTGTGTCACACACCACGTGCCTATGCTGCCTGCTGCACCCCCTGCATCCATCCACCCTGGGGTAAGTTAGCTGTGTCTCAGATGCATGGAGCTCGGCTCCATCCCAAGCTCCATTGGAGTGAGGCACAGAAGTGCACCAGGAGAGCTCTGATCCTACCACTGTACCAGAGCACTGCCACCAGCATCTCCTGAAGGTCCCCAGAGCTGCTCAGCAGCCCCGTGCCTTCACAACAGGCTACCAACAGCTGAACTGATGGGGTTTGGTGGCAATGATCATAGAATTATAGAAACACTGCAGTTGGAAAAGACCACCAAGATCATCAACTCATCACCACCACGGCCACTCATCAAATCACAAAACCACAGGATCATCAAGCTTGGAAAAGTCTGCCAAGATCAAGTCTAACCATCAATCCATGACCACCACGCTCACTCACAGAACCATTCAGATTGGAAAAGACCTCTCAGATCCCCAAGTCCAACTCCATCCCACTGTCACAGTGCCCACTGACCATGACCCTCGGTGCCACATCTCCGCGATTCCCAGCACCTCCAGGGATGGTGAGTGATGCTAAATCAGAGGAAGCACAAAGCTGTTGGAGGTGTCAGGCACAACCGGGGCTGGTGGGAAACGCTGGCCAGAGGAAGGCAGAGGGAGAGCAGTGCAGTGTTAGCAGATAAGCCAAGGCTCAGCCCGGGGTCATGCTCGCCCATGCGTGTGCCAGCACGCTCCGAGTCCCAGCGTGGGACGCTCAGGCTCCTCCAGCTGCCCATGGAGCAACGCTCCTGTGCTGCAGCCCTCCAGCCAAGGGGGAAAATGTAATCAGAGCAATTTCTATTAGCAAGGATGTAAAGAGTTGGAACCTCTGGGCTGTCTTTTGACAACTAATTAATTACCAGGTAGCATCCCCTTGAAGCTGCCAACGCAGCGCGCACAAGTTGCAGCACGATTTGGGGAGAGAGATGAACTTTACAACAAACTGGAGAATTTTACTTCATCTTCCGCCACCATCTGAGATCCTGAGGGAACAGGAAGGGGTGGCAAGAGGCAAACTCCAAAGCCATCTGGGATCATCATTAACTCATTCACTCGTGGCCTCTGAAACAAAATGCCGATCGCGCCGAGCTGCAGCGCGGAACCAGATGGGGGCTGCTCTCATTCTCAGCTTCTTGAATGCTCTGGTGCCAATTCCTGCACATGGCTGCCCACCTCCTTGCAGCCCATCCCCTCGGGCCCCTCATTCTGGCAGTCAGGGCAGTCAGCCTTTGGAACTATTAGCAGCAGAGAGTGCAATTCAAATGGCTTTAGGTGATGCGTTCTTCAATAACGGCAACAAAAAGGAGTTAAGTGAAGAAGTATGTGAACAAAGCAGAGAAAAGCAGAGGGACGGAGAGGCTGCTGCTGAGAAAACCTGTATGGGAAATCATAGAAAAACCCCACAGTGGAAAAGGTTTTTGCCCAAGGGGCAACACGCCCTGGGGCTGAGCTCCCTGCACCAAACATCGCTGCCCTAAAACCCCTCCCTGAGCTTGGGACTAAGGGAGCCAAACCTCAAACCAGCCCTGGGTTGTTCCCAGAGCGAGGACGTAGCAGGGCAAAGGTTATCCAGGCTGCAGAGGTCACAGCAGCGGATGCCTCTGAGCACTGCCATGTGCCAAGCTCCAGACATCTCATCCAAAAAAAGATGCAGTCCAAGCAGCGGGCAGCTCGGGATCAGGATGTGTGACCTGCAGGAGCGCTGACGCCGGGCAGGCGGAGATAACACCAGAGTCCTATGGCAGAACCCTGGGGCCTGAACTAGGGGACAAGGCTCAGCAGGCAGGGACAGCTGGGGACAGTCACCCCAGAGGCTGCAGCATGGGGTGAAGGAAGCCACCAGCAGTGGGGCTGCCTTCAGGAGACACTTCTCCAATTACAGTTCTGCCTCACCACCCCGAACCGTGGGCAGCTCCTAGGAGCAGAACCCTCCACCACTTCCCCCCCCAGCCACCGGGACAGGACAGCCACAGGTCATCTCACTCAGGTGCAAATGTTTCAGGCTAAACCAAAGCGTTTCTTTCTCTTTTTCAGACTTACTTGATGTAAGTCCAAAAACTGCAGTGACATCAAAGAGCCCATTGAGTAGATCCCCTCCAGAAACACACAGGGACTTCACCTCCTCAGTACAAACACAGTTCCCCTGCAGACTTCCTGGGAACAGCTGAAGCAGCGCCGCACTTCAAAAACCAGCCTGCACATCACAGGGCTGGGGAGGAGCTCGCTCCTGGCCCTGGGTTGTCGACAGCCATTTGAGAGCCCATGCAGGATCTCACACCAAAGTGGTCTTAGAGCTGCGGGGAATGAGCTTAGTCCCTATAGGGGTGAAAGCAGAGGAGGGCAGGAGCTGTCCCATGAAGCCTGGAGGGAAGGATGGAGGAAGGTTCAGCTGATGGGACGCTTTGCTCCTCCTGGAACTGGTTACTGAGCAATGCCCTGGAGTCACAAAGAGGGTTCCAACCAGCAATGGAAGAATGTCTGCTGCGACACATGGCAACTGCTGTCCCCGCTGCAGCAACCAGCTTGAGTTTGCTGCCTGTTGTGGTTTGAGGTCATCCCCACAGGGATGGAGGGACCCACAGGAGCAGCCATGCAGGAGATGCACTGCATCCTACCCCGAGTGGGACTGATGTGCAAATAATGAGAGAAAGATGCGGGGCGAGGGCGGGTTAAGGAGATTAGTCTGGGGCACACTCTGGGAGATACACAATGTTAAGTATGAGGGCAAAGGAAATGAAAGCTGGAAACTCAAACAGAGTGAAGAATCCAACCCCTGCCTGGGCAGGAAGTTTACACTCTGCTTCTAAATATACATGTTTTTAAATCAACAAGCTTTCTTGTTCCTCAGCACTGCCGTACCACTATCAGAACGAACACCCAAAGGCAGTGCCAGGCTGAGCCCAGCAAGCTGCCCATCTCCAGCAACGAGATGGAAGCAGGGAAACCCCATCAGATGTGGATCAGGGTGCCCGGTGCCCAGCTCAGCTCCACCAAAAGGAATGGAAGTACCAACCTGTGAGCAGGACACACTGCCTCTTCCCTTCCTGCTCTCTGGCCACCACATCCAGGCTCAGCAGTCAGATAGTCACATATTTTTTTAATTTGATATAATTATCTCCTAGAAATTACTGTACACAGCCTCTTGGGATCTAAAGCAATTAAGTGAAGATAAATTTCTTTCATGGAGCAAGCTGTCAAAGGATGAAGCAATTTCATTCCCCATTTGAAGTGGAAGCTTTGGGTCATGCATGGTTTATTTGAAACAATGCCATCACCTAAAGCTGCTGATCTTATCTGTCTCTCTCTGTCTCTCCATTTCAAACTGCTGAAGATGTGCAGCGTGGCACTGCCTGAAGTGATGACATCTGGCAGCAGGCCAGCTGCAGAAACACGCTGCTCCTCCCCGAGCCCGAGTGCAAGAGGCCAAGCATTCCTATTAAAAAGGGGGAAACCGAGGTGAAAGCTGGGAAGAGCTGAAAAGCGGGAATCCTGCCCGAGGGAACGTGAGCCCAGTGAGCTACAGAAGGGGAGAGAGGTGCCTGTGGGGAGGGAGGCTCTGCCCCAGGGGTGTGGGAACACACAGAGCATCCCCAGGGGTGACACCGTGCCAGGTGTCCCCTCCTGCTGTGGTCACCCAGAGCAGCGGTGGGGATTCCACCACTGTGAGATTGAGGCTCTGTGTCCATGCGTTGCCAGGACATATGTTCTAAGTCTAGCCAAAGTTCCAGCAAATTCTCTCCTCACATTTCACCAGCCCAAGATGTTTCATTTTAGAAAGAAAGAAAAAAAAAACCAACACACAACCCAACACATAAAATAACTCATTTAAATAAATCATCCTCCCAACTGGTGGCTTTTATCCTGGAAATGGAAAAGGGAAGGATGTGGAGCAAAGAGCGGCTTCGCCATCTCCATGCATGCAGCACTGAAGGTGCTCAGATCCCACCATAAAGATGCTCAGATCCCAACTCTAAACCTCATGGGACACAAGGATCCACCAAGCCAAACTCTGTATCTTTACACAGCCTAAAGGTGCCACCCTGACAGCTGAATGACCTTCCTCTACCAGGGGCTGAAGGCATCGAAAGGAACAACAGTGAATGGATCTCAATGCCCTCCTTCTTATTTCTGCAAAATCATGCATGGAATAGGCTCTACGTCAACCAGCAAACCTCACCTCCTTCCATTCACACACATAAATCTTAATTCCTTCAACAATAATGAGCTCTATCATATGCACTGCATCATTTACACTTGAGATAAACAGGGAACCAAACTGTAAATCCATTCTGTTGCCCAGGAATGGAGCAACAGGGCACATGGTCAGACCTCAGTGCACACCTTCACCTGTTTGTATGTGCACCCATCCATCCCCAGCACTGTTTGGAGAATGTTTTTCAGAAAGCCAACCAGATAGACAGAAACGGATGTTATTATTGCCTCTTTTTGTGATACAGATTCTCACAAGTGCTGTACAGCAGGAAAAATGCTCGTGTGCAAAACCTCAGGGTAAATTTTGTTAATTCTGAAAAACTATGTCTCTTAACCTATTTTTAAGTAAATATATGCAAATATATTATGGGAAAAAAAAAAAAAAAAGATCTGAATTAAACACCCAGCATTTTTACTTTCCTTGCCTATGGTTACTTGCCTATGGGTGGGAAGAACCCAAAGGCTCCGCGTGACCCTTCCCTTCGTTCCCCTTCATCCTAAGGGACAAGGGTGGCCTGGGGTTGAGGCACTGGCCCCAAGTGCTGGGTATCAGGGGCCTGTTCTCATCCTGAAGCTGAGGCTTCCTGTGGGACCCGGGCCGGTCCCTCAGCCTCGTGTACCTCTGCTGCCAATCCTGAACGAGGAAATTGCTTTTCCTTATGCTGCAACATGTTGTGGAGATACGTTCATTAATGCCTGGGAAGTGCTTGGGCTTCAATGACGGCAAGAAAAGAAACAATAAATAAGACCACAGCCATATCTTGTCTTGATTTGGGATGGGACAGCAGTGCAGGACATGGTCACAGCCCACCAAGGGCGTTGGGTTCTCCATCCTCACCCAGGCACAGCCCCATACAACGCACTGCAGTGGTGGCAGGCAGCCCCCTAGCTCAATGACAGAGGTCACCTTCCGTCTCCCTTAGAGACAGAGTAGATCCCCATCTGTTATTTGGGCTGACCACTCCCTGAATTCCACTCAGTCTACTGCTCTGGCAAGCTTCCCAGGATGCAGATCTTTCTTATTCAGGATAACAATGAGGAGTTAGTAATTGGGGCTTTTTTCAGGTTTCCTGAGGTCCCTCCAATAGCTGCGTTGGTGGATACCACAGCCACTACCTTCTTCAGCAGGGAAGTTTTAAGCATTCTGCTCGGTCAAAAACAAAACAGAGCCAGTGCCACGAAGCTACAATGGGCTGAGAGCCGAGTAGCAGCACACAGAATCATAGAATGGTTGGATTGGAAGGGACCTTAGAGATGACCCAGTTCCAACCCCTGCAGTGGATGACTGTCACCCAGCTCAGCCTGCCCTCAGGGCACCTCCAGGGATGGGGCATCCACAACTTTTCCAGTGCCCATCCACTAGGCAGAGGCAGCTGGAGAGCCCGGCCCTCCTGCAAGAGCAGAAGCACAATGTTAAGTCTTGCAGCACCACAAAGGAGTGCCTGAGCTGCAGCCACGCTCCATGCCCAGGGAACGGCTTGGCCAGCCGGAGCAGCCTCTCCATTTCCTCCAGCTTTCTCTGGGCAGCAATAAGAGATGGCTCATTGGGAGGAGATCCAGCATTAATGGAGCTTTAATGAGGCCTTTCAATATACTTACAGACTAATCAGCAAATTCCAAGAGGTTTGAACTCTAATATGTCATTCCGAATAAACTGCAGCCACGGTGAATACCTTTTTCATGGCTGGGGCCGTGCACTGCTGGGCCTGATGCCCTTTCCAGCCGTGGCTTTGTGCCACGTGGGTGCCCGTGTGGCCGAAGCAAGGCTGTTACCTGCTAAAGGACCCAAAGCAAACACAACCCTTCCCATTCTCACTCATCTCGGAGCTCACTGCACCGATGCTGGCTTTGGGAGCACGTGCTCTGCCAGTTTCATGAACGGGACATTACCCGTGTCCCAGGAGCCCGCACCAAACCTCCGGAGGCAGCTCTGAGGACAAAGGGCCAAACACAAGTTTTCCATCTCATTACATAAACCTGGCCTGGGGACGACAAAAGCCAAGGATGTTCAACAACGAGCGTCATCTGATCTGCACAGAAAGCTCCAGCACGGACTGAAGGCAGGCATGGGACAAGGCTGATTTATTCTGTCAGTCTGCGCCTTGAGCTGAAGATCGCATCACACTTCCAGAAAACACTTGAAAAAAGCCTTCTGCTGACACCACAGCCAAAGGGAGCAGCACTGCACACATGTTGGTACGCGTGCACGGCTCACACCCAACAGCACGACTCCCTCTGAGGTGACACGATGGCCAAAGTGCCCCATCCTCGAGCAGCAGGGCTGGCAGCATCTGCCCTTGGCCCTGGATCACAGCTCGGGGTCCCAGCAAGCAGCTCGCTGCCCCCAGCACTGCATACGAGTGGGACAGGAGGAGGAGAGAAGCCCCAGAGATCGCAGCGCACAGGATACGGTGTGGATTCATATCTGGTCAACAGAGGTCTTAAAATGTCAGGGTGAACAGTAGGGCAGTCCTGGAGGGGAAGCTTGTTTGGGCTTTAACAATAGGCTCAGTGACCTAGACAAAGAAAACCTTTACTGATCAAACCCGCAGATTAGACACTGCCTCCTGCTCTCCCCCATTTGCCACCAGACAGAAAGCTCAGAGCGTGTACGCTCACACTGTGCCACCCTCAGCCTCTGGAAAGAGGCTCAGTGCTGTCAGCACGTGATCCCATAGGAGCAGTCACACGAGATGGATGTGCCACCTCCGTGCCACCTCCCGGCAGCCCCTGGGGGCTCTCCCCTTGCACCCCCACTTCCAGATCTGACGCATACACCCCGTGCTCCTCTTTAAGCAGGAGCTTCGGACCCCCTCGTCCCTCCCAGCAGCTCAGGGTGTTCAAAGCAGCCTGCTGACAGACAGGCAGGTGTGCGGGTGACAGCGGCCACCTCCCCGCTCGCCCTCCCCAGCGCAGCCCCAGGCACAGCACGGGGGAGTAGTGAGCCCAGCTGTGACATTTCCTTTCACCTATACCTGTACAGCTGTTTCCTACAGGGCTGCAGCCTCGAGTGAGATGTGTGAGGCTTCTGTAGGTGCTTGGGAACAAGATGGAACAGAAACGCTTCACACCTGGCCCCAAAATTACAGCACGCTGGAACGGGGCCAACGTAAACTGGCAGAGTACCAGTTGCAATGGACATCAATTAAGAAGGCTGTCATCCTCAGACTGCAGGGTTTGCTTTTTGCGATCTGCATCGCTCCTTAAGCCTTCAGCAGCACCAGCGCTGGAGTTTTCCAGATGGGATCATTTCCCTCAGATTCCACTCACTAGATTTATTGCAGCCTTTTTTTTTTTTTTTTTTTTTTTTTAAACTCACCCCCCCCTCCTCCTTTAAGAGACTGAACTATTATTCCACATTGCAGATTTCTCCAGGGCTGTATTCAGTGTCCTCGTGCTGTACGAGTGCTTGTTTGCAATGAGTACCCTTTACCTTCAGCTGGAGAAAACAGATTTAAAAATATGCTCAAATCTTTTTCTGCTTTAATAGTGACTGCCAGTCAAGCCCAAAGGCTGAGTGACCACAACGTGCCCTGCACAGCCCCAGGAGAGCAGCAGCAGACCCTGGGACAGCACGCAGCAGGGAAGGTCGAGGGTGGGATGGAGCCCATCTCCGACCCCAGCAGCTCCTGCCCAGTGCCCGCTGTTGGTGGCAGGGATGCTTGTTTGGAAAGGCAGACAGGGATGGAAGGAGTTTTTCAAGGATGACTCCTCCTTGGACTCTCCCGCTTGGGGCTCCGGTCTCTGCTCACAGTTTCCCTTTTCCTCCCTGGACCAAGCTCTGAGCTGGAAGCTCTCACTCTCATGGGCTGAGAGCATTCTCCTGCCAGCTGGAGGGGAGAAGCTCGAAAGTTATGGAATGGGAATATGGAAAGGATGCTGAGAAAACAGTTACATTCCCTCACCGGGGTTTTCTCTGTGCTTATGAAGAGTCTGTGCTCTCTGACTCCTGGTCTCACAACCTTTCCTCCCCAAATCACTGTAAGGCCACCACTCTGATATGACATGCAGCCTTGAAAAGGACAGAATGTTGGGTCTGTGGAGGCATGGCAAAGCCCAGCCACTCTGATTGCTGTTCCTTCTGGACCTTTAAACTTGGGGCTCCCTATCCAAGAAGCATCACACACACTACTACACACTGACAAGAGATACCTTAAAAGCCTTAAGAAGACTGAAATACTGTAAATATATTGAGTAACAAGAAAGGACTAATTTTAGCCCAAGCCTATAATTAAAGGATCCAAAATAGCTCACCCACAACACAGCAGGTCACCAAATCTACAGCTTGATGGGGAAACTAGAGAGAAGGTAGAATGTCAACCATCCTTTAGGTGGAGAGTGCAAAGGAAAGAGATTTGTGTGCTGTGAAGAGGCACTCTGCACGGACAGGTGAGTGGTGCAAACAGCAGGAAGCAAGAACTTGTGAAACAAGAACCACACCGAGCGTGCAAAGCTCAGAGGAGCTACGCAGGACCTGATTTCCAGGGCTGGCACAGCACAATACGGAATATTGCTCATAATTTCTCAGAGCCTCCCAGCTCAGGGCTTTAGATTGCCTGGAGAGATGAGGCAGGGCTCAGACGAGCTGAGTGGTGAGTATCTGAGACAGTCCACTGCACACATGAGCATGCACATGAGGGGAAAAAAAAGTGCCTCGCTGTTTCAGAGGAGGGAACCACAGTGACTAGCCCTATAAGCATACGTATTAATCATGCACCGTCTGGTTTTAATCCACACACTGCTGATCCTGCGTCTCACTGTATTGTTATCAGGGGAAGGAGTATTTCTCCTCAATCTTATTCACCAGCCAAAAGCCTGAAAATGCAAAAAACACATTTGTGAAGTGCCTTCCCAAGGACCCTGGGCCCCGGACCTGGTGAGCTGGGGCTGCTGCCTTTTTATTGGCGTTTAAAAACCTTTTATTAACGTGTGTCAGGGCTGGGGGAGGAGGGAGAGGCTCGGATTTCAGGACCCCCCATGCAGGGAGGTTTATTGTGGGAAGGGACATTAACACTTTCTCCTCCATGTCTCCTTGCTTGGGGAATGGGGCAGAGCTGCCTTTGGGCAGGGCAGCTTTCAGAGGGAGATGCTGAGCACAGGAGGAACTTGCAGGGATGCAAACAATGAACGATGCCACCGAGGACCTCCCTACTGCACAGCCTTCCTGCAGCCCTGCCACCAGCACTACAGGGACACTACACAGCAGGATGCTCCCCAGACACCAGGATGAGAGCTGAGGAATCCAGGATGTGCCCCACATTCCCAGGAATGTACCCAGAGCAGACCCGCTCACAGCTCAGACTGCCTGGCAAACCCACAGCCATCACCTCCTCTTTTCCTGCAGCCCAGCTCAGCCACGCAGCTGCTCCATGCTCTTGCAGGGCATGATGCTGGGTGACTTTGAGGCCCTTTACCATGGGCTCCCATTACTGGCAGCGTTTCCTTCGGCTGTGAACGCTGCAGACGCAGTCTGACAGCCCAGGCACCAGGCTGCATAGTTTGCTGTTGACTGGTACATTCGCTGGTGTTCCATCACACAAGCTGCAATGGATATCTGCCCAACATACGCCCAGGAAAACATCACCAAGTTATGTTCACCCCGGAGACAGCTTTTGTTGGTTACAGCCTCAATGACAGTGCAGGAGACGACGGGAAGCTCTAAGTATCACACTGGCTCCAGCAGGAATCCTAACGCACAGCTTCATGGCAACGAACGGAGTCAGAACATTTTCACTCAAAATAAGAGCCAGGCCAAATGCTCAAAAACTTGCTGAGAAACTCTGGCTGAATTGTGCACTCCATCTGCTAAATGGGTCACGGAAAACAAAAAGAAGTGGGAAGCACAGTGCTTTGTCCTTCACAGCTTACAAAACAGCCATCCTCTTGGTGGAGCCAATAACCTCACACCATTTTAAGCCCAATACTCTCCACTCTTGCTTTTGAACAGATTCCCTTCCCCCGAGTTTTCCCAAATTCATTGAGAAACTGCAGTGCAAAAGTATCAGTAAGCAAGGTGAGATTGGTGCGAAGAGGGAACAGCCTCTTCATAGCCATGCAGCTGATAGGAGAGGTAGCACAGCAGCTTCCTAGAGATGCTCTGGTACACCGGAATTCTCCTCCCAGCTCCCAGCACACTGACAGGGTGCAACACAAAGAGCAGAACATTGTCTGCCTCTCTGGCAAAGACCTGCTGTGAACATAGCTTGGAAACTGGGCCAAGCCTGAGAACACGAAAGCAACCAGGTGCAGAAAAATAACTCTTGCTAACCAGCAATGTAAAATCGGCACTGAAAAGAGAATTCTTGCTGCACAGAAACACTATTTCTCACCTGCTTGCAGCTTGGTCAATCAGGAACAGACAAATGCACACAAACAGGAAACTTCCTGCAACACGACTGGACTGCTGCAGAGTGAGATTTGCCTGGGTTGTGCACACTGAAAGGGCAGGGAGCAGTGGGAGACTGAGGACTGCACTCATGGATCCTCTTGCTAAGTTGAACCAGGGTCCTGAACTGCAGGAAAGTGCAACACGGCCGTCACAGTGCTGTCATTACACAACTGCTGCCACTCCAGTGCCTTTCTGCAGCATTACCAAATCACATCCAATGAGGTAGGAAGGTTCAAAGAGGTTACTTTGCTGTCAAGGCAGCTCACCTCCACCCAAGCTGTACGAGAAGAGCCACCCACCCTGCTTTTACAAGTCTCTTAATGCTGAAGAGATTCTACACCATTGCACAGGAGCCTACTTTCAAGTGCTTAACTACCCTAAGGAATGAAGCCTTTCCTCAAGCCTAATGTTCATCTATTTTGCTGCAATTTATGCCCATTCCTTCCTGCGCTGTTCAGCACAGAGCTGGAGGACAGCTTGTTCTCCTCCTTCCCACAACAGCCTTTTCTCCAGCTGAAAGCCGCATTTTCCCTAAATTTTCTCTAGCCTAAAATGCCCCACTTCTTTCAGCTCCTTCCTGGAAGTGAGGTTGATGGGTTCTCTGCTCTACCTCACCTGTCCCCCCACCCGTATTCAAAGGGAATACACACATCTGCTGCTTCACATTGGATCAAGAAGAGCCCCTGCAGCACCCGATGCTTCTGCTCAGCATGGGCAGCACTGCTGGGTGAAAGGAACCCAGCTGGGTGTGATGTGCCCGGTGCTGAGGCAGAGGGACCAGCAGGCAGCACAACACAAGGAGCACTCCACAGGGGCTCTGAGACTTGCACAAATTCCAGCCAACACCCCAACGTGCTGGGTGGGATCGCTGTTCTAATGTCAGTTACTTTCAAACCAAACAAAACCCACTGAGGAGGCAAAAAAAAAAAAATACTGATGTGGTGGACAGGCCAGGACATCCAAGCCTGGCTCCTTCTCTCTGGGATGTGCAATCTTCTCAGTGGAACCGATTCGGCCCCATCACACCCTGCGTGGCTGGGTGCCTGCTGCTGCACTGGGATGGACACCAGCTCCCACCAGTTCTGTTGCACAGTTTCTTTATGGGGTGTTAGAATCGAAGGGACTCGAGATGGTGACAAATCTCAGCTCTGCAGCTCAGCTGCAGCAGGAGCACGGAGATGCTTCTTCTTTTTCACGCACGTGAGCGCAAGTGCTTGGCAGGGCAGGTAGATGGCACTCTGAATGAACTGCTGTGTGGTTACAGCAGTCAGACCCTGGGGAATAACAGCTCCCTCCCACACGGCACGGGGCACAGCCCAGACTCAGTGCCTGGAGGAAGGAGCCCATGCATAGGGACAGGGGTAATGGGACTGTCCCCACCAGGACACGGTGCAGTTGTGCTACCTTAGGGCAGAGATGTGCTCGCTATTTGACCTCTGCAAACACAAGACTTGAAAATCCTTTTTGCCAGCGACTTCCTAAACTAAAATGTTTCCCCAAAACTGGAAGGCTTTCAGTTTTAGTGGGGCTGCGGGCAGCACTGTGAGCACGGGCAGGGCAGACGGAGAAGTGAAAGAGAAAATCGCACCTCCTGGGTCCCCCCTGTGACAAAGGTCCTCAATTTCTCACGGTCATTTCAGGAAAATGTCAAGATGCGGCACACGGGAGCACGCACTGCCACTGTTACCAGCAGGCTCCCGCCAGCCCTGCACCCCACTTCTCCTCCTACAGCACCGACTGCCCAGGGAAGCTGCACAGCAACACTGCTGCTGCTGCAGTTCTGCCCGCGAGCAGGAAACTGCTGAGAGCCACTCTCATCCTGCCGTGCCTCCGAGGGCGTGCAAAACAAATGCCATTGTGCCTCCTTCATCCCCCCCCCCCTCCCAGGTTCAGGCACGGTATCAGCCCCCAGGTCCCTCCTGGCCAGGTGGTGGCAGAGAGCAGACCCCAAACCCCACATCAACAAGGGAACTGATTTCATTATTCTAAAAACAAACAGCCGAAGGAAAGTTCAGGCTAGAATGGGCTCCTAGAGCAAAGAAAGGAAAATAGAGAGCGGGCAGTGGGGAATGCTTCATATTCCTAAAAGCCTTTTGTACGTTAACACATGGTGTCTGCTTCTCTCTAGTCACCTATTTATCACTCTCCTCTTTAGAGAAGGAAAAAAGTCCTGGCTGCTTTCCTAAGGCAGAGTTTTGTGGCTGGGGGGAGGGGGAGGGTGCTTTAAGCATGATGCAAACCATTTGGAGTGCACTGAGAGCACTGCCAACACAAGCTGCACTATTTAAACAAGTGAGGAAATGATCGTATATACAACATGCCAGCGAGCACACACACACCAGAGGAAGTCGAGAGGGGTTTTCATGACACAGAGCTGGATGTCAGCGGCTGAAAGGTCGATATTTTCCCTTAACACCCTTCTCAATGACTTAATCGTGTTCCGTTTGCACAGAAAACTTCCCAAGAATAAAAGTCTGGAGGAATCGAGGGGGGATGTTTGGCCTACTGCTGACCTTGTCCGAGGTCCTCTCCACGTAGCAGGGCTCCTGGGGGGCGACCAGCAGGGGAACGAAGCCCGAGAGCAGCCGATCCTCTTCCAGGCTAAGCAGGGCAAGGTCGTCATCTGGGTCCTTGTACAAGGGCACCTCCGACTGATTCACTGCGGTCAGTATGTTACAGAAGTCAGCCAGCGTCGCCCACACATCTACTGAGACCCTGGGAGAACGAGGAGAGACGTGAGCAATTCGGGGCTGGAATGCATTGGGAGTTGCCTTGCGACGCTGCGGCGAATACCAGAGAGGTGAGACGAGGCAACGCACACCGCCCCGCACCGCGCTGCCGCAGCCGTGCCCCACGGGGAGGGCTCTGCACACAGCTGCACTGGCACCGACCCCAGGAGGGCTCTCAGCCCTCCAACCGACCCTTCCTGCCCCCTGCATGGGAACGGCTCGGCCCTTCCCGCTGCTCTGCCCCACGCTGCATGCGGGAAGCGGTTCCCCAGCAGCCCCAGGGAGCCCAGCCCGTTCCAGCTGGGAGAAATGCCTCTCGCTGCTCTATTTCCAAGCCTGCTGGGAAGACAAACTCATCTTGCTGCGGGGGCAAAGGCAGCACTGGGGGCTGGTATTTGCTGCCAGCACGCGCTGCAGCCACGCTCTAAAGCTGAGAAAGTTTGCAGCTCAACCTCAGCCTCGTGGCGTTAACTCGTGCTTTGCTTTTGGCCATGGTTTCAACGCCTGAGAGCGACCCGCAGAGCTGTCCCTGCACTGTCTCACCTTCCTTGGTGGCACTGAGGCCACGGGCAGCCCACTGGAGTGCATCCCCATCACACATCCCCATGGCTTGGGCCATGCCATACAGCACTGCTCGCCCCAATTCTAGAAGCGCTTCTGGAGGGTTCTTTCAGCCTATGAGCTGGGAAGAACAGAGGAAGGTGGGGCAGCACCGAGAAGCACAGAGCAGCCAGCATCACCCAGGGTGCAGCAGTGACCAAGGGCTGGAGGGAGGCCCCCCTGCTCTTTGAACTGCTCCAGGTGGACAGAGTCTGCGCTCGGTTATTTACGGGAATCAATGTACCAGGAAAGCGCACTGAAATGAAACATCTTGTTTTCAAGAGCGTCCTGGGAGCCAGGCAGAATGAGCAGCCATTAATCAAAGCCCGGCACGTAATCAGCACACATGTAACGCAGAGTCGCCCACGTCCCCGAGCCAGCCCCAGCCAGCACGCTGCAGAGGAGAAGAGGTCCTTCAAAGCCCTCTGCGCACAGACACCAGGAGCTGGGTTCATTCACAAAGCTCCATCGCTTGGCTCGGCCAGGTCTGGCTGTCAGAAATGTTTAAATATGGAAAAAAATAAACAGTTGCAACACGTTTTTTCGGAGGGATCTGTCCGAGGCCCTTTGTGATGTAATGGGAAACGTTGCGTTTGTGCTACCAGCTGGAAAATAAACAGAGCTGCGAGGGTTAAAAGGAACTGAACTTTCCACGACCCCTATCTGCAAAAGAAGAAAATAATAAGAGGAATGATCCACTGCCCCACAGCCCTGATAGTTTATCCTCCGGCCCGGGCTGCAGAGACAAGCACCGGATGTGATAGGGCTGCTCTGGGCCACCTCCAAGGCAAGCTCTGCCCATGGGAGATGCGCAGGGCTTGGGAGGCTCAGCCCTCCCCCAGTGCCCTGCTGGCAGCCAGGCTGGGCTGCATGCACCCAGTCACATCGCAGGGCTGGGGCACAGAGCAGGGGCTGCAGCAATGCATGAGCTGCAGTGATGCGCAGGCTGCTCCCAGGTGCGTGGGGCAAGGATAGAGAAGAAAGGAATGCAATGCACGGGGGCCATCTCCCTCCTCAAGGCTTGTCCTGTGAGCTGACACCGTCAGCATCCTGCAGTCCCCCAGCACCTGGACCCTATACAAGCATTCCCAGTCACTTTATCCCCTTCATCTTCAGCTCCCTACAGCTTCACGGGGCCTGGCCACATCTGTCATTTGTGCTGGATGTGTTAGGTTTCCACCCTGGGTTTTCTTCAATGCAACCACAGTTGTGCTGTGGCGGGCAGCGAGCTCCCGCTACAACACGACTCCGAGCAGCCCTACAGCAGCCAGCACACACCACATTTCTGCACCTCTGACCATTCGCTGCCTCTCCCTTTGCTCCGCTTCCCCCTCCGCAGGGCAGCACCACCCCCTGAGGAGGGGTCCCAGCGGTTCCCCCGCTCTCGTTGGCCAAAGCCCTCTCTCTGCTGCCCCTTCCCAACACGCTGAGGCCACGGCTGAATGCTTTCTGACTCCGAGCCCAGCCCTGCAGATCCCAGAGCTTTTAAGCGAGGAAGCGAGGAGGGGGTGAGCGCGAGGTCTTCCATCAGAACGGGGGGTTCATTCACTTCCCCACAGACGCATTTCCATTTGCTTATTCCACCAGGATGGGGGGGAAAAAAAAAAAAAAAAGGAAAAAAAAAAAAAAAAAAAGAGTTAATTTCTTTTTTATTGCCTCAGGATTCCAGGTTTAATGTAGCTGTCAGTGCGAGCGCAGCCCAGCTGCACGCCAACGGGATGCGGCCATGCACAAGTGCAGGCTGAGATGTGTGGCCAGGGCTCCAATGGGGACAGCCCTCACTTAGGATGATGCCCATAGGGCCGTGGGGGGGCACGTGGAGATGCACACCGAGGCCCAGAGCCCAAAGTGGGGCCCTCACACCCGCCACCATCTTGGCCGGGGGAGCGGGCTGCCTGGTGATTAATATCAAGTACAATGACCCCATGTTACAAGCCTGCGGGGGCCTGTGGAGGTGGCCATTTCCTGTGTAATACCAGCTTGTTTAAACACTAACAGTCAAACTCCACAGCTGCAGAACAAACCCGGAAAGAGAGGAGCAAAAGAAGCCCTGCATTGTGTTCCCGAGGCCCGCGCTGCCGTGCAGATGGCAAACGGTGTGGGCTGGGGGATGAGGGGCCACGAGCCCGCTGCCAGGAGCCCCCCAGCACCACACACAGCCCACGTCCTGCTCCCAGCTTCCCTCCTTCCCACCCTGCCTCGCCGGGCTCAAGGCAAGGAACAAAAAGGGAGCTGAGATGGGAGCCCTTCCCCAGGCTCGCCCTGCTCAGTGGAGACAACCTTGGGGTCAGAGCGGGACAGTCCTTCAATAGCTCTGCCCCTTGGCATCACTGATTTTTCCCTGCTCTGCCCTACACGTGGTCCCTCTGGTCACCCGGGTGCCACCATACTCCTCCCTGAGGTGTGCGGCTGCTCCCAGCCCCTGCACTAACACACAGCCTCTCTCTTTGGCTCCTGTTCCACCCAGCTCTACCTTCACTCTCAGCCAGCTTTACACCACCGAGACTCCTCCGAATCCTCACTTTGATGTCTTGATAGGGAAATTCTGGTGGACAGCATTACTATCAAGGCTGAAATCTGCAAAAGGGATTTTCCGTTTCGTCTCCAGTAAACTCTTGACACCCCTGCCCAAGACTCTGTCCATCCCTCCCAGTAGGGGCTGCCATCTCAGGGACGCTTCTCTGCAAGACCGATGTGATGAGAGAGATCTGGCAGATCTCTCTGGGAAGGTAAGCTCCAGAATGTGCTCAGAGCTTTTGGATTCAATTTAATACTTGGTTTAAATTAACCATTTTTAAATGCTTGCAGACAGTCTCTGCAAACTGAGAGGCCCTTCACTGCAGCGTGGAAGGAGAACAGATTCTCCAGGGTCAGCCCAGTGGCAGATAAGTCTGTCCAGCCATTGGCTTCCCTATCAACTCTTGCATTGCTTTAAGCAATGGATTCACTGCAGCAATAAAACAGAGCACAGAGAAGCTTTCTTTTCCTAACTCAGCTCTTCAGCCCGAAAGGAGACACATTCACCCCAACAGCAGCAGCTCCCTGGAGGCTCACCTTCCACTCATCTCTGCCTTAGGAGATGTCTTGCTCCCCTAGGCTTTGCTGTCACCCCATCTCTGCAAGGCTCTCCTGAGGACAGCCGGTCTGAGAGATGCTACCAGCCCAGGGCTATGGCACACACTGCTCCAACTCCTCCTGTTCCAACCTCAGTGCAACGTTTGCCATGAGTCACGTGTGTTTTAAGACACTGAAGTGAGAGCTGTGAGCAGCCAGAAGACCTGGGAACACCTCCACTCATGTGGTCTGGTCCGGAGCAACCATCTCTAAGGCAGAGATGTCCACAGTTGGGTTTAGCTCCCATACTGGAAAACCCAAGATCTCAATTCTGGTCTTTTAAAAACAACTCTCAACACATCCTTTGAGTCACACCTGGGTGTGATCACTTGGGTTCACGTGATAGAGCAAGGAGAGCTTTTGGGGAAAGATTTTCCCTTTTGGCTGCTGGTGCCCAGCTTGGGAGGAGATGCTTGCCCAGAGCCAGCTCCATCCCCACATCCCTGCCAGGACACAGACCCACAAATGGAGCCTTCTAAAATTCCCCTCCTGCCCTGCGAAGCCCACGTGGCTCTGCGCTGCATGCAGCGCTCACCCCTCGCACCTTTCCCTCCGTCTGTCCAACAGGGAAAGCAGCGAGCAGAGGAATTTGGTGTTTTTTTTTTATTGTATGGACTCAAATCCAGCAGTGTGATAAATGCATCCGAGCTACAATTAGGAAGATATATAGCATCAGAATGCGAAGGTCTGGGCAGCGTGGTGAAACGCGGGCTCTCCAGAGCCCCAGCTATGTTTCCCATTATGTAACCCTGGTCATGGGCAGACAGCCAGACTCCAAATGAAAAAGAGACTCTGGCTTGGCACCGTTTCTATTTTCCTATCCTCATTCGGGGTCAGCGCAGTGTCATACAGCTGCAGAGAAAGCTCCGGGGATTAAACCTGGGAAAGACTCCAAGACCAGGACCTGGGTTCAAGTACCAGCTGAAAGCAATAAACCAACTGCCACAGCTGGGCTGAGTTTAGACGTTCTCAAAGTCCCCCAGCTCTCTCACTTACTAAGAACCAGCAATCACGAACATGGCGAACGCAGCACGAGTGGAGGCCTCGGGATGTAGAGCCCCAGCAGCCCAGGCCCTCGGCTCTGGTGGAGGCTTGACAAGCTGCCCTGCTGGCCCCGAGCCCAGGCCATCATTCTGGCAGCAGTGCTGGCCCCGGATGAGCTGCACTTTGATGCAAGTTCTGAGCCAGGCCTTTTGCTCCTGGTGGGCTGCCAGGTGGGTATGGGGCCTGTTTTTTTCCAGAAACATTTGCACATTCGTGGCATCCTTGCAGGGTGCTCCTGTGCTTTAGGGGTTTTTTTGTTGTCCCCTTCCTGAATCATGGCATCAGGGTGCTGGGAGGCGGCCTCAGTATGTTCCCAAAGCTTCTCCGTTGGCACTGCTGAAGGAACAGAGCCTGCTAAGGGGACCTGGTGGCACGTCCCACTGCCAAAAGGCACAGAGCACACATGCAACAGCCCAGCAGGCCCCTGCTCAGAGTTCTGCAACTTGGCATCTGTGCGCGCTCCTTTCATGCTCTCCCTGCTTCTGAGCTCACCCTGCCCACAAACCTTGGCTTCCTCCAGCGCGCCTGCTGCTCTGACCCATGTTTTACTTCTGAGCTCCTTTGAAGCCGTTCCTATCCAAACCCCCAGACTTGGTGACTCTACCTGGTTACTGAGCAGCCCCAGGCGAGGCAGCATGCTTCTGTCAATAGAGAGCTGAAACTCTAAACGAGTGCTTCCCTCTTCCTTTCCTACCTCTGGGGAAAACGTTGCAAGTCCCAGGTCATGCCCAGGAGCAGAGCTGGTTCCCTGCAGCTCCAGGGAGGCTCAGCTTCTCTCGGACCACCAACACTTGGGTACACAACGCTGGGTCAGCATAAAGCTCTGGGCTGAGAAAGCAGCTAATCCCCTTGCCATGGGCAGGGCTGGGGGACCAAAGAGGCGGAGGGAGCCCTTAAGAAGGCAGCCCATACCCTAACAGAGACTCAGAGATGGGATGAGAAGGGTATCTCAGCCACCTCCACGCAAGATGGGCAAGCAGCACGACAAAGACCCTCTCTCCGTTGGGCAACCCAAGACCTAACGGAGCAGAGCCCATCGCCTTGCTGGGCAACTGAGAACCTGCACCTGCTCCAGTACCCCAGGGGGACGCAGCAGACCTGCGCCCACACCACAGCCCTCACCCACAGCAGGGGAGGCAGCTCATCCCTGGAAGGCGCCAAGCGCCGGCTGCGTGAGCCCGATCAGAAATTCCATCTCGAGGCTGCCCGTCGCCAAGGGCTCGGCGGCTCTCTGTGCAGTGGAAGGGGGGATTGGTGCAAACAGGCGCACGTGACAGATCCCAGTTTGAGTTCCTGCCCAAAGATGGGCAGCGGTTCACATGAGCAGGCAACGGTCCCACACCGAGCAGCCGACAAACAGAAAACAGACTCCATCTCCACAAAATGAGGCCCAGAACTTCCTGTGTGAGATTTCCATTTCCTCAGCCAAATGAAAAAGAACTGGAGTAGAGGCAATAAACTAGGAGAGCAGGACTGGACCTGACGCACGGAGCGGGGACCCATTAATGGTTAAGCCACTTTGCTGGATTACTCTTAATGCGCCTTCCCATCACCCTGGGTTCTGGCTCCTTTGGATTAACAATAAGACGTGATTTCAGGCTCTGGATCCGGAGTACCGGAGGCAGATGGAAAATCCTGCGGGAAAGCAGCTACGGAGCATGCTCAGACACTGCTTCGCATACTCCATACTTGGCCCTTTTACTTGATTTTCTGTCCAAAAATATGCAAATTGCCTAGTCCGCATTATGGACTAATGGGCTGGAATCGGCCAGTTTAGAAAATTAACCCTTTTTTGTGATGCAGGGGTAGAGGCAAGCTGTGTCTGAAGCTGAAGGGAGGCGACTTTTGGAGCTTCAGGAACAGGCAAGCAGCTCCAGGCCAGCCCACCCTGACCAAGGTTTGCCTGTTTCAGATAAAAAACAGGCAGTAAAATGCTCGTGCTGCAAACGGACTTACCTCCTTCCAGAGAGGAAGGCTCTGTCTTTGAGCTGGTTGGGCTTGAAGGAGATGTATCCCAATAAAGCAGACACACACCCTAAGCACAAGGTAAAAATCCAGCTCATGGCTCATCTCCTAACAGCCAGAAGCAACGAGGCACATGCCAGAACCTTCAGAGCCCCCTCAGCCCTTAACACCCCCAGTATCCAAAGCTGGACACCTGTCACTGTGACACTGAAAGTGATGAGTCCCCATCAAGCGTCCCCTGCACGCAGAGTGCCACATCCAGGAACAAGTGTGAGTGAGGGGGAAAGGTGGCACAAGGAGCCCATGCAGGGAGGAGACACTACAAGACAGAGCAGAGGATGCACGTACTGTTTGGGGAGCTCGAGAGAAGTTGGTGGAGGATTCCAGGTGTCCGGGTGGCCAAGCATCCAGTCTGACCAGACCTTCACACTGGGGAGCAGCTCCTTCAGGTCCTGGGGCAAGGCAGAGACCTTGATGTCATCCTCCTCATCCTCCTGCTCCTCTTCCTGTGGCTGAACTACAAAGACAAGAGGAGCTCATTGAGCTAGGCTATGCAGCCCCTCCGTCTCAGGTAAGGACAAGGAATGCACAACACAGACCCCAACATCCCAGCTTTGGAGGTGCAAGAGCAAAGGCAGAGCTCTTTTTCCTACATGGAGTGGTCTACGAAGCAAGCCAGGATGGGTCTGGTCCATCTATGAGGACAGCAAATGTCAGTATCACAGAGGCAGCATCCTGAGGTCCCTGGGATTTGGGATTTCCTAATATCTGGCAGAAAGCATGCCCTGCATCCATCCATTTCTTCCAAATATGTTTAGCAGTTTATAGTGCATTCATGCCAATGCAGAGCCTGGGATGCTGGAGAAGAAACCCAGGACCCCAGCAGAAAGGAAGGGGTGCACAAAAAAGCAAAGAATGAGGCCTCAGCCACCCCCCGCCCCATGCTGCCCCAGGGGTGGGAGCACGGAGTCCTCCTGGTGAGCCCTTACCTTGCATGCATTCTCTCAGCAGATTGGTGCATCTCCTCACCAGGAGTGCAAACATGGAGAGCCCCAGGGCTGTGGCCTGTTCCTGGATGACAGAGCGGCAGTCCTCAGAGATGCACTCTATGAGAAAGAAAGAGATTTTAGTGGGGAGCAGCCAGATGATCCCTCTTTACTTCACCTACACAGCCTCCTTCTGTGCATCTCACGTAGCAGGGAATGGGTGATTCCTCACACCTGCCTTAGGCCCACTTGCTGCACACATGGGGAGAAGCAGGTGGCTATGGGAGCAGGGTGAGGCTGCAGCCACGCTGTCCTCATCACACCCAAAAATACCCCTCGTGCTGAGCCAGTGCTCGGGGCTCTCAGCACAGAAGCTGCTGCTTAGAGCTGATGCCTTCCCCTGAAGGAGGAGGGCATGTTTAAGTGCTAAAAGGGTAATTAGCTGCGTGTTTGATCTCTGTCCCTGCTGGAGTTTTAACCTCAGCGGCTGAGGAGGGGGCTCCTCCCATTTAGTTCAGCCGTCACACAACAGCTTGTCAAGAGAGCTTAATTGAAGCTGTTACTCAAGTAGATGCCACACGACCACAGCTCTTCCAAACAGAGCCGGCTCCGAGTGACAGCAAATCCCCTCGGCACATCTACACCCAGCCAGAAACCACTTCTGAGGCTGCAGTGAGCAGCGGGACGCTGGCTGCAGGGAGCTGCCTGGAGCCGGGCGTGGGTTGCATTTAGCACAGCCTGCAGCACTGCAGGCATGGCACCACGGGCATGGCAGGCTGCCCATGCTGGGGCAAAAGGAGATGCTGAGGCTCACAGGCAGCCCCTGGCCCCAAATCCCCTCTGCCCCTGTTCCCCTCCAGAGGCCTCTGGTAGCCCAATGAGGGTGCTGTGCTCCTCGTGCTGGTGTCGCCAAGCGATGGTAGGAAGCGCCTGCCTGCAGGGTTGTCAGCTTTGGGAGGAAACATAAAACTAAAGATGTGACCACTCCGGGACAGTAAATCTCTTTCATGAAGCCTTTCCCACAATTAAGAGTGTTAGTCCCAGCGCTCTGGCCACAGTCCAGTTCAAGAAATTACAGTCGTCTTCACCACGCTCCCTCCTCCCGTCACTCTGGTTCAATGCTGGACTCCTCGCTTCCCATCCTACACAGCACAGACTGAGGCCATCCCACTGTCACCTGAGCACTGCTGTGCCCCCAGGGCACAATATGCTGAGTGGCAGCATCCCAGGTCTGTGCAGGCACCTCAAACTGTTTTCCCCTTTGGTTCCAGCTCATCCCATTATCAAATAAAACAAAACCCTGCAGCCCATACTCGGGTGCCTTGTGCCAAACTGCCTTCAGGTGCTGCTGATGACACCTGATCTGCTGCAGGTATCACCCC
This sequence comes from Chrysolophus pictus, assembly GCA_037305975.1. Lineage (NCBI taxonomy): Eukaryota > Metazoa > Chordata > Aves > Galliformes > Phasianidae > Chrysolophus > Chrysolophus pictus. Next base: position 5,778,339 of record CM074594.1, read on the forward strand.
ACATCCTCCCCTAAAGCCCCAAATGAGGCTGCTCGTCTCACCACTGCACTGTGGGCACCAACAGCCCTCAGACCCCATTTTCCACTTGGCTCTGACTTGAACCATTGGATCTGCAGTTTCCATACCTCTCTCAGCCCAAATTCTTCTGGAATATTTTAGCCAAAACTGCTGGGCTACTTGTGAGAATGAGGGTAGGAAATAAGATAGTGGCTTACCCTTTTTAGAAAAAAAAAAAAACAACCTTACAACCTTTTCCTAGAGCTAATCTAGCAACTGCAAATCCTGGAAAGGGGATCTGAGGTTTTGCTGCAGAATAACCTTTTTAGCAGAGAGTTTTCCTGACCTACTAGAAATCTGTCCATGCGTGGCCAAGCTATAAACATCTCAAATACAGCAGTTTTTCCATATTCAATAGGAATTCATTTCAGCAGCTAAAACCTTCTAAGATTTCAGCTCCCTGAGCATGCTCCATCTTCCACCCTGACACCTAACGTGCATTACACTCAGCAGAGCAAACTGTTTCGATCCAATGCATGGGGACCTCCAAAGCCACGTCCTTGTCCTGCCCACTGCTGCTGGTTGTGAGGGCGGACCCTGCTGAGAGCCCAAGAGCACAAGGAAAGAGATGGGATGGGGTGAGATGGGATGGGAAAGATAGGAGCTGATGAGCATCAGACTGCAAACACGGAGACTGCAACAAGGAACCACAGCTGGGCTGGCTGAAGATCACAAAAGCACACTGAGCTGCAGAGCTGCAGAAGAGCCCTCCTGTTCCTCCACATGTAGGACAGAGGTTTCTTTCTCCAGCACGAAGAGCAGGGGCAGTTTCCTTTGCAGCTCCATCTGCAAGCACCTACCTGGCTCCCGGATGCAACCTGTGTGTGAGCTGCCAGCTTTGTTCTGAGTCAGGATCCGACTCAGGCTTTCTGCAGTCATAAATCTACCTGCTCTGCAGGGGAAGGGTGCGGGGAGAGCAAGGAGAGAGACGGAGAGCGCGGGGACTTTTGTAAAGGGGAGAAATTTGTGTTTCTCTGAGAACATTATATTCATGGAAAACATAAACCAACTGTCGTCAAAGTCGTCTGAGCTCAGGAAATGGAGCGGCCGGGAGAAGGCTGCCATGTGGCCGGATGTTATGTATTTCTAATTAGTGCTATACATCTTTCAGCAGCGAGTGTCCTTTTGCTGGGAAACACAACTCGCTGCCCTTGTTATTGTAACTGTCAGAGAGTGCTTAAACAGATAATCTCCAGGAAAAGTGATAAACACATCCCCTCTCCCACTAGGGTGTGCAAAACAGCAATGCCAAAGCTCTATTAGGGCAACACGACCAGGCACAGGAAATGGGAATGGGAAAAGAGCGGCGGTGCAGGGGATGGCCGTGGCTGGGGAAGGGGAGCTGCTGGAGGAAGCTGCTCACAGCCGCTCCAGTGCCATGTGCAGGAGGAAATCCTGCAAGAGCCACGTGGCCTCAGCTGCTGGAAGCGAGGGGCAAGGAGCTGCAGCAGCTCCCAGGCAGCACACGGTGTGTCTGCGCTCCTGCCTCCATCCCAGCTAGCACACAGCATGAGGAGTGGTGAATCCTGCATGGCTAAAACACAGGCTGCCACCAGGCGTTAGTAGAGGCTCAAAGGAGAGCAGGTCACTTTGATTCAGGGAACTCGACTGCCCCAGCCAAGGGTCAGAAGGGCTCCAGGAAGATGCTTTCCATGTTGGCCTCCCCATCCTTATTACCCTGAGCTTTGCTCCGGGCTGGGAAGCCTGGAGTGGTGCCGGCACAGGGATGGGGCTTTGCTCCGTGGGAGCAACAGCTGAACCCACCTTCCACGGTGATGCTCTAAAGGACCATAAGCAAAGGCAATTGAGCAACCAGCTCTCCAGGCACAGCCCTGAGGATGATACAGGCTGTGGGTGAGCCCTGCCTAAGGCTCGCTGGTGGATGTGTCAGCAGCTCAGCACAGACAGCTGACTCACCAGCCAGCTGCTGCCCTGTGGGGAAAGAGAGAGCCTGGTGACCACCATGCTGACACCACCTGAAGGCGATCTGGTTGCTCTCTTATCACTCGGCCCCACGAGTGTGAGTGTTTTTCCCATGAGTCACACTCTGCCAGACACACTGCTGGCAGCCCACCGGGATGGAGCCGGCTGCAGGAAGTGGGCAAGGACAGCAGCACTGCCGGGAACGGGACACAACCCAGCAGAGCGGGGATGCTCAGGGCTGCGGGGCATTTCCCTGCCACCCCCTCAAAGAGGAGCAGTGAGTCATGGGCACTCCCAGATCTGGCTGGGAACAGCGAGTCACACACGCACTCATCTGCCCTCCAAGGAGCCTGGGAACCCACTCACACACTCATGGCTGATGCCCTGCAAAGAGCACCGGGCAGCTTTCCTGGAAGGATGCTCCCCGACCCCACATTTACAGGCAGTGAGGACACGCAGCCCTGCAGCCAAGCAGACACCAGCACCTGCACGCAGAGCCCTCCCAGAGCCACTTCACATCGTCCCATCTCCCTGCAGCAAGCTGTCCTACAGAGAGGCAGAAAGCCCCACAAGGGTCTCAGCCACAGGACCCAGACCCGCTGCACGCACTCCCAGAGCTGCCCAGGAGCCCACAGCTCCTTCTGCTCTGCACTGAAACCCCATCTTGTCCGAGGGAGGGAGGTGAGGAATGCTGGGGGCCTGGGGAGGATGGAGCAGCTCTCCCTGTGGAAGCCATTAGATATTCAACACTTCATTTGTTTCCAGCCATTCTGGACTGCAGTGCTGGGCTCGAGGACGGGAGGCTCTTCTCTGACGTAACCAGGAAGCAGCTGCAAAATTAAGGAATCCCTCATGACATCATAAAAAGGGTCGATGGTTTACAGGGGAAGGTATAAAAATTAATGACATATTCCCACCCCAAGCAACAAGCCTGCCCGAGAGCCACAGAGGAAGCCACGCTCTCCCAGCACCCCGGGGCTGCTGCTTGCTGCCAGCCAACTCCAATCTATAGGGATGGCTGACGAATGCACTGAGTGTGCCCCACAGACCCCCCAGTTCTGCAGCCCTACAAACTGACCTGTCCTGCAAGAGAAGCCCAGGGAGCAGCACATTGTTCCACAGCTGCACGACTCAGGCTAGGGCACAAAGAATGACACTAGCCTGGGGACAAGCTCAGAGCCATTTCCACTTGAAAAGGGAAAAGGATAGTGGTTTAAAATTAACTGCGGCCTTTTCCAGGAAATATCAGTGGAAAGAAGCAGCCATTTTTAGAAATGTTATTCTCAGAAATTTCCTGAAAAGACCCATCAGTCAAAACACAGATTGAAGCCATTTCCACTTGCACTGAACAGCACTTCAGAGCTCAATGTGCTTGGGGTGCTGACCCTGGCGGCGGGGCCAGGACCTTGGGTTGCACCCTGCAGCCCGGTGAGGCTGCAGAGTCACTTCTGGATATGCATCATCCTGTGCAGGGTCAGAAACAGCCCAAATGTGCACAGCTCCTGAACAGCTCCTAAGAAAGTGTGTTAATCCAGGTTGGCATGGCAGTATTGCTCCAGACCAGCCCGGCACCAGTTGCCTATCTTGCTGCAGGATGCATGAGCAGAATGGGGCTGAAGTGGTTTGAAGGGCAAAAGGGTGCAAGACACGAGCAGGGCTGTGCACAGAGTACATCTGAACGAATCGGGGCAGACTGTGAGGGTACACCAAAAGGAGAACAACCACGGACACTAGAAGCATAAAAAGGAACGAGGTGCACTGCAGTGAGGCAGGATACAGACATATACAACAGGACGATGCAGCCTGATAGCCAAAACCCCTTAGTCTGCACAATCTTTCATCCTTCCTGACCAAACACAGATAGAGCCACAGCCTCACCCGCACGGGCAGCAAGGGCAGCATGCATCCCTGTGTCCTCGTGCTCAGAGAGCAGGCAGCCAGGCAGCACCACAAAGCACTGCATGCATCCCAGCCCGGCTGTCACTGTGTCAGATGTTATTTACAGTGGGAGGAGGTGTGAACAGGGCTTCCCCAGAGGTTTATTCCAGCCCGGAGTGAAGTTGTAGCAGGACAATCGCTGTGCTGGAGCAGGCAGCCTGCAACGTGCCTCTGCTGGTGTGAGCGCTCCGTGCCTGGAGGGAAAGTTAATGAGAGAAAGAGCCTGCAGACAGGAGCGCTCGGAGAGAGCCGCCTTTGATGGGGCAGGAACAGCAAAGTGAGGAGCTTCCGTTTCAACACATTCACTCATTTGCTGCTGCTCTTCTTTTTACAGCTTCCTGAGGGACCCAAGCTCCGCTGGGTCAGTTTGCAAAGCAAACGCCAGAACGCAAAGCCAAGTCTGTGGCCAAGTCTGCTTTCCTCTACCAGGCAGCAAAGCCCAGACCCCTCGTCCCCAGACCCAAAATGCCTCCTCACCCCCTGCAGCAGCCCCTCCGGGTGGTGCCAGTGCCATGCTGTACCCTCCCAGCACTCAGACACTCCTGTGAGAAGGGCACAACCCAGACACAGTGCCTACACTGGGGCTTACCTAACACTTTCCATTATAAGCCCCTGTTTTTAGTTCCTAACAACTTTGCCAAACTTTAACCATTTAGGCTGAGATCCCTCATGCCAAAAGCTTTCTTCGAGCTAAATTTATTGGGAAAATTTCATCGAAAAAACTTCAGCCATTTGCCAGAATGAGGTTAGGGAAAATATATTGTTCTTCTCAAGTTCAAAATTCTTCGACCATTGCAGTGAAATCCCCAGCACCTTCGCACTTTGGAGCAGGACCCAGCAGCTTGGCAGGGGCTGGCTGAGGGGCCTGGGAGTGCTTCTGCCACCCCAACCCATCCCTACAGAAAATAAATGTCCAGCGGACACAACGTTGAGCATTCAGAGGTCAGCAATACCAGATTTAGAGCAGACCATGCAAGTTCAAGCCAAGCTCATCGCACTTGGACACCACAAGGTTGTCCTTTTGTGGTATCACTTTATCCGTCCTCACGCTGGTTTTTCCAGTTGACACAGAAATGAATGGTTGCCACAGACCCTCCTGCAGAACCCTTCTCAGGTGCTGAAACATGAACACAGTAAGGCTGAGGACTGCAGAAAAACACTGTGTTTGGGGAATGGAGATGGCTCAGTGCTTTACAGGAGAACTCGGTTCTGTCCCTGCCTTGGTCACACGCTTCCAAGCGGACCCAGAAGTTACCTGGCCCACACTCACGTCACATCACATCAGTATCTGCACATCCCTAAGAGCTCAGAAGTGACACAGAGGGGATCAGATTTGCAGACGTTGGGCAACTGCAGCTACAACCATGGCTAATGAGAGCCCTGCACTGAAGACGAATGAAACCCGTGGAAGACAACGCATTCAGGAAACCTCCATCTCCTGTATTTCAAGGTGAGCACTCAAAATCTAGAACACTCATTATTCGTTGTAGATATATATATATCTATGCATTAGAGACACCGTGCAGAAGGCATAAACCAAGACACAAGCAAGTTTTTGCCATCCAGTTGATTGGACCTGAGGATGGTGAAAGCAACCAACGAGTTCTCTGCAGAAATCCCATGGGAAGGGAAAGGAGTTTTACACAAGCGATGGCACAACAGCAAAACAGAGCCCAGGGTCTTCTGGCCACGTCATCATCTGCTCTGCCAGAGAGCCCCTGTCTGCATCACAGCACACCTCTGGCGAGTGAGGAGCTGCAGAACACTCTGAGGTTTGCAATGGTACGCACACGGACACGGCCAGCTTCACCCATCCAAGCACCGGCGGTGAATGGGGGCTGTGTGCTCCTCCTGTGGAAATTTGGAACAAACTCTGCTCCGAGCAGTGCCACGCATAGGAAGGTTCTCAGGTGTCGGGTGAGCAATTCCCTGCTGGCAGGGCTGAAACCGCAGGCACAAACCCACAGCACACAGGGAACCGATTCCAGGAAGTCTAACATCCGAGCCCCGATATTAGAAAATATGATCTCAGTGCTCCGACAGCTCACACGGAGCCGGACCTCGGGTCCCAAACACCACAGCCCCCCAAACACCTGGATTAACCACCACCATTAACCTCCTCACCACCAACGAGCACGAGGCACGCACTGCCTCCGGGCCAAAATCCTCTTTTCTCCTGCGATCTGAGCCAGGGTTGGCACGACTCATGGATGCCGTGGTTACACCACTCCCATGTGCAAGGAGAAGAGCCCCGACCCGCCGTGCTCAGCTCACAACACCCCTTCAGCATCCCAGCTCCAGCACTGCGACGTTCCCTGCACAGATTCAAAAACCTGCTGCAGTTCCAAAGCGGGCTTTGGTTTCACTGTGACCAGCAGCTCAGAGACTCACAGTTACTATACAGTCGAATAAAATATTTTTTCATAAATTTAACGCCAGCATGTCTGTGTTTGGAAACTTTGAAAATCCATGTTGTATGGTTTACTGCACTGGAAAAGGTGCCAACAGAGTTTCAAAGGAAGGGAAGTGTATAACTGTTTCCTTTCAAATGCATTTTCCAATGGGATCCATTGAGGGAAAAGGCTGGAACTAACTAAAACATTATTAAAAACTGTTATGAAAAGAGACAGAGAGATGGAAAAAGATAGACAAAAAGTCCAATACACAGCCGAGAGGGAGGGAAGGAGACAGGCAGCAAGAAAGGGGATATGGGCAGCAAGACACTTTGGGTGGGGAAAAAGGGGCGAGACGGGGAGTTTTATCTGGCAGCCCCGCTCGTGGTTTCATATTGTTGCAGATCGATTGATCGGGATTTCAAGTGCTGCTGGCCCGGTGGCACGAGGAGAACCACAGAGCTGGCTGCGAGCGCGGCGCCTGCGAACTGCTGACCTTCAGTTTTCAAACCAAAAATATTCTTTGGGAAACGGTTCCACCGGGTTCCAGCCCAGGCTGCCAAGCGCAAACAAGCACTACTAACCTGAAGCAACACCCAGGACTAGTAACCTGAAGCAGCTCCCGGGTGTGATTCACACGGCGTTAACCCGGCGTGACAGCCGTGTGTGCAGGGCTCAGCTCAGCCACATGCACTGAGTGGAGAAGGCGCTGATTGCTCACATTGCTGCTGCAGTGGACACACGGATGCTCCTCCGCTGGCTGCATTCCGACTGCTCTAACAAAGCCTGCAAACAGCGAGATGCTCGGGGCCATGCAGCACAGCCACAGCTCGACTCCTGCTTCTGCTGCCCTGCGAGTTAAAGGGGCTGGAAAAGCACGTTTTGTAGCGTTACCTCCGTGCCCCCTGACTTTGGGAAGGGTCCAGGGCCCCGCTGCTCTGCTGGGCTTCAAAGAGCCAGGCCGGGGTGGGCAGCGCCTGCCGAGCCGCGGGGCTGCGGTTCTTCGGGGTGTAGCAACCGTGGGCTGTAGCACACATGTCGAGGGATGAGGGGAAAAAAATAAACAGACAGACAAAAGAATGAGGATGCTCTGCCAATTCCAATTGTGCAGCTTTTATTTTAAATACTTATCAAGCTGAGAAAGAGCAGAGTTCTTGGAAAATAAGGTTTCCTTTCTTCCAATGCCAGTGTCAAACACCCTCCAGGACGGGTACGGCACAGGCGCAGCCGCCATCCGTCCCACCCGCCCTGGCAGGGATCAGGGCTAACAGCCCTGCCGCTTCTGGTAAAGAGATTGCTCCTATTTTTTTTATTAATCTCCAATCTGGCTGGGTTCAAATTATGGCCAATTACCCACCAACACTTCTCGCTAATAAAATAAAATTTTACGGGCCCTAATTACTGCTTTCGCTGAACTGCTCGACGGGAAGCGGAGCGCTGCAGACGTGCGGGGCGGTGAGGGAACGCTCAGCACTGTGTGCCAGCAGATGGCACGAGGGGTCCCCAGTGCCAGGTGTCCCCAAGCTCACTGACACGCATCCCCAAAGCAGGATGCCTGCTGCCTGCAGTGCCAAGCCAGCCCTAAGGCCACCACTATCAGAGCCGTGAATACATTCCATTTTAGAAACGATATCGGAAAGCCCTGTGTGGTTGCTTGCCCTCACAGCAGGGTCCTCCTGCCCATAGGACAGAAGGAAGGCAGCCCCCCGAGCCCCGCTCCCACCTCACCCCTCTGTTACCCATACAGTTAATTGAAAGAGACGGGTGCACAAGCCAAAATGTAAAAATTCCTGCGAACGACGCAAAATATCCCAGCTCCCAACCCTGAGCATTCGCATCCTGGTGCTACAGCACAAACAGGAGCCCCACAGGTGCCTGCAGCCCTCGCACATCACGCTGGACCATCTCCGCAGCGCTGGGCTGATGGAGAGGCTCAAAGCAGCGCTGCCACGCAGGTATCCCGGCTCAGCTGGGGGAACGCGGCTCTGCTGCAGTGATTAATTTCTCTTTCTTAAGCAGGATTACTTTAATTTTCAAGGCCTAATGGAGTCCAGCTGCGACAGGGAGGGAACGCTGCAGCGGTACAAAGACGGACCCTTCCACGCTGGTGCAAACTCAACGCGCACACACACACAAAGACCTATAAAAAGGATGCACTGCGGCGGGATATTTTTAGTCTTGACAATACGGCACTAAAAATACGACTTTGCTAATACATCACTACAGAAATATTCCCAGTGTCCATTCAGGAACGGTTTAAAACATTTATTTTTGTTTCCTTTCGCGATGGTCAGAGAGGAGGGAGAAAATAGAAACTCATTGATAAGAGGAAACGAGAGAGACATGAAAAATTGAAAACTACCTAAAAGCTCATGGAGAGGTTTATTTTATTAGTTCTTAATAAATATCTTGCAGATTTCCTCAGGAAATACACCAGATCACATGTAAAATAGTTTGGTACTGATGTCAACTGTGTCAGCATATGAAATCTATTAGGGTGAAGCCACAGCAGGGTGATCAGCGTGCTGAAAAACTGCACGGCACCGAGGCGGGGGGGCGGGGGGAATCTCACGGCCCTTCCAAATTCTTCGAGAGGTAAAAAAGTCAGCCAAGACGCAGAGAGAGAGAGAGAGAGAGAACGCGAGCAAAAAGAAAGAAAAAAAAAAAAAAAAGAAAAAAAAAAAAAAGAAAGAAAAAAAGATCCCACATCCTGCTTCGCTCTGCCAGCAATGTGAAGTGCCCAGAGATTAATTCTATGTCTGGCCTGGAAATGTGACTTTAAAGCATGGAGGGAGGAGGAGGAGGAGGAGGAGAGAAGGCCAAGCAACGGGGCCTGGCACTGTGCCACCGACCCCCCTCCCCAACGCCGCGTTTCAACGTAGACAGCAGCAAACCCCAGCAGACGGCAGCTCCAAGAGCTGCCAGGGCCTCGCACCAGCTGCAGCGCGTCTCAGCCCCGCGCAGATGGGCCTGAGAGCATCACTTCCTCCTCTTCTGCCTGCCTGCCTGCCTGCTGGCCTCGAGAGGCACAGCACATGTGGCCGAGCCGCTCCCCAAGGCGGGCTGGGGGCCCCGCTGGCTGTACTGTGCAGGGCCGGGTCAGAGCTTGGCTCCCCGGGCTCTGCGCGGATGGGTTTGTGCTGTTCCCAAAGTGAGCTTGGCAGCTGGAGCCTCTCCTCTCTGGGATGCTATCTGGAGAGCAGGCGATGCTTGCGCAAGCTGCCCTTCTCTGAGCATCGGGAGCTCGGGGGTTGGAGATGCAGAAGGGAGAAGGGAGCCTGTGGGCAGGGCTGCCCCTGTGGGTACCTAGTATGGTAGGGGATAATGGGGTTGCCAAATGGGTCTATGGGGTACGTGGGCTGGCTTGTGACTGCTGCCCATGTAGGATGCAATGATGCATGCCAGATCTGTTCCATCCGTGCGATGGTCACTGTGCCCTCTGCATGCTGTCCTATGGTCACCCTAAGCACAGCCACTGCAAGGCACAGCAACCACTGCCTTCAGCTCGCTGGAACGCAAACCTTCCATGCTGGGGTTCAACAGCCCTACTGTGTCCTGGCTGCAATACCAGGCACCTCCATAGAAAGGTGAGTGCTGAAAGTCAAATGGAACCAGTTCTCGTTTTTCCAATGCAAAGCCCATTGGATAACATGGGCAGAGCCTAACGTGCGGGTCCATACAGCCAAGGGCACACACTAACCATGGAAAATCAAAAGTCTCCATAGATAAACCTGCATGGGAGACACCTCCTATCCTCAGACACGCATATGAGTAGAAACACATCCCCAGTCATGCTGCTGTAATGGATTGAGCATTGGGAAAGAAGAGTTCCCCCCATGCCCCCAAGGGCTGCTCACTCCCTGCATCCCTGCAGAAGCTTGCCCAGTGCTGGACGTTTGCATTGTGCCAGGAGCAGTGGGAACCTGGCCCTGCAGGAGGGGAGCTCAGCAGTGGGCAGCCCTGGGGCAGGAGCTGAAGCTCAGTGAGTTGGCACAGTGCAGCTGAGCCCACACGGGGAGCGGGCACGGGGCGGGCAGCCCGCCTTGCTGCACCTGGCACGCTTTAAAACAACCCCGCAAGCTCAATCAGGAGTTTTACAACTTCACAAAGCACCATAATTAGCCTAATTATACAATGTTCTCTCGGAGAATTAAATAGAAAGACAGTAATTGACTCGGTGTTGCTTAGAAGCGCGAGGAAATCAAAGGCGCAACTCACATTAAAGAGTCAGAAACATCTCTTTAAAAGTGAGAGGATTTCCTGTCACGGTACAAACATCTGAAGCCTCACCCAACCGCTGCACCTGGCAAGACCCCACTCCCCAGCACCCCTCTGTGCCGAGGCACGGCCGCAGCGGGCACCTCCTTCCTCACCACGCAGCAGGAGCACTGGGGACACCGTGTGCCATCGCTCTGCTTCCTGCCCTCCCTTTGCACACAGCAGAGCTGCTCCATCGCAGTGAGCGGCAGCACATGTGTTCCAGCCCATGGCCTGGTGGCACAGCCACGTGCACACAGCTTGGCGCGTCTCCGGCCCTGCTCCGACTTGCTGCTCGGGCGGCAGAAGCTTGGCTGCAAAGCAGACTCGAGCTTGGGGATTACAAATCATTTCCCTCTAGTTGTTACCCTGAAATGAGATCTCGGTATCGTTTGGTGGAACGGCTTCAAGGGCAGCAGTAAGGATGTGCTCATGTGACAGGCAGAGCGGGCAGGAGCCCTGCTGAGCTCATCCAGCGCTGCTCAACGGGGACTTTTGCTGCGCTCAGGCTGGAGAGTCTGACACACACACACACAGCAGTGAGTGCTGTTTCACTGGAAACCTTCCCCTTCCCTGCCACAAAGCCCCGCTCCATCTCCTGCCACCGAAGCTGACAGCTACATTTCAGAAACCTGAACTGCAAGTGGAAATTCCCTGCAGCGCGGTGCTTATTGCATCTCCTGCTGGCACTTGGGGCAAGGGGAAAAAAAGTCACATGGCTTTCTGGACACACATCTCGCTGAGGAGTCTTGCATCAGAGGGCAGAAGCCAGCAGCCAGGAAAATAACTCCAATTACGGTAAATAAATCCCCAAATATGTGACAATCTGCCTTTTAAACAGGAAACAGAGGGGAATAAGCAAAGGAAGACTTTGGTCTAAACATTGCTGCCACCAGCCTCAAGAGCCCAGGAGCGAGGCTCTGAGACACGTCTGGGCCAAATGCATGCTACCTGAACTTTGCTGATGCAAAGTCTCAACTCCGAGACAGCTTCCTTCCCCCGAAGGAAAGGCGCCTGCAGTTCCCGTGCCAGCCTCTCCAGGCACTCAGAGAAGCCCAGGAGGGCCAGCTGCCACCTCCGGACACGTGCGTGGTCTCCACGGTGCTGTGTGAGCACAGGAAGCGGCAGGCTGACACAAGCAGTGTGGGTGTCACGCACGCTCGTGCCATGTCAGCCTTGTCCTGCAAACCTGGACGTGGCCACCAGCAACCGGCGACCTTCCTGTACCCAGCAGCTTTGGAGAGCCTCCATGCAAGCACTGCAATGCAGAGGAAGATGGATCCTCTCCTGCTTCAAACTCAAGCCTGAAGCAAAGAAAAGCAGCAACGTGAAAGGAGGAGAAGGATGAATTTAAGGATTGCTTCCTTCCATTGAAGGCCTGCCACCACCTCGCTAAAGCTGCAGCTCTGCAGCAGTGGCATGCTGTCACTGCCAGCTGCACGCTGGTGACCTCAGTGCAGACACTTCAGTGCACACTTGCTGTGTGACGAGCCAAGCCCCACCACCGCTCAGCTCCATCCTCCCTGCAGCGAGGGTTTGCATTACAAATACAAGGCCCCAGGGAGAAGTGGAGGGACCGCAAGCTCCAGGATCACTGCTGCACTGGTGAGACAGGAGCTCATACAATGGGAGAAACCCTAGGAGAAGCCTTCATCTCCCATTTGCTGTGCCCTAAGCTGGCACAGATGGCAGAGCTGCCCAGACATGGGGGAAACACACATTTAACCATGCAAGGAGGCAAATGATGAGAAAATGACACTGCTCTGCTCCCCAGACAGGGGAAGATCAAGTTGCTGCTTCTGCTATCTAGAGCCTGAGGTTTATTAAGCTTTGCTTTGTGCCTAATTTTAAAACTCCACCAAACCGAAGCAGCCGTCCACAGCACTGCTTTATTTTTAAACTCACTCATATGCACTGGACTCCCTCGTAATCGGAACCCAGTCTGCTCCAACATGCGAGATGTGGTCAGAATCTCACGAGAAGCCATTGAGATGCGAGTGCAGCAGCACAGTGCTACACGCTCCCTCCAAGACTTTTTCTGACGCTGCACTCCGCTCTGAGCAAAGCTGGGGTCCAACCATCGGAAACCAAACCAGCACTGCGGAGATGGTCAGAGACAGAGCCCAGTTCTGCCACCACCACCCTCCGCAGCATCTCCGGGGATATTTTAAGGGTTCGTGTTTTAGCTTATGAAGCTGAGCAGCTGCGGTCAGCAAAGCGAAACGCGCTGCAGGCAGAGCAGGGCCGTGCGGTGGCAGGACGGCAGCAGAGCAGCTGCTCGCAGCAAACATGGTCTGAATCCTGGGGGTCCAGTGCCTCTCTGCAGCCAGGCTGGGGCTGAGCATCCACGGCAGGAGGAGGGAGGACAGCCCTATGCCTGCAAGGAGCCGGCAGCTGATCTCCTCCAACGTGTGGATCCCACCTACCAGGGAGATTTGGGCAAGAAGCTGGTGTAGGTCTTCAAGCATCAAGCAGGACCGTGCAACGTTTGAAAACCTTTGCAAGAGCTATAATTAGTGAGCACTCAGACACAGAAAAACAGTTCTGCATGAGCCTGAGCGCTTCTGCAGCAATGGGCTGCGCAGCACTGACTGATCTCACGCAGCACGGCAGCGCAAAGGGACACACGCTGCTCTGACCTCGCAGCAGGGAGCAGGTCGTGAATCCTCCCGCCTTGCTTCACCAGCATTCAACTTATTCTCTAGCACCAAAAGCCAGACCTCAGCTCTGCTCCCAGAGGGCAGCCTGACCCCAGCTGCTTTCACAAATGCTCCCTGCGACCTGCTGTCCAAGCGACAGGTTTCCCTCCCCACTCACCAGCACGGCCACCCTGCTCTGCCCAAAGCCCCCTCTGGCAGCAGTGCTCAGCCACAGCCTCCCTGCATGCCTCTGCTCCTTCAGCCCCAAGGGATGCAACTTCCCCCCCCAAAGGCATGTGCTGAGGATGCACATATGGCAGCCCCCCCTCCTTCCACCTAAGCCCGACCTCCTAACAAACTCCACACAGCACAATGCGACAGGCCTGGGAGTGCCAGAAGGCATCCAGGTGCTGCAGCCTGATGCTTCACACCCACAGCCAGGCAAATTTGCTGGGATTTCCGGGAAGTGTCTCTAGGGTGCCCCGTGCTGCACCCCCACTTTGGTGTGCGCTTGTTTGGAATGCGGGCCTGTCGGGGGGAGAGGGGAAGTTATTCTGGTGGTGGCCTATGAATAACATCCAGTGATTTATAGGAAGTATAATCCAATAATACAGTAAAATAAAACAGTGTGTCTGAGATGGGTTTGATTCCAGGAATTATAAAACAAATTATTAAAGAGAGAGAGAAAGAAAAAAGCCTCAGAGAGGCCAGATCGGAGTAAATTGGGCACAGATGGGCTGGGAGGGGGTTTCTCTCTCTCCCCTCACCGAGATGCCCCTGCCGCAAGCACGGCTTCAATTAGTCTTTGCAGAAACCAGAGTTTTATTTCCCCAAATTACAGAATTAAAAAAAAATTAAAATGCTTGGAGTGTTTGTGGTTGGGATAAAGGGATCCAAACTTCTCTGTTAGCTGATGGTGCAGATGGCTACCAAACTGTTAAAAGGGCCACCCCGTGAAGAGGCTGGAGCCCAGGAGAACCCAAACCCTTGGTAACCACCAACACCCTGCGATGCATTGGTGACAGTGTGAGGCTGCTCCAGCAACGGCACATCCCAGCCACACAGAGTACCCACCTCTCTGCTTCCATCCCATGGGTGGGCTCTCCTTGCTCCACAGGCTATCAGCACTCTTGTCCCACCTTTGCCCTGCCATAAGGCAGCCAGGAGGTCAGAGGACCAGCCAGCTGCATGTCCCCATCACCAATAGGGAGGTTGGGCTCCCAGGGAGCAGTGTGTTGTCTGGTGCTGAATAGCAGGGGAATGCTTCATGTGGGAATTCTTTGGCTTCCTCTGGCAGAGAAAACAACAGCCCCAATCCATTTCCTGGGGTCTTCCCAGCGTTGCAAGGGCAGCTGCAACCGGCTCCTGCTCCGGCAGGATGAGCACAGCCCTGCTGCCAGCGCCAGGCATAGGGCTGTACTCAGCTCTACCCCCCAAAAATGGTCAGATGGGCACAGGACCATCTTTGCAAAGACAGATTTCAGAAAACAGTAGTTGCAGGAGGAGACATTATTGCAAACACTGCAATGCAGGGGCAAAGGAAAATGAGCGAAGAGCAAAGAGCAGCAGATAGAAACCACTCTGCAGAGCCACCAGCCTGCCATGCTGCTGAAGGACTTGGGACAAAATGAGCACAACTTGCAGTGAAACTGGGGGAAGCTGAGAGTAAGGAAATAGCACGGTGGGTGTCTGGCATCAGTCTGAGGAAGAAAGAGAAGAGGTATTTACTGAAGTGAGTTTGATTAGTAATACTTCTGTATTTTTTCAATACCCAAGTCAGAGATTAGAAATTTGTGTTAATTGGCAATGAATTAAAGTATGCAAAATTCTCCATGTCAAGACTGCCTGCAACACCACCCCACAAGTGCTAGCAGAACCCCCCCAATCCCACCACCAGGGACTCATTAGACAACACAGGGGGGGCAAGCAAGTAAGCCCTCAAGTTTGTCAGGAGCAGCTGCAGCCCCACAGAATGGAAATACATGGGAGGGGAGGGAGGGAGCACCTGCCCCAAGAGGTATCTGCCCCCGGACAGCGAGGAGAGGAGGCTCTCAGACAGACCTCCCTCACTGCCCCCAAACACACACATCTCCTGCTACTGACAGCTCGCAGCGAACGTCAGACAGAGCTGTGCCATGGGAAGGACACAGCAGCTCCGATCCCGGATTTGCAGGAGGACTGCAGTAGGAGGGGATCTCTAGAGGTCACTTGGTCCAACTGCAGGGTTAGATACAGCCCCATGGAGTTCACCCAGCCAAGCCCTGCCTCCAGCAAGCGCTGCTCCCAGCAGGGCTTCCTGGCAGTCAGGATGCACACAAGGCAGAACTGCTCCCTGCATCCCCTCTGCACCCAATTGCTGCCCATGCAGCTGCAGCCCGGCGAGGTGACTCATGTGCTGGGAAATGGAAACCCGCACCTTCCCAACAGCCCTTTGCCACATGCTCCAGTCTGCCCTCTGCCCACAGCATCCCACACAGCGGGGAAGGAGCCAACACCCTCACTGCTCCGTGCTGGGCAATTGGTAATAACTCAGCCAGCTTTCTCGCTTGCCTTTTAAACTCCAGGTTCTTTGCTTGCTTTTTTTTCCCCCCTTCCCCTTCTGCACCCAGCTCCCAGCACTTCTCAGTATCACTGCGTCGGCACTGAGCCCAACACGGGCTCTGCCAGCACTCAGCACAGGAGTGCTCAGAGACCACCGGAGTGTTTGTGCTGACAACAGAATTTGCTTTGCCAACAATATTCCTTGCAACGTTTTAGGGTCAGCAGAGCAAGGAGCCCTCAGGGGCACAAAGCATCAGATGGCAGCCACAGTGCCATCCAACCCACAGCACTTCTCCAACACTGCCACCTGCTCCCTGTACGGTCCACAGGTCCCGAGCAGGAGCAGGTTTGCTTTCTCCAGAGATAAGAAAACTGGGAGCAGCTGGCAACTACTCGCATGGGAGACAGGAAACTCCAAGAAGACATATTTTGCACAGGAGATAAGAAGTGCTCCCTTTCTGTCACTCACTCACTCACATCCACAGCTCGGCTGCGGATGGAGGAGCACAGTCCAGTGGTCTGAAAGCTGGGATTGCTTCCAGCCTTGCCACGGGGGCTTCTACACAGCCCAGACAGATTTCCTCCTCTTTACCACCCGCTCCTGTCTGAGAGCACAGAAACAGCTATTAATATACCTACTGGGGGGCCGCACACAGGCATTGCTCATCACCAGAAAGTACTTTGCAGCTCAGACATAAACACATTGGTGCTGGTTGGCACCTAGCAGGAAGGAGGGCACGTCCTCGTTAGCAGGGCTGACGGCTCGCAGGGCTTCCCCAAGGGGTGGGATGGTGCCTGTGCAGCACACAGCAAGGGAGCCACGTGGTTCAGCCCACTTGGCCACCAAGCACCACAACTGACTCACAGGGGAGAAATCACCCAGGAGTAGCACAACGGGGCTCAGCCCTTCTGCTCACGTGATGGCTTTGATTGAGGTCCATCTGTTTTTGGAAGCTAAATTTCAAGTCATCAGTGTGCCGTATGCTGCTTCCCCTAACTAGGGAGTGTGACCCCTTTCCTGGTCCCAAAAATGTAGCCCAGGCTGACCCAGCTGCTGTGCCCACTGGGGCCCCTTGGAAGCACAATTTCAAACCCAGAGGCAAGGATTCTGCTTTGGTAGCATCCCTACTAAGTAATCCAACAATGACAGTGCCCACATTTTGGGCAGATGGAGGAGGATGAGTGACATGAGATCCTCCAGGTGCCTTAGCCTCCAGCAGAATCTCCAATGGCACGGCTCAGCCACCCACATAGACACAGACAACAACATTCTGCCCTCAGCCAGGCCCTCCAAAATCCTCCCAGCCCTCACGGTGCCAATGTGGGCGCTGAGCAGGACCTGGGCGAAGCGTCGGGAGGGCAGAGCCGTAGAACACAGCTTTCTGTCCATGCCTGATGACTCAGGCTCCAGGGGGACGTGATGCCTCCTCACTCCACATCATTAAACACCTCACTGAGGCCTTCCAGCACAAGCCACGGCACTTCTGCCATCCCTGCACACACCGACACCTCCAGGCATCCAACCCCGTTGGACTTCAGCTGTGTATGTGCCCTCCACCCTTCTCCATCAAAGAAAGACGAGCGATCCCCAGCCCATTTCCCTTAAAGCAGCACATGGTACCTTTGGGCTGGGAGTTGTACACTGCAAACATGTTGATTGCCACGAGCTGGAGCATGCGGGTGCTTCCGATGGGAGGGGGGCTGTGCTGCAGCAGGACCTGGAACTCCCTCAGGACCTCCTCGGCCACCGCAGGGAACGTCTCCATCCTGCAGACAGAGAGAGATGCTGTAGAGCAGAACGCAGACTGTGCCCTGGGGAGGGTGGCACAGCTCCCTCCGTGTCATCTTGCCCAGGGAACAGGGACCCCCTACAAGGTGCTGACGGGCTGCTGCCCATCCCAGAGCCACAGGGAATCGCTGCCTCTGGAGTGAAGGTGCAGGCGGTGCGAGGGAGACAGCCGAAGCCTTCCTCAGCGAGGGCAGCGAGGGATTGCTCTGTAACCAACAGGCAGCATTCCTTTGGCAGGAAAACACGGCCTTTATGAGTCATTTCTGACCAACCATTTTTTTCTACTGACTTCTACCAAGCTGGGAGGGGTGCCAAGAGGCCAGCAGCTCGCTTGGACCAGGAGCAGCCCATGGGACTCCCAAGAAACACGGGCTGCAGCAAACGGCACACACTGGTGCCACATTGCGGATGTGGCAATTCCAAGTGTGTTGAACACTGGCCAAGAACATGCTGCCTCCAGAGAACAGTCTCTGTCCCAAGCTCCTGTGCTGGTGCTGCCCACTCCCAGCACAGTGAGAAAGCTGTCAGCTCTCACTATTTGGAGCCCTGCCTTGCCCAGGGGACAGGAACCTGCAGTCCTCTGGTCCCGCTAGCTGCTATTGCTCATCAGACACAGCTGCAGTGCCACGCCGGGGACGAGGTGTGCTTTCAACACTGCTCACAAGCACCCGTGGAAAGCTGACACGTTTATCCTGCTCTTCATCTGGCGTCACTCGGGGAATTAGCCGAGGTTACTTACAGAGCTGATGGATCCTCAGCAATTCCCCAGCTGAAGTATGGTCAGCCATGGAACCGACTGCAAAGCGCACAGTCAGTTCACAGAAACAGCGGTGACGTGGCTACCCACAACAGCCCTCCCAGGAGCCCTCACCTGGTATCCCCTGAAGGCATCTTTATATCAAGACGCTGCCAAAAAATTTGCAAACCGGTGGGGAAAATAAAAAATAGTTCTCCTATCCTGCTGCCTCCTCTGCTGAGTTTGCTCTGTTCCTTCTCGGTCCTGCACCAGAAAAAGTCACAGCTGGACCCAGCAAGAATGAGCAGTGTCTGCAGCAAGTGCCAGCTCCTTATCAGTGACAGTGTAACTCATGTGCCCACAATGGGAGGGAGGGAGCCAGAATGCGCAGTGGGTACAGCGTCGGGAGCCAGGGCAGGCAACCTCAAGGGCCTCCAGAGCAATTTCCTCTATCTTCCCCCTGAGAGATTCAGATCTTGTGATATCAGCATGCTACAGACTGGATTAGCAAGCCACTTCTGGTAACCCACATGGGCAATTCTGCTGGGCTTCCCCAACAGACTTTCAGGACAGCAGTAGGGTCTATTTTTAAAGACAGAATTGCTTTCTGCTTAACCATATTTCACAGATGCCTTTCAACAACTGGTTCTACCTAGCAGCAGGGGTACCCTCTGCCTTGGCACTGTTTGTTGGAGCGATGCAAAGCCTCCATTACCTTCCCACAGACGTGGGCTGTAACAAACAGGCCCCTTGTACTCAGTAGCCCTGCAGAACGGAGCAGCTCTCCCAGCACAAAAGCATTGCTCCCTTTCAAAGAAGCAACTTTCCTGGTGCTGGGGCACAGCCAGGGACTGAGAGCAAAATGATTGCTTCTAAAGACTTCCTAATTTTGAGAAATCTCAGACCACATCCAACATATCCAGCAACATCCTCCTAGGGCAGACGGGCCGCTGGGGATGGAGGAGCCCTTTGTAGGATGGGTCATTAGCGAGGAGATGGAGATTATTGCCATGGAATAACAAGGAAGAATGAGGGCTTCCTCAGCCCCACCAGCTGTGCCTGGATACCGCAGCACATCTGGAATGGCATGCAGTAACCCCACTGAGTTCAGAACCAGCAGGTCAAGAAACCGAGCAGAAACTTTTACTAATATACTTACCTGTGGTTTTAGGAGCAAGATGGCTCAAAGTTAGCTCAACACCAACTTTTCCATACTTTTCACAGATAAATTTCTATAGATTCTGCCCAGAGAGAACTCAGCCATTCCTCACCTTTTACCTATTTTAAGCACGGAAGCTGTTTAGCAGGGCTGGACGCATTTCTCTTCCTGTGTCATGTTATTACTTTCTAGTTCCCTTCTAAGTACTTCAGGGGATCTTCTGCCATTAAACATACTTGGGTTTTCTAAATGACTGTCCTGGGAAGCAACCGCCTCTAACACTACATCTTAATTTCACAAAAGTCTCGGGAGCCAAATGTGCAAGCAATCACTGCAACATCCCCATTAATCCCCCTGCTGGCATGTGCTCAGCCCGGAGCTCGGCCGCGAGCACAGCCTGGCAGAGCTGTGGACCAGCAGCTTCCTGGACATTTTGCCCTGCAGCACAGACACGATGCCATCAGCAAACCTCACATGGGGGTTCTGCTTCTGCTTGCCATTGCTTTATGAAGGGTGCAAGGTCAAGCACGTGCCACCCTAAAGAGCACATTGTATGGAGCAAGAGCCGTGGCTTCAGGCTGCATCACGGCATCAGTGATCAGAAGAATGCTGGTGATGCATTCTTCTGCTTCCAAGGAAAGGAAGGTGACAGGCTCAGGGAACAGGCTGCCACTGGACAGCAGCTCCCTGCCACTGTGCTGTTTGGCCCTGGGCTTTGTGCCCCACTGAGTGCTCCCAGAGCCACCACTCCGCTGGCTGGGAGTGGGGGAGGTGGGAGAGGAGGGGACAACACCAGAGATTAAAGTGGAGGGAGCATGGTTTGAAGGCAAGAAAGGGAGAAAAGAGCCTCTGGTCCCTACTGAGTGCACATCAGCTGGCTGAGCCCAGCCTGTGCCAGAGGGTCCTGGTACACGAGACCTTGAGATGGAGAAAGAAAACCCCAACACTAATCATCATGGACTGCAGGGCGGGTAGGGAGAATAGGAACCAGGAGGCTAGGCCTGCAAGAATTCACACCCTGTGCCCTCAGCTCCAAACACAGCTTAGTTGCTAACAATATTAAATTCCAAAAAGACTTGTAATGTAGGAAAATAAAATAAACATCCTGCACACTTACCCAATCCTGGTAAACAGCTTCCCATGGGCATGGAGAAAACTGAGGATGAACCTTTTGTTCAGCTGCATGGGAAAAAAAAAAAAAAAAAGAGAGAGAGAGAGAGGAGAAAACAATTAAACTCTTCCCGATTTCCTGTGAATTAAGAATGTCCCCAGTGACAGAAGAACCTGGCCTGGATGCCGGGGGTGGCACTGGAGATGGGAACCAAATGGACATGCCCAAACTCTTACAAACATCATGCACACAGTCGAGGGCAAGTGCCAAACAGCTGGATGCGAGCGGGGAGAGGGCGGTGGAGGCACAGCACCCTCTGCTGGGGTCGGGCTGATCGCTGCAGTCCCGGGCACTGCTCCGCTCCCCGAGCGGGACCCAGCGGAACGCAGCGCTTCCCACTGATGGGAAAAAGAAAAAGGAAAAACAGAAGCGATTTGGTTCAGCGCTCAGCGGTTGCCGCAGAGGCTGGAAGCAGCCTTTGGTCAAGGCGGGGAGGGAAATCCTCCTTAACGCTTTGCTGCAACGAGCTCAGCTGCAAAGTTTGGAGCTCGTTTGTGCCGTGCTGGTGCCACTTTCATAAGCACAGGGTGTTGGGGTGACGCGTTACCCTTTCATTTAAACCCAGCATAAGCAACTGCAAAGAGGGAGCCTGGGTTTGTCAGGAAAGCCCCTGCGAGGCTGCAGCAGAGATGCTAGGCAGGGCTTGGCATTTCTCTGCAGCTCCTAGCACAAGGCGGAGCAGAGTGGATGCAGAGCAAATTGTCTATAGCACTCTGCGTGATGGCAGCTTCCTGCCCAACTGAGGTCCAACACCACCAAAATCCAACTCCATTCGTTCCTTATTGCTGCTCCAGGCCACCTTTGCTAGCTCAGCAGCAAGCTGGGCTTTCCCCATCCTTATCTGAATAGCTCTGAAGAAGGCTGTGGGTGGCAGAGTCGCTCTGTGTGACCCTGGAGGTGGCTGTGTCACCCAGGAGCAGCCTGGCCCCTCTCATACCTTCTCCCCAACAGGCAGCTTTCATCCAGCGCCTGCACAGCCTCACCACGATGAGAAAAGCCAGACCCTGAGCTCAGCACGGGGAGACGCCGGTCCAGCACCACCACTCCGCTCCTATTCACACATCAATTTTATACCCTGAATCCCTCTGCAAAGCTCAGCAGCATCCTTTCCATTTCCGAGGGGGTCAGAGAGACAGAGAGAAGGAGAGCTGGCAGGCAGGACAATGCTCAACCAAGTGGCACCGGGTAGAACACGAGGCAGCTGCCTTCTGCCTGCATCTGCTCAACTCCCCAGCTCCCCACGTTCCGTATGCAAGCAGCTTGGCGAGGTGCGACGGCTCGGTGAGGTGTAATTAACCCAGGCTGCACTCCCGGAGGACCCATGCAGGAGAATGATGCCCTGCTGCAGAGTCGCTCCTGGGCCATGTGCAAGTTTCAACATAAAACCTGTCTCATAAAACAAGCCAGACCAATTAAACTGGCCCCCGCAGCAAGGGGTTCTTGCTTACTCACTATTTTACTGCTGCCCTAAAGAGCCCTTTTCCACTGGAACCTGACTTTATTTGCCACCATTTTATTAACTCTGCAGATGAAACCCAAAGAGACTGGGGAATACTGGGACAGCTGAGCTAAGCCCTTATTCACTTTGCCAGCAACGTTAGGAGGGCTGTATTTCTACCATCCTCTTTAAGACACCAAGGCAGCTCAGAGCTTCAGAGGCGGCACACGCATGGAAAATAAGAAATAAGGACACCAGTCCTTCCCCTAGGCCCACATGCAGCCCACAGCCCTGAGAACAGTTGCTCTGCAACGTCAGCAGTGCTTTACCATCAGCGGGGGAGAATCCAAACCCCCACCTTGAATGGGAAGTGCCCTGCACCCAGTGGGGACACGCATAGAGCGCTCACCCAGGGACAGAGCTGCAGCAGGACCAGAGGACCTGTGCTGAATCCATTGGAAGCTTCCAGCTCAGTCTTTTCATCATCAATCCCAAGGACAACACAGGAATCAGTGCTGAATTGGGACATGCATGTGTGCACACATAAACACAAGTTTTTTTCTAAAGGAAGCAGGATGCACGCCTCTAGGAAAGAAGCGCATTTTATCCCTCTCGCCAACTTCAGCAAGCAGCAGCAAGCCCAGGCTGAGACCTGTGTGCCCCAGTGCTGTGGCACCTCATGCAGGCACCTCTCGTGCTTGTTTCATCACTTTTTCTCTCACAGCCTCAAGGTTTTGATGAGCTCATCACTTAACTTTGGACCTTTCATCTCCGAGTTCACGCCAGGGCCACGGGCTGCTTTGACTGGGCTTTTCTCCGAATGACTCTTTCCCTGGTGACTCACCTGCCCCTCAGTCTGCAGGAGCCCTCTCTGCTCCTCCTGTCAAATGCTGCTTCTCACGGCTGGAGGGAAACAGCGACTTCCACCGAGCAGCCCGCAGCAGGGAGGAGGAGGAGGAAGTCCCATCACCCGCTGTTCTGCATTTACACAGAGGAGAGGAACACTTCCCCAAAGCCCCACTCACTGCCCCGAAGCTGTTAGCAAGAGACCTGCAACAATTCCATTGGATTCATCTGACTCACTGCGCAATTCAAGAGCGGGTCTCCCTCCACGGGATTCCTCAGAATGGTCCTGGTGCCCGTGCTGGGATGTAGGGCTCCCTACACACATCGCTGCTCTGCTCCTTGGGGCAGGTCCCAGTCGATTGCACGGGAAGAGCCCACCAAGTAATGTTGATGCATCAATAAAGTTACGTCAAAAAAAGAGACTTTGTCCCTTCCAGCTGAACAGCGGGCATCACCGATATGGAAGTTATGAGCATATAGTGAAGGCATTAGTTATAAAAACAAACCAGCTGTCAAGGAGAAGAAGGGGTCCCTGCACACAGTAGTGCCTGAAGCTGAAAACAGCTGTTTCGGCTGTCATGAGTCAGCATGTGCAGACAGACTAAATCCACCTGGGAAGAAGCAACCTCACCAGAGGAAGCAATCCACTGCTGCTCGGGGAGCATTCACACACCGCACCTCCAACCAAAGTGGATTTGTTGCCATGGAAGAAATCAACAGTGACTAACAACTCCACTCCAAGCATCTCAGTGCAGAGACAGCAACAGCCCTGAACAGCCAGCTCAAATCACAGCAGCCATGACAAGGATGTCCTGACAGCACACGGAACAGAGGCGGTCAGACAGCTGAAAGGAAGGTCTGGCGTGGTTCGAGCCAGAAACGAAGAAAGCAAGACCCAACCTCAAGAGACTGTGCCATGATTATAAAGGGTTGAAAATGCCTCCCACCCTCGTGCAGAAACACAGGAAATGCCACCAGGGTGCACAGGAAAAGGAGTGCCACGAGGCGGGCCGAGAAGCAGAGCCACGGACCCATTTGGCTAGCTGCAGGGAGTGCACAGAGTTTGGCACCTGAGCATCAGCCCCAGCTGTGAAGGAGGCACCAAATAAGGGAAGGATTCTGGAGCAGCGACTCCTGGGGAAAAAAGTGTTTCAAGTTAAAAATTGTTACTTCAGGTTTGGAAGTAAATTTCAGGATCTGGTCTTTATCAAGCGAGGCAAACTTTCTTCAACATCAGCAAAGCATCTGTGGAGCAGAAAGCAGTGTCAGAGTCAAAATAGGCTGCAAAAGACAAGTCCATTAATCAAGAGACCAGATGCAAAACTGCCTGCAACGAACACGCTGCCTCCACCAGAGTGGAAGGGGCTGGAGCACTGCGGGATGCTCCCCGAAGGCTGGGGTATCCTCAGTGATGAGGGGTTGGGACACAGACCACAGAGCCACACAGTTCAGCTCCAAAACACGTACCACACTCATCCCAAATATTTGCAGGGTTTCTTGGGCAGCCAGGCTTTTCCAAGCACAGCTGCTTTGCTGGGAATCCAGGCACCTCAAGCATGCTGTACCTCCCTCCCAGCTCCAGGGCTGGATATCCCACATTGACTGTTATTGCTCCCTTACGTATCCTTCAGCTAAATGCCAACCCAGCTCTTAGCCCATGCTGTCCCTACCCTGCAAGGCCCAGCTCTGGATGCTGCTCCCCATGGCAGTATCTCAGTGCAGCAGCACCGAGCACAGATTGCTTCTTGAAACCAAGGATGCTGCATAATTCCTCTTCACGTACCACCTGCAAGTGTATATGGATACAGAGCTTCACTTGGCTTCTCCTGGCCACATGTTCTAGTGCAGGTATCTGTTTAGCAGCGCAATGTCCTGCCCTGAATTGGATTAATTTCTGTAGCAATAGAAGCAACTCCAATGAGAGTCCCCATACTTAAACATGAGAGACCGCATGAATGAAAATCCAATTTACTATGACGTGGAAAAAAAGAGGGAAGCCTGATGTATCACGGCCTTGAGGCACAGAAAACTCATTCACAGGTTAAAAAAATTTGATACACTCCTGCAGCTTCCTGATCTTTTGGGCTGCAGCAGCTGTGGCTCCAAGACGCATCTCTTGGCTTTACGAGTTACAAGGCAGCATCCCAGCAAGAGAAAAAGAAGCAGCAAGGAAGCCCTTCAGCACAGCCGACGAGCTTTTGATTTATTCCTCTTCATCGCTGCAGGAAGCAGGTGAGATGAGAAACATAAGCAAGAAAATGGTGCGTGTTAGCAATGCAAAATCGAGCAGCGGTGAGTTCGCTGTCTCTGAAACAAATACCTGGCCTATAAGGACGTTTGATATGATTTAATCATGAAGCCACTAGTAGCACATTCAATTTACAGAAAACAGGTCAGCTAGAGTGTTTATACGCACGTGATTTCGTTTTCAACCAGACCTGTACCTAAGCTGCTTGTAGAGCATTTAAATCAGCAACGTGCAACATTCTCAAATAAAAAAATAGACTAAAAACAGTGCATGGTGATTAAATAAGTTAAAACCTGATTGAACTAACATCTTCAAAAGTAGCAGCCTTCAGGTAACCCTCACTAAACTGGATGGAAATAGGTAAGCAGAGGCTTTCTACCAGTGCTGCTGTCAATGAACTGAAAGAAAATCCGGTTGCCCCTGCCTATGGTACAAAGGGAACAATAAGCACTGATGGTTACGGTGCGTTCACATCAAGTTATTATAATTGTTTCATAATCTGGGTTTTCCCAACACTAAGTGCCACATCATACGTCTCAGATGGTGGAAAATCAGCCTCCTGGAGGCTGCAGCCAAGGCAGCTCCTGCAGAAAGGCTTCAGGGATTCCCAGAGCAACGTCCAGCAGAAGGGTTAACGCGTCCCTCGCACAGGGCAGGCACTGGACAGCACATTTACATCTATATACGGCACTGATGAGACTGACACTGACATACCACATCCAGTTCTGGTGCCCTTGTTTTTAAAGAGATGCTGAAAAACTGGAAAAGTTCCAACAAACAGCCATAAAAGCAATTCAAACACTAGAAATAATGTCTTGCAGTGAAAAAAACTTAAACAGCTCAATCTGTTTAGTGTATCAGGAAAGCCTGGAAGGTGGTTTGATTGCAGCGTGCAAAGTGCCTCCGTGGCATTTAAGGGCCCTTTACACTAGCAGAACTGCAAAGCACGAGAACAAACGAGAAACGTTCACTCTGGAAATAAGGCACAAATGTTTCAGAACCGGTGCAGTTATCACTGGAACAAACTCCCCAGGAAGAGGGTGGACTCTCAAGGCTGGATGTCTTTCTGGAAGTTTTGCTTTAGCCAAATACAAGTTATTTGGCTTCATACAGGAGTAGCCGGGTGAAATTTAAGGACCCGTGATATACAGGAGATCACACCAGATGATCTAATGGTCCCTGCTGGCCATAAACTCTATGAATCTATGCAAACATGCCAGAGAGGGTCCTCAGCTGAGATATCAAGTTAACTTTCAGCACAAAACTTTTCACGAGTTGGCTCTGGTGCTGCAGGTCATTTAGGATACAAGCTCAGCTCTTCCAGACTGCATCTGGTTAAGCACTGAGAGATGACCCAGGCAGCACTGCTCTCTGTCCAGCAGGTAAGGCAGGCTGCATGCTGTGTGCTGAAGCGGCTCCAAGCAGCAAAAGCAGCTCATACTCAAATACATACTGTGTGCCAGGAGTGAACAGCATCCTCTTCCTGCGATAGAAAACTGACACTGAGAAACGTGCGATGAGTTCAGGCCATAAGAAATCTCCTGTTCATGTAGCTCAGGATGTTGTCAGCCTTCTTCGCTATCCCAGAGCAGATTATTTGTGGGGTTCAAGCACAAAGTGGGAAGATAATGAGAGAGATTAAGAATGGTGAGGACAGAAAAGACATAACTCTAACATGAGTTAGGCCAACAGAGAAGACATTCGGACAATGGGCTGAGCAGAGGCACAGCCTTCCAGAAGGATGACAGCGTTATCATCAGCAGCTCGCCATACTCCTGCTCTCCCAGCTGTGCTCAGCAATGAGGGACAGGGCGGTGGCAGCCAGGCTGAGTTCAGTACAGCTCCCACAGGACTGAGCTGGATCCACGTGTGAGCATCACACAGCTGTCCTGCTGCATTCGGATACATCCGGAGCCTTTGCTCCTACCTGGACAGTGCAATGCAGGGCACTCAGGCATCTCCCTCTCCACTCTGAATCGCACAGCAATGAAATCTGCTGGGGAGGAAGAGTAGAGCCAAGGACAGAGGAAATGACACAGATTCCAGCAGGTTCCACTCCCTGATCCTCCGGAAGGAAGTTTCTTTCCGAATATCCACCTCCACAGTGGATACGGAATCTGGCTGGAAGTGCCTCATTCGACACTGGAAAGAAATAAATATTCCCCATGGCAGAAATAAGGGTTTGGCTGTGGAATATGAGATGCCAACCCAGCCAATGTACAACAGAAAAAGTCGAACTGGGCCAACATCAGACAGAGATCAAGGTTAGACTAACAAGAAAGGCTCAAGAGCAATCACTGCCTAACAGCCTTCACCCTGCTCTGGGAAATTTCCCAGTCCTGCTATTAGACATTTTACTTCCTTTACCAGTGCTGCCAATTCCTGCAGCATTCTTGTCTGAAGTGCAAACCCTCCCTTCCCAGCACCGCTCTGCAGTGCCTGGATCATCCAACCCGCTGCTACGAGAAAGGGCTCATGTGCAGCAGCAGGAGGGGGTTTGGTTACACACAAATCCCTGGCTGATCAGCACCAGCAGGAGAGGAAATGAGGAAAGAGTGACTGACAGGGAACGGCGGTTTCTGGCTGATTGTGCTTGGTTTTAGGGTATGAGAAGCCTGTTGGAACTTGAAGCTTTGCCCCCCTACTCCGCACAGCCTCTCTGAGCACTGGGATACAGCAGAGCCCCTCACCCAGGGGTAAGTCACTGATGTCTTTGTAGGGCTCCCACCTCTGATCCGCCACCCTCTTCCACATTAGCACCAGATGCTTGTTATGGGAAGGAGAACACGTCGACGTTTCTCCCCCTCAAGTAACATCAGACCCTGCCTTGTTCTTCACAGTCAGATAAAACCACCGATGTGGTCTAAAAATAAATTAAAAAAAAAATAATAAAAATCAACAATCTGGAAACTCTTACCCATAGCTCAGCCTTCACTATCTGGGCAGTGGCAAAAGGTCAGGTTGTGCTGGAAAGCAACACATGGGTTCTACATGACATGCACACACACGTCCTATGGGTAACCAGGCTCTATGAGCAGTTCTGAGCTGTGGGAGCTCTAGCAGAGCGGTGCCGAGCATCAATGGGAGATCTGTAGGGTCTTGTTCTGTCTCGTGCTTTTTTTGGTTGGATTGCTAACGCATAAACCACAGCTGAGGAGGTTTTAGAAGTTAAAAAAGATCAGAGTTTTAAAGAAGTTATAAATGCATGCAGAGAGGGTGCACAACTGGTCCTCAAAAATGTCAGTGCTAGCTGCATGGCTGAATGTCACGTCTCAAGCCCAGAGAGGCTACGAGTGTGGTTTTAGTGTTTAACCAGCTTCAACTGCAGCCTGGCACTCTTTTACTTCCTCTGCACTGAAGGCTCCTCACTGCTGGGGGAAGAAACCAATCTCACCGTGTGACACCAAACGGCTCGAGTAAAAATAAAGCCCCGAGGTGGTTTGGTGACCTGAGGTCATATTAGGAGGTGGAGAGGTTGCAGGTTGGGGAAAGCACTCAGAAATACTATCGCTGCCAACCAAGAAAGAGATTGCAGGAAAGGAGGCAAGGCAGAGAATTAACACGAGTCCTACAGTAAAGAGGCTGAGAAGTCTCTTTCGCACGCTACCAGCTCCCCCGTGCTCAAAACAGTTTGTAAACCGTTTCCTAAACACAAAGGGGAAAAAAAAAAAACCCAGACCTAGTCCTGACCTCCACGAATGAGTAACCAAACCCAACTGCTTCCTGCCAGCTTGTGGGGGTGAGAGAAGGAGGCTGCTGGGCAGGGCAGATGGAACTCCAGGTTTCTCCCTCTCAAGTACTGCTTTGGGCATAAAAATTAGGGATTCAACATCTCCCGCTGCCTTTTCACGTGGGTGGTGGGTAAAGGAGAGGAATAAGGAGGGGCAGCCCTCTGTTGAATGCTAGCACTCAACATTCCCACCCCGCAGATTCTCTCTGTGCCATAGAGGAGGCTCAGAGGAGGACTACAGCACAGCCAAGCTTCGAGTCAAATACAAGGCAACAGAGCAGCAAGCAGCAGGCTGGAGGGGAAGCACTGCCCTCCCCTGACAGCAAGGGCAGATCATTCTGCACCAGACCATAGACAGCATCACCTAAGCGTAGACAAACTTCCTGAGCTGACAGCAGCTGCCTTCCTGCAAAAAAGGTGCTGATGGCAGCCTGACCCCACCAGCTTTGAGACCTTGGGTATACCCTGCAGTGAGAGAAACCCACCCCCTGTGTCCCCTCCCTTTGGGGACACACCTATGGCACCGCCCTGGTGCGGCTCGAACATAGAACAGGCGTGAGAAAAGGCTTCAGCAGAGAGCACTGCTGGTCCCGTGGTTTCTATTCCCTCCACTCTCCATACATGTGTGCAATGCTGGGTGTAAATAACACAGACAAAAGTTAACCTGTGAGCTTTCAGAGCGCCATGCAAGCCTGCAGGGTTACCCTTTGCATCCCAGCAGTGAGAGGAAGGCAGGCAGTGAACGTAGAGCCTGCTGTATTGCATGCCCATGCTTTCACACTGCCAGAAGTGCTGCCCAGCCATGCTGGACCCATCAGCCAGGCAGCAGAATGGGGGGCAGATGCCTCAGATTAATGAGTCTCCCAAGTGGCTTCTTGTCCACCTGTATGGAAGAGCAGCCATCATTACAGCAATACATCATTTCCACTTCAGTCTGTCATTAATTTCTAGTTGTGTATAATGAAAAAGCTGAGAGCAAAAGGAGCTGCTCTCAAATAGGGATGCTTCTCTGGGGTATCTGCACAAGGTAAGCAGGGCCATGCTTGCAGATGCTCAGTTCACATCACAGCAGCCTCTTAACAAACCAGACACTCCTGGGGACTGCAGGCAGTGACAGTAGGGCCACCCCAGCACTGAGCACAGGTCACTGCTGTTACTCAGTGTGACTGGCTCCAGCAGAGGACAGGCTGATGGAGCACAAATGGCCACAATCCACCCACCAAAATTTCTAACGGATAAACAGAAGGTCTGATCCCACTGCTGCCCTAGCAGCACTCCTCTCCAGATGTAAAACCCCAGAGGAAAAGCTGCACTGCCTGAAACCAGCCAGGAGAAGGAGTCAGCCCAGAACAACTGCTGCCCAAGAGGAACAAGGACACAGAGGACAAACAACAAACACAGCCACGGAAAAACGGATGTGAAAAGTGCAGGAGCTGACTGGGACAGTGACCCTTTTCCCAGCTAATGACACGTGCCCTCCATCAAGGCAGTGCCTTAGACAGCCCCCAGGAGCACAGTTGTTCTCTAACTGCCTTTCTCCTGCCTTGGAGCATGAATAGGCTGCAGAGGTGTAAGTGAACGTAGCATTCATGGTGTACAGACAAATGGTGCCACATAAAGTAAGCAGAGGAGAAGAACTAAGAAAGAAAGTGAGAATCCTTGCAAATGTCTTATCTCAGAATGAAAGAAAAGAATCACAGCCAAAGCTATCATAAAGATAACTTCATGCAGGCACTGTCATATAAGTTCTAAGTTGTCTAAATCCAGACCTAGAGGAAAAAAAGGACGGGTCTCACAATCTCCCCTGCTTTGTGAAGACAGTGACCTCATCCTTCTCTCAAAAGGTTTCAGGTAGTGGACCATCTCCCTGCATGCTTAACACTCATCTCATATTCTAGGACTTGGTAGATGGAAGCAGCTGAGAAAAACAGCACCATTCACCTGAAAGAAAATACAGACACTCAAAGATACACGCTGCTTACACATTTTTGGGTGGTCGTGTGGAGCCAGGACTTGGACATGATGATTGCTACGAGTCCCTTGCAACTTGGGATATTCTATGATCCTATGAAAAAGGGTTGTTGCTCCAAGAGCACCCAGCACCAGGCAAAAGCAACACCTCTCTGTTCCTAACCAGCAGGTTGAGCAGAAACAGGAAGGTTCCTGCACCAATGCACAGAGCTGGGACAGAAGATCTCAACTCTGCTCTTAGTTTTCCTAGGAGCTTTTTTGATGGCTCTACCAACCTTCTGATGGCTCTGCAAGATTGACCTCTCACACAGGGCCCAGAAGGCTTAATTCTTTAACGATTCCAAAGCATTCAGACATCTGGAGAGAAGTATTATTCAATTACTGTTATGCCAAGGGAAAACCTCTCTTCCATAATCCCAGCTGCAACTATGCAGTAATCTTTATTAGTGCACTCATGCTACGTGATAACATTAGGAAGTATCTATGCAGAGCACGGGCAGCAGGCAACTGCAACTGTGGGAACCGTAACTCAGCGTTTCCTGACAGGGGTGATTAAAATCTCAAACTTAGTGTAATATTAACACTTTCTCAAGAGACTGACAGTACATATGCCCTGTTTACTTTACCAACTCACAGCCTGCGCAGTAAGCTGCAGACAGAACTATCACGTTTAAGATCAATATAGACCCAAGGCAAACGAAACTAGTGGCACAGAACAAGTAGGACTCAGCTCTACAGCTATATGTCTGCCCAATAGAGCTGCCCAATATAGCTGCCCACTGATTCAGTCTCCTTTTTTGCTTTTCTTAGTGGATTCCTACACAAAGTCAGGTAAGCAGGGCACCGGATCACTCTGAACTCTCAAGTCTCTGCACACCTAGAAGCACACAACGTATGAGAGACCACAGAAAACAGCCAAAAGAAAAACAGAATGAAACTCCAAAAGGCTGCAGACGTAACGGACAAACCCCAACCACAAAAAGGGAGGCTGTGACCCAAACACTTCTGCTTGCTTTGTCCCATGTCCTCCATGCCAGCACTGTCAAATCGTTACTTGGGAAGATGCACAGCCCTTGGTGTAGACAAGTAGCACATGCTTCCAGTTCTCCATTTACCTACAATAACACGACATAGCAAACAGTGGAAAAAGCAGCTATGCCAATTCTCTACCAAAACAGAGAGTGCCAAGGCAAATTGCCAGCCCTGCACACCGCCCGTCTTCGTCACAGTGATAGCTGCAGCACGAACCGCCCTTCTGCAGCCTTGCGGTCACACTTTATTTACTCCTTTCAGCTAACTTCTAACCCTGAAATAAAGTTGTGATGTTTCTGTTTTTATAGAGAGGAAAAAAAAAAAAGCACCGCAGCACCATAGAAGTATGCACAGAGCAGATTCTGACAGGTACAGTGCGCAGATGTGCAGGTCCCAGGAGGGATGCATTCAGCATCTCCCTGCCCAGCCTCTCCCCACACCTCTGCCTGAATGCAGTCAGATCTGTTGGGTTCTATGATTGCATTGTATCTGCTCCTGAAAGCTGAACACTTACACATTTTATCCTATACAATTCCATTCTTTGGCTCAGCAACAGCTGATGCCCGAGGAGCTACCTGCAGGTCTCAACTGTCAGAATAGATGAAAGAACACAGCTTCAGCCTTTTCAAGGGCTAAAACCACCAAGGAAGGTACCAGGAGGCAAGGACACAGTTTAGACTCATTTCCCTATGATGACACGCAAGCACTGGCACACTTCCCCCGGGAGAAGAGCAGTTCCCTTCTGCCCCAGCCTGCATGGGGAACGCATCTGCTGGAGGCAGAGGCGCTGCCAGGACCGAGGTTGCTGCCTCCTCTGGCCCACGCAGGGCCTTCCGAGGCCAAACAGTGCCACACAGTGGCAACATGCAGGTTCCTCAGCTTTTCTCCAGCCCCCTGAAAGCAGACAAAAGCCTCCTAAATTGCTACAGCTTTTTATCCGGTCCCAGCCTCAGCACACGGGAACTTTGGGAGTGATGTAAGATTTCTTCCTCACCTGTTATTTTTAATCCAGGTCAGTTTGGTGACACAGTCACGGTTCAGCTCCACAAACAGTTGCACCAACAACATGAGTGGAATGGTGCAGCACTGCAGCCCGAGTAGAAAAATCTTGGCTGCAAAGAACACAGTGCCCAAACCTGCACCTTCCACTTCCCTGCCTTTTTGCCTTCCTGTTTCTCGTTTGCAGCCCCTCAGCACCAGAGAACCTTTCCATGAGCCAATATTTCAAACTGATGAAAAGATGAAGAGTAAGGCTAGTAATCAGCTGTGCGATCTGAACATGCATTGCCAGTGGCCTGCACTTCAGAAAGCACAGCCCTCATAGAACAGACCAAGAGCAAGCTCTAGCAAACATCATCACACTCTAAACAACCAAACATCACTGCCCCCCACTTTGCTAGTGGCTACACTACCTCACCTGGCAGTACTGCAGAAGAGAAACTCCCAGTGCCTCAAAAACTCTCACAGCATTTTACATAAAAGCTCTGCATCAGTGATTTATGGAAACCCTAAAGCTTGGCACATTCCTTTCAATGATGCTGAGGCAGCAAAGGTCTCCAGAAGAGAAGCTGAGGAGAGGGAAAACAACCGAGGGCAGTAACATCCAAAAAATGCTGCTGCAGTGTGCCAGAGCTTATCTTTCAAAGCCCTAAGACTTCGCCCCAGTTCCACCCAGCTGAAGTCACAAACTAGTTACAGAAGTGCAATCCTATTTGAGAAGCTCTGGGCCCCGCAGTACGCAGAGAAGACCTTCCCAGTTCTGCTAAACTCACATCCTTAACAGCCATTTTAGGACAGGCAGTCCAGAGCTCCCTGGCAAGTCCTCTTGCAGGCCACATGTGCCAAAGCAGTGTGAGGATTCCTAGAGGATGAGCTTCCAACCATCACTGTCTTTGCCTACATTCCAGTGCCTGACAAACAGAGTTCACTCGGGCTCCTTGCACAAGGTACAGATCAAACAGACCGATGAGAGATGCTGCCAGTCACATTTTTAATCCTTGCAGAAGAAACCAGAGAGCCTGGCCTCTCAGCAGAACAAGTAATGCAAATACAACACATACCCTGGAAATTAAAACCACAGTTTTCACATCCCCAATGCAAACTTCCAACCACCTGGCAACGGGACAAATGACCTGCTTCCATAACATGCAGTAGAGCTACTTGGTCACCATTAACCCTGGTCTCCAGCATCTGACCTCATTTCCCACCGGTAACCTCACCCAAGTTAGAGCCTCCAGAAGAGGCATTTTCTGCTTCTTCTGTTTGTGCCTCTCCTATTCCATATCAGCCTCACCAGCACACGCTGCCAAGAAATGGATGGTAACAACATGCTTTAAACATGAGAGGCACGAGGTCACCAACTCCTCAGCCTGACCCAGGCACAGCTCCCATAGGGGAAGCCAAAACACTGGAAAATTTAGCAACAGGAAAGCAAAACAGATCCAGTGTCATTCCACTGCATTCCAAACACATGACACCAAAGCCAGCAGCCGCCTCCTGCAGTACTCACGTCGCTGGGACTGAGGTTCCCAAGACCATTGTCCTGCTCAGAATCTCTGCCGGATTCGTGGCCCTGAGAGGAGCGGGGGTGGGAAGGATGGATCCAAATCTCCAGCCGTGTGGCATCGTCTCCAACTTGTCTCAACGTGGACTTCTTGCCCTTCCCTCGATGGCTGGGGCTCAGCTCCAGCACCTGGTGCTTCTTCTGCTCCATCTGCTCTGCCTGTGCAGATAGGACATGGTTAGATCATCCAGGGAGAAAAGTTCAAGAAAAATATATCATTTTATTTACACGGAAAAACTGGCTCTTGTCCCAGCTTAAAAACCACAGTAATTCACTGACAGTCCAAAATTTGGTTTCTGACACTACTCCTGTAGTGCAGGATAAGAGATTATTATTATATATATATATATATTTTTTTTTAACTGATTGCTCAATGGGAGAGGGAAAGCTGTATCCAGTTCCTAGCAGTGTTTAACAGTCAACATGCTGCATCTTTGATTTGAGGCACAAAGGGACTGCAGCTTCTCCTTCCTACCTCTATGGGACACCTATGGAATAAGGCAATGATCAAACTGCACGCTGAGGCCATGCTGCAAACCACAGCGACCTCCAGCCCTTACTGAGCTCTGCTGTTTTACAGTTTGTGACACAGAATTAAGAGATTCAGCTGCCTAAGCAACCCCAAAATCAGACGGAGGAGAGGCAAAAAAATACCATCATTTGGAAGGCTTTGTTTTTCTTCCAACTCCCAACATGGAATTTCTTACAAGTAAGACTCGTAAGACTCCAAGACCAAAAGCCACCACCACCCTTCTCCCCAGTTTGCAGCTCTCCAGCTGTGGGTCAGCTCAGGCAGCTGCAGCATCCCACAGCCCAGCTCCAAGACTCACCTTGCGTTTTGTCTCTTCAAACAGACTCATGAGGCTCTCCTTGGCTGTGAGGATGGGGTTACTAGCTGCCAGACTGCGCATGTAGTAGTAGACAGCATCCAGCTTTCTCCTCTGCAAAAACACAACCAAACTCAGAGCTGGCATTCATTCTGGGAAACTCAGGGCAAAGCCCCTGCACCATTCACTTTCCATGCTCCTCAATACACTTTTCTTCTCCCTCAATAGTGCCTGGGAGACAGATATTCACAGAGTAAGAGCAGTCCTACAAACAAGCTGGACCCTTCTCCATCCACATTCGTGACTATCTACAACATTCAGCACAAGCATTTCACCAGGGTTAGGGAGGGCAGCTGACACTACAGCTTGCAGACCTGCTTGCTCTAGCCCTGAGGTTGCTACAGAAGCCATCAACCCAGAAGCTCACAAAAAAATCTCTCAGCAGACATAACAATAAAGGGCATCAGTGTAAATTCTGAATTCCTGACAGTTCGGAAAAAAAAAAATCCTCCTTTCAACATTGTCATGAATATGGAAATTACTCCACAGAGGTACAGGAATACAGGAAGTTTTGCCAGACTCCTGCCTGTGGTGAAAGATGCCCTCCTTATCTCAGTCTGCCACTCAAGCCACCTCTCAGCATCTGTTCTCCCACAGCCCTGCCGCAGGGAATACTGTAAGATATCACTCCTTGAGTCTTTATACCATGGAGACCCACAGCCATTTAGGGCCTTACAGAACACCACAGCAGGGCAGGATACTTGGCAGCCTTAAGTCCCACTTGGGGAGTCAGAAAAGTCATTCTCAGCCACAAGGAAACTGCATTTCTAAACCATGCAGTTCCGAACTAGTCTTAAAAAAAAAAAAAGTCTTTTTAGTATTGCAAATGAGATCCTTACCAGCCCCCTGCCCCAGGCTGATGCCCCCATTATCTGCTCCAAATCTTCCTTGAAGCAAGCTTTCCTGCATGGCTAGAGGAGCCAGCAAAACTAAAACCTAAGAAAGCTGCATGTTGATGTCACTTAGACTAGTCAAGTACAAAAATCTCACGCAAAACCTTAAATGCAGCCCACTTCTAATGCATGTGCACTCTCATCAGCCTGCAGAGCAGTCCCAAAAATGTAGATAGCCTGGGGCAGTAATGTGTATCTAGCAAAGCAGCCAGAAGCCAACAGCTGGAATCCACTGAACACACCCTGCCATCAACTTTGTTTTTTTTTTCAAAAAAAAAAACAACAACAAAAAACATCTGGAAGTGCTGCCTTAAACAATCTCTTTCTCCACCAGATGGAATCCCACAGCCTTCCCAGAGGCTCTTCCTGTGCTTGCTACATCTTTATATGATGAACATCTTACCGTGTAGATGGCCAGGAGTGCCAGCTGGTTGTATGGGCGGCCGTTTTTGGGAGCAATTTGTTGAGCCTTCAGGTACCAGCTGGGGAATGGAAGAATCAGGGAAAAAGTTACTGAAAGGACATCAGGTTGCCTTCCTCACTGTGGAGGGCACAAAGTTCCCTCTGCAGCACTGGCAGCCCAGCACTGAACAGGCCCTTTGCACAAGTGCCCTCTGCCTGCATGAGTGTGCACAGCTAGTAAGTCTGTACCCAGTGCAGAGAGGCAGAGCCAGGGCACAGGACAAGAGGGAGAGGCAGACACAGCTGGAGAAAGAAATGTTCTTGGCTCAGCCTGAAGATGAGCATTTAGCCAGCTCCACTAAGTGTTGTCTCCAGTGCAGCCTCAGGCAGAAAACAGGCTATTTGCAGAACGCTTTTTTCTCCTCCCCCTTTTTAGTCTTTTTGGCAGCTGGGACCAAATCTTCCTGGCTGCTTAGCTCATTATTTAATTATCCCAGAAGAAGGGGCATCCATTAAGAAGCAGCCCATTCCTCCCTCCTATTTCTCCTCAGTTGTATTATCCAGCTTATTTCATGCCACACAAATCTGTCAACATTGTTCAGATGCATAATGAACATGCTGTGCTCCTTCCAGCCCTCTAAGATATCAGTGTACTCTATGGTGCTCATTTCAAAAACAGGCAGCTTTCCCCACCCTGTTTCAATCTTCCATGGGTTTCAGGGCCCCATGCTGGGCTCAATTGCTCACTACCACTCTTTGCTCCAGGAAAATAAAAAAGATCAGAAAAAGTACTGTATGCCAGGCAAAACAAGAGTGATAGGAAGCAACAGGTGCCAATAACTTCTGATGCAGTCAGAACATATGGGCACATATGGGAATCTCTCCTAGCTGGGAAGCTAGCAGAAAATATATCAGTTTGCCAGCCTCAGAAGCTGAAGCACTCCCTGCTGCAGGATCAGCACAGGACAACTTCCACAACACACAGCTGGAGGAAGATGGATCTGCTGGGTTGCTTTTTGGATAGAAAAGCAGTTCACACTATACCTTTAATTTACACAGGACTGCAGTACAATAAGGAGGCATGACAAGACTCCTTTGACTAGAAGCAAGCTTAAGCATGAAATGAGATGCATCCCTTGTAACTAGATAGAGGAAGAGCTTTACTCAGCCCTGGGGTGAAGAACACAATACCTGCGTGCCTTTCCATAGTTTGCAGTGTCATTTGCTTGTTCTCTGTATCGACAAATGTCCCCTTGACAAATCATACACCTCTGGGCACTGATCAGTGCATACTTCACCTGAAACAAAGCATTCAGTACGTCACTTGGGAGCTGCACATCCCAACTCACCTTAACACCCTGTGTGTTCATGGGGACTGTGAAGAGCTAAGAGGAAGTCACTGACAAACTGAAGGTCAAAAACAAAGGCTGCAGAATTAAATGACAAGGCTCAGTGGCACTGGTTCAGCATTAAAAAAGGCAACCCAACCCCCCAAATACCTACTCCCTTACAGCAACATCCTAGCTCTTGCTCAGAGGAAGTAGGTTTCAGAATCAGTGGTTCATTCAGTCCAAGAGAAATGTGAGGAAGATAAACTGGTTAAAACAAACACATCTCTCTGCGAATGGAGCTTGACTAAAATATCCTCTTCCAACTGTTCTCACACCTGCACTCACAGCTCAGGGCTATCACTGTCATGCGTCAGAGAGAGCCCAACTGTTAGCCTTCCTCATTCATTTTTCTGCGTTCCATATACAGAAGTACGAGTTGTTCAGTATCTGAGGCCAAGCCAGGGTACCTCTGACACTTCCTTCTCCTTATTAGCCCTAGTCAAAGAGACGATACAAAAAGAAAAGTCCTTTCTTTGCAAAGGAAGCTGAGAAATGTTAATACACTGGAGTTAGTTCAACATGTTCTCTAACTGCTGAGATTCCCTGCAAACACACTGCTGTCTATTCAGACTACATCTGCCCACCTCTTGGCAAGGGCAGCATGCTGAGTGCTGAGTCCAGCATGCAGCATACCATTAACAGGAGAAGACTCCAGGAGAAAGCCAACCTACCATTTTCCGCAGAGGCTTGCAGCGGATGGCTATTCCATCCATATAGTCCTCCAGCTTGAACTGGTATGACACCTGCAGCTTCTGGAGTAAGCCATCAAAAAAGGAAGTGCCCTGCAGAACACATGTATTTGGTTGTTACGATTTTTTCTGAAGACAAGCAGAAAATCTTAACACTGTCCTTTATTTACTGCAGGAAAGATACCTCTCCCTCCAGTTTGTGCTGTTCTCTTCAGAAAGCAATAAGGCAAGAGGATCTCCAGCTTCAGTTTTTTAGGGCTGAGCTAGACAAAGTCAAGACTGACCTGATTTTGTGTTAGCCACAGTCCTGCTCCAAGCAAGAGCTTGGACTGAAGCCTTCCAGCAGTTCCTTCCTGCCAACAGAATTCTGTAAAACACATCCTCTTGGATTTATCAGCCTACCTTCTACAATGAGTAAACCAAGCTGAGTGTCTAACAGAATGACTTTTCACCAAATTTGATAAAGAGAGCACAAACACCTCAGTGAATGCTCTTGTTTCTTTCCATTTAAGGATGCTTAGCTCATTTTAGTTTAAATCAATTTCTCATCAAAACAGAACACGCCAAAGGAAGCCTGGTTTACATTGTAACAAATATCCACATGGACCAACACCCACTACACTAAATTGTAATCTGTCTGTGCATTCTTTTTGCAAAAGCATGGCCTAAGGCACACATAGCAATAAGCATGACCACAAAGGCTAGCTCACTGTCCAGTTATACCAACCTGTTCTAAACACCAACCAGTCAAAGGTTTAGCAAAGCCTGGGGATGTTTCTCTCCTCTTACCTCATCTAGAAGTTGGAGAAGTTTGTTCCGAATTTCTTGGGCATTTTCCCCCAGAGGATCTTTGAGGAGCTGCCGGAATTTCTCAATCACTTGGTAGAAGGCGTTCTTCCACAGCAGCTGGTCCACATTCTGGGTATCAGAGAACTCGATATCCATCAAAATGCACCGCTCGTACAGCTGCAGCATCTCCACCCTGGAGTGAGACACAATCAGTGGTCAACATAACAGCCTGGCAGAGCAGGCAGGGAGCACGTGCTGAACCACCTGCTGCTCCTCATCCTGCAGGCATGAGATGTCAGCAGTTTGCTTGGCTCACACGCTATGGCAAATGGATGCTTCCACACATGCCCTAGAAAGAGATGGAAGCTGTTGTAACCAAACACCCCTTCTGCTCCAGCAGAGCAAACTGAAAGGACCATCTCTCTTTCTGCATGCGTAAAAAAGGATTAGGACTTACCAAAGAGCAAAAAGGCTCTGCTAAAGCTCTGGGAAGAGCAAGACCTAATTATCTCCTGAAAGTAATACAGAAAACAGCATACACTGCTAGGTTCTGCTGCTTCCAAGCACAAGGCCTAGCTACTAAGCACCAGGAACAAGCACACAAAGCACCTAAGAGCAAGAGATCTTGCCATTACAGTGACCTGCGTATCACTTCATGAAACCAAAATGCATGTTGGAATAATAAGCCACGTTTCCCTCACCAACTAACAAGAGCCCAGCTCAGACAGTGGAACAAAACTCCTATGCACAATTTGGTGAAATGGAGATACGCTGCTGCTGGGCAGGGACCAACTGTACCTGTGCTCTGGGGAAGGGCAGCCCTCACCAGCCATGCCAGCACAGCCTCTCTCTAGGTGCCATTAACATCCCAACCTGAAACCTCCAGTGCTGTTACCTGTGCATACACATCCCTCTCTGTGGTCTGTAATATGAGTCCCTCAAATGCAGAACAAGCCCTGAAAAGAGCTCAGCTGCCAGATTTACTGCCAGTCAGCTCTGAAATAAGCCTCCAGAGAAGCCCCAAAGACCACACGTAAATGTAGTAGATGCCAAGTAGAAACTTGCTCCAGTCATGTTAACTGCCCTCCTGAGTGCCAGCATCACTTTCCTCTTGCTAGGCTGTCCTCACCGGGCCATCCCCAGTGGACTGCCATATGTCACAGGGCTGAACAGTGTCAAGAACAAAACTACCGGCACTTATAAAGCTCTATCACTGCCACACAGCATCAGGAATTCACACAACACTTTGCAAGTACAAGCTGAGAGCTGCCGTGCTGAAGCCAGCAATGCAAATCAGGAAAGGCAGGTAATAAAGCAAAAGTACACCAGCAAATACCAAAAGCACGTGAGAGCCCTGGAACCAAGAGAGCCCAGCTCCAGCAAGAAGAACCTAAGAACTGCAGCAGGTGCTTGTCCTGCTCCCATGCATGCCTTCAGCACAGGCAAAGCATTCCACAACCATGAGAAGCCACAATTTAACCTTCAGCCCATGCCAAAGAGATGTTTGCTCACAGTGCCTTTCTGATATCCAGACACCGCTGGCACATGATTAACATCCCCAACACATCATAAGATAGTGAACTACAGCCCCAATCCCTCAGATATCAATGTCCCCCATCCCCCAGATCCCCAGTGAGAAAACATTATGGACAACAGCTCTGGTAGAAATTCACTGT
This sequence comes from Chrysolophus pictus, assembly GCA_037305975.1. Taxonomy (NCBI): domain Eukaryota; kingdom Metazoa; phylum Chordata; class Aves; order Galliformes; family Phasianidae; genus Chrysolophus; species Chrysolophus pictus. The sequence continues at coordinate 5,819,497 of CM074594.1, forward strand.
TGAAATGACTCAACCACAAACCTCAGCTGGGCCATCTTCTCCAGCCCCTCTGGGCTGATGCGGTCTCTGGAAAGCAGATTGCTGAGCTGCTGCTCCTGGTTCCCAGCCTCACGAAGGAGTTTGCTGAGCTCCTGCTGCTGCATGTTTCGCATCTGCTGTTCCATCTCAGGACTCAGAGGAGCTGGGGTGAGCGGGCCGCACATGTACTGCCCTGCCTGGCCAGGGTACCCGGGGTAAAAGGCTCCTGGGTAAACACCATTGCTTGGACCCATTGGATACTGCAGGGAATACCCGCCGTAAGGATACTGCGGACCTTGGCCGGCAGCCCGAGGGTAATAGTAGGGGTTGTCAGAGTTTTGGAACTTATAATAGGACGTCTGGGCCTGGCGGGCTTCCCCCCAGGAGGTGGGACTCACTTCATCGTCCGTGTCTAGGAAGTGAAGCTGTGGGGTTTGGCTCTTCAGGGCGGGTTTTTGGTCCGGGTTGTTGGGGTCCCACAACCTGCGAGCGGTGCCACCTCGGCCCCGACTTCGGGAGCCCTTACTGCCAGCACCGCCCAGCAGCAGCCGGGGCCCGGGGTGACTAGGCTCAGGGGAGCCTGCAGTGCTGGCAGAGAGGTCTGTGTTGGCAGGCAGGAACAGAATCCCCCGGCCCCTCCCCTGGGGTTCTCTGCTCTGGCTCCTCGCCTCCAAAGTCTCTGAGTCGTTGCAACTAGGAAACGCCTTCAGGGGCTTTTTTTTATCTACGTCTGCTAGAATGACATCCCTGTTCATAGTCTTGCTGTCGAAAGTGACTCGGAAGTGTCCCTTGACTTCCCTGCCGTTGCTGCTCCAATCATTCTCACTCCTAGAAGCTCGACTCTGCTCTAAACGCTTTTTCCTGTCTGAAATCCTGTTAGAGACGTACGCTTCTGCCTCATCGATTCTGTCATCATCCAAGGAGTCAGTGGAGGATGCAGAGAGCTGCTTCCTAGGACGTATTCTAGCACGCTCCTGCCGTCTCTCCATCCCATCCACCAGCGGGGCTCCATCTACACTGTTGTTGCTTCCAGCTGAACTCGTGCTGCATGTGCGGTATCGGCTCCGCCGCTTGTCAGAGCGGGAGTACCGCTTTGTAGCGCCCAGCTTCCCCTGCATCACTTCATCGTGTGCCCTCCTCATCCTGTCACTTCGCTCTAGTCGTCTTCCTTTATCCGCCCTAGAGGATTTCACTCCGTCCCCTGCCTGGTTTCCCTCTCTTTCCTCTTTGTTTGACTTGGTTTTCCTATTGTTATCTTCTGCAGTACCTTTCTCAGTCTCTTCACCTCCTTCAACTCTCAGCTGTTCCACTTTAGAGGTGATTTCCTCAGTAGGCAACCGTAGGGCGACTTCTTTAGCAACCAAATGCAGGCGCTTCCCTGGCTGATAGATCTGCTGGTCCGGTTTCTTGATTCTCCTCGTGGTCTTGGCACAACACTCATCCACTGCAAGCGGCGTGCATGAGTTCTCCTGGCTCTGAGGACCACCTTTAGTCTCTGCCTCTTCGTTTCCCAATGAAGGACCATTCTGGTTATGGCTGTCACCATGCTGAAGTTCTCCGTGACTGGAGGCCCTTCTCCTGAAGGATCCTCCTCCTGAAGGGCCATTCTCCCCCCTGCCTTCCTCAGCTCCATTCCTCTCCTCAGAAGCTTCGTGCTTTGGTGGCACAGGTTTGCTCCTCAATCGGGAGAGGCCAGGCTTGTAAATCTCCAGATCTGGGCGCCTGTTGTCTTTGCGATGCCGTGGCTCCTTCACCTCCTTCATGTTTCCTAGGAAAAAATAGAGAAAAACATAGGAACATTAAGGCTGGAGAAGATCTCTGACACCATCAAATCCAACCAGCAGCCCACCCCCACCACACCCACTGAAGAAACCACATCCCCAAGAGCCACAACTCCACGGCTCTGGAACACCTCCAGGGTGGTGATTCGCCACCTGTGCCAATACATCATTGCTCTTTCTGAGAAGAAGTTGTTCCCAATATCCAATGTGAAAGAGAGTTATTCCCACCACAAACCACATGAGGATGAGAAAAGCTCACAACAGATAATCAAAGAGAAACATTATCTGAAGGCAAAACATTAAAAACACCCTGAAAGCTGCTTTAAGAGAACGCACGTGAAACGCTCCATTGAGGCTCACAGGAAATCAATGAGCGAGAGCAGGAAATGAAGCAGCCTGACAAAGCTGACCAAATCCTGAACCCGACTCGCTTACAAAACATCCTGCAGCAGGTTTTGCCCCGAAGAACCAACGAGTTAATAGACAGACAAAGCACAGCGCCCGGCCCCGATCTGCTCTGTGCCACAAAGCGAAGCACCGCCAGCGGCTCCCGGAGCGGCTCAACACAGCAGGACGGCAGGCACAGCCCCACCGCCCCGCTCTCAGGGCGGCATTTCCCCCTCCGTGCTCACAACCCGCAGCATCTTCCTCCCTCTCCCCATAACCACATCGCCACAAAAGCCCTCACGGAACGCAGCGCCCGACACAGCACAGCCCGCGCACAACACGCTGCGTTTCGCCCTCACTGCCCGCTCCGTGCCCGCTCCCCCCGCGCCGCCGCCGTTGAACCCCCGCTCTCCCTCAGCACAGCAACAACGGCGGCCCCGGGCCCAGCACACACCCACAGGGCAGGCACGGCCGAGGCGAGGAGAGACAAAAAGGCCGAACGGCGGCTCCCCGCCGCCTCCTCCTCCCTCCGCCCGCCTCACCTGCTCCTCCTGCCGCCCCGGCGCGGGCCTGCGCGGCTACCATGTCCCGCAGCTCTGCGGCCGAGACGCGGACGCGCTCCAGCCCCTCCGCCATCTTGCTTCGCGCCGGGGCGGGGACGGCGGCCGCGCGGGGCCAAACTTCCTCGCGCGGAGCCCGGCGGCTGACCGCGCGCACGCGCGCGACGCGGCCGGGAGCGGCGCGGCCATGGGCTCGGTGCGGGCGGCCGACGTGCGGACGGCGATGGAGCGGCTGCGGGGCTGCGTGCAGCGCACGCCCGTGCTGACTTGCGGGTCCCTGCAGCGGCTGGCCGGCCGCAGGCTGCTCTTCAAGTGCGAGCTCTTCCAGCGCACCGGCTCCTTTAAGGTGCGGTGGGACGGTGCCGCGCCGGGGCGCCGGGGGAGGGGAGCGGATCCCAGCGTCGCGTCTCGTTGTAGATCCGCGGGGCGCTGAACGCGGTCAGGAGCCTCGTGGAGGAGGCGGAGAAGGCGGGGCGGGAGCGGCCCCGAGCCGTCGTGACACACAGCAGCGGGAACCACGGGCAGGCGCTCGCCTGTGCGGCCCGGGATGAAGGTAACGCGTGGGGGAAAAGGTTAACGCGCTGAGCTGTAACGCGTGTTCACGTGGGGCAGACGGCAGCACGCCTCCACACCGCTCCACTAACGGCCCCAGCCCTGCGGAGCAGCAGGAGGGCTCTTCCTTCTCCAGGCATGGCACGACCCAAGCTCCATCCCCCTTTTTGGAGCATGTAAATTCCTCCCGCAAATCTCGCTGTCCCAACAGGCATTCCTGCCTACATCGTGGTGCCCCGCACAGCCCCGCGCTGTAAGCAAGCTGCCATCCGTGCCTATGGGGCCACGCTGGTGCCGTGCGAGCCCAGCGATGAGGTAAGGAATGAGGGAGGGAGCAGCTGAGGACACGGCTTCCCACCCTGCTGGGTCAACTGCTGTGCTTTGCCTTTAGTCCAGAGCAGAGACAGCTGCACGGGTGGTTCAAGAGACAGGAGGAGTCATGGTGCACCCCAACCAGGAGCCAGCTGTGATCGCAGGGCAGGGAACTATTGCCCTGGAGGTGCTGGAGCAGGTGAGGGGATGCAGCACGAGGGTACGAAGCTGCCATAGAAATGCTCACGTTTCTTTTCTGCGCAGGCACCAGAGGTGAATGCACTGGTGGTTCCTGTTGGGGGTGGAGGAATGATTGCAGGAATAGCAGTGGCCATCAAGGTAAGTAACAGCACAGTTTAGAGATGATGGTTGCATCTCCATCTTTGTCAGGGTGCCCAAGGCAGGCAGCAGCTTGTCTCTAAGAACAGAAATCCCTGCAAGCACAGCAACACAGCACAGGTACTCAAAGCAAGCCAGTGACTCTCCTGCTCTCTGCAGACATTGAGACCAGACGTGAAAGTGTTTGCTGCTGAACCCCGCAATGCAGATGATTGCTACCAGTCCAAGCTGAGAGGAGAACTGACCCCCAACCGACACACCCCAGCCACCATTGCTGATGCAGTTAAAACCAGCATTGGAGAAAACACATGGCCCATCATTAGGGATTTGGTTGACGATGTTCTGACTGTCTCAGAGGAAGAAATCAAGGTAAGCACTCTCTGCTTCCCCTCCCAGGAGCTGCCAGCAGGCAGCTGGCTCCATCCAAGCTCTGCTCCTCCGTTCTCATCCCTGCACTCTCTCAGGGCAAACCCTGTGCACCACAGCAGCTGTGCAAACACCAACACTCCTTCCAGCTGGAAGGAGCTGGCGGAAACTCTGCTCTCCCTCCCCAAAGTGCTGCAGAGCCAGATGCACATGCAGTGCCCCCCATAGCCCTAGAGGAGCACGTACTTGCTGCTGGGATGACAGCTGCTGTTCTGTCCCAACAGCGAGCCACACGGCTGGTGTGGGAAAGGATGAAGCTGCTGATTGAGCCAACAGCGGGTGTGGGAGTTGCAGCCGTGCTCTCAGAGCAGTTCCAGGCAATCCCCCGGGAGGTGGAGAATGTTTGCATCGTGCTGTGTGGAGGAAACCTGGACCTGAGCTCCCTGACCTGGCTCACAGACCTCCCTGGGGATGGAGACTGAGAACAGAGCAGCGTATCCAGTGGCAGGAACCTAGCTTTGAATTTGTACAGTTGGGTTTGTACGATACTAAAAACCAGATGAACAACCCCAGAAGTTTGAAAGCTTTTGTGAAGGGGTAAGGAAAGATGGAGGTGGTCTCTACAGCCCAGAATCGCTTTGTTACAAAGCAAAGGGTGACTACAGGAAGCCTGAAAGCAAAGCACTGCTGCTTCTCCCCTTCCCAGCCATCCTGCTCTGGAACAGACCTTAAAGCAGACTGCATTCAGCCACTGCCCAGCTGCTGTTTCGCCTTTCTGTGTCATCAGCAACTTCCAACAAACTCCTGTCTGATACAGCAAAATCCTCTCACCCACTGTTGTGGCAAAGCAAGAAGACAAAAGCCTCAGCAAGCCATAGGGCTCAGAGAACAGCAGGGTGCTCACAGATTTCCATTTGGCCTCTCCAGCTGGCCACCACCAAGACTTAGAGACTTAAATATTTTTTGAAAAACATTTCCATTAAAATAAATAACTGTAGTTGATCCTAAGCACCAACTGTTGAGACAGCTGCCCCAGTACAAACCCTAGCACTGACATGTCCAGGACATCAGTGTGCATGGTGTGCTTAGGCTGAGAACAGCAGCCGGGGAGGCACAAACTGCATTAGCACTGTGCCTGGAGGCTTATTCCATTTCCACCTCTTGCCCTGGCAGTGCACTCTCACTCCTCACCCACGGCACAGGCTCTGGAACATAGGGGTCATAAGTCCATTTAGGATAAACGCGCTTGTAGAGGTTCAGCAGCACGGTGTCCTGGGACTTCAGCTGTCCATCAAAGTGGCACTTCATGTGACCATGGGTCCCTAGGCAGAGAGCAGAAGAGGCCATTAGCTGTCATTCCTGCCCAGGAAAACCACATCCTGTTCATCATAAGAGACAAACACAGAACCAGACCTACCTAATGGCTCTTTTATATGCCCTCTACGACCCCATTTTGTCCTTAGCTCCACTGGTTTAAACCACATCACGTCCTCTGGAGAGCGAAACACAAACGGCACGTAAGCAACAGGCTTTGCCACAGGAACACAAGGCACAGTTGTTCTGCTTTCACATCCCCTCTTCCCAGCGCACAGACAGGCCATACCTCTGTTAAAGAACATGTATCGCACCACAGCTGCCTTGGTAAAGATCTTGAATGGATGACCACTGAGCACAAGCCGCTTGATGATGATTCTGTCTGGGTCAACAGCCAGCAGAGAACCCGTGGCAATGAGGTCGTGCATTCCTGCAAGATAGATTAATTAACACACCAGGGACCAGAGTAGCGTGACCAAATGCAACTCCATTACCTCCTCCCTCACCACAAGCCCCTTCACCAAATAGGTCAAGGCCCAGAGCAGCTCCCCAGCAGGAAGAAAGGTGCCAGTGGTAACAGAGAAGGAAAGCAGTTAATTTTCTCAAACAGCATGTATTTTTTTTTTTCAAATCATACTTTATGAATAGATGCACTCTTGGTAAAGTATAAGAAAAGCCTGCTAACATTTATTTCTTAACACACTCTCAGCACTAATCCAACTTACCATTACTTCTCTGTTTAAAAACAAGCACTGAGACAGGTGGGAAAGTGATGGGAGCATAAACAGTCACCACCAGGGCAGTATCCGGGCGCAGGAAACGCTCCAGCTTGTGCTTATCAGCTAGGATAGAACAGCAGTAATCAAGTTCAATCCAACAAAAGTCCTCAGAGTTCTGAGAAGCCCCATTGAGCTCCTTCTTTCCTAGCAAAGGGGCTCTATGTTGAAAGATAGCAGGCTACACATAGCACTTCCCTGCTGGCATAGAGTATCTGGGAATGAATGTGATCCTCTGAGCTGCCAGCTTGCTGCATGGAACTTGCCACTGCCTTGCCAGAACCAGAAAACCATGCTGCCCAAGCCCTCCCACTCCCCACTGTTTAGTGCCTCTCCTGGAAGCCTCAGCGCCCAGGTGTGTGTCTTCAGAAGAATCCTTCAGCCAGGTTCAGACATTGTGGCTAAGACATCACAGGCTTCCTGCCCTAGAAACCATGCCCCTGCTTCCGGGCATACCTGTTCTTTCCCCACCAGCTCCCTCACAAACCTGATGTGTGCTGGGAGAACAACGGGGAAGCTCGGAAGCGCCTGAACCCACAGTGGAAGATCAGCTCCTCCTTTGCCCTCACAGGATCACTGTTGCTTGGATGCCGCCGCACCAGGAAATTCAACACAGACATCTGCAGGAGAGACAATGCTGTGAAACACTGACAGCAGGGCTGGCAAATAACATCAAGAGCAGAAAGCATACATTGCAACAAGGACAAATTCCCTTCACTGTGGCTTCCCAGATGACTGCTGGTCATCAGTGCAAACCAGCCAGGCTCAGACGCTCTAGTCTGAACACCTCTGGAAGCTTCAGGCTGCTCTGACCAAAGATCCTGTTTCAAAATGCAAGCAGTGCGTGGAAATCTTAGCTCAAACCTTTTGCAGCCAAAACCATGCAGCATCAGGAGAATCACATGAAGAGCTGCACACATACAAGGAATCAGCAGAGCCAAACTTAGTCACCTTCTGTTCATGGGGAAGCAGTGAGAACAGGACTAGTGGCTTCCCTTCTTTGAAGCTCTCCATCACTGACACGGGGACATTGCAGACGTGCAGTGTAACATACCAGCCAACCTGCCAAGAGAGCATCAGTTGTGAATACTTCTTGCAGTAGGAAAAAAAGTGTCAGGACAGATACAAGACCAGGATTAGAGAGGGAACCAAGAACAGCATCAGCTGGAGTTACCGAAGCTCCTTCAGTCTCTTCTTTCTCTATTTGCCGGAAGAGGTGCTTTCTGGTTCGGGAGAAGTCCTGGAACTGGTAAATCCTTGCATAGTCCCTTGGGAGATTCTCTTTAGGGTCCCATGGAGAAGTCCTGAAGCTCTTGAGCCCTCGGTACTTCTGGAACCTTAAGGACAGACAACAGGAAATTCACAAATCCACAAGGACTAACACTAAGACTCCGCCTTCCTCCCCTCTCTCCCAGCTCAGGGCATGTTCTTTCTGCCCCAGGGAGTGGCACAATGCCTCAGCTAGTATCTCCCCTGGAAGCCTCAGAGCCTAAGGGTTCATCTTCAGAAGAGTCCTTCAGCCAGGTTCAGACATCATGGCTAGGACATCACAGGCTTCCTGTCCTACCTCAACAAACCAGAGAGAAGAACCCCTTCCAGCTCCTCTCCCATCACTGCATGTAGTTTCTTACCGGACTCTGGCAGGCACATCACGTGGTGTGTCCACCTCATCTGGAAACATCTCATCCATTCTCTCCTGTTTGTATTTCTCCAGCATCTGTTCATCTTCCTCCACCTTCTCATCATACTGGTCATCCCGCATGCACTCAGACACAGTCATGGTCTCACATTCCTCCTCTGCAAGCTCTTCTTCCTCCCCACTGCTTTCTCCCTCCTGACACATAGGAGAATACATGCACTCTGTTATGCCTCTGCAGCACTGCAAATCCCGTACGTATTTGCACAGTGTGATTCGTAGACCAAGCTACAACACAGTCCCCCATTTTGGTATCTAGCAGGCCAGAAGTAACAGGATAGATGTGAGAGGCTTAACAATAGAAATCCAAGCAAGTCTTATCTCAGTGTTGTGTTTTTGCATAGGGAAAGCTACAAGGACAGGACTGAGCTAGGATATGCAACAGCATCCAGATCAGTTGTAGTATCAGCTCTTAAGAGTTACCTGGGAAACTGCCTCTTCCATCATATCATCACCAAAATCATCATCATCATCATCTTCTTCTTCCTCACTGCCTTCTTCTCCATCATCAACAATCCACGCAGCCTGGTACTTGGATGTACCTTTGGGGACCTTCACCACCCTTTTGTTCTCCTTCTGAGATGCTGTGGGAATTCCCACCAATGGTTAATACAGGTACAAGTCTTCTTTTTCTCAGCAGCATTTACATCAGAAGAACCAAGCCCTCCTCTAGAGCCCAGAATCACTGCTTCCCAGAACAGAATTTGTCAAAGCCTAGAAAAGGCAGCTAAAACGTAACCCTGTTGTCAGGCAAACCAGCCAGCCCTGCAGTCAGGTGAAGGTAACCAGGAACAGAAGTCACAAAAAAATGCCTTGGTTCCCAGCTAACTTGTCTCTCCACAGCCACCTTCAGCTATCCCACCAGCAGGTAGTTTCTAACAACCCTTGTAACGGGGACAAGGAAAAGGTACAGAAATACTGCTGCTATTCACCCTCTGCTTCTTGCAGTTCTTCTTCAGTTGGCCACGTCTGCTCCCCTTCCATAGGATCAGGAACCACTTCTGACTGTAAAGATTCCTGTTTGCTTGTATCTGCCTTCATCAGGATTTTAACATCTTCTTCCATCTCATCAGTACCATTTGCAGAGTCTTCCTGAAGAGCAAAAGCAGAGTCCCCAGCTATAAAACTATCCATCTGAAGCTAATAACCAGTTTAAAGCCAAAGACAACTCCTCCCAGAGCCCTTGCTACCAGAAAATATCCAAGAAACAGCAGAAACTCCCTCCAGTGTCACGTCAGTTATGTTGTAAGGGAGCCACAGTTCACTGGCAGAACACGAACCTACTGCCTCTCTTGATAAAACTCCCTTTTTCCCCCACCCTTTACCACCCATAACCAAATGTACTTTCTGAATGAAAATTTAGAAACACAGCAAAGCCATGATCTCCCACAAACCTGCACATCCATGTCCTGACTCTTCTTCTGTCCTTTTACCACTCTGGGATTCAAAGAGAGAGGGTCGGGGGGGGCATCCACCTGGCTCATCTGGAAGTCTCCGTGCCCCACAATATGCACCAAGCTGTTCACATTGAGGGTCTGTCCTCGGACAAAGCCAGACACCTTCAAGGTCCCAATCTGGTCACTCTCCTGACCAGGCACAAACTCAGCAGCATAGGCAAGCAGGTGAGCCCGCCTGTCCCGAAAAGCAAGATGCCGCTGCTTCTGGGTAGCAAGGTGCCTCAGCAGCACTGAAGACTCCTGCTCTGTGTTTAGGGGAAAAAGCTTAACCTCTGGAAACCACTTCTCAATAGCTTTGGTGAGTTTCTTCTTGGCATCTATCCGCTTCTTTGGTGGCACATCAGTGCCTCCTGTGACAGCAAGAACTACAAAGGACATAAAACAGAGTTCCCTATCAGAGCACAAACCTCCTTACACCCCTTTCACAAAGTATTAATGCTAACTTCAACGTCTGCAACTCAAATAACCAAAAAACAGACTGACAACACAAGTTACAAAGGTTTTACCCGTTAAAAAAAAAAAATCAAGACAGATCTTTAGATAAAAAATTTTAAGACTAACAGTGACCGTGGAAATAAGGGTCTGGGAATTGAACTCAACAAGAAAACATCTTACTCCTTTTGCTCTGCACAACTGGACAACCATTGCAATACTAATAACCACCATACATCTGAGACTTAAACCTGGAGCTCCAGCATTGCCCTAACAGGAGAGTAAGACAATAAGACAGCATTTACCTGACCTGCTCTCAGAAACAGAACAGCCAAAAGGCCTGATTACTTATTAACATACAGAGTTTCTACTTATTGCAACAGTAAGCCCCCCCTCAATCACCCCACTCAACCTGTACACCACTAGAAGCTCTGAATTTTCATCTCACCGTAACTAGGCAGCCCCTGAGCAAAAAGGCAGGAGAGACAGTGCTCCCCTGTGCTGTCCCAGCCATCCACAGGATCCAAGACAAAAAGGAGGGAGTCAGCAACTTTTGCTAGGTCCAAGACAGCATGCAGATCCCCTGCATACAAAACACTTCAATTACTGGGACTGCTGGGGGTACAGAACTGAAACCCAGGCAAACGGTGCTTCCTCACCTGCCTGCGCCGTCACAAACCTCCAGCGCTGCTTCAGCCGGGGACAGAGGATGGCAAAGCTGCCGGCTTTTCCTTCATCCACGTGGACAACGGCCGAATCTTGGCTCTGCAGCAGGCGGAGGGCATCGTGTGCTGCAGCCCTGGCGTGCAAAGGCACCGCGACCACGAGGTGTGGGGGCCCGTCCCTGCTGCCCAAGCTCCGCTTTTCTGCCAGCACCTATGGGCAAAGATCCATAGCGTGAAAACCATCCCTGGCTCAGCTCCTATCCCACACCCCTGATCAAGATCGCGGTTCCACAGCTCAGCCCTATAACGCTTGGCTTACCCAGCTCCTAGACCCAAAGCAGCCCGGTCCAACAAAGCTACCCCCACACCTCATCCCACCAGCCGTTCGCCAGGCCCAGAACCCCCGAACCCTCACCGCCTCCTTGCGCTGCCTGCGGAGCTGCAGCGCCTGGTGCCGTCGATCCACCCTGTTCAGATCTCGGCGCCGACGGTGCGGCAGGGCCTTGACGGAGACTCGGCCTGCGGGAAGAGAGCGGTCAGACGGCGATAAGGCTAACGGGAACGCGGTGGGGAGCCCCACGGGCCGCCCCGCCTCACCCCCAGCTCGGCGCTGTGCCGTCCCGCGGTGCTTCCCGCCCTTATGCGCCTTATTTTGCTGCTTTAAGGGCCCGGCCCGGTGCGCGCCGCTCGCCACCATGCTGCCTTCACGCCGTCGCCGCCACTTCCGGTCGTGCGGTTTGCGTCACTTCCGGCGACGTGAGCGGGGGGCGTAGGCGGCGAAGCGCAGAGCGCATTCAAGATGGCGCCGGGAGGGGATGGCTGTGCAGCATGGCGGGGCGTTTACCGGGCTGCACGCGGGGGAAATGACAGGCAGGACGCCCAGCCGTTCCTTCAGCACTTTATTGAGGAGTTCTTTATACAGATATTTACAGAGGAGAGGAAAGCCCCTTCAGGACACCACTGGGTGTGGGAAGGGGGACTAAGCCCCACAGCCAGGCCCTAGCAGCCTGGTCCTGTCCCTGCTCCACACACAGATCGGGCAGCAGCGTCCCGTGCTCCCCATCCCAGCCCCGAGTGCAGCACTGCACGCTGACTGGCACAGCCAAGGTTCTGTCGTACCCCCAGGCCCACACCATCTGTCAGAAGCACAACTGCCCTTGCTGTTGGAAGCATTAGGCCCACACCACCCTCAGAACACAAGCAGGTGAGCTGGTATGGTTAAATATTTACAATAGTGTTGCAATTGCCAGAAAAGATGAAGTCAGTAGCTCAAGGGCAGTAACTCAAGAGAAGCAGGGCAGCTGCTTCTCTGTTCTCCACTGAATGATTGCAAAGGAGGAAAAAAGAAAAAAGAGCCATGACCCCTCCCCTCCCCCCAGCACTGTGTTACTCCCTTCTTTCCTCCTGCAAAGAAAGCAGCACAACAGTGGTGCGTGAGAGAGAGTCAACTGAGAGCTGCTCTTTACCAATCCTCACCTATTCTTAAAACAAGCCGTCTAAACCTTCTAACTCTAAAAGCAATGTAGATCACATGTCCTACCTGACAAGAAAGAAGTCACAAAATTAAGAGACCAGTGACAAATAAACACTGTTTAAGCATTAGTAATTAATTCTCCCTATACAGGTGTTCATTAGCTGCTGGGCAGCACGCTGTCTCTCCCACTGTCTGACCACACGGCACTGCCATATAGAGCCAAATGTGGAGGGAAGAGGACATGAGGTAACTGGGATACTTCTGGATCAGGAAAAACACTCCCGTAAGTTATTTATCCCTTGCCATTTATGCAAGACCAGGGAAAGGAGCATGGTTTGAAACCTTTTTCCACCTAGGTTTCCAATCACAAGGCTACCTCTGCCCCTACAAGTCACCAAGGACCAGGTCTAGGACATCCAGGAGCAGCAGAGGAGGCTGATGTCTCTAATCCCTACAATCCTTGGAGCTAGAGAGAGCAGTTCAGGCTGGTTAAGAGAATTAACACCTGATGTGCACTGTGGACCAGGCCCTTCACAGGTAAAAGCAAAATTCCCACAAACCCACACACTGTAAGCTTACAGGTATTTCACCAACCTGTGCCTGTAGTTTGGCAGGGCCCCCTGTGCAGACTACTAAAAGAAAAAATAAGAATCACACCCTACTAAGATGAGCAAGCAGGAGCAAAAGCCAAGCACTACCTCATTGCAGGTGACTGCTTTTTGGGTAAAACAAACTATTCCTCTCAGAGCAAAAACTGCCAAGAAAACACAGAGCTACATCACGTATTGCTAGAGGTAGGTAAGCCCTCGGGACACAGGGGGCTGCTGTTCACGTGCCCTTCAGCTCCCCTGGACTATTGCATCATGCAGCTCAGAGTTGCACGCTCAAAAGGCACTGTGTCTGCCTGCTCAGCACCACCTGCCAACACACCTTTCCCTCTCTATGCTCTCTTTTCCAACAAAACAGGCTTTGCATTACCCCAGCGCATAGCTCAGGCAAGCTGCAAAGCAAGGAGCATAGCTTACAGGCTGCTCTGCCACACACTGGCTAAAGCCCAGAAAGCAGCAGCATTGCAAGAAAGCTGCACCTTGTCAGGAAGTACAACAGTTCATTTTTTCTTCCTAAGACATCCTCCTTGCTGCCTTCTGAAGGAGCAAGAAGTTTGGGCTGACTCTGCTTTGCACAAGGGTGAAGAGGAGCAACAAGCCAGGGCAAGCTGGAGGCAAATTCTAGGCCTTAGTTTATAAAGGAAGACTGGTTGCAACTGGAAGGGCCAGTTTATTAGAGAAACCTCACATTGCAGAGAATTCACAACACATTGGAAAGGGTCCAGGCCTGCTGAGGGAGCCAGTCTTCTGCAGCCACACAGATCTACATTGCCCAGGTCCAACCCCAGCAGGTGCCACAAAGGGAAGGGTTAATTGTAGCACAGCTTATGTTTACAAGCAGCCTGAGAGAGCCAGTACTAAAGTTCAAAAAAGAGCCTCCTCGTTAGACAATGGTTAAAAGTGAAATGTTTAAAATGTTTAAAAGCTCCATTCTCCTGGCTGCAGCGTGAGGGGGGAGGCAAAGGTCTACAACACACACAGTTCTCTGTGGGTCTCAGCACTCAATCTGCTCTACCAGTGCAGGCCGGAGGGGGGGGTCTTCTCATCTTTGTTGCTTTCCAGAGAAAAGGGTGGGATTCGGACATCAAAGTGGGAGCCATCAGGCCTCTCAAATCGAAAAGTACCCCTGCAAAATAATAGTAGAGATCACGCTGAGGCCAGGGAGAGACACAGCTAGGAATCATCAGCTATGCAGTAAGAAAATAGCTCTTCCATATCCTGCAGAGGGACTGGGGCTGGTTCAGCATCTGTTTGCCAGGATGACTCATTTATTGGAAGACTCCTGGGCAGTTTACATCACATCTCTAATACACATTTCCTGAATACAGATGTCATGATTGGAGCCTCCTGGAGGTAAATGCACTCCAAGCATCTGCAGCAATGTTTATCTCACACCCACCCCAGAGGAGATGGAACCATCTGAACTATTTTTACAAAATGATTGCAAGTAAACTCTGATTTGCATTTCTTGGCAGAAGCTCCAGTAGTTGTCTGTGTTAATATGAAATCCCATTACAGAAGCAATTGCAAATTATGTCTACTTTGCCCTTCAGAAAGGGTGTGGAGGAACTGAATCTACCTGTTCCTGAACGCAAAAAGAATTTGCCACGTCCCTATTATTCTCACTGCCCTGAACTTCAGAACCTTTTTGTCTTCTTTTCAGGATGCATGAAAGAGGGGAAAATAAAAACACTACAACTATTTTTATTCCCCAGGGCATACATTCAGGCAATTAAAAATGCATAATATGTCAAACAAGGGTATAGCCTATAGGTAAAGAGCTGCTCTTAAGCTTTTCCCAACTCAGACAAAGGCAGTTTCAAGGCAGCTTAACATCTGAAACAGATTTACTCAAAAAACACAAGCCAGAGACCTGTCACACAGCAGGAAAGAGGTGGCTGCACATTTATTGTCCAGAGACAACACTAGATGTACTAATCTAGTTGAAATGCAAAACAAAAAGAAACTGCTTTAACCATGCAATGCAACAGAACAACTCGGGCTGAGCACTTCCCCACCTGCCCTTACACAAGAGAGAACCTGGATGCCAATTAAACTGAAGGTCTTAGCTGGCCTAAACTGGGAGTAACCCCATGAGCCAATTGTTTGTGAACACAAAACTGCACTGCAGGAGCAGAATCCAAGCCCAGTGAAAAAGCAGTCCCCTCCAAAGAGGGAGCACTCTTGCACACCATCTCTGCTGCTTGGAGAATGCCAGTATGAAGCCTTGTGCCAAAGACTGAAAGGGAAACTGAGTACAGCAGATCATAGAGAACTGTTTCATGTCTTTTCAAATCCAGTTCAGCAAAGACCAGAGAAGGAGGATAAATTAGCCTAGAGCCTTATTAGTGCAGGAAATCAACAGATCTTCTTACCCCTAACTGGGATTACTACTGTGAAGAAGCTTATACAAAGACCCACTTTAACTACCAAATCTCATCCAGTTCACTTCCACCCACCTTTAAGCCACAGCTTCAGACTGCAAACTGTGTCCCAGTCGAGTGCTGTGGGATCCTATATCTAAACCACTACTGCAACAATAAGTGTTTCTTACCACATGTGACCACTGGATGCCTGCAGGGAGACGTGACTGCTGTACTGAAATGCTGGCTGTTCTTTGGATAACACTGGCTCCTGAAAAAACAAGAGACCACTCTACATCAGCAAAGGATCTTATGATTCCTCCACAGACAGGTATCAACAGGAAGTTTACACACCAAGAAGAAAACCAGAGATGCAAACGCAACCTTCAAAAATGTTATTTGGCACCGGTTCCTCCTTTCTGTTTCTTAACGCCTTGGCATCACTCCCAACTCCATGGAAAACAAAACACCTAGAGAGTAACACCAATCTCATGTATTTGTCCAGTTTTCCCAGTGTCAGTAATTTAGGAACGTTCTGTGTGAAGTTTCAGTTCACCTACACAAGCATCACATAAAAAGCTTGTGTTTTTCTTTTGGTTGGGTTTTTCTTTTTTTTCATTCCTGTTTTCTATTCTATTGCTCACTAAACAATTCACTGGCAAATCAATCCAGCTGCACAATACCTACCCTTCCAACAACACCACGGCCTCGAACTGTTTCCAGAGTGCCAGATAAGCTGAATATCCTCCAGTGCCTTTCTCGGAGCTGTACCACTTCACTGTCAAGGTTCTCCAAGCGAATACAGTAGCGCCACTGGACAGAAGAAAAACTGTCATCAAGAACCATAATCAGCTGCAAATAATTGATAACCCGTTGTCAATACTGGAAAACAGTTGCCAGGCAAGGGCTACTCTCCCTCAGAGTTTATCACACAGCAATGATGCTACAGCAAATAAACTCCTTCCCTTTAGCTGCTCCGCAAAACAAAAGGCACTTACCCAGTAGACATGGGAATTCTGGGCTTCCTGTCAAGAGAAACAAAAGACTTTAGCAGCTGCCCTTCAATGCTCAGTGCCAAAACCTCTTCAGCTGTCAGCACAGCACAAGCACAGGAGCTCTCTCTCCATGCCAGCGTGATGCAGACAACTCACGTGAGCAGAGACAGCTGCTCTCCAAAGCAGTCCATCAGTTGCTGCCTGGCACTGGCTCTGCTCTATACACAGTCATGAGGTGGGAGATTTGCAAGGATCTCATGACTACAGAGAGAGTTGATCTCCATGTTAATTACACACACTTTACAGATCCAGAAACACCCGTTTCCTTGCCTTCAGGCACCTGTTTTTCTGACAAGGTTAGGGCAAAAATCTGCTGGACTCCATGGAAGCTGCGATTTCAAACCAGAACATTCACCCATCACAGCACAGCTCCCCAGCAGCTGTACTCCTCCAGACTCAGAAATCAAACTGCCACTGTAATTTCTGGCTCTCCCACTCAGAAGGCTATTACAGCCTTATTGTCTCGAATGGTCCACATCAAGATGCTACACTATGAAGAGTGAATGGTTACATATTAAATCCAGAGGCTTCTAACCTCCATTAGAGATAGGATACAGAGGTCAACACCCACAGCACTTCACAGCTGGGCAGGATAACAGGCTTGTGGCACCAAAGACGTCTGCTGGAGTAACATTACACACATGCCCAGATGTTTTCTGGTACAGTAAAGGACAAATTTATAAGCATTCCTAAATATCTTCCTGACAGTGTTCTGCAGGAAAGTCCAGGGTATCTCCTACCTACCCAACAAATAACAAGAGAAATCCAAGCACAGGAGTTAGTTCCCAAGGAGTTATGACAAAGCAGTTTCATACTCATACATAAGCTGGACAATGAAATTGCAAATGGGTTCAAAAAGTAATTTCTCCAGTAAACAAAAAGTACTTTCAGTCAGTAAACAAGCCTTGGGAAAAAAAAAAACACAAACATACAAGTTAAATAGATCACAAAACTAATACAGCAAGATGTAACACAGACCTACCCTCATGCCCATATAGAAAGGGATGACTGTGACTCGAATGTTCTCTGTGGTTTCTCGGTGCACATCAGAGAGCTCCAACCAGGGGTGGTTCTTTTCCTGCCATGCACAAAGTGTATCCCTTGCTACAAAAGGTGGAACTGCAAGCAGGGAAGGAGTACTTAAGTATACTGTAACAACACAGTCACAAAAATAACTTAAAAGAAGCGTTAGTGTAACAAAAATCCACACCAGACCGTAAGTTTTATGCTGTATCCAAGATGATGGATGGATTCTAGATATTGTAATACAACACAATGAGGCCAAAAATTACCTTTTGTTTGGTCATACATGAGAAATCTCTCAAAGAGCTCATGCTGGATGGGCACTTGATCAGTGGAGCTGTAGGGAAGGATATCTTCATGGCTTACATAGTCTAAACCTGAAAAAGAAACCCCCAAAGCCATTGAACATCTTCAGCAGAGAGCTGCTCAGAAGTCCCCTGACAGTGAAAACAGATTACACTTGCAAGAAGAAAAGGACTTTGGCAGCAGAAACCAATGCCAAAACTATGATTGCAAGCAAGATGGGAGGAAATTGGCTACCAATAACCTTGACAGCATTCTGCTGTGAGATTTCTCCACCGGGTGAATTCTAGATAGGGGCTGCAAAGTGACTGTACAGTCACAAAAGGCATTTGAACAGAAAACACATAGGACAAAAAGAGATCTAATGGTTCTGGTAATATAGCAGAATGGCCTGTATGCAACAGAGTATGCATATGGGATCTGTCTCAGCAGCTCTGAGCAGCCATGCCTTTATCACAGAGTCTGACAAACTTCTATCTATGCAAAAAGGCTTCACATATTTTAGTCATTCTGTGGTTTCTAACAGGGCTCTACACCACAAACAGTTCTACTACAGCTATGTCCTACATGCAGTGCTGCTTCACTGGTAGAAGCTGGCTCTCTGTGACTTTTTTGAGCTCAATTCATCAGTAATCACATCTCCACAGAACTTTGAAGTGCATTTTACTAACCTGGTATGGCATAGAGGGCTCTGCTGTCATCGTGATTTGCCAGGAACGTCACTGCTTCTGTCTGCGACCTCTGGGACTGAGAAAAGGAAGGTTTATGTCTTTCAGTGCAGATTTTTGAGGGTCAGTTTCCAGTTACATTTCAGTTTACTATTTCTGAATAGTTCACTTCTTTCTGAAGTGTTTTGTTTTACTTGACCAATTCACCTCCTAATATTTCTAGACTAATTCTTCACTCAATTCAAAAACATTCTTGGTGATGCAACTCACGTTCATAATTACCTACATATAACAAAATAGAAACACCAAAAGGATGAGGAAATAAGGTTAGAAAGGGGAAAAACAATCCAGAAAACAGTCACATGTCATTCCAGGATTCTTTCTTCAGGGAAATTATGACTTGATGAACATTAACTACATAGATTTATAGCCACTGAAAGAAAAGCATTCACACTGGAGAAGATACCTTAATTTCAATACCAAGATGATATTGGTTACTTACTATATGTGGACAATCCCGAGCATCTATTAGCACCTGATAGTAAGTATGTGTTTTGCCCTTGACCTCTTTGGAACCATGGCCTGCTACATTCTCGCTCCTAAACAGAAAAGCAGAACACTGAGCTCCAGTGTGTGCTCACCAACCCCTGCTTCATCTGCTGCTCAGAAGGGGGAAGGAGTTCACTTCAGGATGGCAGCAAACTGCTGTCACCAGGAGAGAGCACATTCATAACAATAATTTCTTAAAATACATGTCACAGTCTGCAGTCATTCACCTCCATTTTAAATTTCTCACTCTCAGACATACGCTCTCTTCCTTCGTCCTTCCATCATCCTGCCTCCAATTAACAGAAAATTAATGCAGTATCTTGTTTGAGCACATCTATTCCAATTTACCCTCATATAAAACAGAACCATACATTAAAAAAAAACTTCATTGCTTCAAGCAAGAAACTTGCTAATAAGTGTCAATATAACTGTATAAACTAGAAAGAATCCTTACTTTTCTGTGACAGGAGAAGCAACATCTCGATCATAGAGCCTAGCTTGCCAGGGAAACAGAACTATTCCTCGATAGCCAAATACACTGTGAAGAAATAGCTGAAAGGAACAAATAGTTGCATTTGAATACACAGCAAGCTTCGCTCTTAGATACAACAGAAAATACAAACCCATGAGGCCTCTCTTGGAAAGTATCAAAAGAAAAAAATATCTGTTAACTAAAGTAAAATTTGTAAAATGGGAATATAGGATAATCACTACAGCAGAAACACAGAGGAAACATAATGTGAAACGAGTACAAGTTTGTGGTGCCTCCATCCCATAAAACAAATGGTTAAACCAGTAATAACGTAGTGGATCAAAATAAGTGCAGAAAGGAGAGAGGGATGGAAGAGACTGCTCAGAAACACAGAAACATGTGAGAGTAATATATGCAGAAATGAGAAGTATAGTAATTTCTCAGATTCAGCAGTTTTCCCTTTTGCTGCTAACGGGAGAAAACAAATTAAAAGAGAGCAAATACCACTCTGTATGAACAGACGTGTCATGTTGCAGATTCTTATCAACTTGCTACTGTCAGATGACTGACAAACTGCCAACACAGCAGACACAAGAAACACCAAACTGTGACACTTCTGGCCTTTCACTGCTATGCCACAACCTTCTGATGGGCAGAAGCAGAAGCTCTTTCCCATGCTCTGCTCCCCAGGACAGCTCACCTGGCCCGTCTCATATTTGCCATGCTGCTTTGGTGCCTCAAACACCCCCACTGTCTCCAGCACTTTGCCCTCCAGACGGTTCCTAGGAGCGGAGAGAGGTTTTGCTGGCTGTGCAGGGCAGCACACAGGGCATGCTGGGCAGCGTGCCCAGAGTTGGGAGCACTATGCATAGCACCAGGGCCCCCTCCCTGTACCTCACACATTCCCATGAGCACCTATTGCCCTGCCCTCTGCCTCAGTGCCCCCCCTCAGACCTCCCTCCCTTTTCCAGTCACCCCCAGTGCCCCAACCCCCAGCCTCCCAATAACCCCGCTCCAAGCACTCCAACATCCTCCACCTGCCCCTAGGTCCCTGACTCACCTGAACGCCCCTCCCTTAAACCCCAGCACATCCCAAACAACCCCACGCATCCCAAAAACATCTGATGCAACCCAAAACCCCCTCACCCCCTTCCAATACCCCATCACCCACCCCGATACCCCCTCATTCACCCCAACACTCCTCAAACACACCAAAAAACCTGACCCACCAACACCCCCTCACAAACCCAACCACAAAAATCCCCCAAATCCAACCACATCAACACCCCTTCACCTGCCCCAACAACCCCTCAACCACTTTAACACCCCCAGACCCACTCCAACACCCCCTCAGCCCCCTGACCGGCCCTAATACCCCCCCACATCCCAAAAACACCTCACCCGCCCCAACAATCTGCGAACCCCGCCGTCACGCTCGCCCCTCACAGGCCTCACCGCGACGAGAGGTGCCTCCGCGGTAGCAGCGAAAGGGCCGCGACGCTCCCCCCGCTCAGAGCCCGCGGCACGCGGGTCGGGAGCGGCTCCCACAGCGGTTCCCACAGCGGCAGCCCACGGGCACGGCACCGACCCAGCGCCGCCGCCAAGTACCGCCGAACCGCGCCGCCCGACATCCCGCCGCCGGCCCACACTGCAGCGCGGGCCCACTTCCGGTCCTCCGCTTCCCGGAAGTGCCTCCCCCCCCCACTCCTTCCTCCCCCGCGGCGCTCTAGCCCGCCCGCACGCCGGAGCTCTATGGTGTTTCGCGTCGCCTAGGCGACCAGCCGGGCAAGATGGCGTCGGCGATTCGGGCCGGAGCGCGGCTGAGGCGAGCGGTGGAAAGCGAGGAGCTGTCCGGGCTTCCCGCCGCGCTGCGGGACGAACTGCGGGAGGCTGTGGCTTCCAAAGACTCCCTGGTGCCCTTCAATTTGCTGCGGAGGCTGCACAGCGGGCTGCGGGACGCAGGTAGGCCGCGCGGGGCCTAGCGGGCCGCACCTCGCCGCACCGCGCCGCCGTTAACCGTTCTGCCTTCCGCAGGATCCCCGCTGTTCCTCCACGAGCTCCTGAGAGACAGCGACATCGCTCTGCCCGAGGTGCCGGTGCAGCCGCGGGTAGGTGAGGGCTGGGGAAGGGCTGGGAGCTGCCACCACCTCCCGAGGCCCTCACGGTGATCGCGGCCTTCCCCCAGAACCCCGAGCTGGTGGCCAGGCTGGAGCAGATAAAGGCCAAGCTGGCCAATGAGGAGTACCGGCGGATGACCCGCAACGTCATCAGGCAGGTGAGGGGCCTGGAGGAAGAATTCCCACGTAAGGATGTCCAACCCCCCCTAGGATGTCCTATTACAGAGGAGGTTCAGGTTGAATATCGGGAAAAGGTTCTTCACCAAAGAGTGTCAGGACACTGGAACAAGCTCCCTAGGGCAGCAGACGTGGAACTGAGCTGCTGGAGTTCAAGAAGCATCTGGATGGCTCTCTCTGTGTTGGATTTGATGATCATTATGGATCCCTTCCAACTCAGGATGTTCTGTGATTCTGTGAACACTGTGCCTTCAGTGCTCCTGAGGCAAAACTGGGGGGAAGTTGGAAGAAAATCTATCTGTCTTAGAGGCAAAATAATAAAGTAGCCAGGCTGCCAGGTTGGTGTTACACATCAGCTCATCTTCAAGCTGATACTCACATGAAGAGCAGAAGCTGATGCTCTGTCAGTCTCTTGTTTGACTCTGGCTTTCTAAGTTCAGGATGCTCCCATGTGTATGTGGGCATTGCCTTCTATAGCATCACAATTCAAGGCAAGACCCTCTAAGGTCTGTTAAATACAAATCTCCATCTGAGAACATGCTCAAATCCCAAGAAATGCTTTGATTAGAAATTACCCTTCTCACTGTCAATGAATCAGACCACAAGCATAAATCCAGAAAAATGTGGGCCCTGTGAAATTGCTGCTCCCCTGTAGCCCATCCAACAGCTGCCAAAGCCCAGCAGGTGCTGTCCAGAGTTCTCAGCAGGTCTTAGAAACTGGACAGGGTTTTGCTATTGCTTTTATTCTGCAAATAATGTTAAAATACAGTGGAACACAAGTTGTTTTAATCTCTTCTTTTAGGATATGAACCAAGGGACATTAGCTGAATTCGGGAGGCAAGGTGAGTGGCTGTTTGTCTTGCTGACACCTGATGGTACGTACCAACAGCAGAGAAGTTGGGCACAGGAACCATCACATCACTAGTAGTTGGCCTCAGCCAGCCCTTCCCTCTCTGAGCAACAGCATCTCCTTGAAAGGTGCTAATGCTCAAAGTATTCCTCCGGTAAAGGAACAGCCAGTCTGTAGTTCTTAAAAGTATTTCTAGAGGCGTAAAACGTGAATTTTAAGCATTCCTGTAGCCCAGCGGAGGCAGTCACAGGCAGATTCAGCCAGCAGGATTACAGCTGGCCCCTCACCAATCCCTCCTCTCTCCCGTTTCTCTCCAGTTCGCTCTGTTAAAGCTGTAGTCATCACCATATTCAACTTCTTTGTCACCGTGGTGGCTGCGTTTGCCTGCACATACCTGGGCAGCCAGTATGTCTTTGTGGAGACAGCGGCGGTGAGTGGCCACGGCCTCAGAACCAGCTCAGAACCTGTTGGCAGGAGCAGCAGATGCTGCCCAGCACCAGGCAGCAGCTCGACCACACACACACAGTCACTTTTCTTTCTTTTTGTACCCACAGCGTGTCCTGTCAGCAGTGATTGTGGCCTCGGTGGTTGGCTTGGCTGAACTGTATGTGATGGTGCGCACAATTGAAGGAGACCTTGGGAAACTATAACCACACACATCCCCTTAAATTGAGGCTCCTGCTGAAGGCTTTTGCCCACTACACGAGTCATTTGTTTGGGGCATCTTATCTCTGGACTGTCATCCAGTGGATGTTACCACCCCAGCTGTTGCTGTCTCGGTTACTCTGTAAAGTTTCTGTGGTTTTATTATAGAAAAAAGTAACAGTGTATGTTTTTCAACCTCCTTCCTGCCATGCAGCACGCTAACCTGGCCTCTAAATGACATCACAGCCAGCCATGAATCTTCCCTCTCCCTCTGCATCTCACATCCTGCTGTCTCATGTGGAAACCAGGGCTCTTGCTTAGCCTGTCCTTCCTGCTCCCACCTGGTCCCCTGCCTGTTTTAGGGAAAGCAGTACTCACTCATTGTCAACTTGACAGTACGTGATGCCTTCCACACAGATCTGTCCAGGATGACAACACCTGGTGTGACCATGTTGGAGTTGGCACCTGGCTCCCAGCACAGCTCATACCAAACCCATTTTCTCTGGCTGAGGAGGGAAGGCAGCTCCAAAAGGAGCCTGGGAGCTTCTCAGGTGCCATGGAGCAGAGAGCGGAACTCGCTGAGTGCCCCCATGGCCATGCAGTGGGGAGGGGGCTCTGCTGAGCCCCCCGGGGAACCAGACACCTGCTGGGTGGGAACTATGCCAGAACTGGACACGGTGATTAATGCTCTGATGGCAGCTAAGCCCCTCTGTGAACACGCTTTAATATCTGATACGGGGAAATCTGCCGGCACCTGCAAACGTGCCCGAGGATTAGGGGCGGCCACGCCACAATCATCCGCGGATCCTGCCTCAGATTAAGGTATTTTTCCAAAAGATTAGTTGGTATTAGGGGGGCTGATTGGGAGCTGGCCCCGTCACGGCTGCACCAGCATTTAGGATATTGGATGGCATTGTAGGGACCGCTGGGCCCAGCAGTAATTCCACACCCTAATGAAGTCAGGACATTAAGCCCCAGCGCACCCCGCTTACGGCTCGCCCAGATTGGTGATGGCTGCACTGTAGATAAGGTCAGAGATAGAGCCCAGCGAGGTGGGGAGGCCCCATGCAGGGCTGTGGGCTCTCGATGGTGGCAGCGTGGGGACCGGGATGGTGCTTTCGGGGGTCACCACAGGCGGATCCTGTTCCCCTGGTGGTGGTGACAGTGGTGGCTCCGGTTTGGCGCTGCGGATCCTGCGAGCACGGCGGTTCTGGAACCAGACCTGGGCCAGGGAATGGGGGGAACCGTGAGACAATGGGAACAATTCAACGGGGCGGGCATACAGGATGGGGACACCGGGAAGGATGGAGGGAGGTTGGAGGGTCTTGGGAGTCCCAGCCCTGCTCACCTGGATCTTGGCCTCAGGCAGCTGCGTGAGCTCAGCAAGGCGTTCTCGGGTGGCGATGTCCGGGTAGGGCACAGCGGCGAAAGCCCTCTCCAGTTCTGACAGCTGCCCCCGGCTGAACGTGGTCCGCCGCCTCTTCCTTGGTCCCCCCGGGCAAGGGAAGGGCCCCGGAGCTCGGTTCTCTGTCCCCGCCGCAGGACCGCCCGCCCCGTCGGGGAAGCGGAGCAGCGGCTGTGGAGCGCGGGAGGTGCCTGGGGCCGCGCTCATCGTGCCCGATTCCCCCGACCCCGCTCCCAGCCCGGCTTTTATCCCCTCCCGGTGGGCTGGGACCGCCCCGAGCGGGCGGTGCTCACCGATTCCCCCCTCCCTGCCTTTCCCCCCCGGCAGTTCCCTGGGGCCGGTCCCGGTTGGTGCCCTCCGACGGCAGCATCTCGGGGGCATCGTGGTGCCCTCAGTGTCACATAATCCCAGCAGTTCCCTGTACCAACAACCCGACAGCTCCAGGAGCTGCTTTCCCAGCACCAGTAACCCCAGTTCACCCAGATACTGGGCAACCTGAAGGTTCCCAAAGACTTTCCTCCATTGAATCCATAGGGACCCCAGTCATGAAGGAGGCTCATGGGTCCAGTGTCAATAAGTTGGGAAATGCAGTTGATACTGAGACCTCCTCCATCCCTCCTGAGGTGAAGTGACCCCATGCAGCACCCGTCGCCTGCCCCCCAGCCTCACCCCCCCATGCCACCCTCCTGCAGGGCTGGCACCAGTCAATGTTTAACCGAAGCGGTGGTACCGGTTGTGTGGGGCAAACAGAGCTGGCTGCTGGTGGATCCCACCGGGGCTGAGCAGGCACTGCTGCCGCCCTGATTGAGGGGTGCTGAGAGAGAATGGAGGCAGAGGAGGAGCGGGGCTGGGGGCCCCAAGCAGGAACACGGCCCAAAATGCTTCCACGGAGCCAACTGCGACTGTAAGTCTGGGGGAAATGGAAGGGGCTGAGCCCAGGGCCTGAGCAGCCACCACTGATAAAGCAAAAAGGCCAGGGAAGAAAGGACAGGGGGGTCCCTGCACAGGGACATGGCAGGACAGCACTCCCTACCAGCTGCTGGGGCACAGTGGGGCAGGAGGAAAGTGCATGTTCAGGTACCTCTCCCAGGGGTGCCACCCCACTGCCCCTTGTTCACCCCAGGAGCCCCGGCGAGGAGCAGGAGGGCAGAGAAACACGCCTGAGAGTGGTGCTGAGGTCAGTGTCACCTGTTCCCCGGGGCAGTATCACAATGGGATCCCCAAAGATCCCCATATATTGCCACCTCTGTGTGTCCCCCCCAATCAGGGTCCGACCACTAACCTGCACAGAGACACGTCGAGGTGACCGGCACGCGGTGCACAGCCTGGGCAATGGCACCATCCATGTAAGTGCCACCTCCCCACGGTGGGGCCAGGGGTTGTGACCCCCTCCTGAGCCACCACCGTCCCTGTGCCCAGGTGAGTGCAGCCAGGCACGATGCCAACTTCACCTTCAGTGCCGTTTTTGATGCGGGTGCCTCACAGGAGGCTGTCTTTGAGGGCAGTGGCATGCAGCAGCTGGTGGAGCTGGCAGTGGAAGGGTGAGCCCCCCATACGCCCCCCACCCTAAATTCAGACGGCACCAGGATGTCTGCATTGCCCAGACAGTGCCGAGAGGTGGCATCCCTCTGCCATGGCCTGGGGCCATGCCTGAGGCTCAGCATCTCCCCCAGCTTCTCCTGCACTGTTTTCGCCTACGGACAGACAGGCTCAGGGAAAACCTACACCCTGATGGGCCCTCTGGGACAGGTACCACACTGGTGCCCAGTAATAAGACAGGCAGCAGGTGCTGATGTGGTGTGATCCGTTGACCTTGTGGCATCTCCTCAGAATGATGCCCCAGAGCTGCTGGGGCTGATGCAGCGGTCCTTTTCCTGCCTCCTGGAGCAGAGCCGTGGCACCGGCCTGACGCTCAGTGCCTCCTACCTGGAGATCTACAACGAGCAGGTGAGCATCCACCCAGCCCCAGTGCCAGCCCCACTGACATCTCCTGACTTCTCTGCCACCCCCAAGGTCAGGGATCTGCTGAGTGCAGGGCCACCCCGTGCCCTACCCCTGCGTTGGAGCAAAACTCGTGGTTTCTACGTAGAAAACCAGCTCAGCGTGGACTTTGAGAGCCTGGAGGCTGTCATCGAGCTGCTCCTGCAAGGTGCTGGGCTGTGGGGTTGGAGTACGCATGGGAGGTATTTGCCAGGTCCCCCTGCAGCTTTCTGTTCCAGCAGGTTCCCAAAGGCGACGGACCTCTGCGCACGCCCTCAATGGGCACTCGAGCCGCAGCCACGCCATCCTGACCATCCGCATCCACAGCCGAGCAGTGAGCCCTTCCCCTGCAGTGGGGACATGGGGAGGGATGGGGGATTGGGATCTGGGGGGGTCCTCCAGCCCCAAGGTAGGGGCTGCCTCCTCCTCCCCAAGGATGCTTTGATGATGCTGGGGAGAGTGGCACAAATCACATCCCGAACTCAGGGGGTT
Source organism: Chrysolophus pictus (assembly GCA_037305975.1). Classification (NCBI taxonomy): domain Eukaryota; kingdom Metazoa; phylum Chordata; class Aves; order Galliformes; family Phasianidae; genus Chrysolophus; species Chrysolophus pictus. Next base: position 5,846,333 of record CM074594.1, read on the forward strand.
ACACAGCGAGGGAGGGACGGGTGGGATGCAGGACAGCAGCATCATCCACAATGTGCCCCTCCAGCCTGGCACCAGCAAGCAGGGCACGCTGTGCTTTGTGGACCTGGCCGGCAGTGAGCGGGTGAAGGACACCGGCTCCAGTGGAGAGCTCTCTGTGGAGGCCAACAACATCAACCGCAGCCTCCTGGCCCTGGGTAAGAGCTGAGGCACCCTGTGGGTTGCAAACCCCACTGCCACCCCACTGTATGCTCTGCAGCTTATTCTTCCTGCAGGACACTGCATCTCCCTGCTGGCCAAGCCCCGAGGGAAGCGGACGCACATCCCCTACCGGGACAGCAAGCTCACCCGGCTGCTGGCCCGCTCACTGGGCGGCTCAGGGGTCACACTGATGGTATGGCAGGAGGTGCATGGAGCCAGGGAGGCCCACAGAGGGGAAGGCTGAATGGGGACAGGATGGCTCAACTCATTGGCAGGTCGCCTGCGTCTCCCCGTCCTCTCGCTGCCTCTCAGAGACGCTGAGCACGTTGCACTATGCCAGCAGAGCCCGCAGGGTCACCACCAGACCTATGGCCAACAGGGTACGGCTGTGGGAAGGGGTGGGATGCTCAGCCCCCCACTGTGGAACCCTGAGCCATCCCCTGGTGCTCCCAGGTGCCTCGGGAGAAGCTGCTGCAAACCTTGGAGGAGGAGATTCAGGCACTGCAGCTGGAGAACCTCTCCCTGCGGCAGCAGCTCAGCCTGCCCAGGAGCAGAGAGGTGCCAGGGGCATGGCCTGGCTGGGTGGGCAGGTACAGCCTTGGGGGGCTGCACTGCCCCCCCCTTGAAGGGCAGCTCCCGGTGGAGGGAGCTCCAGCCTGGCCCAGCCTCTATGGTCTGCTGCGGGACTTTGTGGTGGAAAATGAGCAACTCAGGTATGGGAGTCCCTCGGGACACATGGGACCCATGAGCAGAGGGTCTCCAGCAGCCGGTGTGTCAGTGCCTCTCCCAGGGCTGTGGGGTTCAGAGAGGCTTCTGCTGCCCCGCTCTTCTCCCTTTGCTCCCCAGGCAGCCCCAATTGCCCCCAGGCCCCAGCAGTGGTGACATACCAACCATCCCATCCCGCAGCCAGGCCCCACACCGGAGCATCCACATCCCACTCAGCCACCTCTCGTGGCCCCAGCACCCCAATATGATGCCCACCTCTGTACATCGGCTGCCAGTGAGTCCATGATGACCCCATGCACGATGCATGGTGACACTGTGCCAACACCTACTGCCCTCTGCCTCTTGCAGAAGCTGCCTCCTGCCTCCAGCTGCCCCCAGTGCTGCACCAATGCCATTGTGTCCCAGGTAGGGTCAGTCCCATTACAGAAGGTGGCAGGGTGTGGGGGCAACTTGATGGCTCTGCTTGGCTCCCACGTACTGCCTGTCCCCAACAAGGGAAGTGCCAGCCTTCCGCTGCCTGCCCAGGATGATGGCACCGTGCCCAGCTGTTGGCTGCAGAAGGGAAAGCGGTGAGAGCTGAGAGCGAGGAAAAAAAAGTCCCAGACTTGTGGGGAGGTTGGAATTTCACTCATGCATCCTCACAAACAGGAGCCAGGGCAGGAGCTGGAGCTCGCTGCGGCAGCACGCAGTGCCACGGGACAGCCAGGAGGCAGCGGGCACCGAGGGAAGGGTCGTCCCTTCAGCCCCACCGTGGCCAGGACCACCAGAGCCCAGTGGTGAGCAGTGCCGTGGGGTCAGGCTCTGTGGGGCTGCAAGCATGCTGCAGACCTGACCCCACTGCTCCTGCCTCACAGCTGCCGGAGCCATCCCTGTGCTGCAGTGGGAAGAGGCTTCGGAGTGGCTGGAGGAGCTAATCTGAGCCCTGCACTCACACCATCATCGGGAGACTTTGGGGACAACGGCGTGCTACAGCGACTGCACGACACACAGACCTCGCCCTGATGGACAGACAGACGGACACAGCGCTGGTGGTTTATTTGGGTCTAGCTAGGTGCCGTGCTGCTGGTGGCCGTGGTGGGGCCTGTTCAGGTGCTCTCCTCATCGGGCTGTGGGCAGTCCAGCCAGTACTGCGCGATGGAGCGCGGGTAGCGGGGCTGCACCAGATCCACGCGCTTGGTGCGCAGGTTGACACGGTAATACTTGTCTGGGGGGGGACAGAAGGAGCTGTCAGACCTCGCCGCCAGCCCCGCGCTGTCCCAAAGCATCCTCAGCCCCAGGGGGAAACTCTCCCCCAGACTCACCGCCTACAAAGAAGTAGACACTCTGTAGGGTCTCACACTGAGATCCTGACAGCCAGTTGCTTTCGGTGTCGGTAGATTCGGAATCGTTGTTCAGCCAGCCCCAGAAACCCAAATTCAGAGTGCGATGGTTCCTGTACCTCTTGCGGTGGCGACGGGAATTCCTCCTGCGGGGCTGCCGGGATGACACGTAGATCCTGCCGGCCATGGCAGCGTCCAGTCGGTTGGGCACCCCCCGCCAGTCCCTGCTGATGAGCCGTGGGCTGCTCGCCCCGACTGCCAGAAAGCATGAGTTAGAGGGCAGCAACACGTGGGCACCGGCATCTGCCCCACAGACAGCCCCCTGTGCCTGCCCTGTTGCACAGGGATGCTCCAAAGGGTCCCTGGTGCGATGGGATCTGTGTTGGGATCTTGCCCAAATGTAATGTCTCTATGAGTGGATGTGGTGGGGATGGGTTGGTGTTTGGACTCAATGATCTTAGAGGTCTTTTCCCACCACAATGAGTCTATGGTTGTATGAGCGGGCATGGCGGAGAGGGTTGACCATTGGACTTGATGGTCCTGGAGGTCTATTCCAAAATTAAAGATTCTGTCTATGATTCTGTGAATGGACATGGTCAGGAGGGATTGGCGGTTGGACTCGATGTCCCAGCACTTACCCATCCTACTACCGAAGAGGGAAAAGAAAATCTCCTCCCAGCTGTCACGGTTCATGAAGGCGTAGTGGTTGAACACGGTGGAGGGAGAGGACTTATCGCACTCGGCCTGCGTGGGCTGATGGGCGAAGTCGTAGGACCAATAGTACTCGCCTAGAGAAAGGATATGGGGTATCACTGTGGTACTCGGGGCTGAGCAGCAGCAGCTGAGGGAGCAGCATCCTGCCCATGGCCTCCATGGGGATCAGGAGGGCTGGCTCTGTTACCCTTGAAGAAGTAGACTCGCTCATTGCCATGATAGCTGTGCGCTGGGAGGGCAAAGGCAGCGTCGATGTCATTGGGGATACCCTCAAAGCCCTCGGAGATGTCGCGTGGGTATCCAGGGTCCAGGGCTCCATCATCAAAGCGCCAGTACTGGCTGCCCTGGGGAGGAGCAGGCGGGTTGGCAAGGTGACATCGGGTATGGGTGTGCTGGGCATGGCCATAGGGATTTGGGGACATCCAGAGGTACGTGGATACATTTGTGCTGGGGATGGCCATATGTGGGGACATCCAGAAGCTACTATGTGTATGTGGAATGTCCCAGGGTGGGGAAAGGGGAGGTGGGTGCTGTGACCAGGAGAGCTCTGCTCACCTTGAAGAGATACGTCTTGCCCTGGCAGTTGATGCGTGTAAAGGCTGCGTCAATGGGGCCCTCAATGCCCCAGACATCACTGATGAGCTTGGGATAGCCGGGCCGCACGCTGGACTCATCCAACTCATAGAAATATTTCCCTGGGAAGAGAGAGGAAGAAGGAGGTGGGAGCTGAGCCACTTGCACCAGGTGGCAAGGGAAACATCAAGGTGCCGGAAAAAGGGCTGTGGGTACCTCGGAAAGCATAAAGGGAGCCATTCTTCAGGTCGGTGAAGGCATTGAAAGGTTTCCTGCTGCACAGCTCCTCTGGCTCATCCTCCAAGCTCGGGTTCCTGATCCCATCAGACGTAGTGGTGGTGGTGGGGTGGAGCATGGGCTCCTCTGTCTCTACTGGTGTCTCCTCAGTGGCCGTGTCGATCTCCCGTGTCGGTAACGGGGACGCGTGCGGTTCTGTGGGGTGCTCTGTGGGTGCTGGTGCCTCTGTGGGCCCTACTGTGCCAGTGTCAACGTGGAGGTCATAGTCGATGTAATCATCCTCCGGCAAGGCGAAGACATCTCCTCGTGTCACTGTGGAGGGGACAGGTTGGTCGCAGAGCCCCAGGTATCCCCATGCCAGCTATGGTCCTCCCAGGGCACTGAGTGTGATGGGATGTGCCATGGGATCTTGCCCAACCTTCATGATTCTATGAGCAGGCATGGTGGGGAAGGGTTGGTGGTTGGCCCTGTCTATCCTAAAGGTCTTTTCCAACCTTAATGAGTCTATGGGCTTTGAAGTAATGGCAAAGACATCTCTCTGGATCACTGCAGAGGGGACAGCTTGGTCACAGATCCCCAAGTGTCCCCACATTGGGTATGGGAGTTCCCAGGCTCTGCAGCACTCTAGTGCTAAACCCCACTCCTGCCATCACCCCGTGGACACAGGACACTGTTGGGAACCCTGAAGCCACCGAGGCCGGTGGCAGGGGATATGGATGGCAGCAGGGCTGGTACCTTTGGCTTTGCAGACGGTGGAGTAGTCACTGCAGCAGCTCTGGTAGTAGTTGCAGAGGGTGTCACACTGGCACTTCTTCAAGGCGTTGAAACCCTCATCGCAGCGACCTTCACAGGAGTCTGCAGGAGCACAGAGGGAGCACAGCGGGGTGAAGGCAAACATGATGACATCCCCAACCTCTCCGTGGGCACCCGGGTGGCACTTCTCCCCGCTCCCCCCCACGCAACAAGCTGCGTGACCCAGCAGCAGGGATTTACCCAGGATATCCATACCATCACCCCATCCCCATGGCAGTGAGCAGGGCAGGACTGGGGCTCACCTTCAGCAGCACGAGTTGGGGCAAGCAGGGCCAGCACCAGGACAGGCAGCAGCAGCCTCATGGTGGGCAGCCGGGAGCGCAGCCCTACTGTGACTGAGCAGGATGCAGAGCTGGGGCCCCAGCATCCGCTGTTTGCTCAGCCTGCCCCGGAGAAAACAAACAGGGCAAGGTCAGTGCATGGGATGATGGGCAGCGCTCTCCCTCCTGCTCTCCTCCCTTCTCAGCCCACGTCGTGTCTGGGGAAAAGCTCTGTGCATATGCTCACATGTCGGAGGGTTTGGGGATTGCTGCCTTGCAGGAAGCCTGGCAGCAGGAAGGGAGACCTGAAGGATGCAGCAGAATATGGGGCCGCTGTCCAAGGAGTGGGGTTGGGGGTGAGCAGCTATAGGCAGAGGGAAGCGCTGTGCACTTTCGCTACAGTAGGCAAACAAAAGCCCGTGTATTTTGCTCCTCTCGTTCCCTTTCTGACCAAGCTTTTCAGTTACTAATTAATGTCAACTCAGCTCTTTCGGCGGCTCCTGATAACTGCAGGACGGTTATTTAATCGGGGGCAAGGAGCAAATGTGCACGAGGTGACGGTGATCCCACTCTGGCTGTTTCATACTGCTGGGGTGCTGCTGCAGCAGAGCTCCACTGGGGAATGCCCATCCTGGAATGGCCACAGTGCCACTCCAAGTGACAAAATTTGGGGAGAGAAGACAGCCCTGTTGGTTTTTCCCAAGCCAGGCTGGGCACAGCCAGTTCCTGGCATCGGCTGCTCCCTCCCTTGCTGGGAAGACCTCTGGTCTGGTGCCGAGTGAGGTATTCCCAGCTCTGGTTGAGCAACAGGCTTCTCCTGCAGCCCCCTCACCCCACTCCTGCCCCCAGTTGGGGCTGGCACCATCCCCTGGTGCAAGCGAGTTTTGCACTGCCTTCATCCCATCCCCACATGGCCAAGAGTGGGGGTAGACAGAGGGGCTGGGGACCCCCAGGGCAGCAGCAGGGACTGGGCAGCACCAAAACCCCATTACTGATGGGCTCACACCGAGCTGCTCGCTGCTTCCAGGCTCCCAGCCACCTCCCCTCTCTCAGCTCCCACCAATCTCTTGAAACCCTCGCAAGAAGCAAAGCAGAACAAAACAAAGCTCTCTAGGACAAGGCAAAGGGAAGGGCCTGAACTCTGCCCCCTCCACAGCAAAAAACCCTGCATCACAGCGCCGCGACCCCCGATAACGACTTATCAAGGAACTGCTTACTGGTTCTGTGCCTCCTTGTTGCCTCCTCTGCTGTCTGATGTCCCTCCCTGCGTCTCTTCTGGATCCTGGGAGGATTAGAAGTGGCTCTGTGGCATCACAACATCAGCTTGGATTTAAGTCTGGGGCTGAGCTGTTTTTGGAGCTGAGGATTTAAGCTGCTCCTCGGAAAGCATTTCTGCCCTGAGCACGTCTGGCCTGGAAAAAGGAAATAAAAGGGGCCCAGGGTGCCTTGCTCCTTCTTTTATCATGCAAATCCCGAGCCCACCCAAGAGCTGCTCTGAATTTCCCATGCAGCAGTTACTCAGCGCAGCGCACGATGTGAAACGCGTCCAAAATGCGGTGCCACGGCCACCACGGCGCTCCCTTCCCCAGGGACGACCATAGACGTCTCCGGGGCATATGGGGAGGGGGGACATGGGGACAGCGGGGCTGGGCAGGGGCTGCGTGCAAGAGGAGGGCCGCCCTGGGCATAAGGGGGGGCTGCAGCGGGGTGAGCCCCTCCTCGCAGAGGCGGCGCTTGGATTGGGTGACATCAGCTGCGGGCGAGCCGGGATGCTGAGCGTGGCTCTGCCATCGGGTCCCCACCCTGCGTCCCCAAAAAGGAGTCCTGCCTGGGTGGTGCCAACGGGCGGGCGCTGAGGATGCTGCGCTAAGGGATGTCGATGGTGCTCACCCTGCTCGTCTCCGTCCATCGGCTGTGCCGGCTCTTCGCCATGTCTGGTGCGGAGAGGTTGGCGGTACCCGAGTGCGTGAGCCAGGCGGGATGCTGGGCTGCAGGCGGCTCCAGGGAGCGCCGCGAGGTTTCCCCCGGCGTGAATTCAGACATACGGGCGGCTCTGGAGCGGATCCTGCCCGCCCTGCAGCGCTCCATCGCCAGCGCCAAGCAGGCTGCGGGCCCTGCTGAGATGGGAAAAGCCATCGCTGAGATCTTCCAGCTGGTAGAGGAAGCCTGGGGGATGCCCACGCTGGGCAGGGATGTGGCCAAAGCACTGTGTGATGCCATCCGCCTGGAGGGAGGCCTGGACCTGCTGCTCAACCTGCTCCACACGGCCGAGCTGGAAACCAAGTGCCAGGCAGGGCAGCTGCTGGAGCAGATCTTGGTGGCAGAGAACAGGTGAGTCCATCAGGAGCCACTCATAACCCTTAGATTTCTGAGTGCTCCCAGTGCCTCCACCCTGCATGCATGCAGGGTTCACGGCTTGCTGCCCCAGCGCAGGGGATGCTGGCATGGAGTTGGGAAGTTCTATGAGCCACCCCAGCCCAGGTGTCCCTAAGAAGCCCGTTGGGAGATCTGGGTGGTTTGTCTGCATCAGGGCATCTCACTTCAAGAAGGAATGACACAGCTGCCCCCTAACCATAACCATAGCAGGAGGAGGAGGAGGAGGAGGAGGATGAAGCTATTTCCCAGAGACTTCCTGCTGCTGACCAGTGAAGGCCGTAGGTTGGTGGCCATGGGAGCACCCAATTCATGGCTCTATGGAAGCTGGAGGTGAATGTGCTGTGCCACAGGACAGGTGAGAGGTGTCAGGCTGTGCTGGAGCAGCATCACCAATGGGGTGGAAGCATGAGGGCGTGCACCAGCATGTGTACACGTGGCACCCAGCACCACCCAGCAGTCCCAGCGCACCGCTCACATCACCGAAGGGTTTCTCCCCATTCTGTGATCACTGTTCAACCCTTTAGCTAAAACTCTGCCAGACTCCTGCAGCTCTGCTTGTTGGGATTGGTGCCCCAAACCATTGCTTAGGGAACATGCTGAGAAATCCTGGCCAGAGTTGAGGGTCTCGCTCCAGCTCTGTGTGCAGTGTATCTCACTCCTAGATCAAGGACTCACAGCCCAGCCTTTGCTGTGCGCTGCACAAAGAAGCAGAGCTAAATAGGGAAAGCCCATTAGAGTGAATTAATCCCAGGAGCCTCCGTGGCACGGTCAGAATGCAGCACTCAGCTGTCTGCTAGGCGAGTGCCAGAGCTGCTGCAGGAACAGTTGGAGGCCCCCGGCCCCATCGATAAGTGGGGCCCACGTCACCACCCAACACAGCCAGGCTGGCAGCCAGCCCAGGGCACAGGCTTTGTTTCCAGAGCTCTCCATGGCGTTGGCTGCCAAATCCAACCCAAGGTCAGCACCAGTCACATGGCTGCAGCCTTCCCAGAAGTGCTGGTGCCCCCAGCCTGGAACTGCTCGGGCTTAGACCCCGTGCCCGTGACCCAGCAGCAGAGTGCCCAACATTTCCCCCTTCCTCACCCTTTTGGCATGGCCCCATACAGCTGTCCCCTTCCAAGAGAGCACAGGGCTGCAGAGTGGCTGTGTCTCAGTATGCGGGGGACTGTGCTGAATGTGGACAGGGCTAGGATGGGATCTGTTGCCTGTGCTGATCTGCAAAGTTGCTGCTGTTGGTGGCACAGGGCCAGACCTGCCATTGCTGCATGCTATAATTGGCAGCAGTTGTTCAGCCAGGTCCTCAGCTTGGTAGCAACACAGGGAGCAGTGAGCTCTGGCTCAGAGGCAAATGAGTTTTCACCTGGAGCATGACGAAGGGAGCCTATAAACAGGAGGGGAGTCAAATCTTTGAAAGGGTAGATAACAGCAGGACAAGGGGAAATGGTTTTAAGTTGAGGGAGGAAAGATTTAGGTTGGACGTCAGGGGAAAGTTCTTTACTATGATTGTGGTGAGGTGCTGGAACAGCTGCCCAGAGAGGTTGTGGATGCCCCGTCCCTGGAGGTGTTCAAAGCCAGGTTGGATGGGGCCCTGGGCAGCCTGGTCTGGTATTAAATGGGGAGGATGGTGGCCCTGCCTGTGGAGATTCATGATCCTTAAGATCCCTTCCAACCCAGGCCATTCTGTGATTCTGTGATATTCCTAGCCTGCCATTAGCCTACCCTGTGCTGCTGATTGTTATGTGTGTCTCACCTGGAGCAGGAGATGAGCGCAGCACATGAGGCTGTGCACCCCTCACCCTGCACCTGGAGCTCTTTCATTTCTGCAGCTGGCAGCATATCTGGCAGCTGTGCTCCACGGATCAACATCTGGTTGTCATGGCACGAACACCACCATGGTACAAGGGGTCCTTATGGGGTCTTCTCCCTGCAGGGACCGGATTGCCCGGATTGGTCTAGGCGTGATCCTGAACCTAGCCAAGGAGCGAGACGTTCCCCAGCTGGCTCAGAGCGTCTCTGGCATCCTGGAGCACATGTTCAAGCACACTGAGGAGACCTGCTCCCAGCTCATCTCTGACGGGGGCCTGGATGCCATCCTCTACTGGTGTCGCTGGACAGATCCCGTGGTGCTGCGGCACTGTGCCATGGCCTTGGCCAACTGTGCCATGTATGGCGGGCAGGGTAACCAGCGCCTGATGATCAAGAAGAAGGCAGCCGAGTGGCTTTTCCCATTGGTGTTCTCAAGAGATGATGAATTCATCCGCCTGCACGCCTGCCTGGCCATCGCCGTGCTGGCCACCAACAAGGAAATTGAGAAGGAGGTGGAGCGCTCGGGGACGCTGGCTCTGGTGGAGCCATTCATTGCCTCACTGGATCCGGAGCAGTTTGCGTGTGATATGCTGGGGAGCAGTGACAACAGCCAGGGCAGGACAGCTGAGGACCTGCAGCGCTTGGTCCCCTTGCTGGACAGCTCACGGTTGGAGGCGCAGTGCATCGCTGCCTTCTACCTGTGCACCGAGGCTGCCATCAAGGCCAGACAGAAGAAAACAAAGGTAAAGGGTAGGTTGGAAGGAGAGGTAAAAGGTAGGTTGGCTGGAGGGAAGGATGTGCAAAAGAGCAGCGATGCAACAACCGTGTCCCGATATCCTCTGTGCTTCTTGAGCTCACTAAGTGCCCCAGCCTCAGGTTGTGGGCAGGAGGAGGGGAAGCAAAGTACTGCCTCTTCCTACTGTGCCTGCAGGTTTTCAGTGAGATTGGGGCCACGCAGAGCCTCAAGAGAGTGGTTTGTTACTCCACCAGCAGCACCACCTCCTCCCTGGCCAAAAAGGTGCTGCGTCTGATAGGGGAGGAGGTGCCCCGACGCATCCTGCCCACTGTTCCCAACTGGAAGCCATGCGAGGTACAGACGTGGCTGCAGCAGATCGGATTCACCAAGTTCTGTCCAAACTTCCTGGTAGGTTGTGTGCCGGGCAGGAACACCTGTGGGCAGAACCTGGATTTCCTTGGTACGACCTTTCCAGCCTTGATTTCACTTGGCAGGAGCATCAGGTGGACGGGGACATTCTGCTGAGGCTGACAGAGGAGGAGCTGCAGGAGGACCTGGGGATGGGCTCCAGCATCACCCGAAAGAGGTAGGAGTGCTCCCACCTATGGCATAGAAACCACAGAGGGTCCTGCAGGTTACCCAGAAGGACACAGACTTACCTGAGCCCTCCTCCCTTAGCTGAGCTCCTCCGCATCCTGAGGATCTGCAGCCACACGGCTGCTTGCCTCCATTTACATTTTTCCTTCTACACCATGACATGTTGGTATGCTCTCTCCTAAAGACATGGAATCAAACACCTCCAGGTCCTGCCTGGACCAGCAGCACCCCATCCCCACTCCATGCTTCCATTCATTGCCCTGCCAGGTTTTTCCGGGAGCTGACAGAACTGAAAACCTTCGCCAACTACTCCACCTGTGACCGCAGCAACTTGGCCGACTGGCTGGGTAGCATTGACCCCATGTTCCGCCAGTACACCTACAACCTGCTGACCTGTGGCATCAACCGCAACTTCCTGCACCGCGTGACGGAGCAGCAGCTGCAGGAGGACTGCCACATCAGCACCGGCTTCCACCGCATCCGCATCCTCTCTGCTGCAAGGGGTGCGTGAGCATGGAGGGTTGGCTGGGGGAAGAGGTTGGTTGGGCACTTTTAATTGTTTTCATTGCTGTTGGCTCTGCTTAGAAACGCTTCATTCTCCTATAACGTCGCAAACGGCATCCGATGGGACCGATGTATTTATCAGCTACCGGAGGAGCTCGGGGTCGCAGTTGGCCAGGTGAGTCCCATGTCCAATGGACAGCACTGTGGTGCTGGAACTGAGTTCAATGCATGGTGAAGGAGCTCATTTCCTGTCCCATTGCCTCCATTCTTTTTTCATGTGGTCCTGGTGGAGGTCACAACAGGGAGCCCAAAGACTGGGCAGTCTGAGCTGGCAGCAGGCATCTCCAGCGCTGTGCCACTCGCTGTCCTCTCCTCTCACCCTCAGTCTGCTGAAGGTCCACCTGCAGCTGCATGGCTTCAGTGTCTTCATCGACGTGGAGAAGCTGGAAGCAGGGAAATTTGAGGACAAGTTGACCCAGAGCGTCCTGAGCGCCCGCAACTTCGTGCTGGTCCTCTCGCCCCACGCGCTGGATAAGTGCATGGCAGACCCTGAGTGCAAGGACTGGGTGCACAAGGTGAGGGATGCGACACAGGGAGCATGGTGGGTGCTGGAGTAGGAGGTGATGGGTTGACGTGGTCATGCCCTGAGCACCTGTGTGTTCCTGCAGGAGATTGTGACAGCCCTGAACTCTGGAAAGAACATTGTCCCCGTCACAGATCATTTTGAGTGGCCTGATCCAGAAACACTTCCCAAGGACATGAGGGCTGTCCTGAAATTTAATGGCATCAAGTAAGTAAGGGGGATCTCTGCCACGCTGTTGGCTCCTTAACTTGCATAAACAGCGATAAAGAGCATGAGGCAGCTGGGAGAAGCAACAAGGGAGGCAGCGGAGGCCAAAGGGGAACTGAGTCACTCCGGGTATTTCAGAGGGACCAAAGGCTCACGCATCTCCTGTGGAGAAAAGGGGAGCTGCACTGGAGCCAGCTTGTGGCATCTCAATGGAAAACTCAGCTCCCATTTTTCTCCCCAACGCAGGTGGTCCCACGAGTACCAGGAGGCCACCATCGACAAAATCATCCGCTTCCTCCAGGGCCGCTCCTCCCGGGACTCCTCAGCAGGGTCAGACAATGGCTTGGACTGTTCCCCTCCCATCGGGCCGACTTAGAAATAGGACAGAGGCCACATCCCTTCCAGAGACATGCAGGTGACCCCTTTTGATGTGGGGCCCAATTTCTCCCATTGGTTTTCCTCATCCCAGTAGCGCCCCTTCCCCTCCCTCCCGCAGGACCTGACCCACCTCCTGACTCGAGATGAGGCCGGGGGCAGCCCTGGGGAGGACAGGCTGCCCTGCAAATCCTCATCCAGAGTGGTGGCATCTCCCGAGGATGCAAAGCAGGGGGATTGTTGGGGTACAATGCAAGAGGATACGGAATGGAGAGAGCAGTGCAGAGAAAACAGCCCATCATTGTGCTCATAAGGTGAAGGCAGGAATGGGCAAATAAAGTTAAGCCCTCACCAAGTCCCTGTGTTTGGGGAAGATAACACGTGCAAGGCTTCTAAACCACTCGGCAGGAACTTTCCCTTCCCTGGGGATATCCCTTTATTATAAGAGCTCTTCCCCTCTTTGAGGCCTTTTCCTCCTGATGCTGCAAAACCACTTTGTGCTCTTAGATCTGCTGGCTGAAGTCTGGCTTTAGATCATGAGAAGTTTCCAAAGGGCTTTTGCAAGAAGTGCTTTTAAAACAACACCCTCCTCTCCATCTGAAACCTCAGCATTACCATTCTGTCAGGTGTATTTATACATACAGCACAGGAGGCTGAACTGGGACTCTGGAAGTTTATCCACGCAGATATGGAAGATGCTAAATGCTGTACTGTGGAGATATGATAGACTGCCTGTATTTTATTCTGTGGTTGGTGCTCCATGGCACATGTCTAGAACATTCAGGTTGGAAAAGACCTCTCAGATCTCCAAGTCCAAACCCAACCCACCCCACCATGCCCACTGCCCATATCCCTCAGTGCCACATCCCCATGGCTCTAGAACACCTCCAGGGATGGAGACTCCCCCACCTCTCTGTGTAGCTGTGCCATTGCATCATCACTCCTCCCCCCTGCTTTCCCTGAAGCCTCACTACCTGCCCTAACTAGCAGGAACACGCGTTGCCTTCTGGCTTAGATCCACGAAGGTTTCATAAAAAATAAAAATAAATTCTGATGCTTAATCAGAGCTTTATAGATTGCTCTTATCAGCTCACAGTTAATGGCATCTTTGCTCCCCAGTGAAAGGTTAATAGCTGTATCTGCCCAGCACTCATCAGACACAGTGCTGAGAAAACCAATGCATGAGCCCAAAGGTGAATCTGCCAAAGCATACAAGAAACATGTGAACTGCTTCAGGAAAAAATCTTGACTAATTTACTGAAGGTCAAGGCCTCCACAGCCATTAAAGGACCTTCACTCAAACACTGCAGAGGACTCCTTCCTACAATAACACACAATATGATTTTGTATCACTTCCCAGGAGCTCTCTAGCATTCATCCTCCCCATGCACCACTCAGTGTAGAGAAGTTCTACTAGCCCCCTGGACTTGGGTGTCTCAGCCACATGAGATCCCAATCTCTTCCCATTTCCCTGTTGTGTGATTATCTTCACCCTCATGAACTCACTCTGCTTTTGACAGAACATCCCGTACTCAGTCACTCCCAGCCTCAGCAGGCACTCCAAGGAGATAAACACATTCTGTTTGTTATCTCTCCACCGTGTCATGTCAAAAAGTTGTTCTACAAATAAATATGGTTTACACTCTAAATCTCAACCTCTGTGCCACATGCTTTTCTCTCTGTAGAGAAAACATTTCCTCTTTTACTCTCAGTCTCTCATCCTCTGCTGGGGTGTGATGCACACTCTCCAAGCACAATTCTCTGCAAGGACCCACATTTTGGTCTGTCTTTGCATGGGCTGATGGAGCTCACTGCATTACAGGGACTCTACCTGCTGATCATGTCTTTGCTTGCAGTTCTTGGAGGGGAGCCTAGAAAAACTTCAATTTTCTAAATAGACCATAATAGTTCCTATTGAATTTCTCCGTTGCAGGCACGCTGACACAAAAGCAGAGCTGAGCCAGCACACCAGTTTCACTTCACTGCACAACATTTAGCTGTTACTGTTGGATGCCGTGGAATCTGTTGGTAGATCTACAGACTCATGGACTCCACAGGTTCAGCTACGTGCAACCTTGACAGCATGCCCTGCTCCTGGAGGAAGCTAATCCAGGGCTTGGCCCACGAATCAAACCACACTGCTCCAACCTACATCCATTGGCACAGCCACCCGGACCAAGTGGTGTAACACAAAGTTCCTCCCTACTTCTCCACTTCCCACTTCCTTACTCCCCGACTCTATTTTTATCACCCACTCTTAATGATGCATAAGCATCATAAGGGAACAAAGTGATGCATAAGCATTTCGCACGCATGGTTAAGGACAGAGCAAGGAAGGGCGAATCTCATCAACAGCTGCAAGAGAAGAGCAATCTTTTGAAGAGCCATAAAAGAAAATGGGGGTTTTATTCACTCTGAAAGTAATCTGAGTGCTAAGCAATTTCACGTTATTGCAGACATCTGAACTCTGTGTTCAACACAGTGTACACAGAACTGATGGTTTATGGCAGCGTGAAGAAAATAGGATTGAAGCAATATAGTTAATGCTTTGAAAAGAACAATTACAAATACCATGAATGCGGAGGTTTGTTTGTTGGCATCAATTTCTCCTGTCCTGAGAAGGGCAGATGTGAAGTCATTGACAAAAAATCATGCCCTTAAACGAAAGAATTTTTACTTCCAAAGACATTTATACTGTTCCCTTAGCAGCTCAACCCAACACAGCATGGGCTGATGAGGAAGGACTGCTTCTGGCTCTGGCATTTGATTTCACAATCATAGAATCACAGAATCATTCAGGTTGGAAAAGTGCTCTCAGATCCCCAACCCAGCCCATTGACCACATTCCTCAGTGCCACATCTCCATGGCACCTGAACCACCTCCCCGGGCAGCTGTCCCGTTGTATCACCACTCTTGCAGAGAATAAATTTTTCCTAATATCCAACCTGAGCTGGTGTGAGCTGCACACAGACCGACATGCCATCAGCACTCATAGCAACAAACACTTCTAGCACATTTTCTCCTTCTCCAGACCACTACGAAGCTAAAGCTAGCTCAGTGAACAAGGACAGCAACAGCACTCCCACGGAAAACTGCTGGTCTGCAACATTCCTATGACTTTTAATCACAACACACTGATTTGGAGCACAGATGTTCTTCAAGCAGAACACTGTCGGGCTACCTTACCCTGCAAGCTCTGGTCTGGGCCTCAGTCACACCAACAGCTCATCTGCTGCACACTGTGGTACTCAGAGGAGAGTACCAGTTAAGCCACGATTCAACTCTCTCTCATTATCCATCCCCACCCTCACCTTACAAACCAAACTCAACCCAAACCTGCCCAACTCAACCCAACCCAACCCAACCCAATTAAATCCAACCAATTTCAACCCAAACAAAAACTCAACTCAACCCAACCAAATTAAACCCAACCAAGCAATTTCAATCCAAACAAACCCAACTCAGCCCAATCCAACCCAACCACCCAAACTCAGCCAACCCAACCAAACCCAATCCAGACAAACCCAACCCAACCACTACTGGCCTTGCAAACGACCACTGATTGCTTTTACTCTTGATTGGCTTTTGAGTAGTCCCTTGAGTTCTCTGTAATGAGGAGATATTCACATCTGCGCATCAACTTTTCCCTGGCTCTCAGAGCCATGACTTCCAACTTTGGGGCATTCAAAATCAGTGAGGACAACCAAGGTGCCCCTCACACACTGATCTGCTCTGCGAGTGAAGAACAAAGAGCAGCCTATGGACAGACACTGCCAGAATGGCCAATTCCTCGTTGCTAAGCTGCTGCTCAGCCATCTGCAGGGGACAAGGAAGCATCTGAGAAGTGGGTGTACTGAAGGTTGGAGTCCTGGATTTCTATCCACCTAAGAAAGAAAGAAAGAAATAACAGTCAGTGCTAGGAAGGCACACTGAGACTGAAGTCAGCTTTAAAGTTTCAAAGGAACAGAACAAAACGATCCTGCCAGGAGCTGTTGCACTTCTAAGCCTCAATGTATTTTCTCTTCCAGGGCATTCCTTTCTTATCATGACAAAACTTTTGCTTTAATTAGTAGAGAAACAATTGAACAGAGACTCCTATGAGAACTCGATCTCTTCCATAAAGGAGGAACTGCAAACTCAACTGCAGATTTTGGATTCTGTTCTAAGAGTGGAATGAGACTTGGAAGGTCTCTGAGCATGGACCACCACAGTTCTCAGGCTGTAGGTTTATTGCTAGGACTTAGGCCAGAAGAAAAGGAGGTGGAAATTAGGGATATGGTTAGTGAGAATGGTGGTGATGGATTGGTGACTGGACTTGGTAATCTTAGAGATCTTTCCCAACCTCAATACGTTCTATTATTCTGTGAAATGAACCTGCATCTCTGCTGATGGGGGCCCTGAACACTTTCCCATAAGCAAACTGAAAACAAGCATTTTTGAGCCCTGATCCTAAGACTAAATAATCATCCTTATATTACACTCCACAATTTCTATGGAAGTTTAGTAATCTGAAGTAAGTTACCCCATGATAGCTGCTGGAATAAGGAGAACGATGGCCCCAAAAAGAAAGGGGAAGCCCCTCATGAAGTGCAAGGTGGAAGGGTAGAGGGAGTTGAACACCCCTGTAGCCACCAGTGAGCACAGCCCTTCCACGCAGGCAACAGAGGCAAAGAGTGCACCTGCAAAGATACAAGATGTCAGTGGTGAGAGAGCCATGTAACAACACCAACACCGAGATTTCCAGTCATGGCACCACAGGAGCTGACCAGGAACGTTATCTATCAGCTGGATTACCAATGCTTCAGAAAGGGTTATCTAAATCTGTTTACTGCCAGGCACATCTTATCGCTTGTTAAACATTAAGTGCAGCAGAGGGCTGCATTTTATAGGCTTAGCATCATAAATCTGATATCAAGTGTGTACCACCTTCATTCTTCAATAATGCAAGAAATCCAATTTTGCAAAGTCACCCTCGGGTCTATCCCAGCTCACTTCCCCCCTCCCTGCCTACAGAAGCATTTCCACGCAGTGTGTAACACCAAGTGTAAGCCTTTCTAATGAATTCCTGGACAAAAGGCAAACACACTCCTCCTCGGGGTTATCCATGATCTTTCACCATGGTCAATGATATAACCCTCTAACAACGCTAAGTTTCTTCCCACTGTTACTGATCTACAGAGAAAAGTCATGGCCAGGGAAATCACTAATATCCACTTGTTATATAATCCATTTAACTCTTGCTCCTCAAACCCTTTGAAACGAATTGATGAGTGGATGACCTGTTCCTGAGCGTGAACGCAACATTTTCCATCTTGCTTTCTATTTTTTGTCCTCAACTTGAAAATGCAGTGCGCCTAAATGGATGAATATTGACAACTTGAAGCATCACCCTAACCTTAAGGGTGAACGCATCGGCACGGGAGTCCAAAGGAGTTAGGGAAGTACTAACCTACCAAAGCAGTTTGGTTTCAATGTCCCACCAAGGCAAGTGCTTTGGGACATGGCTTCAGTGCACTTAAGGCCAACTCCTTACCCTGCTCCGTCTCACTGACCAGCTTGGAGAGCTTGGCTCTGATAACTGGAGTAGCTGCCATGGACAGGAACATAATCCCATAACCTGTAAGCAAGATATGGTACATTAGGGAAAGCTCAGCTGAAGTTGTGTTAAAATCATAGAATCACAGATTAAGGTTGGAAAAGATCTCTAAGATCATAGAGTTGAATCATCAACCCATCCCTATCATGCCTGCTAAGCTGTGTTGGTCAGTTGGACTTAATGATCCATACGGATCCCTCCCAGCTTGGGATATCCCATGACTCTGTGATTCTATGATCAACTGGCATCTCCAAGCTACGCCCCCAAGATGCAAGGATTTAAGAACTCTGAGTCACCTGTATACATCAGTGGTGTTGTAGTAGCAAGAGAAATCACCACCAGCCCAGCAATATTGGAGATGAGTCCTATCTCTGCCACCCAGGTGTCCTCCAGGCAGAGCTGCAGCAGCCGCAGCCCCCCCAGGCTGCTCAGGTACACCAGGTAGCTGGCAGCTGAGCCGTACCCAATGAGATCTGAGGCCCAGCAGAGAGGGGAGCCAAGTTCATACAAAACGTAGAGGTCTTTGGTTCCGAAATGGACAGTGACAAGAAGAAAGAAAGACAAAGAGTAGAGGGCAAGCTTCCTCCTGGAACTCAGGTTTTCCGGGGCCGTGTACAGCTTGTAGACAGCCTTGTAGTGTTGGAGAGTCAACAGCTTGGCCGCTCTGCGCTGCTTCACCGTTTCCTGCAGACACAGAGCGGCATAGAGGGCAGCGGCGAGGCTGGCGGCGAGCACCAGCCAGAAGGGGTTGATGTAACCCTCAGCTTTACGCCACTGGCCACCACCAAGGCTGGCCACCATGCCCGCCACGCCAAGGCAGGCCTCGAGGATGGCCACGCGGAAGGTGCGGGCTCGCCGGTCGCTGCTATCGGCTACGGAGGCGAAGCAGCCGGCCAGGATCAGGTTGTAGTCCCCCAGGAGACCGCTGACGATGCGCCCTAGGAGCAGGTAAGCAACGTGCAGCCGCAGGTACAAGACGAGGAGGTACACGGCCGCCTGCATCGCCATGCCCACCGCCGGCAGTACCAGCACCGGCCGCCGGCCCACGCTGTCGCTCCACGGCCCGAAGAGAGTCACCGAGAACAGCCCCACCAAGAAACCCCCCAGATTGATGTAGAGGTTCCAATGGGCGACCAACGCTTCCACCTCCTGAAAGAAAAACGCGCAGTGATGGGGGGGAGGTGGGCACGGCCATCCCAACAGCTCCCCGCCGCCCTCCCCCAGCGCTCCCCACCTCCCGCAGCGGCTCGACGGCTCCGCTGCCGTTCCCGCAGCCGTGGGGGCTGCTGCCATTGGGGCCGACGTAACCGCGCTCGGCCCCCAGCCGATCCCATAGGTATTGGGTGGCCAGCGGGCCCTGCAAACCGAGAGACAGCGTGGCGAGGAAGAGCAGAGGCTCCACGGAGGGAGCGGGGAGGCAGCGGCGGGCGGGGGGCGGCGGTGCGGTGGGGGTGGCAGCGGTGGGGGACTCCGACGGGGCGGCCATGGCTGCGGAGGAACGGGCGGAGAGACCGATAGAGCGGCCCCACCCCCGGCTCCGCCCCATAGATGGGAGTGGGGAGGATCCGAGGGAAGCGCTGCTTTTGCGGGTTTTCGTCCTTCGGGCGTCTTTTTGCGTTGCTGGGGGTCCGTGCTTGTGGGTTTCTGAGCAGTGATTAAAGGTATTTCGATTCCCAACTTGATGCTGTGCTGATCTTCGAGCTTTAGTCAACCATTTAGACGCACAAGAACCTGGGAAAATACGTTAGAACCTGGGAAATGGGGTAGTTAGCAACGTGTAATCAGCTTGATTAGTTTTATAGGATCACAGAGTGGTTGGAGTTGGAAGGGACCCCCAGAGGCCATCTGGTCCCAGTGCCTGCAGTGCACAGAGACACCCACAGCTCCATCAGTGCTCAGAGCCCTCCAGCCTGACCCCAGGGACTGCAGGGATGGGCACCACCACCTCTCTGGGCAATATGTACCAATGCCTCACCACCCTTATCCTAAACAACCTTTTCCTTTTATCCAATCTAAATCAGGGTTTGGTGCCTCGAAGACCAGATCTGTAAACAAAGAACCAGTGCTTTAAATCAACACTTTAAAAACACAATTCAGAGTATGAGATTAACCCGTTTACAGAAACTGGAGTAGTCCCAAGTTACTGTAAACTGACATCACTCTTTCAACACCACTGAGGGAGTGTTAACCACAGCATCACAGAACCATTCAGGTTGGAAAAGACCTCTCAGATCTCCAAGTCCAACCCCAGCCCACCTCCACCATGCCCACATCCCTCAGTGCCACATTTCCACAGCCCTCAAACACCTCCAGGAATGGGGATCCCAGAACTCCATGGGCAACTGTGCCAAAGTATCACCACTCTTTGGAGAAGAAGTTTTTCCTAATACCCACCAGAAGCTTTTGGAGGAGCTACCATCAGATGACCCAAGGTCTTTGTTTCTCTTCTCTCTCTGCTTGACCAAGCTATAAAACAGAGCTGTGACAATTAATACCAATGAAATGGAAACATCACCATTATCTGAAAGCTACACAGGCATGGTCTACCAAATAAAGACATTAGCAGGATGCTCCCTTTGGAACTAACAGCTTCCACTCAGTTCCTGTCTACTTACAGAATCAAATAATTCACTGTTGGAAGTTTTTGGAAGTTTTTTTGCAATTGGGACCAAAATTGCCACCAATTTCCCAGATTTCCCAAGTTCACTTTAAATAATAATAATAATAATTGCCCTATGAGCTATTACAGCTGTGCCTAAAAAACCTGATAGATAGGAAAGGTGAAAAGCCCATAGCCTGATGCTTGCAGTTTTTGGCATTGTAGACAAACAACAGGCCAAGTCAGAAGGAGTTATTACTTTCCCTCTTTAGCCCAAGGCATTTCGTATAACATACCGACCTGTTCTGGGTGGCCAGAACCTTCACCTTTTAAACAGAGTAGAAGGAAATTGTTGTGAGGTTTCTGCTCTTTTTTTATGGGAGATGCCTACTGAAAGAAGGCGTGATGAAAGATCAACACTTGCACAAAGGGAAGAACCTCTCAGATGCTTTTGAAGAACGACTTGGGCGCAAGGAGTTAATCTTCTCCCGGATTTACTGGTTATCAGAAAGGCTGTTGTAAGAAAGTTCTTGATCTGACACTCTTTTGCTGTCCCCTCCCTTCTTTGTTCTCTTCCTTCTTTCTCTGATTACATCCAAAAACAACACCCAGCTGCCAGAGGTCAATGTTTAATATTGCTGTGTGTTTATATAGTCCCCGAGAGCAGCGCTGGGCCTTTCAGCACCGGGCCAGCTCCACCATGGCTCCCTGCTGGCAGGTGGTTCTTGCCTTCAGGAAATACCTGGTCGTCATCCTGGTGCCCCTTCTCTTCTTACCACTGCCTTTGGCTGTTCCTACCAAGGTAAGAACCTTTTACACTGTATTTGAGAGCAAAATATCTCCTTAGAGGCGTTCCTTTGAAGAGAACGTGTACATTCTTACAGGCACTTCATAGAATCACAGCATATCCAGAGCTGGAAGGGACCCATGAATCTAATTTATCTTCTAAGGATCGATTCCAAAAACTGCCTTCTGATTTAATAACATTATCCCATTCATGTCCCCTTTCAGTGTTGGGTATTTTTTCTCATCATCACTGCCAGGTAAAAGAGTCACCTCTCACACTCAGATGGATAAGGAAAAAAAAAAAATACAACGTGTTTCACTCTTCCTATCATTATTTCCATAATAAACTTCAGAAAAAAAAAAAAAAAATTAAATGTCACATTTTGAAAGACAGAATGCTTAACATTCCTTCGGAAGAAGTTAATTGCGAAAGCCTGTAGCAGTAGGGCAGGTATTTCTAAGCCATTGATCACCCGGACGCAGCACTGAGAGCAGGCAGAGTGCCAGCAGTTGGATTAATCTTCACTCTCATTTCTCCTGCTCTCCTCATGCAGACAGATCTAACCTCTGCTCTTCAGGTCTCTCATTCCACTCCCAATCCCCTTTCCCATCACTCTTCAAATCCCCTTTCCCATGCTCTTCGAATGCCAAGTCCTACCTTTTCCCTTTGATCCCTGCAGACCCTCAGCTTCTGTTCTCCTTCCCAGTTCTTCTCCATTCTTCACTCTGTCTTTTTTCTGCAGCCCCTTCTTCCTCACTGCTCTTATTTATTTTTTTTTCCTGTAGAACTCATTCTTTTCATCAGACCAATGAGTCAGAGAGTTTCTGGAGCTTGGGCCAGAGGGTTGCAAGCACGAACAATGGAGTTGCACTGGTGGGAGGAGAAATGCAGTAACTGATCAGGCATGTCCTCCTCTTCCCTTGCTATGCAAATAAAATAGCTTAAACTGTCACTTAAAAGCTTACTAAAACGACAAACAGAAAATAACAGATTTTTTTTTTTTTTTTTTTTTGCTAATTAACTTTCTGTAGGCCAAAGTTAAAAGAAGTTAAAAGAGATTTGGATCACAAACTTTTTGGAGTATCCAGAAGTAGGAGTGTTGCTTTTCATCTCTTTCTGGGGTTGCTGTTACCAGACAATAAGCCCTTGGTTTTTGTCAATCAGTGCCATCCATTGGTACATCTTCATAACAATAAAATAAGGAAGAAAAATGGCCATCAAAGTTGGAAACTGTCTTCAGAGCTTGACAGAACCAATAATTAAGGTTACTGCCACTCTCATTCAAGATAAGGCTTAAAAGGCCTTAAATCTCTTTAGGACTCTCTGTCAGTATTACTGTTCCATCCCTGCTAATGTGCCACTAAGGTGGCTTTCCTCCATCATTCCTTGGTTTTAACCTCTGTACTCAAGCCATCACCTTTTCAATCTCTTTTTCTTAATTCTCTAGTCAATAAACATTGGTACGCTTTCATTTGTTCCCTCCATTCTGTATATTTTGGGTGGACGTTCTCAATCCAACAACTTTTTTCTCCCAAATCCTTTGCTCTGACGCTGCTGGCACCTATTATTTGGCTAGCTCCAAATTAAGGAAGACACTGTTTCCTGCAGTGTCACTTTCCCATGTTTTTTGTTTTTTTCCAGCAGCCCAGCAGTATGCCATGTTGTGATATGGTATTTTGAATCCTTCTGGTGCCCAAGGCTGAGTTAAATAGTCTTATATAAAATTTAGAGTGGTTGTCTGCAGCAAAACCATGTCTGTTTTCTCAGAAAAAAAAGAAGATAATGCGAAACATGAGATCATACTTTCTTCAAAGAAATAACTCAAAGTCAATGGAAGATGAAACTGACCCCTGACCAGTTTGTCAGCATTTCAAAGTCTGTACTAAGCTAAAAATCTGATTTTAAAAAATAGATAACAGTATTTCCAGTACAAAGAACGCAGGCTGCTGAATCTACCAGAGGTTCACCAGGGCCACATCCTGAATTGTGCAGAGGAAAATGTGGGGAAACCTTGACTAGATTGAAGATTACTTCTGGAAATCAAAGACAGAAATGAAAAAAAAAAAAAAAAGAGAGAGAAAATACCAGCATCAGCAAAACCAAGATATCCATGCAGGAACTGTCAATACCTTATCATAAAAGGTTCAAAGTCATCTATTTCTTGTCTTCCCCCATCAAAGGTCCCAATCTCCCCCCACAGTTTTGACAAGGCTGTTGAGTAGTTTGTCATTGGATTAGGATCTGCAGTTAGGGGGACAGATGGGAGAAAAAGACAGAAAGCAACCTTTTCCCAAATCCCTTTATCAGGCAATGTATGTAACAACGGGCTGTTGCCTTTCAGAGTGTAAGTGAGGTGTAGAGCCCATTCTGACTGCCTGCACTCCCTTCTTTCAGGAGGCCCAATGTGGTTATGTTATCATCCTGATGGCACTGCTGTGGTGCACGGAAGCTTTGCCGTTGGCTGTCACAGCACTCCTTCCTGCCCTGCTCTTCCCAATGATGAATATCATGGATTCGACAGCAGTAAGACACTGGGGTCTTGTCTGATGTTGGCTTTTAATGGCCATCTCTTATTTGGATGTTACAGCCAGGGGGATTTCCAGAGTGCAGATCAAAGAGGAAAACATTGCACCAATGTCTGTTCATGGGATAGAGTCTGCTTGTGCCCAGAGTGGAGCTGCTGATCTGAAATTGAAGCAAATCCATTAATCAGATGCAACCTATAGTTAGCATACTAAAGACTTTTGGACGAGGTCCCCCCTCAGAAAACACCTTCTTTCTATCCAGTGGTTTCTTATCACTGCTCTCTCCCCCTTGCTCCATGCTGTAGGTCTGCAGGGAGTATCTGAAGGACACCAATATGCTTTTTATTGGTGGACTGCTGATGGCCATTGCTATAGAGAACTGGAACCTACACAAGCGCGTTGCTCTGCGGGTCTTGCTCATCACTGGTGTCAGACCAGCCCTGTGAGTAACAGCCACAAAAACGACGTGGGATAGAGGATTTCATGGCATTACTTCCTATCAGCGTTGCCTGAAATCAATTCTGAAAAGTCAGGGGTGCTACTGGGCTTGGGCAGGAGCACAGCTTTTGGAAAGTCTTAGGCTGAAATATAGAAAATATCTACTCTATAAATGCTATATTGATTGCAAGGAGAAGAGAAAATGGGGGGATGCTTGTTTTGGAAACAACAACTGTTTGCCAGACTGGAGCTTTAAGCCATGCAGAGGCTACGTTACCCTATTTAATTTGTCCCAGATCATAAGAAGAGGAAATACGGAAGGAAATTACAAAGCAATAGAATGAAAATGCATATAAGATAAAACCCATTTCATCTGATGTATAATCTACATCTCATCTAAAGAATAATTTTGAGACAAATAACAGAGTAATACTGAAACAAGGATTAGAATTTCATATGAGTAAGAAGAGACTCTTAAATGATAAAGGTAGAATAAATCCACAAAAAAAAAAAAAAAAAGAAAAAAAAGAAAAAAAGAAAAGAAAGAGATCATTTTCCTTATTGTTTAAACTGATTGCTGGGCATTTTCCAAACCTAGCGTCTGTAAACAAAGCTTTGTAACAGAAAAGGGCATGGAAGCCCTGAGTTCTGACCCAGCTTCTTCAAACCTGTTTGTTTCAGACTTCTGATGGGTTTCATGCTCGTGACTGCATTCCTGTCCATGTGGATCAGCAATACAGCCACCACTGCCATGATGGTGCCCATAGCACAGGCGGTTCTGGATCAGTTGCACCAGTCAGAAATGGAATCTGCAGCAGCCAACCAAGTGCTTGAGAACGACAACAAGGCCTTTGAACTGCAAGAAGAGCCAACGAAATCAAACAGCTTCAAAGAAACAGAGGAAAAAGGTGAATGGGCCCTGGGCTCTTTGGGGTAGGACGTCCTGATGCCTTTTCACTGGCACAGACGTTGCTACTAAATTCTGAAAAAGGAATTTATCTAAAGCATCCTAACCATTCCTTGCAGCAATTGTGAGGCTCTTCCATGAATCAAAGGCACAGTCGGTTCTACTGACTTGGATGAAGGTCAATAGCTCAATAAAACAACATGTCTAAGCACTGCATTAGCAGAAGACCTCACTCACATTAGGTTTGATATTTCCTCGTGTATTATGCTAGTTTCATTATAATCTCCTGTGTAACTCGTCAGACAGCAGTCCATCTGAGGGACTGATTCTGGCCTATTTCATGCCTGAAGGTTAGGGATTAAAATGATCTTTCTAATCCAAAGAACGATCTCTCTAATCCAAAGATATATAATCACACAACAATAACTCTTCAGACTTCATCACATCAACTTCTCCTGAAAAAATGGTTATTTTCACCGACAACCAGTAAAAATTGACAGAATATCAAAGATTTAACAATGCCAGCCTCCTAAAACAAGGAAATTTGGCTCCTTCAGCTCTGAGTCCGTTGTGTCCTTCAATTACAGAATTTTACAGACAGAAGATCTTTTCCTACCCAATGTAGCTTCTCTAATCCCCTCATTCCTATCTTGGGACCTAGGTAATAACCATGTTCTGGCAGCTGAGGAAGGCAAAGAGAGAAATGAACAATCTATGGACGAGAAGCACAAGAAACTCTGCAAGGGAATGTCTCTCTCAATTTGTTACGCAGCCAGTATTGGAGGGATTGCAACTCTGACTGGGACAACACCAAATCTGGTGCTGAAGGGACAAGTTGATGAGTAAGTCTGGTTGGATTTGGGAATAGACACCCATTAAGATGCATCTTTCTGCTCCAGCTGACTTCTAGTTCATACAGAGAAGGAAAATATCAGTTTGCTAACTCTGCAGGGAAGTTGGCTTCTCTTCCTTGGGGAGCCTCAAAACACCTCCTGTTTATGAATACAGAAGAGACTGCAGAGTTTGGGATGCTGACAGCCCTCTACATTTTGCAGGATCTTTCCCAACAACAACAACGTCATCAACTTTGCCTCTTGGTTCTCTTTTGCTTTTCCCACCATGGTTGTGTTGCTGATTTTGGCCTGGATTTGGCTGCAAATTCTGTACTTGGGCTTTAAGTAAGTATCCTTCTCATACTACAGCAAAGAGCACAGGTTATTATGTACTCATTACATACTGTACCACGAGTGATTCTTCCATTGATAAGCCTATGCTTGATGTTTACACACCAAGTAGAGAAGCATTCAGACACAAAAGAGACCAACAGCACTGCACTGCACGCTGAGTATCTATTAAAATACTGCAATTTGTTTTTCCAACACCCTGATGAAATCCCAGCAAAATACACTCCATAGCTGGAAACTGGGAGCTCCAGCTGCACACAACCTGTTCTGCTGCATTGCTTTCATGTCCTAGGAGATTGCTGTGCTTCAAAGCAGGAAATTGATTTCTGCACAGAGCTGGTAAATTCCCTCATGACGAAAGTTGTGCAGAGCTGCAGGGTTAGCATTGTGTCAGCTCCCAGCTCAACACCCCATGCAAACAGCTTTCATTACCACTGTGATTCCTGGACCACCACTTTGGTATTATTCTCAACCTCTTCCAACTGGAAAGACCTTTCTCAATACCTGAAATGATGTTTCATTCCTCGGGGTCCTATTTGTAAATCCTCCTTTTCTGTAATTTCAAAAACCTTGGCAACTGTTTGCTTCCTGGTGATCACACAGTGCCAGTCACACTGTTCTTGTCGTTATTACCCTGTGTGTATCACACTTTGACAATGAGTTTTTAGGGACAGGAAAGTTTTTTTTTCCAATCTTGGCAGCACAGAATACAATACAGTTATCAT
This sequence comes from Chrysolophus pictus, assembly GCA_037305975.1. Lineage (NCBI taxonomy): Eukaryota > Metazoa > Chordata > Aves > Galliformes > Phasianidae > Chrysolophus > Chrysolophus pictus. The sequence goes on from CM074594.1 coordinate 5,873,119, forward strand.
CTACATCTGTGGCTGCTGATGTCACAACATTATATATACAATTCATATTAACACATATATATATAATACAACGTGTCTGACTTACAAAGTTTAGATTCTTAACTCTTAAGACATCTGGCAAATTTCTTTGATATTTCTTGCCCATCTTTTTTTTTCTAGTTTTCAGAAGAATTTTGGTTGTGTGAGAGATCCCTCAGCAAAGACCAAGGAGAAACAGGCCTATCAAATTATCAAGGACGAGAACAAGAAATTGGGTTCCATGAAATTTGCAGAGATTGCAGTCCTGGTCCTCTTCATCCTACTGGTACTGCTCTGGTTTACAAGAGACCCTGGTTTCATTCCGGGCTGGGCAACAGTTCTCTTCAACAAAAATGATACGAGGTACTTCTCCTCCTTGCTCTGAGCAAAATTATATCAGGAAACAACTGAATCATAAAGCATAGCCTAGCTTTTCTCTTCCCAAATGATTTTTTTAATGAGGATTCCCTGCTGGTGTATCCTTGCCTAGGCTGTGAATTAATCTAACAGTAGCATTATTTTGGGTAGTCCTGTGTGGCATCAGGATTTGGACTTGATGATCCTTAAGAGTCCCTTCCAATTCGGGATATTTCATGACCATACCAAGTTTAGAAGTAAAATGTGCACTTATTATTGCATTATTCAGTTTCTTCAGTTCCTTATGCATCTAAAAAACCACCAATTTTCTGACTGACCCATTGCAGCTTTGTCTCTGATGCTACAGTTGCCATCTTCATTTCACTTTTGCTGTTCGTCATCCCTTCCGAATTCGCTATCAAGAAACAGACAGGTAAGCTTACTGAAGGCATCAGCTGCCAGAACAAGTGTGCTGGAAACCTTACGTTTTAGATTCACTAAAGAAATTTCAAATTGCTCTTCCTGTGTAGTTATAGTTTTATGTTTTTGGCATACATTTCATGAAAAGTCCTCTCAGATCTCCAAATCCAACACCATGCCCACTGACCACGCTCCTCAGTGCCACATCTCCATGGTTCTAACAGCTCCAGGGATGGAGACTTTCAATCTCCCAGTGCAGCTGTGCCACTGCATCACCACTCTTTTGGAGAAATGTTTCCTAATATCCAACCTGAACCATCCCTATTGCAACCTGAAGCCATTACCTCTCATCCTATCACTAATTACTTGGGAGAAGAGGCCATTCTCTGGATATGTTGCCATTCCTCTAACCCACTCCTACTTTTCATCTACTCTCCTTTGCTTTTTGAATCAATTGCAGGTTATTCATTAATATTTTTGCACATCGAGTTTTAAAATCTCCTCACACACTTTTGGAGACCATTCCAAAGCCATGTTGATACAAGGATAGAAACGTCCTTGTATTCCAACTAAGTCTACCTCTCACTGACAAGTACCCCTTTCTTTGGAGAATATAACATACAACCAATTCTTGTTTGGATTGCAGGCAACAAGACAAAGATCCGAGCACCTCCAGCTCTCCTGAACTGGAAAATAGTTCACGAGAAAATGCCATGGAACATCGTGTTCCTGCTGGGAGGTGGCTTTGCCTTGGCCAAAGGCAGTGAGGTAACACTCACCTGCTCTCTGTGGGTGTTTTCTCCTCTGCCTTTCACATATGCTCTCCCAGAACACAAGAGGGCACGCTGGGAGCACCAAACACACGTGGCGGTCGGACAGATTTCATCCTTAGGAGCAGTCCTATGATGAGATGCGTTTTGTAGCCCATGCAAACAACATGCAGCACAATTAACTGCGTTTCTAGAAGAGTGGGTGATTAAGGAAATACCCCATTACACCAAAGATTCTATTAAATGCAATTTAATCAATGTGGCAAGCAGGAGAAGATAACACTTCCAAGATGTGTCTCCCACACAGGTCCTTACAGCCTCTACACGCATTTCTACAGAAAGCAGTTTGTATGAGAAGTTCCATAGGGTAGAATTGATGAGGGAAACATGGTTGGATTGTGACACTGGTACTTCTTCATCAACCTACTATCCTGACAGGCATTTTTCCTCTGTTCCAGGAATCCGGTCTGTCCGGATGGTTGGGTACCAAACTGACTCCTCTGGAGCATATCCCTCATCCAGCCATTGCGTTCCTGTTGTGTCTCCTTATTGCTACTTTCACTGAGTGTGCCAGCAACGTGGCCACCACCACCCTCTTTCTCCCTATCCTGGCTTCAATGGTGAGTTCAAAATGCCCTTGTAAGGGCAGCTCTCAGGCAGGGGTATGCTCAGTGATAAGAGGTGGCTGGCTGACACCACCAAGCACTGGCTTATGTAATCTGATCAGGAGGCAAGACTTTAAATAAATACATATGTATTTGAATGCTTATAAATTCACACACACTGTGCGCTCAGTTCAACCTTCCTAAAATCACTGCTGGGGAAAAGTAAAGGGATTAAACTCATTGGCATAGTAGACTTTGCCTTCTGGCCTAAATAATCCCATGAGGTCACTGCCAGCTGTACTCGTTTTTTCTTATTTGTTCTGCACAGAGACAGCAGCAGCAGCAGCATTTGTTTCCCTGTAACATTCCATTACTGTATTTCACTCCAACCACTGGCCTTCCAGAAGTCTGAAGACGATAGCATTAGTCAAACTCTGTGACCTAATTCAGAATTTCCCCAGGAAACTCCTGTTGCAATGATAGATGTCATTCTGCAGCGCGAAATGGTGGCTCCAGATTGACATCAGAGTAAGAACCACCAGAACCTTTTTGCATAGGACACAGGTGCCAATAATCCCTAAAATGACCCACTCACCTTCAGAGTTTCCACCGATAATTTGGTTTTCCTCACAATCCATTTGAAGGCACTTTATAATCTTTCCTGGATTTTGAGTCAAATGCAGTCGTTATTTTTAATTTATACCATAGCAGCGATTCAAAATCCACAATCAGGAACAAAAAACATTGACCACAAAACCAATTCTTGCTGCTGCTGCACAAAGATGTTGAGTAGAAGTTGCTAAAGCAGACCCAACACGTGAGTGGTTACAACGTTTGTGAAAGAAATGATTTCTGGCATGGACAAATACAATTAATATTCTGCCAAAAGGTTTCTATGCATTTCTGTGTATCAAAACCATCACCCGTGCTCTCCCTTCTTGCCTAGGCTCAATCTATCTGCCTCAATCCACTCTATGTCATGCTGCCCTGTACGCTTTCGGCATCGTTGGCATTCATGCTCCCAGTGGCCACCCCCCCTAACGCCATTGTCTTCTCATACGGACACCTCAAGGTTATAGACATGGTGAGAAAAACACATTCTTTTCATCGTTTTCATCACTAGTTTTGATCTTTTTTTTTCCCCCCCTAATATTGGTTCTTCTTGAAAGAGCGTTGGAAAAAACTCACCTTTCTGAAGTCAAATGGAAAGACAAATGTAAATGTCTGAATTAGTGGTCCCTCTATATACAGGGGTCCCACTTTATATACTAATAAAATATATATTTACAGCCTTATCAAGAAGCTATTGAGCTTCAAGAAAACATTCAAGACCTCTTGAAGATGTTCCAATGGCAGCTTGCTGTCAGTCAGAAGTGGCAATGTGTAACTGTTCCAAAAGCCCACGTGTAGATACAATCAGGGATGTCAAGGTGTGCAATCTGTATGATCCTTCTGCAGTGACCAAGGCAAAGCCTACACCTCTCTCAAGGCTGCCCTGATGCCCGTACTCAGTATGATAAAGAAAGATGGCCAAGGAGTCTTATCTCTTGGTAACTCCTCCAATATATAACACCAGATACCAACATCAGGTCAGAGGAGAAGGTTCTACACAAGCAGATGGAAAGGATTTCAGGACTTCCAGCTTAACAGCCCTAACCCAGTTTCCATTCTACAGATTGAGTCTTGTGAACGAAACCAGTTTAAATATAATTTGATGGAGGTCTGAGGGAGCCAAAGAGGGAAGCCAGAAAAACTAACCATAAAACAAACCTGATCAGCATGGAAGGAAGGAGAGCATTCAGTTCAATTAATAACATTTTTGCTTTGTAATTCCAGGCCAAAGCTGGATTTGTACTCAACATCCTGGGCGTTCTGACGATAAATCTGGCCATCAACACCTGGGCTTCATCCTTGTTCAAGCTGAATACCTACCCATCTTGGGCAAACTCAACGAATTGCTAGTAAGACAAGGGAACCAAAAACTGCACCTATTAGGACCATAACATGAGCAAGACCATCACTGACCCAAGCTTTGCTGAGGAGGTGGCTAAGAGACAGCTCTATTCTGTGCAAAAGGACTTGCTATCTATGAGGAAAATCAACCCATTGATAAGATGAGGTAACCTCGTGCCTTTCAGCTGTTCCAGGTGTCTTCAGATTTTCTGTCTCTGCAGGGGAGCATTTTCTCCAAGTACTACACTGTTTTTCAGGCTCTGCATGTAAAGCCCTAAACCTACATTGAACGAGAAAGAACTGTGTATATAAAAGGATGGAGAGAGACTCTGCGTACTGACTTCATGCCTGTGTTTGTGTATCAGCACTAATGTGAATATTCACCTACAGGCACCAGTGAATATGTTCCATATGTACATAATGTTGTATACTCTGTGGGCAAGAGATAAATCACTTGCTGTCAGCCTATCCTATGACTTTGAAATGTATATATTTACAGCCCACTCTGCTATGAATGTAGAAGACTGCTTTTATCCTGAAACATCCATTCCGTTGTTATTTAAGCAGCATTACAGTCATGGCAGGAATAGAAATATTCCCTGAGAAGAACCTTGTGTCCTAAAGTGTATATGATTAATTAAAGACTACTGTTTTTTATGCTCATGTACAAATATCACTGTAAATACACTTGTCTTCCATGTGTCAATGGCTTGTCTGAGCTTCTTCATGCTAAGTTAGCACAGTTGAATGTGTTATCATTAAAGTCGTAATTACTACTAACAGGTTAATTTTCTTGCACTATCAATACCAAGACCTTCCTTTCCAAAGTCCCCAGTAGAGCTCAGTGTTCAATCCCTGTTCTCCTGAACCAACTTTCAGTAGTAGCAAATGTTCCCAGTGACCAAACTGACAAAGATATTGGATTTCTTTGATGTCTATTGGCATATAATGCACCAACCTGCAGTACTTCCAGATATTAAGACAGTTCTGGTACCTGCTGGGCACTGGTTCCCTTTGTGTTGACAGCTTTCTTGAAACAATTGCTGTGGAAGATCCCAGAAAGGATAATCTGCTGTTAACTCTTCAGAGACGTTGAGAGATAGAATCAATGTTTTGATTTCATTATGTGATAGGGTTCTAACATAGAATCATAGAATCACTCAGCTTGAAATAGACCTCTAAGATCATCTAGCCCAACCACCAACCCATCATAATATCCATTCCATACCATCCACATCCATCAACGCATCACAGTGTCCATAGCACAAGAAGGAAGGATGTTACTCTTTTTGGCTAATTGATCTCATCTGCATACAGACTTTCTCAGCTCACTGTTAATGCATTCACTTTCTTTCCCCCCTTTGCATCTAAATATTTTCATTCTGCTGATCACGATGTGTGAGTGCCCAATAAAACAGCAAACTCTCCCTTCCTCACTCTTTGCCTACAACATCAGGGTAGTGTGCACAGCTCTTGATGGCTTTTTGCTTTCTTTGAAATACTTGCACACTGCTTACACGTCCTCCTAAATTACTGCTTAGCTAAGCAGGATACACTGAATTCATACAACATCTCCCATCAGCCTCTCCTTCCAGCCCTTTAGAACTGTGTTATGGTTCTTTGAAGTCTTTTCTATGAGCCTACATTATTCAGAGGCTGTGGTGTGTATAACGACATGCAGGAGCACAGGTGCAATCTTTATGGCAATCTCAAGACATCAAGTAGCACCTGGTGTCACAGGGCCAGGGCATAATGTGGGTGTTCCATGTTCATTAGTGTGTATGCGTATATAAAGGCTCAGGACTTACCAGAAAACAGCTGCAGCAAATGTTATTCAACAAACATCCCAAAGGATGCAATCTGTGGACAGAGGAGAGAAGCTAACAATATACCTGGGCATGGGGAGAACGGAAAACGTCATTAATAGCATCCACTTTGAAGTGATGGTAGCACCATTTTCATGCTGGGCAGTTTGTTGCTTTGGGTGTGTCTGAGCTCAGGACCAGTTGAGGTGCATCTAAATATAGTGTGCTTGTGCAAAAAGCAGTAACACTATTAAAAATGTTCATAATTTTCTAAGCAAAGCAGGTAGAAAGTGTTCCTAAGCCCCATTATTACCCAGATCGCCTTTGAAGGGTGGTTCCCCATTATGTTTCCAGATATTGCCCTCAAGGAGTGGCTCGATTTCCCATTGTGTGATCAAATTTCACAATCTGCTGTGAAACTGCCAGCTCAGCACCTGCAGTTAGATGAGATCCCAATGGAGCTCTTCATTTCAGAGCTGACACTACGTTTGCTTTTACATAAGAGTCGTAAGTGATAAATTTGTTGATGAGAAGGGGACGTCTGCCTTCTTGCCTGCCTTGTCCAAAAAGCAAGTGCACTACAAAACCACAAAATACAGGTTTCCCACAGCAAATGCCAATGAGTAAGTGAGTGACTCGCAGTCACCTCCTCCATTTTCCCTGCAGTTATGGAGCTGTCTTGCCTTGCCTTGCCCAGACACACACATGTACACGGGAGAGAATATGAAGGACTTCTCCCAGTAAACATACAAACTTCCACAACACATGACCACAACAGATGAATTTTAGGCAGGTTAACAAAGCAAGGAAAACAGCTTGCTGGTGAGAAAGTCACTTCATCATCAACATCTCAACAAATTTGTAAAATGAGATGCAAGTGATGCAAGGGTCACTTTATCAAGCGCTGAAATTGTAAAAAGACTTCAAAGAAGAGATGACAGTTTTAAAGCCAGCATGCTTTGTTATGCAGAAGTTGGCTTGGAGAGGCCAAAAAAATGTGTTTCCAGTCACTTAAAAGACATTAAAAGGACCTTGAAGGACCTGAAATCTTGACGTGTATGTAGATAGAGTCATAGAATAATAGAATCATATGCTTGGGAAAGACCTCTCAGATCTCCAAGGCCAACCCCACCCCACCATTCCCACTCAGTCCCACACCCCCATGGCCCTGGAACACCTCCAGGGACGGTGAGCCCACCAACCCTCTGGGCAGCTTCTGCCAATGCATCACTTCTCATATAATGAACATTAAATGACCTCAAGAAGATGAGAAATTACACAAAACACAAGCCAACAGGACAAGAAAACAGTGTAAGGAGCACAGAATTCGCTGGAGGATACAAGAAAGACAGACCTAAATGATACGCTGTACCATACTCTACAATTATATTAAAATATAAACCAAAATTTGTCAACGAGACATCTAAAGACATAATGGAGAGCTACAACAAGGGTGGAATTGGGAATTAAAAGCAACAAAGGAAGAGGTGGAAACTGAAAGTCCAGTACCACTGCAGAAATGAAGGGATTGTGTTAATCCGATTGGCAGCAGCATGATGGACACACGGACCTTCCTCCAGAGCTGGAAGAGCAGTTCTGCACTCGCCCCTGGGGGTAAATCCTCCCACAGATAACCATGGCACGTTGGCACGTGAGTAAGACCAAATGAGGCTGATTTAGTACAGATGTACATGGAAGCCATCAAGGAATGTCACAAACCTCAAAGTTGGTGGTGTTTTTTGTTTTTTTTTCAATACGGAGCCAATAAAACTGTTCACAACGTGATTCACTGAGCTGCGTGATTTAAGTTAGCAATGAGCAAGGTGCCAAAGCCTGGAAATGAAGTGGTTTGGATGTGCTAATGGCACCATGTCCAAAATAACAGCAGCTTTATAGAACTTAATCACTACTGCCGATGCTGTGTGTTTTCCCCTATTAAAGGGGCATTGAATACTATTTATCCTTTGATCGTACTAACAGACCAAAACCATCAAGGTGTTGTCCAGGATATTGGCTTTTGCAACGTGCCATCTAGTGGCTGCATGCCCAGAGGTCCGGAATGAGGCCAACCTTGAGTTGATCTCGATCAGAAAGCATCCTTAGGCAGCAGCTAAAGGGAAAGTGATGGAAGAAGTAGAACAATTTCCAAAGGCACTGCATCACAGCACGGCTGTGAGATTGGAGGTGTGTTAATCAGAAAGAAAACCCTGAAAATAGAGAGAGAAGAATGTTAATTTGGATGCTCAGCACATGTATTGAAGCATTGAATCATTCAGGTTGGAAAAGACCACCGAGATCACCCAGTACAACCAATCATGCATGCTTGATTTGGATCAGACCAAATGCCCCTGCTCCAAGACTCAGACACTGTATGGCTACGTAAGGTGTTTATCTTAATAAAGCATTGGTAGTGACTGCTTTTAGATGGGACTGTACTTTGAGTACTAACATCAATTAAGGTCAATGTCAGAACTTTTTTCCGCTGCAACTTTACACCACTCGGCCAACTTCATATTGAAGTTCTCTTGCCAGCCCAGCAACGTTACAGGGATTTCCTCCTTCCTCTTGATCCCTGCTCAGTATGAAAAGCAGCATTCCAAAACATCCCCACTACCTTCTACCAGCTGTCACCTGCAACAGCTGCCTCCAGAGTGAGCCCTCCTGGTCCTTGGAAGGGAGCAGAGAGCCCAAGGACTCCAAACATCATTCATTCTACTGATGATGGAACTCCTCGTTTCTTCCCACAAAGCAAAAGGAAGAGTGGTCAGAGCTGTGCATATGAACATAACGTGGAGACGTGGCACTGAGGGACGTGGTCAGTGGGCAGGGTGGGGGCAGATTGGGGTCGGATTTGGGGATCTGGGAGGTCTTTTCCAACCTGAATGTTTCTGTGGTTCTACGGTTCGTATGGGATTGCAGGGTGTTGGTAGGGCAGGCTGTGTGCAGAAGGGAACACAGCACCGTTAGCTCTATGGCACCAGTTTGCCTGGCTGCCTATCAAGATCTCAGGGAGCACTCAGTGGTTGCTCTGGAGCAGTTTCAAGCAACTGCAAAGGGAAAGCTGCATTTCCCTGTTTGCTGTAGGACTATCCTGATGAGACTTGCCAGAAAACTCAAAAGGATCCTCTTTATTTGCACGATGTCACCTGAAGCAAGCTTGAGTTTTCCTCCTTATTCTTACCTCTGGCAATATCATTCCTGCTACATGAAACATGCAATCATAAATCACTTGTCTGCATTGTAGATAACACTGCTGTACAACGCAAGCTTCCTCACACCTGTGCTTTTCCTTTTCTACGTACACCAAAGCAAACAGTGCTGTGGTACGGAGCGTCACAACCGGCACTGAAGAAGCAGAAGCAGATACCACCCATTCAATCCAAAATAAGCTTTGTAATTCCTTTAGTGCCACATCTTTATATGCATAAAGTATCACATTAATTAAGGTCAACGTCAAAACGTTGTAACGTTTGAAAATAGTAACACATCAACCTTTGTCTGGGTGACTTCTAGGACCCAACCAACTGCTCCATCCAATTTCCAAGCACAGGGAGGAAGGCAGAATGATATTTCTCTAATAATTACTGGTGAAAACCAATGACAAGGGACACCAATGACACCTTGTGACATAGCAGTCACAAGGGAAAGATCATTGGATAGCACAGAAAAAAAACTCTCATTTTGTGCTCAAGCATTATCTCTTGATTTAGGATGTACTGACATTAATGGAAAGCATGGTGGACAGACAGGAGAAAAAATCGTTTCTGAGCTACATTCAAGTTCAAAATATTCAGCATATATTCAACATACTCAATGCAAAGGACCATGCAGGGTGGCCAGAGGTCTGGGTTCCACGTACCATCCCAGCTCTAGGAGCAAAAGCCTTTATCCTCAGTGAATGTGAGGCATGCGGAGTTCACACCATCTGCCTCCATCCTTTGGGAAGGACTCTGTAAGAAGAAAACATCTCACTTATTAGCCTAGAAGAAAAATCTTTGCTCTGTTCACGCTGTGGCCACACAGCTGTATCTCAGAAATATGAGACAACTGATGGGAAAGGGGAGGGGAAGTGACATCTATCATTTGGTCTCGGCACCAGGTGCACTCAGGTATGCAATACATTTTCTCCTTGCTGTTTTGAAACAGTGCCACTGTTGGTACCTGTGGGACAGCCCCTGCAGGGCACGGCTCCAGCACACAGCCATGCTCTGCTCCAGCACCAGCTCCTGCCTGGAGCCCTGGGTGCATGGGGAAGGCAGCCAAGTCCTGAAACCCTCCCAGCACAGCTCCTTTGGGTAACAGCAATAGGATGAGAGCCTTAAGTTGCACCAGGGGAGGTTCAGGTTGGATGCTGAGAATAATTCCTTCTCAAAAAGAGCAGTGCTGCAGTGACACAGCTGCATAGGGAGGTGATGGAGTCCCCATCCCTGGAGGTGTCCCAGAGCCATGGAGATGTGACACTGAGGGCTGTGGTCAATGGGCACGGTGGGGTGGGGTTGGATTTAGGGATCTGAGAGGTCTGTTCCAACCTGGACAATTCTGTGCTTCCTAGGTGGTCAACTCTGAGTGACAGTGTATAAATACGATGTCAATTCACACACCAAATCGAGCAGTAAAGTTATAAAGTTCTAAATCCCTCCATATCTAAGCATGGGCACTAACATATTAATTACAATTGGTCTTTTCAGCTTAAAACTCCTCAGTGGCTCCGTGCCACGTGCACCATGCAAAGAGTACAAAAATGTGCTGTAGCAGAACGCCTGGTTTGCCTTGAGTCTTGCTCAGGTTATTTTTTGTCATGAAAGAAATATCTGCAGTTGTAAAAATATCATGTATGGCACCACCTGCCAGGCTAATAACAGTAATTAGAAATGTAATAAACTGTTCACTGGCAAAGGAACAAATTGTCTTATCCTTTGAAAGTCACACTGGCCCAAGGCAATTCCTCACAGACATTGGCCACTGATGTCACATGAGATGGAAGGAAAAGCACATGGTGAAAAAAGAGGAAAAAAGGGGGGAAAAGGGGGGGAAAAAGGGGGGAGAGGGGGGGAAGGGAGGAAAAAAGGGAGGGGAAAAAAAAAAAGGAGGAAAAAAAGGAGAAAAAAAAGGGGGGAAAAAGGAAAAAAAAGAGAAAAAGAAAAAAGAGAAAAGAGGGAAAAAGGAAAAAAAACAACTTAAAATTGATATTCAGGCAATTATGAATACCAGTGGGTTCCCATTTTATGGAGTAAAGCATTAAAAATGGGATACTTTACTGAACTTAAAATGAAAACTTCACTTGTGATTCCTTCCTAAGGTGCACTTTAATTCCTTTCATCTTTTGTACAGCAATATTCCAAAACATACTGTGCACAGAATAGCCTTTATCCTGGGCTACCAACTCTTGCTTCCCACACATCTCACTTCCAAATCTAATTTAGAGGCCAACAACCTGAAATCAACGTATTTCCTTATACTACTACTACTACTACTACAACGTATATTTCTTATACTACTAAGAAATCTGAGCACTAATGTCCTGTTTAGGATTTTTACCTCCATTACAATTTGCCATTTCAACTCAACATCCAAATTCACATCTCTCATTCCGTAAAAGAGAGTTTAAAGCCACCTCCAGCACCGAAAATGGGCTTTCCTATTTTCATGACCTCGTTGTAATTTTGCCCTTGCTTCCATGCAGGGAACCTCACGTCTAAAAACACACCTTTAATTCCCACAATACGAAATAACAACTATGAACCTGCGATCATTGCTTCAACCCAGCTCCTTCCCCATCCACCTCCTGGAGAACACGCAGGAGGAGGATGCTGGTTCCACGCTTACAGAGTAAGGAAGAGAAGAAAAGCGAGTTGTAAATGCTGCATAAGCACTTCTTTCTGAGGCTTCGGATGATTTCACAGCTCTATAAGTCATCTAGGAGGGGCCCATGCCAGGCAGCAGCCTGCTTTTGTTCTCTGCTTTGTACTGAGAAGGGAGGGACGTCGCTGAGCTACAACACTTTGAGCATTTATATGATTCATTCCATCTTTCATTGAATCATTTTCTCGTTTCTAAGATAATACCTCTGGGATGATTCCAGTGGCTGTTTGCGGAAGCACCGGGCTTTGTGTTTCTCATTACTGTGTTTTTGAAGATAAAGATGAAGGAGGGATTACCCAAGAAAGATGTGAAAAGGTATCGGATGGGGCAGTGGAAACCTCTTTCTTCCCAAACCCAAGCAATGCCCTACAGCGTGTCCAAGAACTCCATATAGAATCATGGTTTCTGGTTGGAAAAGATTTCTCAGATCCTCAACCCATCCCTGACCACAGCCCTCAGTGCCACATCCCCACAGCTCTGGAACACCTCCAGGGATGTGGACTCCATCACCTCCCTGTGCCACTGCAGCACTGCTCTTTGGAGAACAAATACTTCCTAGCATCCAACCTGGCCCTCTCCTGGGATAACTTCAGGCCAAAACCTTCCATCATTCTCAAGCTCATTCTGGGAGAACTGGGACAGGTGTCCCAAAGTCTGGGGAAGCACTACAAGGGCGTGCATGTGTTGGCACCATATGGAGCACTGTGTATGGAACCTCCAAGCACACTCCGAGAAAGGAAGAAGACAGACCAGTCGTACTGGTTATTAGACATGGTTAAGGGGCTTAAAAAAATAAAAAAAATTAAAAAAAAATAAAAGCACTTCTGCCAAGCCAGTTATAAGGAGATAATCATGTGCTAGGCTAAGCCTCTGGCAGGAGTAAAGCACTGTTAGCTGTCTTCTAAGTAGCTAAATATTAATCATCCTGTTTAGCACCAATCATGTCACTAACTGGCTGGAAACTTGGTTAAAGGTTGTGGTAGAAAAAAGGTGGTGTTGCTTTGTCTTTACCTGCAGTACTCCTGGACTTCTATAGAAAGCACTTTGAGCAAGGCAAAGATGAAAGCAATATCAATTTTTAGCAAATTCATTAGTTTTTGGACAGGAGCTCTGCAAGCTGAGAAGTACAGCATGTTCTGAGTGCAACGTGAGAGATCCTCAGACAGCTGAAAACAGATTCTCTGCAGCAGTGGAGGTGCAAGGACACACCGTGTTTCATCTTGGGTTGCAGAATACGGTCAGCACTGCACACTGCTAACGTGCTGCATCCGTGCCACGAGGCAGCATCCCGTGTCCTGCACAAACAAATGCCATTGCTGAGCTCTGTCACAGTTCCAGGAAGGATGCTGCATGCACGAGGTAGGATGTCAGCACAAAGAGCAGGCAGGAAAATAGCCCGAGAACTAAAAGGTTTGCTCTGTTTGGGATAGCTGTGGGTTATTCAGCATCTTGCAGCTCAAAATAAATGGAGAATGAAAAGAGCAGGCAGCGAGCCTTAGAAGAGATAATATGAAGTAATGTGTGAGCGATCGTTTCGTTGCTTATGCCTCAGCACTAAGTGGCCAAACCTGCATAACGTATTCAGAATCGTGAATGTGACAGGACTGGGGTTGGAAGACTCATGCAGTTCAAAGGCCTCACTTGGAGCTCCGTGTGTTCTTGGAGCTCCCACAGTCCCTCAGGGCCTTAAAACCAGAATGCAGCAGCATGCTCCTTTGAGTCTCATGTGGTCTGACCTTTGAGAGTTTGGCCTGGATAGAGGAGCTGGAGGTGTCTAAATGGGCCGACCAACTGTGCTTTCCTCTCCAATATCAGCACCAGGTCTTTTCCAATCTGAATAATACTATGATTCTACACTCTGGATTTTGACTGAGAATCCATCCATTAAATTACTGTTCTCTGGAAAACGATGTAAGGTGGACTTTCTCCTTATTATTGTCACCAAAACTCTCCCAGTAGACTCTGCCATGTTAGAAACAGCCAGAAACAGAGCCACGAGACCAACCAAACAACAACAGCCTGCCAACCCACCGCTCAGCCAAGAGAACTTCCTCTCTTTCTCTTAATCTTGTACCAAAAACAGGAAGAAAATCACAAAGGATGTTTTCTGAAGTGTAACATCAACAAAAAAAAAGGGGGAAGTTGACAGAATGCTGCCAACTCTTTGCAAAATGAGGAGAGGAGAGGAGAGGAGAGGAGAGGAGAGGAGAGGAGAGGAGAGGAGAGGAGAGGAGAGGAGAGGAGAGGAGAGGAGAGGAGAGGAGAGGAGAGGAGAGGAGAGGAGAGGAGAGGAGAGGAGAGGAGAGGAGAGGAGAGGAGAGGAGAGGAGAGGAGAGGAGCATACAATACCTTATGGGACAGTGATTTGGAGGCTTGAGACTGCACATTCACAGCGATCATCTCAAGGAGGAACAAACATTCCACCCTGAGGACAGGAGAAAGGAGCTGGAGCTATGCCCTGAGCATGGCATATGGCACAGGGTGCTTACAGAGAGGAAAGAGCTAAGCACAAGGAGGAGAATCAGGGACTGTCACTACATTAGCCCAATATATCTGCGTCAATCTATTCTCTCTCTCTCCTGTACTGACAGTTGCATACCTGCAGCATCCTTGTCAAAAAAGCGAAACAAGCCGTCCTGCCAGATGGCACAATGACTCTAACGCACGTCTGGATCACCTACCTGAATTTCACCTGGAGCAGAAAGGCACCGAGTCAAGTCTAACACCACGTCTTGAGCTCATCTTCATTTCTAGAACAACAAAACAATGATAGTTTGTAGTGGCTGCCACATTGCTACTCATGCTATGTATATAGGCAGCACTCAATCACCCGTCCAGAAGTGGTGTTTCACATGTAATAATACTTCTTTGTATTTTAATTTAAGATTAAACAATTAACAGAAAGTTCTGCAGATGCCAACAGAAGGGCGCTCTTGTGGGAGCGCCGGCTTTGGAAGCTGTAATTCAGATCTACCTCCTCAGTGAATTTTATCCTTCAGTCTTCCAACCGAATATTTCTGCTCACGGTCCCCCTGAGGTGTAGCAATAATAGGCAAAAGACATGCGTTTTGTCAGGAGTCTCAAGAAGGCAAAGAGAATGATACACTCTTAAATATACTGAACGCTAAAATTGATGCCAATGTGTTTTTTCTACATACTTCAAAACGCATTCAGGGTAAGCACATGTGGAACAATTTCATAGGGACAGAAAGGGAGCTGAAGTGTATGTAGGTTACAGCAAGGTGTGTATTCCCTAGGGATATCTCCGAAGATAAAAAGCAAGCCCTGACTACTATTTAAAGGCAGCACAGCAGACGGTTAAGTTACACCCAGGTGTGTCTTCCCTCGGGTGATCCCAAGGGAGAGATGCTGGGCCACTTTTCCTATTTAATGGTGGCAGAATAGCTGGTTAGATTACGTCTTAAGTCATCTTATAACCTTATCATCCAAATGTTAGGATACAAAAATTGTAAGCCTACAAAGCTATTTATGATAACAAATACTGCAGCCATCACTGCATAATAAAATATCAACAATGTATTAAAAATAAGCAATTATCCCGCTGCTGAATGAAATAAGAATATTTTATCAAAGGAATGAAATTATGCTCTGGTCGGGCACCAAAAGGAGTTCATAGGGAGAGCTCCTCACTGACAAACCTTCAGATCAACAAGACCATTCTTGCCAATTCTACATAGCAGGAGGGCTTTATAATGAGGTCAACAATGATTTTCCATGTCAGGGACCCCATGAACATTTTATGTTAAAATTGGTCAAGTTGGACATGAAGTGACCTCGTATACACAAGATGCCAAAAAGCAGCATTATAGGGAAGAGATTGTGCAGGATGTTCACTCTCTAGGCGAGGAAACAAACACAGAAGCACGCTCCTGAGCTCCAGTCCTCATCCTGGACACCTTACAAAAGCATCACGTCGTGTCAGTTATACAGACCATCATTTCTTATCACTTAGGCCCTCACGAAGGTGAACAGGAACCACTTCCATCCAATGTCATTACTTCAAACTATAGTCTCAGGCAGATGTCGCTGAATGGATGCCACTGGGGCTGGACTTGATGATCCATATCCAACCCCTGCAATTCTGTGGTCCTGTGACCCGCCTTTGAATATTTACTTTGTGATTTTGATTGCTGCAATTTTATTTCCTGACCCAAAATGAAAGATCGGGAACAAAACTTAAGTTCTACAGAATTATTTTTCCAGTCCAAAGGAGAAACACACCAATACAGAATTAGTGGGTGGGCTGCAGCCTGTATGTCCACAAAAGTGAGCGTTGGTCCACGTCTGCGGTACGTGTTGGGAAGAAATAGGAAAAATCCTCAGCAGATATTGAAGTCCCCTTTCCTCTAGGTATTTCCTCTGATGGTTATCTGAGAAAAGAAGAGATAACGCTTGCTAGTCAGTGGTTCACTTTCATTTGGGATCTTATCTCTGCATGGTAATGGCCTTGTGACGCCAGCCCAAGTAGACTCACCCAACAAGTTGACGTTAAACTAGCTAACTTAGGTACCAGCACCTTGGCTGCTCCAGCCTGGGTTTCAAGGCAGGCTGCAAAACTCACTGCAGAAACTGGGTTAACAATCAGGCCATTAGCCTACTTTGGTTCTGTGCTGTTGCAGTCGGTAACTAAGCTGCTATTACAAAACCATTTCGAATTTGTCTATCTCGGCCATCAGAGTAAAAATTGTAAATTAAAGGCAGTGCAGAATTTGGGAATAGTTAAGTAAAGATGTTGAATGAAGCCCTGACCATCTCAAAGCCTTTCTTTTAGACACATAACCTCAGAGACACCCAGTGTGAAAGCCCTTAGAAAGGCCAGGCCATTATCCAGCACTACTTTTGAGATCCCACATCCACCAACAGTTCATGCCCACCACCTCTACAAGAACCTGCAGGTGCATGGGCAAAGTCTTGATTTCTAACATAAAATGTTCCCGATAGATCTAATAAAATCAAACTCACAAACTCCTGATGGGAAATAATTCATCAAAAGCAAAGATGTCTTTTTTGTCCATGTTATGGGATACCATGGCAGGTCTTTTCTATCACAAATTTTCTGTAGTGTATTTTGCAACAGGATTCACAAAACCAGGTCATGAATAGCATGAACTGAACACGAACATAATTACGTCCTCCAGAACAGAAAGACTTTTTTTTTATCAAAGTTTCAAGACCTTATTCAGTATCTTACCATAATCATGGGAGATAAACATGGGTGTACCTATACAATAACCTGGGGGCCGCAAAGATGTTTCTTCTGTTTTGTGGAATGACGATAATTATATTTAGCACTCATTCAAGGCTTTTCATCTTCAAAGCACTTTACAAACATTAATTAATCCGCACAACACCCTATGAGGTAGGTAAGCATTATTACAGTAGGTGTGATCAGGTTAGTGTAGGGGACTGCAGAACATGCGTAAGCCAGGTAAGGGCAGCAGAAATACATATTCTTGCAATTGCACATTTAAACCTGAATATGAGTTTAAATGAGTCTCCACATACCTGAGCATAAAAAGACTAAACCTCTCCACGTAAATATATATACATACATGCCCACACAAATGCATCCACACCTCCAGCTTAGTTCTATTTTTATGACTGTGCTGAAGCACTGGAGTTTTGGGAGGGAGCATTACCTTGGGTATGTTTGTCTCGTAGAGTTCCTCTTACACTCAGTTGGCACAAGGTGCTTTAGTATCACGGAATGGTTGGGTTGGAAGGGGCCCTAAAGATCATCTACTTCCAACCCTTTGCCACAGGCTGGGGTGCTAACCACTAGGTCATAGAATCATAGAATGATTTGGGTTAGAAGGGACCTTAAAGATCATCCAGTTCCACCCAGCTGCCCAGGGTTCCATCCCACCTGGATACCCTGTGGTGCAACCACAGTTCCTTTCCACAGTGAGATTTTGGGCTGAACAAATGTAAGAAACATCCCAATTTCTGGTAGATGAACGCTTCCTGGTAGGATGGCTAAATCCACTCCAGGAAGGAGTGCTGTTAATAACCACAGATAGATCATAGGTTTGCAAAACACAGTACCAGATGGGCGTTATGAACCAAAAGTAAAGCAGAGAGGCTGAGAGGGAGCACTCTCCTTCCAGACAGTTAGAGTGCAATACCTGCCCGACTCCTCTAAAGAATTACTGAGAGAACAAGGAAAAAAAAAAAACAAAAACCTGCAGCTTAGTCATATTTGTATTCTTATTAAATGCAGGCCTGCCCGAGGCGAACAAGAGCTGATATCATAATTATTGGCTCGCCCAGCCAGCTGCCTGCTCACCTGATGTCAGATCAGATCTCCGCAGCCTTCGGAGGCTCAGCACCGCTCAGCCTCTGCTCTCTCTGCAGAGCTGTTTGAATGACCTAATCCCATCCCGGAGCAGCAGCACGCCGTTTTGCTTGGGTAAAAAGGTAAGAGGAAACCTCTGACAACTTCATACGGCTTTTTAGAACTCAGCCGTGGCGGCCAAACGGAAGGGGGAGCGGAGCTGGGTGCCTTGGCTCATCTATTTAATGGGGAGTCCCTGGGGCTGACTTGGAAGAACGTCAGGGTGAGGGAAGGGGAAGGTCAGAGCCTCCATCCCATAGTATTTATCACCGCCAGTGAGGAGCAGCAGGGAAGGAGCCAAGAAGCACCAGGTAAGCTCGCAGATCCACTGCTATTTACTGGGAGAAACGACGGCTGGAGGTGGTTTCCCAAAGTATAAAAAGAGAATTGCTCTTCTTGTTGGGGTGCAGGCAGCTCGATCTCGGCTCCTCTCTGTTGCGTAGCTACAAAGAAAGCTGAAATGTTTACCATTACATGACCAAAAAAAAAAAAAAAACCTTAAATAATAGACCAAACAAGGAAAGCATTTCTGAGAGGAGCGGGAAGTCTCGTAGGTTCACAGTGGATTTATTTCAAACTCTTGCAGTGATGAATCACAAACTTGGAGAGTTATATATTTTGAGTCTGAGCTTACTTTCAGCATGGCTCCATTTTAAATATCCGACTTTTTCCTTTTGTGTTTTATAATGGTACATAAAAGCCATTTTTAGGCTTTTTCTTGCATTAAAAGGTGACTGCACTGATATTCAGACTGAAGCTGGGATGTGTTAACTGCAAAAACGCTTAAATCTGAGCACAGCAAATGGAAATCTGTTTATAGGAAATATATTTGATGGTTGGACTGGGTGATCTTAGAGCTCTTTTCCAACCTTAACAATTCCACAGCTCCATACTGCTGTGTTTTCACTTGTTAGTTTCGGGCTGTTAGATTTCCAGTGAGAAAGGAAATGTTTGTGTTACAAACGTAATAATTACCAAACCTGTACATAACAATGGGTCTTCGTTCACCTTTAGTCGTCCTGCAAACTCACGAGGCATCAGATTAAATCTCATTTATTTATCAAGTTTATTTATCTATTTATTATCTTATGGATAGATTTTGTTCTATATACGTTTCTGTTTGGTTTACCTGGAGTGTACACTTCTAATATAATTAATGAATAATGAATATTGCTAGGTTGAGCCGGATGAGTTTTAGGCTAAAAATATATTGATTTTGCTTGTCATTAATTATAAGCATGGAAGAATAAGAAAGTATTTACATATCTGGAGCGCATATTTCTTAAGGAGCCAGGGAAGATGTGAGCTTTGCTGTCAGCCAAGCGATGCTCTATCGATATACACAGCCATGCACTGCTTACCCCACATCCAGGTGAGGGGAGATGGACGTGGTAGCGTTAATGCAACTGAAAGAAAGGGGATACACCATGGTAACCTGAGCACAAATGCTGCCCCAAATGTTGATGTGTAGTTGAGAAAGTACTGACTTGTGCATGAGCACAGATACTTGTCTGATATTGCCATATTCCCAGATAATTCTGGAGCCACGTGCCAGTCAGCAATCAGCTGAGCACTGGAAAGGACGTGGAAATGTCTCCACACCACAGTGATGGGTGTAATACAGGAACCTGCCAGGAGCACCTTAAGACAGTGTATGACTGCAAAGCATTGGGGTGAAGGAGGAAAGCAAAGAAAGGCTGACATCCACACGATGCCACGTCTTTCTGATCCAAACAGCTTTTTCTTTCTTAGAACAACCAGCTGTATAAGGGGATAATTAAAAAAAAGAGAGAGAGAGAGAGAGAGAATGCGCTATGTCCTCTTAGAAAATTATTATTATTATTATTATTATTTAGGATTCCTGGAAACTAAACAGTAACCACAACAACTGAGTGAACTTTTTGACTGCAAACTGCAGAAATGAATGACACCACAAGAGGTGGTGTCATTCAGAACTACTTTTGATTGTGGAATCATTCCCATCACCTGGTTTCATAGGCTGTTCAAAGACCAAGGAGAGGGAGATGCAGCCTCCAAAACAATATTTCAATTCCTATATAAAATATTGATAATTGGTTCACCGTAGAATCAAAAGGAGCCTTGGAGTAGAGTCCAGCTGGATTTGAAGCCAGGATCATAGAATCATTAAGGTTGGAAAAGACCTCTAAGATCATCAGATCCAACTGCCAACCCATGACCACCACACCCACTCACAGGATCATTAAGGTTGGAACAGACCTCTAAGATCACTGAGTCCAACCACCAACCCATCAAAGTCCTGCAGTAATCTTTGCATTAAGATTTAAAAGGTGTAAAGATTAAAATAATCACCATCATAAAAATAAATAGAATTTCAAAAAAGCCAATAGGTATTTAGCCTTTAGAAGGCAGGGACTCAAAGCACTGAAGGTATTTACGTGCACTTCTCCGTCCTGCTTATAGGCCAAACAATTAGAGATGCAAAATACTCCATAATTCCTCAGCCATGCAGACACTTTGGAAGATGACTCTTTCTGTCCATTGGAAAGTGAAAAAAAAAAAAAAAAAAAACAGGTTGTTTTGAATGTGGCACTACTATTTAGTAGGTCAGTGTCCATAAACCATGGTTAAGTCAACAAAGGTAACTCGCAGGATTTACTGTTTGTGGCCATGTCCTCAGTGTTACTCAGCCTGAGCTTTACGATTTGGGTCACACACACACCTCTCCCTGCTCTCCTGCACCTGGAAAATCATTAGCTTGAAATACAAAGAGATTAATTATGGAGATAAAGCAGATTAAGTGAGAGGTACAAATAAAACCCTTCCCTTGTACATCTGTGAGCACGGCCAACGCCGCATTTCTGAGACATTTCTCCTCTCAGTTGAGATTTTAAAGCAAAGTGGCCGTTCTCAAAAGCTACGTGTGGCTGAAATAGGTTGGAATACCACGAGTACAAAGAAATCGCCACAAATTGGCATCATTCTGTGCCATAGGAAGCAGTGCTGTGAGGTGCTGCTCCTTTGTATGAGTCACCATTGAATCAATGCCCCAACGTGGCCCAAACAACAGGATACTGCTGACATTAAGGGCTAAAAGCAAAGACCATCCTGTTTATCAAAGACACTGGTGCCACTTTTCATGAGATGAGGGGGAGAATTAACCACTTTGTCACATTTCAAATATCAATTCAAGTCATGCCTTCATAGCCATGCCCTTCTGCTTCTCCAACTGGCTCCTCAACACATAGACTTAACAACCCACCATATTTGTTGGTTTTCCCCCCTTTTAATCAATGAAATAACGTAAAACATAGACAAATTTTCAGACCCCTCTGGGTCACACATGAAATTATAGCATTGCCTTCTTCCACAATGCCCAGAAAACTCAGACATCCCACTGTTACGCAGTATGCCACACTCGTTAGGTTCTTACAGCCTCCTCCCAAAGACCTACACATCACTATTTTTTGCCTATATGGCACTATTCTTCCATCAAATAAACACAAGAATCCAGCTCAAATAGTTCTGTGATTCCACACACAGATGGAAAAGGGATAAAATACGTTACAGAGTTGTGCACAGAACAATAGCATCATAATAATAAAGTCACTGTGTATTTTACCCAAATTTTCCAACATTTTCAAGTAAAATCTGCCTCCTTGGTGCCCTCTTAAATGTTTTGTAGTGCTGAAGGCAGCTAAGCAAGTGGTTAGTGAAGTCCTCCCTGCACAGCCTATACACGGTGCCTTTTGAGGCTTAGTTAATATAGGTAAAATCACTTTAAGATGTTTGGATGAGACAGGGCTACTGCAATCCAGAGCATTATTATCTTTCTGTTGGCAAAGTGCTCAGAAATGAATGAAGCATATAGGGTGAGGTTCCATCAGAGTCATGTAATGAAGCTAAACATGCTGTCATTTTAACCCAATTTGTTTCCCTCTGTACTGCTGCCTCACCAGTTTGTTAGAGGCTCTCAAAGGAGCTCATCTAGTGTCAGCTTACAACTTCCACACCTAGCCAGTACTTTGCTCCTGGAATGGGTAGGTATCCCTGCCCTGCAAACTCCTAACTGCTGGTTCAACAGACCTGCCAGGACAGGTCCCTGCAACATTCCCCTCTGTGGGCAAATGGTAGGATGCCAGAAATATTAGACAGGAACCTGTTCTCCCAGGAATGTAAGTAATTCATAGAAGGAAATAATTTACTATTTTCCCAGCTGGAATAATTAAACAGCAAGGCACTGTCCTCCCAGGTTGCAGAACAGAATAGCAAGCCAGATGGGGAAAATGAGCTGGAATGGACTACAGTAAAAAATTCTCTTCCAGCCTTAATTTTGCCAATCTTTCCTCATGGGCCACATTTTTGTGGCCTCCCACCATTCTCACACCTTCCTATGGACTCCGCATTGGAGTCCATCCATCATTTTGAAGCACGGTGACCAAAACTGGACACCAACCTTCAACAGATGCTTTACCAACACCAAGAGGACCCACCTCCACAGCTCTCAGAGAATATCCTTCTGTTACCCTACACCTGCTAGCACACCTCTCCTTTTCATTATAGCACGGCGTGGCTGACTTAGGTTCAGCTTACAGCCCATTAAAACCTTGAGATATTTTTCATGCTGCCTCATCACTTGTTCTCACTCACTGTCTTCAGGTTTTATTATCTTGCCCAGGTGTTGAACTCAGCTCTTACTGAGCTGCGTTTTACTTTCTTCAGTCCACTTTTCCTGACTCCTTCTGGAACTAAATGGTCACTGAGGTCCCTTCCAATCCAAGCCATTCAGTTCTCCAAACTATATATGCAGAGACCTCCATCTCCGTGCTGTCTCCAAATCTGATGAGTGTTCCTGCCCAATCTATCGTACAAACCATTAGGGAAAACACCAGCTAGCATCAAACTCTTCAAGAAACCCAGCTGAAATAGCCTTTCATTCCAACAGCAGTCAGTTCCTAATCCTAGTGCTGGTTTCCACCCAGCTTTACCTCCTCATAAAATCATTTGAGTTGGAAGAGACCCTTAAAGGTCATCTGGTCCAACTCCCATACAATGAACAGGGAACTCTTCTGCAATTAACTCAGTACTAGGATTTATTCTAAAATAATTTTTCTGAATTTTTTTTTTTTTCCTGGGAATTTAAGCTAAGTCAGCTAGCTGTGATTCTCTCCTACTTTCTAGTTTCAAGACAGATACTGTGTTTACCTCCTTCCAGTCTTCCTATATGGCAGTCATGAGAGCCGTCAGCTGATTTTCTATATTTGCAAGAATGACACTAATTAAAGTCCACTGAACTTGAGAACGTCAAAGAGCCCCAGCCTCGTCCTCTGGGAGGTGAGAACAGATGAGTTCTTCCATGCATGAGATCAGAGGCAAACACCATTAATATCCCCGAATTTCTCATACTCTGACTTGGCATTGCCCCGTTAGTTTTCCATTGTGCTTTAAGGTCACTAATTAATGCACGCCCTACTTTTCCACTCAGGAATGGTTTGGGGCTGGTTTTGTTTTGTTGAGTTTTGTAGTTGGTTGGGTTTTTTTTGGTCTTTGAAATGCAGAACGTCTGCAGAGAACACCTGAGGTCCCATGTGAGTTTGGGGGGTCAACTTTGTGACACACAACTTTCGTTTTCATTCGGTGCAAGAAATGCTATTGTCAGGCATCTTTGCAAGGACCTCTCAAAGCACAGAAAAACTACATACTGAGACAAAGATCTTAAATGATCTCACAGTCTTAAATCTTAGCCATTAATGCAAAGAACTCTGCATGGGATGGCTTGTGCATAGTCCTCTATGCGTTGAACCGCAACGTTTGGCTCAACCCCGCTGGAAGCCTCCAGAGAAAAACTCATTTTTGAAAAGATATTAAAAGAAAAGAAGGAAAAGATTGGGTACAGGTGGATGGAAGATTTTCCCACATATAAAGGCACTGTTAAACTAAGAGATTTGTGATAGAACAACGGAGCACTTAGGAGAAAATGGAATGCACAAAATGGAAATACGCATATGTTGAGTTAAGGGTAGGATGTACCAGGATCGAGCTGCTTAAATTTAACTTCATGGATCATCCAGTCTTGCCATCATGTAATTCTGCAAACAGTCGATGATGGAACTATTACACCAACTTCAGCTTTCAGGTGCTCTAAGTATCGTAGAATCATTGAATCAGAATCAACTTTTCACCCTGTATCAGGACAACCAATGCCAAAAACACACATTCGTAGCAAAATAAAAATCACAATTCCTGTAGGCTCACTATTTCAGCAGCACTGAGTTTCTCCAAACGTACATCAAAAATCACAGTAAAAGAAGTGGCAACTGTCAATATTAAACTGGAAAACAAACGAGTAATTTACAGAAAATCAAAGAAAGCATGCCCATCCGAGGAATTCCTTTGTCCCAGTTTAACAAGGCAGGTCTGATGATGCATTAGTGACGTTTAAAGTTAAGACACATGTTTGAACATAGGGCCTAAAAGCCTTGACAGAACCAATCAGGCACGTGTTTTTTATTTCTTACCTGTTTTTTCCTGCTGTTACCCTTCTCTCTGGCTGACCCTGCAGGGGCAGTTGGACTAAAATCACGCAATCGTAGAATCATTGAAATTGGAAAAGACCATTCAAACCCCCAAGTCCAACCCCAACCCGCCCCACTACGCCCACTGACCACCAGATGACTTCCCAACAGCTTTTCTTGGTGCTTCCCTCTTTGCTAACCAGATCTTGATATGAATTGGAAGCAACAGCTGTGGAAACAAAACCCCTCAGAGCTCTGCTCCAAGACACGGAGGAAAAAAAGGTCTTTGACCTGAAAGCACCATTCTGAGAACAGAGCTAACAATAAATTAAAACTGTACCTCTGGTCTCGCAATGAATATTCTTCGCCAGCTGTAAAGCATTGGAAACAAACACCTATAAAAAATTTCATTTGCATTATTTCTTATGTATAAGAAAACAATGTTTTTGGTTTTTTTGTAGTATGTTTGGCTTTACATCTTTCTTTCATGTGGTAATCTCCTTAGATCAGTTCATGATGTTTTATGTATCACTGAAATTTAATATTTTAAGAGAAATGAGCATAGTTTCAGCCTCTTGATAACGAGCTGCTCCCTCCCACCACCACAAAAAAACCCCATAAGATTCCATTTCAATAATGCCATTTATTGTTCACACTAAGGAGAGAATGGACAAAATCAGTTTGCATGTACATAAGTCATTACACTTGTTTAAGTGATGCTTCCTCGGTGAAACAGGGACTGCTGAAATGGGCATGGGGCCACGGTCAGTGGGCACGGTGGGGGTGGGCTGGGGGTGGACCTGGGGATGCGAGAGGTCTTTTCCCACCTGAAAGATTCTGTGATTCTGTAATTTAAACTATTTAAAAACAAAACGCTGTGCTGTAAGAGATGTGAATTAATCACAACTTGAGCCAAAAAAAAAGTATTAAAAATATATTTATGGTGCTATCAAAAAAGTATACAGGCGTATCTTCCTATAAACTGGATACCCTGAAGGGATCAGCAGCCACAAACAGAATTAGTGATTTGTAAGGAACAGTGGGAAGCAGGCACAGCATTTTGAATACATGAATAGCTCTTGGAGGAGATCCTCTATTGCTTTAGGTATCCTTTAAAATCTGAAATATAAGAGCGAGGAAGAGTCTGCTGTCGTGGTCTGCATCTCTTAGGTTAGCCATTGCATTGAAGCAACACTGACACGAATAAGAAATAAGAGAACTGGTGAAAGACACTTAGCTCTGTTTTGCTCTTCTTTTAGAGGAAACACGAAGCTGAAAGGATGTTGCTGAAAATGTGTGAAGTGAAGAACTAAAGAAAATTAACTTGAAGTCAGATAGCTGTTCTTGGTCCTTCTGCTATTAGCAGCAAGCAAGGTTTATGAAACACAAACAGACTCCAGGAATAAATTAGGGACTGGGAGAACTGGTGGGTGTAGGGAATGAGTACTTAGAAAGTGGGGAAGGCAAAGGGGAAGAACAAACATAGGTTATTTGCAGTGAAGCAGAGAGAAGGTGAATTGGGTGAATGAACTTTGATGCAACTTGATCAGATTTGGCCATATTTACAGTTTTAGGGACAGCTGTGGTGCTGTTATATCTCATGACTGCAAACAGAGATGAATTTTGCTGTGCTTGTTGTCTTAGAACTCCCCTTATTTCCAGAGGTATATATATGTTATGTGGAACTATCTTTATACTTATATAACAGCCTTGTAAGCCTTTAACAGAAGGCTCACAAAGAATTGCCAAAATCCCTCCCAGGAAGATTAACACCTCCATGATCAATTTCTTGCTTCATTCACTGTATCAGATTTGCTTTTCTTTCACCCTCCCACCTTATTTTGCCTTCCTAAACCCAAGTCACTCATCTCTCCTGTTGTTCTCAGCAGTTATTCCTTCTTGAAGGATTAACATATTTGTATGTTACTCATTTTGCACAACAATGTCAGACCATATTTCTCCATGAGGCTCTTTAATCTCCATTTATACCCTCATTTATTCTTCAGTCTGTCTGTCTGTCTCTTGCTCCTTCAGGTATTCCAAAGAGGATGCTTTAAATTACAAAACTCAGCTCTCCACTTGATGCTAGGGTGTGAATGACTTTGTAATTTTCGGGGCAGGGAAGGAAGAGGGTGGGGATAGTCAGGCATTTGCCTTTTTATTTCTTCATCCTGAAGTCTCTCTCTTTCTCCATAACATATCCAGAAGGTACTTTTTATATCTATACCATCTGTGGTAGGAGCTTACAAAGCTGCACACTGAGTGAGGAATCTTCTTCCTACCTGGTTTATTTGCTCACAGAACCACAGAATTGTTGGAAAAGACCTCTCACGTCCCCAAGTCCAACCCCATCCCACCTCACCATGCCCACTGACCACATCCCTCAGTGCCACATCTCCACAGTTCTGGAACATGAACATGGCCTCCCCCACTCCCTGTGCAGCTGTGCCACTGCATCACAGCTCTTTGGGAGAAATGTTTCCTAATATCCAGCCTGAACCTCTCCTGGCACAACTTGAGGTCATTACCTCTTGTGCTGGTCTACAGCTGTTGGTTCAGCAGAATGCCCTCAGTCCCTACTCACCCTTTCCATGCAACCTGTGATTTAAACTCTTTCATTCCTTCACTGTCACCATCCATCTCTCTCCAGGCCAAAGCCCATTCACCCTTTCCTCCCATGGAAGCTGGTCCAGGCCTTCATCAGATGTGCAGCCCTCCCCTCAGTCTGTCCCATACAACCACCATCTTTTTTTTCCCTAATGTTTACATTTGACTTAGCTTTTGTGACTCCTATTGAACTCAGTGATCCTTATGGGTCCTTTCCAACTCAGGATAGTCTATAATTCTATTAACGCCAACCTGGTGTTGCCATGGGACTCTTCATAACCACTTCTTCTGTGCTTCTCTTTTTCTATAAACACCCCTCATTGAATTCATAAGGTCTTTCTTCCTCCCACTTTATCATCATCTTAACCACTCAGAATAACAGTACCATCAGCAAACTTATCATCATGCTGCTCATCTCTTTTTCCAGGCTCTCTGTGAACGCACTAAACAACAGCTGGATCTCACCTCCTTCCTTGGGGAAGCTGAGCACTCACCTTCACCTTTGATTTTCCATCTTTTAACCAATTACTCTTCCACACAAAGCCCCTTTCTGCTGGTGGATAGTTGGGATACCAGTGGCAATTTAGAATTTGTGATGGAGCACCTTGCCAAAAGCTCTTTTTGGTAACGTAAGGACATTATCATAGCCAAATTCCCCTAGTCCACGTGCGTGCTGAGTTCTTAAAAGTATGCTCATTAGCCACAGATTCCATTAACAAAAGCTAACTACATCATTTATCCAAGTTTTCTCTATTTCTACCTTTTAGAGGGAGGATTATGTCAGAGACTTAAAAATATACATCCTTCATCTCTACCAAAGACATCGGTTTAAAACTATTTTGAAGCACATCTACTACTTCAGTTAGTGGAAGAGGTTCTTTCCATTTATTGCTGCTGTGGTTCCAATTAGCATAATGAGGGCATCACTTACAGCTTCTAACATTTTGCTCAACTGGTAAAAAAGGATGCACACATGCACTGGTATATCTCCTGTGATGATTCCTGCCCTCCATCTTTACTACTTTACATGGAGCATTTTCCATTCATGCCTCGGCATGGGTTGTCAGCAGAACACATCACTCCCAATCAGCTGTGCTACGAGCTGGCTGAATTAGTTACCTGTTGTTAAGATCAAAGGTCTTTCAGCAAGACAAAGCAGGAGATTGAGTCTTGGGCTGTTTCTTTTCTTCCCTTTCCAAAGGTTTCTCCAGAAAGTAAACGCTTGAAACTATAGTAAAGATGTAAAACAGGTACAAAGCATAGCTTGCAACCAATTGAGCTCTATTCAACGTGAAACTAACAGAAACTAACACGAAGAACTCAGAGCAGGTGGTAGCAGGTGAAATTCCTCCTTGACTACAAGTAGAATCAGACGTTTCCAAAGGAAAAAAACTCTGGAAACACTCCAATTGAGCAGCTTGGTTATGTGCCTCTGGTGTTTCTCTTCCTAACACATCCCTGCTCGGTGAATCAGTCAACGTTTTTTGTTTTTTTTTTAATGGGGGGTTGGTTTATTTTGGAGGTTGGTTTTTTTGGGAGGGGGAAGGGGTTGGTCTTAACATCCTCCTCAGCTTACGACTGTGCAAATAAGATTCCCAAATCCATTCCTCAGATCAAATAAATGTAATTACAGAGCTTACTGTGGGCGATTCCCAGTGGGAGGGTGGGAGTGGCCACGGGTGGGGCTGCAAGGTGAATACTGTACATGCACAACAGAGAAAATGGGAATGCACCACACCCATCGTAAAACATGCTGCCACAGCCAGCAACAGAAACCATTAGGGTGGATCATCATACACACCTTCTCATAAAGACAGAAAGATGGCATGAGATCCCAGGATGAACTCTCAAGTCACAGGGAGATGAGGGTGACTCACTGAGAGAGAAAAGGAACGTAAAATAAATTATGGGATTGCTGGAGGAGCTGGGCCGTGTGTCCCCTATTTTCCCCTACATCGTGTTTCCAAATGGGATTAATGGGGTACAACACACGCATACAGCTCTAAAGCTATCAATAAGTACATCAGGAGAGCATCTTATTACTAATCAGGTTCACCTGACTAGCACACAAGAAGCAGAGAACAGCAGGGCTACCACATGCTTTATGTCAGCTATGGAGTTCCCAACAATTCCTGACCCCGCGTTCCTTATTGTGCAACTCAGGGGTACTCACATTTTTTTGAAGCTTTATCCACTATCATCTCTCAGCCTTCGACTCTGAAATAACCAGTTTGCATTTTGATTAAAATATGACGGTGAACTGGAGGAAAGAAGAAAAAAAAAAAGCACTTCTTAATAGAAAATATTGTGAATCGCCCTTGGACCACTTGGAAACCAGAAAGTAGACTAGTCATAGTAGAAGGGAAAAGGATCCACTGGAATATATCTGAAGTATCATAGAATGGTTTGGGTCAGAAGGCTCTTGAAGATCACCCAGATCCAAACCCATTGCTCCCCTCCCAATTCAGGCTCCCAGGGCTCCAACCCAGGCTCAACTTGAGCACTTCCAGGGATGGAGCATCCATCACTTGCAAAGAATCAGCACAGGAGGGTTTTGGAGCTATTGGAGCAGGTCCAGAGGAGGGCCATGAGGATGATCAGAGGACTGGAGCATGTCTCCTGTGAATAAAGGTTGATGGAACTGGGCTCGTTAGCTTGGAGAAGGTTCGTGGACATTGCAGGGAGTGGAAAGAGAAAGGATAAATACTCAGGAGAAGACAAGCTACAAAATGACAGGAGAAAGGGACACCAGAGGGGAAAAAAGATGGTCATCTTGTGTCTGTGCCACTCTTCAGATCCAGTGCACATCCATTTGCTCTGAATTCAGTTACATACTTGCTGTGATCAGCCCACAAACACGCTTTGCCGTTATCTCATGTGCTAGTTTTACCTGCCAACCAAGTTGGTTATTCATGAAAGAATCACAGTTTCTGTATCATATTAACAACTTTAACTCTTGGAATCAAGTCTGACTTCATGCTTAGATGTCTTATATAAGGCAATGAAATTTCATACTGCTCATTCAGGATACAGCACAATCATTCATCCAGAAAATAGGATGGAGTATGCAAAGGATAGGGTTTAGGAAATACCAGAGTTGCAAAGCTGGTAGGGAGAGCTAACGTCTTTTTTCATTAGGTTAACTGGTGTTGTTGGAAAGGTGTAGTTCCTATCATCAAGGAACAACGTGTACCAGAAATAGAAGGAAGAAAGCAGTAAGAAACCAACACGGCACAATCACAGTGCAGTTCCATGGCGTGTAGACTGAAATTCTGCTCCTGAAAATGTTTTCTAAAAGCAGAGCAAGGCTTAGTGACAATTCACAGCTACCCCCAGCCGTGATCCAGAACAACATTTGGTGTCAGTCTGTTGGGTAGAAGCTCAGAAAGGTCTCGTGTTCGTTGTAAGCCATAAAAACTCTGATTCTCATCCATAGTGCCTTTTTCACCCAAAGATTTCCCATAGAAAGATCCCCGTACATATGGCAAGTTGTCCTCAAAAGGTTTTGGTCACTTCTACAACACTGGGACAGTATTGGGAACGTGATACTGTTGGGTGCAGGTTTTTATCGACAAACTTAAAAGCAGAATACAGAAGAAAAAAGAAAGCCCAGGTAGTTCGTTCATTCTGGGGTTGGAACCCAACGGTGTGACTTGGAGAGGAAAGAGATGATTTAGTGCTGTGGGGAGGGGGCAGAGAAGAGGAGATCACACAACCCGAGTCAGGAGCAGAGCAGAGAGCTGCCTCAGGCATGCATGCAGGATGAATTACAAATTGGGGAACATCCAAAGCTCGCCTTCCTCTCATGAAAACTGATCTCAGCCCCAAGGGATGGAGGGGGCATTTACAGTAAGGTGCAGCTTTGGAGCAGCTCTGATGAGTTACGCAGCCCAGTGCTGAGCTCTGGGGAAGTGCATCGTCGGCAAAACGCCTTCTGATGTCCAGGAACACACAAAAAGGGATTGTCTGAGCGATGGATGGGTGCCACAGGGCTCCAGTCATGCAGAGCTAATAGGTCAGCTGCTCCCTCGCTTGTCCACACGCTCAGCTGAGGTTACAGTTTCTCACTAATTTCTTTTTTCTTTTTTTCTCTTTTTTTCTTTTGAAGATAGTTATCCTATAACAAGAGCCAGAACTGTCACGCAACATTTACAGCAGTGAAATGACATGGGCTGGGAGAAATGGTTCCAGCTACATCTGGGACGGTCACTTTCCTTTTTCCAAATCAAAGCATCATTGTTTTCTTTCACAAGTCCCACATCTTGGCAACCCACAGTTTCCTCAGGTTCTCTCTCCCAGCAACAGCTGCATGAGTTTACTGCAAATGATTTATTGCAACCCCGACTATTGACAGCCTGCAGTGACCACAAGTTCTTCTCCTTTATAGAAGGAAGTCACTATGTGGTCTGGAATCTCTTTTCAAAAACCTACAGTAACAGTGCAGATCACCACTAAGTGCAGGTTATCAGCTTGACCTTGCATCAGGACAAGGCTACTTCCCATCTAATAACACCTTCACTACGCAGAGAGATTTATTATAGCTTTATTAAAAGCTCAGTAAGACTCCTCCTTTCCTATCAGCCTCCATGAGGTGACAAAATAAAATTAATAAACAGAGCCTGGCAAAATACTTGGAGGGGGGAGACGATAATAATTTGGCTTTCTTGGCCCACATTGTATTAACTCTCCAAATAGCCATGACATACTCTATTTCTGACATGCCCAGTTCAGCCTTTGGCCAATGCTTTTGCTCTGGTTCTGGTGGTAAAACTAATGGGAAGAGAAAAACATTATTATTCTCTGCAATCAAAACTTTTTGACTTTCTTGTTCTCTTACTTTCTCTGATTTCTCAGAACGAAGCTCTTCCCTTTATCTGTGAGCATTTGTCCAACGCCTCTTGCAGTGGAAAAGCCATTAGCATTTGTAACTGCACAAAAGCTCTTAATGAAATTCTAATGCTTAAGACCACAAATTAGGCAGTGGGGTTGAAGAACTGCAGTATAAAGGAGAGGTCAGATACAGCTTTCTATAACCTGGAGATAAGTGGGAAAACTGCATTAAGAGGACAGACAGCCTGGAACAATTACAAATGTACACGTGCACATATTTCCAAGTTGTCAGTTTTCCCACCTGCTCCTTTCAAGAGGAGTTTTATGTATATCTCCTCATCAACCTCCAGTTCAGCTACTGGGAATGGGGCCTGTGCCCAAAACACAGTGAACTTTAGCTCACATCATTTCTTTCCTGTACACTCAAGGTCTTATATGTGATTTCCAAGCCCCATTGTACTTCATCCCCTTGGGCAGTGCAGTCTAACTCATCATAAATACAGATTTCTCTTTGAACTGTAAAAGCAAAACAGATTTTCCACATTTTTCAGTGATATATCTTTGTTAGCCAAACCCGATAACCCCTTCAGTTATTTACCTAACAGCCATTTAAACACGTGGCAAAGACTTGGTGAATTAACCCTTGACGTGCCTTCTCCCCCCGATTTCTACCCCTGAAATCTCAGTTGTGCCACTGCAGTCTTAGTATAAATTTACAGCGAAAAGGGACTACAAAAGAAACCAATGGCAAACAAACTTCTAGAAGGTTAAATCTATTCATCTTACTCTGACAAATATCATTAGATATGTCTGAAATATCTGAAGATCAAAGTTTGGGAACTCATTTAAATACCTGAGGTTTCAATTGTGCAGAACATAAGGCATTGACAACAGGAAAAAAGCAAAACCATGAGTTGGTGGTACTCACCAGTCTTAAGTGATGATAGGAACAAACTGCTTCGTTGCATGCAGTCCCTCTAAAAGCAATGACAGTTAATTAATAATTCTCAGTAAAGCAAAATTGCTAAATTTTCTCAAATCCACAGGAATGCATTTTTATTAACTTACAAAAGGCAAAAAAAAAAAAAAGTAATTATTTCTATTAAAAATAGTGGTAAAACTGCATAACACTGTATCACACTTCATTGCAATTATGCCTAGATAACATTTCTCTGAGAGCTAAAGGGAAAATTCAGGTTAGGAATACCTTTACTATTAGAATAGGTTATTGCCCAGCCTAACACTGTAACAAGAAGGTTTCTTTTCCATTTTTCAGTTTTAGAAAATATTTATTGCAATTTTCCTTCGTTATAACAGAATTTCCATCTGAAGTGGATTTGGTAATGGTTTCACTACTTCAGGATCAATCTAATATTAAATTTTCTTCTTCGGACACTTTGGAAAGGGACCAACAAGAGGACCTCATGAAGACACCGGGGGATTCGGTATCCCCAATTCAGCAAACGGTGAGTGCTACACATCAGTGCTGTTCTCCTCCCCCAGAGGCACGAGCTCAGACAGACCCACAGACCCACACGGATATGAATGAAACAAACTCTACCATGTTGCACTCTGCAGAAATCCCCTTGAGATTTCTTGAAAACTGGTTCTTCCGTGTATCCCTTTTCCTGTTCTCCTGTAAGAATAACTTGAATTTAGAGAGGGAAAGGGGGAAAGGGGACTATTTGATAATCTGACCTTACTTTTTGTGTATCACAGAATCAGAATCACAGAACGGCCAGGGTTGGAAGGGACCTCAAGGATGATGAATCTCCAACCCACATGCAGGGCCACCAACCTCCACATTTAATACCAGAGCCCAGGCTGCCCAGGGCCCCATCCAACCTGGCCTTGAACACCTCCAGGGATGGACGGGGCATCCACAGCCTCTCTGGGCAGCTGTTCCAGCACCTCACCGCTCTCTCTGTAAACTAGATAGACTAGATGCAGTGGCACAGCTGCCCAGGGAGGTGGGGCAGTCCCCATCGCTGGAGGTGATCAAGAACCATGGAGATGTGGCACTGAGAGATGTGGTCAGTGGGCATGATGAGTTGGGGTTGGACATGAGGATCCTGAAGGTCTTTTCCAATCACAAAATGGCCTGGGTTGAAAAGGACCATGATGATCATCTGGTTTCAACCCCCTGCTATGAGCAGGGTCACCAACCAGCAGACCAGGCTGCCCAGAGCCACATCCAGCCTGGCCTTGAATGCCTGCAGGGATGGGGCATCCACAGCCTCCTTGGGCAACCTGTTCAAGTGTGAATGTTCCAACCTGAATGATTCTGAGATTCTGTGATTGTTTTCCCTTCACTGAACATAATAACCTGCTCTTGACTTCAGCATGTCTTCCCAAAAAGATGTTACTCACCATTGATGTCAGGGAAAATATGCATAATTTCTAAGCTGTATGTGTTCAGCTCCAGGACCCAGACATTGGTTCTTGTTAAGCCTTTCCCCTCTAGATTAAAGAGTCCTTGAGCAGTTGTTAATTTCATTTTGCCAACAAAAGGGAAGGGAGGAGATGAGACAGGAAGGAGATGAAGCTGCCTGCCCAGACCCTCCATGGCTCATGGAATGAGCGTGGTTACACTAATGAGAGGAAGTGATGTAACTGCTAACATATCTAGCAATGTGTAACACAAAGAACGAGCTCAAGCCCATTTGATTAAACTCGTGTATGACAGGATTTGCACTTGCCATATTCCTGTCGTTTAATCTTTCATCATTTGATCACACATCATCTTCTCTGTGGAACTGACAGATCAACAAGGCAAAAGTTGCCCATGACATCCTGTTTTTCACAGATAGCTGACAGATTAAGATTATTTCAGCCTTCTTAATTATTCTATCAACTTACCTTTAAACAGGTTTGGACACCAGGTAATGAGAAAAACCTTTCAGAGTTTATCTGTGCGGAGGTGGGAGGACTAGTAATTTTCTAATTATCGTCAATAATGCACACTTTCGACGTACTGGAAAAATATTTGTTCAACCTAACCCTAAACAAATGCCAACAATTCATTGCAGGATAATCCCAGCTACAACTGCCAACCGTACGACTCAGACAGCAGGACAGAAAGGAAGAGCTCTGAGTCCTCCCACAGCCCCAGCCCCGCATCTCCAGCCCAGGAGCAGCTCCTTGGGAGATATCCCCCCAGCCAAGGGATTCACTGCAGCAAGAACAAATTTCAGGTCTCCTTCAGCACAGAAAAATTCCGGCAGTACAGTTACGAGGAAAACACCGTAGGAAATTACGACAGGTTCCTCAAGAGCAGCAGGAACCCCTTTCACCCCTACAAGAGGCAGATCAGTGAGGATGTCTTCCAGGAAGCACAGCAAGCCCTTCCACCTGAAGGTCCGTCTTTCAAAAACACCAGAAGTATTGAAGGTTTTGAGGGTCTCCCAGGATCTACGGGCCCTGATGAGTCTGAGCCATTTCCAACACACCTTCCAAACATCTCCTCCGAACAGCCGTGGTGTAACAGCCTCCAGTACGGCACCGCAGCTCAAGATCACAGTTCACAAGTCATGGTCAGTATATTTTCTATTATTATTTTATTTTTCCTGTTTTTAATTGGGAAAAAAGTGTGCTTTTGGAATTATTTCATCTCAATGCGACTACGTAGATTTTAATCTCTACTGAAGTTGTAGGCTAGAGCCCATGAAAGACATCTATATTTATTTGTCAGAGTTCTCTGTCTTAATCCTTTCCCTTCTGAAAAACAATTATCTGGAAGGTGGATATGGACAAAGGATTTTCCAGTAGAAAGGAGCCTTAAAAATTCAAACCCGTCCCGATAACAGCTTTTATGTCACTGTCATCAATCAGCATTCTCAAGGGATGGAATTTTACGGTGTTTTCTCAAGCATGGCACAGCTGCCCAGGGAGGTGGTGGGGTCCCCATCCCTGGAGGTGTTCAGAACCATGGAGATGTGGCACTGAGGGCAACACTGGTGGTAGGTGGATGGTTGGACTGGATGATCTTAGAGCTCTTTTCCAACCGCAGTGAGGACACGTGCATCTGAGAACATACATACATTTCTTACAACGCCTTTGCTGAACTGCATTTTTCTTGGCAGCAAGAGGAACTCTTAGATATCAGTTCTACTTACTTAAAACT
The DNA here is from genome assembly GCA_037305975.1 of Chrysolophus pictus. Taxonomy (NCBI): domain Eukaryota; kingdom Metazoa; phylum Chordata; class Aves; order Galliformes; family Phasianidae; genus Chrysolophus; species Chrysolophus pictus. The sequence goes on from CM074594.1 coordinate 5,909,318, forward strand.
AAGTACAAAGTCTGTTTATAGCGTGTGTGAAAGTATGAGGAGTCACTCACCACGTGGTAGCATCCCTACAAGGTACCTCTGCTATCATCCAAGTTGTAAACCCTACCTTCATAATCTCGTGCAGACAACCAGTGAGCACACCTGCCAGGAGAGGGCCCTGATCATTGGCTCTGGACTGATTTTGAGACAAAGAATTGCAGGGCTACTGAAAGAAAGGGGGGTAAAAAAGAAACAAAAATAATCTCTAAATGAACTAAGACAATTTAGCAAGGGATGGGGGACATTTCCAAGCTACTCACACTAGGGATGAAGTTGATATAAACCTCCTGTTTCCTGGATATAATCGTATCACCTCAGATCAGATGAGTTTAATGCAAAACCTGTATACAGTAACTGAGAAAAATCCCGTTTTCTTGCCAAATTCAAAGCTGCAAAGAATGCAAAATGAGCACTGCGTGCGCCCTGCCTGAAGCACCTCTGACCCCTCAGACCAACTGCTCATTCGTGTCTCCACCAGTTCCATTCAAGAGCAACTTCTAAGCTCCTACACAGCTTACAGGCTGCTGGCAAGTTGATTTTTCTGAACAAAAACATCATCTCATAGTCACCAAAATAGCACAGACATTTGTTAATACTGGAAGTGGCACTGGGATGACAAGAGGATGGGATAGGGAATAATGAAAGACAAGTCAGGACAGCAACTGATGGCATTAAACTGAGGTGTTTTCTCTAACAACGCTTTCCTTAAATATCTTCTAGCAGGATTCAGACCTCAAGCTTAGGACATCCCCGCTGGAAGGGCAGCCTGGGTTGTACTGCTATCAGCCCCAAGTGCAGCAGATGTACTGCTCCTCACATCCCTTCCATCAGGTCAGTACCGTATGTTGAACCTGCTGTGTTCCTTGTGCTATAGTCATACAGTAGTCACAGGAACAACTCCCCTCCTTTCCCCCAACAAAAAAATAGATGAAACAATACCTCCTGTTAAAGTAAATAACAGCAAGACGCTCACTGAGTTTGGTGGCTCATCCATCTCCTTTTGGCTCTTATATCATTCCCAGTGAAAGATTATTCAGCTGAAGCATAACTGACTACAATGCTGATGCATGACAGTGCACAATAAGGCTATATACACATATAGGTATAAGATATATACAACTGAAGTGAGCACGCTTCCCTTTCCACTGCTGTTTCGATACCAGTAATATTACTACCCATCTGCATTAAGCACATTCAAAAACCCCACAACCTTACAGCTGTCTTCTGGGAACTGCTAGGCAAGACACGACAAGCACTGCAGGAGGAGAAAGTCTCCCATCCACCTGCAGGTTGGCAGGGTGACAGCTCTCCTACAAGCAGCAGGCTTTGCTTCGACTTTGTGCTGCTTGACGTTGTAAAAGCACGGCAACGGATTCTACTGATGGAAGAAAAGTGAGGGGTATCAGCAGGCAAAGTCACAAGAGGTTGAGATGCTGCCCGTGTGCCATCGTCAGATGCTAGGAAACGAGCAGTGATACAGGACAGAAGAAATGGAATAACACCTTTGGCACGTATTAAGGTTTTACCTCTCAAATTTGTATGGAACGGACAACTTAAATCGCTTTGGAGTTAAATCACGTGGAGTTAAACTCAGAACAGCCCCCTGGCCTGGAGCAACTACGCTTCTCTTTTCATTAAGGGATGAGAGACATCAACTCCTTCATTAACTCCGTCCAAACGATAAAGTGGCCTCACCTTCCCCTTTGCTGGACACAGCACAAATGGTGACTCAGCTGGAAAATTACTTCTTATGGACCTGAAAGAAGTGGCAGACACTGCCAACCCACCCACCATAAAACACGGACACCTTTCATCCAGCAGAACCAGCCCCAGCCAGTCGTACCAGACCATTCCCCAGCCTTGCTCCCTCAAAAAGGAGTAATGAGACCAATAAAACAGAAATCACCATGAAAACACCCAGTTCTTGCTTTGGGTAGCGACATCCCAGCCAGTTCCTTCTTAGAACCCTTTCAAAGAGGCGCTGAAACCAATGGCAGGAAGAAACTAAGATGTATAAATTAATTACCAGGAAAATTTTCTTGATGACTCTGAAAAATCTATGTTAGAGTCTTCAGAGGAGCCATAAAAACTCATGACACAGGGCTTGTGGAGGTGAGCAGCACCGCACCAGAACATGGCTCAGCAACCTTTGAGCACCAGCAAAGGCACGCAAGCAGATTTTTAATAGCCTGTGACACGATTCCTAATTTTGGCCGTGCCCTACCCTTGGCATCTGGAAAGATTCAGCTGTAAGAGGCAGAAATTCCTCTCTTACCAACTGCGAGTTGAGTGGGAGCCTTCAGCACACCGAGAGCCAACTGATGGTATCTCGGCTCCGTGGGGCAGCGCTTCTTTGTTCTTGAAAGCTGCTTGCCAGCAGGTTGGAACTGTAATTCAGAACAGAACAATACGTGACCAACCGCTGCGATAGGAAATGGAGAGCAAACTGGCAGAAACTCTGTTGCAATCAAGGCAAGGCACATGCTGTATTTCCTTTGACCTCCCTGTGTTTTTGCACTGCTATATTTCTATCAGGGTGACTTCACCATGGGCCATCCATCGCTGAGAGTATTGAGAATTGGACATGCCTGGAGATCTCTTGAAGAGATGCCAGTAAATGGATGGCCAAAGGAATAAATTCTGTGTACGACTGTGCATGACCTGGAGATGATAGATAGGGTACAACGACCCATTTTTCACAAGTACTCAGTAGAATAACGCGCAGTAATAAACAGCTCTTTAGCATGGAACTCACTGCAACAAAACTGGTACAGCTGACATCCCAGCCCATTCCTGTCCAGCTTCTCCTCCTTCTTAAGCACTGATTAGTAGCACCAATGTTTTTCAATACCGTGCTTGACAGGCTTCAGTTCTGCCTTTGCATAACAGCTATTAAACGGAGGTAGAGGACAACATCCTCAGAATTAAAGCTTGGTATTTCTATAAAGAAAGAAACATTCTGAGAGCCCATTGCCAAGCCAAGTGACATCTCTTTGGTTGTCTCCCCAGTACCCATCAGGAGGCAGCTACCCGGTGACTTACATCACCTCTTCGCACTACCCCTACCAAAGGATTGCTCCTCAAAGCACTCAAGAATCCCAGCAGCCTCTATTTCCCAAGCCCATCTACTCCTACAGGTAAGAAAACATTTTTTTTTTTCCAACTCCTAATGCTACAGGAGACACACTGTTTACCCACAGCATATTTTTGGCATAACTTGCAGGAAGGTGCTTACCTATCCTGTTCCCAGTGTGCTGTGTCCTGCTTGTATGAATCATAGCATGCTCCAGACTTTGGGGCCAAAGCAGAGGGAAATGAGATGATGTAAAGAAGAAAAGCTAGCCCTTTTCCTAATGCAAAGTCTTAGGTGCTGCAAATCAGCATAAGACTAATCATAATTAGGTGTCTTTGCAGGACCTGTATTAGTGCTATTTAATTCCCCATTAAGGGTGAGGAAACGTCTAGAAAACACATCAGATGTGCTGCTTATCACATAGGATTAGCCCCCAAACATCACTCTAGTGAAGCAGGTCAGACAGTTTTTAATTATACCTTCTGCCACTCAGCTTGATACTTTCCATGCGCCCCTTATCAGTGTAAGCATTGAAGCACAACCTTCAGAAACACAGCCAGGACTTAAGGTCTTGAGTCCATTTTCCATCATTTTACTTGAAAATCATATTGGATATGAGCTATTCATAGCCTGCACAGACTTTGACCATTACATCTAAGAGTGATGCACTGCTTATGGCTGAGTGGGAACTGTCAGCATCATTGGTATTCATAGATCCATTCAGGATGGGAAAGAGCTCTCAGATCCAAGATCCTCAGATCCAACCCTAACCCACCCCACCATCCCCACTGACCACGTCCCTCAGTGCCACATCCCCACAGCTCTGAGCACCTCCAGGGATGGTGACCCCATCACTCCCTGGGCAGCTGTTCCATTGCATCACTTCTCTTCTAGAGAGTGAATTGTTCCCAATATCCAACCTGATTCATTGTATGGGAGTGAAAGCCGTGGTCGTCACAAGCTCTGAGACAAACACTGTGTTTTCTGACAAGCTAAAACAGTTTTCTGTTTTCTCTCCCCAAAGCATCCTGATCTTCATGGCACTCAAAAACAGCAAGACGGGCAGTTTGCCAGTCAGCGAGATTTACAATTTCATGACAGAGCACTTTCCTTACTTTAAGGTGAGTTCTGTGCCTGGGCAGAATACGTGTACATAGTTCAGTATGTAGTGCGACTTAACACAAAAGTTTATTAAGAACAGCTCCAACTCGGAGCTTGCGTAGATAACAAGCAGCCACTCCTCGCTAACAGCTCATAAAAGGGATAAATATTTCTAAAAACAACATCATCCCTTCCTCTCAGATCTCAGATACAGGCAGAACTGGTCCTGTGGCTTCCCGTGCCATTACAGTACCTCCAAAATCATGGAAGCAGAGGCATGGGGATGTCTTCACGGAATCATTGAGTTGGAAGGGACCTTTAAAGGCCACCAGGTCCCACTCCCTGCACTGAGGAGGGTCACCCACAGCTCCATCAGCTGCTCTGTTCTGGAGCTGGGATGTCATCATGGGCAACTTCATCTCTGGCATGCCCTGTAAAAGGAAAAGTATAAGATGTGATAAATGGTACTAAGCTCATAATTACACGCTCATGCTGGTGAAGGCATGGATGCACAGCTTGCACCAGATGCTATTGAGATTTAAATCCGTGCTGTAAGAGCAAATGGCTTCTTGCACTTGGGATGCAGGTGGGAGGAGATTAGTCAGCATCCAGCCCCAGAGCAGAGGGATTACAGTTAGATCTAAAGGGAGCTGTAATTGAATTGCTGGCTGCTGCTCTACACAGAGCTTTGTTCTTGCTGATTCCCCAAAAAAAGTCTTGCTAAATGTCCAGAACAAGTGGCCTACAGCTGTTAGCAAGGCCTAAAACCAAAGCAATGTGAGGCTTGTTGTGCTTCCTATTGCAAATAAGCATGCAGCAATTCAAATAGATTCAATGCAACCACAGCAAGACGATTCAGATATCCCTGTTAAGAAAAGAGCACTAAGAATCATTAAATGTCCTGATACAATTATACAGCGGTGTCAAGTGGCTTTGAGGATAAACAGCAACAAAAATAAAATAAAATAAAATAAAATAAAATAAAATAAAATAAAATAAAATAAAATAAAATAAAATATGCCAATAGTCAGAGGGCACACATTACCATCTTCTAGGAACATACCATGAATAAGTTTTAAGTGGAGAAGTGGCATTACTAAAGTCAGTTCTATAGGTATAACGGTGTGCCCACAGCAGTTCATCAGACCAAACTGAAGTTACTTCTCCTCTGTCTCACAGCTTTAAATGACTGTTTTAGGCCTAAACCTCGCTCTTCTCACTCATCAGAACCCATCTGTTCCCCTGGGAGGTCTTCTTGCAGATCCTCGTGGCTTTTTCTTCGATTATTTATAAGTCAGTGGGAATGAGGTCACAGCCTTCATAAGCAATATAGGAAAAGAATGGTGCAGGGATTATTATTGGAACAGTCCAAATTTTGCAACTTTTTTCTGCCTTTTTTTTTTTTTTTTCATTTTACTTAGAAACACAGCCAAATAATTGAATATTTTCATCCTAAACATCCTTAAAATAAGAACAGAATAAGCAAATGTGCTCATAAGGACTAAGCCCTAGCTCCATCCAGGCTTTAAGGCAGCCCATGGAATTATCAAAATATGACAAAAACCATATTTTGGAGAGAATTTAACAAGATAAAGCAATACAGAAATCAGCAAACAGCCTCGTGTTGGTGCTACAGAACTCAGTAAACAGCAGGATTCACCAGGGGGAGGGGAAGCAATTAGAACAGAACTGAAGTAGAGCACAAGTGTATGTAGAATCTTGCTGGGAGACATGAGATGATACAAGCCTAGTCAAATTAACTCGTATTCGCTGCCACAGCAAATTTAGTTTCTATGATGCAACAATCTCATTTCTAGTTGAAACAGAGCAATCCAACTCCTACGTCCCAAAAAAAAAAAAATCATCTACACAGCTGAAGGTGAATTACTCTTTGATGTACCTCTCCCTTCTCTTGAGACCTAGATTTAAAGAGAAAGGGTTTTGCAAGATCACTGAACTCTTTAAACTTCAAGAGGCCGTCGGGATCAATGGCTCTGCACAACGACCTTTTTTGGCTCATCGTCTTTTTCTTTTTTGCTTCGGTGCAATTAGAGTCGAACGCTGAGCTTTCATCTCGTTAATTGGCCTATTGCCAGCGGTCCATGAGGTTGGGAAGGTCCAACGGAGCTTAATTCCACATAGCTTCTTCCACACTGCTCTGGAAGCAACGATGGGCAAATCATGGCAGCAAAACAACTCCAGCTGTACAATGGTAGCTCCAGCAGGCAGAGCTCAGTTCATTAACCAAGCATCCAATGTGAAAATAAAAACTGGTGACAGAGCAGTCCTTCTAACGCTTTGTTGGAGCATTCCTTCAGGGCCCAGCTAGGTAAACAACTATTTCTCACTGCTCAGCAGTAGCGAGTTTAGTGCAAGAACCTGTTCAACTCTTGGCAGAGCTCCCCGGAATAAATCCGTGTACTTTTCGCTTTTACGTTCCTAAAACCATCTCAGCATTCACACCCCCACACATCTGAAAACCTCTGAGAAACACAATGCCACTCCCAGCGCCGAGCAGAAACACTAATTATCCCGTCTCGATACAGACGGAGGTTTGTGCAGCCTCGCACACGCGGCCAGGAGTGTGAGCACTCTCCCAGGTTAGCACAGCTGATTGCACATCTTCCCTTGGAGAAAGTTGTATTTGCTTTTGGAGCTGGCAAAAAAGCTGCTTGGATGTGATCCGCAAGGAGCAAAAAACGGTCATCGTAGAACCATGGAATCATTCGGGTTGGAAAAAAGCTCTCAGATCCCCAAATCCAACCCCAACCCACCCCGCTGTGCCCACAGCCCTCTGTGCCACATCCCCATGGTTCCTCAACACCTCCATGGATGAGGACTCCCCCCACTTCCATGGACAGCTGTGCCAACGCGTCCCCACTCATCTTCAATCTCACCCTATAGCAGAAAGGGCTGTAAGGGGTTGGGTTGGGTTTTTGTACTGTTTTTTTTAATCATAGAATTGCAGGTTGACTCACCGATGGGATTGGCCAACAGAACGGTGAAATGCTGACATCAGGTGGACAAAAGGGTAGAAACGGTGCTGTTAGGAAAGACAAATGCTTCGTGTTGTAGCAGATTACGTGTATTCAGCTTTCACAACTAAGCAATATTTTGGATGAAGAAGCAAGCATTAAATGTATTACATTTATCAGGAATTTGTCAGAAATGGAAAACGTGGTATTTCCCAGCTTGTAGTGAAGGTCTGCCTTGGGGGACAAGGAGTTGACATTCCAATGGAAGAATCCAAAGGTCAAATTTCATAGAATCAGCAGAATCCTATGATTCCGTGGAATTTCTCTAGAATTCTATGATTCCTCGGAATTTCTGTAGAAGACAAGGAAGTGACCCATCAGGAATTCACCATAGAATCCTATGATACGGACCAGCACGCTCATATGCAACATCTCAGTGTGATAAGCAATATCTTTTTCCTTCTTGCATAACAGTCCTCAGAATAAGGAAGGAATTTTGCTTGACCAGAAACCACCTAAATACAAATGGAAGAATCCTAAATACAAATGGAAGAATCACTTTAATGCATTGTGAGGTTTAAAGAACCCCCCCTCCCAGCTTCCACCACTGGCTTAAAAATAAGTGTAAAGCAAAAAGGTGTAGCAATCAAGTGTAGAAACCCATCTTTCACTTGTAAGGCACGTGATCAAACCATTTGGGCACAAGAATAACTTTCCTTTGAACATACCAGTTTCATAACATAGAAAATATCACCTAAGCAGTATTATATTATAGTCTCACCAAATGGAGGATTCTATATGGGATTGATTGATTTTTTTCCCTTGAAAAACCATTCTTAGATTGGCTTTGTGTTTCCAGACAGCCCCGGATGGCTGGAAGAACTCTGTGCGCCACAACTTGTCCTTGAACAAATGCTTTGAGAAAGTTGAAAACAAATCAGGCAACTCTTCTCGGAAAGGCTGTTTGTGGGCTCTGAACCCTGCCAAGATTGATAAGATGCAGGAGGAGCTGCAGAAATGGAAGAGGAAAGATCCAGTGGCTGTGAGGAAGAGTATGGCAAAGCCAGGTCAGTAATAAGTGAGTGCGTTAGTTCTCAAGCAGCAGTCCACAACTTGCTTTGCAATGCACACCAAGCTGTGCAACAGCATTTATACGTTACTTAGGAAATATTTAAGGATGCTTCCCTTAATATAAAGTCAAAAAAGCAGAATTAAAGACCTGGTTTTGCTTCTAAATAGGCACGAAGGTGTTCTATCGTAACGCTTCATGAGATGTTAAAGCAAACCTGAATTAAGTGCTATAGAATAAAACTGAAATTATCCAATAAATACCCAGCCTTTAAACACAGCAATATAACGTTCCCCATTCACATTCAGCACTGATTATTTAGAAGAGCATTTCAGGCTTTTGGAGTTATTATCCTACAGGTCGGTGCTTTTGTTTGCCATCACACTCACCTCATTCCCCGGCTGCAAGCTATGAGGATGAAGGCTCTGCAGGAAATACCTTACGGATTTTGTTTTTCTTTGTTTTGTAGAAGAGCTCGACACGCTGATAGGCGACAAAGGTGAAAAGCTGCGATCTTCCATCATGTCGTGCAGCCCGAATGGCGTTGCAGGCGCATCCCTCTCCAGGCAGATGGCAGTCCAACCCCACTCCTTGGGCGAGCCCTCGCTTTCCTCTCTACCACAGCCTCTGCATCCCATCCACACATCATCAGGAGCTCTCCATGCCAAGAACACGTTGCCAAACTTGCTCGGAGGGCAGCAAACCGCATGCTACACCGCCCCGCAGGGCTTCCCTCCAATCTCAAGTGCGTTAATGCCGCAGACACCCGACCATCAGACAATGTTTCCTTCTGGGGAGGCTCCAAACGAACTGCGGGGTCAACCCAGCATCACCCAGGACTCCCCACTGCCGGCCCAGACCCCCCCGAGCTGCGGTGTGAAGGTGATGACAGAGCACTGCACGGCCCGCACGGTGCCCGACCCTCTGCTGCAGGAGGGGGACCTCAGCAACGACATCGATGCTCTGAATCCATCCCTCACCGACTTTGATCTCCAAGGTAGGGATCCAAGGTAGCCCTACGGCGTAGATTTAGGTTGTAGTACATCACAGCCCAGCACGGTGGCAGTATTCTGGACGCTGCCCCCAGGAACCATAGAATCGTTAATGTTGGGAAGGACTTTTACAATCATGAGTCCAACCATCAACCCATCCCCACCCACAGAATCACAGAATGGATTGGAAAAGAACTCAAAGATCACCATGTCCAACTGCCATCCCATCCCCACCATGCCCACTAACCGTGTCCCTCAGCAAGAAACCTTCAGTGATGAAGATGAGAAACGCAGCCCTGCTGCAGTCCCTTAGCGAGTCCTTTCACTGAGATAAGTTTAATGGAAAGATGAGAAACTTTCTGTTGCACTTTAGGAAAAAAAAGCCAAACCATCATAGAATGGGTTGGGTTGGGAGAAACCCCAAAAATCATCTAGTTCCAACCCCTGTGCCACAGGCAGGGTTGCCAACAATTAAGTCAGGCACCAGTTCAGGCTGCCCAGGGCCCCATCCAACCTGGCTTTGAACAGGGATGAGGCATCAAGTCATATTTCTGATTTTTTTTTGGTCATGAAATCGTATGTCCAGTAATTCAGCATGCCATTCAGATAAGCTATGTCGTACAAAGACAGTAAGCCCAGTTGTGCAGTAATATTATCTGCAGATTCACTTTCAGGATCTCACAAGAAATTACAGAGGCAATTTCTCCTTTCCAAAATTGGGGTTTTCTTTCCACAAGAAGTTACACTTCATGAGGGCACAGTTAGTGGTCATGGTGGGGATGGGTTGATGGCTGGACTTGATGGTCTCAGTGGTCTTTTCCAACCCTAATGGACCTGTAGTTCTACTACTCTGTGATATATTTGCAACAGAATCTTGCCAATTTTCAAGCAAAGTTATTCTCTTAACATAATTCTGCTTTCCCCAAAATTTATGCTTTTATGGAAACAAACTAATAGCAACTAAACCATCACAAGTGACTAAGAGTACTTACACACACAGCACACGTAGCTGTGTAATTACCTATTTCTTGGGTGTTTCAAAAAGCACAGGCAAAGAAAGTTAATCAATCCTTTCTGTTTTGTCCCAGGCAATCTCTGGGAGGAGCTGAAGGATGACAGCCTAGCTGTGGACCCCCTGGTTCTCATTTCATCATCCCCAACGTCTTCCCAGTGTTTCCCTTCTCACTGCCAGATGGAGAACAGCAACACAGCCACCATCCCAAATGGAACCCCACACAGTAACCTCCCCGACCTCCAGCTCACTACTCTTTACTCTGCCTTTATGGAGTTGGATACAGTGTCTCCTGCCTACCTGAGTAATCCTGGATCCAAACCTATAGCACTAATGTGAACCACAGCTATCATTCTTCCTATCCACACACAGCCCAAGCCATCACACGTGCCAGACTGACACCTACGACAAGAGCTGAAATTGGAATCAGAGACCTTCCAGAACTCGTCTGCGGGATATGTAGCCTTACTACAGTAATTTTCTACTTCAAAAAAAGAAGAAAAAAAAAGAAGAAAAAAAAAAAATGAAAAAATGAAAAAAAAAGAAAAAGAAAACTATTTAAAGATAACACTGTTAACTGCTGTGCCAGTCGACACCATTTTATTAAGGCACTCATCCTCTGCATCTTCCTGATACAAATGACTGTAAGAAGAAAACGAACGATTTTCAGATATTTTTTATGAAAGCTGCTTGCAAAAAAATACTCTAACTTATTTCCTGAAGCCAACGATGTCAACGTCATCTTCTAAAGACCACTACATGCATAAAAAATCCTCGTACTAAAACGTTTGTAGTCTCCTTGAAAGGATTTCTGGGTTTTGATAACAAGAGCGCGACGTGAAGATTCTACAAGTATTAGAAGACCAAGGAGTGGCTGCTGACAGACTAAACCAAAGCAACAAATGTACTTTAATGAAAAATCTATGGTTTACTGTGTTTAAAAAGAAATTCAAGACTCTTTTTTTTTTTTTTTTTTTAATAAAACAGACAAACAAACCAAAAAAAAACCTGCTGTAATAGAATTTCTACTTGGCTGGAAATCATTTGTATTCATTCCTCTACTGTTGTCCAGATGAGCTGAACAGTGAGATGAGCTATTCAAGCACTAAATCAAGGTTTTGCTTTAATTTCTACTATGCTTTTCCGATAAAGACAGAGAATAATAATGATTGCAGCTAGCCAAATCTGGAGAGCATTGCTATTTCAACACCCAGCCAATATCCAATGCATCCATTGGGGTCTTGGCTGGTGCTGAACTAGCCCACACTTTGGTATATTTGGCAGTATGTTACTGCTCCTAATGTGAATTAACACATAAAGTACGCTCTCTCGGATGACATCTCCATTCATGCTCTATGGAAACATGGAAGAAACCGAGCAGGTGAAAGTTTCATAGAATCATTAAGGTTGGAGAAGACCTCCCAGATCCTCAAGTCCAAACGCCAACCCATCAAACCCGGTGGAGTAAGAGTAGGTCACTTACACTCAGGTTCAAATCTGCACCCTCAGCTATGCCTACCAGCCTACACTTAAACCAAAATCAGATTAGGGGCAGACAGATAGAGGAGATTTAGAAAGAATACATGTGACATAACCTCATAATCTCTCGTCATGAAGGCCACGCTTGAGCCCCTCTCGTTCTGCGTTGCTACGCAGCTAACAATCTTCCCAACATTGGCAGAGGGAGTGATGTGATCACAAAAATGCTTAAGAACGTACCAGAAGGGCATTAAGAAGTTCCATGAGTCTAAAAACACAGCAGAACTGTAATAAAGTATATGTGATTTAAGCAATCCTGGAGACTGGCACGTGAAAAACCCATTAATACCGACAGTACGACTACAGGCAATACCAAGATGAGCCACAGAAACTCAAAATTCATAAATATTAAATATAGATATATATGATTTTTCTACATTAAGGACTTAATTTAAGTGGAAAGCAATTCATATATCCTAAGATCTCCATTTAGCAGACCGTGGTACTCTTTCAGATGCACTAATGCATTCTATACATGCAATCATACACACGATCACAACCAGAAGAGAAAAAAAGAGAGAAGCCTAAGCTTCATAATATAATCCATGTTTTCCATGGTAATAAGTCTTTGAAGAATGACCAGATGTCAAGCACAGAAAGGGAAATTAACACCCTGACGTGTTTTTCCTGTATTTTTGCACAACTTTCTTGACATACTGTATCAACAAGGCTTGTCCTCCCTGTGTAATTGCTAATTTATTCTAAGCACTTTATATTTTCCAATGCATTCTATATACGAGACACACAGAAATTAAAAGCCATTCCATAATTTTTCTTCTGTTAAGAAAAAAAAAAAAGAATAATTCATTAAAAAAGACTGCAAGTTATTAACTTATATAAATAATCTGGCTTCCCTCCCCTTTAGGCTCTTGTATGGAGAGTTTCACTGTCTTGCTTCAGTGCAGCATTACTGATTATGACATGTAACAACAAACACTGACATATGGGAACGTGAAGAAAGAGCCATATGATAAATTATAATTCCAGAAAAAAAAAAATAATAATAAAAAAAAACCCTAACCCATACCACGCAATAAGAATTGTGCACACACTGCAAATCTCTGTGAGATACGTTTGCATTAAAGACCATTTTAAGCTCTTGTATGGAGAGTTTCACTGTCTTGCTTCAGTGCAGCATTACTGATTATGACATGTAACAACAAACACTGACATATGGGAACGTGAAGAAAGAGCCATATGATAAATTATAATTCCAGAAAAAAAAAATAATAATAAAAAAAAACCTAACCCATACCACGCAATAAGAATTGTGCACACACTGCAAATCTCTGTGAGATACGTTTGCATTAAAGACCATTTTAAGTAGCAGCGCCAATACGGGGGGAAAAGAATGAAGTTTTCCCAGTCTGAGGTTAATGATGTTTGCTTAATCAGCCTGAATCAAAAGCATTATGCAAACAAGCGAGAAAAACAATCTTAATTACCATAAAAATCTCTTATTATGAAACACAGTGTTCACTCCTGCCCTCCCTGGCACACGATTAGGAAAACATTTGCACCCTGAAGTTTAGGATTTATTAGCTCAACTCTGCGCGTTTCATTTGAACATCAGAAAATTCAAAGAACAGAAACGATATCTGAGCTCTGCTTTCAGCCTCTTCTTCCTCGACGTGAGTGAGCTCAGATTTACTGTTGCTGCCAGACCTCTGACCAAAGCGGGCTGCCTGCTATGCGTTTCCCTGCTCCTGTTATAAAATCATCACCTCCGAAAGGTTCATTTCCTTTTCTACACACTGTGCTTTTCAGCTTAATCTCTCAAAGCCTTGGCACAGCACTGAGCCACTTAGAAATGTGATTAGTGGTGTTATGGGACAGAGAAAGCACGACGTAGAGCATCAGTGCTGCTTCGTGCCTCTGACTTACGTGGGATGGAACAAATAATTGGAGCGTAGGGCTGAGGTAATTGGTGGCTATTGATTAGTAGGGAAAGTTTCTTCTCGTAAGGAGTGCTGATGGCAGTGGCACAGCTGCACAGGGAGGTGCTGGGGTCACTGTGGAGGTGTCCCAGAGCTGTGGGGATGTGGCACTGAGGGCTGTGGGCATGGCACGGATGGATCTGTGGATGCAAGAACTCTTTTCTAACCTTAATCATCCTGTGACTCCACGTCCTCGAGAGCCAGAATTCCTTTCCCAGAATGCTGACCTTGCTGCACATCGTTTCTCCACAGATAAGCACAGCACAAGGCCAGCACACAGCGCTGAGCAGCTGCAGGTCTTGCTAAAGCTGCTGGTTCAGCTGGCCGACTGACAAAGCACCAAAACATCCCTTTGCTCAGGAGCCCATTTCTGACCCAAAGATAAGAGAAAAAAAAAAAAACAAAAAAAAAAGTTGGACTTCTTATTCCCCACAAAACAACTAGGCTCGGTCATCGTTAGGTGCATTACTCAGTTTTTTTAATCACCAGGAAAGCAATTATGCCAAGCAAGGTGCAGTACGACACAGGAGGGAGGGGGATGGTGACTGATGGCCTCACCTCACAGCCAGGCAGCCATCAGAACCACGAGTGGCAACTGCTGGTGGGGGCATCCAGCCCCATTCGGGGGGACCTGAAGGAGGAAGGGAAAGGCTGGTGGGTAGAAACCAACCCAGCACCGCGCAGGCAAAGCTGTAATGGTACATTGAAGGAAATACTCAGGGCCCCTGCAGTGGGTGGGGATGAGTAATGAGCTATAAACGAGGCAGGTGTGGCCCTGCAATATTTCCTATGCTTTGCTTTCCTCCCCAGAAACCACCACGGAGGGTTTGTGCCATGCACTGTAAGGCTGGGAAGGGCCTTTTGGGAAAGGATGATGTGAGGTAGGAGTTTTTCAGTAGAAGTAATTTTTTTTTCCAAAAAAACTAGGGAAGGGGATTTGCCCAGCCTGGGTGAGCAAAGAATTTAAGATCTCATTCATCAGCTACTGAAGAATTTAACTTCAACCACATGAAGGAGCCCAGCGTGTTTGTGCCTGTTGGAGCACCAGGTCCAAGTGATTGCTTGAGGCGTTTACCTTTAGCTCCGTAACTTCAGAACATCAGAAGGAAAAAGAAAGAAAAAGAGAAAGAAAAGGGGGAAAAAAAAAAAAAAGAGAAGGAAGGAGGGGAGAAGGAAGGAGGGGAGAAGGAAGGAGGGGAGAAGGAAGGAGGGGAGAAGGAAGGAGGGGAGAAGGAAGGAGGGGAGAAGGAAGGAGGGGAGAAGGAAGGAGGGGAGAAGGAAGGAGGGGAGAAGGAAGGAGGGGAGAAGGAAGGAGGGGAGAAGGAAGGAGGGGAGAAGGAAGGAGGGGAGAAGGAAGGAGGGGAGAAGGAAGGAGGGGAGAAGGAAGGAGGGGAGAAGGAAGGAGGGGAGAAGGAAGGAGGGGAGAAGGAAGGAGGGGAGAAGGAAGGAGGGGAGAAGGAAGGAGGGGAGAAGGAAGGAGGGGAGAAGGAAGGAGGGGAGAAGGAAGGAGGGGAGAAGGAAGGAGGGGAGAAGGAAGGAGGGGAGAAGGAAGGAGGGGAGAAGGAAGGAGGGGAGAAGGAAGGAGGGGAGAAGGAAGGAGGGGAGAAGGAAGGAGGGGAGAAGGAAGGGAAGAAAGAGGAACCCTCACTATGGAAAAAAAATTACTATATAGCCAGTGGATCAAACTGCAGTGCTTTTGGTGCAAGATTTTGCTTTGGGTAGAAATAATCTCTCATTTCAGCTTCTCTTCAAGAAATCTGAATGCTAGCTGAAATAATAGTTGCCAAAGATGTGACACTTGTACTTAGATTTCGTGCAAGTGTCTCCTGCCAGACAGCCCCAGGAGCCCTATGCATCTATTTTTTCAGCTGCAAAGTACATTTCTGTAGTATTGTTTCAAACCTGATTTATAGCATGTAGCAGAACTCCACCAATTCTTGAACTGGAACCATTGCCTGACTCTCTATAGCTCAACTACGAAGGTGCTACATGATCCTGTTTGCTATTTCCCTCTTCTGATTCATTCTGTCATTCAGCAGGAGAAGGAAAACCAAAGGTGTTTGGAACTCGTATCCTCCCATATATATTAATGTTCATAAAATAAATATTATGTATTTCACATATCACAGCTTCCCTGCCTGCTTTTATTTCTTGCTACGCATTACTTTCATACACCAGCATCATTAAGTCACAGGAAGATGGACGCCCTTGAATAATGAGCAATAACCCATCACCAACCTGTGCTCACCTCACTGCAGGGTTCAGCGTCGCACAGCTCCAAAAAATGAAGATGGAACGACCTCCAATGGCTCCACTTCACTTCAGATGTTTTGCCTTTGGTCACTGTGGCAGAGACACGAATCACGATGTCACAACAGCTCCTACAGTCAGTTCTCCATAGAGCAGCTGGCAGAGTTTCCCGAAGCACAACCAGCTGCAAAACAGCCATCTGCAGGAGTCTTGGAGAATAATTCACTCTTAATTACGCCCCGAAAGATTCTCACCCATCAGAAGGCTGAACCCCATTTCAAACTTTAATTAATTGTCCTCCTTACGTAGCTACAAGCCACAGACGAGCTTCTACACGTGCACTGCCATCACCTGAAAGTGAAGGTGGTTACATCCACTGGTGCAAAAACGGCATTAAAACATTGAGGAAAAGCAACGAAAACTTACTTTCCATCCACGCTCTGTAACACAAAAATCTATCATTAAATAACACGCCCTGTAAAAGAGACAGCATTAAAGAACGGCCAAGCACCTCCAATCTCTAAGATCAATAATTTATTTCATTTTTTAGTATTTATTTTTTTTACATTTTGGATGTTACAGGAGAAGAAACACTCGCTAAGGAGAGTGACACGTTGAACCATTTGCCCTGGCTCGTGGAAGAAATTAAAGCATATTGCCTAGATGCACATTTATGTCTAAACTGCCAATATCCAATTAAGCAAATGTCCATCCCTGCCCCGTCCTTGCGTAGGTCAGATTGAAGTTCTCTCCTCCTACAGGAAGACTGAATTGTAGCATCAATCTTTGTTCTCCACCTTCATCCATCTGCAAACAAGTCGAGCAGATGGGAACCAAAGCCACGACAGTGGAATCAGTGCCAGTGTTCCTTTTTTTTCCTTCTTTTCCAACCGGTTCCTCGCTGCCCCAGAAGGTACAAAGAATTATAAATGAACTGGATAAAAATGCTCCTAACGTTTTTCTCAATGGCGTATTAACTAGAATCCTACTCTCCTTCCACAAAAAATATATAGATATATTTTTTTTATATAAATACATTTTAATACAGACAATCCTGACTCTATGCTAAAAAAAAAAAGTCGATGTCACATTCAAACAGGGTTCCTCAGCGTAGCATTGGGGTGCAAGCAGACAGCACAGTGGGCATTAACACAGTGACCCTAGGGAGGCAGTTACTACAGAACAGATACAGACACACAGTTCCACCCTCTGTCAGGCTGTGCTGTGATATCAGACATAAGCGAGCATCACATTCTTCAGATACAGTTCCGTGCTTAGAAAATGATAATGAACAGCCAACGAGATTTCACGTAGGGAAACATTTCTGTAAACAGTGCTCCACGTTAATCACACTCGTGCTGGGCTGCTGGCATCATCATGGCATGGATGGAAGGGACCTCAAGGACCATCCACCACTTCCAACGCCTTGCCCACTCCAAATCTCCAGAGAAAAAGCATTTACATCTATACCACCACTACAACTTTGGGCTCCAATCAGCTGCAATTAACATTTTTCCTATCCTTGTCCCCCTCCCTCCTTTTTTTTTCCCCCAAAGATAACTTTTACCACTGCAGCAACGCACGTAAACCCATCTCATGACCATCACACAACACATACAGTTCTGATGGCTCTTCATTTTTTGGCCATCACGCAGTTTTCAAAACTGAGAAAAGACTTTCTGCATTAAGAATGGGATAAATCCTCATCAGGGGGAGTTAATTCAGAAATGTCATGATATAAAGGACATCTTCAGCATATATATATATTCAGCCTAAATTATTATCTCATATATATCTCATATATATATATATATATATATATATATATATGTCCATATGTCTCAAAACATATATATATATATATATATGAGATAATAATTTAGGCTTTGCTCAGTGACAGGAGAACAAAACTCCTGAAATTGAAACTATTCTTGTTGTGCTCTTGAAAATAAATCATTCTATTTCTCCCTCTGAAGTTTGTGGCTTATTGGACCACGCAGCCAACCACAAACGTTTTACCACTGTTTTTCCTTGCAAACTCTGAAATTTAAATGAATTTCAAGTAAAATAAGAAAGTTTGGGATATAACTTCCCTATTCTTTTTTTTTCAAAAGGACACCATAAGCACCCACTTCTTTACCTAAGGTTAATTCAGTATCAGCACACATCTAGGCGACATCACCTGGTGAGAGATGACGAGTCACTGCTAACATAACCTAGGTTGGATTTTGATGTGGCTTTTTTTTTTTCCATTCAAAAAGCCAGGACCCAATTTTCCACGCTGGTTCATCCGAACAGAGCTACAGTGCTAAATAATTACAATCAAATACAATTACAATTAAAATGAGAAAAATAACATCATCATTCTGGTGCTGCTTACGGGCAAAAGCAGTGTGTTCCAAGTCAACAACGTAGATTTCCATCTGGTTATGCAGCAGTGTAAAGGAAACTCCCTCCTGGTCAATGATTTCCATGTTTGTAAATAGTGTGAGCGGAGATTTGAAATGAATGCAAACATGTTTGCACGTGAAACGGAGCCATAATGATAACCGTGGCAATGGGAAACACAAAAGAACTTCCCACGTATCCCACGGGAAAGTCTGGTTGTTTCCATTGGCTTAGGAATAGGGATTTATTTGTAGGAAATCGTGGAGGCGTCAAAAAAATAAAATAAAATAGAAATAAATGAAAAGAGAACAGTCCTCGCTCTGAAAAGCTGAAGTTAAATAGGTTGGAATTGATGTTATTGAAAACGCCCCACAATTTTCTCCAGGTTTAAAGTATTCCTGTCGTTAGAAAACAAGAAATACACATAGTAAAATATCTCCCATATGGCTCACACTGAATTTTCTATTAGCCTGAAATTAGGACCCATCCAATCTCAACAGTAAGCAGATGTGGGGACAGAGATCAGCTGTGAGTAGTTGGTCCTCCTGTGTTTAACCACACAATGCAGGACGTCAGGAAGTCCATTCCACAAAACTGTTGGGAACTACTGGGAAAAATGCAACTTTATGTTCTTTTCTCATAGGGACCTACTGAGCTGATTACAGCATTGGTTTTTTTTATGAAATTACTTTCATTTTTGAACTCCTGAAGACTTAGAAGGACGTAGCATTAAAAGGGAGCAGAACACGACCATCTCAGCTCAGCAAACAACAGTTTGCACACTGGTGCTTAGTTGGATAACCCAAGACTGACGAGAGGCTGCACCAAAATACAGGAATACACAAAGACAACAGAGCTGTTTGAAAGGTAAGACTGGCGATTCTGGCCAAGCACCATTACTAGAAGTTATTACTACGAACAGCAGGAAAGTGCTGAGAGATAGGAATGATTAAAACAAATAAGCAACACCTCCAACTATACAGGGTGCTACTTACAGACAGCCTCCTGCCTTCACTTTGCACATTCAGGAGTCGAAACAACATCAACGCTCAAACCTGATGTCACTGAATATAAAGATGAAGGGAGAAAAGGGTGGGGAGGACACAGACTTTTGGAACTGTTCTCAACTTTAATCACTGCTGTGCTATAAAACTTGCTGATCCGTAGCTCAAAGCGTAATACAAATCAGGAGGAAACTCTTTGCAACCCTCAAACAGCCGTAGGCAAGATGTTGAGTTTTATACATTACCAACAAAAAACAGCAATAAATACAAGTCTGATCGTGATAAGAATTACTGATTGATAGCAGCTGTGTCAGAACAGTGGTTTCTACATACTTTCTTAACAATCGACCTTAAAAAAAGAAAAAGCTGTAACCCAAACTCATTGTATTTTCTTCAGAAAATGGCATCCTTCAGGTGGTGGAGTCCCCATCCGTGGAGGTGTTGGAGAACCATGGGGATGTGGCACTGAAGGATGCGGGCATAACGGGGTGGGTTGGGTTGGACTTGGGGATTTGAGAGCTCTTTTCCAACCTGAATGGTTCTGTGATGCTATGAAGCGTTCAAATACCTGACAGTGACCTCGACCCAGTAACAGCACACGGCCTCCCTGCTCTTACACCACATCTGCAACCATTCGTAGCTGTCCTGTTTGACTTAAGCTGTGACCAAAAAGAGGTTCATCACGACTGGAAATGGTATTTTATGAAAATTAGTACAACCACACGTATCTGAGGCTAACATTGAACATTCCACTTCAACTCACAGGAACAGACATGGAGACATCAAGTATTTATAGGAATATCTACAGACTGCAACTGCCTTTTTTTCCTCTTTTTAAGTATCGCTGATCTTTAGAGTAAGGGTTTCATGACAGCAGGCAATTGGGAAAAATGAAGGAGGGAAGCTTTGACCCTGCACAACCTTCTCAGGTTTGGTTTTGCATGCACTATTCTATTGACATTGCTACTTCATTGCACTATTATCTTCCTAAGAAGTGCATCCTGAGAAACTTGTGCAAGGTCGTTCTTAAACTTCTTACAGAGAGGCTTAAAGCCTGACATTGTGAGAGTTGCTGCTTCACCTGTATTCATACCCAGTGCAAAACAAAGGGAAAACTCTGACATAACACACTTCAAATTCAGATACAAATGAGAGATTGGACATTCCACACTTTCTGACTGCCTTGGACAAATTAGCGTTGCTCTAACGAGCATTGCTGAAGCCCTTGTCTTAATGTTGAGCACAGATTAAAGAAATAGGCATGTATGACATATAGTACGGACAAGCTGAAAGGTATCTATGAAAAATAAAGCTAAAATCCTTTTTTTTTTTTTTTAGCCAGACTAAATTCAGTTTGCAGAAACTGAAATTAATGGAGGATGTGTAGAGGGCTTGTAGACACCCAACACTATGTTCTTCCATCTGAAATGCAAGACTGATGAAACTAGTGGTCTTCACTGCACGTTTCGTTGCTTCCAAGATTTAAAAAACATTACGCAGAAGGAGCAAAACAAAGGGATGAGATGCTTATTTAGAGCAATAATCCAAAAGGTGAAACTCGATTCTGTAAGGTTTTCAGCTGGATGCACAGGTTAAAAGTGGCCGTGCTTTTGAAGCATTCACAACAAGGGCCAAGCAAACAAAACCCTGCGTTTGCATCCGTCCACTCACACGTTTCTCAAATTGCATTCTCTGAAACCCAAAGGATACGTGAGGGCAAGTAGACAAATCTGCAGAATTAGGGCAAAATCCCACAGGTCCCACAAGGCCATGTTCAAAGCAGACACCTGAAGAACATAGGGAAGTGGTATCCAAAGTTCACGTAGCATCGTAGAACCGCCCAGAGCTCTGAAGATCTGGGTCTGCTCAAAGAGATGAGGCTGGTCATGAAACTCCTACTGTGGCAGAGTCCTTGGTTTGTGGATCCGTGTCCAGCTGTAGGCAACTGAACCAAAGGTGTCGGTGTCCCTGATGACTTCAATTGGAAAGCAAAGGCCAGCCCAGGTTGGCTGTCCATCCCGCTCTCAAGGTCCTCCGCTGTATGAATAATCTGCCTTGTTGTGCATCACCAGCTTGTTATCTACGAAGTAGAAACTGTCCGACTGTGTCTCGTATGGATGGAGGATCATCTCTCGAACTGCAGGAGGAAAAAAAAAAATCAGCTGTGTTAAACAGAAGCCCTGCTGAGACAACAGGCTGCACTGGCTTTCCTGTAGACTTTGTTTGAAGGCTCTTTGAAGGAACTCATAATCCAGATATGTTAAGGCACCATACAGCATCTAAGGGCTCTACCCATCCTCAAAACACTTCAAAAGAAATCTCTCGTGGTGTGGCAACAAGCAAGCAGCAATCATTTCCATAGGCTGCAGTGTGAGGACAAGGTTACTGATGTACAAGATGAGGGGTTATAAAGAAGATAAGGTTACACAGATGCAATACTGATGCCCATAGTAAAACACATGAGATAACATGACAGTAATTGAACTTACTGAGATCCTCCGAGAGCTGTGGGAATTCATAGATGTGCTCACACGTGTTCTTACTGCTGGGGATGCAGAACCCAAACTCAAAATCAAAACTCTTCAGCAGCTGATCGCGGAAGTAATGCCTCTCAATCATGCGGAAGTTGTTGATGGGTTTGTCCCCTACTGTGAATTCCACCCTGGGGAGGAAGAATGAGAGAGAAATGAGCTTTCTGCTCAAGTAAGGGTTTCGAGCATCCCTATGTCAATCACTGCAAGATCCTTGTTGCACTGGGTTGCCATTCAAGTTTATTTAATTCTGCAGATGGGTATTAAAAAAGCAGATGTACAAATAGACTTCTTTGGTCCTTTTCTGCTTTATGAAGGGGGAGAAGTTAGAAGCAGCACTATATTTAAGTTTCTCTTTACCACGAGGCATGACCTCTTAGAGAAAGGTAGGTATTGGTATCATATGATGTGCTGAATTTTAAGCTAGAGCAGGAGTAAAGAACATCAGTTCTTCATCTGGAGCTGATAGGAACTACGTGATAGGAACTATCACACTGCAAACCAATTTCTAAACATAAAGGAGGTTTATGCTAGGAGCCCTAACCAGTGGTCAATAGAGTACTGTGGGCTTAATGCCATATTAGCAGTGGGCATATGTTCTTAATTAGATTGAATTTAAACCTCAGTGAACGTAAAGAAAAACAGAGATAACAAAGAACTGCCATGTAGTGACACATGTCCCTCTAAAATATCTAGTAAAGGTACAGAAGCCCACCAGCCTGCTCCCAGGGAGGCCAGAAGGCAATAATTGGGATATAAGGGAAAAATCCTTCTCCAAAGAGCAGTGCTGCAGTGGCACAGCTGCACAGGGACATGGGGGGGGTCACCATCCATCCATGAGGTGTTCAGGAACCGTGGGGACGTGGCACTGAGGGCTGTTGGCAGGCATGGTGGGGTGGGTTGGGGATCTGAGAGTTCTTTTCCAAGCTGAATGACTCCGTGATTCGATATAAGCTAAAGGGATGGAGGAAACAAACCATCCAGCAGAGATGTTGGGAGATCCCCATCACAACAAACGGTCCCTATTATTAAATCAACTCAACTTCCTGGTGGGACGGAGAAGCAAAGAGCCACTTTTTACGTATCCCAGTAAGGAGAAGCAGCACGAGGAGCTGTTACTTACGTGGCCCCCACCTGGCGCAGGCGAAGGAAAGCTGGGGTGAACTGGTAGCGCACAAAGCGCCCCGCGTTGGGGTCAACGTCCTTCTTGTCATTGTGTTCACGTTCTGCAAAAGTGCAAAGACTGCATTGGGATGGCATTCCTTCCTAACCAACCCACTGTGGAAGCTGGTGCTATGTTCCTCATTGGGTGGTTTATTCCTCTGCCTCTCTTTCTGTACCCTGGGGCCAATCCCGTTGAGTTGGCAGAGTTGGAAATTGGTTCCTTTGAACAAAAAAAAAAGAACTAAAGGTCCTTCTGGCAGAACAGCGAGCACACAAAGAGCCCTCTGTGAAGAGCCTGCGTGAGCATGACTGTGTGTTTTAACTAAGAAAACGTATATTACGAGCAAAAAAGATTCACAGGTGAACGCTTAAGGCTCTGCCACCAAACTGAAGGACACATAAAATACTATGAACTATCCATTAGAGATTCCAATCCTGATTTTCCTTATTGAGGAAAGGTGAAAGTCTGGTTTTTGAGAGAGGTTATAAATTGGGAGCTTCAGAAATGATCTGTTCACTGTCAAATAGTGGATACTTGACAAAGTTAGTATGCAGCAGGTCCAAGGCAAAAGCAGTGTTAACCACAGCATGATGTTAAGCAGGGAGATTCTTTGCCATAGGACACAGGAGATTCTGCATTGGCTCAAGGCATTGGTACATGGGCTGAAGAAATAAGGGTTGTTAAATACAAGGACATCATCTGCACAGTCATACGTGAGCTGACGGGCTCATGAGCAGCCAACACATGCTGACCTCCTCCTCCTTTGCTTCTATTTACAACATCCATCTGTCCTTTCTCATCACAAATGGAGGTCATAATACAGGAGCAATTAATTCTGCCCACTGTATTGGTACAGAGGAATACCTCAACAGTGTTTCTGCTGCAGGTTGGGAATCCAGCCCTCCTGCAGGTGAAAGTTTCTCCTGTTTGGGGGGACGTATTGAGTAAAAGGGATGAAAAAAGGCAAAAGGAAGCAGGTGTTAATATTGGTTCGTTCACAAAGGCAGTACTGTGTGCACACCCACCTGATGCTGCTGGCTTGGTGATTTCAAACAACACTGTGCCTGATTCCATGTCCCGGATTTTAAACCTGGTGAAGTCTATCTTGTAAACGTTTTCCTCTGGAGTGCATAGGTAATCTGCAGAAAAAAAGCACACTGATATGAAGGCTTTGTGTCCACGAAGGCAGACCCAGCACCGCGTGCTCACGCTGCCCAGCACTCAGAGGTCATCACCTTTTCCCAACTTTGTGCCAATTGCTTCTGGATCCATTTCTCCTTAAGGGCATTGAGAGCAGTCAGTGCCTGCACCAAATCCTTGCCTTCTCAGGGTAAGAGGCTTTGCCTTTTTAAAAACTGCCCTCTGGCAGAATGTGAGCACTAAGCAGCTTTACGGGCACTAAGCCGACTGCACCGACTGGAGCAGGATCCCCATCCCCACCCCATCTCCCCTCTCTCCAGACAAAGCACGGCCTCTTCCCTCTACCAGCACTCATCCCATGCAAGGACTCATCCCTCAGCACTGAAAATGGCGTTGAAGCTTTTCCCTGTGCTGGGAAGCAGGGAGCCCAGGGCACCTTCCCCAGAGCACAAAGGCAAGTCTGGAGCTGCGTCTGTCTGC
This sequence comes from Chrysolophus pictus, assembly GCA_037305975.1. Lineage (NCBI taxonomy): Eukaryota > Metazoa > Chordata > Aves > Galliformes > Phasianidae > Chrysolophus > Chrysolophus pictus. Next base: position 5,934,013 of record CM074594.1, read on the forward strand.
AAGTTAATTATTAAGTGTTTTCCTTCTGCAGAATTCCTGCCCATCCAGCACCATGGCAACAGCTTTATCCCCCTCCTTGGCAGCAGTGTTGCTACAGAAACAGTGTCCATGACTCATCCACAGGAGAGGAGAGCAAATCAGAACCACCGGAAGGGAGAAAACCCCAAGCAGAATCCCCACCGGGCTCCTGCCCATCACTGCCTGCATCCCTGCACTAGTTTTTCCAATAGAAAATATTCAAAAACCTTCATTTATTTTGATAGGTGCACCCTGTATCTAATCAGATGGCATCTGGGGAAAGAATCGTGGAATCATTCAGGTTGGAAAAGAGCTCTCATCCCCAAATCCAACCCCAACCCATCCCACAGCCCTCAGTGCCACATCCCCACGGTCCTCCGAAGCTCCAGTAGGTGAAGCAGATCATTACAAGAAAGGCAGTTTTTGGTTCTTGCTTCTTTCACTTCCTCCAAAGCAGGTAGCATTGTTTCCCTGCTGTGAACCCAATAATCACAGCGTCTTCCTGAACGAGCCCTCACCTGATGCAACACTGATGAACAAGTGATGAAGGAATGGACACATGAACATATTAGGAAACCCAGCAGATTGTCTTTTAGTCTGAAATACCCAGGGTAAATACTACAAAAACAAATCACCAAAGAGGACCCTTTCCTCCTAAAGCACAGTGGGTTGCTATATCCAAACCCAACTTTATTCATATAATAATGATGAATAATGATTCACAAGCTCCAAACCCAAAGTTATTCACGTTTATGACTATCTCAGGAGAAACAGGACAAGAGGGGATGGCCTTAAGTTGCACCAGGAGACCATCAGGTCAGACATTAAGAACAATTTACTCTCCAAAGAGCAGCGATGCATTCACACTGCTGCCCAAGGAGGTGGAGGAGCTCCCATCCACGGAGGTGTTCAGAAACCACGGGGATGTGGCACTGAGGGTGATGGTCAGCGGACATGGTGGGGTCTGTATCATGCCCAAAGATCTGCAAGTGCCTGTCCTTACCAAGTAGGTTATTTAGTGGATGAGGTCGGGTGTTACTCACAAGGGTAAGAAGGAACTCAAGCTCTGGTGGTGAAAAGGAATGTAAATTGTGAGGATGCTGTATAAGAAACAGACACGATGACAGTGGCTTGCAGTAGGATCGCCTCTCCCCATCACAATGACAAGAATTTAGGGAATGAGAAGACTCCAGCTGCCATCCGGACCTGTTTCTTAACATGCATTAGCCAACAAGGTCAACAGCTATTTTAAAGACCACTCCCCAAGATGTAAGCCAGGTATAAAGCAGAGACGACTGCAGAGGAATTGCTGGGAGCTGGAGATTAGGAGATTATCAGATTGAAGAGACTCAGGAGGAAGCGAGCAAAAATAGCACCAGCCCAGCCAAGACTGGGAGCGGTGACGCAGGACAGAGTGCAGGACCTCAAGGGGAAGGCAGGGCACGTTTCCATCAAAGAAAGAACTCAACCACCTCCCTGCCCTCTGCCTCACCAGTTCAAATCCCACAGCTTTCCATTCCCTTCGCCATCCCTGTTGGGGACAGACCGACCCTCAGGCTTTGGCAAAAGGACAAACCCTCTCAGCTCAGCCCTGGTGCTACCCATATACACCGTGTGTGCTCCCCTGGAGATCTCACAGCCCATCTTGCAGTGTGAGAGTGCTAACAAAGCCCTTCCTCAGCACAGCACTTCAAGCTGGGAGCCGTCACCAAGCCTTGAAAAGGTTCATAGCAGCGTCTGTTGTGCTGCTGAGGGAAGAAGTCACGGTGACAGCAGCTTGACACAGCTCTGCAAGATGGCTCTGCTGCAGGAAATCTGCCTCTCAAAACACTTCCACACATCACAGCCCCAGACAGTGATTCATTAACACCCCCCCACCGACACCCCCAGCTAATCAGAGCTCCTGATGCAATGAGTGGTCTCAATTAAACAGGGAAGGGAGGGAAAGTCGCAGCTTCAGGAACGGCTCTGAAGATTGATCTGCACGCATTGCTTCATGCTAACGCAGCTCAGCTGGAACGCAGTGCACCCACCAGGTGCCTGCCCTGACCACTGGGCCCCTCAGCCAGGCTGGCTAAAGCTGCTGCCTCTGAGAAATCCCAAATGACAGCTCACGGAAGAGATTACTTTCAGAAATGATTAAGCACGCCTTCCTTATTTTTAGGCTTTGTTTTGTAAGTGTTTCCAAGTATGTCATCAATCATTTATCCAACCTCTCGCTTTGCTAGCGTCAAAGAAGCCCTCAGAACAAAACTTAGAATAGCAAAACTTAAGATAAGCCTTATCCCAGCAGCGCAGACAAATTGCAATTGCCCAGAGCTGTGCTATGCATGGTGCTCTCAGCCTGAAGCTTACCCTTGGTTATGCATCAGTTTGACAACTGGCATCGTCACGTGGCAATAGGGGATGGCACTGCAAACGCTGTGATGCCATCCTCCTGCTGACCACCCATGGCTCCCATCCCAAAGCCAGACAAAGAAATCAAAGCTGTGCTGGAATTAACCTCGCCTGCAGGCAACGTGGGAGCAGCACAGCGTGACCTAGCAAACATTCAGCCTGGTCGAAGGCATCGGGGTCAGTGCTCAGCTCCTCTCCCTGCCCCACAACGCAGGACGTTGGCAGATGCACACCCCAATAACTGCAGACACACCGCTCTGATCCTCCTGCTGCTGCAGTAATTAATTGCAATTTGAACTGAGCTCTGCCCTGCTCCTTTGCTAATCCCAAGTTAATCACGTCACAAGGTTTTCCTCTTTTTGTAACCGCAGTTGGATGAGCAAGTAACAAATCCTGCTAATTGCAAAGAAAACGGTCCCTTTGCTTTACACCTAAACCCAGCCCTCCAAAAGACCCAGACACACCAGAGCAGCACCCTGGGTCCATCAGTTTGACCTCAGCATGTCCAGAAGTAATGGAGGATGTGACACTGCAAGGACACAGCACAAATATGCAGGACAGCTTGCATGCTCCCCCTTTAAGCTTATTAGAAAGGCATCAGGAACAGAGCAATGAGTAGCAGAATGAGCTCAACAGTGTGAGCTGCTGCGGTACTGGTCTAGAAGTTGGGATAAAAATGAGTTATCTGGGACTGTGAGGGATGTCCACTGCACCAGGATAGCGCTGCTATCAATTCCTGCCCAACCATCAGCTCCTGTGGCAGCTTCACGTGGGCTGGAACACCTGGATCTGGGAGTCAAAACTGGAGTCTGCAGGATACAAGTGGCCGTGGTCATGAGTTGGGATGACTTGGTGGTACAGGCACTAAGATTTGCAATGGAAAGAGTTAATTCAAGGAGTTTGAAGAAGAGAGCTTTCCTAAGAAGGAAAAAACGGAAGAGGAGTGGGAGAGGAGAAATTTTAACCACGTACTTCTCCATCCACCAATCTCTGACCCTTTAAAAGCCATACATGACCATGACACCACAAAGTCCTTGCCAGCTCCTCTTATTCTCCTGATGTTAAAACACAGACAGGGGAAACTATGTGCTGATCTTTCTCCTGGTCCAAGGAGGACTCGCCATGCCCTCTATCCCATATCCTCCTTCCCAATTCCAGGCACAACAAGCCACAGCCCAGACACTGCCCTAACTACAGGCACCAAGGCTGCATACTGTCCACACCAAGCTGAGAGCAGAAAGAATGAGAAAGGAGTTGTATCTAGGCTCCCATACAAACCTACAGGGATCTATGCACCAGAGATGGTGTGAACTTGGCCACATCCCCAATGCATGCAGGTCCTTTTGGATCACAACTTCACACCTCCACCATACACACGAGCAGAAGCAGAATAAGATACTTCATGGAGAGCAGGGAAGATGGATAGGAAATGCATGTGAGTGGTGCCCCATGGCAAGAAGATGCAGGAGAGCAGCTCTGCTCCCTGTGGAGTGATCAGCTCAGCTTTCCTACGCACTGAAAATGGGGGTGCTTACCAAAAGCAAACAGCAGCATCAAGGCCAGGGTGCCCAGATGAAGCCACATGAGGTCTGCACACTCCAGGAGCAAGGGCAGGGGGTGGCCACGTGCCTGCAGCCCCCTGAGAGGGCACAGCTGCATGCAGGGCCACGTGTGCTCCCAACAAGCAAAGCACTGAGCACAGCCATGGCTGGGACTCACCATCCAACTGCTGCTCTTCCAAGCATGCTGGCAGCACGCTCCAGTGCCTGCTGCTCTGATTTCTGGGCCTGGGCAGTGAGTCACAGCCCAGCACAGCATCTCAGCAGGGAAACAGACACAGCAGACCCCCCAGACCAGCACTCCCTGCAGGGCTTCCTCCCCTCCTTCCTTCCACCCAGCCCTGTGCTGCTCAGCCCCCAAGGCCGCCTGCATGCCCCGATACCCACAGCCACATCCTTTCTTTCTGGGGCTTCTCGTGGCACAGCTCTGCCTGCAGCACTGATCCTGCTCCAAGCACAGCCACCCATCACTGCCCCCTCCTCCCCTGCAGTAAGACAACACACACGGGATGCAAAAAGGCCTTTCAGGGGGCAGGAGGACACTGCCACAGCCAGGCTGGCCTGGAGCATGTGCCATCTCCCAGCTCAGCACGCTGCAATCCCAACAGGTCCAACAGAGCTGCTGCCACACAAGCACAACAGCCCCTTTAGCCCTATAGGATGCTCTCAAGACCACAGCAGCCCTACGGGGGTGAGAAAGGAGAAACCAAGCGGGAAGGCTGCAGGATGGTCACAACACTCCTCCCCATTGGATCTGTGACCCCATCCCGAGCCCCTCCAGCCCTCCCCCCCCTCTGCAGCTGAGGGTTCAGCCTGGCCCACCCATAGGACGGGCACAATGAGCAGCATCCCACCTCTGACCCTGCTTGGGGGGGAGGGGGGGAAGGGGGGTCCCACTCCGCAACATGAGCATCCCTGCAGGTCACCCCCATCCCTCACCGTCTAAGCTGGGTCTCCCCTCGCACCCAAAGCATTGCCCCCATCCTTCACCCCATACAAACGCGGTGCTCCCCCGCCCCACACCCAGCCCCGTACCGCTGGTGACCCGCTGCAGCCCCAGCACGTCGTCGGGCCCGATGAGCGCTTTCCGACCCAGCTCCTCCTCGGTCCGCGCTGCCGCTCCCCCGGCCCCGCCGCTCTTCTTCACCTTCATGGCCCCTCCGCCTCCTCCTCCTCCTCCTCCGGTGTGATCGGCCCCGCTAAGCGCTGCCGCCGGCCCCGCCGCACCGGGAGGGGCAGCACCGCCCCCTGCACGGACCGCCCCCCGGCACGGCACGGCACAGCCCAGCGCCGCCGGCAGCACCGCCCGGCATCGCTCTCAGAGCCCCTCACTGCACCCCGACAGCATCGGGCTGAACGCGTTTCTGTTTCCCCCCTACGACTCCCAAAGGGGTTCCCCCAACTTGAGAGCTTTTAGGTTAACGTGCCGAAGGGAAAAGCTCGACCTCAGTAATAAGTCTCAAACCCAACGCTCACCGACCCCATTAATAACTGCCTACAAAAAGTTGAACCCCACAACCCCCCCTCCCCCTCTGTGGGCTACGTACCTTTAAGACAGGACTCGAGGTGGACAAAACCCGGGGAGCAGAAGAGATTCACGCAGCCCCCCCGCTCCCCCCATCCAGCCCCCTGCACAACGGGGCAGATTGGGCAGGAGGGTTCTTTATTTACACATGAACACAGCGCAGGGCTGTGGGGTGCATGCAGGTCTCCCTCCCTTCCCTCAAGTCTCAGTAAGAGGGGTGCAAGCAGCAGTTCTAAGTGGAGGGTGCAAGACTCTGACTGTGAGCATCTCTCACCCCTGAAAGCAGCTTCTTCCCACTCCTGCATCTGGAACACACCCCCAGTCCGGGCCTGACCCAATGCAGTTCAGGGTGCCTGCCTGCACCATGATGCAATGCACTCTGTGAGGTCCCAGCCCTAAGGCAGAGCACCTTCCATGAGCTCAGTCCATCTTGGTGGGTTCCTTCTTGTTCTGCCTGGCCTCCCGGAGCATCTTAGCCAGGGAGAGGAGGATGGGGACAGCCATGGGCAGGAAGAGGGGGATGTAGATGGCGAATTTCTGGTCATCTGGGAAGTAGAGAAGATGGAGAAGAGAGGGGTCGAAGAACGCCCGCTCTGAGGAGGTGACAGCTTCCTTGCTGGCCTGGAAAGCCGAGTGCAGATGACCCTCAGCCAGCTCTGCCACGGCATCCTGTGCTGCAGCCACCGCTTGGTACACCTGCACAGCAACAGCACAGCAGTCAGTCCTCAACCAGAGAAGCAAACCTAAGGGGCCTTGCTCCTGGGCAGTGCCCCAGTGCTCTGCACAGGGCCAGCAGCTCCTTGCCCCCTCCACTCCCCACGTCAGGGTGTCCCAGCCCTACCTCTGAGGCAACGTCGTCTTTGATGACGATGTTACTGATCTGGTCCAGCAGCTGTGCCAGCGAGGTCAAGGTGGTGGACACAGTGGCAATATTCTCCAACGTATGGGCCCAGAGCAGGCGGTCCAGCTCCCAGTCGGCCAGTCCTTCATTCCCTGGGCTCTCCACCAAGAATTCAGGGGGCAGCTCCTCTCGAGAAATCCCAAATAGTAACCTGGGAACAGATGGGAAGGTCCCAGCCTGCATCAGGATGCGCAATGCACGTGCTCCTTGCTCTTTCCCCTCTCTGGTGCACTGAGTCCCAGCAGGGCTCAGCTCACACCCAGCAGCCTCCTGCATGTGGGGCAGGACAAGATCACACACACATCAGGACAAACACTCCTGACCAGGGAGTGGTGTTGGTTGGTGGTCAGCACCCCAAAAGCCACAAAAATTCTCCCAGAGCCCACAGAGGGGCTGAGCTGGTGGGCTCCAACATGGAGTTGTTGGGCTCTGATCTCATCAATGCACAAGTGGGCTTGGGGAGGGAAGAGCAAGTCCTCACCGGAGCTGGGCCAGGAAAACCTCCATCACTCTCAACATGTCCACATCCACGTGCAGCGGGAGGGAGGTTTGGGGTGAAGCAGGGACTTCAACATTGTAAATCTGCAGGAGAGTATGTCAGTGAGGCACAGCCAGAGCCTTATGGGGAGGTTAAGCACTGCTAACATTACAGCCCCATACCATGATGCCACCCCAGCGGGGGCTGTGGAAGGCATTGGTGGCCACTGGGGCTCCATCCTTGTCCTGGATGTAGAGTGGGGAGTGGGAGCGCTCTGGCACATACAGCAAGAAGTTCAGCACGGGGTAGAGTGAGGCAGCGCTGGAACCTGAAGCAGAACTGAGTCAAAGAACTCCCTTGGCCCACACAGACAAAGAGAGCACAGCCTTGCTCTTCTGTAAGCTGCAAGCTTCAAACAGAACACTCAGCCCAGCAGGTCTCAGGCAACCCCAACACAATCATGTGCTGTAGGAAGGAAAGGGGTGAAGGTGTAGGCACAGCTGTCCCCACCTCAGCAGAGTCTGATCCCACTAGAGTGGAGTCAGGAGCGGTGCTCACCCAGCCGGGCCTCCACAGGGTTGATGACATGTGGGAGGCTGTGTGCACTCAGGATGAAGCTGGAGGACTCCTTGTCAAAGCGTGGAGTTACTCCAAGAACAGCATAGTACAAGATCTGCAGGAACACAGCACAGATGTTGCTGGCAGGGAAGAACATCCCAGGGCACGTGGCGGGGCCAGGACTGGGCTCTCCCCATCGCCTCTCCCAGCCCTCACCTGTGAGTCAACAGAGAAGTTGGCCACGAGGCTCAGCTTGTCCAGGACGGGCTGCACGTAGCTGTTCACAGCACCCTCGATGTCCCAGTCCACATCGTGTGACTTGGGGTCAGGGTTGAGCAGGCTGAAGGTGATTTCGTACCCTGCCAAGTACCCAGACTGTGAGGCACCAGCACAGCCACTACCTGGTGATGCCAAGACTGGGCAAGTGGCTACAAGGGAGCTCCCCAGAGCCACAGGACCTGACACCCTTTCTCCCAGGCTCTCCCTGATGTGGGGTCGCACTTCAGTGCCCCAGCACACATGGATCACAGTGGGGTCCTGTCCCCAAGCAACAGGCAAGAGCAAAGGGAAGATTCTGGGGGCTGTTATCCAGAAGACATTCAAGGTTGCTACAGGTAGAGCAGGAACAGCCTCACTCCAAAGTGCAGCTGGCCTTTTGGGGGGCAGAAAAGGAAGCTGGGGTGCAAATCCATACCCAGGCTGGATTTCAAGTGCCGCCAGGCGTCGGGGCCGAGCTGACCATCAGGAACACGGTCTGAGAGTGCAGCAGCAATGGAGCTGGCTGTGAGAGACACCACCTGCAGGAGCTGCTGGAGGCGGGCATGGAGTGTGGCCAGCCCCTGCCCAGCCCTCACCAGGGCGCTGCGATGCTTCCCCACGTAGACATTGATGCCCTGGGGAAGGGGCAGCAGTGAGGGCTGGGAGCAGAGACAGCTTTGCCAACACACCAAAGAGCCTGGTGCCACCCATGACAACCTGGGGAGGAATGTGTCCCCTTAGGGTACCTTCAAGAGACAAAATCCTCCCTGCTCCTAATGGCCCCATTTCTTACTAGGGTTTTACAGCAAGACCCTTTACATCACTGAACCCCAGGCTGCATTCTGGTAGGACAGGGAACACAGAGAACTGTGGGTTTCCTCCAGAACAGCCTGCCCCAGAGCTGTAGCATACCACAGAGGACAGCACTGCAGGTTGCCTCCCTACCTGAGGCAGGAGAGTGGAGGCTTCAGGAACCACATACACAGTCAGAGAGCCTGGTGGAGAGTCCTGCGGTGCATGCAGAGCAGCGTCAGCCTCTGAGGAAGACAGATCCATCAGTAGAGCCAGGATTTTCAATCTGCTCCCCATCCCACATGCAGCAAAGCCAAGCTTTGGGCTAAGCCAGCCTCAAAAAGCAGAGCTAATCCTCCAGGGCCGAAGTCGGGCTGCAGAGTGCCCACGCGCAGCCCTTCCAGGAGGGAAAAGCACGCAAAGCCACAGCCGTGCCTGCCGTGACCCCTCACCCCATACCTCGAGCTGTGGCTGCTCCCAGCGCCGCCTCCTCCCGCGCCGTGGCGCCGCGATAGGCCGTCTCGATGCGGGACGTGACATCGGATCGCGCTGCCGGCGGGGGAAAAGACAAACCCAGCGTGAAAACCTGAGCGCAGCCCTCAGCGCCTCCCAGGCGCCACGCGGAGGGCGGGCGGTGCAGACCGCGGGGCTCTTACAGCTGACGGGCACCCGCTCCTCCCGCACGTCCCCGTACGGCAGCCGCCGGGGCAGATCCGCGGGCACCGAGCCCGGGAGGAAAACCACCGAGACGCTCACGGCCACCTGGAACTGTAAGAGCGCGCCGTGTCACGGCCCATCTCCGCCCCGCCCGCCCGCCCGCGGCCCCGCCGCTCACCGGCAGCCGGCCCAGAGCAGCGATGTCTCCGTAGGGCAGCGCGGCGCGGTACGTCTCCGTCGTCTTCCACCACAGCGGCAGCCCCAGCAGCACGGCGATGGCGGCGAAGGACAGCGCGGCGCGGCGGCCCCGGGAGCGCTCTGCGGGGACACCTGGGTGAGGCTCCGGGCCTCGCTCTGCCCCGGCCCGGCCGCGGCGAACCCGGCCCGAGGCGCGGTGCCGCCGGTACCTGCTTCATCCGCCGCCGCCGCCGCCGCCATCTTCTCTTCCCTTCCCACCGAGGGGGCGGGGCTTATGCCCGGCTCAGCCATTTAAAAACTCCCGGCGCAAGGCGCGGCCAATAGGCGTACAGCTAACAGACAGGTGGCTCATCTATGCGGGCGGTGCAGCCAATCACAGCTCTGCGGGCGGAACTCGGGTCTCTACGGGTGCCGCAGAGAGTCAAGCGGCGCCCACGCGTTTGCGAAACGAGAGAACGAGGAAGCAGCGCTCCTCCCCCACCCCCCAAGCAGCCCCACGGCGGGCTGAGGCCGGGCGCAACTCATCGCATGGGTGGGAGCAAGGAGCCACGCACGGCAGCGCTGTCTCTACCGTTTATTATTCGCTGTTAGGCTATTTTGGTACACGGGGTGCACACGAGAACACGACATGAGCGTCCCGAGGGCGACGTTGACCGGGACTGCAAAGCTACGTTGGGGCAGGGGCACCCCCAGGCCTCCCCTCCTGCCCTCCTCACGGCCGGGCCCTCCCCACCCTGGCCTGGCCAGAGCCCCTTTTTCTCTCTGAGGGGACCCAAGCCTCCCCCTCATCCTTGTGGGGTCACCTTCCCCTCCCCTGGGTGGCTGGGGTGGAAGCGGGGTGGTGTGAGCAGTGGCGGGGGGGTCCGGGGCGGGGGCCAGCAGGGCCCACTGGAGGCTCAGTATGCGTGGTTGGCCACGTAGAGGGACTGCCCGGCGGCCCCCGAGTCGTCCCCGCTGCCCTCATATTTGCCCAGTGCCGCCAGCCCGTTCACCTGTGGGGAGAGAAAGCATCAGGCTGTGGGGCACAGCCCTCATGTCCCCTGGCACCCCATAGACACGGTGCCCTCAGTGCCCTCCATCAGGTATCCCCCACCCCAAAAGGAATCAGCATTCCATCGCCAACAACAGGCGTACGGCCCTTGGTGTCCTGATCCTTCTGCAGAGACACAGCTCTCAATCTCCACTGTCACCCACAGACAGATGTCCTCCCCATCACCTGTAGGGACTTTGGACTTGATGTTCCCACCATCCACAGGGAATTCATGGTGCTTCCACCGCTCATAGGGACAGGTGTTCCCACCACCCTTCATTCTTGGTGCCCCCACCATCTACAGAGACTTGGTTCTTGGTGATCCCACCACCCATAACGACTTCATTCTTGGCCTTCCCACCCCCATATAGCACAACCACCGGCACCCATCCCACAGGGGCCATCCCCCATCACCTCTGCACGCTTGACGAACTCCTCGGTGGCAGCACTGGCATTGTCCTTCTGCCCACGCCAGGCGCTGAGCGCCGATGCCTGCAGTGCCCGCCCATAGGAGAAAGTGAGGGCCCACGGCCGCACCAGAGGGCATGTGTTGATGGCATTGAGGTTGATGGAGGCCTCCTCCTCACTCTGACCCCCAGACAGGAAGGTGACACCTGCAGAGAGCAGCATTATGGCACCAAGCTGGCAACACGGCATCGCCTTCCTGTGGTTTTCCACCACATCGTGGGGGCAGTACCTGGCACGGCCGGGGGCACAGTGCGGCGCAGAGCAGTGACAGTGGCCATGGCGATCTCCTCGGGGCTGTACTTGGTGGGGCAGGAATGCCCAGGTGTCACCATGTTGGGTTTCAGCAGGGTCCCCTCCAGGTAGACGTGGTGGTCGCTCAGCGCCTTGTAGACTGCCGCCAGCACCTGGGAACAGACAACATGGAGTTTCGTGGCACGGAATGGCATGGCACATCCCCATCCCACTGCCTGCCCCACTGCTCACCTTCTCTGTCACATACTGGCACCGTTTGAGGTCGTGGTCACCATCAGGCAGGATCTCAGGCTCCACGATGGGCACAATACCGTTCTGCAAACACCAGGCAGATGGCATCACAAGGATGTTTTTGGCCCCATAGCAACATTAGGCAAAGCCTAGACCTGGAGGTGATGCCTATTCTGGGAGTGTCAATTCTTGGTCCCATGGGCAACCTTCATGCTTGCGGGGTGATGCCTGGCCCAAAGAAAGATGTCCATCCCATGGGGCAATGTTTGGCCCCAGGAGGAGATACCCATCCCTTTGAGATATTACCCAGCCTGTGTGTTGATGTCCAACCCCACGGGTCAATGCCTGGTCCCATATGGTGACACTCATCCCACGTCAATGCCCAACCCACAGGTTGATATCCATACCTACAGAACAACACTCAAGCCCTAGAGAAACACTGAGCTCCGTGGATCAGTGCCCATCATTATGGGGCAACATCTATGAGTCAATACCCATCCCATGGGTCAGTGTCCACTCCACGGGGTGCCCAGCCACACAGCCTGGCCCCAGATCCATACCTGCTGGCAGATGCTGGCATAGCGAGCCAAGACGTTGGCGTTCTCCATGATGGCAAGGGCAGAGGGAGTATTATCACTGATTTTCAGCACGCAGCGCCACTTGGCAAAGTCAGCCCCATCCTTCTTGTACTGGGCACAGCGCTCCGACAGCCCATCCAGACCTACGGGGCAGCACGTCAGCCCCACAGCCCCAAATCTCCCACCCTCACCCCACACTTGCTGCACCTACCCTGTGTGGTGGTCTCCCCATCTGTCCCAGCCAGCGGAACGACACCTTTGTCTACCTATGGATGGATGAATGGAGGGTGGACATTGATCCCCCACAGCCATCCCCAAGCACCCAATAAACTACCAGATTCTGCCCCCACCTTGATGCCCACAACGATGCCCTTATCTTTGATCATCTGGACGAAGGGAGTGCCGTCGTCAGCTTTCTGGTACATGGTCTCATGGAAGAAAATGACCCCCCCGATGCATTTCTTCACCCTGCTGTCGGCACTGAACAGGATCTGGCGGTACAGCCGGCGGTTCTCCTCCGTGTTCTCCACCCCAATCTGGTTGAGGCGCTTGGCCATGCTCCCTGCAGGCACCCAGCACCGTCACCCACAGGAGAAGCACTACAGGACGGACCGCCCCCTCTCCCCCATCACCCCTCCGACTCTCAACCCCTCACTGACCCACGGATTCATCGGCGGCCAAAATACCCTTCCCCGGGGCCACGATGCGCAGCGCGATGTCCGACAGCTCCTTCTTCTGCTCGGCTGTGAGCGCGGGGTATTGGTGCGTCATGGTGCTGCCTGCCGGCGGACGAGGGCTGAGTCACGCACCGCCACCGCCAACCCCCCCCATGCTCCCCCCCCGTGCGCACCACGAGCGCGCACCCTACAGCGATTGGGACCCCCAGGATCACCCCTCCCCGCCCCCCTCCCCAGTCCCCAGCCCAGGGCACGTGGCCCCCCGTAGGGTCACGTTGCATAAGCCCCGAACGGGGCAGCGCCTCGTGGAGGATGCCGGAGAGTTCCCAGCCATTTTGCTGCCTGCTCGCCCGCCCCCAGCCCAGCCATCTTGAGGGAGAACTGAGGGGGAGGTTGGGGGGCTCGGAGCGGGGCACGGAGGTACCGGGCATGGGAATAAGTGGGGATGGGGGTAAGAAGGCAGAGGGGTACCTCTGGGGGGTTTGGGGCGTGGGAAGACTGCTGGGTGCCGGGGATGGGATGGGGATGTGTCGGGATACGGATACCCTAAAGGTGAGGAGATCTCGAAAGTAGGAGACCCCAAAGTCGGGGATGCTCCGGGATGAGGATAACGTGGGAACGGCGACGCGCTGCCCCCAGGCCGGTCCCTTCCGGGCAGTACACGCATCGTACCGGCTCAGGAGGTGCCCCGCGTCCCCTGCAGCCCCCCCCATAGCCGCGAACCCCTCTGCCCGAATTCCTCTCCCGATTCCGGGAGCCCCGCGGTACGGATCGCACCGCACACAGCCGCCGTCGGGGCGGCCGCTCCCGGCTGTGCCCCGTAGTCCACCCCGGACCCGGATCCCAGTTCCCCGTTCCCGGTTCCCCCCTTACCGTGCGGGACCGGTGACGACGGGCACGGAACTGCGAGCTGAGAGCTCCGGCCCCGCGGTAAATGAGGCTGCGATGCCGCAGAGCTACGTGACCGGCGGGGCGGGCCCGGCGGGCGGCACCCGGTAGGACCGGCCCCCTCCCCCCCCCCCCCGCACAGCCCCGCCCCGCGGCAGCGGTGGCACTTCTCCCCCCCCGCCCCCAAAGCGTGTGTCCCCCTCCCACGTGTTGCTCTCGGGGTCCCCGAAGCGATCAGTTATGACCGAAGACCCCCCTGTGCCGCCCCGCTTTGCCGTCGGGGATCCCCCTTCCCACCGGGATGGGGAGACAGCAGTGCCACCGCCGTGTCACTTCCTCATGTGTTCGGGGAAGTGACAAAGCATATCACCCGCGGGACAGGGCCCCACTGTCACACCCTGCTGCTATAAGGGACCCCTCCCCCCAAGGCAAAGACCCCCTTCTGGCATTCATACCACGGATGGGACACCCAAAGACCCCCCCCCGTTGCCATTGTAGGGCACATCTGGGCCACTCTCTACCACTATTAGGGATCCTGCTGTGGACCCCCCCCCAGCACAGGAACTCTTTGTGCCACTCACTCCATGGGATGGGAGCCCCACACCACCCCCTTACCACGGATGTGCCACTCTATTGCCACTCCCTGCCGCTACAAGTGGTGCTGAGACCCCTCTGCCCCCTACCCATAAGGCAAAGACCCCCGTGTGCCACTCACCCCATGGGATGGGAGCCCCCACACCACCCCCTTGCCACTCCTAGGGACCCCCCTGTGCCACCCACATCCTCATGCAAGGACCCCCTGTACTCCCCCAGCCCCACAGAGCCTCAGCACAGCATGGGAGCCCCGCACACAGAGCAGCCCCCACCCCTCAGGTCCCAGCAGAGCCGCCCCAAACCGGCACAGGGACAAAAGCAATGTCCCCACTCGCCCCACGGGATGGCTGCCAGGGCTGAGTGCTGCTGAATCCCCGCCGTAAAAGGAGGGCTCAGCACTGGTGTGGCCCTAATCCAGAGCAGGCAGCGCATGCTCCCACCTCCCTGCCCCCCCCCCATCATCATCATCATCATCCCGAAGCTGGGCACACCCCACCCCATAGATCCATGGGTCACATCCACTCCCACAGCAGTAGGGTCACAGCCACAGTAGTGCCACCCACACAGGCAGTAAATACAGGCGTGGGTCAATGAGGGCAAAGGAAGGTGACCCCAAGTGCCTGCAGGACGTGAAAAATCAGAGCGCTGCACTTGTTGGAGTGCTGCTATTTTGGGCTGCGGGGGGGAGGAGGGGCACAGGGAGCATCTCTGGGGTTGGGAATGGCAGATCCTCCGGGAGATGCTCTATGTAGGGAAAGAGGAAGCCTTATGGGATTTCCACCCCCCTCCTCCTCCTCCCCCCGAGGAATTAGACATCTCAGTGCAACAGGTCGGGGGGGGGGGGGGGCAGGATGCAGCTTCCCATCTCCTCTCTGTACGCCCCAAAGCAGGAAGGGGGGGGGAAATCTAGGCCAGGAGGAGGAGCGGGGGCCCTGGGGAGGGAAGCTGGGTCAGACGGGGTGGGAGCTTTGGGAACACGGAGCCTTATTGAGAGCAGCACCAGGGGGGGAAGCACAGCTCCAGGGGGTGAGGGGGCAGGGGGTGTCCCTAGGCAGGGTGAATGTCAACAAACTTTATTCAATAAATAACGCCGGTGTTAAGAATGGCAACGTTTCACACTGTGGGTTACAGCAGAGCTGGAGATTTATCACTGTTTGGCTTCAACCCCAGGTGCTGCAGGAGGGCACTGAGCTCTGGGGGCACCTCGGGGAGGGACAGCAGGACCTGGGAAAAGGAATAGGGGTTAGGAGATTTGAGGTGCTGCTGCAGCTCCCAGAGGGATGGGAGCAAAGCTGCCGGGACCACCTCACCTCCTTCACTTTCTCCTGCAGCTCCTCATGGCTCCGCAGCATCTTCTGTGCGTGGCTGAGCCTCAGCTCCAACCCTCGCACCTGCAATGGGGTGAGGCCATAAGGACACAGCCCTAAGGAGAGGGAGCACCAGAGCGTCTCCCCCTACCCCATACCTGCTCCAGGTAATTCCCTGACACCACCACATTCTCATCCTCCTTCTCCAGCAGCAGCAAGCGCAGCTTATCCACCTACAAGTGGAGCAAGGATGGGTGCCCTGCACTCCTACCTGCACTAAGGGGCTGCAGGAGGACCTGGCCCCACAACCCTGACCTCCACACCCACCTCCTGCCGCAGCAGGACGCGTTCCTGCACGTGGGCTGAGACCCCCTTGGCCTCCTGTCCTCTCATCTCCTCCCACAGCACCTTGGCTTCGGTCTCCGCACGCTGCAGCGAGCGCTTCAGCTGGGTCACCTCCTCCTTCAGCCTCTGCAAAGGGAGGCAGTGGGGCAGTGAGGGGGGTCCCGTTGCTGTCGTCCCCCCCCACCAGGGTGTGGGTCACCACCCTGCTGCAGCCCTGCACGCACCGTCACCTCCCCGCTCTTGTCAATGAGTTGCAGCACCTTCGCTTCCTGCTGTTTCACAACGTCCTGCAGCTCCTTCTCGTTCTGCAGGGTCAGAGAGTGGGGTCAGGCTGTGTCCCCCCCCACACCCCAATGGTACCCTCGCATTTGAGGTCACCCAGATCCTACTGACCCAGATCCCAGCCCAACCCAGTTCAGCTCCGCCCTGGCCCAGTTCTGGGATGGGGGGGGCTCACCTGCAGCTTGCCCTGCAGCACCTTGTTCAGCTTGGCAATGGTGGCAGCCTGTGTGTCCATCCGCTCCTGGCTCTCAGTTGTCACTTTCTCCAGCTGAAGCTGCAGGTCAGAGCTGGATGGGGGGGGGGGGGAGAGGGGACACAACGGGGCTGAGCAGGTAGAAAATCACAGTGCATCAAAACCCCTCATATCAGTGTCTCCAGTTGGGAAGGTCAACCTGTACCCACCAGCTCACTTTGGAGCAGCAGCAGGGCAAAAGGAAGAGCCCATGCCCCCATTACCAAATTCCATGTGAGCCCCTTCCCCCCCCCCCCAAACCTCCCCACTGCAGCCCCCTCCTGGACTCACATGTCTGCCTGCAGCGCCCTGAACTTGCTCTGCTCCAACTGCTGGATGCGGGAGTTCAGCACAGAGAGGTCAGACACTACAGCCCTCAGCTCAGCTGCCTGCTCCATCAGACCATCCTCGGGCTCTGTGGGCGGGGGGCTGCTCAGCAGGGTGGTGGGGGGACTCGCTGGGGACGTGAGGGGCAAGGACAGTGTGATACCTGGGGGCTTCGGTGTGGACACAGCCCTATCCCTGGCAGATAGGCTCTCACCTCCAGTGCCTTCATCACCATCTGCAGAAGGGCAGAGTGCACAGGGAGGAGTCCAGGATGAGTCCAGGATGAGACCCCCCCCTACAGCCTGGGGGGTCTAAGACCAGCCCCACAACCTGGGGACCCCCAAAGCCTCACCTCTTCCTGACACCGCCTTCAGAACACTGCCTACAAAGGACCCCCTGGCATGGTGTGGTGTGTGGCAGGCGGGTGTGCGGCACACGGGGGTCCAAGCACTGCTGCGGGGGGTCCAGGGCCCACGGGGGGTCCTCCAGCCTGGGGTCCAGGTCTTGCTCCTCGATGGGACCTCGTCATCATCATCCTATGGGAAGGAGGGGATGTAGTGCTGGGGGCGCTCCGATGGCACGTGTGCCCTCTGCCCCCATAAGAGGGTCCCACCTGCTGAAGCAGGGCAGCTCGCAGGCAGTCAGCCAGCTCCTGCAGCCTCGCCTTGCTCTCAGCAATGCCTGCTGAACACCAGGACACCCTGTCCCTCTTGAGCTGCAGGTCCTGCAGCTCCGCCTTGGTGCTCTCCAGCTCCTTTTGCAAGGCTGCTCGTTCCTCCCTGCAGGGGGGAAAACAATGCGAACAACTCATCCCAACCCTGAGGCAGGACAGGTTGGGGCGGGACTTGATTTTCTTTGAGGCTTTTCTCCAACCTCAACGACCCCACATTCCCACCACGACCACCTCCACCCATGCCCCAAAGGGTGCAAAACCGGCACTACTGAGTTCCCCAACCTGAATTACTGCCCTCAGCAGGAGCTGCTTTGCCTAAAGCTGTACCTCCCTCCCCCCATGCACGCAATGTTTTTGCCCAACCCCAAGGGCTCCGGTAGCAGGAGTAAGCACAAAGCCATACTGCAGGCCCTGGTGGGCTTCCAGCAGCTCCTCGTGCTGCAGGCTGCGCTCCTGCAGCTCAGACAGCGTGGATTGCAGCTTGGCTTCCACCTCCATCAGCTGCCTGCGGGACATGCGGTTCTCCTGGTCCAGAAACTGCAGGATAGTGTAGAAGGAGGGGGACAACACACACAGCCATGAGCACTTCCTGCACAATCCCATTTAATCAAGCCCCCCAAAAGCACGGGACATACACACACAGCTGGGGGAATTATCCCGAGCATCACTGTGCGTGCAGCCCTACGTGCGGGCTGTCAGAGCCGCGGGCTGCAGGCTCTGCTGGCCGGCTGCCACCTACCAGTAGGGACATGTGACACAGTGCCACGTGCCATGCGCCCTGGCTCTTACCTCCCGGCACTCCGCTGCTTCCTGCAGCTCCTGGCGCTCCCGCTGCAGAGCATCCCTCTCCTTGGTCAGCCTGATGCCAAGGGATGGATGGGGATAAGCCATGGATGTGGGGGGGAAGCCCCCCAAGGGATGGGGCTAGGGGTGTTGAGAGGGGATTTGATGGAGTAGGGCGAGGTGCCAGGGGTGCAGACCCACCGGTTCATCTTCTCCTTCTGCTCCTCATAGTCCTGCTGCAGTGCGTCCTGCTCCTGCTGCAGGCTGGCCAGCTGCTTCATCACCGTGCTCAGGTCTGTAGGGGAAGAACTGTGAGCAGGAGACACCCCACACTCCGCTGCCACCCCCCTACTATGCCCTTCCCCCTCCCTACTACCTGTGCTGAGGCGTGAGTTGGTGACTGCCAGCTGCTCCCCCTGGGCCACCGCATCCTGCAGAGCCTCCAGGGTCTCCTCCAGCTGCTGGGACACCTGCAGAGATGTGGGGTTAATTTAGAATATCCCACACCCCAGAGAGGATTCGTGTGCTCCATTCCCCATGTCCTCCATAGGACAGCCCCCACAAATCCCCTTCCATATCTGGAACCACTGAGGTGCACTGAGTGGCCCCATTACCTCCTTCTTGGCTTGGAGGGCTTCCTCCACCCGTTGCAGCGCAGCATCCCGCTCCTGCAGGCAGCTGTGCAGCTTGGTGGGGACGTCCCGCAGCGCAGTCATGCAGCGAGACACCAGGGCACGCACCTGCTCCCGCTACAAAGGGACAGGACAGCCCCAGGGTGAGCTGAGTGCTGGTGACAAGGGTGGCACCCGGTGTTGGGACAGCCCTCACCTCTCCATCCAGCGCTCCTCGCTCTTCCTGGAGGTTGGCAAAGGTCACGTCTATGAATTCCCGGAAAGGTTGAGCCTCTGCAGCCAGGGACACCTAGAGGAGAGGAAAGCAGGGAGCGTTCCCACGGGGGTTGCTTGGAGCACAGCCCTAAGCCAGGGCTACGAACCCTGCAGGGTGTGGAGGACAGGCCATACCTGCTGCTGGACAGCAGCTGCCAGCAGCGTGCTCAGCTCCTGCTGCAGCTCCAGGCTCTGCGTGCGGGCACCAATCTGGGCAGCAGCATGGGAACGGAACGCCTCCAGGAAACCATCGCTCTGCAAAAAGGGGTGGCACAGCTCAGGGCACAACACCCCCCCCCATCCCTGGGTAGGGACAGCAGTGTCCCCACGTGGGACACATTACCTCCTGCTTAGCACGGAGGGCTTCATCCGCTTGTTGCTGTGCAGCATCCCGTTCCTGCAGGCAACTCTGCAGCTTGGTGGGGACAGCGCGCAGCACCGCCTCGCACCGGGACACCATGGCACGCATCTGCAGCCGCTGCAAAGGAACAGCAGCCCTCCTCCAGCTGCCATCTGCCACCTCCCTCACCCACATCCCCAGAGCCACCTCTGTGCCCCTGCTCTCACCTCCTGCTCCAGCGCTGCGTGGTCATTCTTCATGCCCTGCAGAGCGGTGTCTGCAACATCCCACAGCGCACGGCGCTGCCCAGTCCATGCATCCTGAGGAAGGGATGATGAGGACACCGATGGCACTGGGGATGGCGGTGCCCAAATCCCATCCATCCCAACGCACCATTGCCTCTGCTGCTCGCATCAGCTGCTGTGCCAGCTCCTGCTCTGCTCCACGCTGCCGCTGCACAGCCTGCGCCTTCCTTTGCAGCTCCACGTAGAGGCCGTGGTAAATTCCCTCCTCCTAAAGGCAGGGCAGGATGTGTGCCCCAACAGCACTTCCACACCAGCACTCCAACCCCGTGCCATGCACCAAGCTGATCCCAAGCCCTTTCTGCACACAGTGGGATGCAGCTCTGCAGGAGGGGACACTCACTCACCCCCTGGGGCCGGGTGACATCAGTCTGGGTGTGTGCATCCCTCTGCCCTGCTGGCCCCACAGCAGGGAGTGGGCGCTGACAATCCTGCCAGTCACGCAGCTGCAGTGAGAGGGCCTCGATGATGATCAGGGTGCTCTCCAGCCGCCCCTCCAGCTCTGCTCGTGACAGCGAACGCAGCTGCTCCCGGGGACAGCTGTGGACAGAGGGAGTCCTGGTGATTGGGAATGGGACACGGCATGGGAGCCCATCCCCACACCCAGCAGGGACACGTACTGCCAGAGCAGAGAGTCGGTCTCAGCAGCGCTGTCCTTGGCACCAGCAGGCATGGAGGTGCCAGCACTCCTCTCCTCCGGGGTCATGGTGGTGCCCATGGATACAGTGAGCACTGGGGTGACATTGGTGCCCATAGCCACAGTGGGCACTGGGGTGATACTGGTGCCCATACATATGGTGGGCACTGGGGTGACACTGGTGCCAATGGATCCAGTGGATACTGGGGTGACATTGGTGGCAATGGTTCCAGTGGATACTGGGGTGACACTGGTGCCAATGGACCCAGTGGATACTGGGGTGACACTGGTGCCTGTGGCCATGGTTGGCACTGGGGTGACGCTGCTCCCCACAGGTACAGTGGACACTGGGGTTACGGTGGTACCCATAGATATAGTGGGCACTGGGGTGACACCAGAACTGACAGCTGCAGTATGCACTGGGGTGACATTGGTGCCAGCATCCCGCCACGACACAGACAGGGGGAGACTGTGCCGCAGGGACTCCAGCAGGGATGAAGCAGGGAGGGTCTTCTCCAGCCACACCAGTGGCATTACCCAGGACACAGCCCCCAGGGATGGCTCAGACAAAGACACCGGGGTGGCTGCCACTGCTGACTCTACAGGCTCTGACCCCACTGCCTCAATCTGGGGGGAGCACTGCTCTGGTGGGGCAGAGCTTGGGGATCCAGCCACCCCCAAGGTGCTGTGATGTGGAGGAGTACCCACATCCCCATTCTCAGCCAGAGGTTGGGAAGCCACAGGGCTGCAAGAGAGATCAGGGGGAGCCGCTCGCCACCTGCGGAACGGAGTATTCTGTGGGGTGGAGGTGCCTGGGGGTCCCGGGGAGGGGCTGCCAGGGGTGTCCAGGGTGCAGGGCCCCATGGAGGTGCTGCCATCAGGATCAGGAGTACGCAGCTCCAAGGGAATGCTGCTGGGGTGGTCTGGAGAGGGAGGCAGTGGGGGAAGGAGGCTGGGGGAGAATGGGAAGGGCACTGGGGCACTGCTATGGGGCTCTTGAGGGACCCTGCTGGGGG
The DNA here is from genome assembly GCA_037305975.1 of Chrysolophus pictus. Taxonomy (NCBI): domain Eukaryota; kingdom Metazoa; phylum Chordata; class Aves; order Galliformes; family Phasianidae; genus Chrysolophus; species Chrysolophus pictus. Next base: position 5,955,203 of record CM074594.1, read on the forward strand.
TCTCTGGGGGGCTGCCCTCTTGGGGAGCATCATCTGGGGGCACCAGGGTGTCAGGCCCTGAGGTGGCATCAGCTGGGGGCTCTGGGGCATCTGTAACAAGGGTGGCATGGCCAGAGGGCCCCGAAACACTGATGGGGCCTGGGGTGGCACTGCTCAAGGGCTCTAAGGGGGTCTTCAGGGGGCTGAGGTCAGTGCTGCAGGGGGAGCACGGGACAGCAGTGCGGGGGAGCCCAGGGGCACTGCGGCCAGGGTGGCACCGAGAACGGGGCACAGGAGTGCTGCCATCGTGGTCCTAGAGAACGGAGGGGAGAGGAATCAGGGCAGCCCCACATCCTACCCCCGTACCCCCACCCACTTCCTCCAGTGCCCCATACCCCCCACAGACCCTATAGCTGCCCTCTAGCCCATCCCCACACCCGTATCCCACTCTCTAAACTCCACAATCTACCCCCAGTACCCTGAACTCCCCCCAGGTGCCCCCCAGCTCCTGTACGCTCCTTCCCTTCCCATCTTCCCCCTTTCCCCCCCGCACCGACCTTGAGCCGCAAGCGGCGGAGCAGCGGGGTGATGTTGGTACGCTCCGCTCCCTGCTGCAGCCGCAGCTCCTGCAGGGGCCGCCGTTGTGCCTGGGAAACGTGCACCGGGAGGGGGGGGAGGGGGTCAGCACCGGAACCACACCCCCCCCGCGGCACGGACCGAACGGCGCTGCATCCAACCCTCCAACCGCCCCTAGAACCGCTACCGGGACCCCCAGCCACCCAGCGGAGCCGTCCCTACTGTCACACCGGACACTTGGTCCGGTAAATAGCAGCTACGGGACCGGGACCGGGACCGGGACTCCCGACACCAACCCCCCTTTCCCCCCCCCGTTCCCCGCACTCACGGCATTGCCGCGCACTCCCCGCATAGCCGCGCTCCCGCCGCGCCGCTCCCCGCCGCCCATTTGAAAACCACGCGGCGCTCTGATTGGCCCCGCACTGGGGGCGGGGCTACGTCTTTCGTGGGCGTGGTTACGCGCGATGTGGGCGTGGCTTCACACCGACCACGCCCACCTCCGCGGGAATTGGCGGCGTGCTGCGCAGCGCGGAGCTGGAAGGCTCGTGTTGGGTGCGGGAGGGCTCAGCTTTGTACGTTTACCCCAGCCCCGCAGGAGACACCCACAGCATTACCGTCGGGTCTGGGTTTATTGCTCCCATGGGAAGAGGTACAGAGGGAAGGGGGGTGTCCCTGAGTGGTGCGGGGGTCCCTCCGTGGTGCGGGGGTTCCTCCAGCGGAGGCTCAGCCAGGCCATGGCCGGTTCAGGGGGGCGGCAGTGAGGTCGCAGTCGAAGTCGTCAAAGGTGTCGGGATCGGGCAGAGGCTGCTCGCTGGGGCGTGGGGCCACAGCCAAGGCAACCGGGTCCTTTTGCAGCAGCTCGGCGTCGAAGGGCAGCCCCCGGAAAAAAGGGTGGCTCTGGAAGTGGTGGAGGTAACGCAGGCGGCGAAGGGGGTTGTGGCACAGCAGCTGGCAACAGAGGGAGGACGGTGAGCAATGAGGGGGGACAGCACTGGGGACACTCAGCCCAAGGGTTGGGGGGTTACCTCAGCCAGCAGTCGGCCCAGCGCAGGGCTGAGCGCAGGGGGGCTCGCATAGCTGCTCTCTTTGACACGCTCCAGCATGGCCACGTGGTCCCTCGCTGGTGGCACTGGAAACTGGGAGGGGGGGTGGGGGCAAGGAACAGGCTCAGGGACTCCATGCGGTACCCTAAGCCCATTGTCACCCCACAGTGCTCACCTCCCCGCTGGCCAAGGCGAAGAGCAGCACACCCAGGGACCACCAGTCAGCTGCGTGGCTGTAGGGACCCCCACTCAGCACCTCTGGGGCTGCAGGGATGAGGAGGTGAATGGGTGTGGGGGGGGCTGTCTCCATCCTCCACCCATCCCCCCCCCTCAACCCCCATGCTGACCCCTTACCCATGTACTGCAGAGTGCCACAGATGGTGTGTGCCCGCTCACCGCAGCGCAGGTGTCGGGAGAGGCCAAAGTCAGCGAGTTTGAGATGCCCTGGGGGGCAAAACAGTGCAAGAGGAGGGGCCCATGGAGGGGGTGACCCCATGCACAGGGTGACCCTGTGGACGGGTTGTCCCCATCCATAGGATGTCCCCACACCACCAGGCCCTCACCTCTCTCATCCAGGAGGATGTTTTCCATCTGAAATAAAACAAGCTCTGTGGTAGGCCCTCCATGCCAGGGGATGCAGAGACCCACCGTGCCTTTTTGTTCCCCCTCCTCGCTATCACTCACCTTCACATCTCTGTGCACAATGCCCAGGTCATGGAGGTACACTGGGGACAAGATGGAGCTGTCAGAGACGGGGTGTCCCCTCCTTACACTGTGCCCATTGCCACCCTCGGGGGGGGGGGCTGAGCCCCAACTCACCCAGCACCAGGACCAGCTCGGCAGCAAACAGGCGGACGGTGGCCTCGGTGAAGCGCCCAGCAGCACGCCACAGTGCGTGCAGGTCCCCAGTGCTGCAGTAGGTGCACACTGCCAGGATGGGTCACACCACTCTTACCCAGGGCCACGCAGGCACCAAGGTGGGGCTGTATAGGTGGGGAGGTGGCACAAGGACTGGGATCTTCTGGGCATCAGAGCCATTTGGGCACAGGGAGCTTGCAAGCACTGTGCCCAAGGTGATACAGGCACCAGGGGTACACAGACCCTGTGGCCACATGGGCACAACGATAACACAAGCACTGCAAATGTGTGGGCATGAAAGCAACACAAACATCACGGACATGTGGGCATGAAAGTAGCATGAGAACTGTGGCTACATGGGCATGAAGGTGGCACAACAGTGGACATGTGGGCTCAAAAGTGGCACATGTACTGTGACCATACAGTCATGAAAGAGGCACAAGTGCTGTGGCCGTATGGGCATGAAGGTGACACAAGGACATGCCCACTTGCACTGCAAGCACATGGTCACAAAGATGGCACAAGCACTGTGGCTACACGAGCACCAAGGTGACACAACCCTTGGGGCTCACAGACCTGCACAAACCCTATGGGCACAGCGGTGGCACAGAGCCACCAGAGGTGTGACAATGGCACGGTGGCCTTTTTCCCCATTGTCCCATTGCTGTCCCTGCAGTAGATGAGGGCTGGGAGGCAGCAGCCCAGCGTTGACTCCCCACGGGCAGCGTGCAGAACGTGCAGGGGGGGGAAACACGTGTGCAGGCAGTGGGAACACGTGCACAGGCAGAGCAAGGGGGGGGCTGGGGGGAGCCTGCGGGCAGATGGTCACTCACTGATGAAGAGGTGGCGCTGGCCCTGCCAGCTGTCCCCAAGGCCGTGGACAAACGGGTGCCTGACCTGTCTCTGGGGATACAAAGCGGAGAGGGTGAGCGGCCCCTGGGATGGGGGGATCCCTCATTGTGCCCCCTCCCCCCTCCTTCTCTCCCCTAACCTGGATGCTGACTTCTTCCTTGCACTGCTTAAGGGTGTCGCGGCGCAGCACCTCCACTTTGGGCATGACCTGGAAGAGGGATGTCAGGATGGGGGGGTCCCTGAGACTGCATGGAACCCCCAGGCCATGGGGCAGCACCCACCTTCACGGCGCAGACCTTCTCTCGCCCGCAGTCCAACACTTTTAGGATGGTACCGAAGGAGCCTTTGGCCACCAAGCCCAGGATCTGGGAGGAGGAGGGGAGACAGGAGCTGTACACCCTATGGAATGATGAGGAGTACACCCCACCAGGGTGTGGGGTCCTGCGTGGGTGAGTGACACAGGGCAGGCGGAGGAGGAGGGGGGGAGGAAATAAGGTCTTTGAGGTACGCAGTAGGGCACACGGGGGGACATAGAGGATGGGGACACGAAGGATGGGGACATCTCAGTGTGGGGCACACGGGGCGCAGAGGGAACGCACGGGGGGGACCCAGACGGAAGGATAAAGGGACTCGGTGAGACGGTCGCGGACTGCCGTAAGGATGCACGGGGACCTCGTAGGGAGCGCAGAGACCTCGCTGAAAGGCACCGACCGCACGGGGACCCGAACAGGACGCTCGGAGATCCCGGTAGGATATAAACAGAGCAGGCACAGGGCGGGAGGGGACCCGTCGGGAGACACACGGGACGCGCGAACTCCCCGGTGAAGCAGAAGGATTCCCCGGTGCGCTGCATCTGTCCCCGGACGGCACCTTGAGCTGCTGCTGCCGGGCGGAGGGGCGAACGGGGAACTCCGGCAGGAAGAGCGAGACGAGCTGCGGCAGCGGCCACCCCGGGAACGGCGGCTCCTCGGCGGCCACAGCGAGTCCCGGTACCGGCACCGGCCCCTGGACCGACCCGCTCCGGCGGAGCAGCGCCCGCACCCACGACCCCACGGCTCGGCCCTACGGAACCGGGGGCAAACCGTCAGCGAGCCGGGGTCAGACACCGGATAAGGGGACGCGGGGACGCCGTCGGGGCCACCTCACGCACCTGGGGGGGCCCCGGGCCGGACCCGCTGCTGGCTGCTCCCATCGCGCCGCCGCCCGGCCCGGCCCCGTTAATCGCCGCCTTACATAACCTCGCCCCGCCCCGCCCCGCCCCGACCCCCCCGGCACCGGGGCTCCGTGCGGTACCCACCCCCCATCCGCACCGGGCAGCAGGCACGGACTCCGAGCCCCTCCCATCCCAGCCCCCGGTAGGAGCTGGGGGTGCTCCCATCCGTTCCCCCTCCTTCCTTCCTTCGGGGCAACTTACAAATTAACAGGGTGAAAGGGTCAGTGCAGCCCCCCCCAGCCCCATAGAGCTCCAGGCAGCAGGGTCATGCAGGAGCTGGATGAGGGCTGGGGGGAGCCCTTAAATGGGACGGGAGAACCCCATGGGATGTGCAGGGCGTGAACCCACACTGCCGAAGTGCTGCTGTGCTGAGAGCAGTGCGACGCAAGTCGGGAGGGTGAATGACAACCCCTGGGACCAAGGCTGTTCCAAATTAAAAACTCTTATTTAAACTCTCTCCTGTTCCCCTTTCTCCCAGCCTGGAGCGATCCTGCTGCTTCACCGGGCCCTGGGGCCAGCACCCATGCAGCAAAGACCTCCAGGAGCTTTGGCACGGGGGGGGCTGCGCCCTACAAAGCGGCCCCGCAGCACGGCTGCTTCCAGGCCCCACAGCAATGGGGTTGCCCCCTGCCTCGGGCATCAGCAGCACGGTCCCCACACTGCTATAGGGCTGCCCCTTCGGTATGAGGAGCACAGGGGACCCCAGTCTCTTCCCGGCCTGCCGGGTGCTGCCATCATTTGCGCCTGCCAAAGATGGACTTCTTGCTGGGGTTCTTCTCGCCCACACTCAGCCCGATGAGCAGACGTGCCTTCTCGTCCTCCTCCTGCTGCTGGATGGTCCCATCTGATTTGTTCTCCAGCTTCCCCCGTGCCTCTGCACCCGCTGCAGGCTTCAGGCGCAGCTTCTCTTTGATCACCTGCACCAGGAGCGGGGGCTCAGCACCATGGGGCTGCACCCAGCACCCTTGGCTTCACACTAGGGCAAGCCTGTCCCCATAGAGGCTTTGTCCCCATAGAGGGAGGGGGGACAGCGCTGTCCCCATGTACCTGTGCCACCAAGGCTTTGCGGCTGTCCCTCTTCACCGCCATGGCAAAGTCCAGCCACGTCCAGGTATTGTTGTGGTACTCCAGGCAAGGCAGCACCAGGTTCAGGTCCCCCCAGTCCACGCTGTTCTTCTCGCCCTGAGTAGGGGAAAGGGGGGTCAGGCAGAGTGGCACGCTGCCCCCCATGCTCCCGCATCCCGCTGGCCACTCACCTTGTAGCTGACACACAGTGGCACCTGCGGGATCTTGATGTAGATGAAGGAGTTGTTCATGGCCGCACGCTCCTTCATCTTGTCGATGTCATCCACGGGATGCTGGGGACAGAGATGCGAGCAGAAGGTGAGGACAGGAGACAGAGCCAGGAAGCAGTGGGGAGGGGACAGCCGGGCACTGGGCCACAGCATTGCTTCACCGGGAAGCAGCAGGAGCTGCTCTGGCACTGGGGATGCTGCAGGAATCATAGCAAGGTGCAGTGCAGGGATGTGAAGGATATACATGCACATGGTGGGAGGGAGCAGGGATAAAAAGGAAGTAAGGCCAAGACACTGCACCCACAGCAGGGCTCTCCCTACTCCCCCCACAGGGCAGCAGCACGTACCTCGGGTGCTTTTCGGAATGATCTCCTGACCCCTGAGGTGCGATTCAGTCCCTGAGTGACCCCCTTCCCTGGGCCCAGTGAGTCATCAGCCCCAATCAGCTGCCGTGGCTTCACCACAGGTATCCCTTGGGAGGGGGGGAAGGAGGCAGTGGTTGGGGTCCAGCTGGGAATCAGCCATGACCCAGATCCCCTCTGGCTTTGTTGCTGTCCCCAGTAGCCCCTGCCCACCCCAGAGACCCCAGGTTCCTGTTCTTCAACATATCCCACCAGCAGCTCCCCAAAACCATCCAGACATGCAGCCAGAGCTGCTCAGAGAAGTCACTCAGGTGGCAGGAGGGTGATCAAACACTGCCACACCTCTCCCACCCACTCACCTGTTGTCACCAGTTTGGACTTGTCTTCCTCATCCCCCACTTCCTCCTCCTCCACGTTGCGTCCGGGGAAGAAGAAACCCATCATCCTATGGAAGAACTGGTGGGTGAGCTGGATGGTGAGTGGGACCACGTTCACCTGCAGGGAGAGAGAGATGTGTCAGAGCTGGGTGAACTCTGCCCATGCCCTGACATCTCCCAGCACAGCCCCAGCACCTCAAAGTGCTCCTTGATGGAGATGCCTCCCACAGGCGGCCGGACTTTGCTGAAGATCCTCAGTGCCAGCTGGCGGCCGGACTGGCACGAGCTCTGGGGACGCAGCACCACCTGCAGGGAGGAAAGTGGGTGACTGGAGTGAGGACAGCCACAGGGCCAGGTCACCAAAAGGTCCCCAAGGTGCAGAGCTGCTCCCCTTGCCTTGTACACAGCGTTGGGCAGGAGGTTGTTCATCGTGACCCAGCCCAGCTCCAGCAGATGCTCAGCAGTGTCATCAGACTTGTTGACCTGCGCACACGGAATCATTAACCCCACACCTCCAGGCCCCCACACAGGGGCTGCAGAGCCACCAGCCAGCTCAGTACCTTGCTGTAGAGGAAGCGCTGCAGCTCCAGCTCAGCTATGCCCAGCTGCCCATCCTCCTCCGTCAGGCGCCAGCGTGCCTGGGCAAAGTAGAACTCAGTCCGCCGTGCCACGCTCACATCCTCCGGCTGCTTTCGCAGCTCCATCTTGTTGGCTCGCTGCAGCTGGAAGTCCTTGAAGCACCTGCAGCAGATAGGGAAATGCTGGGACAGGGGAGCCCTAGAGAGAGAACAACACTATGGAAGCCAGAGATGGCCCATACCTGATCAGGATGTTCAGCTCCTCGCTCTCCAGCTGCAGGTCAGCTTTCTCCTGGCTCAGCTGCTGCTGTAGCTTGTGGTTGAGGTCGAGCAGGCTCTCATTTTTGCTGTCATCCTGCAGGGACTGGAAGACAGACAGCCCTCAGCACCCTCCATCCCAAGGCAGGGATTCCAGGTCCTACCCTGAACATGGGCTCACCTTCACATTGGAGTACATCTGCTTCTCCAGCTGTCGAATCTGTGCAACGTGCTGCCTCACAGCTTCTTGCAGATGTAGGATACTGCTGCGTTGCTCCTCAGGGTTGCTGGAGATTTCCAACTGGAAGCGCACCCGCTGCTTCTTCTCACTGTGCTCCTAGACACAAGGATAGGGGAAGTGAAGGGGTGCCCTGGATGCAGGCACATGACAAAGGGACTTGCAGCTTTGTGAATACCTTGCGTTTGGGCTCCACATGCAGCAGCAGGTTGTTAACTATGTCAAGGATCATTGCATACTGTGCAGGGTTTGTGGAGATCTCCAGGTCGTGGTGAATGAGTGTGAATGTGTCCACAGCTCCTACAGGGACACAAGAAGGACACTTGGGGCCCTTCTGATCTCAGCAGGTACAAGATGGATCACCCCTGGACTCAGTAGACACTTGTGGGTCATCCCAAAACTCTGCTGAGACACACTGCGTGCATGTACCCACCCTCCTGCTTCTTTAACAGATCCTCCTTCTCCTGGTTAGCAGGAGTCTCGGGGGGTTTTATCTGTGTGGCCAGCTCAGGGTCAATGTCATGGCTGTAGCTGATATAGTACATCCGGCAGCTGCAGCGAGAGATGATCCTCTGTACCTGCTGGGTCTGCTGGGCTTCTGAGGGCTGGTTCCAGTCTAGGGACAAACAGGAAGGGGGACTGAAATCAGAAGGCCACACCAGAGACCTCTCAAGCACAGGGTTTGGAGCTGGCTCTGTTCTTGGAGCCATCTCAGCTTTGCCAACCTCAGGGTTACATGCAAGCAGAGTTGGGTAGCATGGTGCCCAGCTCCTCAAGCCGTACCTGTGGTGGTGCTGACCATGCCTCCCACTGCCTGCCCACTCTCCATCAGCTCCTGCACTGAGTCCAGGCTCCGCTGCCGATGCTCCTCAATATTTTTCACCTAGGAAGGCAAAGATGCATTGGTGGCTGTCCTCCTTGCAGCTCATCCACCATGCCCAACCCCAGCTTCTCACCTCCAGCCAGAGCTGCCCATGCTCCCTCTCTGTGGGGCTGCTTTCTGTTGTGGCAAAGTACTGCATGCCATCCAGCAAGCATGTCCAAGATGTCTTCTGCTTCAGTGTGTCCCCATACCAGGCAGGGTGGTGCTGGCACTGCAGCAGTTGAGCCTTTGCAGCAGACACGATCACACAGCCCTCTGTCTCCGCACCACGCAGCACCATCTGTGGGATTAAAAGAGACCCCAGAGGGTCAAGACCAGCCATGGCCCCCCTGACCACAAGGCCACAGGGGAGCAGAGGCTGGCCAGGAGATGGTACCTGGCAGTTGACCAGCTCAATGAGGCAGTTGCGGTTGTAGATGTCATCAGTCTGGCAGGCAGCAATGCCACACAGCTGCTCACTAGCTCCTGATTCCTCTTCTGTGAAGACCACAAACTTATCTGTCTCCTCAATGAGCTTCTGCAACATGTAGGCTCCTAGGGAAGGAGAAAAAAAAAAAAATCAGTACAAGGTTGAGGGTATGAAAGTTGGAGAGGCTCTAGGCTAGCATGTGCTGCCAGGCTCGTACAGGTTTTCAATCCCTGCCACACTCACCTCCAGAGGAAGCTCTTTCAGGACGGCCACTGGTGATGGGAGCAGTCACTTTGGCAGGGACAGAATGAGCAGAGAGTGGGCCTCGCTTCAGCTTCTTGGCTTGCAGCTGTGTGTCAATCTTCAACCCCTTCAGAGCCTCGGTGGATAGATTGCGTTTGAGCACAGCTGCTTTCTTGTAGCCATCATACAGACCAAAGGCAATGTCCCGGTTTGTGGTGGTCCAGGATGCTCGCAGGTCCACCAGATGCAGCTGGTGTGTGTGGAAACCATCATCCCCATCCCGGAGGGGCAGCTCCTGGGCACAAGGATCAGAGCCTCAGCACAGCAAAACCACAACCAGCCTCTGCCCTCCCGCATTGTGCCCAAAGATGAAGGTCCCCTTATTCCAGGGGGATGCCACCAGGCCAGCACAGCTCAGTTTTTGCAGCAGTACCTCCTCAGCTGTGCGGTTGCTGTGCCGTTGGTATGTGAGGGAAGACAGGCTCAGCAGGTGAGTTTTCTTCACCAGGGTATCCAGACGGTGGTCAGCATTCTCATCGCAGGTGGAGGCCATAAGGTGCACAGTGACCTGGCTCAGATCACTCACCATCTGTGTGATGCTCCACTCAGAAATGAGGCGTCGCATCACCGTGCCAGCTGGAGAACAGGGAAAGGCATCAGCCAGGTTCCTACCCTGCCCAGAGGCACTGCCAGCAGGGCCCCAACTCACCCTGTGGGATCAGCCGCTGCGTGCCACGAGTGAAGATGTGCCCCTGGCAGCACTCCACCTGGATTCCCCGCTGCTGGGCAAAAGAGGCCCAGTAATGTACCTGGAAGGGAGCAGACAGCAGGTGCTGAGAGCTGGACAGAGAGGGAGATAACACCAGCAACCAATCCCCAAGACTTGCCTGCAGCTGGGGGAAGAGCGCAGTGTAAGACAGCTGCTTGTAATGCTGCCCCAACTTCTTCTTACTGGGCTTCATGTTGTTGAAGAGCTTCCCACGGCAGATGGGGCGCGTCACGCTGGTCCACGTGGCCCAGAAGTTCTGCATCCAACGGAGCGTGCTGCTGTAGAGCAGGATCCGGGGCTGGGAGTGCTCTGAGAATACACCCACCATCAGCCAGTGCCACGAGGCAAGAACACAAGAGCACCCAATGCAAGATTGATAAGGATCAGTAAAACCATCCCCCTCGCCCTGGAGGGATCCCTGGGGTGCTGTCACCCACCCTCACTGGGCCGTGTCAGGTCCATCCGGATGGAGAGGTTGAGGTTCTCAGAGCGGAAGGCACGGTAGGAGTCATACTGCTGCCCCACTGGCACCTCAGGCAGGAACTCAGGGGAGCGCAGCACCACACCATGGTGGTCGTGGGGGTTCCCGTGGCACAGCCACTGCAGGTCCAACGTCATGCACAGGTCAGGCAGGTGCAGGAAGCAGCAGTCATCATATCTGAAAGGGGAAAGAGGTCCCCAGTTACCCCCCAGCACCATTTGCAGCCCCCACACTACAAGGCCCACACTCACTTGGAGGCTGTCCGGACATTGATGTCTAGGTTGCCCTTGAAGACGAACTGCCCAGGCTTCCAATGGAAGGAGAGGTGGCTCCACTCCCAGTGCATGTTCTCCGTGGTGTTGTAGGGGTCCTGCAAACAAAGCATGGGAAGGGGAAGGTGTGAGATGGCCCCCCGACACACTCTGCTCCCGACCCCAGCAGCACTCACCTCAGTGGCCAGCTGGTGCAGGTTGGCCTGCTCGATGTCCATGTGCCAGTCCCCGTGGAAAAGAAGGCGGCTCTTGTCCCACCAAGGCAATGGGGCACTGGGGTCTTCTGAGGGCTTGGTGAGCAAATCCACACACTGGCCGATCAGGGTCCAGGCCGGGTCCCAGCAAGGCCCCCACACAATGGTGTACTGGGAGATCTCAGCTGGGGACACAGGAATTGGCTCAGCCCTTTGCCTGTCCCCATTCCAACAGAGCCCCCCGGCCCCTCTGGTTCTTACAGTGGAAGTCGTGGTAGAACTTTAGAGGAGGCATGTTCCTCTCCACCATCGCATCCCCCCAGGGCAGCCCCAGCTTCAGGACCTGGCGGCGCCGGGAGCAGGCCTGGCCACACTGCTCAGCTCCGATCAGCCGGCCTGAGAGCTGCCAGTTCCGGATCTCAAAGAGGTAGCGTGGGTAGTCACGGATCCGCACTGCAGGGCAGAGCAAGGGCTGGTGGATGAGGCAGCAAAGGACGCTGCTCTGATCCCCTCACTCTAGGCCACAGCATCAGCCACTACACCACTGTGCCTTTTCTGCATTTCCACTCCCTTGCATCTTCGAAAATCATTTTCTATTCTTTGGCCGCACACCACGCAGAGCCAGTAGGTCCATCCTAAAAGCCCAGGACCACGCAGACACTGTGCTGTCCTCTAAGGACACACAATATCACTCACCAAAGAAGCTGCTGACGCTGCCTTTCATCATGCGGCACCACTGGGTGACCATCTCCAGCCCCTCAGCAGGGAACGGGCTGACGCTGTCAATGTCCCTCATCTGCTCCACGACGCGCTCCGTGCCGTGGAAGGACTCATCAGCCATGGCCACCAGCTCCAGGTGGGCCAAGGTCCAGGTGAGGAGAGCCCTCCGCATGGGCGTGTTGGCATAGAGACGTCGCGAGCGCTGGATGTAGATCTCAATGTTCTTCTTCTCCAGTGAGGCATAGAGCTCCTCGATCTTGCGGGCAGGCAGCAGCTCGCCGTGCTGTTTGCGCAGAGCAGCCACTTTGGCATCCAGCAGCTGCAAACGCTTGGCACTCTCTTTGCTCTCATCCTTCATCAGCTCGTAATTGTCCCGCAACTTGACCTCAAAGACATCGTCCAGGAAGACCCAGGAGAAGTGTGTCACTTTGAGCAGGAGGTCGGGAGGCAGAGCTGTGCTGACAGGGCGCCCACGCCGGTGCAGACCTTTCAACCACTTCTGCACACCCACAGCTGCGTCCAGCGTGTGGGAGAAGTCGTACTGGTAGGGGAACTCAATGGTCACACTGGCAAAGGAGAAGGCCCAGCCGCGGTTGCGGAGTGTGTGCAGGGTGGGGAAGGCGCAACGGTGCAAGATGACCTCCTCCAGCTCTGGCAGCAGCTTCACCTCCACCTCCTTGAAGCTGAAGATGCTGTGTCCATCAAAGCCGGCTGCCAGCTCAGGGCAGTAGCCATGCAGGGCACCACTGTGCCAGCTCACAGAGGTCCGTTCGGCAGCCAGGCTGATGTAGTTGGCCTCAGAAACAAAGGCGGTGACCTTGGCAGAGCTCAGCTCCAGCGACAGAGACAGGAGTCTTTTGGGAGGAGCCCCGTCTGTCTGGAGGAGTTCTAATGTCTCAGGAGGGGTGACCATGGGGGACGCCGGGCTCTCTGGGGATAGGGAGGGAGTTGTCCCATGGCCAAGGGCACTCCGCAAGGCTTCGAGGCACTGCAGGGTGGCCAGGGTGTGATGGTACAGGTGCATGTGGTCAGGTGGGCTCCACAGCACCACCAGCCCCTCACCGCACTGCACCTACAGCAGGGAGAGAGCAAGCAACAAATCAATGCCATGTCCTCCTCTCCACCATCTTTCAGGGCCAGCCAGCCCTCTCGCTGCCCCATACATCCCAGTATAGGATAAAACAGAGGCTCACGGCCCACATCTACCTCCAGGGAGCGGATGCTGCTGTGGTAGGTAATGGAGAGCGTGGAGAGGTTTGCTACAGGGTTGGGGATGGCGGGAGCTTTGCAGCAAGGCTGCATCTTCTCCGTAATGCTCTTCACCAAGGCCAGCACCATGCCCTGGGCACTGACTGTGCAGCTCTCAGCGCTCCCCAGGACAGTCAACGTGTCCAGCCGCAGCTCCAGGGCACCTAGAAGAACAGTATGCCAGGCTGTAACAGTGAGGCTGATCCAGGACAGTAACCTGGAATTGCTCTGGATGCTACAACTACACTTACCCACTACTGCTGAGAGTGTGAAAAGATTTACATCCTCCACTTTCAGATCTACCTTCCAGAGCAGTATCCAGGGATCACTCTGGGCAGAAGATGGTTGCTCGGCAAGCTCAGCTCCACTGGGCTGCAGGCAGAACAAGGACAGGACCCTGGCCAGGCACTCGGTGCAGGTGTCTGATGACTCTACTTGTAGCCCCCGGATGGTGCAGTCCAAGAAGAGTGTGTCTGACTGGGCACTGGACATGCCCAAGGGCTGGTTGTAGCTGCCCTGCAGGACAAACAGGATGATCACTCTCAAGATGCAGGATGCCCCCACGCCGCTATGTGTCTTGTCTGCAGCTGTGGATAGGTAGCATCCCCCTCCACCCCCAAAGCCACCCCTCAGCTCGCCACTCACCTGCAGGTTGAAGGAGTCAAGGATGAGGGCTTCTCCCCACACGTGCATGTTGGGGGGGTGGGGGGCACGCTGGATGTGCGAGTCATTGCCCACACGCCAGCAAAGGTGGTCCACAACCAGCACGGCTCGCTGGTGCACACTCTGGGGACGCAGGTGCTGGTAGTCTGCAGGCACAGAAGGTGAGTACAGGCAGGGCTTGCTGCTGCCTGCTTGGCAGCCCCCAAACAAAGACAACTCAGACACAACCAGGCCCCCAAACAGAGACAACTCAGACAACTCAGACACAGTAAAGCTTTCCCCGTTCCCATGCCATAGGCTCAGGATGATGATCATCCCCAGTACTTCTCCAGCAGAGCCACCAACCCCACAAGAAGAGCTGAGCAAGCACCCTGGAGCCAACTCTTACCTGCAGAGATGGAGTTGAAGCCCAAGGCAAAGGGTGGAGTATCCCCCAGTTGCACCGACACATTGACGTTGGACAGCGAGGCACTCAGTATGATGGGTGCTATGATTTGGGGATAGCTCCTATGGAGGACAAAAAGTGATGGGGCATTACAGGGGTCCTGTGCACCAAGGAACAAGCTCCAAAGGATACCCTCCTTATAGGGTCCACCCTCCACATCAGCCTCCCTGAACCATAGGCTGTGTGCAGGGCAGAGAAGGCGCTGTATGCCCAGGCACCCTGCCAGAAAGCAGCAGGTAAGAGGGAACAAGCTGCAAAAACAGCAGTTGAGGCTGTTTACCTTCCCTTGTGCCCTTGGCTGGGGACAGGTGCCGAATGGTGCCTGTGTTCCTGTGCCAACAGGCCCAGCCAGTGCGAAAACTCTTGGTGGCGGTAGTGGATGATGCAGGTGTTGAGCAGCACAGCAGCTGAGAGGTCAATGGCTGTGACCTAGGGCAGGGAGAGCACAGGGTGGCAGCAAGCTCATGCCTGGAATCAAATCAGCCCCTCCAGGGGACTGGAGCATGTCCAGCATCTGCTCACCTGCACGCTGGTCTTCAAGGAGTTGAGGCACACAATGCGCTGGCGGCTCTGGGACAGGAGAAGGCCATCTGGGGAGGGAGAGGAGCAAGAGTGAGGGGTGCTGGATGGAAGTGGCAGCAGTCCTGCACCATGGATGGAAGTGGCAGCAGTCCTGCATCACGGGTTCTCTCCTGGCTACTTGCCCTCCAGATGGAGGTCTACACTCATTTGGTCCAGATCTGAGGTGGGCGTGAAGTTGCGCAGTGGGATCTGCTCCTCTTCACGCTGATATAGAAACTGCAGCAGCTTCAGGCTCCAGGTGAGGTGCCTAGGAGAAGCAGAGGGTCACTGCCAGGATAGATCTGCACCGTCACGACTTCAATCTCCTACATTTCCCATCCCAGCTGACTAGCACGCTGTCATGGACAAAGCACAGCCCAGAATGCAGCTGCAGCCCAGCCCAACACTCTCATTACACAAGCACGCTATCGTGCTGGAGAACCAGATTCCCTGCCTACTTTCTTCTCCAAGAGCCCACAGCCCCAGGCTGCTCTGTCCTTCCCCCCGGGATTTTCTCTCTGCAGTCAGGCAGAGCAAAGGACAAGCAGGAAGTGGCACAGCTATTCCCAGGACCACGTCCCCTGCACTGATCATGGTTAGTACAACCACCTCCTTACCTCTTCTGGCTGTTCATAGACAGCACCACGCTGGTGTTCTCCAGCTTCACCTCCACCCTCCTGGGGATGAGCTGCAGTGTGTCCCTGCTCAGCAGGGACAGGGATTTCAGGGACTCTGCTGAGTCTGGAGCAGGAAACACAGAGTCACAGAAAGGCTCTTACCCAGACTCCCACTCCCTGCACTGGGAAGCAGTGATAGCACAGCCAAATTCCTCTGGCTGCAGTGGAAGTGAGGGGACTGCCAGACCTGCTCCTGTCCCTGACCTGGGCTAGGCTGAGGGGCTGTCACACGGTGCAACAGAGGGCTGCAGAAAAGCCCCTCATGCAGCTCTGCCTGCAGAGTCCGGACACTCAGCCTGACGCCCACCAGTCGCCGCTTGCTGCTGATCTCCAGTGAGATGGAGAGTGCCAGGGCCAGCTCTGCCAGGCATGTGTCATCCTGTGTAGGGACATGGGCAAGGAGAACACCAGGAGTCACCCAGCTCCCTGCTGATGGAGGCTGCAGGTAATGCACTGAGCACAGCATGGAGCTGAGAGCCTTGCAGGACATTCAGCATCACCCAGCCTCAACGACACACTGCAACAGTTCCTGGAATGTCCCAGAGAGCTGCTGCCCAGGCCCAGAGCACTGAATTTCTCCATTCCCCACTACTCACCAGCTGGCTGCTCCGAAGCACTTTGCTGTTGACCTTAGTCAGGTTCACCTCACACTTCAGGCTGGGGAGAGCAGAGAGCAGACTGAGGCTGAAGGCCCTGCAAAACCAAGCCCCTTCCCTCCCTTTTTTGGTGGGATAAAGGGCGTGAACACAGCATTACCTCTTCCCATCACCATTGAGGAGAAGACGTGTCTTGCTGGCCTGGATGTGCCAGAGAGACTCTGAGGTGGCCGCATGTAGAACCATGATGTTGATGGAGTCCATGTGGATGGAAAAGAGCTGATGGAAGGCAGTATGGTGAGGGCTATGCAACAGCAGCACAGCCTGCAACACCCTCTCATGGAGCCAGAGCTCACCTGGCTAAGGAGCCGCAGCAGAGATGGTTTAAGGGCCAGGTCTACTTTGTTCTTGCCATCATCAGCTTCTTTGGGAGCCTCAGGGAAGGATGGCTGGAGTCCATGGCTCTTCTGCAGATCTGTGCGGATTCGCACTTCACCGAAACACAGCTCAAAGTAGCGTCTGCAGGAGAACCAGCACAAGCAACCTTTACAAGGGCCCACACATCCAGCCCCAGGGGTGCCTCCATGAGACACCCAAAGGGGAATGATTCACTCCTGCAGAGTAGGCCGTGGGAAATGGGCACCACAGAAAGGTGCAGAGGCAGTCAGCAGGACCAGAGGTGAGACAGACCCCCCAAGGAGAGCAGAGAAGGAGCTGGGGCATGGGTACATACGGGAGCTCCCGGCTCAGTTTACTGGAGATCCAGATGTTGTCAATTTCCTGCAAGAACATAAAAGCAGGTGAGTGAAAAAATAGCTCACCCCAAAGCTTTTATTCCATTCCAGTTGCCCAACATTATGAGGGGAGCACTCAAAAACCCCTGCATTTGGCCAAGGGAGAAAGGGCTGCAGCCCTGGGGCTGTGTGACAGCAGCTTGGCTGCAGAGACTCGCTGCCAGCCTGAAAAGGACTGTATCCATCCCACCCTCACCCAGTTGTGACTGCTCCACAGGTACCCACCAGTGTCTGCTGCTCCTGCTGGAACTTGAGGCTGATGTTCTGTGCCCAGAAGAAGCCGAAGGAGCCAATCTTCAGCTCTGCCTGCAGCTTCTGCCGGCACCAGGTGATGGCCAGGCGGCATGCCAGCCACCTGTGGGTACATGCAAAGGGACAGGATCAACCTCTGCTGTCCTGAGCCACACATCTTCTCCCTTCCTACCACCTGCATTGTCCCAGAAACCCTCATACCTGTGGGTCCTTCAGCCTGCACACCAAGCCCTGTGCTCCAACTCCCCCTTTCTCCCCACATCCAGCCCCACGAGATCCCCCAGACCTGGACAGAAGCACTACAAAACCCCCATACCTGGCTGTATCCCCCTCACACAACACCCTCCACCTTTGACATTTCCTTCCAAGCTCTACAGCATCCCTGAACTATGGGGGCTCCCTAAAAACCCCCATAACCTTGGAGATCCATTTTGACTTCCCCATCACCCTATGCCCATCCCTGCGAGATCCCTTGACTCCTATAAGCTCCCAATGCCCTGACAGCCCCCACCCCAACCTCCTTCAGCCTGACACCTCTCCCCCAGCACCCTGACGTTACCCCAGCCAGCCCTGAGGGCCTTCAGAGACCCCTGTGGGCCCCCCTACACCCTGCCACCCCACATCCAGACCTCTACACCCAACACCCGCACCTACAGACCCCTCTATGCAACACACCCACACCTAAATCCCCTCCACGCCCCACATCCCCAACCACAGACCCCTCTACACCTCACACTCCCACTTACACCCCCTCTAAACCCCACACCCAGACCCACAGCCCCCCCTACAGCACCCCACCATCCCTTCCCTCGCCCCTCCCCCGGCCCCAGCGACCCGCCCCCAGGCCCTGACCGCGCCAGCAGCCCGGCTAGCAGCAGGACGAGCCCGAGGCCGAGCAGAGCGGCCGGCAGCGACAGCGGCAGGCCCGGCGGCAGCAGCATGGCGGCCCCCAGGGCCCGGCCGCCGCCGTCCGCTCAGCGGGGCAGAGCCGCCTGCCGGGCCCGGAGTGACGGTTGGAAGCGGAGGGGCGGAGCCGGCACGGAGTTTTGGCGGTAGCGCCCCCCAGCGGTTCGGAGTGGCATAACATCTCTCTGCGCCGCCGTGCGAACGCGCATCCCCACCCAGTGAGGCCGGGTGGAGGGGAGGGGGCCCAGATCCCCGAAGAAGGACCCCCTCCACACACCGGGTCGGGGGAGATGGAGATAAACAAAGGTTACAGCTGGCGAGTGTGGGAGCAAGGAGCTGCTGTGAGTCCAGTCTGGTCTTTGGGATGTGATTTATTTGAGGGTTCTGGGATCTGTGTTCAAAACGGACTTTGGGATCTGATTTGGGATGCTGGGATCTGCTCTGTGTTGGATTTGGGATGCTGGGAACTGATTCAAGTATGCTGGGATCTGTTTTGTGTTGGATTTGGGATGCTGGGATCTGCTTTGCATTGGATTTTGGGTGCTTGGATCTGAGGTTCTGTTGGATTTGGGGCACTGAGCTCCTATTGGGTTTGGGGCACTGAGCTCTGCTTCTTGTCTGAACTGGACTTTGGTGCTGACCTTATGCTGGATCTGGGAAGGTGGAATCTGCTTAGTGTCAAATTTAGGACACTGAAATCAGATTTAGTGTTGGATTTGGAATTCTGGGATCAGCTTTATGTTGGATTTGGGATGTTGGATTTGGGATGTTGGATTTGGGATGTTGGATTTGGGATGTCGGGATGAGCTGTGTACTGGATTCAGGATTTTGGGATTAGCTTTATGTTGACTCAGGATTCTGGGATCTGCTTTGCATCGGATCCCAAACACCAAGTGTCAAATTCAGCACACCAGGATCAGCTTTGTGTTGGATTCAGGATGTTGGGCTCCACTTCCCAATGCGCGTCACAATCACATGTGGACAGTGGCCATCCCCACACCAAGCAGCCCCGAACGCATCAGTCCATCAGTCACAACTCAACGTGGTGCTGCTCCGCTTTGAAGACCTCTCCGGGCTGCATGAAGATGCCTTCCATCACCTTCCAGTAGTTATTCTGGCTAGAGGTGGCCATGCCGTGCACCTCCCTCTGCCCATTGATGGGTCGTCCATACTGCTCGCCTGTCACCGAGAGGAAGACATCGGTGGAGGTGTGCTGGAAACGCACCTCGCTGTCCCGTGCCCAGTAGGTCCCACTGCACAGCACTGTCCAGTCGTCCAGGTAGTCGCCCTCACCATCCTCCCCAAAGGCGCTCACTTCCTGGGGGAAAAAAAGAAACAAAACAACTCAGTTTTAGGGCTCAGGTCTTTGTATCACCTTTGTGTCAGAGGGACAGAGAAGGGACATCTCTCTGGAGTTGCTCAGATCTACAGGCTGCAAGTTTTGAGTGCTGATTCATTAGCAATCTCATTAACCCAGAGCTATGCAGGTGTCCCAAAGGTGCCACAGGATGTTGACCTTGCATGGGGGATGACACGACCTGAGGGAGGTAGAATGTGTGGCTGGCCCTAGAGGCCAAGACAGGGATAGGATGGGAATGAGGACTGGGAAAAACGGGCTGGGGAAAAAGGTGGGGCTGACAGGGATCTGTTTTGGCCTGGGAGAACCTCGTAGGTCCGAGCTCTTGGGGTGACGAATGGGGGTTGGTTAGGGGACTAGGTGAGGCTGGTAGGGACTTGAGAGAGCAGATGGCAACAAGTGAGACACCACAGAGCCTGGCGGACCCAGTATGGACCTGGTAGGGACTGCGAAAAACCCAGTAGGGACCCGATAGCAACAAGAGGGACCCGACGAGGACTGGAGCACCCAGCAGGGACTCAGTATGGCCTGGGAGATCTGGCAGGGACCAGAGAACAGGCTGAGCCTGCAGACCCTGAATACAAGAGGTGCCCATTTGGGGTTGGCACACGAGGGCTGCTCCCGGGGCGCAGGGCCGTGCCGGTACCTGGTTGCCAGAGAGCGGGGAGACGAAGTTGTGGCTGTGCAGGTTGCGGCCGGTGCCCAGGTGCGTGAGGCGGATGGCCTGCCCGCAGCGCACCGGCTGGCCCCGCTCGCACACAGCGGCCGTGCGGCCTCGCACCCTCCAGTAGCTGTTCCCATCATCCGCCGCCGACACGCCGGTCACCGACTGCTGCCCGCTGCCTGCGGGAGAGAAGAACGGCGGTCAGGCCCGGGACACGCAACAAGACCCCGCTATACCGATGGGGGGGGGGGATCGAAAGCCATTACCGGAGCCGTAGCGCACATCGTGCGAATGCAGCCGAACGTTGTGCCGCACGTTGAGAAGCTTCACCACCGAACCGCACGTTACAGGCCCGGAACCGGAACCGCCACCCCGCGCCGCCGCGCCCAGCGCCAGCACGAAGGCCACCACCGGCACTGGGCCCCGCCGCATCCCCGCGACGGCCGCCACCACCGGAAGCGGAAGTGGCGCCGCTCTGCCCGCCCGGAGATCGCAGCTCGTCTGCTCCGCCTCCCCCCCTCCTCCTCCCCCCACCCTCCTCGTTCGCTTCCACCGCCGCCGCCGAGGCCTCCATTTTCCCTCGGCGCCTCGGGTAAGGCCGCGCCGGGTTGAACGGCGGGAGGGAGCCGGGAGCGGCCCGGGGGGCTCCGGCCAGCAGGTTGCCGGGCTCCGAAGCCTCCTCCGGGGCCTGCCCGCGGCTGGGAGGCCGCTGTGAGGCGGGGGGAAGCGGCGGGTGGGGGGTGCGGTCGGGCCTCCACGCCTCGTCCTCGGTTGTGAGGTGAAGGCAGAGCCGTCCCAGCGCTGCGGGGCTCCGGCTGAGGGCTGGCCGTGGCCGTGGGCTGGCTGTGGAGTGGGGAGGACCGTCCGCGGTCCCCACGGGAGCGGCGAGGTGTGCCGGGCCTTCCCGTGGGGCTGTGCTGAAACGTGGAGGTTGCGGGAGGGGGGCGGAGGAAGGCGTCGCCGTGTTGTCTTGCCGGTTGGAGGGGAGAGGATCTCAATTTCTTACAGGTTTATTGTGCTCTTCTTTGGTTCCTGGGTCTTCGGGAGCAGGTCCTGTGCTGATGGAGCGCCCTGTTTGGTTAGCAACGTCTGACACAGCCCTCCTTTCCCCCCCCCCCTCAAAAAAAAAAAAAAAAAGGTTGTGGGGCAGCAGCCCTCCGTGGGGTTAATAATCAGTGAAAAAGTGACACGTGAAGGGTAAGGGGAGCGTGGTGCTGCCAGTGGGGAGTGGTTATTGTGGAGGTTCACGCTCATCTGTTCCTCTTTCTGGATGTGGTCTTATGGAGGAGGAGAAAGGAAGCGCTGGATTTTGGTGCTGAATTATTTAGGGTGGGTAAACGCGGCTGTGGGAGGATGCAGAGAGAGCCCAGGTGCTGCTGAGTGCTCACATGGTGGCAGTGGGTTTAATGGAGGTTCCAAATACTGCAGCGATTGGCTCCGCATCGGTTCTCACCGCTGAAGAAGGAGCTGGGAATGTCTCAGCAGTGGCTTCTCCTAAAAAACAACGCTTCAGTACCACACCAGGGTCTGAAATGGATATTTTGGAATTGCTTAAAAGGTGCAGAGAGCAAAGCTGGAAACTTTGTCGTGCTGCTGCATTGGCAGCTGGGTGCTGCAGGCGTCTCTGGTTCGCCCACTATGCAGGGGGGAGCTCAGCCCATGTTTCCTCGCCCCAGGGGGACAAATGCAGATGGGAAGTGCAAGACAGGTGTGTGAAGTCGTGGAGAGGTCAGAGAAAGCAAGCGAGGTACATCAGTTTTCTATTTCTTAGAGGAAATTATGACGCAGCAAGTCTAAAATAAACAGGCGGAAGTACTTTCTCACGTAATGTACCATTAGATCGTGGCACACATTGCCACAGGATGTTCTGCAGCACAATAGCACTGGGGAGGTGGAACTGGCAGGGAGCAGTAAGACTCACAAAGCAGGTACTGGAACTGCCTGAGCTGCAGTGCCTCGCCTGACCTTCCCTTATCACAGCATTGCTGATTTCCAGTCGCCGAACGCTGCACTGCAATGCCTTGTTTTGCTCCATTGCACACCTACCATTGAGAAGTGAACATCTGGTTTAGCTTCTGACCTCAATAGTTTATAAAACAGCTGTGAAACCTAAATACATTACGTGTTACTGGTGCTGTACCAGGGCTGGCAGGCTCTGCAGAAGTCTGTGCTTGCAGCAAGGAGTGGCTCTTAGGAGAAGCCTGCAGCTGATGAGGAGCCCGTGAGAGTGCTTGGTTGTGGTGTGAGTGCCTTAGTGCTCCACAGGGATGCTCTCGTGGGCTTTATATGTTTCAAATCAAAGATGGTGATACAATCATCTGCATTTTGCAGTGAGACACGGACTGGAGGTCATCACTCAGTGATCGATGTTAAATCCACACGTTTGGGCTCAAATATGGCATTTTTATTTAATACAGGTATTCAGTGCGTTTGTCACCTTTGCAATTGGTTTGGGTTTTTCCTAATGAGCAGATTGTTGCAGTCTCTTACTCTGTGGAGTACTCTTGCTGTACTAGGATTAATTTCACAAGCATCTCAATGACAAAATGAATTGATTGGGCTTCTTTACGCTCTACATTTTAATTTTGAGTCCAGTTTTCAAGCTTTCATATTCTCACGGAGCTTTCTGAATCCTCTCCAGTCCACCCATTTTGTCTTCAAAGTGCAGACATGAGAGCAGGACAAAACTGTTCAGTGATGACTTTGGCAAAGGTGTTTAGCAAAAGAATCCTAGGTGAACTGTGAGTTGAACCATGAAATGGCAGAGATTAAAACGATCCCTGTCCAAAAAACCATCCCGAAATAGTATTGGTGTGGCTTGGGAGCTTGATGTAGTTGCTCCCATGAGGGATGGGGAGCAGTCAGGATTGTTGCCTGTGTTGTGAAATGTGCGTGCAGTTCTGGCCTGAGCCTAGGTTAGCAAGTTTTTCTTGTTTTGTGCCTTGATGCTGATATCCTGGGACTGCTCCTGGGTCTGCAAACAGGGTCCAGCTGGGTCTGCTGAATAATAAACATGTCTCACCATGAGAGACTGCTCTGTGGTTCTGCAGTTACCACTGAGATGCTTCCTATTTCCCTCATCCCACATCTGCTATGGCTGTGAGGCCTCTTTGGGCCATTCCTGATGCCAGTCCTGTCCCTGCCTTGGCTCAGTGCTGCCATGGCAAGGCACAGGAGCACTCTTTCTCATCTATTCTGATGTTTTGCAGGTGCTCACTGCGTGTTTCCATTTCTAAACTTAATGAGTTAACTTTTGCTTGTGTATCGTGTACAGAACTGTGCCTGCCTCTAGCACTGCAGTCTTCTGATTGCAGTCCTGAGCAGCCAGCAGATAGCTGGATGTGTGGCCAAGGCTTTGCAGGTGCTTGAACATCTGGTTTGCAGCATGCTCAGGTCCATCATTCCCTTAGCAAAGCAGAGAGGTACCTGCAGTGCCCAGCCCTGCTGATCTGATCTCTAGTCACTGTATTGACAGCAGAGAGCTATCTGCTCTGTGTCACTCCAGTTAAAAGCAGCTTATAGACTCTGGAAATTTGCCATTGTGCCCTTGAGCTGAGCAAAGTGCAGGAACCCCTGCTCTGAAGCAGAGGTCAGGTAAGCACACAGGCCCAGCACTGCTCTGGACACCTCTGTGTCCGCTCCTGCTGCCATCACTGTGCTGCCCTTGACTCTTGTCCATCTTAGTCAGTGTCTGTTGACTGTGAGGTATTCTGGGGTAAAGCTAGTCACCCACAGAAGCCTGTCTGCTCTTGCATAGGTAAACATGCAGGTCTGGGTGCTGTTTCCCTGCCTTTTTAGTGTTCTTGTGTAATTTAGCGTTTGCTCCCATGTTGCAGCGATCTCCCACTCTCTCCTGGGGTTGTTACAGGAACAGGGATGCTGCTGGGATGCTCTCAGGATGGATCCAGTGCCTGATACAGCCAGGATAGCCTGGAAATACTCAGTGAGGATGGATCCCTAGAGCCAGACAAACAGCCCTCTGAACAGCAGCACTGGTCTGAAGTCCATATCTTCACCTTCACCCGTGTGGGAAGAGGTCTCTGCCTGTCTTCTGTGTTATTTCAGATGAATGCCTCTCTCAAAGGGAGGGTGGAAGAGGCATTGTTAGTACGTATCTGATTCAGCATCTCCATGGTAATAGCTGCCCTCACTTCCATTTCCTGTGCTAAGTGACATCTCCCCTGTCCTGGGGTGGAATTCAGTGGAGCTGAAAGCTCCCGGTGTCGTGGGCGGCTGGCTTGTGTGGAACCTGCTCAGCTGGATCATTACGTGAGATGGGCTTCCAAAGTCATAGCTGTTCCCTGCGTCCAAACAAATTTCATTTGACGTGAACTGAAATTACCAGGAAATGGTAGAACAAGTGCTGAGGAGGAAAGTTGGAACTGCAAGTGAAATGTTTCGCTAGCAGAGAGTAATCAGATTGCACGTAGCACTGTGATGAAGGCTTTTTTTCCTTGCTGTACAAGTGGAAACACTGTAGAAAAAGGAGCTTGGTCTGCACTGATGTTTATGTTTGTACACCCTGGTGGGTACAGAAGAATAGGTGAGGAAGTGTGGAACAGACATAATGCTCATACTGAACCTGGCAAACAAAGCAACTCCTGTTCTCCAACGCAAGCAGTTACACGGTTCATCAGTGGCATTTGCTTTGAAATGCAGAAAACATTTACCTGGCATGAGTACTGCCTTCTGAAGCGTTATTAGGGAGGGGGATGCTGGAGTGTGTGACATCTGCAGTGCCCTTCTGAGGGCGGGGATCACACTGTACCTGCGTGCTGTGCCAGGGCAGTGATGTCCTGTCTGGTGCAGAGCAGCAGCCTTGGCTTGCTGCGGCTTCTCCCTGTCTGGAGCATCATAAATAGGTGTTGGCCACAGCCACGGAGCCCTGAGCCAAGGAATATGAGCTGCTATCTGCTTGCAACTGAGGTCTTTCCCTTGTCTTTGTTGTGGGCTTCCTTTAGTGAGATAGGGCCAACGCATTCCTCTGGAGCTATTCATGTTTTAAGACTTAAAAGATTCTCCAATATTTGCTTTTTTTTTTTTTTTTAATTGATCTGAGAAGCAAATCCCTGTTTTTTTTGAAGTTGCTGTGTTTGTGCACCAGATGTATGGATCTCTGACACAGCGCTGCGTTGGGGATGGCGTAGGGCTGCTGTCCTGGCCAGGCGTGAGGGTATGGATGGGATGAAGGGCTTTGGCTCTGTGTGCTGTTTCAGCTGGAGCTCAGCTGTGCAGTGAGTGCTGTCGTGACAGTCGTGTTCTGCTCACTGAGACACAGCCTGACAGGCGCCAGCAGCCCCTGGCTGCTGCCTTCACTTGCCTAATCTCTGCTGACAGGGATGTGCAGGGATGTGCAGGCAAGGGGGGCTCTGGGTGATTCAGAGCCTGGACAAATAATTTGAAACCTCTTGCCTTAGCTGTCTTCTCTCCAAAACCCAGTAGGGTGAAATGCTTGTGTTCCTATCCCTCAACTGATGTGATGGATGTGTTCTCTCTCCCCAGTTCCTGCGTGAGACGCCACAGCCATGTCTGACTTTGTAGAAAGTGAAGCAGAGGAGTCGGAGGAGGAGTACAACCAGGATGGAGAGGTTGTTCCCAGAGTAACCAAGAAATTTGTAGAGGAAGATGAGGATGGTGAGTGTGTCTGTCTGCTCTGGCTTTGCTGAGCTGTCTGTGTGCCTCACTGCTCTATTTTGTGTCGTGTCACTGCAGATGGAGCAATAACTGTACATAACAGTGTGACCATCTGTAGTCAATATTCTCAACTGTTTAAGTGCTTTCTTTCTTCAGAATTCTTAGATGGGTTTTATATTTGGTAATGGAAAATAGACTCCTTCACCCCCACAGGACTTTCAGGCAAACAGTCTGATAGTAAACCATAAAAGAGTAGGAATTCTTCTGGTGTGACCACTCCACCTGTTCTGTCTGCAGAGAGAGCATGAGACAAGACAAGAAA
Source organism: Chrysolophus pictus (assembly GCA_037305975.1). Lineage (NCBI taxonomy): Eukaryota > Metazoa > Chordata > Aves > Galliformes > Phasianidae > Chrysolophus > Chrysolophus pictus. The sequence continues at coordinate 5,980,922 of CM074594.1, forward strand.
TGTGGCTTTGGCATGAGCAGCTGACTGGGTTCTGTGTCAGTAAAAGTGTTTAAGACTCTCTGCCTGGGTAGTGTGAAGGAAGATGTTTGTATAAAGCTGAGAAGGTGACTCGGCAGAAAAACACTGCATAAATGTCGAATGCTTGTTGCTCTCCATCCAGATGAGGAAGAGGAGGAGGAGAATCTTGATGATCAAGATGAGCAAGGGAACCTGAAAGGATTCATTAACGATGATGATGATGAGGAAGAGGAAGAGGAGGAAGAAGCCAGTGACTCTGGGGACTCTGAGGATGATGTTGGCCATAAAAAGAGAAAGCGCAGTAAGTTTTGGGGTGATTGTTTATAGCAGGCCACAGTGTAAGTCTCCCTCTGCCACTGGGGTCTGCGTAGCCTGGCTAAGCTGCGCCCTCTCACTGGTTTGTCCATTCTGAAGTGAGTAAAGAGAGAATTTAACTTGTTACTGCTTTCCTCTGTTAGCTTTTGATGACCGCCTGGAAGATGATGATTTTGACCTCATTGAAGAGAACTTGGGTGTTAAAGTCAAAAGGGTGAGTTGTGTTTCCATCTGTTGCTAATGTTGTAGTGCATCTTAGCAGAGATGCTTGGCTCCTGCCTGGTGTGGTACCTCCTGCCTTCTCCTGGCCCCTTGAAAAGGAAGAGATGAGTGCTTGAGAGAAACACAATCTCTCCCTGGCACCTAGAGTATGCATTACACTTCCTGCATCGTTTTCAGCAGGCAGCTATGTCATGTGGCATGCTGTGACAAATGAGCAGTATGGCTCTCTTGGAGCTGAGTGATTCTTTGTCCCTCCTTACCTGTGCTGTGCTGGGCTCTGTCCTGCTCTTTCCAGTTATTGCCTGGGAAGCAGAGGAAATGCAATTCTAAACCAGAAGAGATAACAGAAAGCTTGTGTGTCTGTGCCAGGACTTATGTGCACTAACAAGCTTTTTTGCTTGCAGCAAAAATTCAGGCGTGTGCGGAAAATGTCTGATGATGAGGATGATGAAGAGGAGGACTATGGTAAGGAAGAACATGAGAAGGAAGCCATTGCTGAAGAAATCTTTCAAGATGGTGAAGGCGAGGAGGGAGGGGAAGCTGTTGAAGCTCCTGTTGCACCACCAGAAGAGGAAGAAGAGGAGGAAGAAGATGAATCTGGTGAGTGTGGATGGTCCAAAGTTTGTCATAGGATAAAAGCACTGGAACAAAGTATGGTTTTCCCTGAGCTATAGTTATCCAAAATTTGTAGCTCTAGAGTGGTCCAGCTTTTGTTGATCTGATTAGTACAATCTTTAGAATTAAAAGTGAGCAGATTTAGTTTGAACAGAACAGTTTAGATGAACAGAAGCATATTGCTTACGCTACTATGTTCAGTGTTTAAACTTCCTTCAAAGGGAAAACTCTTCAAAAGATGTTGGTGGAGGTTCTGTTTAGCACCTGGTAGCACATCACACACCTGCCCTAATTCTGCTCTTGGGCATTAGCCCATCATCTTTGCTAACACTGTGCTGAAAGAGTTGCAAAAAATATTTATGTAGCGTTTAATGCAACAGGACTTTTTTTTACTGCATTTTCTTTGCACTGAGCTGCTGATAGCCACCAGATGCCTTTTCTTGTTTTTAAAAGTTAGTTCTAGCTTGTTATTGTGGTTCAGGCTTCTGGAATACCTGAGGTTGGTGCAAGAGATGCTGTGGGTAGCTGTGCAGGCCAGCAGTCACCTAAGTCTGTGGTGCAATTGCACCAATTGCACTGGCTGAGCTGAAGTTTGTCAGTTACTGGCTGAAGGTGTGAGTGTCCTGGCTGCTAAAATGGTTCTCTGTGTCCAGACATCGATGACTTCATTGTGGATGATGATGGACAACCTCTGAAGAAGCCAAAATGGAGAAAGAAGCTCCCCGGATACACTGATGCGTAAGTATTGATTGTAAATTGGCCTGGAGCCTCAAAACCAGTGCTCAGATTACTTGATTTTTTGCAACTTCAGTGTGATTCTGCTTGTGGTTGGAAATTGCTGGTCTTGTTCCCTAGAGGAACCTGTTAAATGTAAGGATGGGGCTTTAAGCCTGTGGCTTCATAAATGTCTGCCTTCTTCCTTTTCCCTGGATTGTTTTTTTTGTAAGAGTATCAATAATAGTCCCTTAAGAGAAATACTTGCATTTAAAGCTCAGTTGTGTACCTATCCACAATTTTTAACGTGGGTGCAAAAATAAAGCTTAGACTGTAGATATTTTGGCCAGAACAATATTTTTTGAACTGCATAATGGGACTGAAGAATAGTTTTTGCATTCCAGTGCTTTGCAGGAAGCCCAGGAAATTTTTGGTGTGGACTTTGACTACGATGAGTTTGAGAAGTACAATGAGTATGATGAGGAGATGGAGGAGGAATATGAATACGAGGATGAAGAAGCTGAAGGAGAGACCCGTGTCCGACCCAAGAAGACTGCCAAGAAACGTGTCAGTCGGCGTAGCATCTTTGAGATGTATGAGCCCAGTGAGCTGGAGAGCAGTCACCTAACAGATCAGGACAACGAGATCCGGATGACGGACATGCCTGAGAGATTCCAGGTGAGGAAGAAGGGTGTCAGTGTGCAGACAAAGCGTTTCAGCTCCCAACAAGTACAGCAGGCCTGGGGCCTGCAGGCCGACTTTCTCATCTGGCTTCTGGATGGATTTCAGCATCTTTGGTCCCACCCCTTAAATGTAACTGGAACTCAGTGGTCAAATGTAACAATGAAGCTGAATTGTGACTCGGTAAATCCAAAGGGGTTTTAGCACTGGTCATAGTTTCTCTTTGGCCACTGGGTGCCAGTGTTGCACTGCTGGAAGTGGTGCAGGGCTGGTGCTCTTCTCAGATAGCCTTTGTGCTGGATGCTGTTAGCAATCCCATGAGTTGTACCTTTGACTAACAAGAGTGAAACTGCAGCACCAGAGAAGGCTTTCTGGAGTTTTCTGGCCTACAGCTATGCCAGTCAATGCAACTGTTCCATGCAAGGTGTTTCTACAACCTGCTTTAATTCAGGTGATAGGGACTTACGCTCTTGTCAGAGTGAAGTACTTTTGTGCTGCTAGGAATCATTCTGGTATCGCATTTTTGTAATTTCACCACATATTCAGATTTCCCCAAAGAGTCTGCACTTTGACCTCCTTTTAAAAAATGTTGGTGCCTCTGTGCATAGAGACCTGCTACTCACCTTTGTGAAAGGTGAAGTTGAGGCTGCTGGCTTTTGAAAGGACCTTTATTCCATGCCAGTGTATACAGTGAAAGAGAGTGCTGTGTGTAAAGTCTTCTGTTAAGGCATTTTGTCATCAAAAGAAAAGTGGTTGGATCTAAATGCCCGGAGAGGATTTGGAGCTGCTTTATGTGCTGTTATTCCTGTTGTCTTTTCACAGTTGCGATCCATCCCTGTAAAAAGTGCTGAAGATGATGAGCTGGAGGAAGAAGCTGACTGGATTTACAGGAATGCATTTGCAACACCCACCATTTCCTTGCAGGTAAAGGACTGTGCCTGGGACTTCTGTCCTAAGAGAACTGGTGACTTGAAGGTGCTGCAGATTTCCAACCTGGAGACATTGTTGTAAGAGTCTGCTCAAAAAAATGTGGTGCCCAATGTAATTTTCTTTCTGTTTTTTTATGGATCACAGACATCTTCATTTTCACATCCATAGAACAGGACAAAAAAAAAAACAGAACAGAGAGGTTGCAAGAATTATTGTCAAGAAAGACAGATCTCTGAGCTACAGTGTACTTAGGGATAAACTAATATTAACTGTGATCTGCTTTTAGCCGTTAGTTACATTAGCCAGATGCTACTTCTTCTTTAAGCCAATCAGGCTTTTCTGTGGTCTGAAATTGCAGCATGAAGCTAAGCCTACATCCCCTGCTAATAAAAGGGTCACCGTTTCCCACCCTTAGCCTGGGCTATTCTTTTAGTGGGGGTGCTCAGGAGTACAATCAACTTAATGTGTTGTTTATCCTTTTAGGAAAGTTCTGACTACCTTGATCGTGGACAAGCCAGCAGCAGCTTCAGCCGCAAGGGACCCAGCACCATCCAGAAGATTAAAGAAGCCCTGAATTTCATGAGAAATCAACATTTTGAGGTACTTTGTAACTCAGCTTTGTTTTTGAAATGCAGTCTCATTGTACAGATGGGATTAGTAGAGGGACTGCTAGAGGTATTTAATGTAATAAAGGAGATGAGTCTGTGATGGCCTATCTGATTGCCTCACCTATGGAAAAATGGTGCTTCCCTGGAAAGTGCAGCTCATCTCATGTGAGCTGTGACAGCAGAGGTTTTAACATCTGTTTGATGAGGCTGCTGTTTGCCGTGGTCAATCTGATAAATTAGATGGAGAAATTCCAGAGTCTCTTGAGTCTTATGTGTTCCATAAGATGTTAATCATCTATAAAGATGTTTGTCTTCATATGAGGGGTGTTGCTTGATTTCACAGAATCTCTTTGGGGTATGTGATGTATTATTCATTGGAACAGTCTGAGGAGCGGTGTCATGATTCAGCACATCTCCCACACTGCTGCCCCATCAATTTGTTCTCCTAAATGGACAAGAGCAATCTCTGGACTTGTGGCTGCCAGGGGGAGCCCAGTCTGCTTTCACTTGGTGTTGACAAGTCTCATTTCTGACCTAGGTCCCATTCATCGCCTTCTACAGAAAGGAGTATGTGGAACCAGAGCTGCACATCAATGACCTCTGGAGTGTCTGGCAGTGGGATGAGAAGGTGAGGAGTGTTTTCAGTCCTTATTATCCCATTGGTATTTACCATATCTTCCCACCTTTGTGTATTGACTTTGTATAGTGTAAGGAGTGCCCATTCCTTTTCTACTATTAGGTAGATTCAAACCTTTATTTTCTGTTAACGTGATGTGTGAGACAAAACCTGCCACGGATTTATCACATCTGAGCACATCTGTGGGTGAAGATATTGATGATTATTTTTTTATGACAATCTGGGATCCTGAGAGTGCCTCTTTAGAAGCTCCTCATTGGGAAGAGAGAAGGCAGATGTAGCACACAGCCACATTGCATTTCAGTGAAAATTTCTGTTTTTGTGTTAGTGGACCCAGCTGAAGATCCGCAAGCAAAACCTGACACGTCTGTTTGAGAAGATGCAGGCCTACCAGTATGAGCAGATCTCTGCTGACCCAGACAAGCCTTTGGCTGATGGAATAAGGGCTCTTGATACTACTGACATGGAGAGGTACAGTGTCATGACTTTTTTTGTATTCATTCCAACATAACTTAAGGTGCATATTGTACTGCAGGCCAGAGAGCAGATTATTGACTTTAAACTCACTGCAAAACCAGTAATAAGAAATGTTTAAAACGCTTTCACAAGAGGATCCAAGTGTTCCATTTGCCTGACCTGTACCAGAGCAGGTTCCTTGAGCACTCTAAACACAGCTCAGCTGAAAGCGGGATGTAACATGCTGGCTTTGCACATTCTAGGCTGAAGGACGTGCAGTCCATGGATGAGCTGAAAGATGTGTATAATCACTTCCTGCTGTACTATGGGCGAGACATCCCCAAGATGCAGAATGCTGCAAAGGCTGCTCGAAAGAAGCAAAAGCGTATCCGAGAAGATGGTGAAGAGGAGGAAGGTTTGTCTTCAAGCTTGATAAGTCATAGACCTGGGCTGGTTCAAAATCCTGGTTTAAAACAGTAAGAAGGTTTGTTGAAAAGCCTAGGTGTGTGCACAGATCTGCTTCTCTCTTCTGTCTTAGGTTAGTCCCAGGTTTTCCAGGCATCTCTAAAAATGTTTAGAATTTGTCATACAGGATGTTATTTTTCCAAGGAACTGAGTATCCCCCTTCACAACCAGGGTATTATAAATAATTTTAAGGCTGCTGTGAGCTTTCATGTTCTCATGTGGTTTAAGGACAGTGTTGCACAATGTAATTTGTGTTTGTCCCCTTTAATGTGCTGCTGATATACTGCAGGTGACTTGCTAAACATGTGCTTCCCATAGGTGAAGGGGAGGATGCAGAAGATGATGAGCAGAAAGGGCCTGAGCTGAAGCAGGCTTCCCGCCGGGATATGTACACCATCTGTCAAACAGCTGGGCTGGGTAAGAGCTCTGCTCTGTCACGCTGAGCTTGCAGTGTGTGTGCTGTGGCCTGGCCTGCACTTCTAAGTTGTGTGGCTTACCTGTAGGAGGAGGGCTGATAGTTGAGCTCCACATAAGCTACAGTGCCCTTCTCATCATTTGTGTGATTTTATTTTTTAATTCTTTTCCCCTAGATGGCCTGGCTAAGAAGTTTGGTCTGACACCTGAGCAGTTTGGAGAGAATCTCCGAGACAGTTACCAACGTCACGAGACAGAGCAGTTCCCTGCAGAGCCCCTGGAGCTGGCCAAGGACTATGTGTGTAGGTCAGTGTGTGGGGATCCTCACCGAAGTCCTGTAGATGTGGCGGGGGAAGGAATCTGGTTGTGTTCTCACATCCCAAGACTGTGTGCCTTTTTTTTTTTTTTTTTTTTTTTTTTTTTTTTTTTTTTTTTTTTTTGCTTTTAGTCAATTTCCAAGCCCGGAAGCTGTTCTGGAAGGAGCACGGTACATGGTAGCATTGCAGATAGCCAGGGAGCCTTTGGTCAGGCAGGTCCTGAGACAGACTTTCCAAGAAAGGGCTAAAATCAACATTTCACCAACCAAAAAGGGGAAGAAGGTAAGGAAAGGAGCTCTGACTCTGTGGGTCAGCTTGGGGAGGGATCTATATAATGTACAAATACTTGTTTTGTGTCTGAAAACTTCTCCCATGTCAGTGGCAACTCGGAGTGAATCTTAAAGCATGTGAGCTGGGCTGTTGCAGAGGCAAGCTCAGCAGCAAGCTGCATTTTCTGTCTCAGCATTTCATCAGACCTGATTCTTGCTGTTGAGATGTTGCCTTCAGTTGTTAGAACAGTCTCTGTTTTTTCCTGGGACTGGGAATGAATTCCACTGTGTCCTGCTGGGGGAGGAAATGGAAACTGGCAGGCATAGATAGGAGTGAGGGAGTATTGAATAAAAAACATTGTCTACTACAGTGTACAGTAGGGTCTGTCTTTGTGGATGCCTGTATGCATGCTGATAGTCTTTTCTCTATCCCAGGATATTGATGAAGCCCACTATGCCTATTCCTTTAAATACTTGAAAAACAAGCCAGTGAAGGAGCTGCGAGATGACCAGTTCCTGAAAATGAGCCTGGCAGAGGAGGAGGCACTGCTGACTATAGACATCAGCATAGACATGAAAGGAGTGGAGGGGTGAGTTCTCAGTGGTCATGTCTTGGCAGAGCTTATTCAGCCAGTGCTGGTGTGCTGTCGGAGCTCTTCTGTAACCCAGACTATTCCTGGATGTCATGATTATCTGTTTCTCCTCCTCTTGTTTTTTATTTTTATTTTTATTTTCAGGTATGGTAGCGACCAGACATACTTTGAGGAAATCAAACAGTTCTATTATCGGGATGAGTTCAGCCACCAGGTGCAGGAATGGAATCGGCAGCGTACCATGGCCATTGAGCGATCCCTCAACCAGTTCCTCTATGTGCAGATGGCTAAAGAGCTGAAGAACAAGCTGTTGGTGGAGGCCAAGGAGTATGTCCTCAAGGTGAGATGGGGTACAGATGTGCATGAGACAGAGCTAAGTTTATAGATGCTAACAGTCCTGCAGCATGCTGAAGACAGCTGCTGGTAGGCCATATAAAGGCACTTGGGAAAGAGGAGGGGACAGTGAGCAATCTGAGTCAGGTTCTCTTGTAACATTAAAGAGAAAAGCAGATGCTTCAGAGGGAGACAAGATGGACTTTGTGATTCTAGAGATCTAGTCATGATTCTGACAGAGTATACTGTTGGTCTGCCTTGAACAGCCCTTGAGCAGCCCCTGACCTTCACTCTGGAGTAGGGCTGTGCCAAAGCTTCTGCACTGGGTTTTCTTATTCCTCTCTTTCCTCCCTTCTTACTAGGCTTGCAGCCGCAAGCTGTACAACTGGCTGAAAGTAGCTTCATACCGTCCTGATCAGCAAGTGGAGGAAGATGATGATTTCATGGATGAAAACCAAGGGAAAGGAATTCGGGTGCTAGGCATTGCGTTTTCCTCAGCCAGGTAAGAGGAATGGAATTGGCTCAAGATATATGTTCAGCTTTAGCAGTCCTCCATGTGTGAGTGATCTCTGTGTTTCAGGGACCACCCTGTGTTTTGTGCCCTCGTTAATGGAGAGGGTGAGGTTACAGACTTCCTCCGACTGCCACATTTCACAAAGAGAAGGAATGCCTGGCGTGAGGAAGAGAGGGAAAAGAAGGTGAGACTCAACACAGCTATTATCTTGAGACCAACACTCACAGGTTGCTCTTGGTACTGAGTGATGTACTGTGGACTGGAGAGGAGCAGTCAGTCTGAAGTCAGCATAGGTCTAGTCACTCTTATGTGCAAGAATTTTGCCTTTTTTCCACACTGCAGTTATTCTGGTGAGGAGAGGTTGCTTCCAACTAGATTCCAGTTCAGGGTAGCAGAGTGGGAAGATTTTCCCTGTGAAATAGGAAGCAAAACCTGGTAGCTGATTCAGTACAGAAACCCTCTAGCTTTTCTACCCTGACCTGTCTTGCTTTTCTTTCTAGGCACAGGATATTGAAACCTTGAAAAAATTCCTTTTGAACAAGAAGCCTCACGTGGTCACAATTGCAGGCGAGAACAGGTCAGATAACAGATCGTTGTGTTCCTTCCACTTCCAAGTCTCTCTGCAGTGTTTTCCTTATTCTTCTCTATGTTTCACTCCTGGGAGAGTTAATGGGAGGAGGGAAGGACTGATGGTGCCTCTCCCCAGGTTTTGAGCGGGTAGTAAATAGCATTGGGCATCCTTACTGGATTCTTAGCATACTGGGTCTCTATTGCCTCAGGTGGAAAGCTAACATGGAACGCAGCTTTAAGTAAACCAGAAAATTACCTACTTTCTTCTGGAAGCAAAGAGCTGTCTACTAACAGCTAGGCTTGTTAACGCTATTCCCAGCAGAGAAGGATAGTGGTTATAACATTGTGGTGATGAAAGATCTATCGTGAATCCTCGCTGTGGATGATTTTCTCTCCAAACTGACCTGACCTGTGCTAAGAGACTTGCTCTCTGCTGTTCAATTTCTAGTTGACCTGTGATTTCATTGTTTTTGCTTTAAGGAATCTATTATGTTAGTGATGTGTCATAAACCATTGGTGTTATCTTCTTAAGTGGTTTGAGGACCCAGCTTTGCGTTCTCCCTTCAATACACTTGGTCATTTTTCCCTAGGGATGCCCAGATGCTGATGGAGGATGTAAAGAGGATTGTTCATGAACTGGATCAGGGGCAGCAGCTGTCCTCTATTGGAGTAGAGCTGGTAGATAATGAACTGGCCATCCTCTACATGAACAGCAAGAAATCTGAGGTGAACCTTCTGTTATTTTAGCCACTTCTTAGCCTTTGGCTCATTTGGGCTGTCTCGGCTTCTGTTTATTATACTGACCCAGCCTTGTGTCGTACACTGCCTCGTGTGATCCATTTAGAAAGTGACTTAAGTGATCCTTAAGTCAAGGCAAAACATGTTGTGTGGGCTTTTCCAAAGAAATCTCCACTAGCACGAAGTAAATGTTGGTGTAGTCTGCCATGAATCTTTTTCAGCTGAGTAGATGGGCTCATTTTGTTCTTATTTACAGCAGGCTTTAATCTCAGCTCTCATCACTGAGCAATAAATGCCTCCCTTTTCCAGTTCTTGTCTGATGTGTCTTAGCTTGGCATGCCACAAAATGTGATTTTCTGGCCTCTTGCAGAATGAGTTCCGAGATTACCCACCTTTGTTACGTCAAGCAGTTTCCCTTGCTCGTCGCATTCAGGACCCTCTCGTAGAGTTTGCCCAGGTCTGCAGCTCTGATGAGGATATTCTTTGCCTGAAACTCCATCCTCTGCAGGTAAATTTTCCTTATGGGATCTCTAGGTAGGAGGGTTCTATCTCTGCAAAACAAAGTGACTCGAAAGGCCTGGGCTTGTTTGCTATCAAGGAAAAGAATTTCAAGTTGAACTGGTGCAAGTTCTGTCTGTTCTGGGCTGTGTTCAGGCTACACAGCACCTTTTTTTTTTTTTTCCCTGCCTTCTTTAGCTCATCTGCCCCCTGCTTTTAGGTTCGTCTCAGGGAGTAACTCTGAGGTGCAGTACAGCACCAGAGAGCCACTCTACTGCATTTGGTCCAGCTTGCTTATGGCAGAGCGTTGCACACATTCCCTTGTGAGGCTAACACCTCTCCCTTCTGTCAGGAGCATGTGGTGAAGGAGGATCTGCTGAATGCCCTCTACTGTGAATTCATAAACCGTGTAAACGAGGTGGGAGTGGATGTCAATCGGGCAATTGCTCACCCTCACAGCCAGGCTTTGTTGCAGTATGTGTGTGGCCTGGGACCACGCAAAGGCACTCATCTGCTAAAGGTAAGGAAGCTTCTTTCACTGCCTACATAAACAGTGCAGGTTGGCCTGATGGCAGTGCTGTTACGAGCTGAGTCAGGGTTGTTTGTGCCAGATGCAGCTGACAGCTCTGTCAACATGTTTTCATGTGTGTTATCTCACTGCTCCTAACCCTGGAGCTGTGCACAGACTTACGTCCTTCACAGACCCACGCAACTCAGCAGATCTCAGTACTAGTCAGCTCCTGAGCTCATAGGAACTGACACACTGTTAGAGCATCAGGATGCCTTCCTACTGTAGAAAACAGAAGGCAAAAAGCCAGCACTTTTCCTGAGAGCTGGAGCTGTTCCATGTGGAGTCATCCTTTCATACGATACTGAGACACAGGCAGAGTGCAGTAGTTAATGATTTGTGATAGGCATGGCTATGTCAGATGATTTGAATGCTGTACTGTACAGTGCAAGTCCTTTGCTTTTCCTGGGAACCCCTTGGGTTTGAATCAGAAGGTTTATGCTGTTCCTTCTTGTTCCAGATCTTAAAACAAAACAACACACGTCTGGAGAACAGGACCCAGCTGGTTACGATGTGTCACATGGGACCCAAGGTGTTTATCAACTGTGCAGGCTTCATCAAAATTGACACAGCATCGCTGGGCGATAGGTGGGTATTGGATTGCATTCAGTGCCTAACAACAGTGTGTGGAGTTATCAGAGAGTGACAGGCTGTAACACCCTTAGACTGTGGAGTCCATGTTTCCAGGAGTTTCTGTGTGGCCCCTCTGATCACTGGCCAAGTTCAGGTATTGCTAGTAGTTAATCTGGTTCCTAAGGGCAGCTAAACCTGTCCAGCATTGTGAGCCTTAAACTTTAATTATATAGCTTGCTATAGTGTAAAAGACCCTTTGTGGTCAAGAGGAACTGAACTAAAAACAGTTGTTCCCTAACTTTTCATAGTCGTCATGCATGTGCACTGGAAACCCATGTGTACTTTTGGTTTCTGACTAACAGTGGTTTCAAACTGAGGTATAAATCAGCAACTTTCCCACCCATTGAAGAGGAATCTGATAAGTTTGTAGAGCATGATGTTACTGGTTAACTGAACAAGAGGTGTGTGTTTGGAGAACAGTGGTAGCACATCTGGAAAGTCCAACAAGCTCTGCAGTGCAAAAGCTGCAGACTGGAATTTGTCCTATATTGCTTGAGATCCTGGTGGTTTAATAATGAAGAATTAACTGCGTCCTGACTAAAATAGTAGTTTCCTTTGGGGTCAGTGATGGTGGAGCACCCACACAGCCAGCAGTGATGGTCAATAGCATGATTTGTTACTGAGCTGAAGGAGATGGCTGTGGAACCTGCAGAGTCCTTATCTGAACATGGCTTTGGTTTTATTTCAGTACTGATTCCTACATTGAAGTCCTAGATGGTTCCAGGGTCCATCCCGAAACCTACGAGTGGGCAAGAAAAATGGCAGTAGATGCTTTAGAATATGATGAGTCAGCTGAGGACGCGAATCCTGCAGGAGCTCTAGAGGAGATCTTAGAAAACCCTGAACGACTGAAGGACCTGGATCTCGATGCCTTTGCTGAAGAACTGGAAAGACAGGTACACTAGGTGGCTCCTGGTGCTGAGAAACAGAGGGGCAGCTGTGTTGTCCACCTCAGTTTCTTAGGTGTTGTAGTGAGTGACCTTTGTCCATTTTAGGAGCTGAGCACTTAGCTGCTACTGCTGTAAAATGTATAAATAGCCTTAACAAGTATTCTGTGTCTGACAGTGCTATGTAGTCGATGCTAACAGAGAGTGTACTTGGAACAGGAGGAGGGGGGAGGTGGTAATTAGTCTGTTAAACTTTTTTTTTTTAATTTTGGTGTTTGATAAGTTCATTGAATTCTTTCGTAATTTATAGTGGATTCCCTATTCATGTCCTTCTTGCACGTCATGGCTTTTTAACCTACACAGGGCTATGGTGACAAGCATATAACTTTATATGACATTCGAGCTGAACTAAGCTGCAGGTACAAGGACCTAAGGACCCCATATCGTTCTCCAAATACAGAAGAGGTCTTCAACATGCTGACCAAAGAAACTCCAGAGACTTTTTATATTGGTATGTTCCTGTTCACTAAGAGAGAGAGAGAGAGCTCTGATGATTACTGTCATCTTAAGTTTACTTCAGATATGTAGAGGTGGAACAAGAGGTGGTTGTTGAGCATGACATTGGGATAGTGCTAATGTTACTTGTGTATGAAGCAGCTTTTCAAATACCTGGGAAGTATCTTAATGCCTTCATGTATGTCTGCCTTAGATCAAGACAGATATCTGGCTCTGCAGTTGGCTTTCAGTTCTTCATTCTCTCCTTTTCCTCTCCCATCACATTGCAGGTAAAATGATCATCTGCAACGTGACTGGGATAGCACACAGGAGGCCACAAGGAGAAAGCTATGACCAGGCAATACGGAACGACGAAACTGGTCTTTGGCAGTGTCCTTTCTGTCAGCAGGATAACTTCCCAGAGCTCAGTGAGGTGGGATTGCTTCTTGTGCTGCGCTTTGTTGGGAGTCTGTTACCAGACTTGAACATTTGGTAGGGATGCAGTTGGCAAAGGCTCTTGGAAAACAAGATATCAGAGCCAAAATTGCATCTGCGGTGCTGAAGGCCGTCAACCTGAGCATGACCTTTGATTACAAATATAAAGTGTTCTGGTTTTGATTAATGGTTTCAATGTGGATTTGACAGGTTCTTTAGGGCTACACTGTGAATTTTGGTGAACTGGACTAGGAGTGAAATGGTCTCGGTGATAAGCTGACTGCTTCTTTGCAAATACATAAAGCTGCCTGTGACACAGAGAACAGAAGTTTGTTCTGCCATCCTCTCAATTTTAAGAACTTTTCTGGACTCCCAGCTGCTTATTGCTTTAGGTCTCTTCCTAAACACTGCTAAATTCCAGCTTTGGTAATTGGTGACTTTAAAGTCCTACTGTGTTAATTAGAAACCAGCCCTAGCTGCAGGCTTTTGTTAAGGGTCTAAAAATGTTCTGTCCTTCCCCGTTGCAAAGCCCTATAAGCTGAGCAGAATTGAAGTAGGAAGACTGTGTTACTGGGCAGTTTTCATTTTGAAGTCTCGTGCCCTTCTGTGCATCTGTGCTGGATGCACCACTTTGCTGACCCAGCTTTTAGATTTGTTCAAGTGTGAGCTGCCTGCTTCATTTTGTTTTTATGCTGAATGATTTTTATGTTTGCCTTTGCTCCAGGTTTGGAATCACTTTGACAGTGGTTCCTGCCCAGGTCAGGCCATTGGAGTGAAGACACGTCTGGATAATGGTGTTGCTGGCTTCATCCCAACAAAATTTCTAAGTGATAAGGTGGTCAAACGGCCTGAAGAAAGGGTGAAGGTATGGAAAGGGTGGATTTTCACATATCCAGCAAGAACTGGAAGAGCATGGAGCCAACAACAATGATTTAGAGTTTGGTTAATAACACTGTTCCCTAAATGGATTTTCAAACCTTATTTTCATTGAAGGACTTTAAATCAGCAGCATGTTCAGGTTCTGATTAGTGTCCACAGTGCAAATCTCTCTTGGCAGCTGGTGGAAACCATGTTAATCAGTTAACATGTTGTACTGCATGAGGATTTATTACAGTCTGGCTAAAGTCTGGGTTTGGGAGACCAGAAGGCATTCTCATGCAGAGCTGTCCTTTGTTCCTAGCTTTTTAAAGAGTTCACAGAACTGCTGTTAGGTATGCGAGGGTCTGCTTCCCACTCTTGTAGCTTTTTCTTCTGCAGTTTATTTGTTGAGGTCATCAGAGGTACTAACCTTCTTCAGGACAGGGTTTGGGGTTCTGAAAGAAGCAGAATCTCATATTTTCATCACATGCTAAACCTCAATTTTAACATCTTTTTTGTCTCCTGGGATCTCCTGACAGTCCGTACAGGTGATGGATAATGCTGTAAGCAGAGGTCTCTCAGCAGCTCTTTAAAGAGCTGTTGTTAATTTCAGCACGGTTAACTGGACTAAGACATTGCAGTTTTTGTGGTAGGATTTTCCATTTCCTATTTAAGTAGGGAAGTCATTTGGGTGTCTTCCAGTCTGTTTCTGAACAAACTTAACCGCTTTCTTGTGCATTGTGAACCAGATCTGCTGTTCTTTAGCTAAATATAACTAAAATAGCAAGTGTAGCAGTTTTCAGTGTGTACAGAGCACAGATAGTGTGGAGAGCTGTCAGCAAAAAATTCCTTTAATCTCTTTTTCAGTTCGAGTCGTAACAGGGTCATTTTTAATTATATGGACCAGCCACTTTTAAAAGTGGTATCAGTCTGAAGTATGTGAAGTAACTCGTACCTGCATTAGACTGCTCTGTAGTGCAGGGTGCCTGGCATATCAGCTACACCTGCTGATCCACTGCACCTGCATCTCTCCTGTAGGTGGGAATGACTGTTCACTGCAGGATTATGAAGATCGACATCGAGAAGTTCAGTGCAGATCTGACCTGCAGGACCTCAGACCTGATGGATAAGAACAATGAGTGGAAACTGCCTAAAGACACCTACTATGACTTTGATACCGAGGCAGCAGATCACAAACAGGAGGAAGACATGAAGAGAAAGCAGCAGCGGACAAGTGAGTTTGTCATTTTTTTCACCCCTGTAACACCAGCCTTCCCAGAGTGCTTCAGGAGAAGCAGCACAATAAGATGTATACTTGCAATAAAGCAAATCCTCTTTGAAGCCTAAACACTCCTCTTCGTCCCCCAGCGTACATCAAGAGAGTAATTGCTCACCCGTCATTCCACAACATCAGCTTCAAGCAAGCTGAAAAGATGATGGAGACCATGGACCAAGGGGATGTGATTATTCGGCCAAGCAGCAAAGGGGAGAACCACCTCACTGTCACCTGGAAGGTGAATGATGGGATTTACCAGCACGTGGATGTTCGAGAAGAGGGCAAGGAGAATGCCTTCAGTCTGGGCTCTACCCTTTGGATTAATACAGAGGTGAGAGCCCTGCAGAACTCACTTGGGAAGGACGTGGTGGGAAAGGAAAAGTACCTATTTGTCAGGGTCAGGTTGGCACAGCTTCCTGTCCTTGCAGCTGCTTTCAGGCTATTGCTGGAAGTTACTCTTTTTCTTAGACAATTCTCAGCTCTTTACACTCAAAGTATCCAGCCTTGCTGAGCAAAATATTTTACTGATAGCTCTGCGCTACAATCAGGGTTCCTCCTCACACACCCTAAATACCTCCTTAAATGTGTCTGTTCAAAGGAGTTTGAAGACTTGGATGAAATCGTTGCTCGCTATGTCCAGCCAATGGCTTCTTTTGCCAGAGACCTGTTGAATCACAAATACTACCAGGATTGCAACGGTGGAGACAAGAAGGTGAGCCTGTCCCAGCCTGTGTGGAAGATTGAGGAGCATGATAGAAGTTCTTTGCCCTAGGGCAAGATTTTAAACACTAGTCTGACATGAGCTGCGGCTGGACTGAGATCTGATCTTCTTGTCACCTTGGGATTGACAGCCACTTCCAGCTGTAGGTCTCGGGGGGCTCTGTCTGGGAGCAGTGGAGTCAGGATGGGTTCCTGCAGTGGGTGTGTGGTGTGCTACAACACTGTGCCACAGCCCTGCCAGCAAATATCACTGGAAGGAGAGTATTGACTTTCTGTGACCTGGTGGCATTTGTGTGTCTTGTCAGAAAGACAGAAGGAGTTGAGTTCTGTTCCTCTCTAGCTCTTTCCCTTCTATTACTCTCTGAGAGACACCTTCCAGTGGTGGCAGAACTGTGGCAGAGGAACATTTTTCTGCAGATCTGTGTTCTGAACTAGTAACATATCTGGGCAAGTTCTCCCTGCTGTGGTATGGGCATTCAGAACCCTGCACAGAAACAGTGCAATTGGTGGCCCTTGTCAGAGCTGGGGAGAAAATGGGCTTGACAGCAGCATGGAGGGAGACAGCTGCAGATCCTATGTGTTGCTAAAAACGTAGGCTCTCCTTGAGCATCTCATTTTTTCTCTTTCTCTCTCTCGATTTAGAAGCTGGAAGAGCTGCTGATAAAGACCAAGAAAGAGAAGCCAACGTTTATTCCCTACTTTATTAGTGCCTGTAAAGATCTACCTGGCAAATTCCTCTTGGGTTATCAGCCTCGAGGCAAACCAAGGTAAAGGAGAGATAAGCCCAGCAGCTGGACTGCTGCCAGTACCACACCCCTGATTTTTCTTCTAGTTCTGTCAGTATTCCTCGTAAGTCAGGCCTCCTTTTCTCCAGAGTATGTCCTCCTGACAGCAGAGGATCCATGTCTAGTAGTCAGTCTCACCCAGGAGACTCCTGCATTTCTAAACAGCTGGCTGCCACAAACAGTACTTCTCTGTGCAAGGGGTGTCACTAGGGTAAAGTGTAAGCAGTGACTGATAGATTTCCTTCAAGGAAAGGCATGGTATTTTGGAGCACTTCTTTGAGAGCAGTATGAGAGCATCTTGGTTGGGTCTGTCTGTTCATTTTCAGTCTAGCCATCACCTGAGTTTGTAGGCCATGCCTGTTCTGACTGTGGCCTGTTAGTTTGAGGGTGCTGGAAGATGGTATGGCTTTGAAGCAGCCTGTGATCTCCTGTACTCTCTTGTGTTCACTGCTCCTCACAGGATAGAGTATGTGACAGTGACACCAGAAGGATTCCGCTACCGGGGCCAGGTCTTCCCTACAGTGAATGGACTCTTCCGATGGTTTAAGGATCATTATCAGGACCCTGTTCCAGGTGAGCACCCTCAAAATCTGAGTTTCTCAGCTGTTTGAAAGCAATACTCAAATTTTTGTCTTCCATGGACCTGTTAAGAGCTCACCTAACAGTTGATCTTTCAGCTAAGTTGATCATGCAGCGAAGGCTGGAATTGTCCTTTTCCTCTCCCTTAGCCTTCCCCACCATACAATCCTGCCCACGCTGTGCCCTGTGGTAAGGCAGGATCTTGCCAGGACAAATGTTTCCACTTCTTTTTTTGTTTTTTTAATCTTTAGTTTAAGCCAATAACTGTTCTTTTGGGAAGATGAATCCATCTGTTTTGTCTTGTGTTTTGTACAGGTATTACTCCCAGCAGTAGCAGTCGGACCAGGACTCCAGCCTCCATTAATGCTACTCCAGCTAACATTAACCTGGCAGGTCAGTGTGGGCTGGAATCGGGGCACAAGATCCTTCTCAAGGCTCTCTCTATCTAACATAACGGCCTTTCTTGCAGACCTGACCCGTGCAGTGAACGCTCTACCACAGAACATGACTTCCCAGATGTTCAGTGCCATTGCTGCTGTGACAGGGCAGGGGCAGAACCCAAATGCCACCCCTGCACAGTGGGCATCCAGTCAGTATGGCTACGGAGGCAGTGGAGGTGGCAGCAGCGCGTACCACGTAGGTGCACTTTTTAAGCCTTTGAGGCAAATAGCAAATTGGTTTGGCTCCTGAGGAATGTGGCAGGGTGGAGAGAAGGGATCCAGCGGTGCGGGCACACAGCTTTCTGATTGTGCCCCTCTTTCGACAGCGTGAGCTGCCAGAGGAAGAGATTAGCTGTGAAGTTATGTGCTGAGTTTGCAGGGCTTTTCAGCTCAGTGTGCTAATCTCTGAGCTGCACCGGCAGGCGAACACCTTAGCCTGACTGAACACCCACAGGCTTTGCATTGAGTGAGATGAAGGTGAACAGTTTCAGCTCATGCTGAAACCTTTCCTCATGCATGCTGGTGCCTACCTCCACCAGCACGTGTTGCCAGCTTCCCAGCTGACCCTGAGGCAAAATTCAGCTGCACTGAGGTGCCTGGGTACAGGAAACACACCCAGCCAGCAGAGAGATCTAACAGAGGTGCTGCAAGACAAGGCTTGCATGGAGGAGTGATCCTCTTTTGGACCACCTTGGGAGGCTTTCATGGAGTTTGGCAGAAGTGTTGAGCTGGGGATAGACAGGGACTGTGGGTAACTCAGTGTATTAAGAGAATCCAAAGCGAGATGAGCATCATGAGGCAAAGAGATGAAGTGCTCTGTTAGGCAAACAGTGAGCCAGCCAGTTGGGATCTGGGAGGGAGCTGTCTTTTCTGCAGCCCACTATGGCAGAAAAGCAAGGCAAATCTGTCTGTACTGCAGTCCACTCAGATGTGGTGTTTGTGCAAGCTTTCCCAAGTATCTCTTGCACCTGTCTCTCTTCTGGTCCTCACCTTTGCTTGGTTTCAGTGTCTCCCCTCATACCCTGTGTGGAATTATTGAGGAAAGCTGGCTGGTTTATGGCTGGAGACTCTAGGGGGAATAAGCAGGGCCCAGAAATGTCCTCTGCTTAGCAGGGTGTTTCTCGTTCTGCCCTGCAGCCCCTCATTCCTTGGGCTGTGATCACTGCAAACCTCTCCTTGCTCAGATGAGGAGCTCCAGCAGACCTAGGAGAGTGCAGCAAAGACATGCACCAGCAAGCAGAGCAGTGGGGAGCATGCCAGATCTCTGCCTCACAGCCCAGCAGTTTCCCTCTGTCTCCTAACAATATCTGCTCCCTGCAGGTCTTCACAACTCCAGCACAGCAACCGGTGGCCACCCCTCTGATGACCCCCAGTTACTCCTACACTACCCCCAGCCAGCCGATCACAACGCCCCAGTACCAGCTCCAGGCCAACACCACACCCCAGTCCACACAGTCCCAGACACAGTCGCAGGCCTCGTCCAGTTCCAGGCAGAGGCAGCAGCCAAAGTGAGTGGAAGAGTTGCATGCATGTCTGTGTAACGCGTCGGTTGCTTTCGTGGTAGCATTACAGTGGGGTTGCCTTGAGTTCCCCCCCGTGGGGCGGTGAGAAGGGAGGGTGGGGAAAGCTGCCCAAGTTTTTCTTGCCCATGGCACATCTCACCTCCTGCCTACAGGACCAACAGTCACGCTGCCATCGACTGGGGGAAGATGGCCGAGCAGTGGCTCCAGGAGAAGGAGGCTGAGCGAAGGAAACAGAAGCAGAGGTTGACTCCTCGCCCATCTCCCAGCCCCATGATTGAGAGCACACCCATGTCCATCGCCGGGGACGCCACACCGCTGCTGGATGAGATGGACCGATAGGCCGTGCTGGACCTGACCCCAACCCTCCGTTCCCTTCTCTAGGAAGGGGAAGGGAGAGCAAAAGTTGAACACAACTTCCCTTCCCTCAGCCACGTAACTCCTGTTTTATACATCATGAGATGGTGGGAAACGACTCGTGGTGATGTGCAGCTGAGTGAATGAACAGACTTGGCAGAGCTGGTCTAAATATGTATACTATATATATATAAATATTTCATAGGAAAGGACAGCTGCAGTGGCCTCTGTGTTCCAGGTCCTGGCTCATTACTTGGAAGCTGGGTGGAGTGTTACAAGACAGAATGAATCTGTCCTTCTACGCGCACAGCAGTGCTGTCACTGCGACCACGAGGAAGCAAACCTAGCAGGATCTGCAGACCACTGGCCTGGAGTGAGCCTGTTCTATTTGGACTCTCCCATGCCCTGACTGTTTCTTCTCCTCATCCAGGGAGCACGAAGCAAAGTCACTGGGGTTGTGACAAATGAACCAGAGTTCTCAAAGGGTTTCTGTTGTTGTTTGCTCTGTGATCTCACACATAGCAGGCTCTGCAAAATCTGTGCCACCCCGCAGCCAGGGCACAGCAGCTCTGGGGCTTAGGGGTCATGCCAGAGAGAAACGCAGCTGTTGTACCAAAGGCTTGCTCTCCTCTGGCTTCTTTTGGAACAATATTTATTTAGTTTGTTTTGTTTTTGTGGGGTTTTCTGTTGTTTGTTTCAGTTTTTTTTTTTTTTAATCAGACTGCAAAGCAAAACCCCGGGCAGCAGCAGCTTCACCGAGCACAGGACAGACGCATGGGCTGAAACACTGCAAGAGCTCCTATGGTGGAGAGCACCCAAAGCAGCTGAGAGTGCATGGCACCCTCCTCCATATCGACTTCCTCCTGCCCGACTGTAACCAAAAGGGGTGAATAAATAGTGTTTCTACCGGACACTGGTTGAGAAGTTTTGTCTGCCCTGTTGGTGCCTGCCCTCTCTTAGCGACAGATTTGCCATGGAAGGTGGTGAAAGTCACTGCTCCTCCTCCTTTTGTTGCTTGGAGGCTGAAAGTTCTACAGAGAAGCTGATTTGTGTTAAGCTGATCAAAAAAATATGTCGAGACGTCGCACCCACATACCGGGCACAGCTCTCAGCTGCCTGGGGGAGACCCCTGGGCCTGGGAGCGGGCAGAGCACAGAGCTGCGGTCCCAGCAGGAGCAGCTGCAGTGCAATGGAGAGATGTTTCTGAACTGGAAAGTTTCTTGCTGCACACTTTTTCTCCTTTCCTCTTCTGTTAGTGAGGGTTTTCTATGGAAGCAGAGCCTTTGTTTCTCCCGGGGCTCTTGGTTCGCCTCCTCTTCGCTAGGAAATGAGCAAGAACCGCAGCCCTGCTTCAACAAAGGTCTTTTTGCATGTAAATGCTCCTGAAGAATGGCGGCAGCACAGGGGACAAAGCAGAGCTCTTTCCACTGAGCAATGCGCTCCGGTTATGGGGCTGACATCGCGATCTGCAGCCGCGCAAGGGTGGGATGGGGCCTCTGCCTGCCTGGGTGGGGGGCAGCCCTGCTATAACCTTCCGCTATTTTCTTTCTTTATTTTTTATTTCATGAAATTCTATGGCAGGATTCTAACTGGGAGCAGCTCTTTACCGGAGCCATACTGGGGAGGGGGTGGGGGGGGGCTGACTGAGTGCTGTTGGCTCCTTTCCGGCCCTCTTTGTTTTTAGTTTTCCCAATAAAAGGTTCTACTTTTGGGAAGCTGCCTGCGTCCAGCCTCTCTGTGCATCCTGCATCTGTGCTGTGCTCACAGCATCCCTGATGGGGTGGGAAGGGGAAAGCTCAGCCCTGTGCAGTGCTGTGACTGCCATCCTCAGAGCCACGACCAGAGCCAGTGTGAGCAATGATGTGCAGCTGGAGCCCTCATATCTCTCCCTCATACAGCCCTGCAGACCTTGGGTTCTCCCTTGCTGTCATGCACCAGGACCAGACCTGTTGGATGGGCACCACTGCCCCATATGCCCCCTCTCTGGCCCCACCATGGCTCTCACCCCGCAGACCCCCAACACACTGCAGTGGCTGCTCATTACCCACTTTATTAATTAACACAACGAGAGCCCCCGCAGGGTGGGCGTGAGGCTCATGCTGCCTCAGTGTTGCTTTTCAGCCTCTTCTTTCTGTTCCTCTCCTTCCTCCTCCTCTTCCTGCTGCCCTGTCCCCCTGAGTTGGGAGGAATGGGGGTGACAGATGCGGCGTGGTTCAGCTCCCCAATTCCAGAAGAGCTCTTCTTCAAACCTTTCCCCTTCTTTCTCTTCTCCTTCATCCTTTTCCTCACTTTCACAGCTGGGGGGTCCAAGGGTTCCCCCCCAGGCCATGCTGCCCTGTCGATGAGCTCCCCACCAAACTCATACAGCACCGGCTCCTTGGGCACCGCCACGGCCACCGTGTTGTACGCCCTGCACCTGGGGACAGCAGGACAGCGTGGGTCAGAATCAGCAACAGCAGATCCCAAACCATGGGGGGGGGAGGTGGTATCACTCACCACACATAGAGGTATGGCTGCACGCACTCCTCCTTGTAGGCAAACTCAAAGCACGGCACCTGGATGACGTTGAAGAACGCCTGTCCCACCACGCGTGACGCCGTGTCGTTCACCTGCTGCAGGCACTCCTTCAGCCTGCACCAAAAGGAGGGTGAGGAGAGGGAGAACCCCGCTGTGATTCCCCCAACCTCAACTTTGGGGTCAGGGCTGCTCACCGACGGTCGCAGTCGCAGTGGCTGATGGTGTGCCAGCGCAGGTTGCGGTAACCATAGCGGGAGGTGAAGGGGTGGATGACGTGCTGGCAGTGGTCGTGGTCCCGGCAGCAGCGGTCGGTGTCACGGTGCTCACCTGTGGGGTGAGGGCTGAGGGTAGTGCTGGGGGGGGAAGGCTGAGTGCAGCTGGGATGGTGTTGGGATTGGGGATGGGATGGGATGGGGGCTGCACTGGGTGAGGATTGGGATTGGAAATGGTGCAAGGATGGAAAGGAGCAAGATCAGGGCTGGGAAGGGGGTGGGGTTGAGATGGGGTCAAGGTTGAGATGGGGTCAGGATTTGGGCTTCAGTGGCATTGGGGTTGGGATGGGGTTGGGATTGGGGCTGAGATGGAATTGGGGATGGGATTGGGGATGGGATGGAGTCGGATAGGGGATGGGATGGGGTCAGAGTTGGAGATGGGGTTGAGGTCGGAACTGGGATGGAGTCAGGGATGAAATGGGGTTGGGATCAGGGATGGGATGGGGTCAAGGATGGAAAGAAGTAGTATTGGGACTGGGATGGGGTCAGGGTTGAGATGGGGTCAAGATTCGGGCTTCAATGGGATTGGGGGCTGGAATGGGGTTGGGACTGGGGATGAGATGGAATTGGATAAGGGATGGAATGGGGTCAGAGTTGGGGATGGGATCAGAGCTGGAGACAAGATCAAGATCAGAGCTGGGATGGGGTCAGGGATGAAATGAGTTTGGGATCAGGGATGGGATGGGGTCAGGGGTGAAATGGGTTTGGGACTGGGGATGGGTGGCTGGAGAAGCCACATCGGGTAAGAATGGGGATCAGAACTGTACCAGAAATGGCACTGGGATCTGGGATGAATGAGGGCAGGCAGCAGGATGGGGATTGGGGCTGGATCAACACCACAGTGCTGATCAGGATGGACGGGTTGGGCTGGGACCAGTCTGGGGACCGGACTGAGATGAGCACCAGGATGGAGGCCGAGAGCAGGGTAAGGACTGGGTATGGAGCGTGTTGGACAGCACCAGTAGGGGGATCGCTCTGGAGCGGACTGGGAGCGGAGCAGCACGTGGGGAGTAGGATAGCAGCGGGATGAATGGACATGGACAAAGCTGGGGATAGAGATGGGAATGGTCCAGTCCTGTGCTGGGGAGCGGAGCAGCACTGGGGGGGGGGTCTCACCACGGGGTGGGTTTAGGCACAGCTCCTTACCCAGCTGCTCGTAGCTGTCCGCGTTGCTCCCGGCGCCGCACCACAGCGTCCCGGGGTAGGTGAGCCCTCGGCGGACACGGGTCCGCCCCGACGGGGCCACTGCGGGGCTGGGGGCCGCCAACAGCGGGAGGAGGAGGAGGAGGAGGAGGAGGAGGAGGAAGAGGAGGAGGGGGAGGAAGAGGCAGCGCGGGGTGCACATGGCATCGCGGGGCCACCGCTGCTGCGGGGCCGCCTTATAGCGGAGCGCGGCTCGGCACGGCCCGCCCACCGCGGGGCGGCACGGCTCGGCTCGGCTCGGCACGGCGCGGCATTGCACGGCCCGGCTCTGCCCCGCGGCAGCTCTGTCCATCCCCGTGTCCCGGTGCCCGCGCATCAAGGCTGCCAGCTCCCCTCCCCGCCCGCTGCCATCCCCCGGACGGAGCCCATTTGCAATCAGGACGCGGCTCCCGTTCCGTGGAGCGGCTCTTGGCAGGGCTGGACGATGCCCGAGCGGGGACGTGTGCGGCCTCGAGAAGTCCCTGTGTTGGCTCAGACCCCAAATCTGCTCATGGGGCTGCACCCCGAGCACCGCTCCGGCTCCTCCAAACCCCGCACCCGTCGGATGCCCACGACGATCCCCTGTGGGGATGTGCACGGGGCTGTGGGTATCACACCGGGACGGCTGTGGGCACAGCTCCCTGCTGGCCCCATCCCAGCTCCCCGCTGTCCCAAGGCATTGGCGGGGGCCCAGCGCTATGGGGCAACCCCCGCTCAGCTGTTGCTGTCCGTGACACTTTCCATGACAGTCCCACACTGGGTAAGGAGCATGCGCAGGGACACCAACGGGGCAATCGGAGGGGACGCTAAACCCTATGGGGTGCAAATTCACCCCTTGGCAAGCCAACAGCACCCTACGCATGGACCTGCACCACGTCCCCGCTGCCCGGGAGAAGGGCTGGTACCTGGCACTGATGGCCCCCAACACCAAAGGTCCCCACTACGCATGGCTGGACCCGTCCCGGCTCTACTGCCATCCGCAAGTACCCAGCGACCACATGGGGGGCACCAAGGGGGTGGCACTGGGAGGGGGGTGCTGTGGGGATACCCAGCACCTCCATATCTATCTCCCCAGGGCTTGAAGGACTGTGTGACCGATCTGCTGCAACCCTTCCAGGGAGATCCCATTGATCTGGTGGCCGGCATCGATGCCATGGGCTTCATTCTGGGTAAGGGGGGATGCTGGGGGTCCCCGATTCTTGTCCCGATGGTGGGTGACAGTGCCATCCCCAGGTGCCGCCGTGGCTGCCACGCTGCATAAAGGCTTCTTGGCCATCCGCAAAGCCGGGCACCTCTGCGTGGAGACACTGGCAGAGCCCTACACCGACTATTCGGGTCGGGAGAAGGTGATGGAGGTGCGCACCGACACCGTAACACCGGGTGAGCTGAGCCCGTGGGGTGGGCACTCCTACAGCGGGGTGACAATGGGCGCTGGGATACAGCTCTGCCCCTCCCCAGGTATGCGCATCCTCCTGGTGGATCAGTGGGTGGAAACCGGGGGCACCATGCGAGCGGCCATCCAGCTGGTGGAGCGCCAAGGGGGGGTCGTGGCAGGTAGGATGGGCACCGGGGTGGGGGCACCCATAGGTGATGCAGGGGCTGATGCTGAGCCCTCATTGCATCCTGCAGGCGTTGCAGCCATCTGCATCGAAGACAGCGAGGGAGGGCGGTGGATTCGGGAGCACTACAAGTGTGCCCACTGCGTGCCCCCCCGCCTGCAGCCCCGCTTCGACCAACACCAGATGGGTTGGGAATGAGGGTTGGCACCGCAACGCACGGCTCTCCTTCCTGCCCGCCAGCCCGACGGCTTCCTTAAAAAGCATAAAAAACCACTTTATTACAATGAAGGCTGGGGGTGTCCCTTCTAGGGGGGGTTTGCATAGCTATGGGATGCCCCCACCCGCCGGGGCCGCCGCTCTTTGGTATGGAGGCACGAGGTGCCGCGGGGCTCACTGGCAGCATTTGGGTTTCTTGCGGGGTGCTGACAGGTACAGGTCGCTCTCGGTGCTGCCGATGCCTGCAGGATGGAGGGGCTAGGGTTAGGGTTAGGGTTAGGTGGATGGGTGGGGGGATAGCCATGGAGGGGGGGGTCGTGGGTACTCACGTACGGCATCGCCGATCCGCCGGGCACTGCCGCGCTCCAGCTCTGCCAACACACTGCTCTCAAAGGTCAGTGCTGCCACACGGAAGAAGAAATCCCTCACGTTCTCTCCTGCCCCATAGAAGAAGAGTCCTGAGCTCCAGCAGGGCTCACCTTGCCCCCATCTCCCCCCAGCTTTGGCCATGTCCCAACCTGTGAGTGAGGACACAGCCCAGAACTCTGCCTGCATCTCCTGGGCCACCTTGAGCGCATCCTTCTCCATCCGGCTGTACTGCGCTGGTGTCTGCCAAGGGAGCAGGGTGGGCAATGGGAACGGCCCCACCGCCCAGGGAGAGCCCATGGGAGGGGGACACACTCACGCTCAGGTCCTTCTTGGAGCCCACCAGGAAGAGGATGACGTTGGAGGGATCATTCTCCTTCAAGGCATCTGCCAACCACTGCCTATGGGGCCGTATCACCATGCTGCCGAGCGCTGCCCTCTCGTTTGCACAATGGAGGTGACACCAACCCCACAGCCACCTCCAGCCCCACTGTACCCCATGTGCCACCTACCGTGTGTGGTCCAGGGATGCCACATCGTTGACATCAAAGACGATGACGATGGCTGTTGGGGGTGATGAAGTGAGCAACGGGGACGGAGGTGGTCAGAGGGGATGTGGGGATGGTTGGTGGGGATATGGGGGGGGGGTCTCACCTTGTGCTCCCCGGTAGTAGGTGGAGGCGATGCACTTGAAGCGCTCCTGTCCAGCCGTGTCCCACCTGGGGAGGGGGTGAGTGGTAGGGGGGGGTCAGCAGGGGCTGTTGTGTGGAGGGGGGGGGATGACACAATGGCAGCGCTACTCACAGCTGCAGGCTGAAGGGCACCCCCAGCACTTCAAAGCGCTCCATCTCAAAGTCCACCCCGATGGTCGCCTTGTAGTTCTTGTCAAAGGTGTCCTTGCAAAAACTGTTGGCGGGGGATGAAGCAGGATAAGGAGGAGGGGGGGGTCCTCCCACTGCAGCCCCCCAGCATCCCTTCCATTGGGGTTACCGGTTGATGAGGCAGGTCTTCCCCACCGCCAGGTCCCCCACCACGATGATCTTGGAGATCTTGAAGCTGTGGGAACACAGATGTTGCAGGAAGGGGGGGCACACGGTCAGCTCCCAGGATAACCACCGCTTTGGGGGACCACCCGCACCCCCCTGCAGCACAACGCCCCTCATCTCCCCGCCCCTCCCCTCAACCCCCCCCGCCGCATTCCTGTGCCGTGACGCAGCCGTGCAGCGCCGCAGCCACGCGGCGTCTTCCTGCCGGGACCCCCCCCAGTTTGTGTAGGGCGGGCACCCCCATGGACCTCCCCATCCCCATCCCCATCCCCATCCCAGCCTCACCCCACAGTGCCCGTCCGCTGCTCCTGGCAGGCGCTGCTCACACTGGAATGGAATTCGGGGCGGGTGTGCAGGGCGGCCTCCTTCCGAAAGCACTGCGGTGTGTGTGGGGTTGGGGGGGGAGGGACAAAGAGGACCCGGTGAGGCTGTGGGGTCGAGGAGGTCGCCACCCGGGTGCTGCCCCCTCCCCACTCACCTGCGGCAGATCGGCCACCACCCTGTCCCTGCGCACCGGGGCCAGCACGTTCATGGTGCCCCGCGGCCGGAGGGATGGGATGGGCGGGATGGAGCGGGGCTGAGGGGAACCGCCAGGCCTGGGGAGATGGGGAGGGACGGGGACAGCGGTGCTGTGGCTGTGTCCCAGACCCCGATGTCACCACGTCCCCAAGTTCTGCTGCCTCCATGTCCCCAAGTCCCATAGTCCCCATGTCCCCAAACCATGCTGTCTCCACGTCCCCAAATCCTTCTGTAACCCATGTCTCCAAATCCCACCGTCCCCTTGTCCCCAAATCGCACCGTCCCCAATTTTCCCTGTCCCATGTCCCCAAATTATGCTGCCTCCATGTCCCCAGGTCCCACTGTCTCACTGTCCCCAAATCCCACTGTCCCTGTGTCTCTAAGTCCTACTGTCCCCAAGTCCCACCATCCCCACCCCCCCAAACCCCACTATCCCCACATCCCCGCAGATCCTGCTGTCCCCACGTCCCGCTGTCCCCACGTAAAGCATCAAGGAAGGCGCCCATCCCCACGTCCCCACCTCTCCCCATCCCACTTATCCCCACGTCCCCCCGGGTGCCACTCGGCACACAGCCCATCCCCCCGTCCCAGCTGTCCCCGTGTCCCCGCTCCGCACTCCGGGGTTTCGCTGTCCCTCCTCCCAGCTGTTCCCTGTCCCCTCCCGGCGGTACCGAGGGGCGATCCCCGTTCTCGCGCCCCTCCCGCTCCGCTCGGTGCTCAGCGCCGCACACCCCGCCCCGGAGGCATCGGCGTCCACGCCCCGCCCCGCCCCGGGAGGGGACCGGGACTACAACTCCCATGACGCCCCGCGGGGGACGGGAGGGATATGCGCACGCGCAACATAGGCCACGCCCCCAAAACTACCCTTCCCGGCAAGCCCCGCGGCGAGACGGAAAGGAAACCTCGCGAGGTTTGGGGCTATAAGCCCGTGCGGCGTGGGGCGGGAAGCCCCTTTCGGCTTCTGGCTGCCCAAGATGGCGCCCAAGGCGAAGAAGGAGGGTGAGGGCGGGCGGACGTGGTGGGCTCTGAGGAGGGCGGGCGCCGGGCTGCGAGGCCCCGCGGGGTGCGATGGGGCTGCGGGGGTCGGGCTGAGGGGGTCGCAGGGCGCGGGAGGGCCGCGGGGCGGCGCTGGGCCGCGGGCACGTGGAGGGCGCGGGGGAGGCCTGCAGCGGCGGGGCGGCCTGGTTACGTGAGGTGAGTCCTGGGATCGGGGGGGGAAAGCTCGGGTGTTGGGTGTGAGGGCTGAGGGCCGAGCTGTGTGCTGTGGGGTGTTGAGGGGAGCCGCGTGGTGGTGAGGGCAGAGGGGAGAACTCGGCCGGGCTGTTGTGGACGAGGCGCTCATTGCCTGCGGAGCGGTTTGGACACAGGTCGCCCGTCGGGGTGCCTCGTGGGGAAACGTGGCCCGCTGGGGCAGGCAGGGGCGCTGCTGGGCACGCAGTCCTGCTTTGCACTGACTGAGGTGTTGTCACAGCCGTGCCGCCCAAGACGGAGGCGAAGGCCAAAGCGCTGAAGGCCAAGAAGGCCGTCCTGAAGGGAGTCCACAGCCACAAGAAGAAGAAGATCCGCACATCGCCCACCTTCAGGAGGCCCAAGACCCTGCGTCTGCGGCGGCAGCCCAAATACCCCCGGAAGAGCGCCCCGAGGAGAAACAAGTACGTGGGGGTGGTGGGCCTGGCAGGGCTTTGTGTGTGGGGACAGCCCCTCTGTGAGTCCCACGGTAAGACCTCGCCCATGTGCTGCCTTTGGAGCTGAGCCACGTTTTCACTGCAGAGCATCGGGGTGCAAGTGATGATTTTAAGCGACCAAAGCCTGAGAGTTTGTGATTAGAACTTTTTGGTAACTGATGTACCCCGGATATTTCTAGGTGATAACTGATATTTTAAAACTCCTGATGTGTACACACAGCTTTTGCAATCCTTTTCTTAAGCTGAGGCAATGTTTCTTGCAGGCTTGACCATTATGCCATTATCAAGTTCCCTTTGACCACAGAATCGGCAATGAAGAAGATAGAGGATAACAATACTCTGGTTTTCATCGTCGATGTCAAGGCAAACAAGCACCAGATCAAACAGGCAGTCAAGAAGCTGTATGATATCGATGTGGCCAAGGTCAACACCTTGATAAGGTAAGGGGGAGAGTGGTCACTCTTGTAGGAAATTTGGACATGTGTGAGTTTCAGCCATGCTATGGGAGTTCTCGGGAAGTAAGGAATTAAACTCTGTAGTGTTTTCAGTACTGAAGTTCTGATAAATAAAATCATATGATTGAGCACATCTTAGTGGAAGTTTAAAATGGTGTTATGCCAGAAAGTTGGCTTCTTCTGGGAGTCCTGCAGGAGTTCTGTGCAGATGATGTGAACAATTTTTTACCACTGAGTAAACTGATGTTTCCAAAGGAACCACTGATGCACATCATTATAATAGGAATGTGGAATGGGTTTGAGGATTTGTGTGCCTCAGTACTGACACCTCCTATTCCACTCTAGGCCTGATGGGGAGAAGAAGGCTTACGTCCGACTGGCTCCTGATTACGATGCCCTGGATGTAGCCAACAAGGTGAGAAATGTTTGAAGCTGTCAGCTCCTATTTGCTGTACCTCCTTCTTCTTGGTGTGCATGTGAGGTACTTGTGCTTAAAGCACACCAGTGCTGTTGCAGAGTAGTTTGTAGTTAAGTAGGATTTGCAGGGTGGTTAAGCAAGAACAAATGCTGTCTCATAAAACCTTGTTCTGCCTGTATGAGGTCAGGTGGGTAGTGAACTGACAGAGCTGCAGTTCTTCCTCTCCTCCAGGTAGGGGCTCCACTACACAAGGCTGCATGAATTTTAAAGTAGTAGGAGGATGCAGAAACTGCCTCAGGGTGAAGTGGTGTCTGTTCTAATAGTGTTCACAGACAGTGACGTTGGCAGCGCTCCTCAGAAAAAAGAACATGCTGTCAGAAGTATTGCTAGGGCCTGGGTGAAGGATTTCTGCTGTGCATGTGGCTCTGTTGCTGGAAATGGCCAGGTGGTTTAGTCTTTGATGGCTGTGGGAAGCAGGAGGCTGTGGTGGTAGGTGTTGGAGGTGGGGATGGTGGCTGTAAGGATT
Source organism: Chrysolophus pictus (assembly GCA_037305975.1). NCBI lineage: Eukaryota > Metazoa > Chordata > Aves > Galliformes > Phasianidae > Chrysolophus > Chrysolophus pictus. The sequence goes on from CM074594.1 coordinate 6,011,143, forward strand.
AATACGAGGGTCACAGTGGAGCAAATGAATACATCAGCTGTGTGAGGCACTGGGTGAGTCTGGTAGGAAGAAGCCTGTTTTCAGAGGAAGGAATCCTGGGGAGATGCAGGTGTATCAGTGATGTCTGGTGGAGGATCTGCCTTTCTGCCACCATAACATCTGTTTTAACATGTTTTGCTTCTTTCCAGATTGGGATCATCTAAACTGCATCTACCAAGGACTGTACAGACAGGAAAATAAACCCTGTAAAATCACTGAGGGGCTCTTGTGTTTTGTGACTACATAGCCCATGCAGAAGAGCTCCCAGGAAACTGTTGGGGCTTCATTTCAGTAAACAGTGTCCCTCCCTCCCTCCTGCTGTGGTCAGGCACTTGCTTGGCAGGAGCTGGCTGCACTGAGAGGCTCACAGTGCTGTCCCACACCTCACACTTCATTGCTAGTCTTTCCTGCATCACTGACACGTTCTCTGTCTGCAGTGGGTAAACATCAGTGAGGTGGCACTCCCCTGAATTGCAAATCTCTCTGTTTACATCAGTAGGATTTCAGAATAACGTGTTTTGCTGTGTAATTATTAGTAAATGTTTGTGGTGGTGGTTCTCAGCATCCTCCATAACTTCCTTGTGGAGTGTACCACAAGCTGCTTAATGCCCAAGAATAGGCAGGTCCAAACTGCAGCAAAATGTGTTTGTGGTTCAGAACTGACACAAGGTGAGTGTTGTGCCACTTCCCAACTTCTATCAACTATTAGCTTAGGCTGCAGGTTTCTCTGGACAAAGACCTCAAGCTAACCCAATAGCAAGTGCTTAGTGTAGTTGTTTTTTTTTCTTTCTGGCATGATCCATGCTCCACTTGCTGCAGCGTGTGAATCGCAGTCTGGTTTCCCTGACACAGTTCCTGTTATGTTGCCTGTGACCTTGCTGAGTTTGCTGTCCTCACCAGGGCTGTTTGTAGACTAACTGCTGTTGTTGCCTTGGCAGTCGTTTATTTCCTCAACCAGCTTTTTGGAGTGCTTGGAGAGTCATAAGAATGTGGAGCACAGGGTGAGGAGGAAGTAGAGGTGAAGTATGGATAAGCCTGTAGGAGTACTTAGCATGAAGTGTATAGTTTGGTTTTAGGGAAGGAAGCTGGTGAAAGCTGTGACCAAATATTGACAGGGGCAATTGAAGTTTTGGGTGGTGGGATGCCAGGTTCCCCTCGTGCCTTTTGGGGAGGGTGGTGGAATCCTGAGCTCACAGAGCATAGTGGTGAATGGAACAGGGAGGCTGTTGTGGTTGTTACTGCTTTGGAAACTGGATAAAGATCTCCCGTGGGCTGAGCTGCACAGCACTGCAGGGACCTGGGACAGATGTGCTCCTTCTTGGGGCTGGGTCTGATGTTCCTTCTGGCTTTTGGAAGCCACCTGCCTAAAATTCCTGCCTGTGTCCTCAGCACTGTGGGAAGGGAACAGGCAGCATAAGGGGCTCTGTAGGTATTAGCCAAGCCCTATGCCTCATCTTTGGTTTAGCTGCAGGTACCCCTCTGAGTAAAATGAGTTCTTTTTGAAGAGCCTTATCATGGAGTGAGGAGCAGGTATGTGCTGCAGCCCTCCTTGGCAGTGTGGAGGCTGGGCTGGGAAGGGATTTCACTTCAGCATGACTTGCAATCTGCCCTGACCCTGCCTCAACTTAGCCTGATGGCTGCTTCTGGCTGGCACTCAGTGTGCATCTTCCCTGTGCTTGCTTCTTGCTCTGGGCTGGCAGCCAGCCTGACCCACAGCTGCCCCAGTGCTGTTGTACAGCTGGAGGATGGGGAAAGCTTGGTCATTCCTGACCCTTTTACACTGCTGCAGAGTGGTGTGAGCATGGGCTGATCACTGTGCTGGGAGAAAAAATAAGGGGAAAGGTGATCAGGAGGGAGAACAGTAGGAGTTAACTGTGCAGGGTGTTCACAGGTTGAGTTGGTGCTTCAGCTGCAGATAGGAAGATGAGGCGTAGCGGTTGGGATGTTTTAGTGGTAGAACTGGGACTTGCTGGGGCAGGAAGAGACCCTGCAGCTCAGCTCAGGGCCTGCTTGCTTCTGTTCTGGCACTGAGCAAGGAGGGGGTGAGTGAAGTGGTTGGTTTGGAACGTGCGTAGATTCCCAGCTATGTGATCCCACACATTGCATCTCCCCTCTGGCTGCCAGGCTGCTCCTGACACACAGCCCCCTGTGCCAGCTACAGAATCAGTGCCCCCTGGGTGTACCTGGCACTGCGGGGCTTTCCCAGACATCTGGAGGTGGGCTGAGTCCCCCCCTGCTTCCACTTGACCTACAGCACCGTGTCCACGTGAGCTGGGGATAGTGTGGGTAAGCACTGATCCTGCCCTGGAGCAGGGGTTGGACAGGAGTCCCTCTAAGCCCTGCTGCTTATACCAGTCCAGGGTGATCCTGGAGTTGTCACATCAGCAGGATTTGCCTTCCTAACACTCTGGTGCTCCGCAGGACTGGCTGGGCCAGCTTTGGCTCTGCTGCCCTAGAGAACTGCACCCCTGCTTGCAGAGGGGCTGCTGCCACTGCTGTCAGTCTGGTGTGCTCTTAAGGGGCTGGAGCTGCACAATGCTGGTGATGGCAACCCTGGGGGGACTGAGTGTGCAGCAATCTTCCAGGAAGAGCTATGGCCTCACACGGTCTTCCCATGCCAGCTCCACTTCACGTGGCTGCTGGGTGAGTCATGCAGCCCAGCCAGGCTCTGTGCCGCCAGCCCGGAGACAGGCGGGTTGGGGACTGCAGGGGGGCTCAACACCACTGCCCTCATCTCTGCCCCACGTCCCCTCACCTGCTCCTTGCACAGCCCCAGGGCTGAGGGATGTCAAGCACTGAGGGATCTCTGGAAAAATAAATGAATGGAGGGAGACTGTTCTGTGGGAGCGCTAGGACCACGCATCCCTGGGGGCTCCCTAAACCTAAGTGAGCTGCAGAACTGCACCCTCTCCAGGGAGCGGGGACACATCCTTTCCCATGCTCCCACCTCATCATCCTCCCCCCCAGCATCTCTCTACCCCACAGAAGAGCCAGCTGAGGCATGCTGCGGCAGCAGTAACCAGACCCATTTAATGCACAGAACACCCAACGCCACCACGGGTGAGGCTCAGCCCTTCCCTCACAGACACCCCTGGCCGTGCTGGCGCAGAAGCCGGCTTGGGCTGCTCCTCCATCGACCGTGCCCCCAGTTTTGGTGGCATCCCCACGGCTTGGCGAGGCTGTCGGGCTGGTTCCAGCAGGGTGGAGCTTATAGGCAGCAGAGCGGGTGAACGCAGAGCCCGCAGCCAAGGAGCGAGCCCTAAGGCACATAGAGCAGGTACGGAGAGCCCCGGTCCCCAGCGCGCGTGCGGCTCACTCAGTCAATGAGGAACTTCTCGCCATCCACATCTCTCCCAGCGGATCCCTTACGCAGGGAGGGGAAGAAATCAGAGCGCAAGAGGCGGGAGAAGTACATGAGGATCATGGCATCGAGCAGCAGGAGGTTGGCCATCAGGAAGGCACCCTGGCCCTGCACCTCCACGTAGCGCACGAAGTACCAGGTGAGGTAGGCCTGGGGCGCCAGGCGGAAGGCGAAGTACATCACCAAGTTGACGTACTTGTTGGCCTCATAGAGCACTGGGGAAGGCACGTTGCTCATCTTCAACAGCATGCGGATGGTGAGAAAGATGTTGCTCACCTCCACCAGCAGCAGAAGCATCGCCGCCACCAGGAAGCGGCCCGTGATGATGAGCGAGACAAAGGCAGAAATGGCCTGCGGAGGGGGGGCACAGCGAGGTCAGCACCCCACACCCTGCACAGCCCTCCCTGTGAGATCCTATAACTCTTACAGCACCCAAGCCAGTCCCACGAGCTGCTTCCCCCAGGACCGACGTGCTGGGAAGCTCTGCCCTCGCAGCCTGGCTGTCTCCAGGTGCTGGCAGCCGTCCTGCCTGCTGCCTGCACAACCCACCTGGCAGGCAGGGTGAGGCATGGGCAGGGCTCCCGGCTGGCTGAGCCCTGGGGTGGCATGTCACCTCCCCACAGGGCAGCGTCACCTTCCCTACAGCCACACTCACCATGGCATGGTGCACCAGGTACTCCCAGGACGAGCGGGACTGCTGGTTGAAGATGATGTCGAGGCTGTCGTGGATGAAGTAGCCTGCAAGGTAAGAGAAGAGCGGGAGTGAGAAGGGGGAGAAGGAGGGACTCGGGGTGCCTGCAGGGAGAGCTGTGCCCAGGGGGGTCCCTCCTGCTGGTGGAGGCGCAGAGGCCCCGGACCGAGTGAGTGCTCACCTGAGGAGAAGCAGACCAGCAGGTGTCCTGAGACGCTGTACCCGTCTTGGATGTCGGAGAGCAGCTCCGGGGACTGCCAAAGGCTGCGGGGAGGGAAATGGGGTGAGGCTGAGCACTGCTGTGAGGGTACAGCCCTAAGACCCCAATCCTGCCATGATGTGCAGGGAGGAATTGGGTGGTGTTTCGCACTCCCGGGCTGTGGGAGAGCCGTGCGTGGGCTGCCCACGGCATCACCCCCCGAGCTCCCATCCACCCCCGGTACCTGAGTAGGGCCCACAGCCCGGCGAGAACGGAATGTGCGAAGGAAACGAGGAGGTTCCTCCAACGCCAAACACGCCCGGGTCGGCTCCTCACGGCTGCGGGTCGGGGAAGGGCCAGAGCCGCCCGCCTCAGCGCCCCGAACAAAGCCACGCTGCCGCCCACCAGCGCGGCCGACGGCGCCCGCCAGCCCGGGCCCATCGCGCCCAGCTCCGGGGCACGGCGCGGGGCGCGCGGCGGCGCGGGCTGCCGGGCGCGGGGCGGGGCAGTCAGGGGGCGGGGCCACGCGAAAAGGGGGCGGGGCTTCGTTTTTCAGACACGCCCACCCCGCAGCGCTGCGCATGCGCATGGGCATTGCGCGCTGTCTGGACAAGCGGGTGCGGCGCACGCGTGTGCAAGGCAGGGGGAACACGCCGGGTGTTTAAGCGTTAGGTGTGCATGCTGAGCATTGCTCACGCGCGTGCTGAAGGTGATTGCGGCGTCTGTGCGGGGCATTGCACGAGTATGCGTGCAAACCGGGCATTGCACGTAGGGTTTTAAAGCGTGCGTGCATGCTGGATGTTGCTCGTGGGCGTATGGAACGCTATTGCGTGGTTTGTGGTGGGCATTACGCACCTGTGTGTATATGTGCTGAGCGTTGCACACACCCACACCACGTGTCAGACTGGGATGCTGACTGCAGGCGTGCAACGTGCAGCTGACGTGGGCTCTGCTCATGTCCCGGGCGCGGTGTGCGTGCCCTGGGTGCCCCCCACGAGCAGAGCTCGGTGTCGCTAGGTGGCAGCATGGCCCTGTGGCACGGTCCGGGGGTGGCAGTGCTGTCCCCGTCCCCCGCCCTGGAGCAGCCGCCCCCCATGCGCGGCCCTATAGCTGCCCCACTCGGGGCTGCACGGCCGTGCTTCGCTGCGGGTACGGAGCTGAGGGCGCTCCGCCCACCCCTTCCCGTTCGTGGCTGACCCCGCGCGGGGTCCCGGCCTCGGCGAGGCCCCCCCAGGGCAGCGCCCGCCTCCCATTGTCCCCAGTCATCCCAGGAATGTGGGGAGAAGCTGGGAACGGAGCCAGGGCTTGGGCTTCGCTCCTGCTCACAGCCAAAGCGCTGAACCGATAGCCCCGGGGTGGGCACCCCCCTGCTGTCCGCACACAGCCGTGGCCTCCGCAGCTCGCTCGCTGCGTTCACCGCAGGGCTGCGGGTTACAGATTAACTCCCCTCGCCTTTAAGGTGGGGCTGAAGAGGGGCCGCAGACCTTGCAAAACACTGGGGGGAAGGAGGGCGGACGCGGAATGAGGTGTTTTGTCCGCTCGCAGCCACCGTAGCGGAACCCGGAAGCGTCTCCATGGAGACGGGAGGAGCCCGGGCCTAGAAGGGGGAGCGATGGAGAAATACGAGCGGATCCGGGTGGTGGGGAGAGGGGCCTTCGGGTGAGGGCGGCCACAGAGAGCACAGGGCCTGGCGGGTGGGGGGGGCTTGCTACTCTGGGATGGGGAGAGCAGCGCCGGGACTGTGGCACCCCGGAGTGAGAGGCGCAGGCCCTGTTACCATGGCGACGGGGTGCCTGGGCCTTGTTGCCATGGCAACGCGAGGGTCAGCCGCTGTGTGACACCCTGGGGTGGGGGCCTGGCCTCGGCTGTTGCCGTGGTGACGGGAGGAGGGGGGTGCGTGATACCCTACTCTGGGATGGTAACAGGCCCTGTTACCGTAGTGACATGGAGAGACCGGGGCTGTGCGTCACCCAGGGCTGGTGGCCAGGCCCCGTCCCTCCCCGCTGAGGCCCTGTCCCTGCAGCATCGTGCACCTGTGTCTGCGCAAGGCCGACCAGAAGCTGGTCATCCTGAAGCAGATCCCCGTGGAGCAGATGAGCAAGGACGAGCGGCTGGCGGCGCAGAACGAGTGCCAGGTCCTCAAGCTGCTCAGCCACCCCAACGTCATCGAGTACTATGAGAACTTCCTGGAGGACAAGGCTCTCATGATTGCCATGGAGTATGCTCCAGGTGGGCCCCGTGCACCCCTCACGCCTGGCAGTGGTTCCTCAGCAGGTCCAGGGGATGCCAGGCATTCATCTCTTCATGGATCAGGCTGCTTTGGCTTCATGTTGTGCTCTGGGTCCTCAGAGATTCAAAATAAGGCTTTCTTGAGCAGATCTGGCAATTATATTTTTTTTGCACAAAAGCTTCTGTGGGTCCTTGTGGGCACCAAGTCGGCCGTGAACCAAGTGGCTGAGCATTGGCGCAGGTAACCCAGAGAGGTGATGGAGCCTCTTTCCCTGGAGATACTCAAAGGCATCTGGACAGTTGTTTCTAGGTGGCCCTGCTTGAGCAGGAGAATGGACCTGATGATCTCCAGAAGGCCCCGCCAATCCCAGCCATTCTGTGGTTTTATGCCTTGTGCCTACTCTGAACAGAAATGAAAAGATTTCTGACACACCTGCTACCATCCACCCTTGGTTTAGGTTTCACTTGTTTGTCAGCTCATGGCCACGCTGTCAGTCCCACAGCTCTGCGTGGGAAGGTGCAATTTCTATGAGATTTGCTATGGAGTTAATCTTAAACTCAACATTTGCATGAGGGTTTGTTTAAAGTTTCTCAGGAGACCTGCATTTAGACCTACCCTTCTTGACAGGGGCCTCTCAGTGCCATGTGGCCTCTCGGACTGCAAGAATTCTCTTTGCAGAACAGGCTTATCTTGTTCTGCCATCAAGGTTTGTGTCCTGACAGGGCTCCAGGAGCTGTAATTTTAGCGTTCCTTTTTCCTGCTGCTTTTGACAATATGTCAACAGCAACTTCTCTCTCACTGTTTCTTCATCCCACCAACTGTGCTGCCATTGTTCTCTGCATAGTCTCAGGAGCACTGGAGGACATGCTTTGTGTCCCACCATGACATGCTTTTTCCCATGCACTTGTCTTGTTAAGATGCTGCAGCTAAATCCCTTTATTTTTAAGCTGAGATTGCGCTGCCCTGTGCAGCCACCCTTGCTGATATCCCTTTGTTGTTCTTTGCAGGGGGCACGCTGGCAGAGTTTATTCATAAACGCTGTAACTCCTTGTTGGATGAGGACACCATCCTACACTTCTTCGTGCAGATCCTCCTGGCTCTTCATCACGTGCATACCAAGCAGATCCTGCACCGTGACCTGAAGACTCAGAACATCCTCTTGGACAAGCATCGCATGATTGTCAAGATTGGAGACTTTGGCATTTCCAAAATCTTGAGCAGCAAGAGTAAAGCCTACACGGTGGGTGGCCCAGCTTTGCAGGGGAGGTACTTACCACCATGGCAGCAGGCTGGAAACAGTGGTCATGGCTCCATGAAAGTCTCTGGAAAGCTGCTGTGGGCAGCAAGGTTGGAGATGACATACTCTGGGTAGGCTACATCTGTGTAACATGGTGCTGCTTTGTTACTGAGGCCTCCAGAAAGGCAAATCATCATGGTTTTTACTGAGACTGCCAGCCAAACACACAGCTCCTCTAAGCTTTGGTTGGTAGTGCTCCAGGCTGTAAACTGAGCCTTTCTCTTTCCTCCTTCTTACCTTTCACGGCTTCATGGTAGATTTATCTATCTCATCTAGGTTGTGGGAACTCCATGCTACATCTCCCCAGAGCTCTGTGAAGGGAAGCCTTACAACCAGAAGAGTGATATCTGGGCTTTGGGCTGTGTGCTCTATGAACTTACCAGCCTCAAGAGGGCTTTTGAAGCTGCGGTAAGACAAGACAGAGTTTACATGTAGTGCAGAGAACTATGGTCTCTTTCAGTAGTGAAAATACATGCTTGGATCACTCTTCTCTCTGAGCCTGAAGGTGTGAAGACAGATGGCAGCGCTGAAGACATCTTGCCCCTTGGTCTCTTGTTTCTGATTTCCCAGCCACTGCATATCTCTCTTTTGTTTTCTGTTCAGAATCTTCCTGCCTTAGTATTGAAGATCATGAGCGGGACGTTTGCCCCGATATCAGATAGATACAGCCCTGACCTGCGCCAGCTCATCCTTAGCATGCTGAACCTGGATCCTTCCAAGCGGCCTCAGCTGAATGAGATTATGGCCCAGTCCATCTGCATTCGCCCCCTTCTGAACCTCTACACTGATGTAGGAAGTGTTAAAATGAGAAGGCAAGTGATACTGCCACACTTGTCTCCCTTGGGAGGGACTGCTACAGCTCACAACAGGTCAGACCAGCTCACTGTCTATGTTGTAAACTCCAAATAGAGTGCTGACCCTATGCTGGGTTACCAAATGTGCAGCTGCTACAAGCTAAGCCTGGCCCTGTGGCTTGTGGCTGCAGCAGGTGTGGGCAGCAGTAACTGCAAATGGAGAGTTGTGAGCTCAGGGGAAAGAAAATTGACGCCAACTTCCCTTTCTCAGGTGGTTTAAAACACTTCCCAAAGGCAGTTCTGTGAGTTGGTCAGCTGTGGCTTATGCTGTAGCTCTGCCTGGTTCTGTGATACAATACTTTTCAGAATCTCTGGGCTGAGCTGACATTAAGAACTGGATTTCGGTTTGGCAGGCCTGAAAAGCCCTTGGCTCCAGTGCAAACAGTGACACACAGCCGGACGGGGGGACGAGTGAGCAGTGCCAGGCCCAGGGGTGAGTGCTGGCACAAGGTCTTAACACAACTCCTATTTGGAAGGACCCTCTCCCTTGGTTGTCAAGGAGTTGGAGAGGTGTTTGGAGAGAAGTAGTAGAGAAATACTGCCTTCCGTGAGCACTGGAGGAGCCCACAGGGACCTCAGATCTGGGGACCGAGCAGCAGTCTTTCTCCAGCTGCCTCTGAGGTTTTGACCCTTATGAATCAAGTTTCTGCATTTTCTACTGTAAAGGCTGGGAACGAGCTAAGGAGGGTGCTGAGGGAGAGCCTCTCTGAGCAGGGCAGTGCAGCTGGCATTGGTTAACAATTAGCTAGAGTTGTTGTAATGCTGCTCCCCTCAGTTCTGGGATAAAATACAAGGAGCTCTTCCCATGTGTTTCCTCAGCCCTGGCACTGAGCTCCCCAGCAGTCCTGTGCCAGCCTTGGGCTGGTGCTCTGAGCTGGCCTGGCCCTGCTGGCAGCCCAGCAGCTGTGCTGGCACCCAGCTGGCTGCTGGCTTTATCTTTCTGTGGGAGGAAAGTTAGGAATCCACTCTGATTTCTGTTTGACCCACAGGTGTTCGAGGTGGCTCGGCCAGGACAGGCATCCCTCCTCCCCTGTCGTCCATCTACACGTGGGGCAGTGGGATCACCACCCCGCTCCGTCTGCCCATGCTGAACACCGAAGTGGTGCAGGTGTCTGCTGGTAGAACACAGAAGGCTGGGGTCACCAAATCAGGGAGGCTCATCATGTGGGAGGTGAGTAATGGGGAACATAGGATAGGCAACTGTGGGAAGGTGTTTATCTTGGTTCTCGCACACAGCCCTTGCTGCACTGAGGCACAGGAGCTGGTAGGTGTCTCTTCTCCAGGCTCCCCCAATGGGCACTGCAGGAGGTCCTTCTCTGCCAGGAGCCACTGAGCAGCTGCAGCCTCAGTTTGTGTCCCGCTTTCTGGAGGGCCAGTCTGGTGTGACCATCAAACATGTGTCCTGTGGGGATCTCTTCACTGCCTGCCTCACAGGTGAGCTGCTGCTTGGGCTTTCACTTGGAGAAGTTGTGGCAGTGTCCCAGTGTGACAGCCTGGGATACCTGTTCAGAGAGGAACCCAAGAGATGCACTGGGTTGGGATGAAGTGAAGACCTCTGTGGCTTGCAGACATGATGCTGTGCTGGTCAGCTGGGTCACAAAGATCAGTCTGGTATGGGCAAGGCGTAGACAGACACCTTCTGTTTCTTGTCCTGCTAGCAGTGGTGTCACTTGAAGCCAGAACTGGCTTGCACAGTGGGGCCTGCAGTGCAAGGAGTGCTTGGGAGACTCAGCCTTTTTCTGTCACATACTCTGTGCGTGTGACATGAGCAGTGATTAATGGTGACTGGCACTGCAGCAAGAAGGCAGCATGAATGGGCGCCTATGAGCTCCTGCAGGGCTGGTTGTCCTCTGCTGCAGGAAGGCAGGGTCTGAAGCCCTTGGAGAGTGGGCCAGAAGCTGGCTGGGAGCAGAGTATGTACACAAGCCCAAGGCTGTGCTTGGGGAGCAAAGCTCTTCCAGTGGTTCTTTGGGAGCCCTGTTTGCCCTTCTGCTGGAGGTCGGGGCAGTAAATGACAGATATGCAGATGGCAAACTTCATAGGTGTTTGTTTGTCCTTCCTCTGCATGGCATTTCCTGCCTCTGCTCTGCTGGATGGCTGCTTGCTGAACACCCTATGTATTTAGCACCTCGACAGACTGTGGAGTTTGCAGCTCCTGCGTACACAGCTGCCATAATGTTATCACAGCGCTTTCCTATTATCATCTGATGTTTGTTTGGCGAGGCGTTGTGGTGCATCGAGGCTGCTGCTCTCTGGAAGTTTGTTGAAGGCCCTGAGGGGGGCCCCCCAGCAAGTTATGAGTCACAGTGGGTCCAGGCAGAGCCTGTCCTGAGATCCATGGCCAGCCCTGCAGGCTGTGTGTGCCTCGTGTGCCGTCACGTGTGTCAGTAACACAACTTCTCTCTGCCTTTCCAGACAGGGGGATAATCATGACTTTTGGCAGTGGCAGTAACGGCTGTTTAGGGCACGGAAACTTCACGGATGTAAGCCAGGTTGGTTGTGAGGGTGCTGGGCATGCTGCTCCCCCAGAGTTAGAGGATGGATTGTGCTTTAACCGCCATGTGAGGCAGCTCATCCCGACTCCAGGGGTGTGCATCCCAGGCGTGCTCTGGCATCTGACCCCCTTCCCCCTCCTCTCCCTATCACTGCAGGTTTTAAAAGGCCCAACCTGCCTCTCTCTTTCTCTTCTCCCCCCCCCTACACAATGATCCCTTTGAGTGTGGGGGAAGTCAAGAGCTGCCTTGTGGTTGCTGTTGGCAGGCTCCCAGCTTGGAGCCTGCCTCCAATCACACACCTGCCTGCTTCACTCTTGGCCTGCAGCTGCCGGGGTTCACTGAGGAAAGTTATTTTTCAAAAGAGCCAGTATTTAAAGAAGAGCTGTGTGCTTCCGATTGGCTTGGAGCAGTGGGGCTGAGAGCCCGTTGCTCCTTTCCAGCTTCTTCCTCTCCTGTCCTCGGATGTGACAGCAGCCAATGGCTGGCAGCCGAGCCTAGGGACTGGTGCCATTTGTTTCTGTGGTCAGCTGGCTTATTTGTGCCTGCTCTGTCCAGAGCAGCTCAGTGTTTATTGCTGGGGGACACCAACTGGGAGTTGCAGCCAAATCCCAGCAAACGGCGCTTTTCACTTGAAGAAGATAATGAGATTGAGGCTCGATGTGGCGAGGTGTCAGATTTAACAGCAGGTCACAGCAGGGGCTGGGCGAAATGTGGAGATCCTGGTCTCTCCACACCCTAACGAATATGTAGCTGGTGGCTCACAGCTCCTCTGTGTGAGAGGAGCCAAATGCATCCTGCACCAAGCCCCTGCCTGCTCAGAGCGTGCGTTAACCGCCCCTGGCACTCCCCCAATGGGCAGGGGGGCAAATCCCAACCCTTCAGCTCTCCAAACCATCATGCTGGCTGCTTTCTTCCGCCCTAGAGATGTTTGCATTATCTTTTGTGTTGCGTGCACGTAGACTCTTAAAAAAAAAAAACCCTTTGAAGACTGTTCAGAACAAAAAATTCTCTGGTGTTTGTGTTGGATGAAAACTGGGATGCTGCCAGTGCTGTGCTGTGCTGGGGGGGCAGGGTGGGAGGGATGGGAGCAGGCGGGCTGGCTGGGAGGTCTCGGCTAACGGCTGCTGCTCTTCCCCTGCCAGCCCAAGATTGTGGAGGCCCTGCTGGGCTACGAGATGGTGCAGGTGGCCTGTGGTGCATCTCACGTCTTGGCAGTTTCCAATGAACGGGAGGTGTTTGCCTGGGGCAGAGGGGATAATGGTAAGAGATGTCTGCTTAGCAGAACAGGGCTAATGCTTTCCATTGCCTGTTTCCATGCCTCTTGCTGGCCCTACTTGTCTGCAGTTCTCTCCAGATGTGCCAGGTTCGGTGGGTGTGGGCAAGTTGCTGCCACTTCACTGCAGATCAGGTCCCTGCGCTTTGGGTTTTGCTGCCTTTCATGGTGGCATGTCCCAGAATGAGTTCTTGGAGGCAGCTTTGTGTTTCTCCTGCCAGGTCGGCTTGGGTTGGGTACCCTGGAGTGCCATAACTCCCCCCAGCAGGTAGCAGTCCCACCAGAGCATGAGGCACAGAGGGTCATCTGCGGCATCGATTCCTCCATGGTCCTCACAGTGAAGAACCAGATTCTTGCTTGTGGGAGCAACAGGTAGGGGAAATGAAGATCTGTGAGAGCTCAGAGCCTGCCTGCTGCTTCCCCAGGCCCCTCCTGTCTGTCACTGAAGCAGGAGCAAGAGTCTCTAGTGGTGCATTTCTGTGAGATCCTGCTCATCGCTGGGGGTGTAGTTATGCTAGGGCAGGATTTGATGGTGGATTCAGGCAGTTCTGAGCCATGCTTTTTACTTTGCAGGTGTAACAAGCTGGGCCTAGATCGGATCAGCTCAACAGAGGAACCTTCCCCAGAGGACCAGGTAGAAGAGGCCACCATGTTCACGTGTGCCCAGTCAGCCCCCTTGAACCAAGAGCCAGTTGTGTGTGCTGACATCGGTACAGCACACTCAGCTGCAGTCACAGGTGTGTGCCCAGATCCCTGAGAAGGGACTGCATTTTCTTCCTCCTCCTGCTTCCCTTTGCTGTAGGTAAAGGGCTAAGAAAGGCTCAGTACACCCTGCTCCCAGTTTTGGAGCACTATGGAGCAGGATGCTCAGCATGATAGAGAGCAAATGGGTTTCTGTGCATCCTTGGGTGACATATGGTTGTTTCTTTCATTAGCTTCTGGCCAGTGTTACACCTTTGGGAGCAACCAACATGGGCAGCTGGGCACCAACTCCTGCCGCAACAGTCGTGTGCCCCACCTGGTTGTGGGGCTCCAGGCCATGAAGGTCACTGTGGTAGCTTGTGGGGATGCCTTCACTGTGGCTATTGGAGCAGGTGAGGCTAAAGCTCCCACGTCCTGGTGAGGACTGCAGGAGCTGTATGTGCAGCAAGCTCTGTCCCTCTGCAGATGGTGAGGTATGCACCTGGGGGAAAGGAGCCAGGGGACGCTTGGGCAGGAAGGATGAGGAAACAGGAACGCCGAGGCCTGTGCAGCTGGAGGAGACACATCCATACGTGGTGACCTCTGTAGCCTGCTGCCATGGGAACACACTGCTGGCTGTAAAGCGTGAGTAGGGGCTTTGCTACTGAGATTCCTGCTGTAAGGTCCCAGCCAGACATGATGCCTTGTGATGCTGTACCGAGTAACCCTGGCACATAAGCTATGTATTACTCTAGTCCATTTAGAGCTGTAGATGAGCAGAAATAACTTGAAGTGCATCAACGTTCCCCTTCTGCTACAGAGGGCTGTGACACTGCCTCTTCCACTGCACTGGGGGAGCAGAGAGGCAGACTCGCATGCTACCAGATAGGAGGGCTGGCTAAACTGCAGCTGGCGGGGAGCTGAGATGCTGAGTGTCCAGTGAGCAGCCAAAAAGAGCAGCTCTCTAATTGCTGCTGCTGAAATAGAAGCTGAGATTTGAGGCGTCATTTTGGCTGCTGGCTTTCCTTTGTGGTTTGGAAAAGATAGCCATGGTTTTGTGGTTCCTCTCTGCTCGGGCCAAAAGTAGCATCTTTGCATGGTTAAAACGTGCCCATGGCGTGACCTGCCCTTCCGTTGCCTGGGTGTGAGATGGGAGCCTGGCCCAGACTGCTGGAGGGGGGCCTTTCTTCCTCCTCTGTTGGTCTGATTATGGCCTCTGCACTGGGCTGTGGGATTCCAGTCCCAGCCCACTTCAAGGAGGTTAATTACGCCCTGCAGGGGAGGAGGCCCGGCTGGCTGCCCCAGCACAGTGAAATCGACCCTGCTGAGCTCTCACGTGATGTGTGCTGCCATGGAGGGGACAGGGAAAGGCAGAGTCTTGGGGCAGGGTGTTTGTTGTGGGAATAAAAGTGTTTTGTTCTTGCAGGATGGCTGCAAGCTGCAAGTCCCCTTCTGCTGCTGGAGTGGCTCTGCAGCTGGGCTGTAAGCTCCCACCTGCAGCCCTGCAGAAGCAGGCTCCATGTTCTCATTTTGGGCTTCCATGCAGCTCAGTCTGCCTGGAAACCTCTCCAGAGAGAGCACAAGCTGGTAGCTGGTGACACATTTGGTATTACTGCCACTTTTAGCACCGACCAGGAGCTGGGAGGGAGTGCTGGCACTGGGAGCTGCACTCCACCTTTGGGGCTGCAGAGCACTTTCCTCCCATGCAGCCAGCACTGTTTGTGACTGGCTTGGACTGGTGCCCACTTTATCATGGGGCCACTGCTGCACCTTTTTCTCAACCCCACTGCAAACACAGGCTTGGAATAGCTGGGAGAAGCAGGAGAGGAGAAGGATGGTGCAAACCCCAAGATATTTTATTTCCTCCTGTCTCTGCTCTGTGGTGGGTTGTTTTTTTTTTATGCTACCACAGGGACAACAGAACAGAGATTGCATTGCTCATCTGTTCTTGCCTTTTGTGTTTCAGCTGCTGTGGAAGAGTCACCATCCCAGTGAGAGGGACAGCATCCAGCCTTGCCATACAGCTGCAGGCTCCTCCTGCCATGCCTGTCCTATTGCTGGACCTGCTTCCCAGATTCTGCTGCACAACTGGGAGCTCCTGACGATGGTTCCCCAGAACCAGAGCTGCTCTCGTGGGTCAGCGAGGTTTGCTGTGGCCCTGAAGTGCCTGTGTTTGGTGGGTCTTGCTGTTGGAAGTGTGTTTGGGTGCAGAAGGGCTCTCCTCTGCCGCTGGTGATGAGCACAGAGGTGTTTTTTTCCTGTGGAAACTCTGGTTACAAAGCCCAGGCTGACAGCTCGGTGTCTGAGAGAGCTGTCAGCCTTTGCACAGCAGCGTCTGGAGTTACAGCCCCAGGCGCTGTGCTGGGTGACTAAGAGCAAACCTCTTTTCTAATTAGACAAGCCAGTCCTTTCCCATCCCCCCCCTTCAAGCATTTTGCCCATTTGTTGAGCTGTTCATCACTCTTCCAAGGGTCCTGCCCTGCACGGCTGGCCTAACACGAGGCGAGCAGCATCTCGCTTGTGCAGCACGGCCGCTCCCCAAGTGCTGCCTGGGGCTCTCCAATTACAGCCTCCTGCAGCCCCAGGAGCCCAGCTGAGCATCCTCCAGCTGATGTTTGTCCTCAGGCCCCTTAAATCCTGCTGCTGCCTGGCTCCGGGCCGAGCGAGTGCAAGGCAGCAAAAACACAGCGAGCGATTGTCTCTAATTGAAGTTTTTGAACCCAGATCTCTACAGGGAGATGATGAGTTTCCACCAGGGATCCTTTCTGCAGGCAGGAGGGGGCATATCACTGTACCACAGACAGGAGTTACCTTTTTTTAATCACCAGAAGGGTCGTTTCCTTTCTTGTTTTTATTCCCCCCCCCCCCTTTTTTTTTTTTTTTAAACTTACATCTGCCCTGGGCCATTTTGTGATGAGCTTCTGTCTCTGATCTGACATTGCCTTTCACATCCATCTTTGTGCTGTTGCCAATCCGTTGTGTATAAAGTCAGTGCTTTCATAAGCTGGCTGAGATGAAATCTCTCTAATTATTTTTGTGATCCTTTCCTGTCTTCAATGAGGGAAGCCTTGTCAAGCTCTGGTAGGTGCCGACCGATCCCTCTGTCATGTGGAAGGTAATGAATTTCTGCAGCTCTCCTGCTCTCTCTGCCTCCCAGGCTCTGGCTGGGAAGAGAGCAGGTCCTGTCCAGCCGGGAAAGGCGTGTGCAGCCCTGGCTGCAGACACGGCCTCCCTCTTTGGCTCCTGGCTGGGTGGGTGAATGGGTTTTTCCCTGCTTCTTTGTTTCTGGTGGAGCTGCCTTTTCAGGTGGTTACACCCTGCTATCCCAGGAAGCTGACGTGTGTTCAAAGGCTCTGCCAGTCCCTTGGCACTCGCCTTGTGCTCCAGCTTACAGGGACGTGCCAGTGGAGGGGAAGGTGTTCCCAGCTTCCAGGCTGACATGGGGACCAGGATAACTGCAGGGCTGGGTGAAATTCCCTTCGGGCTCTTGTCTTTTCTCCCCATGCCGAGCTGTGAGCACCACCAGCTCCTGCAGCAACAGCTCCCTCTTGGCTGTGCTGCATTCAGCCTCTCCTGGGGCTCCCCACACCACGTGCAAATACAGCCCAGGAACAGCAGGCTCCTGCTCCAGCCTCACCAGGGCTGGCAGGTGGCTGGGACAGAAATCCCTGCCTCCTTCTGCCTCGTCAATGGTGGCATCAGCGTGCCGCCACCCCAAAGTGGGGCTGAGCCCCCTGTCCCCACCACTGTGCTGACACACGGGGTTGTTTTATGGCTTTGCAGTGCTTGGGCTGGAGGTGGCACCAGCTCAGATATTGGGACCTTTCACCCCGGGGAAAGGGGGAGAACCAGCAAACTTTGTGCCGGGCTGAGGGTTTGCCACGAGGGCTGCAGCCCTGGGGGATTTCGCTTCAGCTGCGGAGCCCGGCGAGATCATTTGAATAATTTAATACCGGGCTGTGACCAAGCCTGGCGAAAGGGTAAAGGAAACAAAGAGGCCCCCGGCCCCGAGCAACAATAGCTCTTGAAACGACAAGCCGAGGCACGTCCGTGTGCCGCAGGCAGCGAGCAGCCCCAGCAAATAGGCCGGTTGCATTCCTCACGTCTGCTGCTTTGTTTCCCTGCAGCAGCTCCTGCTGAAAGCTCGGAGTCGGGACTTCTCCCTTCTTCGCGTTGTTTTGTTGCAGGAAACAAGGCGGGGAGGTCAGATCTCGGAGCGGTGATGTGCTGGGCTGAGAATCCCTGCTCCGTGTTGTGCAGCCGCAGCAGTGAGAGGTCTGGTCGTTTTCCTCCGGGGAAAGGTTGAGGGCAACGTGCAGGCGGGATCCATGGGCTGCTTGTTCCCATGCCTGATAAGATTACACATCCCGCTGACCTCGGGCCGTTGCTGTCAGCAGGAAACAGCCCAAACCTCCTGCTGATCCCTGAGCTGATTTCATTTGGTTCTGGCACCCCTCTCTTGCTCCCAGCCCCGTTCCCACGAGGCTTTGCAGAAGGGCAACTTCTGCCCATCCGTCCTCTCCCCCGATGCTCTTCTGCAGGAAAAAGTCCCCAAAACAGGGAGTGAGCTTCCCCCAGCACTCCTTTCCACCTCAGCTTTGGAAGTGTTGCTTTTCCATCCCCTGATTTATGCTAACCCAGGCGGAGGGATGCTGCTGGAGGAAACCCAGATGGGTTTGGGGATGGAGCCGTCACCGGGGATGGGCAACATATTGCTTCTACAAAGCTGAGTGCCCTGCCCGGAGGTGGAGTGTCAGCACAGTGTGAGCCAAACGCCTGGCTGTCATGGTGAGTGAGGGGAAAGGGTTCATTAGGGAGAGGGGGAAATGAGGGGATCTTTGTTTGCAGGGTCTGACACCTCCGTGCCGTCCTGCTGGCACCCCCAGCGCCTTCTGATGGCTTTGTCAGCTCCGGGCTAATTAGGCTGAGGTGCTCTTGAAGCGAGGTTAGAAAAGGAAAAACTTCAAACATCAAAGAGATGGAGCTAATAAAGCCTGGCGGGGGGAGCAGAACCCCACAGCCCTGTATGGAGCGTGGTTCTGAGTCTTGCCTTGGGCTCTGGGCAAACCCAGCTGGGACAAAGGCCGTCCTGTGCTGCCATTGGGGTTTTACTGTGAGCTGGGTGAGTGACAAGGGGGAGAGGCTGAGCTTTTCTTCCTCCTCCTCCACGTGTGAATGGAAATCTGCCAGCACGTGTGGCCGTGCTGCTGCTGCTGCCCATGCGGGGGCTGGTGAGGGATGAACACATGCTGGCAGCCCGTCAGCTGGTGCTGCTCATCTCTGGGGAAAAGGGGCGAACGTTCCCATATGCTGCTCGGCTCTGAGAGGGCGAGGAGGGGGCTGGGACAGATCTCCCTTTATTCTGCATCCCACCCCACCTCACCCCATTCTGTCTCACCCTAGCCACTCTCTCTCATCTCATCCTATCCCACTGCATCCTATAAGACCCCATCTCATCTCCCTCCATCCCACCCCACTCTATTCTATACCATCTCATCCACTTCCCCTCTATCCTATCCCACTCCATCCCATTCCATTTCACTCCATCCTGTACCAGTCCTATCCATCCTATACAGCCACACAACCCCATCCCAGTTCATCCTATACAACCCCATTCCAGTTCATCCTATACAACCCCATCTCCTCTTGCCCCATCCTATCCCACTCTATCCTATACAATCCCATCTCACTCCACCCTATTCACCCCCATCCCACTCACCCCCGTCCCGTCCCCCCCATCCCATCCAACCTCTCCTATCCCCCATCAGGACAGCCCCGGCCGCTGCCCCACGCGGTGCCCCTGAGCCCCGTTCTCTCCCCGCCCGTCGTGCGGGATTCGGGGCGGTTTTGCTGCGGTTGTCGCCGCCCCGGGGCGGAGTCGGCTCCGGGCAGCGGAGCGGTGCGCGTCGCGGGGCCGGGAGCCGTGCGCGATGCCGGGCTACGACTACAAACTGCTGGAGCGACCGCGGCGGAGGGTGCTGTGCCCGCTGTGCGGGAAGCCCATGCGGGAACCCGTGCGGGTCTCCACCTGCGGACACCGCTTCTGTGACACCTGCCTGCAGGAGTTCCTCAGGTGAGCCTCTTTACCACCCCCTCCCCCCCGCTCCAACACTGAAACATCCCTCCCCGACGTCACGTAGGGAACCCTTTGGGTGCTGCCGGGGTTTGCGGGGTTGAAGGGGGACGGGGGATTCGTGGGTGCCCCCCACGCGTGACAGCCTCCTTCGGGCTCGGAGGAGGAGGAGGAGGCGGCCGAGCCCGGCGTCTTCCTGCCGGGGCCACGCAGGAAGGAAGCGGTGGGGCCCCCCCATCCCACAACCCTCGAGCCCTACGGCTGTGTTTGGGGGGGATCCACGCGTGGGGCGGCCCTTTCCCCGCGTTCCGCCGCCTCCGGTTCAGCCTCGCCCCGCACCGACGACCTTTGCACGGGGAGGGGCGGGGGGGGGGCACGGTGGTTTCTGCGAAACCGGGCGTTCCCGGGGCCGGTGCCAGGCTGAGCCGCGCCGCGCTCCCACCCGCGGCCGTGGGGATCCGGGGACGGACGGCGAGAGACCCGCACGGTGCAGCCGGGAGAGGGTTGGGGGGTTGGGGGGACCTTCTCGACGTGAAGGTCAGAGGGAAGGACGGTGCCCCCGGCGCTGCCTCAGCGCATTCCCTGCCCGGTGGAGCGTGAGCAACGGGGCGGCCGCGTCGGGGATTGCGCCCGGACCCCCGGCCCGTTTGGGATCGTGGGCCCCCCGCCCCAACGGGGCACGTGGCAGGGCTGCGTCGGCCCCCCAGCGCTCCTCGGTCCCCAGCGGTGGGGCATGGGGGGGGAAGGGAGGGCCATGGGGGTGTCACTGTGTGCATTGCCATCCCAGTGCCGTGTACCGGGTGGCACCGTGGGGTTGGTCACTGCTGTATCTTGGCAGCCCCATTCGTGCCAAGAGCACATGGAGTGGTCTGATATGAGAGGGACGGGGGACTTTGTGTCCACAGTTACCAGAACTGGGGTCCTGGCTGTGCATCCCCATGGAGGGTGCCCAAAGGTGCCACAACAGTGGCTCCCAGCCAGCTGTGCCAGGTCACCCATTCAGCTTTGTCCCCGTTCCCCACCCCATGCCATTCCTCTGTGGGTCAGGATGACATCGGGGCGGTGTTCACCAGCTGTGTCTCAGCGATGACTTTGAAGTGTGGCACTCATCCCATTGGGGGGCATCTCTCTGTCCCACTGGGGTACTCCCAGCATACTGGGGACCCTGCTCCACGCACGTTCCCCTCCACCCCACCTCTCCGGGGCCATTTCCTGCTGAGCAGCTTCCTACGGGGCCGTGCATCCGTGCTGCACATCTGGCGCCCAGCTGTTGGCCCCCAGCTCATGGGGCAGCCCCACCGGCCCCATCCCGGGGCGTGTGAAGGGGCTCCAGATGGTGCCATGCCCCCAAGGGGGGGGTGTCTGGCGGGGGCATTTCCCAGCCCCGACAGATGGAGTGGCCGCCGCCAGGATTAGGGCTCCCTGAGGGCTGGATTTGGCACGCCAGGGGGGCTCCATGGATGTGTCAGCCCTCATCCTGACCCCTCTCTCTTTCTCCTGCAGCGAAGGCGTCTTCAAGTGCCCCGAGGATCAGCTGCCCCTGGACTACGCCAAGGTGAGCCCAACAGGGATGTCCCCCTGTCCCCACTGCGGGTCTGGCCCAGCCCTGGTGCCTGGCACGGGCGCTGCTGTGGATCAACAGCTCTTTGTGCTGCGGCATTGGGAAGCGGAAACCCGCTCCCGACAAAGGGCGCTTGTTGGTGTGCTGGCTGGGGGGAGTCTGGCCCTGGGCACTGTGCCCACAGCTCACTGCCCCCCCCCTCCCTCCACCTCTAGATCTACCCCGACCCCGAGCTGGAAGCCCAAGTGCTGAGCTTGGCCATCCGCTGCATCCACAGCGAGGAGGGCTGTCGCTGGAGCGGGCTTATCCGACACCTGCAGGTAGGATAGCGGGCAGGGAGCACCCCACATCACCCCTTACCCCGACCCTGACCATCCCTGTGCACCCCCCTCCCCCAGGCCCACCTGGGCACCTGCGGCTTCAACGTCATCCCCTGCCCCAACCGCTGCAGCACCAAGCTGAGCCGCCGCGATCTGCCCCAGCACCTGCAGCACGGCTGCCCCAAACGCCGCGTCCAGTGCGAGTTCTGTGCCGGGGACTTCACCGGGGAGGCCTTTGAGGTGGGCACCGCTAGGGGACAGTGTGACCATGGAGATGCTGTGCGGGGATGTGGGCTGGATCGGGCTGCAGTGTGGGGTTAAGGTGGCTGTGGAGGATGTGGGTGGGCTGTAGGGCACCGTGGGGACACAGATGGGGACATTCTGCTGCTGGGGACACAGTCTGGCTGTGGGGACAAGCTGGATGGGGGATGCCCTGCAGGGCACAGCCTGGCTGTAGGGCTGGAGCTGGCAGAAATGACACTGCCTCTGTCCCCAGGGCCACCAGGGGACATGTCCCCAGGAAAGCGTGTACTGTGAGAACAAGTGTGGGGCACGCATGATGCGACGCCTGCTGTCCCAGCACACCTTGACCGAGTGCCCCAAGCGCACCCAGCCCTGCACCTACTGCGCCAAGGAGTTTGTCTTTGACACCATCCAGGTGAGATGGAGCCATGGGGATGGGGGCACCGCGCCATCTCTCAGCCCCAGTAACACCCACCTTCTGTCCCCAGAACCACCAGTACCAGTGTCCTCGGTACCCCGTGCCCTGCCCCAACCAGTGTGGGACACCCAACATCGCCCGGGAGGATGTGCCCACGCACCTGAAGGAGAGCTGCAGCACTGCCATGCTGCTGTGTCCCTTCAAGGAGGCAGGCTGCAAGCACAGGGTGAGTATCCCCAGCCCCCTGCCAATGTCTCCATCCTGTCCTGGTGTCCTATTGTGCCCCATAGCACCCTTACAGCTCTTGTCCTTGACACGTATCCTATTGCTTGTGGTGTTCCTGCTCCAAGTGCTTTGATCATCCAAGCAGTTGAGCAATCTATTGCTCGAGGTCTCTTCCAACCCAAGCCATTCTATGATTCTCTGCTCTGTCCCATCCCTCTGCCCACATGGTGTCTCCATCCTGTCCTGCCCCCATCCTGTCCTGCATCCCTCCACTGCTGCTGTCCCAACCAGGCGTCTGTGTGCCATCCCTTATCCCTGTGGCATCCCTCTGCCATCCCCTCCAATACCCCAACGCCATCCTCATGCATCCCACCCCACCATTCCTGTGTGTTCCACGGGGTCCCCATGCTGACGATTCCCACTGTCCCCACAGTGCCCTAAGCTGGCCATGGGTCGGCACCTGGAGGAGAGCACCAAGGCACACCTGGGCATGGTGTGTGCCCTGGTGAGCCGGCAGCGGCAGGAGATCCTGGAGCTGCGGCGCGACGTGGAGGAGCTGTCGGTGAGCAGCGATGGGACCCTCATCTGGAAGATCTCTGACTACGCCCGCAAGCTGCAGGATGCCAAAACCCGCAGCAACTACGAGTTCTTCAGCCCTCCTTTCTACACCCATAAGTACGGCTACAAGCTGCAGGTCTCAGCGTTCCTCAACGGCAACGGGAGCGGGGAGAACAGCCACCTGTCGGTGTACATTCGCGTGCTGCCGGGTGAATATGACAACCTCTTGGAGTGGCCCTTCTCCTACCGTGTCACCTTCTCGCTGCTGGACCAGAGCGACCCGTCGCTCTCCAAACCCCAACACATCACCGAGACCTTCCACCCCGACCCCAACTGGAAGAATTTCCAGAAGCCGGGGGCATCGCGGGGGTCACTGGATGAGAGCACCTTGGGTTTTGGTTACCCCAAGTTCATCTCCCACGAGGACATCAAGAAGCGTAACTACGTGCGGGACAACGCCATCTTCATCAAGGCCTCGGTGGAGATCCCCCAAAAAATCCTTTCCTGAGCCCCCCGATAATGGGGGACAACGCGGTGCTGTCCGTGGTGCTGAACCCCGGGGCTGGGGGCTTTCGGGGGCAGCGGTGGTGTCCCTGGGGGTGGGAGCCCACTGCCCCTTCTCAGGTGCCCCGGGGGGGGGTACAGGGGGCTGTGCCCTCCATTTCCTCACTCCCCACCACCAGCCTTGTTGGGGACGTGGGGCTCCCCGCTGCCCAGAGCCATATTTTGTAAGCTGGTGCCCCCCCGGCATGCATTGGTTATTTATTACCCCAGTGTTCCTGTCCTGACTTTTTTGTTTTTCAAATAAACTCTTCTTGTATTTATTAGGAGCTCCTTTGTGTCTCCCCTGCACAGAGAGTGAGCTGGGGGGGCTCTGTGTCCCTGAGGGGTGTGCAAGTAATCCCTGCCCCCCATCTCCCAGCAGATGGGTGCAGATAGAGGCGGTTGATTTGGTAATCAGCGACAGTGCATGGTGCCAGGGTTATTGTGGGGGGCCATTGGAGCACCAGGAGAGAGCAGGTGAGGGGCACAGGGTGATGGTGGGGGCACTGGGGAGGTGACATGGTGCTGGTGGCACATCCTCGAGCCAGAGTGGCACATGACAGTCCTGGCAGTGGGACGAACCCAGTGCCATTCTGGTGCCCAGCACTTCCATTGGCCTCATTGTCAACTGTGATTGGGTCCACATCCACTCCTCCTGGTGTGCAATGCCAGCCCATGCTGGTGCCCGGTGCTGCCCCACTGTGGTGGCCGGTATCCTGAATTGATGCTCGAAGTTATCCCATATTAGCGCCTCTATCATCTCTTACTGGAGGCCGACAGCAGGCGCTACCAGTGTCTGATCCTGGTGCCCAGTGCTGTGCCATCCTGGTTCCTCCCCGCCCTGCCGCCCATAGCAGCCGGTACCGCAGCCCGGTGCCGCCCGTCCCGCCGCTCTCTGCCGCCGCCGTGCGGTTCTCCCTCCAACCTCCGCCATCCCTCTCGGCCCTGACGTCAGAAGGATTAAACGGAGACAAAAGCGCTTTTCTCGGCCTTTATTCAAAGCCCGGTGGGTTTCGCCCTCCCCGGGACCTCCTCCTTCCGAGGGCGCGGGCATTCAGCGGGGCTTTGGATTTAGCGCATCTCAGGACGGCGGCCATCCACCCCCATGGAATTCACGGCTTGGACCCAACTGCCTCGAAATTAGCTTCAATGAACGAGGTGAAATTCTCCAGTAAGTTGATCACCACGCAGCACTGGAGGAGCATTGAGATGGATGGGGGAGGGCTGGGAAATAGATGGAAGGCGTTGGTCCCAGCAGGCGCGGTTTGAACCCATCGTTCTGCTCTCCCTTCTTGCAGAGATGTCCTCAATCCCATCACGGAGATGTCATCGTGGGTGAGGGGAGAAATCCCCCTTGGTTCCCACCTGCTGGGTCTCCAGCTGCTGGAAGTCCCCTTTATGCATCCCCTCACCTTTTCTCAGGCCACAGCCCCAACCCGCCCCCTGCACCCAATGCTGAGTGATTCCAGCTCTGGGTGCTGCACCCCTTGTGTTCTGTTCCCACCCCCAGCAAAGGGCTGGATGGGCTGCGAGGCCCTTCTGACCCCCCCGCCAGAAGCCACCACCACCACCGCCCTGGGTTCAAACTGCAGCAGGATGAGAGAGGAGACGCCAAGGTTTTATTGAGTAGAAAAGTATTTGGGGCGCAGCCTCAGCCTGAACCGTGCCTCCCAAGATCAGGTGTTGAGAGAAACGCTGCACGAAAAGCCTGGGCACCTCAGTTCTTTCATAGATGTATATTTACCATTCACAAAGACTGCAGGAATACGATTAATGAACAATAAATTAGGACTTCATGTTGCTATCGTTTGGCATAACACAATCAGGCAAGTTTTCTTCCTTCCGAAATAGGAGGCGACACAAGCCGACACATCATTGAACCCATCTGTAGGCAAAGTGATGAACTTTGCTAACGAGCCATTGCTGGAGAGTGGTACACTGAGACCTGAAGGAAGGACAGAAGTGCACCGACGTGTGCGAGGAGCTGGGAAAAGCACCCTGCTAAAGCTCTGAGCCCCAAATATTCCTTACAGCCCAGGGCTACACGTCTAAATTAAAACAAAATAATACAAATCAATGGGTTTCTTTTTTTCCTTTCTTTTTTTTTTCTCCTTTCCAGGACCTCCAGCCAACTCTGACAGAGCTCGTTAAGGTCTGTTAAGTTTTCTTTGTTCTTTCTCAGTGCCATAGGATGTCCCATCATTCCTACACCGTGCTCATGGAGGAGGGAGATACTTAAGGCTTCGTTTCCCCAGGGCTGTGAGGGAGGCTCACCCACACACAACGCTACTCAGACCCACGCTACTGGGCGACATTCATACAGAAACATTACACTTACAGCTTACAGTGTAGAGCAGGAGTTTCCTTTTTTTCTTTTTTTTTTCTTCTTTTCAGCCAGTGTACATATAAAGAATTGATGCGTTTCGCTTTTCGTCTGTTTTTAATTTCCAAACTTGGTGGTGATCATTATGTTCAAGTATTAGTTAAGGGAGAGGTTTTCTGCTTACAACAGATTTGGCTCTAGGAAGGGATAGGGATGCTGGGAAGCAGAGGTTTGTGGTTAGTGTCACAGCAGGGAGGGATGGAGGGGGAGGCACCGAGGCCCTGGGAAAGGAGCATCAGAGCTGCTCATCCCCAGAGAGAACTGTCCTACTGAACGTGCTGCCCTGCTGGAGGATGTGGGGCTCCAGGTCCCACCACCTCCTGCTCCCTTGGCTGCTGAACCCAGCTGTGAGCAGGGCTGGGATTCCTAAGGAAAGCCGCACTGCAGCCCTTCCCTGCGGACAAGCAGGCCTGAGAGCAGCGAGGGGCTCAGAGCTGGTGACCAAAGGGCGGTGCAGGGCAGGGAGGCAGCACCCAGGGCACCCTGTCCTGTCCTGCTGACCTCACACTGAGCCTCAGCAACGGCCAAAAAGCTTCTTCCTATCTCAAAGCCTCAACACCCCCCAACTCGCTCTGTGCAGGCTTCTTTCCAATGAAACAGGCCTCCAGACAGTGCAAACGGTCAGCGTTTAATGCATTAATGAAGAGGAGCTTTCGAGCTGAAAAGCCCCGCTTCCTGACAAATCCTGCTGCTCTTTGGAGGAAACTGAGATGGAAATGTAAGCAGCTATGCTACCTCAACGGCCAACGGATGCAGCTGTGAAACCCTGCAGCAACTCACCATGGGTCCGGCGCGCGGGTACGGAGCAGGAGCTGCACCATGGGGACTCTGTGGTGAGGAAACAGCGGCGGTGTGGAGTAGTGTAATGAAATTCTTGGAAACAAAAGGCATGTTAAATATTTGATGCATAAAGGAGAGAGAGAAAACACGTAAGCAAAGCTTTTAAATATACAGTATGTCTTCTTCCAACGGTTACTATAATGATCACGCAAGTTTGCAAGTTAAAAATGCCTTGCTTCTTCGTTAAAATTAAGACTAAACCTCTAATTTTGTCTGTGAAAGTGACTGCAGCCTATCTATACCCTGGGTGCTGAATATGAAGATTTCGACTATCGCTCGGTTCAGGTGCTCGGTTCATGGGAGGCCGATGGACTTTTCCCAGCACGGCCATGCTCTGATCTCTGAAGCAAGGCTGCTGGAAGTCCCCACTTAGGTAATCCACGGTCTGCATCACGTTATTCTGGCTGGATGGGCCGGCCCCAGCTCTGTAATGAGGTCCTCCTGCACAATCTAGCGCTGCTCCGGCCGGCTGTCCCCCGTGGAAAGGCATGGCGAGGTCCTGGGACCCAGAGCTGTCGCTGTTGGGCGTGGGCAGAATGTTATTCCACATGGGCTGGAAATAGTGCCCGTTGGTGTATGGCAAGGGTCCCTGCAAGCCGTTGACAGGAGGGGAGGGCGTGGGCTTCTCAATGGGGGGCTTCAAGCCGAAGGACTGGCCCATGCACAGTTCTTGAGGGTAGCTGGAGGTTTTGGCAGGGAAACTCTGCCCCGCCATCTCTCTCGGCGCGTGCTTCCCTGCCAGCGCGGCGGGCCCGGCAGCATCCCCACACATTTGCTGCAGATGAGCGAGCTGGTGCTGGTTCCACGCCACCGATTTGATTTCGTTCTGGTAGGCAGGCGGCACCCTGTTAATATTCACCATGGGCACGTTAACAGAGGCAGAAGGAATAGCAGCAGCAGCATGATCGACAGGGTTCACTACACAGGAAGGCATGGGCGTAGGGACGTTGTGAGTAGAGACCCTGGTACTTGCATTGATAAGCAGGTTGCGACTTATGGGGCTGGGGTTTGCAATCTGTCCCTCACACACTGAGGTAGTGCTAATGCCAGCTCTGGCCTGGCAGAACTGGTTAATCTGGTGCACAATGCTGCTCAGGTCCGGTGGCTGGTTCTGCTGCAGGGTGGCAGCCATAGAGAGGGGAATGGTTGAGGTAGACACGGTCACATTCGGCGGCGCGTCCGCATCCGGCATCTTTCTGCTCCCATGTAAACCCGGCTGCAGCAAAGGGTTCGGGGGGGGCTGCAGCGCCTGGTGTGCCACGGTCTGAGGATGCTGCAAGCCCTGAGGCTGCTGCATGTTCTGAGGGTGCGGCAGCGCCTGCGGAATCCCCTGAGGGTGGGGTAAGCTTTGCGGCTGCGGTATACCCTGAGGGTGCTGCAAAGCCTGCGGCTGCGGGATGCTCTGGGGGTGCGGCAAAGTCTGTGCATGCTGGAGAGCCTGCTGGCGAGCAAGCGCCTGGGGGTGGGTTAAAGTGCTCGGTGCAACGTACGGCGTGGAAGGGGGATTCATCATCGCTTCCGGCAGCAGGCGTGTGCGTGTCCCGTCAAAGTCCTTGAGGATTCCTTTCGCTGGAGACTTGACGATGGCCAGGAGGCCGGTTTTCGTGGTGGCCTGAGATGGGTAAGGACTGTACCTCTGGCCCGAAGTATCGAGTCCGTTCACAGTACGGCGTATGTGTTTCCGCTGGGGAACCTTGACGCTGTTTGGAAAAATTTTGATGGTCAGGGGATTGTTGGCGACCTTCTTAGCATAGGCATCCAATTCTGCTGGGGTAGGATACTGTGCAGATCTCATTTTCTGTGTAGTGTCCCCTGTGGAGAAAGGAAAGACGTCAATACCCAACGTGGGGAGCACGGGACCAACCCCAGGGCACGACGGTCACACAGCGAGGGGAGAAACGCTGTGGGGAGCCGGGAGGTGAGAGCTGCATCTCCCAGACCAGCAGAAACCTCAGTCCCTTTGGTAGACCAACACAACCCCAATTGGGCAAAATCTGCCCAACAGAGCAAAGCCAGGCCTTGATCAGCGTTTTCGGCAGGACAAACCCAGGGACAGGCCAGGAACACCACATCTACCATCGTTTGTCTGTGTCCTCTTAATCTAAAGCCACCCTCCCACTCCTCTTCAAGGCATTTGCCACATCTTCAGCCTGTCATTCAGGAATCAGAAAGCAGTGAATGAAACATTACACTCTGAGGTGGGAGCAGCACAAAGCACTCCGGCTCAAATCCTCCATTTAAGCCCAAGCTCTTTTCTAGCTGCTGCCATCCAAAAGCACTCTGAGTGCCTTTTTGTCCATTAGGATCCTTGTCAGTCCCAGTTCAGCAAATGGAAGGCAGCTACACACACATCCCTTGATGGCTCGCCGTTATTTCTTCAGCTGAATGCTCAGTGTGGCACCTTGCTAGGGCAGCATCCCACTGTCAAACAGCAAAATCAGCTGAGTACCTCACAAAATAAAAGCCACGCTTAGGGAGCAAAGGCTCCTGGAGACAGAGGTATGGTTTCATGGCTGTGCTCAACCAGATACCTACCTTGCCTACGAGCCCCATGTGCTTTTGGAAAGAACTTCAGAGGTGCAGGGAAACGCGTTTGCCTCTCATGTAATCTCATTCCAAGCAGAGCTGGGCCGTATCCCAACCACAGCCCTACGAGACTACTGCTTCAAAAGTGATTTTGTAACCTTCAAATAACGTCTCACAGCTTCCACAATCCCACTTTGCTTTTGCTTTTCCCCCTCCCCATCTCATAAATGCTTCACTGGCAGAAAAACACCCAACCCTTTTTGCTGAACTTCCCAGCATCCCCATGCCACCTACTGCTCCTTCAGAGAGCATGCCAGCCCCCACCCAGCCCCTGACCCACAGTGCTGCGGATGCTCCATGCTTCCAGGTGAGCAATGCTCCCTTTTGTACATCCACCTCTGATTCTTCTAAGCAAATTGCTTGCAAAAGGGCCCTGAACGCAGCTGCAATCTGAGCACTCTGCCTTTTGAATCCTACAGCTTCCCAAGCAAGGGAGATCAGTGCTGCTCAGGGAACACTCACTGTCAGAAGTAAGGGGCAGTAAAAGGAAAACAGGATAGGTAGCAGAAGAAAGGATAATTACAGACATGCCTTTTGTGCAAGGAGCAGCTCAGCAAGCAGGCTGCCTCGCATCCCCAGCACGGTGTGTCCCACACTGCCATGCATGCCCCTGCTCTCCATGTGCTATCCAAACCCTGGCACACATCACTCTTCTTCTTAATCAAAAGCAAGTTTTGTTTGATATTAACCCGAACATCCTCTCTGCTTCCATTCCTGTATCTTCCTCTGGAGGCAGGTGGCTTCTGTCTGTCCTTTTGAGGGAGCTGCTCTGTTCTTAGTGGAGCCTCTGCATGGAGCTTATCAGAAGCTGAGGCCTTCTCAAGCTCCCTGTTATTTTTAGCCTTGTCCCAAACTCATCAAGCTCTGCTCCTCCCCACAGGATGACCCCTTGCAGCACACCATGAATCAGAGAAGAGCCATTAACAACAGACCAAGGAACCCACACCTGTACAGCCATGGCCACTTTCACATCAAGCTTTTACTTTCAGACAAAAAATCAAATTGGTGCTTCAGGACACTTTTCTCACTAAGATCTCCCAGCCTGGGTTAGACTTCTGCAGGCACACAGCACACAAGGTGTGAATGTTAATGGTGAATGGATATGTTCAGTATTCCTTTACTCAGGCACCAATGTTTCCATCATGCAGGAACTGCATGGGAACCTTTCACAAAGCAGCTAACGTGTTTTTCTCTGACCATCTGCATCTCTGGGTTACAGCACACCTGTAAGTCAGCATCTGGATGGATTCCTTCCTCTCAAGGGTGAAAATCACCCCTCAGGCAAACTTAAGTAACTCATCAAGTTTGGTATCCTACCAAATGGGAAAACACCTATGAAATCCCTTGGACTCAATCTCCTGAAACACGCCACCCCCTCACGCAGACCTAACCTGGATCTAACCTGGCTGCTCTGCCCAGGTCTGACCAAAACGATGCGTTTCTGAGGGTCTGTGCTGCTGGTAGCTCCACAGGCAAGGTTTGATGGCTGGATAAAAGGTGTTTTGAGAAGGGAGAAAAGCATTATGGGGTGATGGAGAGCCTGAATATCTTAAACACCCTACCAACCAGTAAAGAACAAGGCCTGGCAACTAAGTGAACAAAAAAACAATTGAAATAGACTGTAATAAAATGCTGATGCTGAAAAGAATGCGTGCACCACTGGTAAGTACATGCAAGAAGTCCATATCAGCCCTCACAGTGATGATGGGGGTGGCAAACAAACAAGTTCCATCAAGAAAACAATGGGACGAGCTGCACGGTTACCTTCTGCTTAACACAGGGCAGAAGCCTTTTGTTGAAACCTAACGATGTCGTGTTTACTACAGGGTAGAGCTGTGCATATGAGCAATTACCCCCAGAAAGCAGCAAGCTGTGAGATCACACTCCAGCAGCACATGGCTCCTCGGCTCCGTGCTCCCCACGCTGCTGCTATTTCTGTCACAGGAGGAGACACATTTCTCTGCCTCACCTCAGCACCCATGCAACATCTCCTAAGTGCCTCTCACACTAAGTCTTTAAAACCCACAGCTTCTAAAATTGCCCACGGTTAATTTTTCATTAAGAACAAAAGAGCCTTCAGGATTCTTACCCTAATGAGAGCATCTGCACCGGGACAGAGAAAAACAGCTGTGCCATGCTCTGCTCGAGTCTCAACTGCAGCATCTCCTCTGCAGGCTTTACAGAAAGGGCTCTCAGGGAGGATGGGGTTTGACTGCTGACCTGCCTTCAGCCTCAGCCTGCTCCTCTCTTTCCTCTCCCTTTCACCTCGACTTGGTGCCCCTGTCACCACACATCTCCCTTCTCTGCCCCAGAGGACAAATGTCAGGGGGAGCTCCTCCTGTGATGCTGCAGAGGCTGCAGAATTCAAAGGGAAATACTGAAATCTGCAGTCCCGTGGTCAGTTCCAACAGAAATGAATAGGTGCACATATGAGTCCACAGAGCAGCTTCGTAAAAAGGCTGCTTATATAAAGTAAGAAAAAAAAAAAAAAGAAGATAATTGAGCTAATGTGGATTTTTTAAGTGTGAATCAAAAGTTTGATCCAGGAAATGACACTTAGAAACTATGAATACAAACATGGCAGATCTGAGTAAAGGTCATCAGGTGGAGTTCTGGGCCTTTTAGCAAAGCAACAGCAGCATTATTAAAGCCCTATTCCACCCCCCATCAAAAGTCACAAGTCACCGTTCATTAAAAATATTCATTAACTCAGCTTTCCTCTGGCCAGGGGCTAGACTACTCGTGCATACACAGTATGCAGAGAACTGCACCAATTAATCCTGTGCACATCTGCAGCAGGAGTGAGCAAGGTCTGCACGAGCAGTTTTGTTTCCATATAAATCAGAACAAAGTGGGAGAGAAGAGCATTACCTCCAGCCTGCCAGCTACCTCTGTCCTCAATTCCTTTCACCGCAGTGCCCTGAGTCCTTCACCCAGCACTGCCTTCAGCATGGGGGTAACTCACCCCCAGGAATAGCACCAGGTTAACAAGCTGCCTTGCAAGATGTGTAATTAGCAAGTGCCTAATGGTGCTACCCTCATGCAGCCTGCACAATTTGCTCTCAGGACTGAACATTCCAATCCACCAAAGCCTCACGTAACGCATGGACCCAAGCACAGCCTCACCACAGCAGCCTACCTTGTTTGTTCAGCAAAACTCAAACTGGCAATGAGAAGGGAAAGCAGGGAGAGCCCACGCTGTCTAATGAAGTCCTTCAGCATGGAAAGGTTTTTACTACTGCCACAAGTGTCACTGCAATTAGTGAGCCTGTGGAGTGCACATGGGTACGTGAGCGATGTCGTTCACTGCTGGCAGGACTGGTACCTTGAGAATGTCATCCTTAATTGCAAAATTAGCTTACCTATTTTCAGCAGCATCACAAATCTCACCATATTAAGAATTTAGCTATAACTGGAGTGTTAATTATTTGGTTTTCAAGAGCAACGAGTCCAGGAGCAAAGTGAGGGCGCTGAGATCTCCCAGTGCACATTTCAAACACAAGGTTACAGCCCTACAAACCAGGAACACAGATCTTATGTGCATCTCTGCTATTTCAGCTGATCAACCACGGTGCAAGTTCAGTGAGAAAGAGACAGAGTCAGATTTAGAGTAACTCTAGCCAATAAACTTGAATTCCCAATGCAAGTTCTTCTAAAAGACAGGTTCCACTATCAGAAAAAGGCTGAAGTTATTGCACATGAATTATCACAGTACTCTGCAGACATATTTTCAGAGCACCAGAGACATCAGAAAGAAGAAGGAAACTTTGAACTTTAGTAATTTGGGTGAGATCACCAATATTTGCAGCCTGTGGCCAAGGTATGTAGAACAGAGCTGACCTCAAAAGGTTTGCATTAGCCTGATCCAGCTTTTAGTGGTGCCATTAGATGAATGGAAACGAAAAGGAGTAGGGAATAAAAGTTGTGCTAAGCAGCAAGTCAAGCGACACACTTCTAGCACAACATGTTTTCAGCACAGGCAAGAATCTCACAGAAACCATGCCTGCATTTTGCCTTGCTGTGGTTAAAATTAACCTTTGTCAAGCCTTGCTGCACACACGTGAACCTCCATGGCGATTTCGCATGGCCGTTATTGATGGATGCCCTGAAGGCAGAACTGAACCCAGTCTCTAGCATTAAATAGTTTTTCCGCTGTACCCTAAATGTTTTGTTTCACAGCTGTACCAGAGCCAGATTTAACAGTTAACCACATCCTGCAGACAAAACGTCACTCACATTTCTGAAGTCCAGTGTTCATCTGCGTGTAAGAAAGAAGCTGAAAGGAGAGGTCACCTGGTCCTGGCAGACAGGCCAGCATGGCAGACAGGCACTAACACAACATGGGCCATTCACTCCTCTGCACACTGCAACAACAGAGAGACAATTCAAAGTTATAATACAAGGAGGAACAGAGAAAAGAAAGGCAGAGAGCCATTGCTGCGTGAAGACCTGACCAAGCACAGATGCACGTCACCTCCGCATCTGGGGACAGCAATGAGAAGTGGGTTAGAACTAAAATATCTCCGTTAAAACTCAAATACCTTGATTAAAACTCAAATACCTGCCTTGCTCTCCTCTGCTGTCTGGCACACGGGTAATCCATAAGTCTGCCTTTGGATTCAAAGCTGGTTGTTCCAGGTGGTAAGGAAGCCACCACGGGGAGCAGGGAGTTTCTGCCATCTGTAGCTCAGCACATCTGGCACCAAACCTCAAACCAAAGCACCCAAATTCCTAAGCTACCACCACACAGCGCCGCTCCCACCATCGGTGTACAAACTGCTGTACCAGCAACAAAGCCAACGTGGGCTCCAAGTCTCCAAGTGAGCCATGCTGGAGACATCAGCTGCCTTCTCCTTGCCCTCACCTCCCCAAGTAACAGTGCTGCTGCATGCAGAGACACAGGTCACCATGTGAGAAACACACCTGCACCAGTGAGCTGCTCTTGCAGACATCATGTATCATCATCTTAGGGGATGCCAAAGGTTCAGAAAGGATTGAGGTGGCAATAATGTTTTTTAAGGAAATATCTGCCTTTAAAAAAAAATAATAAATCACTGTAAAGTAGAAGCATGAATTCATTCTCTGAGCCTGATTTGCAATAAGCAAATTGATGCCATCTAGGTCACTGCTGAGCATTAAAAAAAGGAATTCAGATTTGCACAGAAGTGCTGACCACACTCCATCACTGAATTCCATATTATAATTACAACTGTGCTCCAATTTTTGTTCTCTATTCATATCTTCTCAAAACTGCTATCTGACCACAAATGCATTTGAAAAGCTATGAACCAAAGGGGGGAGTCCCCATCCCTGGAGGTGTCCTGGAGCCGTGGGGATGTGGCACTGAGGGCCATGGCCAGTGGGCAAGGTGGGGTAGGGAGTGGGGATCTGAGAGATCTTTTCCAACCTGGCTGTGTGATTCTGTTTTCTGCTCCAGGCAGCCTGCAGAGAGCGACTTAGGGTTCATGGGTGGCAGAGAAGCCCTCCGCCATTCCCCACAGCACTGCCTTTCTGCACTGAACGTATTTCTATAAAAACATACAGAATTTGCTGGCTGGTATTCAAAGTTCCATCTTGCCTCTGCCAGATCCCATGCCAGGAGGGACCTTCAAAAGGCAGAATAAAGCCTAGGTGTAAAGCAACTCGGTGCTAGTAGGAAGCGTCTCATGCACTAACAGAGTTTTATCGTTATATAAACAGACCCCATACGGAGAGTCACTGCCAAGTTTTTACACACAGGAGTGTCTGAGGCTCTCGGAGGCCTTACAGGGAAAGCACACAAAGGAAACACTCCCCACAGACCACCCCCGGCCAGTGAAAGATGGGAAACCAGGCTGCTTGAGACGAAAGCAAGCTGGCAAAGTCTAAAGTTAGATTCACGAAAGTAAACACGCGTGGTTGAAATTCTGAGATGAACTGCAGGGCTGTTCACCAAACTGGGGGTGGCAGGAGCAGCAGCAGCTCCCCACACAAAAGGAAAGCTCCAAACTGCTCCATGCTTTTAGCACTGTGAGCTGGGAGAGCTGGGAGGTGCTGCCCAGTGCTTGCAGCCAACTGCTCCGCTCTGCTGCTCCTCCTTACTCACGAGGCGGCTGCGTGGGATCCATCATTGCTGATGGGATTGGTGGCAAACCCTGAGCATGGGCTGCACAACCTAGGGTCAGCATGTATAAATGCTGCAAGCAAACCCGAAAAAAATGAAGATGGGTTGTAAGGTTTCTTTGGTACAAATGTTTGCTGCAGCTTGCCAGGAAACACAAGTGAATCCAGGGCAACCTTCATGCTCCGGGCGAACTTCGGTGTCTCATTTACCCCCCAGCAGGCTGCCTGAGACCAAACGAGACTCATTCCTTTTCCCTCTCTCAAAGTAACCTAAATACAGAGGGCTTACAAATTGGTTCTCACCAAGCTGGAGCCCCCTGGCAGCAGCTGCTCCCTGCACACTTACCGCAACGTGCGCCTGCTTGGGGCTGCAGAAGAGCCAGACAGAATCTCACTGGTTCCTGGAGCGCAATGAACTAACCACACCAGCTGGCAGCTCATGTCTTAATGTTTTAAAAATGGAAAACTGCAAAATAACGTGCGGAGAGGCAATCTGTAATGGTAATCAATCACAGCAGCTTCAGTGTATATTGGGGGATCAGGAATTAGGAAGACTGAACGACGGGGAGCAGTGCAGTGCTCCGTCAGCATCCAGCAGCACCGTGCCTCCTGGCTCTCTGTGCTCGGGTGGACCTTTAGCAGAGCCCTGCAACAGTTGTAATCAGAATCAATTTCTGCTTCGTGCAGTTTAATTAACTATGATTTTGCTCATAAACCGTTCTGCCTTTGGGGCTGACCTGCATTTATAACTTAACTCAGGCAGCAAAATCCAACGGTTCGGAGGGGAGAGCAGGGAGGATTTACATGCACGTGCTCTGCTCTGAGCAGAGCTCTGCTCACAGGGCAAGGAGGAAAGTGAAGAAGCCTTGGGGGATCAGCACAGTGCTCACAGCACACTCCTCATGCCCAAAGACTGCCACTGAAGGCTTCCAGGTGAGCAATTTGAGCAGGATGAAGTGCAGGAAGAAAGGCAACGTCAGTTCTATCAGACCCACTCCTGGGAGAAGCAGCACAGCTCAAGGTTACGATCCCCAGCTCTGAAGAGCTGTTTTTAGGTTGGTCCCAACAGATTATTTTAAACCACAGCGTTACACATCTGCTGAGAGCAGAACAGTTGGCTTTAATTGTACGATGGGTTTTTACATAGCTTCTGACCTTTCATCTAATTGAGGCCTAAAGAAGAAAAAAAGAGGAAAAGCTCGACGTCACTGCAGTTATTAAAATCCATCAAGCTCAGACTTTAGCCCTGGGATAACCACAGCCAAAAAATTGACTTGCAAGTAATTATCACTGCTATCTGCAATAAAAGTTAATTGGACATAATTGAACTAAAGCCCTAATCTGAATGAAGCTGTTGCTGGCAAGAAGCCTGCTTCTGCCTGCACTTTGCAAATGAAACTGCTAGCACTATAACAGCCCAATCACAGCACGATTTCGCACGCTGCTCGTTAGCTGGGCTGATACAGCCACCAGCAGGGCTGTCCTCAGCCAAGAACTGGGCTGCTGCCCGTGCCCAGGTCATGCTGGTGGCTGGAGAAGCGAGCCCCACTCCTACCTGCTGCTGCTTCACCTGCTTGTGTTTGGCATTTCTGTTACCCAACAGACCAGAAAGCAGCAGTCATCCTCGCCGGACTGCTTCAGAACTTCCTTCCAATTGTAATTATTAACACGCTGTCCTGCACCAAAGCACAGCAAAGCACTTCACACACGTGACTAAAGCCACACGAGCGCACTGAAATGGGCAAAAATTGCTCACAACTCATTCTGCAAAAGCTTAAGGGGGTTTTGGACCAGATTTATGTTCCAAGACCGGTCTCATGATTATGGAGCTAGCCTATGACAGGGCAGACAGAGGATGTATCTGGCTCATCATGGGTTCCTGACGTCATTTTGGATGTGGAGTTTAATCAGCCCATGCTACGCTTGCTCCATTCTAAATGGATAGCAGTGGGCAGACAGCTTTCAACCACTGAAGAATACTATGGAGATAAATTCAATACCACCTTGACATCTCACATTACATTTCCAAGGTCAAAATCTGGGGAGGAACTGGAATCAGACCACACTGCACTCCTCCACTCCATTTACTCACTGCTGCTGCTCTTCCTTCTCATGTGTCAAAGCAGAATTTTAGCTCGAGAAAGCTGGAACAGAGAACTAGTGATATAAATTCCCTTTCATGACCCAAATCGGTGGCTTATTTTACTTTACTCAAAGCCTATCACCTCTTTTTAAGCCTATTTTTAGATTTAACTCCCTGTTTTGCAGTGTGGAGGGAGCTGATAGACGAGGCAACCAGGAGGAGGTCCTGCCAGGTGTGGCAGCTCTCTTCGAAGGGCAGGAAAGATGCAGAAAAGACAAGCTGGGACATCTGCAGTGCCTGGCCACAGCTTCAAAGGAGCATTTCTGGCAGTGCTTGAAACACATACACTCGTGGTCAGTTATGAGACAGAGGGAGATTACTTACACTATGGGAACTTAAGCAAGAAATAGGAAAATCAGCCTGCCCGTATTCAAAGCAATTTGAATAACTCTGAATTTGCCTCCTCTGAATTTTTACTATGCTGAAGCACTCTGACCTTTAATTAATTTTCCTTCGCCTTTTATATGGTAACCTCCAACTCTGAGGTTTTCAGTGCTGTATGGGTGGGTAATAGGGATGCAGAAACAGTCTGGGATGTATTTTAGTTCTGTTTCACAGTGCATAAATCTGCATTTAGGAGAGAGAGAAAGGATGCCCAGCAATGAGGCACTGCTCCCACCAACAGCCCTTCTCTGTTCTCATGCACAGCTTCCTTCTGCCCTCAGTGATAAGAAACCCTACTATGCACAGATCCCCTTCCCAGAGCAGGGTGTACAGCTGCAAGCTCAGCACCAGCACGTGTGTGCTGCACTCCTATGTGTTCAGGTGGCTGGGAGCAAGGTGAGGTCATCGTTCTGCAGCTTACTGCCCCACCAAGGAGCTGCATGGGCTGTGTGCTCGTTGCACACCCAGCTGCAGCATCTCCTGACACCACCTCCTGCCCTGCACTGCTTTGTAGAGGAGCAGGAAGCTTTACTGAGTGCCTGGGCACTCAGGAACGTGAAATACTTCCCTCTCTGGTGCCTGGATCACCTCCACCGTTATCTTCTCTCATTCCACACTTCCCCTAGAAGAGCCCAGGACTTAAGTCTTAATCATCACTTACAGAAATCCTTATGGCTGCACGTGACAGAAGAATGACAGTTTTTCCTTTTAAAATATCATTAGAAGTTAGAGATTATGACAGTTCCCCGAGCAGGAAAGAGGCTCCTTTCCTTTATTACAAGCTGATTATTTAAAAAAAATACTTTATCAGAGCCAACTTTGAACATATTTTGCCTATCCACAACACACAAACAACAAACCAGATGTGCTAGAGACTGAAAAATGTGTTTCAACTCCCGTTTTAAAAATAGATTCCCTTGAAAATGAGAAAATATTTGCAAATAAGATAAGGCAGGATGAACATGCAAAGCAAGGAGCAGAGCTCTCATACTGAGACAAGGAGGAGTGACTCACTCAGGGCTGGATGTGACGGTGCTGGATGAACACGTGGGGTCTGTGCTCGGTCTGTGCTGGCTGTGCATGAGTCCCTTGTGGGACACAGAGGTTCTGCTGGACCCTGACAAAGCAGCTTGGAGATTCATTTGTGACTGCAGGCACAAGACGAGCTGCCAGGGGAACACAGAGCACAGACAGACAGACGCTGCTGTGCCCAGAAGACATTTTCTTCCCAGCTCCAGGTGAGGTGCTGGTTCCTGCTGGGGCGTACTGACACAGAACTCTGCCCTCACCAAGAAACTCAAAGGGTATCTCACTGCAAGCAATAGGTTCCTTTTTTGTGCTCCAGCAAAGAAGTCTGTGCTTTGCTAAGTGCTTTTCCAACAAGCACAACTGGCCAGTGGCACTGCCAGCTGCTCAAACAATGACAGGGAGAGCAACACAAGTTATGCAAGGTGCTCAAAGGCTCTGCACAGCGCTGGAACCACAGATCCCTGTCTGCAGGCCCAGCAAAACACTGCAGAGCAATCTCACCCAGTGGTCTGAGCAGCCACAAACACATCACCCCCAACAAAAAACCACACACACACATTTGTTTTTTTCACAGTGAGGTGCAGCAAATGAATTGCAGACAGGACAGAGATACACAGCTGTAGCTGTTCTTCATACCCAGGCCACTGCTTTTCCAACCACAGAGTAACCAAGCCAGTCAACGAATTCTAAAAAGTAAATTTTTCAACCTTCAATTAGCTGCATTAGTACTGTTTATAACCGTGTGATTGATAAATGCTCTACAGAAGCTGTAATTAATGTATTTTGCTCTTGGAACACATACTGAACCCCTTGGCACTCGACGCTTAATGAAAAGCAATTTATCAACTTGCTTTGAATAGCTGAATCTGATTCCTTAATGTAGCTTTGCTTCAAGAGCTCCAACTCTGAAAAAGTAATGCCTATCCCAAACCTACAAATGCTGTCAGACACAACTTGGATTTTGACAAGGATGGCAATGACCAGAATGCTCATCTTGCTGAGGAAGAGGTTTTTTAGGACAATCCTCACCCCAGTAGTAGGTCTGCAGATGTGCTGCTCCAGCATGAGGGTTACAAGTGTGTTTTTAGGACACCGGACCAAGTTTGTGGCCAGACAGCACTGACACACGTGGAGAAGTGGAAGCTCAGCGACTACCAGCCTGGGCATGAGTTCAGCTGCATACAAAGCAAGCAAAAATAAAGTGCTTACAGAGTGTCTGAATGCTAATTTCTCAAATGGAGAGTTGCTTTGTGTATTTGACATATGCAAAAAAAAAAAGAAAAGAAAAGAAAAAAGCCAACCCAGCATTTAGAAGGAAAGGCTTGACATCACAGAATGCTATGTTGGTATTAACTGCTGGGGGGATTAGCCAGCCTTCAAAGCCTGAAATCTAAACTCACATTTCTGGAAGCACAGGCTACAAATATCCAATACAGAAATTGGTCTGCACTCCATATGGTAGCCTGAATGTAAGGATCACATATTTCCATTGCACGTGTACGTCTGCTTCCCATTCCTGCAGTGTCCTGCCCTCTTCCATTTGTCTTTTGATTCAGATAAAAGCCAACGCAGATCCTAACTGCTGATATGGAGAAAGGTGCAAGGCACAGTGTGCCTTTGGATGAAGGAAGAAAAGGACTCGGGTCTGGACTGCTAGAGCATGTCAAGAGATTGTCTTTGAAACTACAAAACCAGAAATGAAAGCGCTGCTTTTATATTTTGATTTGATCAAAGCAACTGGGGGCGGGGGGAGAAGAAATCACATCCTACAGATGCAGGCTAAATTTTAACTACTTCACACATAATGTGGGACCAGCTGATCCCATACAGGCCTGAAGAAAGAGAGAAAACAAAGAGGTAAAGTCACTCTAGCTCTGAATGTGCTCTTTCCACAGATCGCTGCTTCAGGGCCTGCCAAAGAGCAACAGGAACCCATTTCAAAGCAAGAAAGACACAGGAAGCATGTACCCAGCCAAGGGCACACATTGTGAGTCTCCAGCAAAGAGCAGAGCAGAAAGCTCCTGGCAAATGAGAGGAAACACACTCAGAATGTAACGGCTGCTCGGGTACATAACCTGGTACTCCCTCTGTGACTGCACCCAGATCTGACAGTGAGAAGCAGCAGTGTGTGAGGAGCCTCCAGGAGGGCTCTGTGCTGCTTGGGGACAAGGAGGGAGGATTGTGCCCAGAGCAGCTGCTCAGATCCATGCTCAGCACAGGGGAACGAGGCAAAGCTCAACTGCAGGTCCCAAACAGCAGAGAATAAACAGATACCTGTGACTGCCACGCTTCCTGACAGAAAGGATTACAAATTCCTGCTGGGTCAGCTGTGTGCTTGGGGAAACTTCTAACTGTAGTAGGTGAACCATTTCCTCTGGGCTGGAATGATGGAGCTCTTTGCCCTTCGCTAAAAATTAAGCAGAAGTCATTTGAACAGATGACAACAGCTGTACACAGGAGATCAGAAAGCTCCCCAGATGCTGATTTTGAATGAAATTCAGAAGCCAGTATAAACCAGATTTTAAACATAGAATAATCCTTACCATAATTTGCATGAGAAAACCAGGGAAAATGTTCCACCCCTGCACTCTGAAACCCTCCAGGAACGTGTGGGGTTAAAAAGGAGATCCTGATGAAAAGGACAAGAATTGGAGACTGCAAAATAGGACCAGGAACTGTTTCTAGAATCTTCAGGTGACAACTGGAAGTATGCAGAGCCCCGTCCTGAAATCTGATGGTTGTTGAGCACATTTCTCCCTTTTGTGCTGTATGTTCTGATGGATGCTCAACACGCATCCTGGGGCACCTCGCGTGAAGGAAATCTTTGACCTTTCTCACCAAGACAGCTCGCAATTATGGGCTGAAAAGCATCTAAAAATCTCAGCCCTAAATCCGAAGCTTCTTCCCATCTTGCTCCTTCCTTTACTGAATGCCTCCTGATTGTGCCAAAGCAGAATATTCAGACCTCAGTCTAAATAGCCTGGGTGTTATGCTGACGGTGTCTCTGGAGAGAGGAAGAGAAGAGAGGACAGATTTCCAATAGCTCTGATGCTTCTCCGTAAGAAAAGCTGCTACACAGCAAGAGTGATAAATAAAGAGGGAAAGTAACACGCTGGAGAACTTCTACCAAGGTCACACCAGGCTGCTGAGCACTACCCATCTGCAGGGAAGATTTAGATACCCATTTAACTACGCAGATCCATTTGCTTGTTGGCAGCAACAGTCCTCATTAAACCAAACCGGTTCTAAGCATGAAAGGGAAGAAGATATTAGCTAATAAATACAAAAGGAAAGCCAACGGGCTTTAGTCCTTCTCAGGACAACAATCAGGCAACAGGAAGAGCACGTGCAT
Organism: Chrysolophus pictus; assembly: GCA_037305975.1. NCBI lineage: Eukaryota > Metazoa > Chordata > Aves > Galliformes > Phasianidae > Chrysolophus > Chrysolophus pictus. The sequence goes on from CM074594.1 coordinate 6,053,023, forward strand.
GGGTGGCATGGCATGTCCCAGCTGGACAGGAGCAGGAGTGCAGCCACGCTGGGTTCTAGAAGCTATTGCTGTGCCCTTATCAAGAGTGTTCCTTGCCTGTTCCAGCAGGCTGAAAGACACGCTGGGCACAATTTCAAGCTATGACAAAGTGATCTTATCACTTCTGTGCTGTACTCGCTACACAAGGCCCTGATTCAGCAGCATGTAAAAAAAAAATAATATCTTCATTTGCATGAAAAGCACTCTGATCACAGAGTCTTCTGTTCAGCAGCCCCCTTCCCATCCCCAGCTCAAGATGCACGCACTGCTGGCATTTTGCTGGCGACTAAAGGGGAATATTCTGCATATGCTCTGCACGTTTTAATGCAATCTTTTCCTAAAATTTTAACAGTATTCTCAAACAACACAAAAGCTGCACACATTCAAACAAGGCGAATGCTGCCAAGTGCTTTCACTGGCACTTTTAGTAACTGGGCCACACAAAGGACATTTCATACCAACGCACAGCAAAACAAACAGCTCCAAAATGCCTTTGCTGCTCAACAAGTCCAGTCTTTTCCAGTCTGCCTTTACAGTGTCTTGACACACAGCACTTAAAGAGGATAGATTTGAAACTAAAGGAAGGTGTAGCCATGCAAAGAACAATGCTCTGACCGCAGTCAGATTAATCTCTGTCGTGGGAAACCAGTAAGAACCTCTATTTTGTTATCTTTTGATAAAAAGAGACTGTTAAAGCTTAACTACGTTAGGAAACTTGCTCCTTTGGACTAAAGCACAAACTCAATGTATAGAGGTGCAGACTTAAGTCATCGGTTCTCGCCTGATTCTGAGGGAGAAAGTCCACTACTGCAGCAGCTGAAGACTGGATCCAGCAGTCTCAAGCCCTTCCCTGATCACAAAGGGGTCACTGAGGCCATTTCCAGCCCCCTGTCCCATATCAGGTAATAAAAACCACCTCTTATGAGCCAGAATGCGTCACATCCCACGGACACACCCTGAAACCACATCAGTCTCTCAGCCAACTCAGCCCAAATATAAATACCTTCCATCCAGGCAGCAGTGCAGTCCCCATTGAGAAATGTTTCCCTTCCTGTTCAGCCAGCACTGAAGCATTACGACGTGAGGCTGACCCAGTGCCCTCCTGTCCCTGCCAAGCATTTTGGGGCTCTGCTGAGCTGCTTTGCCAGCAATCTGTGGCCTGGTGCAGTGTGTGAGATCACAGCCACGGCCCTCACAAAGAGCAGACCTGTAAATGACATCTCGAGGATTAAACTGATTGAGATGCAATTTGCCTAGCAACCATTCATTAAGCAGAGTTCAGAAACAGGCCAGCAATCTATTCCACCTCCTTATCTGAGCAGTAAACAGATAGCAGGCTCTGCTATGTCCTCTCTCCTCCGGCTCAGACACGGTGCAAACACATTTTTCAAAAGTTTCGACTCCTGCAGCAAACAGCAGAGAACAATTGTGCCTGCCCAGCACGAGGGCTCAGTGCTCACCCACACCCAGCAGCTCCACGATGACGATGCAAAGCACACGGGGAACGCAGCTGCAATTCCCATCTCCCTGGTGTTTTCTCCCATCCAGCACCAAAGCCTGTCCTGATCTTCTAAAAAACAGCCACCGTAATTCTTCATCACGCAGCACTGCTCTGATAGCTGGAAAAAAACTCGATGAAAATCTTATTCCCCTCCTTCATCTTCTGAAAGGAATCGATTGGCACTCCCAAAGCCCTCAATATAGCCCCCCCCTCACCCCCCCGTCAGAGAAGGAAACAAAAATCACGTCCTCCCTCCCATTAAGCATTTTTCCTCATCAAACAAGCGAGACAATGCCAACGTCACCAGCAAAAATCAAAGCAGCTATTTCAGCTCCAAGGATTTCACTGAAAAGATTAAGCGAAATCCTGATTTTGTGTGATTGCTTCCCCATAAGAAACATCTGACAATATCCTATTCTGCTCCGAAATGAAACAACAAAATGAGCTCGGACACATTTCATTTAAGACTATATACCTGAACGGCCTTCCTTTGGTGAAGTGTTCTTCTGGGAAATCACTGTGACATACAGCACGCTATTGCAATTAAATATGCAAGAAAGAAGAATTAAACTGGCAATGAATAATTAATAGCATATAATACTACTTCATAAGGAAAGTCTGGCTGAATATTCCCAAAGATGAGAGGTACCTGAGCGCATGGCACATCACGGCTGCCAGCTTTACTTTTACCATGGAGCCCAAGGCCCCACGATGCTGTGACTGCTGCTTGTGCCTCCTCCTCCTCCCCTCCTGCCCACCAGGACCCAGGGAAGCTCCAAGACAGACAAGCATTGCAATAGCTGTTGCTCTGCTCACCTGCATTTCAGTGTTAACCAGGCTTCCCAAACGCTACCCGTTAAAAAGTGCACAGCAATTATTTCATTTCTCAGTAGAGAATAAAACAAGTATGATGCAATGATTACTTATAAGATAATATCAGGCTGAGGTTGGGAGGAAAAAAAAAACAACTGAAAAAGTCTGCAAGAGCGAAGGAATGCAGCTTACCTTCCCAGAACCTCTCTTAAAGAGAAAGACAGCATCAGCTTGCCCAGCAGGCCTTCCTCCTTCATATTTACTGATTCAGAGGCTACGTCCCTCCTGCAACCCTGCCACATCACCTTCCAGACAACATGGCAATGAAAAACATGCTTTCCTCATTAAGAGAAACTCTAAGTCCCATCAATTATTATGTACCAAAGTGCTCATCAAATTGCTACTGAACCCTAAGCCTTTTCCTCTAGACAACAGCCAGGTCAGCTCTGAGCTAACCAACACAACACACTCGTTCCATACCTTGAGCTGGAAATCCCCAGTTCCCTAAGTTTATCCAACACCATCCTGCTGCAGAGCACTCGGTTTAGGGATGCATGTCTGAAACACATCTGCTGGAGATCGTTAAAGGAGGGCTGGGCACTGCTATCTGCCTGCTGGAGATGACAGCCCCGCAGCCAGACATCCCCAGGGCCTGCAGGACTCAATGCTCTTCTCCAAAGCAAACACAAATTGGAGCCTAATCTCTACAAAGGCTGGAAATAAGCTAGTTTAATATTAATTTTCTATTAAAAATTAATAGGATTAAATGAAACTCGCAAGCTGGCAGGCACCAGGAGCACTGCCCCTCTGGCTGCCCACAGGAACAGATGCAGAGGAAGATGAGGATGGGTTGCAGCAGTGCTGTAGGACTGGAGCTGTAGGGGAAGGGCACTGGGGCCTCATCGTGTGCCACAGCTCCATGTCACCCTGCTGCCAGCAGCTCATCCCTGCTCTACCAAAGGTCCTTTGTTAGCACTGCCTGGCACCCACTCACCCTGCAGCAGGCTTAGGGATCCCCCACAGCTTTCAGAGAGCTCTCCATTGCTGTGTGAGGTGGGAATGGCTGCTGGTGCCTTCCTGAGCTCTGCATCCACAATCTTTGGTTGGATGGCTGTAAACTCTGACCTTACAGCATCAGTGCATGCCACAGCAGCACAGCATATGGGCCAGATACACATCCTGCACATGTCTGGGGTCAGATGTGAGCAGGAGGCTCTTGGAAGCATAACAAAGTGTGATGGGGATACCACAAGTCCCACGAAGATGTTTCCTTCCCTGATCCTTGCTGTGGACAACGGAGCTCCTAACAGCTCATCCTGGTGACCAAGGCAATGCATCCTCTCCCAGGATCCAGCCTTGCAGGGACTGGTGCCCACCTTCACCCACCTGCAGGCAAATCCCTTTCTGACTGCCAGAATTAATCACCTTGCCAATAAGCATCCTGCAAACAACCAGAGTTTACATAAGAGAAGTTTAACCTTCAGTTCCTATTAATGTTAACAGAACAAAAAAAAAAAAAAAAAAAAAGAAGCACGGTGCAACAAAAAGGTCTGTATCTGCATTTCTAATTATACAACCAAACGCAGCACGTGGTGGTATTTCCAAGCACCTTGCTGGTGATAAAACAGCAAATGGACTACAGCTTCCATTTTGAGGAGTGGCTGCAAGAGCAAACAGCACTGAGGTTGTCAGCAGTAAGGCAAGGATGTGAGAATTAAGGAAAATAAAGTGGCATACTTAAAGGATGGTAGCAAGAATGTTAATAATTAGAAGAACAAGTCACCTTAAAAATGTTACATTTCATGATCTCTCATACTTTTAATGGCTTAGCCTACTTTTTCCAACCTAATTTGCATCATCCAAATAGGCCTCCTGCTGGGAAGCATTAAAATGGCAGCCCCCCATGGAGACAGGCTCCCTTCACCAAGCCAGTCTGAAGGGCTAATAAGTATTCCTAAAAACATTTTAAATCCATTAACGATGTTTAGTAAACATTTATTGAGAATTAGTGCCACTGCCAGAGTTGGCCTTACCACATACTGCTAAAGCATTTTATAAAGAGGTGAAGGTACCCCCCCAAAACACCTGCACCATCACCAGCTCCCACCCAAAACCCAAGGGTTCTCTTGCTCCTGCTCTGCATCACCCTAATAACTGCCACCCCAAAGCATGAGGCATTCAATCAGGCAATGCTCCACAGCCCTTGGAGACCCAGCTGGAGATGGGGGACACAAGAACCAGATGGAGCACCAAAGGGACACCCAGGCAGTGGGGCACCCAGCACTCCTGCAAGTGGAAGGAAGGGATGGGGCTGCTCCTGCACTGTGTCTGTGTGGGATCTGCACCAAGGGCTGCACCTGGCTAATGCCCACCTCGACACGTTTGTGTGGCTGAAGGACCAATTTGCTCTACATTTGGCAATTAATTCAATCCCCTGAATAAAACAGGCTAGTACAATAGCAGTGGAAACCTCCCTATTACTGCTGTATTGAAGATGTGGGTGCTGGTACAAAGGCACAGTGCTTTACACAAATATCTGAGCTGTGCATTATCCTCTGGGCACCATCTGCACACAACCAGGTAGGGTTTTATCTAAGCCCTGGAAACTCGAATAAATCATTTCCTCCCTATCTGTGATCCTGACAGAGACAGACGCTGCAATCTGCGAGCTGACGAGTGCAGGCTTGTCTGGTTAGCAGAAATAAAATTATATCTGCATCAGTATCTGATATATTTTTAATAAAAAAATACAGCAAACCAGACCCTTAATATTGAAATAATCTCAGCCTGCGCCTCCGTAACCCACAGGAGGTATCTACAGTGTTACACTGCCAAAGCGAAGCTGGGATTGCCACTGTCATTTCACCAGCAAGAGATGCATTTTAATGGTCACACATCAGGAAAAGCAGAATCCCACAGCAGCCCAGGGCCGGGGATCCCACAGCACGCCATCAGCAGAAGCACCCATCCCATGGGGCAGCACAGCCACAGCTGGGATAACACACTGCCAGGGGAATGCCTCTCTGCCTCTGAAAGTTACCAAAAGGCAGGAGATAAATGGTCCACCTTCCCCCCGCCTGCTGGGTTTTATGCACTTTTGTTGGAAATGTTACATCAGAATAAAACCCAACTTAATTGGCTCTTAAATAACTGAACAGCCACTTTAATTTTATTTCAGCAGCAATCAGTCATAAATCACGCCGCCCAAGCTCCAGCACGGGATGACAAGTAAATAGAGCAGAACATACCGAAGCAGAATCTGAACACTGTGCAGTGAAAGGTGATTTTTCTTAAACCTGTGCATCACCATTTAATGGACATCACAAAGGCAGCAAGGCATCAATACCTGGAGCTCAAACCCGCCAGCCCTGCACGCTCCTTCTGCACCAACTGATTAGCAGAGCCCAATAAACGAAGGATCTCTGTAAGGTGGAACTGCTGGGATTGAAGCACAGGTGCAATTTCCCCCACGCACACTAGGTGGAAGTATGTAAAACCTTAATTTGTTCCCTTCTTGACTTAAGTGGAAGTGGTTGAAGTGTATAATAGCACCTGTCACTGTTGGAGGAGTCTTTATCGTCCTTCATCTGCAACTTCACTAATTGATGATCTGTAAGCAAGAAGATGCCCGGAACTATTAAGTTGAGCTGTGCTGGAAATGAGTGGCAAATATGAAAAAACAGACATCAGAAATATTAACTGTATCATCATTCAGACTAATTTTAAAAACGCATTCCATTTCCAGAGCATTTAAACACTCAGTGCTAATGGCAGCCATCAAAGAAATGGAATTTGCATTTTAGAAACATTCAGTTTATTTTCACGACTAACATCTCTAAAAATAACACCTTGTTAAATAGAAACAAGGGACAGGAAGGTGCAAAAGGCTTCAGAAACAAATTTCTAGCAAATACTGGAGGGAGTAGGAGGAGAAACAGCAGCGTGGGGTCTTGCAAAGGGATCTAAACACAGATCAGAGCAGCAGGGCACCCAACCTGCCTGGGATTACATTACACAGAAGGCTTCTGGAATGTATGGTGGAAGTGCCTCTTTCCAAAAGAATCCATTTCTAAATTTAAATACAGACAGAAAATTTGGGATCGGGCCACACACAGCCAGGAAAACGCTTTGGGAAGAGCTGCATCCTCTTCCTGCTCTGCCCTTCTCATGCATTGATTTTCCTCCACATTCATTCACAAATGCTCAGCACAGTAGTGAACGATTTAAAGTCAAAGGATGCAGGAATTACTGGCTCCAGGCACAAGCTGAGGGCTTTCCTGCATCCAAATCAGGATGGAGGTGGGGGCCAGGGGCCAGCCAGCAAACACCCCATTTCCATCCCTTCAATGAGGCTGAAGTGCTCGCCCTTATCCCCATAACGGCTCTTTGCTCACACAAGCACCAGGCTTTGTCTTTGCAGTCCTCATTTAAACTCGAGACAGGGGAGCAGAGGGCTGATTGCAGCCAGCAGGAGCCCGCTCTGCTCTCTCTCAGTGTTTGTGCAGGGGATGCAGAGCAAGGCCCCACCTGTGCACCACGGCTGCTTCCTGCTCAGAGGGCCAAAAACTGCACAGAACAGCAATGGAATAAAAGGATGAATGAAGACAAATGACTTCTCCAGATCGTGAAATGAGAAACTGGGCGTGAAGGACCCCCATCCCCACCCTACCTCCAGGGAGGGATGAGCCCAGCACAGAAAAGGGCAGGCTGGTGTCTCTGCCATGCTGCAAGCTGAGCGAAATAACAGCAAAAAGGGGAGGACAGGATGCACCAAGGAGATAGGGGCAGGAAATGCAACTAGCCCACAGCACTCAGCACCCACTTATGCAATGCTCTGAAACACACCGTTTTTCTCTTGCCCTGCCCTATGGCTGCAATTCTTTTCTTTCTATTCATCGGCTGAGATGAAGTCACTGGGAAGGCAGAGCGTGGCTCATCTCAGTGCTGGGCTTAAGGACAGGGAGATGGCCAAAGGGTGCAAGGCAGCATTGCAGAACACTGCCTGCAGGTCTGCTCAGCACGGCATCACATCACCTATCTCCACTTGCTCTCGCACATTTCCCAAATTAGAAACAATCAGAATGTGACTGGAAACAACACACAGCTCAGCTGCTTCATGTATTCCCCAGTTTTCACCCCAACAAGCACCTGTTGTACTCAGTGCCAGCCCAGGCTTCATCCCACCCAAACACATTCATGGGATATTATTATTCCTGGGACCAAACATCAATGTTTTCTTCACCATCCCTGGGAATTTGAACTGATCTCCCAACGCAGCGTAAACAAGTCCAGCGCTGGGAATAAACAAACTGAACATTGTTACTGAGCACAACAGGAAGACAATTAGAAGCACACACTGAGTACAGAACGAGTGGGGGGGTGTGGAGAGACAGAATGCACTGAAAAGAGGTCTGTGGGGTCTATAAAGCTGGATCAACCACAGCCTGAAAAGGGGTCTGTAGGGTCTGGATCAACCACAGCACTGCTTTTTTAATGCAGCTTCTCTGTGAGCTCCCACACGCTCCTAAGGCAATTATTTAACAGTTCCAGCCGTCTGTTCAATAAATCAAGCGAGTCAGGCTTTGGCTTTGCTCTCAGTGGTGTATTTAGTAATTCCATAAATCCCCGAATCCTGGAAATTACTGAGCTTTAGAGAAACACAAAATGGACATTACTTCATCACCCATCTCCATAAATCAGTGTGGGTCGGGGGCTGCAGATGAGGGTGCCTGGTGGTGTGGGACACAACACGCTCCCATCAGGCACCGATGCTGCCTTGGGGCTGTGGGGTGGGAGCAAGCTGCCAGCAGCACCCATCTCCTGACCCATGCCCATCCGGGAGTGGCTCGGGGTCAAAAACGGGGAAGAAGACATGAAAATGGAGAATGGACAAGGCAGAGTGCAAAATGAGGTGCTTAGGAAAAAAGGAGAAGTTCCCATCCCACGTCCAGGTGCACCAGTGTGTGATTTTACAGCTGTCTGCATTTCTGGACAACGCGGTTTCTTTAGTTCTTGGGAGAAGCTCTGCTATCAGTCCCCAGGAGCAAACGTAGATAAAATAGTGATCTATATGAGGACAACTTGAAACAAATACAAATAAGACTTAAATCAAGGCAAATACCCAAGCTCCAGAAAGCAAGGGATCAAAAACACCGTGTGATTAAGCAGCACGCACTCGGTGCTGAGGGCACTCAGTTATTCACTCCAAAAATCCAGAGGATGAGAGGGGGTACAGTGGGTAAGGTCACCCTGTAATGTCAGCACCAATGCAGAACTGAGCCTTGGAGGATTCCAGCACCTGCCTTTTCTTTCATCTCAGCACAAAATGAGATCTACTTCTTTACACTTCAAAAGCCACGACGTACAACAAATAAGATACATGCTAAGCAAGAAGGCACAGAAAACACGCCAGCATCTTTCAGCAATCGTCTCCCCCGTGTCATCCATTATGTCAGATCTATCTATTTTTACTTAATTCTTGTTCCACTGATATGCATCCTTGCTCTCCAGGCCATCAGGCTGGTTAGACTTGAACTCAATATGGCTTCTTAAAATAGTTGAGAAATATCGCAAGTCTTCCTCACAGCTTCTTGCATTTACTTAAATGAATTCGCTTCCCAGTCAAAGCAGCTTCGCTTCTCCTCATGTTTCTAAACCTCTTTTCAGCATCAGCCCTTTCTGCTTTCATCAATTCAAGGAGCCTCCTGCGAGGATCAGTCCTCTGTGACAGCACAATGCTGTCAGCCGGACTCACAGGAACGCTTTTCAGTCGTATTTTTAGAAGAGAAAAGAACGAAAGCCCACCGAATTTAATCCCTGATGGATTTTCCTACTACAGACCGCTCCCTGTGCATCTGTGATGAGAAACTGCAAGCTCTCTTCAAGTTCGGGTGGAAAAAACCTGCTCAGAAACACGTACGGTGAAAGGGAAAAGCAGCTCCTGTGTTCCTATCTCCCTACTGCTCACGTAGGAGCAGCCGCAGGATTATCTCAGCCAGCTACTGAACCAAAGTTCCTACAGCACACGTTGTGCAGCCCAACACCCGGTGGGACCGATTCCATCACAGAGTCACTGCGGTGCTCCAGCACTGACATCACTCGGGAACCTGAGCTCCTGTACTGAGAGGTGCTACCAAGGAAACAGAGAGCTGTGGTTTTGCCATAAAGAGATTAACTATTACGGTAAGAAGTTTTCCAACACATGTTTTCTTGTGACTTCAGTCGTGAGAAAAGGAGAAGAAATAATTAAGAACACCATAAAAAGGCGAGTGCAACGCTCTGAACCAGCCCGTGCTGGATCCAGGCTGCGTCTGCAGTTTATCCCCAACTTGTTCCCAGCAATTACAGGCAATGTCAGCGGGGTGACACGCACCCGGCAGCCCACACAGGTGCACCGTGTGTGCTGCATCACCGACAGCTCTCCAGCACTTCTCCGTGCCACAAGGCCGTTTTGATTTTATCTTCCCCCAACCCCCCCCCCTCCGTGCTTTGGCAGGAGCGCGTTTCCCGTGAAGGTGCTTTAAAAAAAAAAAAAAAAAAAAGAAGAAGAAAAAAAAAAAAAGAATCCTCTGGCAGGAAGCAGAGCGGCCAGCAGCACCCTAACAATGGCTGCTGCAAAACCCCGCTGGCGGGCGGGCAGCGGCTGCACAAAGGGCTCAAGGAGCCCCTCCAGCACAGCAGGGCGGCCCCATGGGGTGCAGAGGTTGGGGAGGGGAGTAAGGGGGGGGGACCGTGTGGGATCTTCTCCCCATGCTGCATGGGGCCAGCAGACAGAGGCAGCTAGGCCTTCTTGCCGTCACAGCCCCCCAGTACCCCCTGTGTGCCTTCAGGAGCCCCTCAGAACCCCCAGTGCCCCCTCCAGAGCCTCTCAGCATCCCCTGTATGCCTTCAGGAGCCCCTCAGCACTCCCTGTGCCCCCATAGGAACCCCTCAGTACCCCCCGTATCCCCTCAGCACCCCGTTCAGAACCCCCAGCACCCCTTTTATCCCTTCAGGAGCCCCTCAGCACCCTCTGCATCCCCTCACCACTCCCCCCTCACCCCCCCAACACCGCTAAGACCCCCTGTATCTCCTCACAAGCCCCTCAGCACCCCCTGTACTCCATCCAGAACCCCTCAGCACCCCCCGAATCCCCTCAGGAAGCCCTCAGCACCCCGTTCAGAACCCCCAGCACCCCCTGTATCCCTTCAGGAGCCCCTCAGCACCCCCTGTATCCCCTCAGGAAGCCCTCAGCACCCCCCAGCACCCCTAAAACCCCCCGTGTCCCCTCGGCAGCCCCTCAGCCCCCCCGGCTCCCCATTCAGACCCCCTCAGCACCCCCCGTTCCCCCTCACAGGCCCTACGAAGGCCCTCAGCTCGAACCAGGCCGCGGCCTCCAGGCCTCACCCCCACGGCCAGGCCTCACCCCGTCACCCAACCACCTCAGAACCCGCGCGCGTTCTGTCGCGACCTTCCTTCTATCGCGACAGCGCCCGAGGGGCGGCGCCGGGCGGTGGGGAGATGAAAGGGGGGGGAGACGGGGGGGGGGGCAGGGGGGCCCCAAGAAGGACAATGAAGGAAGGAACGACGAGATGGGGAGGATTGAACCCAGGTTAGGCTCCCGCCCCCGGCTCCCCGCACTCACTCTCGGTGCCCCTGCCCGGGCCTCATGGCGCCGCCGCCGCTGTGCCCGTGCCGGCCCCGCCGCTCCCCGCCCGCCCGCTCTACGCCGTGGTGGCTGCGCCAGCCGCTGCCGCGCATGCGCGTTGCCCGCCAACGGCCCGGCCCCGCCCCGCCCCCCGCGCACGCGGAGAAAGCGCCGCTGTTATGGCGCCCCCCTGCGGGCGCGAAGGGAAAAACACCCGCGGGAGGTTTGGGGGGGGCATCCCATCCCACCCCACCCCAATTCATTCCATCCCATCCCATCCCCACTCAACTCAACTCATCCCATCCCACCCCAACTCATCCCATCCCCACTCAACCCATCCCATCCCATGCCATCCCCACTCAACCCATCCCACCCCAACTCATCCCATCCCCACTCAACCCATCCCACCCCAACTCATCCCATCCCCACTCATCCCATCCCACCCCAACTCATCCCATCCCATCCCACCCCAACTCATCCCATCCCATCCCACCCCAACTCATCCCATCCCCACTCAACCCATCCCATGCCATCCCCACTCAACCCATCCCATCCCATCCCATGCCATCCCCACTCAACCCATCCCATGCCATCCCACCCCATCCCACCCCAACTAACTCATCCCATCCCACCCCATCCCACCCCAACTAACTCATCCCATCCCATCCCATCCCACCCCAACTAACTCATCCCATCCCATCCCATCCCACCCCAACTAACTCATCCCATCCCACCCCATCCCAACTAACTCATCCCATCCCATCCCACCCCATCCCATCCCACCCCAACTAACTCATGCCACCCCAACTGACTCATCCCACCCCATCCCACCCCAACTAACTCATCCCATCCCACCCCAACTAACTCATCCCATCCCACCCCAACTAACTCATCCCATCCCGCTGCAGCCAACAGCTCTGAGATGAATGGAAGCTTTGTCACAACTGCCTCGCTTTACCTGCGCGATCGTTTTAATAGAATGCTGCTGGGTTTATTGTAAGAGAAAGAAAAACAAATGCGTGGGTGAGATGGATTCATGGAACGGGGTTAAGGGGTGGAGGAAAGCCAACGCTTGGGCCTTGGAGGATTTTTCGGGTGGATTTTGGGTGACCTGATACTCCTGGTGTGGTAGTGGTGGCTCAGTGCAGGTTGGTAAAGCAGCCCCTTGCAGAGGGACGTTGAACCCTTGCTCAAGAGATTTCGGTTCCAGGCAGAAGCCCCCAGCAGCCCCCTTCCTCCAGCCCAGGGGTACACATAGCACAGAGCTCCTTCCCAGAACCACTGTAAATGCAATGCAGTGCTGCAGTACAGCCTCCTGAGACTGATCTCAAACCCCACCTGAGCTGCTGTTCCAACCATGATCTTTCCTTCAGCTCTGCCCCTCTCTGGCTTTCTATCCTGGTGCAAAGAGTAACGGCTTTGTAGTAACGTTCCTGCAATAAACTATTCAAGTCCCTAAGAAAAGGGCTGCCATCTGTCTGTGTATGAAAAGCAAGCACCTACGCAATGCTGCTCCAAGGAGTCTTCAGACCCAACCCTTCAGCTTTCATTCATCAGCTGAACTGCCAAATAGATGTAAAGGCAGGACCCCACCCAATACCAAAAACAAGATATGTACAGACACAGACCTTCCCTTGGCAATACTGACTCCTCAGGCAGTTGTGCTCACACCCATGAACTTTAACAGAGTAACTGCAAAAATGAGACCGCTGCGTGGGGTGGGGGAGCCTCTGCCTCCTGCCTTACCCCTGCTGGAATCACTCAGCCTTCAGAAGAGATGATAGATGGGTGCTGATAATCCTTCACTGCAACCCTTTGCTAAAAGGCAGGAGATGTTCCCTCACACTTCAAAGAATCACAATATCCACCCTTCCCTTGTTGAGTCAGACTCTTGACTCAAGTCACTCTGGATTTCCAAGCACGAACACTTCCCAGCAAGGATGCAAGGCACAGCCTTGAAGAAGATGACAACTCTGCAAGTGTGCTGGAACTGCACCGGGGGTGCTGTGATGTGCATCCCCAGGTTCCATACTGTAGATCTGAAGATTTTATTACCATCTGGGCCATTTCCCTAAAGAATAATATATTCTACTTCAGCCCGCTATCTTGATTCCATCACCCTCTGTTCCTGAATTAAACGAAGGTGTTAAGATACCTGCAGCAGAAAACAGGACGAGTTTCTCCACATGAGCTCAATGACAGTCAAAACCTACACGAAGAGTTCAACTCTTCACCTCCACCTTGAGCTTCAGGCGGATATCACAGAGGAAAATGTTCATCAGGTCCTGCCCGGCCTCCTGGGCGATCCTGCTGATAACTGCACCTCTTCTTCCAATCAACATCAGCTGTATCAAAACCCAGACAGAACATCATCACGCTCAGCCTTTCTGTGGAGAGGAGTCATCCAAGAAAACAACAGTGCAGACACAGAAGGACACAGAACAGAGCAGTCAGAGGCGTCCTACAACCAAGCCATGAGAAACTAATAGTGAGGTACAAACTGTTACCGACCAGAAACCAAGCTCTTCTCAACACAGAGCCCAGAGTCAGGGCAGAGAGTGTCTAATGCAGCAAGGACACACACACGTTGGACATAGGGAATCTCCTTTCATGCTCCCCAGCTCTCTCCTCTTACCTTATGAGACTTTCTTGGGACCACAAGGTTCTGCACAATGACGAGCTCTCCGCTTGGCCCTTCCTCCCATAGCTCTGTCACCTGCAACAGAAGCACAAACTCAGCAGTTTGGCACAGCACCAAAGAACTACAACTGCCACTCTTTCAGAGATGACAGCTCAGCACCCTGGCACAGTTGCATACCTGTAGACCCACTTAAAACACAAAAAGGGTCCCACTAGCTGACGTGCAAGTCCCAAGCCAGGCCACGTGGCTTGTGAAGTCTCACGGATCTCTCAAATCCAGAGATCTCTCTCTCATCACAAAGCCTGTTATTCCCAATACAGATAACTGGAAGGCAAGTCTGCTAGCACATGCCTCCTACCTGAGTCACACCATAGGGGACTTCTAGTGGCAGGTACTCCAGTATCTTCTCCCTGATGATATTATCACAGATCTCATGAGGTGACTGGCTGGTCAAGACCCTGCTGTGGAACTCCCATGGACCTGGCTTGGCTTGCATCAGGAGGTATTGCTGTCAGCACAAAACACATCACACCCATCAGATAACACGCACACATTGCACACACTGACAGAGAACAGTTCCTCCAGCGTGGGCCCACCCCAAGGGCAGCAGCTCTGCTGTTCCACAAAGGAGGAGCAGCTCAGTGCGAAGCCCTGGGGTACAAGGCTAAGTGCACAACAATTTCAAAGCATAACAGAAGTTCAGACCACAGTTACCTTCAGCGTATCCACTTCCTCTCCATTGAGAGCTGCCAGCATGAAGATATCCTGGAAATGTGGCCAGCCTTTCCTATTTTTCAGATCTCCATATTTGTAGGCCTTTTGCCCTTCTGCTTCTGTAACAAGACTGGACTCAGAAGCCTTCACAGTGCTGCTGTTATCCAAACTAGAGCCCTTCTGGGCTTTATCTGTTTCCAGCTGACAAAGAGACTCCTGAGCTCCGTTCTCAGGTGGAGGAGTCTGAGTGACTTTAAGAACAGTTTTTGCAGAAGAACTGGAATTATGTTGAAATTCAGACCCCACTTTCAGTTTCTTCCCATTTACAATTCCCTCTGTTAGCTCATTTATGAGTCCCAGCAAGATGAACTTCTTCTTTAGCAGATCCACCTAATGTAAGAGAGGGGCAGCTGTCAGGAATTTATCCTGAGCAAGACCAGCAAGTGGGCCCTGGCTCTGGAGGAGCTGGAAAAATCACCCCAACATCAGCAGTGGGAAAACCAACTTCCTTACTTACCTTGTTCAGAACCAGGACACTGGGAATCTGAGGAAACTGAGAAAGACATTTCAGCACCTCCAGGCTCAGAGAGTTTCGTGTCCAGTGGTCTGAGACATCCACCAAAACCAGAACTGCCAGGAGAGAGTGAGGGGAAAATAATGAACCTACATTTTCCAAAGGTTCTTTCTAAGCTTCTCCATAGCCTGTATTTGAATCACTTCCCTGCTGCTGTTCCTCCTCTCACTTCTACAGTGCAGCGTGCACATATAATCCAAAAATGGTGTTTTAAATGATAAAACAACAAACCCAGTTTACACTTGCTGTCCTACAAATATTACACATGCTAAAATGCAACATCCAAGGCCAAATATTCACCCAAGCTGCCTGCATTTGCCATCAGACAATTCTAAACCCCTCCCTCTGGTCAAGTAATTCAGTTCTTTCAAAGCCCTTCTCCCCTCGCTTCTTATTCACACTCCCAGGTCTGCCTTTAGTGCCCAGTAGTGTATAGAGGTACTACAGCTGTAGGGTTATAAGTTTCTGTGGCAGATAAAGGATTTGATGCAAGGGAAGTTGAGTGCCCACCTAGATCTGCATGTTTCATGCTGTCCCACGGGTCTGTCAGCATGGCCTCCTCCAGTTTATGCCTGAAAGGCAAAAACAAGTGAGTATGCTAGACATGTGCTGGACCACAACAATATTCCTTCCCCCTGCAAGTGTGGGAACAGCACTTTCCATCATCTCAACTCACACAGAGCTGACTTACAGGTTTATAGCATCCTTCACTGCACACACATGCATACAATCAAACACAACAGGGCTCAAGGGATTCCCCAGGTTCTGGGTGTTACTGAAATATAAACAATTAAGAAATCCAGAGATCAAAACGAGGCTAAAAATTTACATTCCTGCCACTTCTACAAACTCCACAGTGGAAATCACTTTCTGTTTCTCAAACCTTCTGTTTCTCAAAACTCTCAAACCTTCTAGTGATAGAACCCCATCTTTCCCTACAGCAGCAGCGATACCTTTTGGCTTTCATGGGACAAGTGAGACCAGGCGTGTCCAGAATGATCTAGAAAGAGGAAAAACACATTTTCTAAGTCCACGTGCAGTTTTAGCTCTGCCACTAACTTATATCAGCGTGATTAAACACAACCATAGGATACAAATGAAAAAAGACACAGAATGGTTGGGTTGGAAGGGATCCTAGAGATGATCCGATTTCAACCTCTGCCATGGGTTGGCCTTCACCCAGCAGTTCAGGCTGCCCAGGGCACCACGCAGCCCAGCCTTGGGCTCCTCCAGGGATGGGGATCCTGCACTTTGCTGCCCCTGGGGCACAACACCGTTTCTGCAGCCTGGAAGCTCACCAGCTGTGTGTCCTCATGCGTGATGACACCGCACGCTTTGCATCGGGTTGTGTGCACTTTCTTCGAGACCGGGAAAACCTGTAAGAAATTAAAAGCATCTCACAGCCATTATAGCTAAAAAAAAATAAAGGTGATGGAGCAACCCAAACTTGCTGATTTGTGGCAGTTTTACCTTCCTGCCCAAGAGCTGATTGGAGAGCGTGGACTTCCCGGCGTTGGGCGCTCCGATGATGGCAATTCTCAGCACCTTGGGCTCTGGGGGCTGGTCAGGGCGGCCCCGCACCATGCGGGCCTGCTTCTCTGCGGGGGGAGGAGAGGCTCACGCGGTGCCCTCACCCCGCACGGGGCCGGGGGGCCGCAGGCTGCGCTCACCTCTGCTGGTGGCCACGGGCGGCGGGTGCCGGCCCAAGGCCGGGGTTGGCCGCTCGCCGGGGAGGCCCAGGATGTGGCCCAGCGCCGAACCGCTCCCGCTGCAGCGGGCGCAGCTGTCCAGGAGGATCGCTGAAACGGTGCAAAACCTGCGAAACCGCCCCGAAAGCGAGACGGCCCCTTCATCCCACCTCACAGCTACCGCACGGCCCTTCCCCAACCCTCTGGGTTCGGCCCGGCCCGCCCTCACGTCCCCCAGACCCCGGCCACCCCCGGAGCGAGGTTCCCGGCCCGGTTCCGGCCGCCCCACCTGCACGCCGTGACGGCGGACCGGCCGAAGCGGCCCTGAGGGCCCAGCGTACGCCCCGTGCCACCGCCGCAGCCATGGGCGCCGCCATGTTGCCCCGCCGCGGGGCAGGCCGGGAGCGCGAGCGGCGGCCGCTCCTACTGGAGGAGAGGCGGGGGGAGCATAGAGAGGAAGGAGAGGGGGTTAGGGCGCCGCAGTGATGGCTGTAGCGCCCCCTGCTGGCCGCGCCCGGAGCAGTCAGTGCGGGCGGCGGCGTAGCGTGGTGTGCCCAGTGCTCCCAATGTGCCCAGTGCTCCCAGTGCTCCCAGTGTGCCCACTGTGCCCAGTACACCTCAGTGCTCTCATTGCCCTCAGTGCTCTCAGTGTGTCCAGTGCTTCTGGTTCTCCCAGCGTTCCCAGTGCCCACATTTTGCATAGTGCCCTCACTGCCCCCAGGTTACGCACTGCTCCCAGTGTCTCCTGCAGCCCACCCCAGTGCCCCCTCTGTGCTCCATGTCCTCTGCAACTCATCCCGTTGTCCCCCACAATGCTCCTCAGCCCATTGCAGTGCCCCCCACACCCATCAATGCTCCCCACTGACCCCCATGCAATCCCCCCCGGTGCCCCTTTAGTGCCCCACATCCCTCACAGCATCACTAACTGTCCCACTCCATATCCCCCCACACCCCAACATTGATCCCCATCCCCTCACACACAAGGGAAGGAGCCACCATCTCTGTGCCATCTCTGATTTTATTGAACCCACGCCACCAACCCACACTGACCCACACCAACCCACACCAATCCGTGCCACGCTGCGTGCCTGGCTGTCAGCAGAACCATTACCATTACTAAACTCAGTAATGGTAACGGTTTCCCTGCCAGCCATGTGTCCTTGGCTGCATTGATTCCTCCGGGTGCCCCATAACCCCCCTGTGCCCCACAGTGCAGTCCCACGGAGCAGCTCTCAGAGCCGGGTGCAGCCCAGGGGAGTACATCATCTATACTGTAGTGTCTCATAGTGAACTTACAGTATATGATGATATCCAGCCCAAGGTGGCAGGCAGCGTGATGAGAAGCACCTAAACAAAAGGAGAGCATCGTTAGTGTCACCTCGTCCCCAAAGTGCCACCACCACCCCGCTGCATCCCCATAGGCAGCACCCACCTCTCGGGGTGACCCCGCTGCTTTGTGGGGTGCTGCTGCTGCACCCACTTTATAAATCCTGCACAGCCTCATCTGCATATCTCACATCTGCACAGCACAGCTGGTGTGGCCCTGTAACCCCTTCGTGCCCAGGGAGGGTGGGAGGAGGGAAAGGGGGGGACAGCATCCAGAAGCTCTGTGCCATCCCACAAAGCTCTGCTTGTGGAGGACACAAGGACAGGGGGGTCCCAGGAGCCACCCCCTTGCTGGATCACCCCCAGTCCTTCATTCCATGGGAGCTCCCCATGGCAAACTGGTGCCCAATGTGTCCCTGTGTCACATACGCTACCCCAAAGGACGGATCTATGTGTCCCCAAGAGGGTTGTGTCACCTGACTGTGCATGACTGTGGCCATTTGTGGCCCCTGGCCGTGTGAGTCCCCAAACAGCCGCAGTGCCTGGCTGTGTGTGCCACCTGCCTGTGTGTGGCTCTGCCCATACGTGTCCCCAGCCCTGTGTGTTCTCTTGAGGGTCACATCCTGCAGCCAGCGCCATGCTATTGTGCTATTTGTGCCAGCAGGGCAGGGACATGGTGGCATTCCTGGAAGCCACCTGCAGGGATATGATAAGTCCCCACCAGAGCTGTGTGCTTGGAGACCCAGATAAGCAGCACTGGGTGGCTGCTGCGAACCCTGCAATGGGGTGCAAGTTGTTTCCAGCCCTGCTGTCCCCTCTGGGTGACAGGGGCAGCACAGACCCTAGCAGGAGGTGGAACAGCTGTCAGCAGCAGTGTGTCCCCAGCAACATGAGGACATCAGGACCTGGGGACGAAAGGGGGCTGTTCCCTGCTCCCTTTGGACCTTGCTGTGATGTGAGCATCCCCATACTGCAGCACAAGCAGCCAGCACCCAGAGCAAGGACTTTGTCAAAGTGTCTCCCAGTGTCCCCATCCCTGCCGCTCGCTCAGCTGTGCTCCACATCCATGCACTGCCAAGTGTGTGGCCCCCAGGACAGCACTGCAGAGCAGCTATGGGGGCTTTGGGACTGCTGCCCCCCTCTGCCAATGCTGCAGGCCTGTGTCTGGCTGTAGATAAGGAGCCACTGACCCATCCCCACCCACCTATCTGCAGAGCCACCCTGTGTTGGGCGTGTAGGACGGGGGGCCCTTCTGTCCTGCCCAGCACTTGATGGGACACAGAGGGGCTTGAGGGCACGAGGATGCTGTGTCTACAGAGCCCCCCGGTTGCTGGATGTCCTCACTCACATGGAGAGGACACGTACCAGCAGAGCCACCAGCACAGGGCTGGGGACAGAGGTGTCCCAGGATGTGGAGTCACAGCATTGCTTGTGCTGGAAGGGACTTTAGGCTGCCCTGTCCGACCCCTTCATGGGCACTGCCAGGATGTGCCCAACCTGGTCTTGTGCACCTCCAGGGATGGAGCATGGGCACCTCTGGGCACCCTGTACCAGATCCTCAGCCCTCTCCCTGGGAAGTACCATCCTCACAGCCCACCATCCCTTTTCCTGTTGCTGAAGACCCCAGCAAAAGCCCTTCTCCATCTCTCACACCCATGGGTGCAGAGCCGGTGAGGACAGCGCAGTGCCACCAACCTGGGGACAGAAGGAGCCTTCAGCCCTGCCAGCACCAGTGCCCCCACAGCAATGGGGTCCCTGGGTGACACACGAAGCTGCTGTCACCCAGCAAAGTGGAACAGGGCTTGAACCCCACATAGTGGGGGGCAGGAAGCAGCCCTGAGGACAGGGCGATGGGATCGTGGAGACATGGTGATGGGGGGACACCTGAGTGCAGCCAAGGTGGGCTGCCAGGAGGGCAAACACTCTGGGGATGTGGAGTGGGGACAGAAGGCACAAGATGAGAGCCAGGGCACGAGGTGACAGGCTTTATTATCGCACAGCAGTGACACGGTGCAGGCATGCACACACACACAGATAGGGAGCCTTGCCCGGCACACCCACCAGTAAGCACCAGATCGGGGTTGGCAGCCACAAGCTGGGGGCTGATAAGACCTGGCCCCCCCCGTACAGCAACAGGGAGGTGACACTGCAGCACCAGTGGCACTGCCAGGGCAAAGTGGGCCTAGGTCTCTGCACCCAGCAGCCACCCCTCTGCAAAGGGGGTGACACTGAGCTGTGGCACCGGATGCACAAAGTTGGGACCCCCCCATCCCACCAGCTGGGGCTCAATGCACACGTTTTTAGGCACAGCCACACCAAACACAGGCAGCAGGACAGACACAGAGAGGGTGAAGGTCAGTGCCCGCTCCTGGTGGCACTGCAGGGGACACAGAGAGGACAGCCTTTTCACAGCATCTCTGGGGACAGCAAAGCCATGGGCTGCCAGGTGGGTGGGGGTTTGCAGGAGTGCTGCAGGTCGGCTGCAGGAGGAACGTGTCCCCATCACAGTGCCCTGTGCCATCCCATGCCACTCAGGCCCTTGCTCTGCTAGCAGAGGTGAGAGGCATGGTGGCACTCAGGGACAGCAGCCTGGGTGGTTTGCCTCCCTCTGGTATGATCGAACAGCTTTGGCACAATGCTACTTCTTGGGATTTCTGCAGCACGGCCTCCTTGCAGCGCTCCTTGAGGTCAGGGAACCTGAGGGTGGGGAGCAGCATGGCACCAAGGGACCCGGCTCAGGGCTGAGCAAGAGGCCAGCAGGAAATTCCCTGAGGGAAGGCAAGATGGGAGCTGCCACTGAGCCCTGGCAGTGCCCCAGCATCACCCGACCAGGGTGGGACTGCCACCTCTGGGAAGCCGTGCCCAGGCTGCACGGCAAGACAAACAGATGTGGAAAGCCAACCACAAACCCAGCTTGTGGGCAGAAGCGGGGGTCTGGGCAGTGCCCCATAGGGTCGCAGTGGGAGGGAAGGGAGCCCAGAGCAGGCCCTGGTGCCTGCACACATCTTGCTGAGCCCCTGCTGTGAGCTCCTGAGGACAGAGAATAGCAACACCAGACAAGCTACCAGTCCTAACTGTGGGTCAGAGCCAAACACCGGCTGGATACAATATACAATTAGTTAGAAAATAAATCTCCTCCCACCCTTTGTAACAAAAAGAGCGGCTGATTAAACATGCATCTTTCTGGCCCTACAAAATAAGGCACCAGAGCTTAAAAACGAAACTCCAATTGTCTCTGATATAAAAGGAATTCCCAAGTGTTGAAGGCAGTTGATGTCGGAGTGCATAACAGGGAGTGATCTTCACGTGCTTTGGGTCTCATGCCTGGGCCCCAGTGGCTTTCTGGATCAGAGGAATCTGTAGGAGGGAAAGAGAGAACTGTTAGGGTCGCAGGAGGATGCAGGGAGCTCCAGCAGGGCAGGGCTGTGGGAAGAGGCTGCCTAAAATCTGAATAATTCAGGGCAATTCCCCACACCCAAGAGGCCATGGGCTGCTGCTGGTACCCAGCTCACCTTTGTGAGGTCCACACCGGTGATGGCACGCACAGAGGCAGGGATCTCAGCCAGCAGGCGGTTCACCTCAGATGTCACATTGCTGCTCTCCCCGCTGAGAACAACGATTTCATCCACTCTGGAGAGCGGAGCAGCCACTTTGGCAGCAATCTGAGGAGGCAGAGAAAGAGCGTGGGATGAGCACGCAGCCATGGAGCTGCTGGTCAGAACCACAGGGTGAGGACCTGCATACCACGTGGGGACTCTCTGTGCCTCCAGGAGAGCTGGCCCAGTCTGGGAACTCCCCACCTCCAGCCCAGAGCAGGGGAAAGCTGCTCCCTCCTCACCTCAGGCAGTGCATCCAGCACCAGAGCCAGCTGGGCAGCTTCCCCGTAGCTCTGGAGTGCTTCGGCCTTCAGCTTCATCCTCTCAGCCTCTGCCATCCCAATGGCCTCAATCACAAAGGCCTCAGCTTCTCCAATCTTGCGGATCTTCTCCGCCTCCGCCTGAGCCAGGAGGACTTGCCTCACCCTGAAAAAGCAAAGCAAGTCCTATAGCAGCCAACATCTCCACCATCAGCCTGCAAGCTGGGTCAGAGCACAGCGCTCCCAGCCCAGCCCAGCACACAGGCAGGCACAGGACAGGTCCCTGTGCCCCCACTGACCGGCTCAGGCTCACTCACTTCTCGCCCTCGGCGATCTGCTGGATGCGGTAAGCTTCGGCCTCAGCCGGCCGCTTCACAGTGGCTATCAGCTCTTTCTCCTTCCGGATGATCTCCTTCTCTTCGACATCGATCTGCTTCTTGCGTTGCACCACCTCGATTTCTATCTCCTCCTGCCGGATCTTCTGCTGCTCCCGGGCACTCTGGAGCTCATAGGCCAGTTGGGCCTCAGCTGTCTGCATGTGGGAGAGAGGAGAACAGGGGGCTTGGCCACCATCTCCTGGGTGCAGACAGAAGGACCCTTGGCAGGCTCTGAGAGCAGATGTGGGTCAAATCTCCACCCAGGGGTGACATTCCAGTCCTCAGTGCTGCACTTGCAGTCCCTCTCTGTGTGCTCTTCTCAGTATTTGAACAAAAACAGCTCTGGGTTCAACTCAGGCAACTCTCCCCATCCTTCCATCTCCCCCTAGTCTCACTTAAGTGATGGCAACAGGATAGGAGAGGAATGTGCTGCAAGGAGCGTGCACTGTGACACACAAACCTGGGTTCTCCAGTCCCAGCTATCTAAACATGCAGAGGGAGGAAGCTGGAAAGCCTCAGAGCAACCAATACCATTGCAAACCAGGGGACACCAGCAGGCTATCAGATACCTCTCACCTTAATGTTGACCTCCTCAGTGAAGGCAGCTTTCTGCAGTTCAAAGGCACGCCTGGAATCTGCTATTTTAGTATCTGCCATGAACTTGACATCCAGCATTTCCTTCTTGCACTCTGCCTCCTGCAGAGAGAAAATGGAGAGCAGAGCTCAAGGGTGTGCAGCTGGAACAAAACACTGCTCTGGG
The DNA here is from genome assembly GCA_037305975.1 of Chrysolophus pictus. NCBI lineage: Eukaryota > Metazoa > Chordata > Aves > Galliformes > Phasianidae > Chrysolophus > Chrysolophus pictus. The sequence continues at coordinate 6,075,938 of CM074594.1, forward strand.
AAGCTCAGCACAGCCCTGCACTTACCCGAATGCCAGCATCCCGCTCAGCTTCTGCCACACCAATGTCTGCATCCCTTCGGACAGCCGCAGTCTGAGTCTTTCCCAGGGAGCTCAGGTAATCCACTTTATCATAGACATCCTGGAGAAGGGAAGATTAAGTCACAGCCACTTCCAGTGAGTGACTCCATCTTGTTGCCTTCCCGCTGGAGCTCAGAGCAATCATTTGTTAGGCCAGGGTCAGGAAGAGCCACTGCAGGCTGCTGCCAAGCAGAACCAGGCGCGGCAGGGAGAGGCGGGCTCTCCCAGCATCCTTCCTCCAGCCCTGGGGGCTCGGCCAGCAGCAAGCTCTCTTGTTTGCACAGTGCTGCCTGGATGCAGGGCACGTTGTAGCGGCTGTCATGGAAACCCCTGGAGGGCTGGGGCAGGCTGTCAGCCACTGCTTTTCCATCAGCCTTACTAGGAGAGCCAGAGCCAGGCTCTGTCACTGCTTCAAGCACGGCTGGCTGTCCCACAGCGCCATGCACAATGTCTGGGCATACCTTGATGGTAAAGCTCAGGATCTCGATACCCATGCGACCCACATCTGGAGCTGCCACCTCTCGCACCAGCTTGGCAAACTGGTCCCTGTCCTGGTAGATCTGCTCCACTGTCAGGGTTCCTGCAGAGGGAAGGCAGGCGAAGCACTTTATTTGGAACGGGTAGCATATAACAGCATGGGTCTAAGCTCAGCAACATCCTAGTTGTCCCAAATCACACGAACAGCGAGGTCAGCTCTGGGCACAAGGACACAGCTCACTGCCCAGCCCACGTTCTGCACATCAGCATCTCAGAAGTGCAGCCACACACAGGGCTACCTGCAACCCGTGGGGACTCAGACATCTCTTACTGCAGGCACCGAAAACTCATTTATCACAACACCCAGCAGCACAGCATGAGCTGCTGGAGGGGAGGAACAATCTAAGCTGCCACATCTGCAGTCAGCAGAAGAAGCACCCATCATGGCCTGCCATGGTGACAACAGTATTGCTGGGGTCAGCCAGCACAGGGGGAAAAAGCTGCTCAAGATGCCTGCAAGACTGTGAGCCCATCCGCACCTAGGATGGAGCGCAGATGCCCCTCCAGTGTCTGAAGGACCACGTTCTTCACATCCTGCACGTTCTTCCCCAAGAACTGCTCACAGGCCACAGCCAGGAGCTCCTTCTCGGTCATTATCTTCACCTGGAGACAGGAGACAAAACCAAAGGGGCTGATTGTGCCTGTCTAAGGTGGGAGAGACACCCAAGAGCAGCAGCAGCAGCAGCAGCACCACCACCAGGCTGCCAGATCCCCATGCTACTGATGGGAACGGGGGTTCCACACGGTGTTCCCTACAAGGAGGGGTGACATGAGATGGCCAGAGCATACTGTGTTCGGCCTGCACATGTCTGGGGGCTCTGTGTGCCCCCATGTGCCAGCATCTGGCCACCCTGCTCCTCACCATCTGGTGCCAATTTCCAGAGCTGGTCCTGCTGGCTTAAAACCCCCACCGGCTTTATCAGGCAGTGGAGATGCAGCGTACAGCCCCAGTTCCTGAGTACAGTCCCAAAGTGGCAGCTCCTGGTGTCCAGGACATAAGGATGTCTGTGTGTCTGGCAGCAGCAGGGGAGGGAGCAGGGCCATATCAGCATGCAGCCAGCACGGCTGGGTGCTAAGAGAGTCCCACAGCACCCTCTGATGGAGACAGCGGGGCTGGGCAGTGCAGGAGGTGGGGGCAGCCCTCTGCGCCCTGTCCCACCAGCCCTGGCTGCTGCTGCTTGAAAGCCCAGCATCATCCTGGCTCAAAGACCTCCAGATGAGACCCTCTGGGAGTTCCACTGTGTGCTCTCTTTGGGTTCACGACCTACAGACCTCATCCTGCCACCTGCCAGACCCATATTCAGGGTTTAAGTGCCAGTAATTAGTAACAACAGAAATAGTAACAACTATTTCTAGGTCTGTGAGGTCTGACAAGTTCAACACCACGACACTACCCCTGATCACACGAAGAAATGCCAAAACCTCAGGTGAGTGTGACAGATCATCAACAAACAAAAAACAACAGTGGGAATAGTAAATAACCTGGACAAGGTGGATTTGGAGCTGCATTTTTAAAGCAAGGCACCTGGTGGTGCAGCTTTCTGCCTACATGCACTGCCCAGCCCAGCCCTGCTGTGGGCAGTGGGAGGATGTCCCACAACGAAGCTAAAAAGAGCTTCTCAGAAATCCCTCCCATGAAAGAGTGTTGCCAAACAGAAGATGGAGAAGCTGACAGCTTTACAGAAGTGTGTGAGGGAGGCAGGGGTGCATGCATTTCTCCAACCATGCAAAGACAGAGCTGAAACCACAGGTGTGCCCAGCCCTTCTGCTGTGTGCAGTGATGCAGACACTGCTCCTGGCTGAGCACACCCCCACTTACACCACCTTCTTTGTCAAGGACCAAGCAAAGAGCCCCTGCAAGAGCACTGGGTGGAATCTCTCCAATGCACAGCTGCTAAAGAGCTGCAGTGCTCATCCTGGGGGGCTCCTGGTGCATGCGAGGTTTTGGCTGCATCCGAAGAAAGCTTGAGGCAACCAAAACTCAATTCAAGCCAGCAATTTCATACACAGATTTTATTGCCCTGAGAAATCAAGTTCTTTCTTCAAGCTTTAACTCACTGTGAAGAACAACAAGACCCACACGCTAATAATCCAAAGCAACCCAACACTCGGCACCATCTCAGAAGTGAATGGCTCAGCCCTGCAGTGTCACACAGCTCCAAGGGCACCATGGTACATCACAGACAGATGAAGTCACCCACACAACTCATCTGCCACAGGGACAAATGTGACACTGGAACAAGAGGAATGATTTTGAGGAGAGGAGAGGTCACAACCCCTGTTACAACATGGACATGCTGTACCGTGCTCGAACCAAAGAGGACAGTGTGGTTTTGTACCAGAATTTGTCTCAGAGCAGTTGGCTTCTGTTCCAGGACAACAGCAACCTTGTAAGGGGGAAAGCCAGTTAGAGACATGCATTCCTGAAATGATGGTTTGGAGTTACTGTACCTGTGCCACACCTGTGACAGTTAAAGCTACCCCCTCCGCCGTCTCTACGTCCTCACACCTGGGCTGTAACGTCATTATCTCTAGGGAAATCCTGCCAAAAAACGTAAAATATTTGCACGTTTCCAGGTAACACACACTCTGCCTTCCCCTGCACCTCCTGGCTACCAGCTGCACTCCTACGGGTAATGCGAGACAGGCACAGAACTGTATGTGACTGCAGACAGACAAAGAGATTTCCAAACATCACTTATAGGAATGTGTCAGCAGGGCTGGTGAGGGAGCCAGGAGCTTTGAGTGCCCAGCTCTGGCTGCTGTCACTGGTTTAAAAGCACAGCACTGAGTCCAGATGTACCCACCCTTTGTCACCCCCGTGATGCTGGTGCTGCAAGAAGCAGCCATGCCTTTTCCCTCATTGGGTTAGCATTAACACAGCCCTACTCCCTCACCTCCCTCACTCTCTCTACTTTTCCTATTTGCTTTTGGGTCGTGTGTCTCCAGCTCCTTTGAGGTCAGACAGCCAAAAGCATATCTTGCTTTTGGCAAGGGCTGAAGGTGCTGTGGACAGATCTGCAGGTCACAAGATGGTGACACACGAGCTGTGCTCCAGGCAGCACAGCCCATAGATAGGAGCAGCTGCACCGAGCTGGGAACATGCTGGGACACAGAGCAACGGGGCAGCCTGCTCGTGTTGATCAGCATTAGCACAAGCATCCAAAGCACGAGTGGGTGGCACGGGGCTGCAACGTGCACACCGTGGGCATGTTTGGGATTGGTGGGGTGCTCAAACAAATCCCTGCGAGCCCACGTCTGCCCTGGCTGCTGTCCTAATTGAACTGGCATGCAAGCTGGGAGCTGATAACACAAGGTCCCGCTGCCCAGGATGCGCACAGGCATTTTGTGCCATATGCAGCTTTAATCAGCTGGTATAGGACTTCTGAAGGCCTAATCCATACCTTTAATTTAAATTAAATGCTGTGCTGCTTCCTAGCTGGCAAGTCCCAGGGAAGTTCGGTAATTGCTGTGACAGTGGTCTGTAACTGCTCACAGCACAGAGCAAACACCACTCCTCAGTGCTGCAACTCACCCAAGGTCTCCGTGCTGTGCTTTTAAATGAGACACCATCCAAAACGGGCACTGCCTCTGTGTGGAGGAGGAAGGGCTTAGTGGAAATTCGTATTCAAAACCAGAGAGCTGCCATTTCCCCACGTGGGTGCAGACTTCTTTTTGAAACGACCCAAAGCTCAGCTCCCCACCTTCCCCAAAGGTTGTGCAAAACCCAGCCTTGCCTGTCTGCAGCCAGATGCACTTCTGCACGCAATGCAAATGGTGCTGCCAAGGGAAGGGTTACAGTTGAAGCAAACGACTGCAGCATTATCAGGAGCCAGCATAGCAACGTTGAATTTGGAATTTGCCAAGTATGCATCTGTCTGCATTACCTACACACTGCAGAGTGCACCCCAGAGCAAACGCCAGAGGAGGGCTAGGAGAGGAAGGTGCTGAGATGTTCACTGTCCCATTAGAAAACCATTAGTTTTTATGTTGTCCTGCTGCTGCTGCTGTTGCTGCTGCTCAAAACAGAGGCAGAAATAGTTAGATGTGATGTTAGAAGCTGGTGGATTATTACCTGTGCAACCCCTGTTACGTACAGTGGGACCCCCTCCGACGTCTCAATATTCTCACAGCGACAGAGGATGGTCATAACCTCCAAAGACAGTCTGAGCAGCAAGGAATAAGGGTAGGACAGCAAATACACAAAGCGGTTACCAGAGAGTAAGACACTTGTTGCAAAGGACAGACAGGGCTTTCAGGTTTCAGCTTTTTCCCTGTTCAGTCTGCATTTCTCCCACTGCTGCTCCCTGGACTCTGTAATGCTGGGCATGGCTTCCCCCATGCTGCATGGAGCTCCCAGCATCTGGCTCTGCTTTTTAGTGAGGTTAAAGAGGCCAGATTCTCACCCTGACCCCCATCAGGTGCTGCCACCTGTAACCCACCTGCACTGCTGTCCTGAAGTCAGCTGGAATTTTCTGCTGCAGCACTTTTAACACAGAAAATAATTTTTTGTAATAGCTTAGCTGCCTCTATGCCAACATTAAAGATGGGCCAGAAAAATAAAAGCACCAGGGATCTGGCTACACATCCCTGCTAAGGCACTGAGGAGAGAAGATGCTTCCAAGTGCTGCCCTGAGAGGTTGAATAACACCATTTGGTTCCCTGGGAGGCATTGCCTCTCTGTCTGCTTTTATTTCTGACCTCAACACAGGGATGAGATTTTTCCTATTTTTCTTTTCTCCCCCCAGCCCTCAAGGTTGCAGCAGGATAAGAGCCCATTGCCCTGCCAGCTCCAAGCATTCCTTTTGTCCCCAGGTTGGTGTCCCCTGGTGAGGTGCAGCTGACAGCGACACAATTACTGCTGTCTCATCCACAGTTCCAGAAAAGATGTCCTAATTACAAAGGAAGAAATCTGCCTCTCTCGTGTGCATGCAGCAGGTTCCAACTGTGGCACAGGTATCTGGGAAAGACTCCAGTCTCAAAAGGAGAATTTAGCCCCATGGCATGACCTGAGGGTATGGATTTTAAAGTACAATATTTGCTTGGGTGCTGGCAATCCTATCCAAGTCCCATTTGCCAGACAGTGCACAGACCTCCAGCACGTGACAGCTCGTTCCCAGCAAGCAGCTCTCTAACCTGGACTCACCCTTTGCTCAACTTCATAAGTTAATAGCAGCACTGCCAGAGAGCCTGGGCCAAGGCAGAAGGTGTTAGCTGAGACTCTTCATGCAAGGTCCCAGGAAAGGAGCTAAGAGCTGTGAGCCCATTGCCAGCAGCGAGCTGGCTGAGCCAGGTGAGCAGCACTGAGGGCTGTGCAGCATCTGCAGGGGGAGGGCAGCAGCATGCTGGCTATCTGCTGGTGGCAACACGTGGACATGAAGAGGGAAGCTTAGCTGCAACCTCTGGCCTTCATGTAGTGCAGAAAACCCAAAAGTCACATCTTTATCCTTTCCCTGTTATTTTTCACATAGGCAGAAACCTGTGCCTGAGTGTGAGGGAGGTGTTAGGACAGAGGCACACTTAGCAACATCCCCACAGGTCCTAAAGAAGAGCCACAGCAGCAGTACCACAGCATGTTAGTTCAGAATCTAGCAAAGTCCGTGACCGAGGAAAGGGAAGGAAAGGAAATCCTGTGCTTTTACACAGGAACACAGCCTGCTCTCGTGGTGACAGCAGTGAGCACGTTGTTAGACAAACAGAGCTGGGCAGCAGGCGGGGGCTGCAGCCAAAGGCAGAGTGCTGATGCTCATCCATGGTTTCCCAGGTGCTGGCCAGCCCTGCATTCCTACAGACACTGACAGCCCTGCAGGGACAGCTCTGCCTGGCACGTCCTCCAGACCCACAAGCAACGTGGGGGTTTCCTCTGGGTCTCCTTACCTCTGGGTGTCAGTGATGCACCACCAGGCCCAGGCCCAGCCACCATACACATACTGCTTCACGTCGGAGCCACAGCAGCCACCTGCAGCACAGTGGGAAGAACACAGATGGAAGAGCCATTACACCCACGTGTCAGGGAAAACCCTGCACCCAAACAGAGCGAGCTGCAAGCAGAGCAATCTCACAGCACTGCAACGCCTGGTAACATTTGTTGGAGGACCTCATTTCCCAAGGACAGGAAGGGAGGTGCTCCTGGCAGCATGGAAAGTTGTTCATTTCGCAGCATCCACGTGATCATTACGCCTCCAATCAACCTCTGGCAATTGTTTAATAATCGTTTTCTGAGAAAAATGTGCCCCAACAGCACTGCTGTTACAAGTTGGGAAGGTGTTTCTGCTCACAGATTCCTTTTTCCTTCTGCAGGCAATGCCTTGCTCAGCATCACACCAACGCTTGCTTCCCAGAGCCTCCTAACACTGCTATGCAGCTCCATTTGCTAAACTATGCTGCACATCCTGAAGCATTCAAAGCATAAGAAAAACAGGGAAGCCAAAGCCATTAAACAGAGGTGGGATGCCAGCTGGTTGCTTTCCTGAAAGCTGGACATTGGACTGCAGCAGAGCTCTGTCCTGGTAACTCACAATGGTTAATTTTCCATTGCACTTCTTGCAGCCTCTTTGCCAAGTCTCGGAGATCAAGTGAAAAAGGAACCCACAAAGTGAAATCCTTGCAAGGCTGAAGAATAACCCCTCTTGCACAACGGGATTTGGCAGAGGAGGTGCATTTTTCAGCTATAATACACTCGCTGTTCCCAGGGCTGGGTCTCACAGCCACTTGGCTGCCCCTTTCACAAACATCCCCACACTTTCCGGGTGCAGCATGCCACAGTCAGGCCTGCTACAAATGGGGGATTCACGGCCAGGCAGCTGCCAGCCACTTTGGCCTCTTCAGATGAAGGGGTCCCGTGTTCAAGCATGGCTTCCCAGAGCCAAGAGAAAGCACGTTGCCTGGCTTGGATAACATGAGATGAAAGATTTGAGGATCTGTAGATAAATGGAGCTCTTCGGTAGATGCAGGGAAGTGTTGCTGGGAAACAAGCAGAGCGATTGCTGGGAACACTGCTGAACACAGACAGGAAAAGGCAAAGGCATACGCAAAGAAACTCACGTAATAAAGCAGGGTCTAGACTAAAATCAGCGTCTGGTTCTTAGGTGCCACTGTGAATATCAATCAGGCTTTGTCCTCGTGCCTCATCCAAGGTTAATAAAATGAATTTATCAGATGCAGGATTCTGAGATGGGTCCATGTAATCTTTTACAGGTTGTGCTGGTGAGCTCCTTCTGGAGGTCATCCAAATCAAAACCAACCATTTCAAACTCTGAGTATCGCTGTTACAGGGAGTTTACAAACCACACCTTCGGCTGAACCCACCTTGTAAACAGAAACCCAGAGGAGAATGAAAGCAAACACAAGAAAGATGCTGAAATGTTACCCCGAGATTCCTCCCGGAAACAAAAGGAAAATCCCAAGTCCACTCTGCCCAGCTCTTCTCTGCCATCCTCCCTGAAGGGACCTGGAGATTGCAGTCTCCCTTTCCTACAGGAGATGGCCTGGAGCTTCTCCTGTTCTGTTCTCATGCGATTGGTTGCTCTCCCCTAAACAGCACTCTCTGCATTTCTCTTCACTGAACTGCATCACACTTCTTTCAGATCATTTGGCCTAGCTGTTGAGTTCGCTTTGATCCTAATCCTGCTCTCAAAGCTCTCGAATCCATTCCCAGCTCAATGTCATCTGCAAATTCAATAAGCACATTCTCGATTCCACCACCCAAGCCAAAACAAGGCACTTACTTGATAAATCCCTTCATCTGAACAGTGAACCACTGTCAGGTTCCCTGGCGCTGGTTTTCCAGCCTGGCTCATATCAACTTTACAGTGCCTGAAGACTGCAGGGCTCTCGCAGAGCAGGAAGGGTTCACAGAGCCTCCAGAAGACTGTATTTCTGGCTTTCAAAACGTGCACAAGTGACTGTTCTGTTTTTGTGGTACACTGGCTCACAGACAGTTCTCTTGCAGGAATAAGAGGGACGCAGCAAGAGGATGTGAGTGCTCAAATCAGGTCGGGAAGGGTTAACCATCCCCAACTGCTGGGGCCTGACAGGAAATGTTGACACAAAACTAGAATCAGCTGCCAGCTCTTCTCTTGCTCTGACAGAGATCAAAGAGCCCCAAAGGGGCTGCACTGGGGAGCTGAGCTGGGCCCTATTGCTTCTCCTTTCACACCCTGACCTCCAGCTGAAGCAGCACCCTGCTGCTCCATCAGCACTGTGCTGTGCACAACCTGCCCCACACTGCACCTCCAGGTGTCCCAGCTGCTGCCGAGCCCTGCACCGTTTGCCCTGTTGGCTCACAGGAGCAGTGAGATGAGCGCAGCCATTAAATATGACATCTCCTTATGATGAGGCTTCTGCAGAAATATTAGTGTCGGATTTCAGCATTAGCAGATTGATCCCGAGCCACAACGGCTGCGTTCAGCCAGACTGCAATTGAAAACCATTACGCACTTGGAGAGGATCCGTGCATCTTGTGGGAAGCCTGACGTCAGGGTGAGCAGGTATTGCTTCTCTGAATGCAGGGCTCTGCCCAGGAGCAGTCTGCAAGGAGCCAAAGCCTCCCCAGGGCCTGCACCAAGCCCCAGCGGGAAGCTTGCAGCTCCTCCTGCAACGTAAGACTCAAATTGCAGAGCCCATCATCACCTTGCACAACTCCCCAGAGCATTCCTGGGCTCTGCATGGACTGCCTGACCCAGGGCAGTTTCTTAGAAGGAAACGAGCATTGCTCAAGAGGGAAGGACACAGCACAGTGCTGGCTGTGCCCTGGAGGCTGCTTCCCAAATAAGGCTGCGGATCTCTGCATGCACACATGTTCCCAGGGCACGGCTGCTGCTCCTGGTGCTGAGGGCCTGAGATATCTCACCAGCAAAAACAAAGAGCTCAGAAAACATCACAGCTGCATGACAGCAAGCCACGACCTGCTGTCAGATTTCTCCACCCTTTCCCAGATCTGACCTAATATCACCCAATTAAGCGCCGGATGCCGTCAGCTCCCTCTGTTCAGCACACAGACAGCCTCAGTTCCCGGAATTCGGGGCTGCACCCTGCTGCTCTGCCCAGGGGTGCTGAGGGGGGATGCTCACAGGGACCAGCAGCAGAGCTGTGTCTGGGGGTGGCACTAAGCCCACTCTGCGTCGCAGGGCTGTGCCGTGCCCTCGTCCCAGAGCACGGTGCTGCATCCAGGAGCAGCCCTGGCTCACCAGCCGATGTCACGAATCTCTGCTGGGCCGTCCTGCGAGCTGCGTGCTGTGAGATTTAGGAAGGAACAGAGGTTACAGCAAACCCTCCATCCTGCCCTGGTGCGGATCACGACGGCTCCTCGGCTGCCGAGCACCGCGCTGCGCTCTTCTGAAGGGGTCTCTTATGGGGGACCAAGGGGAGCATCGCTGCCCAGCTGCTGTCTGCACCCCTGAGAACCAGCAGGCACGCAGCGCTCATCCCCCTGCCTGCCACGGCCTCAGCAATCCCCATCGCTGTCCCAGGGCTGAGCTGGGAGCACCAGTGCCGCACCAGTGCCCCCACACCCCCTGCCGACCCCCCGGTGCCACACGTCCCCCCCCCACACAGTGACCCCCCCACACCCAGGCCTGGCGCAGCCCCGGCGCAGTCCGACCCCCGGAGCTCACGACCCCCCCGATCCCCTTCAAGCCCCTCAGCGCTGTGCCCGCCCGTACCTGACACCACCAGCGCCTCGTTGGGCCCCACCGTGTGGCAGTTGCCCATGCCGCCCGCGGTACGGCTCCTCCGCCTCTCGCCGCCTCCCGCCCCGCACCGCCCCGCCTCCGGGGCGGCCGCCATCTTGGGGAGGTGGGCAGCGCGCTTGGGGGCGGAGTCACGGCCGGCCGCCATCTTGGGAGGGCGGCCGCCATCTTGGGGAGGTGGGCGCCGCGCGGAGGGGCGGGGTCAGGGACGGCCGCCATCTTGGGGCGCTGCGCGGCGCGTGCGCAGTGTGCGGAGCGCTGCGGGGCGACGGCGTGCGCGCGGTGCAGAGCGTGTGCAATGCAATGCGATGCAATGCAATGCAAGGGGAGGGTGTGCAGTGCAATGCAATGCAGTGCAACACAATGCAAGGGGAGGGTGTGCAGTGTAATGTAATGCAATGCAATGGGAGGGCGTGGAATGCAATGCAATGCAATGCAACGCAAGGGGAGGGTGTGCAGTGCAATGCAATGCAAGGGGAGGGCGTGGAATGCAATGCAATGCAATGGGAGGGTGTGCAATGCAGTGCAGTGCAGTGCAATGCAAGGGGAGGGCATGGAATGCAATGGTAGGGGAGGGTGTGCAATGCAATGTAATGCAATGCAATCTAATGCAATGCAATGCAATGCAATGGAAGGGGAGGGGAGGGTGTGCCATGCTGGGGATGGCCAGTGCACAGCAGTGTGTTCCTTAATGTGCGAGGCTGCCTGCAATGCAGCGTGTGGAGTTCAGCACGTGTGCAGTGCAATGTATGCATGCATGCACAGTGCAGTGTGTGCGAGGCAGGGCACGTGCAGTGCAGTGCAGGCACTGCGCTGTGTGTGTGCAAGGCTGTGTGCATGCACAAGGCAGGACATATGCAATGCAATGTGTGTAGTGTGTGTGCAAGGTAGGGCATGTGCAGTGCAGCATATGCATGTGTGTGCATTGCAGTGTGTGTGCAGTACGGCATGCTTTGTTGCACGTGTGCAATGCAGTGCATGGTGCAGCATGCACGCTACAGTGTGATTTGTTGCACTGTGCAAAGCAGAGCGCATTCACACTGCAGCATTTGTGTGCATATGCAGGGCTATATGCATATGCATGCATTGACAAGGCAGGGTTTGCACAGCATGTGTATGTGTTTGCAAGACTGCGTGCTGCAGCAGCACATCTGTGCAAGGCAGAGCGTGCTGCATTGAAGCAACTGCACTCTTTGCAAAGCTGGACGAGCTGCTCAGCATGTGCAAGTGTGCACGGGATGGCATGCAGAAAATGGCACGCATTGCACGGGGGCAGCTTGGGGAGCTGCATGACTGCAACACAACTGCAGGACTTATTTATTCCACAGGTGTGCACAGGGAGGGCCGCAGCCCCAGCAGTCTCTCGCTGCGGTCCCACAGCTCTCGTGCTGCAGCATCATCCCTGCCCTGAGCCCAGGGCTGCAGGGGGCGGCAGTCGGCGAAGTAGCAGCCACTGAAGGGCTCGAGGCCATCCTGCGTGGCACAGAACAGCACTGGGCGTGCGCCTTCAGCTGCACTGCGGAAGCAAAACCGAGACAGCGGAGTCCACAGCAGCTGCAGCCATAGTGGTGCGTGACGGAACAGCTGCGTGTTGACAAAACCTGCAGGGAGAGAGGAGGGGGTGCATTGCAGCAGGCACCGGTGGGGAGGGGACCTATCAGCAAAGGGACACAGCATGCAAAGCAATGTGCTGTGCGGAGGGATGTGGTGTGCGAAGAGATGTGGTGTGCAAAGGGATGGCTGTGCAAAGGGATGTGGTGTGCAAAGGGATGCTGTGCACAAAGGGATGTGGCATGCAAAAGGATGCTGTGCAGGAGGTGAACTGTGGAAAGGGTGACTGCACAAGGGGTGCTCCATGCACCGTGCAGCGGGATGCATCATTCAAAGGGATGCTATGCAAAAGGTGAACCGCGTAAAAGATGCACAGCACAGAGGGATGCTGCGTGCAAAGGGAACACCGTGCAAAGGAGCACCGTGCAAAGAGATACTCCATGTGAAGTTGTGCTCCACGCAAGCATGCAACAAGCAAACCACTTGGCACTGAGCTGCCCATACCTGGGTGCACGGCATAGGCAGTGACTCCAGTCCCCTGCAGGCGTGCTGCCAGCTGCCGGGCGTGCAGCACGTTGGCCAGCTTACTGTCACAGTAATCCTGGAAGGCAGCAAAGGGGCCGGGGGATGGGTGGCCGAGCTCAGCCATGCGCAGGCGGCCGGCACAGTGTGCAGAGGAGGCGACGATGATCACACGGCTCGGGGCGCTGCTCTGCAGGCGTTGCAGCAGCAGTTGAGTCAGCAGGAAGTGGCCCAGGTGGTTCACCTGGAATGGCAGGCTGAAACCGTCCTCCGTCGTGCCCCCGGCGCTCACTCCTGTGGGGGCAGTGCGTGGTGTGGGTGCTGGGTTTGGGGTGCTGGGTTTTGGGGGTGATGCAGTGCTCTGCTGCTCACCGGCGTTGTTGATGAGGAGGTGCAGGTGGGGCTCCTGCTGCAGGAAGGCGGTGGCAAAAGCGTGCACTGAGTGGAAGCTGCTGAGGTCCAGAGGCATGAAGAGCACCTCGGGGTTCCCCGTGTCCTGCAGTGGCGGTGAAGGGGCAGGAGCTGGTCTTGAGGCTTTAGGGAGGAGGGGGCTGCAGGGAATGGCTATGGGGTGGCCTAAGGGTGGAGTGTGCTGGGGGTGGTCCCATATGGGTGTCCTAGAGATGCACTGGGAGTATGGGAGGAGGGTTACAGTGAGATGTCCCATGGGGAAGCACCATCCATCAGGGGAGTGCCAAGGGGGGGTTGTAGGGGTGCACTGGGGATGGACCATAGGGATGTCCAGGGATGTGTCATGGGGTCCTAAGAGTGCACAAGGTCTGCAGGGGAACACTGGGGAGAGCCCAGAGAGGTGTCCTAAGGGTGCACTGGGGTGCCCTGGGATGTGCTGTGGGGGTATTTTAGGGATGCACATGGAGATATTTGGGGGTGCTTGGGGTGCAGGTACATCAGGGCTGTGCTGTAGGGGTGTCCTATGGGATCACCCTGCGCCATGGGGGTGCTGAAAGGATGGGTGCCTTAGGGTCCTCCAAGGATGTGCTATAAGGGTGCACTGGGGGGGACCATCCTATGGGGGTGTCCCAATGATACCCCAGAGCCACTCTTTGTGCCCCTATTGCCCCCCCCCCCCAACCCTCGCAGCTCTCACCCTACGGATGCGCCATGCAGCCTCTTCTCCCCGCAGCGCATTGCGCGTTGCCAGCACCACGCGTGCCCCGCACCGTGCCAGCTCCCGTGCCACAGCCTCCCCGATACCACTGCTTCCCCCTGCAGAGGAGAGCACAACAGAGAGCAGTGAGTTGGCAGCCAGCAGCCAGGCAGCACCACGCAGCGCCCCACGCTCACCGGTGACGATGGCGGTGCGGCCGTGCAGCGCGGGCAGGGCGAGCGGCGGCGCGGGGCTGCGTAGGGTGAAGCAAAGCAGCACACAGAGCAGCAGCCCCACACCCAGCAGCCACCACCCCATCCTGTCCGCAGGGAGGAAGGGGAGGAGGAAAAGAGGAAGAGGGCTGTGCTGCTCAGAGCGAGCGCCGCAGCCCTTTGTGCAGGAAGGGGTGGAAAAGCCAATGGAGCGGGCAAAGTGCAGCGCAATGGGGACAGGGAAAGCTCGAGGTCACACGAGCCCTGGGGGGGGGGGGAGAAGTCACACCGAGCTCTGCTGCAGCCCCCCCCCAGCCCCACTCCCCACCATCCTGCTGACAGAATGACACAGACAGGCAGAAAACAATGTGAATTTTTTTGTTTTTATATACAGAATACAGGAAAGTTTCTGTAAAGTCTAAAACGTTACAATTACTCTGTACAGTGGAGCTAGCTGGCCTGCTGCGGGGGGGGGGGGGGGGGGGGGGTGGCATATAAACAAAAGAGACAGAGGGGTTACGACGAACGAGCTGCTACAATAGACAAGTCGGGGGACGTCATACCACATGTAGCACTGTACACAGCTTTAAAACATTGAAAATGCCATCACTGATGTATTTACACAGAATCCAACACTTTTCCTTATTCGAAATTAAAAAAAAAAAAAAAAAAAAAGAGAGGATGGACACCAGGAAAAGAATTCGTTTCTCACTGCCCAATACACAGTAGCTACTGTAGTGCAACCAGAGCGGGGAAGGATGGGAAACGTAACTGTGGGAAGAAGAGCGCTTCTTTACATTAAATAAAACAATGATATTGTATAGATTTGCTGTATGAAAACTGTATTTCTCTTTTAATATAAAACTATTGTCACTGGCACAAAATAGAACAAGTTTCTGATTATTTTACAACTGCGTGGGTACGATCTGTCAGAGAGAGTCCTCGGCTCAGACGCCCCTCGCTCCGACGCGTCCTGCTCTCGCTGCAGTTTTCCTTTTAAAATGAAATGTATAGTACAAATATATGTGCAAATGCCCCTAAAACTTGAGCAAAAAAAGAAAATTAAAAAAAGTTAAACGTTCTTCATTTCATGCAAACGGCGTGTGGACAGTCTCTGGGCTGACATAGAAAATCCCACCTCGGTTTTTGTACAGTTTTGCATTGCAAAGAGTCTGAGGGCGTTTCCTTATCTCCAAAACTCTCTTCCTCGAAATTCCTAGGGAACAGAGTTGGAGCGCAGCACGGGCACCTGGTGGGGTTTCAGAGAAAGCTTCTCCTCCAAGTCCATGTCTTGTACTAAGGCAGTGTCCCCCTTGGGCTGTTTGGTTGCAAATTCGGTAATGCTGAAAACGAACTGCAGGCAGCCCAGCTTGATGTAACTGCCGTGGTGGAGCAGAGCTGTCCCTTCCCAGCCAGCCCCGCTGCCCCCTATCAAGCTGGAGCTGCTGGCTTTGCAGTTGCAGGGTTTCCGATGCTGCCCTTGTGCCTGTGAATTCATCACGGCGGCTTCTTCATGCGGCTCCTCTTCCTGCTTCCTGCTTTTGTGTCGCTCTGGAAAAGAAAAAACACGTCAGGTTGGGGCGGCTCGAGGCAGGAGCTTGTGTCAGCCCATTGGGGCTGCTGCTGGGGTGCTCCAGGAGCAAACCCTCCAGCCTGGAGGCACTTCAGCAGCAGATGGAAGAGGAACAGAGTCCCAGGGCAGCCCTGAGAGGTGTCCCATTGTCCCCAGGGAGACACGGGCACATCCATTTCAGCAGCCAGGCAAGAGGAAGCTGAGCAGAGGGGAACAGGACCTTGGATGGGTCCCCACGGCATGACATGGGCTGGGCTGTGCGGACACTCACTTATCACACTCTGCACTTTGGCAACAATACTGCTGGGAGGAGTGGGAGCCATCTTCTCCGAGAAGTCACACGAATAGAGAACGTTGTCCACCGTTGTCCCGTGCTCACTGTAGTTCAACAGCTCGTAATGTTTCGTATTCTGAGCAAGGAGAAGAAGGAACTGATCACAAACAACCCCTCCCTGCCTACTGCTGTTGACGGTTAAAAAGGAACGTATCTCCAGTGGCACTTCCATTGGCAGACTGGTCTGTTTACTTCATGAACAAACTCATCTCTGGATGGTAGTTAATGCTCTCTGTTTACACTAAAATTTTAGTTAAATATCAGCCGGGTCAAAAAGGATCAAACCTTTTTCCTTGCCTGGATGCCAGCAGTGACAGTGCTCACTTGTGGTCAGTCTTTGTCCACAAGCACTTAGCTCAGAGCAACCACGCTGGCAGAGCTCTGTGCTTCAGAAAGGGGTTTGACACAAAACGCTGACGCAGCCTTCATGGAGTGAAACCATTCACAGCTCTGGCTCCTACTTTGCAGTCCCATAAAGGAGCACCACACAAAGGCAACCTGCTGCCTGTATCTCCAGCTCCCACTGCCATGCACGCCAAGCAAAGAAAGGCTCAGGCTCTCACCTCATCGTAGAATATGCAGGCGTGTTTGCCGGACACGTAGTTACAGTGACCATAGCTTGTAAGGCACACATCCATATCGGCTCCTGCCAATGGGGAGGACAAAAATGCTCAGTTCATTTCAGGAAGAAAAAAGAACTGCCAGGCAGCAGAGAACAACAGACAGAATTAAACTTCAATTAGCAAAACAACAGGGGAGCAACTGCCTTTGTCCACACTCCCAGGCCTGCATGAATAATGCTGCGATAAGCCACGAACAAAGTTTCGGTGGGGGAAGGGAGAGCTAGCTGCTGCACAGGCAGGAGGGCTGAGCAGCTTTTAGGTGTTACCCGGCCATTTCTAGAGTACCAAAGGGGTGTGAGCAGCGAGAAACAAAACCCACAAGCAAACTTTAATTCTTCCCTCTGCTGAGAGACATTCTGGTGCCCGCCAGGCTACACAGGCACAGCCCTAGAGCAAGAATTCTGCTGCATGGGGGACTTTTGTGTTTCTGTTAGTGAGGAATCCCAGCAGCAGCACTCACCTCCCATTGAAACACACGGGGAGGGCCAGGGAGAGCCAGTGTGAATCTAGAAGGTGACACTGGGGAAAAGCCACTCACCTGTCCCAATGTAGAGGGTTCGATAGCACATATTGACTGCACCCCCCAAGCCCATCAGAGGGTAGAACACTGCCCGGGCTTGCACTTCCTTTCTTTGCGCTGCAAGATAAAGAGAAAGCACTTGAACAATGTTATCAGCACCACGGGCTGCTTGATGCCAGCAGAGAGCACAGATCCTAGGGAGGATGCAGTCAGCTCCAGCTTTCCAACCCTCCAGAAACGTTTGTGGATAAAGCATCTTATTAGGAGAAGCGTTCTTCCCAGTTACCCAGAGAAGCCATGCAATTGCAGAGCACGCACAGCAGAGCCATGCTGAGAACAGGAGCTCACTACTCCTAGCTTCTTTCTTCATCTCTCCTGCTTTGGGTAATAAGACTTGTGCCTTGCTGGCAAAGCACTGCTTACAAAAATTGCTGCTGGTGAACGTCACCAACATCACAGCTCCACTTCTAGAGAAGCTGCAGGAAAGGCACAGGTTGAGCAGCCTTGTCCAGGGATTAACCCCATTCCCAGCATGGACTGACGTACCGAGCGCACTGCTTTACCCTCAGGTCAGTCCCTGTAGCAGTTTCCTGGCAGCCAGGTTCAAATCATTCTCACACACCCGCGTTAACTGGGCAGAAAATCATTTTCTGTGGAACAGATATCAAACTGCAGGCCACACAGGGCTGTCAGGATTTCAGCAGCTGTCTCTTGGAGATAAGCCCCTTATACACACAGAGCCTCTTCTGACACCACATCTGCAGGCCAGTTTTATGCCAAGAGTGTGAAATCAAAGAGCAGAACACAAGGATTATGAGACTGCTTGCAGAGTCACCTATGTCAGGAACAACGGCCACACTGAGTGGCATCCCTGGATGTGCAGCACTTGGCACAGTTGAAATGTGCAGCTTGCCACCTCTGCACGAGTCCTCTCAGCTGTCTGGCTCTGCTGACTCAACAGAGCTCACAAAAGGTTTGAAATCTACTGTCAGTAATGCTGAACAGTCAGCAGGATGCCTCCATCCTGTCCAGAAAGGGCCGTGGGTTAAGACAGCATCAATCTGCCTTTTGGGAGGCAGAGTGCTGAAGAATTTCCAGAAGTTGGTTTGTTAGAGCAGCACAGGAAAGCAGCTCTGATCACAGCCTGGTTGTGTATCCTACAGCAGTGCTCAGAAGATGATCAACAAAGCATTCAGAGAATGCTGTGATGCTACAGCAGCAAGTAAGCAGGCAAGCACAGAGCTTCAGAAGAAGCCACCCCAGCAGACTTCCAAAGACCTTATCTTGGATGTTCAGCCCCAGGCCTAGCAGAGGGGGAGCAGACAACTGCTCCCACAACAAGGCTGTCCACTTAGTGCTTGAAAGCAGATCACATTGAATGACTGCATGCAGAGGAACAGGAAGCCACGTTCCCCATACAGCTGGTGGTGTTAGTAATGCCAAAACCCACGACCAGAGCTGAATTCAGGCCTGTGCAGATTATCAGCATATTTATCTTAAATATGTTTCTCTTGCCCATTCTCAAAGATGGGGAGAGGAGAACAATGGAACCTTCCCATCTCATGCTGAGATGAGTAGAACATAACATCAATAAAAGATCTTCAGAAAATCAGAAGGCTCACTGACACATTACTAAAGGTATTCCTACTGCATAACAAGTTAGCAGAGGGACCTGGAGGCGTCCCTGGTCAGCAGATATCCAGAGAAGGAAATGCAAAGAAAGAAAGGCAGCATCAAGCAGATACTAAAGGAAGAGTGAAGATCTCCTTCAAGAAACAGGCAGAAGTGCCAGAAGGATAAAGCTCAACATAACCCAGCTATTCTAGGACTGCTCTTACCTTCAATGTGGTTTGCCACAGGAGATTGCTGATGGGCACTGACACTGCTTGCTAGAGACTGAGCTTTGGAAGGAAAGAGCTGATGTATTCTCTGCAAGGCCAGAAACTTGATCAGCTGCTCATCCAGCATATTTATCTCAATCTCTGTTAACAAACAAAAAGCAATTAGTAAAGTTATTCATGGAAAGGAGCCATCTGAGCTGCAATGGATTTAACAATCCTGCTTTCAGACTTGCCATGTGCTTCAACAGCAAGGATCAACAACATCCACAGTACTGAGAACGTCACACATACAGGTGGTCTCTTACTTCTCACGTGAGCAGTACGTAGAGAGTGTCAGCTATGGCTGCAAACTGCAATGCAGGCAGCAAACAGAAGTTCAGAGCTCAGAAATACAGGGCAACAAGGACTGCTAGGTGGAAGATCTGCTGTTTCAGCTCAGAAACAACAAGGCTGTATGGGCAGACGTTGCCCCTTTGGGCAGTGGGCTGGTTCTTTCTCCTGAAGCCTCCTTATCTAGTCATGAAGTCTTTGCACCGCAGCAGTAACCACTTCTGAAGCAGCTCTATGCTCATTCCTGAGTCACATGCTTTCACAGCAGGGTCAATTAACCAAAACAAGGTAATTCAGACAGGATTATTAACAAGCTCTAAAGCAGATCCGTTGCTGATAGCTTTGAAGTATTTCTAGTCGTAAAGCCCTGTGGAGATCTGCCTTCTGGTAGCAAAAGCAGGCTGGCTAACTTCTGTTTCCAAGTTTCTTTGGCACCAGCAACAGTTAAAACAGCAAGCAGAAGAAGCAGAGACACAACAGCCTTTCCTGATGGCAGAGGGGTGGTCTGGCTGAGCAAAGCAGCTGGGATTCACCCATGAAAAGAGGGCCATCACACTTGCAATGCCAGAAAGGCTCCATTTGAGAAACAGGCACTGGCAACAGCCTGCCTCACTGTGCTATGGATGACTGCTGGTTAGCAATCTCCTCCTCCTGAGGTCACTGCACTAAGATATGGCGATTCTTGCCAAGTGCAACAAAAGGCAGATAAAAACTATGCCAGTCCAGGAGAAGACCGACAGAAGCAGGAATCAATCAGGAAATGAGCAGAGCTGATAAAGCATCACGACTCAGAGACTGCTCAGCTACAAGGTGTGGAGATGCTGGGCTCTGTGCATGCTGGGAACACCTCTGGAGCACAGCGAGCACCACAACACGGCAGGGCTGCAGGTTCCTGCATGTGAATTCCACCTGGAAAGAAGCCCAGGCAATAGCATTCTGATTGTTCCTCAGAAAAGCTTCAGGCAGAAGCCCTCCATTGGCCTCACTGCCTTGGCAACGCTACAAATAGGGAAATATGTGACACGTTTAAGGTAATGTATATCCTGCCCCTCCCTCACCTGACTGCAACCCTTCCTTATCTCTGGAACTCCTTCAGCAGAGAAAATGCCCAGGAAGCAAACACACAGTGCTAACAGAACAGAGACTGATAAACCGAATACTCACCGCCATCCATAAACGCTTTCAGGGAACTGGTGAGGTCCAGCATAGCTGCAGAGTTCGAAGTGAATGATGAGGGTAGAGTTAAAGCGCTTCCTATGGATAAGGTGCTGGGGCTGACCTTACCATCTACAGGGAAAATGGTGAGAAGATATGTCACCATGACGTCCGTGAGACACATGCCCAGCCCTCAGGCTGCTCCCAGCTTCCACGCTGCTCAGAGTGACTAATTCTGCACAGAGCCATACTTTGAAACGGGCCCCAATTAGAGACCACAAGCTTTCTTCCCCTCACAAAGGTCAGTGTGTGCCCGGAATACAGTACTGGCTCTCAGCCTCTGTCTCCTTCAGTTCTGGAGGAATTCTGCACTTAAAAAAACCCGAGCCCCCCACTCCCTGATCAAAGAAGAAGCAATGAGAGACAGAAGTGATGCTGTACTACAGACACTGGCTGATAAGCACTGAGCTCCTGGAGCTGAAGCAGCCTGCTAAACCTGCAGCACTTTGCTAAGCAGCTTGTCCAGGTCTGAACACGCATTACAAACATGTTTGCCTCAACCTTTTGATTTCTGTACAATTACCAACTCCGGGGTGTGGCTCACTGGTAAAAATGTGACAGTCACGAGTAGAATTCATCATTCACATCACCCTGCAGCACCTAAAGGCCTCCCAGCCTTGCATTTCCAAGCAGGGGTCAAACCAGCAGCCCCAGAACGACTGTATTGGTTCAGCAAGAAGCAGGGATGCCAGCTGCTCTGGGAGCTGCTCCCAAGCACAAGCTAACGCTCAGAAGTTATCAAGAGGAATTTGAAGAACAATAAGAAGATGCTGCCCACATTGCACTCCACCCAAACCCACACCGAGCAGCTACAGCTGCAAGGAGAGCAGTGACAGGCAGCTCTGCTGCTTGCTTCAAACCCAACCTGCACAAAGGATCCAATGGTTTGAGCTTTGAGCTGGTACGGGGGAGGCAAAAAGAAAGTGAAAGCTTCTTTTAGCAAAAATGTAGGAATTAAGAGATGCTACTCTCACACCCTCAGCTCTCCATGTTTTTCACTCGATACTTTTACACTGATGAATGGGTTTGTGCCCTTTAACAGCAAGATTTTAGGGTAAAGCCCAAGACAGAATAGTAAATCATAAGTATCTATGTGAGCAGAGTGGCAGGTACTAAACTCACTACAACTTCCCAAGTCACATTCCTGCACATCAGTGCTGTGCAGCTGCAGACTTAGCACGAGGGGATGTAGCCACCATCAGAACAGAGCATCAGGGGGGTGAGAGGTGCTTGGGAAAAAGCCTGTCTGGCAATCCAGGCAGTGCTCTAAAACCAACTGGCAGTTTTATAGCAGACTGGAGCAGACAGGGAGGCAGCAGCCAAAGGATGGGAATCTATTGCTGCTTCCCAGAGCTGAACTACCGATCCACTGTCTTGATGCTGAGCTCTGCTCTCAGGTACACGCATCCCACAGCTCCTGTGAAGAAACCTAGGACAGGAGAGACTTGGAAACCTCCTCCCTGCTCTCTACAGAAAGCTAAATTCTCCATTAAATGAGAGCCTGCGGGTCCAGAAACAGCACCCAGCTGAACACCTCCCCACCCTGGGGCCAAGATCAGCTGCTGGGCACTTACCTGAAGGTGGTGCTGGTGAACAGAATCTGTTTGTGGATCCAACAGCAGAGATCCCATCTCCTGCAGCCTGGGGAGGGGTGAGAGCCCTGGTGGCAGTCAGAGGGGAGCCCATGGATCGCAGGTCCGCTGACAGCGGCGGTCCTATCTGCGTCTGCACGTTCTTCCTTTGCAAAGTGCTGGTGGTCTCCAGGCTGGCACAGGAGCTCGATATGGAAGTAGGCATACTTGTGACTGGCACAGAACCCCTTTGTGCACAAGAAACGGGTCCTCCTACGTTCTCTGTTTTGACAATGGTTCCAATGGTGTGATTCAGAAGTCCACAAGTCGCTGGGGGCGTGAGGGGCCTGGGCCACGTTTGCCGATGAGACAAAACAGGTATTGTGTTACCAGCTCCAATCAGCCTCTGGGAGTCAGGCAACTGTGCTGAAGGTTCGGATGAAACGCCATAGAAATGAGGACCATTTACTTTAACGTCAGAGGCTGTCGGCCCATTCGAAGTCCCGCAGGAAGACACCTTCTTGGATTTATCTAGACAGGAGCTGCAGTTGACATCTTCCTGTGACAAAGTCTGCTGGGATTGTGAGGAACTCAAGGAATTCTGGGTGGTAATCCCTGAGGTGCAGGATGACATGGAATAGAGGGAAGGTGTGGGTGCCTTGTCAGCTGCCTGGTAAGGGTTGGCGAGCGCGCCGTCTGCCACAATAACAGGCTTAATATCAGCCTTCTCTGTTTGTTCAGAGTCCCAAAGCGAAGTCATCTGCTTAGCAGATAAATGTTTCAATATGCTGCACTGGAGCGCAACAACACTACAGAGCCACTAGGAGGAAGGGAAGAAAAAACACACGTTAGCTCTGCAGGCAGACCGTGCTCCAAAGCTCCACCACCCCACTGCTCGGCCAGCTCAAAGGGATCCGGCTGCACAGCACCCAGCATCTGCTCTGAGCTCGTCTAGTACTGGGAGAAGGCTCTGGATGTGCACTGCTCATCTCTGTGCAGAGGGCAGCGCACAGAGAAGCTGAGATTACAGGAGGGGAAAGGCAGCAGGCAGCTCCTTGCTCCCAAATGTTTCCCCTTCTCTGCATTGAAAGCGTTGCAAATTCTTCAGCTAGATACATTCACATTTTCCACTAACATGGGCTTCTCTCCAAACAAAACCCTTTAGCTTACTCCATAGTACGCTGGAAAGAAATGCTGATTTAACTCATGCTAAAGGCAGTCACCTGCCAAAGCAGAGGATGAGAGCATCTTTTCTTTTTCACCTGGCTGAAGATGACCAAAAGATTTCCTCAAAGTTTTAAGCCTTGTGGTCAGTGTGCACGCACCATACACAAGAACTATCAGGACTCAATGCCTTTGCATCGTGGAGTCCAACAGGAAATTTCCTACAAGATTTAAACAATCATTTGAGCTTGATTTAGAAATCTTTGGTTATCAGCAATAAAATGCTGCCCAGTAATGTGACATTAACACACAAGCAAGTGTGTCAGAGAGCAGCCTTACATAATCAAATTGGAAGTTATGTCCTCTCAGCCAGGAAATAAAAATGACATCTAGACAGAAAGCCCTCAAATGACACTGTTAAGACCGGAGAAATATTTCACCACTTTCCTGAAGTGTCAGATGAGGAGGCTTTACATTTCACCCGGAATACCAAAATGAAGTTTTAATGGGCAAGGGGTGTCAGAGAGAAGACAAGCTATCACCTTCAGAAATACGATTTTGAGACTGGTTTCCCTGACAACTGCTCTTGATGACAACTGAAAGGAAAAAAGATTGTTGTACCAAAGCAACTACAGACAGAGTCTAAGCATTTTGACTTCATTTACCTCCTGTTGTTCTGTCTGGCTGGCTAAGTGCTCAGTGTTCAAAAGGTGCTTCTGCAAGGGTTCCTCAGGGATCCCGTTACAGATCAGCTCGCCATCTCTAATTGCTGCAGGCGCAAGTAACGGGGGTGGAAGTCGGTATTGGGACTTTATAGCATCAGGAACCTACATTGGAGAGAAAGAAGATCACACATGAGAACAATTACTCAAGAATGACTTGTTAAATTAAGTGCCTAACCAGCACTGTGCTTTGTGTTTGGTGTTTTCTGACCCAAAGGAATCCTGCAGACAATACATTAGAAGTTTCAAGTACTGAGTACTTTAAATTGATGCAGCTATGCTGAAATTAATAGGTTTCATTCCCTCAGGTCAGGCATGACTTCAGCATAACATAGTGGCTACAGCACAAGAAAATCATGCAAAGAAAAGGCAAGGAAAAAAAAAAAGGGAGAAGCATTTAAGATTGCCTGAAAAATAACATGTGGCTTTCTGGTAGAAATGTTCCTTGGGGTTCAACAGGGAACACAGCGCAGCCCAGATTCTGACTCCAGGGCCACCTTTGGTTGGTTTTAATGTTGTACTTCCCATGCCTGTGCTAGACTTAAAGGTTCACTTCTCATAGTTGAGCATCATGGGTGCTGGAGAAAACAGAGCTTCTTAAACCCTTCGTGCAGCAAAAATAACTTCCCTGACTGCTGACTTCCAGACATCTCACCAGCACATTCATTCAGTCCCCACCTTCTTCTTGTGCCCCAATAAGGCTATCCCTATGGGGCATGCTGGTTTCCCTTCCAAACTAACATGCATACATGGGGAGTTTCACCAACACCTACTTGTTAACACTCACCTTCAAACCCTTTCTCTTCACTGACTGAAGAACTCTGCGATTCGGAGGATGTTTCTTATGGATTCTGTTTAAGAAATCCACTTTGACAACATGCTGAGATATGGTGTCCTGGAACCGGTCAAATACTCGGCACCGATTACTCAGGGTCAAGTTCTTCTGGTTCAGCTGGGTGATCAAATAATGCCACAGTAGTTAGGGATCTGCAGGGCACTAAGGCACCCTAAGACTGTCATAATGCCTCACAGCACTGGCAGTACAGCATCGGCTCTGCTTTACACTATTTACTTCTTGCAGCACTGTTTCTGTTAAAAGGCACACTGCTGGAGGCAAATATAAAAGCACCCAGAGGCCTACTAAGTAGCATCAGTGCTCTCAGAAGCAGTTTTTCTGGGCGCAAGCCCTTTGTACCAGCCCCCTGTTTTCTGAGTATGTAGTCTCAAGCACAACGCTTTTCTACAATGAAAGCGCCCGCTTGGAATGAAAGTTTTTTGGGTTAAGCATGCAAAGAATGACTTCCCCTACTTGTAGCACTGAGTTGCTTTGTATCACAGTTCTGGAAGCTCATCTAGATCTTAAGGAGTCCAATCTGAAAACCAGACAAACTGCCAGTGAGTCACACTCTGAGCTGTCGACTTCAGTTACAAGGAGGAGTTCCCCCATCTTTATATTTTATTGCAGAGAGCAGCATCATATTCCTTTGGAGAGCACATTGCTTGCAGCAGGAGCTTTACAAGCATTACAGGGAGCAATAAGAGCTCAGAAGCCGTTTTACATTGTTGTACTTTGTCCTTTAATGGACCTGCCAGGTTCCATTCCAGCATCCGGTTACCATACTGCAATCATAGCCCTGCTTACCACCACGTGTTCTATGTGATTTGGGCACATCCATCTACCCAGAGGCATGGCAGTAAGAGGTGGCTCCAAACAATCCATGTGGAACAGGAGTGGGCAATAATCACACTGAATTAGAGGTGCCACTCTGCAACTCCTGTGAAGAGAGAGTCACATCTCATTTCCCATGCAGAACAGAGAGTCAAAAGTGAACGTGCAAGCTTGGCTAACCACATCAGCTTATCTTTTCCTACCAAATCCCACATGCTATGTTACTTGCATCTAAAATTAAGCTTCAGGTTTGTAACTTGATCTGCATGGACATTCAGCAAGACCCACTCGAGGTGAAAGGACTTGCCCAAACACATGAGGGTTTCTTGGTCCTTTGGTAGGAGATGCTGGTGTTGGAAAACAGCAAGCACCTGTCCAGATTCACGTATGCAACTTCTCAAGCTGATCTTATGCAGTGGTTACGAGTGGCTTTGTTTAGAGCAAGACTTAAAAGATCAGAAGGAAATCTCAGATGTAGCCTATTACATTTTTTTTTTCCAGAAAACTCACTCTGACTGGGTTCCCAAAGTGCTTTCTTGGTTCTGCTGACAATTTGAGTAGGGATATATCTGTGTTTTTTTCTGCAGTCATAAAAAAACACAGCAGTACTTTAAACTAGTTTTAAGATTTACCATTGCAGCACAATACTCCTCTTTGCCTTGGGCTTATAGCTCTCTCTGTATATTTCTATTTCCTAAAGGTCACCTCTTCACATTCTTTCTTTACGAAACATAAACAAACATCTCTGCTCTCTAACCCACCTCCACTTTAGATTTTTTCTTAGTAGAAAAATACCAAAGGCAAGATGGCTCAATCTCTTCAGGCTACACTTTAAAACCTTTACAGCTATGCAATACTGCAGAAGCCATGGCTACACTTGTCGTTAAGCATCTGCTATTTAGCAAAGGTTATTATTCCCTTATTTGTGTAGAAGATCGTAAGTAAGTAGTGAAGGAAAATGGGAAAGAGGTTGGTCTTTTTTTTTTTTTTCCAGGAAGAACTTTGTTCCCATGAATGGTGCAGTTACACCAAACAGCTTCCCTGGAAGAATTAAATACCTGTTGCATGTGAAGCAGACTTTGACCGGCAAGGGAACCAAACCATTGTGGTCTAACTCGTGTTGTGCTTTCTTGACGTTCTTTCCTGTGGTTTCTTCCTTTCTCCTCCTCTTGCTAGTACCTGAAAGAAAAATTTTAAAAAATCTTTGGGTTACCCACACAGCAGAGATTTGCTTCCTGGTAGATATGTATAATCAGCACAGGAAGAAGCAAACAGAAAAGCCAAAAAGGAGCTGCTTAAGGAGCCCTTATCAACCACTAAATCTAGATGTAAGTGACAGAGATTGGCTCTAAAGGTAGGCATACTTCAAGCTTAACGTATAGGGAGTCATGGAAACGATCAAGTCGTTACTTGATACTGTTATATCATACCAAGAGTTAAAAATCAAGTAATTGGACAATTGGAAAATTCTTCAGATTGATGATTTAGACTCAGCCGAATGCAGAAAGAATCCATTTCAATGCTGATGGAGCTACCAGCTGTGTCCCTACATCCTGGGGAACCAGAGGCCACATACTGCTGCAGTTAGAAGAGGACTGCTGGATGGCTGGACGAGGACCAAGGACAGCAGAACACCTTTTGCTTGCACCAGAATCAACAAGGAGTGGAGAAGGAAAACGGGCAAGATGGCAGCAGGATGCAACCAACACAGCGGGCGACCCGTTGCTCACCTGGAAGTGCTGTGGTGCAGGTCAATTCATTCGGCAACTGGAACTGCGTTGGGTTCCTTTCCATGGCAGCAGCAATAAGAAGCTCAAACGGTCGCTTCAGCTGGGGCTGCCCACAGTCCATTTCTGCAATGGCAGAGTCATCATCCACGTCAATTATGTCCTCATCGACATCATTCTGCTCTGAGTTGGGGGTCTCGGTGCTGGCATTGGATGTGGGAGTGCCAGGCCGGCTTGCTCTCCTTTCCAAGATCCTGGCATGCGCATTAGCCCTGATGCTGCTGCTAGACCTGTCCAACAGGTCTGCGTCACTTGTTGGGGAGGTGGTCCTTTTCCCAGATTTGTCCACCAATCCATTTACCTGCCCCAGCTCTTTCTTCTGTTCTCGCTTCTGCACGACATGAATAGGCAGGCTTATCATGGAGGCCACAAAGCACATCAACCTTGACAAACAAGCAACTGAAGACAAACAGCATCTGAAAAAGCTTGAGCCACTTACAACAACTTCACCCGTGAAGTCACCAAAGCCTTGACCTAGCAAAAGCAATTTGATTGCAGATGACAAAAACATACAGATGACAAAAGAGCTGAAGGAAACACCAAGCGTAGGGAAGAAAATGAACATCTCCCTCTCTCCTCTCAGGACAGCGGTACTTGAGTCCAGATCAGGACAATGTTTCACAGCATCTAGCCCTAAATACCTGTCTGATCAGACAACTCTGTTTAATTTGCTAGCCAACACTGAGAGAATCTCCATGGTAGGTCATTCATTGCCGATGCAGTCTATTAATCTTGGCAGTGCATCCAAACCCGTTACAGAATGAGAAGGTCAGCTGGAGAATACAAGCACAACATAAAAAACACTCTATCTCCTGACACCAGAACTCATGAACAAGGTGGGCAGAGAGAACTGCAGCAGAGGAAAACAATACGCTGCCATCACTGAGAGGTCCATGCTGCAGGCAGGGGCAGCTGCATGGCCAAGTACCATGCCCCAGTGCCTGCCAGCACCTATCTACTCCATCACTATGAAACGCTCTGTAAAAGGAGAGATTTTTAATACAGAGAAGTCTTTTCATTGGTGCCGTGCTTTTGAAATTTAGATTAATATTATTACATTTGTGACCTTCTTCTTTGCTGTCAGCAGATGCCTGAGCAGTACCCTGAAAACGTAACAAGGGAATTGCTTTGGTAACAAAAGACCTGTTTTGGGTGTCACTTCAAGAGAACAACTGCTGGATAGTTCAGCAGAGTTCCCAAACCCTCTGTTACACAGCCTCATGTAGTCACAGCGATAAGATGTTTACATTGTGCAAGACAGTTTCCTGGACAAAGAGTACCAAGGCAAAGAAGACAAGCCACAATCTTGCTCAGTCATCTCCCCATCCTGATCAACAGCCCAGGAAATCACAACTCACTGTGATTTCACCCTCTGCTGATGTGCAATTGCTGTGAAGTCACATTTCTAAAAAAAAAAAAAAAAAACCAACAGAAACCCCCACACACATTAACCACAATCACAACCCCAATGCTAAAGCTGATTAACAGGACTCCTGCTGCACCTGCAGGCAGCTCACCTCCTCCAGCATGGGAGCCCCTCCCTCTGTGCCTCAGTTCTCCCTCCTTTCCATAATGGGAGGGAAGGAAAGCAGGTTAAAAGGCACAGCCTGACACAAACAGGTCAGGTGCTTCAGTTTCGTGGTTCTTGGTAAGAATATTAAAAATATCAGGACGGTCTCATCAATACACTTTGGTTTTCTTGAAGCCTTTTCTAAACAAAGCCCTTCATAACTCTGAGCATAAAGAGCAACTCTGGCACTGCGTGTGTTGACGTGAAGGGGACAGGAGATGACAGAACCACGGACAGCTGAGAGGCACAGAGCACACTTCTCACAAGAGGCTTTACCTTTCGGCGCACGGTGCAGCGGTGACACATCCACTCCCCTGGAGGCAGCATTTCCTCGCTGAGTGGAGGGTTGCTGCAAGAGAAACACAAAGCAATGCTTTACTGTTATTTCTGGAACATCTCATCTCCACGTAGGCCAAGTCAGGGCAGCTCTGTCACCAGTGACGTTTGTCCTCCATGACATCCATTTCGCCTCCGCCGTGCAGAACGCTCCAGAAGTTCAGTCTTAGCATTGAACAGCAAAGGGAAATGGACAATTATTTCTGTGCCACACGTACACCTCCCCCTAAGCTTAACTCTTCCTTCAACTTGATGCTTCTCACATACTCCATGCCTGGGCACACCGACTTCATGTTGGGAATCACCCTCCATCTTAAGACAGCCCAAATACTCTCAGAAGTGTCACCACATACAGCTTGCCTTGCCTGTGAAGCACAAGATGAATCCTACTCGTATGGACTCGTACTTACTATAAAAACAGCATTACGTCAAAAGGACATTCTCATTTTGATTCTAGAAATAAAGCAAAGCAAATTAAATGAAGGAGTAAGGAGGACTATTTTGAGAATTTTTTTTCCCCCTCACTTAAAGGCAGAGCAGCATATGTTAGATGCTCCACTTCCCTTACAAATCCTACTAGCTCGAGTACTTTCCAACACCTCTTTATCGTAAAGTTCTGTTATTTCAGCAAAACTGCTGACTGCTGCAAGAGAAACATCCACACTGTCAGATAAACAGCTAGTTACCACGCAGCATGGCTTTAAGATATATTTCTAAAAGCTCTGCCTATCGATGCTGGAGATAATGACACAAAGCCTGCTAAGCACGTTTACCCCCCGTGCCCAACGGATGCGCTCTCGCAGAGCTTGGCAGCTCCCTTTCCCCACATCAGCAGCAATGACTTAGAATCACTGAATTGTTTGAGCTGGAAGGGACTCTTAAAGGCCATCTGGTCCAACCCTCCTGCAGTGAACTGGGACACCTACAGCTGGGTCACAAGGTGATTGCTGCATGGCCGCACAGGCATGGAGCTCACCGGCCCTGCTGAGAAGCCATGCAAGCACAGACAGTCAGCTCACAGCTTCCCTAGCACAAGGGAATCACACGGGGTGTTTCAGCCTGGGCTCCTAAGCCTGAGCTAAAAAACCAAACACACTTCTTTTGTTTAGACAAAGTCCCAACACTGTGCATGCTGCTGTTCCGATAAAGGTGCCGCAGCCACCGTGGAGTGCGCCCAGCCCTGCAGTGCTTTGCTGGAGGCCCGAGGGAAGAATGCTGCCAGGATGGAGCTGGTAACCTCAGCACTTGTGGTGTCAGGCTCATGGGAGCTCTACGGAGCCAACACATCTGGCAGCCATTTTGAGGAGCAGGGTTGCAGAGGCCTCAATGTTCTGGGCGCTCCAGAAAGGCAGCGCTCCGCGGATACGCAGCAACATACCTGCAGCTTATGTTTCTCATTTCCTGGAGGGCTTGGATGAACAAGAGATCAGGCTCTAGACGACAGCACCAAAGCCCCGACTACCAACAGCTTCCTAGGAAGCCTCAAACGCCTGCCCCAAACTAATCTTCTGCTGATAGGAGTGAGGAGAGGGGTTGGGAGGAGCGGAACCGACGATCTCCAGGTGCTCGCCGCAGCCTCAGTCCCAAGGTGAGCCTGGGAACAGCTCAGGTTTAATCCCACTGAAAACAGAGCCCTTAGGACTGCACTACAGTCAGCACAGATCCTCATGGCCCACCCCCTCCCAGCACCCCAGGGACCAGGAACCCGCAGACTTTGGTTTATTCCTGGTGGATCTGTGCCTCTGAAGCTGCCGCCGAGCGTGCCCCGACGGCTGGGAACACGCCTGCCCCGTCCCAGCACTGTGCCAGCCAGCCACGCGCTGCCAGAGCCTCGGGGCATTGGTTTTAACTGTTACCTTCACCTTACATATTTTATAACGAAACAAATTAATACCGCAGCAAGCCCCCGGAGGTGCCTAGAAGAGTTAGAAAGGGTTTCTTCCTAAACGTGCAAGCTATTGGGATGTTTTTTTTTTTTTTTTTTAATTTGAGCTATCTGCTCAACAACCACGGGATCCTACATACACAGCGATCTTAAATAAAGCTCTCACAAAGCAGCATTTAAGGGAATGCTTCTTCCCAAAGGATTGGGAAAGATGGGAGTCAGTGCAGCAGCAAGGCTGGAGCTCCCAGCTTCACCCCCCGAGTTTTTGTGCTCGCTGTCAAGGCCTGACTGCCACGGCAGTGCATTAAAAGAGCGATTCTGCTTCTCCTGGTTAATGAACTGTTCATCAAGGCAGCTCGCTGCACTAACAAAGACTGATGAATGCTGCACCCGGACTGCCGGCCCCTCCGCACGGAAAGAGCATTTCCTGCATCTTAACATAAAGCCAAGGAAGCGCTGAAGAACGCCGTTTTAATCGACTGCTTATGACCACATTCCTCAACCTTTTACCGTAAGCGTTACGAGAAACTCATTTCTGAAATCCCAGCAAGGCATTTGGTCTTCACAACCAAGGTAAGGAGCGGAGCTCTGGCAGCACGGGGCTGCTTTCCCCCATCCTTCAGGCATTCATTAGCATGCAGCCCTCCAGCCGCTGCAGCCTGCTGCCAGCAGGACCTGAGCCGTGCAGCACCAACGTGATCTCCGGTTACAGCACATCTCCTGGAAGCACACATTGCTCTGCTGCACAATCCTGCCAAACCTTCCTTTCGGAAAGTTTTCTGTGTTATAGTCATAGTGGTTCGATGCTCTTTTACCTGCAGGGTTTGGTGTGACAGGACTCAAATCCACCCAGAGGACAAACGCGTTCCTGAATTTAACAGAAAGACAGTTCCAAAACAGAGTGATTTGCAGTTAGTACCCGCACAAACATCTGCAAGAACAACTGCAAAGCCTCTGGAAATTAAAGGAGATGTTGATCATCGCATATCCCAAAGCCACTACAGCGATACCCAACTGCCCAATGCCAGACTAATTGCTTTTTTTGGGAAAAGCTAAGTGGCATCTCTCAAAATTCAGATCAGATTTATGCTGCCAAGGCTTGCCCTTGTGAACTTCTAGGCTCACTATTACGCAGAGCTTCACAAATAACATTTAAATGGCTGTGATGAAATAAAAAATCTTCAGGAGTCATCTGCACACTGGGAGCTTTTTATCCAGCAAACAATAGCACGAAGCCACTCTGCTTTTTAATTTCACACTCTGCAGCTCTCATAGATCAGATGCCCGTTGTTAGTCTAAACCCCATAATTGCTCTTTACTTTGCTGACCTCGATAAATAAGTAAACAAATGCTCAAAGAATGGCAGCTTCTTCAGCACAAACCAGGCTCAGCTCTCAAAGGAACCAGTTAGCAGCTAACCAGGAGCTATGTCCACGTGGCATTCCTGGTGGCCATCTCGCCTGCAGGCAGGCTGACAGCTCTGGGGACGGGCAGCTCTGGGTAATGGCAGCAGGAAGACGACCTGGTGTCTGGTGGAGCCTTCTTCAGTAACTTCTCTTTGATTTCAGTCGTTTTCAGCAAAAATCTTCTCATTACCTCACCAGGACTCAATGACAGGCTTACAAGGAAGGATGCTGGTTACGTTTGCCAGTAAGACAGAGGAAGAAACATCCGGCTCTGCTGTTGGATCCTATTTATCCCAGTGATGGATAGAGGTACAGCTGTTCCACCGGCTTCATAAAGAACAAGGCTCCCTGGCTTCCTACAGCAGGGCCTCAATGGCAGCCGTAACGAAAACAAACCAGGAAACCAACTGCACTGTCCGCACATTACAAGCGACCCATTGAGAAACAGAGAAGGTTGCATCATTTACACATCCAGCTCTTTGAAACAGCGTTACCGAGCCCCAGTTACACGCTTTCTGCTCACAGCTGCTCCAAAGCCCTGCAGAAGGACACCTGGAACAGGGTGCCTGGAGCCTCTGCTGCAGACAGAAACCACAACGCAGGCAGCAGCTGCAGCCTGGTGAAGGTTCTTCTGTGCTGCAAGTCTTACCTTCCTGCTGCAAGTCTTGGGTCAAAGAGCTTACTATTTTCTGTGAAGACGGAAGCAAGACTTCATTATCCTGAAGGTAATTATTAGGAACGCCAACAGCTCTCCCCTCCATTCTGGTAGCCAGGATGGCTCCTTGGCACAGATGGACCAGTGAAGTTCTACAGCAAGTTCTTCAAACTCCATCTGCTCATTAAAATGGACATTCCGATGCTCAGAGTACAAGCAGTGATGCTGCTGATGAACACAAGCACCAAAGCAGGGATCACTAAACTTCAGATGAGCTCAGCACTTCAGTGACCTCTAAGCATGACCTGACCACATCCAAACTAATGGCTTTGGAGTTTTTTGGACTCCAGTAGGCTCACATATTGCATACGTTATACCCACTTACAGCCAGCAGTGCAGTCCATGTTAATGGCCGAGCATCAGCTGCTGTACTTTCATCTGTAGTACAGATTCCCCTCCCCAGAGGAAACGAGTGGAAAAAAGCTTAACAGCAATCAGCGTCAGTTTGTTTACTCTGAAGTCAAAGTCTTGAACGTGTATATAAAGGCAGGGAGATGTTTGTACATCCAGCAGGGAGAGATGGACATCCCGGACAGGTCAGCGTGATTACTTTGGCTGCCACTCAGTAAGGAGGAGAACAGAAATGGCTGTTTCACACGACACCAATCATCCCATCATCTGCAACAGTGCCTCTGCTCTGCACACACATCTCAAACAGAGTTAGAAAGAAGGGCTGAGCAACAGACAGAGAACAGAAGCAGGATTAAAACACCGTGATACAGCCAGATAGCGAGAAGCAAGATGCAAGCAAGGAAAGACAAAGGTATGCTAACATCTCTATGTCACCAGGTATGCTACATCCCAACGTGGCATTCATTGCACACTTCTTTCTTCCTCCTACATACAGTGAAGTCCAGCTTTCTGTCTCAGACCTGACATTCAGGAGTGTCCAATAAAGCGGTTAAGCCGCAGGTAAACATGTGATCCCCTGATGTAATTGCTTGCTTCTATTCATAGGAAGAACCCAGCCTAGAGACCAGTCTCCAGGCAAGCCATTAGTTATTACTCTCATTAACAGTAGGAAAAAATTAAAGGAAGAAGAGGTTTTTAAGATATTGGATTTCCACGTACAAAAGTATATAGCTATATAAATAAATGCGATTGAAAGAAACATGTGCCCTCCAGTTGTCTTCTTCTGTTTGCTGCTGTTTTGTTTCTAAATCAGCTTGGCTGCTTTTGAATTCTGCAATTTGGGGCATACCTGCAAGTGAACTGCCTGGCTTTGTATTTCTATCCAGAAGTCAATAGGAAGACTTGTTGACTTGGGAAAATTTGGGTCACACTCTGAAATTCAGACATTTTTGCACATCCTGATTCTATCCCATGCACCACTCCTCACGCCTGCGCTGCAGACAATGGTAACAATAGCCTGAATTCAATGGCCACATTCATCATTAAATGTTCAGATCTCTATAGCACCATCTTCTTAACAGATTAGAAGTCATCTTCTCAAAGCAGGATGACACATAGGGAAGCAACAGGGAAAAGAAACAGGGCTGAGGAGCAACACGGCTGTAGTGAGAGCCAGTTCACCCAATTTTGTCTCGAAAGAACAATAAATGAAGAGACAGCTCTACTGGAAAAAAAAAAAAAAAAGGAAAACACGGGTTTGAGAGGTTTCTGAAAGGTGAACGCATTCAGCCCTAGCGATACCGAGTGTGTTCAAAGGAGAGGGGCTGAAAGGACAGAAGCAGTAAGGTGGCAAAGAGAGACGAGAAGCAGAGAAAGCAGCACATCAGAGGAAGCTGAGACACAGACCATAAAAGCAAAAAATATGAATTCAGTTTCACACAGACACAAGCGAGGTATAATTCCAACACCTACGTGTGGACTAGGCTTTCCCAAGAACACTAGGGAGGAAAGGGAACGAAGAGCAATACAAATATCCCTCCACTCCCAGCCCCCAAAAAAGCCCTGACAGAGGGTATAAATCCCTTCTGCCTTTCCTGATCACCTTCACATCCTGCTCCTGTTGCTATTCTAGCTTCAGATCTCCGGGAAGCTCACGTGATGCCTGCCCCAAGTCAGTGGCTGTAGGCAGGTGTTTCATACCAATCACTCCCGCTTGCCAGGAATTCAGCATGGGGTTTTCAGCCTGTCAAACTGCATCCTCAGGCCACTGCTTTCTGTGGGGTTCAAAGTTGGTAATCTCCAGCTCCATCTAGTTTACTTCAAGTGACTCGTGCAGAGCAGACGTCAGCAGAAATAGGTTAGTGCTGGGTTTGGCTCTGTGCTCCCCCCAGCTGCCCCGAGATGCTTTTTGTGCTGGAGATCTGACACACTGACTGAAAGAATGATTTACAGCATTCCTTTCCTTCTTTGTTTTTGACTCTAGGAAGCATTTACTCCACACCCTAAAAGGGTATGGAACCACCTGACTACTGATACCGTCAGCTCCTTCATTAAAAGGAAGGTACTGCACCTTTTTTACTCAGCTTACACAGACACTGCAGCCTTCCTTCCAACAGCTGGGCAGGCACTGAGCTGCTGTGGGGCTGCAGGCACCGTGCACTGACTGCTCTAAGAAAAAGCCTCCTCTGACCGCGCCGTAAAATCCCAAGGTTCGCCAGTAACTTGACGTGGCAAGATGTTGAATCCAGCACTCCATATCCCTAGAACAAAGCCATGTTATATTCTGAGATACATTAGCATTTTCTGAAGTCCAAGCTTACTTCCTGAGTGGTTAAAAGAAAAAAAAAAAAAACAACAGGTAGTCATTCTCACATGTGATTTATATTCCAACAGGCAGCACTCCCTGAAGGCTCAGACTTTGCAACACTTGCCTTCAGGAAGATACATCTCTTTCCTGTAAGTAACTGCTTTCTTCCCAGTGGATTCCAGCTCCTTGCTACCCACCTGACCACTAACAGGGCTCCAGAGCACAGGAAAGGCTCCAGAACCTGCCAGGTACCACTGAGTCAGTGCAGAATCAACACGGCTTAACATCCACACCTGCAGATCCCCATTTCCTACCCTATCTAAAGCAGCTCTGAGAAACTGAGAGCAGTGAGAATGATGAGAGCATTACACCACTTTGTGTAACGTGCACAGTGGTCCTTCTCCCATTCCCAGCTGTAAGATCTGCAGGCAGCTGTATAATCTTACCAGCACTGAGCTTGTGTGCGATAAAAAGGCACAAGGCGAGCTAAATTAAGGTGAATATATTTACAGGATAGCACTAAGATCTCCATAACAAACAGTCATTAGCAGATTAGCATTATGAATCTAATCCAATTAAGAATTTCCTTTGCAAATGCCTAGAGGAGCTGGAATTCCTCTGGGAAGACCTTTCCATGTTTTCAAACGCTCCCGTGAGTCATGCCTGCAGGTCTGACATAGCAGGAGGAGCAGCTAACGAGGCCACGCACACTGCTTCCCAATGAGCCACTGCCACCAGCACGGCTTTTTCAGGACAACTCAAACACCAGCTCCACAACAGCACAAAAAAAAAAAGAGTTCTCAGCTCCACGAGTTCCGGTCAACATCAAAGTGGGACCTTCCAAACCAAGGGATAACACAGTGGAGAACTGTCCTCATTAACAGCCTCACACCCTTTGGATTATGGATATCTGACATAACGCTGGGCTGTGCCTGAAGACAAAGCATAAGTGAAGGAGTTAAGCATTCCTCTTGTTGAGATGGAGAGCATCCCCATGCCTTGCTGTGACCCACGACGTGATGTGAGTGCTGCTCTCCTGCCCACACTGCACAATGTGCTCACGCTCGGTTTAACACAAGCGCAGGCAGGCGAGAATCGTCATTCGCTGGTCGCAAAAAAATTAAGATTAGTTCATGAAGTTCTGATTATCAGTGGTTTCCTGGTGCCCCCAGCTTAAGGTCAAACATTTAGCTTGACCTTATCTGGTTCTGCACTGAGAGATTTAAGACGAAAATAAGGAGAGCGAAAGATTTCATTGGTACAACTCTGCTTCAGAGAACTGCCAAGACTGATCATGTTACCACATCTGCAGGCACATGCGCAGTGACCCTCTGCACAGAGAAACCAGGCCAGAGCAACTGCTTCCTTCTGCTTTGGGATCTAGACTACAGTGGCCCCAACAGCACTGAAATACCACAAGCAGAGATGCACAATAAGCTGTTGGCTTTCCCCACTTACCACTTTTCCTAGGGGTAAGTCAGCCTGCAGAGCAGCTTTCTGGCCATCCTGCTGCTCCTTGCAGATGCTTTGAGCCTTTCAAAGCTTCACCTGAAAGCCTGAGGTGACCAAAGCACCACCCGAGGGGCATGAATAGCAAAGACAATAGCCAGGCTAATGCTTTCCTCCTCAACCCCTCACACAGAATGGATATTCATGCAAAATCACAGCAAGACCAAATGCTGAGATAAGGCAGGACATTTTAGACTTGAATAAGGTAGGGAAAGAGTTACTAATGTCCTACAATTAAACACAACTTTTTTCCATTCTACGTGCAAAGAGTTTAACTGATGTGACTCACAGAAAATATGCAAGACTCAGGCTAGCTGAGCTCCGTTGTCTTCTCTTTGCAGCTCTGTTACTCCAGTTCTTCGACAACAGCACTCGGGAGAAGACTGCCAAAGTGGAGAGGAAACAGAGCCAAACGCTCCAAATATAAGCATAAAGAGGCAAGTGCTGCAGAAAGTACTTGCAGGACCCAGTGGGGACGCGGCGTATTTCTCCCACAGGAGCCACAGATGCAGCAGAGGGAAGCCCACTGCTGGGCAGCATCACTGCATGGCATTGTCTGCTCAGTGTGATGGGCAGCTGGTGGGGTGGGGGCAGCTCAGGTCACTCTGCCACGCTAGCAATGCTTCCACAGCAGCACACGATCGTAAGAGGGATGTGAACAGAGATGCTGAGCTGGGTGAGCAGCTCTAAGAGGGCTCCTCCACACTGTGAGACTCGAAAAGAAGCACAACACTGGGCTGTTATTCCCCTCCCCCTGTTGCTAACTAAACTTCTCCTCTCCCAGGGATCTTTCTAATCCTCTGCTGACGCTGTAATGAATTTGCAACATCGCTCACTTTGCAAACAGGCGTAAGAAAATAAGGGGAACTTGAACAATCACACACCCGGGAGGAGGAGGAGGATACAGATGGGGATGAACAACAGAAGTAATGGAAAATAAAACTTTTTTTTTTTTTTCCAAATGTGTAAAGACAGAACACAGAGGCCTGAGTTAAGACAACATCAGAATGAAAACTGCCCCATGACCCAAGTAGCAAATTCCAGGCAAACAGCACAACCAAAGCCAGACTTAGGAACTAAAAAATCATATACTGTTTTCAAGGAGAGGAAAAAGCACTTTGGAAATTCAAACCTGAAGACAATCACCTGCCTGTGAGACTAACCCAAAGGTGTTGAAGGGGTTTTGTACTTCCCCATATCCCTCCCACCAGGCCCTGTATCTGCAGCACCCGTTCACCAGTACCCGAAGTTCTACACCAAAGCAGCTGTTCTGTGTTGTGAGAAGAGCTGAAACCCCAACAGCTGAACCAGGACAGCCCCTTTCACATCCAGGAGAGCAGCCATTCCCACTGTGCATCAACAAAACTTATTGTTTCCCATCAGAGAGGTGTGATGCTATCAGACTTGGGAAGTCTGGGGGATTTTGAGCAGGCAGGTTCACACAGTGCCACGGAGCATCGTTTCTACGTGGGCAGAAATGAAACTGCTCTGAGCTGGAGTTGTCTCTGAGCTGACCACACCTTGACCTCTCCTTTTATTGACTGATTAAAATTCCTTGGCCAATTAAGTGCCCTCTTTTTTTTTTTTTCTGCTTTATGGATAATAAATACAACCTAGCACGAAAGCTTACAATAAATATTAAAAGAACAGTTAAGCTGCCAGCACAATTCAGCCAGTATAGCTAAACTGCTATTCAAAACCACTTAAGCAAGCACTGCATTACAGCTGCTATTCTTTAAAGAAAAACAATAATTAAAAAAAAAAAAAAAGGCAGAAAGGAAGTTTCAAGTGCTGCCTTTATGCCTGAGTTTATATCCTGAACGGAAGTTTACTTTACGCAAGATGTAGAAGGTGAAGGGAAGAAAACATGGATATAAAAGCCAAGCACTGCTTTGAGACAACCTGGTTTGTTCCAAGGCCTCGCCAGGGCCGGGGTTTCTGCTGCTCCTGAGTGCTCACCCTGAGATAGCCCAAGGAAGGGAGCAATAAAAGCAAGAAGGAGTAACCAGAGCTGCACCTTCTGCTTCTGTCCTGAAGGGTGACTAGTTAGCCAAAGAATTTTTGTAATTATCCTGTAACCAACTTCAATACAGCCAAACCTCTCTAGATGGCTGATTTACATGACCATTTCCCACTGGCTATAAGAATCTTGCCAAATTAAGTCATGAATCATAGCCAGATTTCACCGTGCACAGAGTGGACCCATTTACAGTTAGGATGAGCCAGGATTCAGAATCAATTAAACTTTGCAGCATTAGTCACAGCCCTTCCATCTGAAAACCCAAGCGTGAAACCTCTGCAAGAGAAGGCTCGGGGTGCATTCAACAACATCTGCAAGCAAACACTCGAGTTAAAAGCAACTATATCTAGTGTAAGAAAAAAGCCCTTGAATTAAAGCCCGCGGAGAAGGTCGGAGGAAAAAAAAAAAGTCAGTGTCATTCTAGTAAATGCAGAGGATGTGCCCAACCACCAGCAGCACTTCCTCGGGGCAGGAGGGATGATGTCATGGCTGCTCGCTACAGCATTGTTGGGCTGGCCTGGCTGTGTGCTGCTAACGGGACACTCCCTGCACAACTGCGACCGCACACTCAGCTTTCCCGGTATCAGCAATCAGTTTAATAAGTGTTCAGAGAGCTGCAATCAGCACAGAAACGCGGCACAACCAGCGTGCAAAGAGGGGAAAAAAAATAGGTAAAAAAATAAATAAAGAGACAGCTGTAACAGGGTTAGCAAACAAAAAGCTCCAAAGCATGAAAGAGAGAAAGGAATGCGGTTAAAAAATCTCCCCTAAGGAAGAATACTCGGTAAGCCTGAGCTCCAGCTGTTTGACTCGCCCCGCTCCCTCCTCCACTCCATTATCCACTCTGGCTGTGCTAATTTAACACAAACCCTCCGCCTGTGTCAACTGTTGAGCGAGCAGAACGGGCACTGCAGCCCCCATTGCATCTCCTGGTGCAGAACGGAGGAAAACTCCGCTGCGGAAAGTTGAGGGCTGGCTTTGTGCTGCGTGCATGGGAAGGGCCGAGGTGAGGCCCCAGAGCCCTCCCTGCTGCAGCCTCCACTGAACGGCGTCGCAACCGCCTCCGCGCGCACCTCCAGCTCCAGATTTGCATGCAAAAAGATCTGCTTTTATCAACCAAGCTGCACAACTCCAAGCAAGAGGGCCCGGCTACCCCGAAATTCACAGCAGTCATTCCCCACGGATGAGATAAGCGTGTCTATGGAGTCAGGAGGGAAGGAAAAAGGAGGGAAAGAAATAAGCCGTGCCAATTTTAAAAGTCTGGAGCCCCGGATTTCTGCAGGGAGGGTATTTTCACAATCGAGATACTCAGGAAGAGCTGCAAGGGTTTGGAAGTCACATATGCAGCCAAAATGGCGCTGAGAATAAAAATATAATTTAAAGGAAGGTCGCCATATTGTAAACAGTGAGGCAGGGAGACACAGAGACAGCAACCTCCATTATTCCCAGCAGCCGCTGCAGCACGGAAGCGCCGGGAAGGCCGGGCCCAGCACAGGGACAGCACCGTGAATCCCCTCAAGGCTGGGACCGGGGGGGTGGGGAGGAACGGGGATGCGTTTGGAGCAGAGAGGAGGGGAAGTGGGGCACAGGCGGGGAGGAAGGCAGCGGGCAGACCGGGGCCTGGATTCTCCTTTAGGCCTCTGGGCACAGAAAGAAAGGAGGGCCTGGGGTCAGCGTGTCCACGCCATGAAGGCGTCCGGATGGGGTTTTAGGTGTGGATTGAAGGCTTTTAAAAGGGAGGGGGGGGGCGGGAGGCACGGAGCACAGCAGGGCTCACAGGCGGGCACTTAATAGGGGCCCCAACCGCAGGGACACGGACCAGGAGGGCGGGAGCACGGAGCCTTACCAGCACTGGAGGTGGAAAGCGGCGGGGCAGTGATCGCAGCACAGCAGGTCCCCTCCTTCCTTGCAGCTATCGCAGCTGTCGTGGTTTGTGGCCCTGCCACTTCTCCTGGGCTCCTTCTCGGGCCTCCTGCTCCTCTTCTCCCCATCTTCGCTCTTAGGGGGAGCCAGCAGGGCCTGGATTTGCTGCAGACACACACACGCACACACACACAGAGCTCTGAGGGCCGCCCGCACTCTGACCCCCACCGCCCCCCATAGCGCACGGCTCGGTGGGGCCGGGATAAGGCCGAGCCCGCCCCGGGAGGCCCCCACCGGGGATTGGGCGAGCGGCCGCACTTCCTTCTATGGCCACGGGGCTCGGGGCCGGGGGGGGGGGGGTTGGGTGTCGTGGGGGGGGGGGGGTCCCCTCGCCATTTTGCAGCCCCGCCGCCCCCGCCGCCCCCTCACCTCCATCAGCCCCCCGGAGGTGTCCAGGTCGTAGACGATCGTCTTCGTCTCCATCTTCTCCCACATTCATCCAGCCCGGGGGGAGCGGCCCCGAGAGACCCCCCCCACCCCGCCGCGAGGGAGCGGACGGAGGGACGGGGAGCGGCGGCGGCGGAGCCGCACTGGGCGGCCTCGAGAGGGGAGCGAGGCGGGGCGGGCGGCGTCGAGGCCTAACCCACGGGCCGCTGCGCCGCTCGGCCGGGACTCCGCCACCTCCTGCCGCCGGGCCCGGGGGAGGCTGCGGGGGGCCCCGCGCCCGCTGCCATGCCGCGCACAGGAGGGCCCGGGCCGGCCCCGCTCCGCCGCCTCACAGCGCTCGGCCCCGCACCGCCCCGCACCGCCCCGCACGCTCAGGCGCCGCCGCGCTCGGCCCCTCTCCTCCTCCTCCTCCTGCTCTCCTCCTCCTCCCTCTCTCTCTCTCAGGGCCCCTCCGTCGCCGCCGCCGCCGCGCCGCCCGCGCACGCGCAGACCGCGCCCCGCCGCCCGCCCGACACTGCGCACGCGCAGCCGCCCCTCCCCCGCTCTCGGCTCAGGCGGCGCGCGCGCCGGGGCACCGCGCTTGCGCGCATTTTTGGCTCCGCCTCCCCGCGCCCGGCTCGCCCCGCGATTCCCTCGCGCGTGCGCATCAAGCGCGTGGCGACCGGCACGTTCCGGGGTGGGGCGAGAGAGAGCGCGGCGTGGTGACGTCACGGCGCACGGCGGGGCGGTGCGGTGCGGATGGCGCGCCGGCAGGGGGCGCGCTGCGTTTGGCGCGCCGGGGCGGCGCTTCCGGCTGCGGGCGCCGTCGCCCCTTAAAGCTACAGTGCACCCCGAAAGCGGTGAGGGAGGGGGGGCGCTCCGAGCACCCGGTGGATGCAGGGGGTCACCTCTACCGCAAATCCCGGGAACCCCGGTGTCAATCACCCGCACCCCTCACTCATCAACGTGCCACGTTTTCTTCTAAAACACCATTTTTTTTTTAATTAATGAAACAACCAAAAGATGGGCGAAGGGGCAGGGGCTCCTCTCCAAAACGGGGTACGCGCGGTTGGGGAACGGGACCCTATGTTACATCGGCCGGGGACAGAACTCCCAGCCCCGGGCGTGACCTGGTCCGGGGGGGGGGAGGGGACACAGCCATGCTCAGTGCCCCACCTGCCCACCCCGTCAGCGTGGGGCTGGGGGTCCGGATCCGCGTAGCCCTCGTGGGATGCCGGGACGTGCAGGGCCGGGGCGCACCTCGGGGAGGGGGAAGCGAGCAGATGCTGGGGGGGCAGCGGGGGGACGCGGCATGCTTGGGGTATCGGGGGTGGCTCTGGGAGACGTCGGGGTGCTAGGAGTGGGTGAAGGGTGAGGGCACCCCGAAGTTTCCTTAGCCCCCCCTCGCCCCCAGGGCACTCCATTGCCCCCCATCCCGCGTCCTGGCCCCTATACCCGTCACCGTCAGGCTGCAGCCCCGGGGGCTCCTCGCTGTGCCTGCCCCATCAGGGCTCACTCCTCCATCGCTGGGGCCGGGGGGGATGGAACTGCTGCTCCAGGGAAGGGGGTCAGGATGTGGCCCAGGGAGTCCTGCTGGTTCAGCGTCCCGTGCCCACCCAGAACAGGGATCAGGGGACAGTGGGGGGAGACCCCACGGGGGTCCGGGCGGGTTGGGGTGTGTGTGGGGTGGCTCCCGCTTGATCTCCTTGCGAGAGGTGAGCCCGACGCCATGGCGAGGGCCGGCAAGCGTGGGCATCCTGGGAGGGGTCTGCTGCACCCTCGCCTAGATGGACACCTCATATTCCCTCGTTTCCTGCAAAGAAAACAGACTGCGAGGGGTTGGACACTCACTGGTGCTGTGCTTTGCCTCCCCCCCACCATCCTTGGGGACCCGGGGGGCACAACCCATGGACAGCCATAGGGTTCAACATCCCATCCCATACATGGCTCCCAGGTGGATGACCCATGTGTGGTCATCAGATGGAGGTCCCATCCATGTGTGTGCAGCCTCTGGGAATCACATTCCTTCTCTACATGGTCCATGTGATCTATGTCCTATCCCCTGGATGGCCTCAGGGATGCACATCCCATACATGCTCCCTGAGATATATATCCTGTCTCATATATGCATAGGCTCTTGGATGCATGTTCCACCCACTGTACAGCCTGTGGCACACATAGCCCATTGGATGCATGATGCTTGGTGTGCATAT
The DNA here is from genome assembly GCA_037305975.1 of Chrysolophus pictus. Taxonomy (NCBI): domain Eukaryota; kingdom Metazoa; phylum Chordata; class Aves; order Galliformes; family Phasianidae; genus Chrysolophus; species Chrysolophus pictus. Next base: position 6,119,586 of record CM074594.1, read on the forward strand.
CCCATCCCACATATGGTCCCCATGGTACACATCCCATCCTTTCCATGGTCCTGGGGTGCACATCACATTCTACCCCTGGTCCCCAGGGCGCACACCCCTGCTGGTAGGGGGTGGGGGCCAGTGCTTACTCCTGTCTCATAGGTGGGATTGTCAAAAGCTGACTCCACGGTGATGTGATCATAGGGGTGGGATCCGGAAAGGGGCAGCTGTAGGGCTGGCTTCCCCTGCAGCCTGTAGGAGGAGATGGAGATGGAGTTGGGCAAGTGGCAGTGGTGCTGGGGATCCAAGGGGAGAGGCAGGCACTCACTTGGAGAAGTAGAGGTAAACGCCTCCGATGAGCAGGGCCACCACCAGCACGGGCAGGAAGATGGCAATGGCCACATTGGTGCCCTCCAGTGCTGTCCCCGAGGGCACAGCTTTGGCCACGGCTGTGTGGGAGATCGGGGGCTCAACGAGGGCACCCAGTGCTGGCTTCACCTCGGGTGCCCGTTGCACCCCACACCCAAGGGTGCCCCGAAGCCCCCTTACCATCCAGATTGCGATTGCTGTAAAACTCATCGTAGGAAGCTAAGACGGGGAGAAACAACCCAACATCAGTGGGAAGCAAGGGGGGAAAATGGAATCATACAGGGGCAGAGGGTTTTGCTCACCCGCCTTGCAGATGGGAGGTGAGCCGCTCCAGCGCGAGGGATGCCCGGGAAGGCAGCGCAGATTGCCCTCACCCAGCAGCGCCCTCCCAGCCGTGCAGGAGAAGCGCAGCGTGCTGCCTGCCGGGTACAGCCGCCGCTCGGGGCTCTGCCGCCCGCCCGCGGGCACACCGGGGTTGTGGCATGGCTCGTATGCCTCCGCTGTGGGCAATGGCATTGTATCAGCACCCACTGCGTGCCGCCAGCCATGGAGGTGTGCACTCGGGATGCCCGACTCACGGATGCATTTGGGCAGGCGGTCGCTCCACTTGGGTCCCCCCGACGCGCGGTCGTGGCAGGTGAGGAGCCCGGCGCCTGCCAGCACGTAGCCCTTATCGCAGACGAAGCGCACGGTGGACCCCACCGGGAATTTGGGGCTGGAGACCACCCTGCGGCTGTGCTCGGCGTCCCCGGGGTCCCGGCAGGTGGTGACTGTGGGTTGTAGGGACAGGCGGTGACAGTGAGGGTGGGATGGGGTGGCGGGAGGGAACGTGGGATGTGTCACCCTGCTCACCCCGCTCGCAGGATGGCAGGTCGCCGCTCCACGTCAGGTCCCAATGGCACATGAGCAGGTCGGCACCAGCCAGCTCAAAGCCGGGGTAGCAGTGGAAGGTGACGACGGTGCCGTGCAGCAGCTCGGGCTGAGAGGCGGTCTTCCAGCCGTTGGCGATGTCAGGCAGCTCAGGGCACGTGTCATTGCGGGGCACCTCTGTGGGGACAGCAGGGAGTGAGCGAGCCATGGGAATGACAGCACCCGTCCCCGCCGTGGGGCTCACCGGAGAAGTGGATGACAAATCCCTGCCGATAGGCAAAGACGCCGGAGCCGGGGTCAGATTGGAACTGGATGGTGACGTCGGCACTGGAGGCAAAGAGCTTGAAGCGGCCGCGGGCACCCGTGTACTGACCCAGGATGCGTGCTGTCAGGTCGTCCCCATCATAGAAGGTGAGGATGTCTCCTGCGCCCAGCCGCAGCCTGCAGCACGTGGAGAACAAGGGTGGAGAATAAAAGGGTGTCCCCCCCTGGTGGCCCATGTCCCACAGACCCCTGCACTCACACACGGATGTCCAGCATGACACGCTTGTCCTCCTCCACATGCAGCCCCCAGATGCAGTCTTGGCCTTTGCCATACGCCTCTGGCCAGTTGGGTGACAGCACCACGCCGGCCGTGTCCATCAGCTCCCCACTGCACACCGCTGCAGGCGCACACCATAGCACCCACCATGGCGAGCCACCACCATGGCACCCACCGTAGCATCCTGGATCCAGCATCCCCCACAACCCCCCACTTGGCACCCCAGATCTAGCACCCACCATTGCCTCTGGATCCCACGGTGGTCCTACCCACCAGCACGCAAAATGCCATACTGGCTCCACCATCCATGGTGGCCCAACCTCAGTTCCAGTCCCTCAGCTCCACCACCCACATCCCCCCACCTCCGGTGCCCACCGCGGCATGCCGGCTCCGTCTCGTTCCACTGTGGGTCACTGGGGTCAACGCACTCGATGATGGTGGAGCCTTGCTCCAGCGTGTAGCCAGGGTGACAGCTGAACTCCACCGTGGTGCCCACAGGGTACCGTGGGTCGCTGGTTGTGAAGTTCCCATACTTGACGAAGGGCTCATAGCAGTGCCCCTGCTCGAAGGCTGTGGGCACAAGTGCTGAGGTCTGTGGGGGCCAGGGGTACGTGGCAATGCTCAGGTGTCCCCCAGTGCCCACGCCCCATACCCTCATAGCGCAGTGCCATGCCTGCAGCGGCCCCGCTGCTGTCGGTGGTGAGCTCCACAAAGAAGTGGCGTCCAGTGCTGAGCAGCCCTTCAATTGGCAGATACTCCACCTCATAGGAGTCGTATACTGGAGGTGCCTCCACGTTGTTCCCATTGCGGATGATGAGCCTGCCCAGGTGCAGCAGGCTCAGGGTTCTGCCATGGCCAACGGCAACCAACCGTGTGCATGGCCAATGACACCCATTCCAAGGCACAGCCATAGTGTCCATCCTCATTTATGGCAAGTGACACTTTTGGACATGGCCAACAGTGCCCACCATCGAGCCTGGTCAGTGGCATCCATCCTTCAGCACTGGCAACCACACAATGGTCCCAGCCATGACCAACGGCACCCATCTTTGGGCATGGCCAATGGTCCCCCTCCCCAAGCAAAGACAAGAGTATCTATTCTTGAGTGTGGCCAACAGCACCCACCCTTGAACACAGCTAACACATTCCATCCCCATACATGGTGCAGAGCTGTCCCAGGGTGCCCCTGCTCTCCTATTCCCGTGCTATGTGGACCCAAACCTGTCATCATCCTCTGCCAGTGAGACCTTCTCGAAGTGGAGGTGCAGGCGGTGACCGGCGGGAGCCTCCAGCAGCCAGTGGCAGGTCAGGTTGTTGCTGTAGTTCCCAGGGAAGCCCGGGGAGACGACACGTCCCACTGTGGCATTACGGATGGCCCCACCGCACGCCGCTGCGGGACGGGGATCATCAGTGGGTGCCCAGGTGACACCGGCCACGTCCCCACGCAGAGCTCACCCATGCACTGAGGCTCGCGGGCGCTCCAGAAGGGCCGGGTGGCATTGCGGCAGGTGAGCAGGTGGGCACCCTGCAGCTGGTAGCCCGTGGTGCAGCGGAACCGGGCGTCCCCACCGGGGTGCAGGCTACTGACTGAGACGTCACCGAAGGCGGGCCGTGCCGGGAAGGGGCAGCTCAACAGGTAGGCTGGGGATGAGTGGCAATGTCATGGTGCCAGACAGACCCATCTATAATACCCCGCTGAGGGGGTCCCATAGCAAACACCCTAAATCCCAGCCCCTGCGTATGGTTGATGTTGGGGATGCTCAGTGAGACAAGCATTGCTCACGCTGATTCACACTGCTGGTTGATGCCCACTTACCTTGGCATCTCTGTGCTGCAAAATGGTGTCATGCAGGAAGGGGAATAAGGACACACCGTGGGGGCAGAGGGACCCCAAAGGGACGGGACCATCCCAGCTGGTGGCAGCAGTGCCCTGTACCTTGGTATTGGAAGCGGTAGGAGCCGGGGCTGGTGGGTCGGGGGCTCTGGAAACGCAGGGTGAGCATGTTGGCGGGGCTGCGGATGACCTGGCCCCGCAGCAGGAAGGACTCGTTGGCCAACACCGTCGGCTCCAGGCCCCCTGCGCTCTCCACCGTCAGCGTCTCCCCGTCTGCCAGGCTGATGTTCTGCACCTTTGGGGATGGTGAGGTGTCACCATGCTGCAGGATTTCCCGCAGTCGATAGCGCGCTGGAGCTTGTCGGCGCAGGGCAGCGCCTTTCAAACACGCTTAGCATGGCCATAAATCTCCCCGTGGCATGGAGAGCAGCACAGCCCTACGGCACGGCTGGGCCCATGGCAGCCCGGCGCGTGCTCCAGCGCTCCGGAGCAATTTGCTGTTAATGATGTTAATTAAGCAGTGCTGTGCGGTGATGAACGGCGGCACCAGTGAGTGCTGCTCTGCAAGCTGGGGCTGAGCGCGAAGCAAGCAGCAGCCTTGTGCCGATGCATTCTGCTTGCTGTCAGCTACTGGTGATACCAGATTGGGTGAATGCTGTCGTTAATTAAATCCTATATTGCTGCTTCATCAGCAGATGCCAATCACAGCAGCCGGGGGCCAATGGGCGTTGCACCCAACTCGTGCATCCACGTCTCTTCTCCGTAATCCAAGGGTGGGAGATGCCCTGAGCTAGCTCACATTGGCTCATGGCACAAAGGTGGGGACGAGGAGAAGGACAGAACCCAAAGCCATGCACGTGGGACTTGTGCCCACCCCCCAGCATCTCACCTTGATCTCCACACCATAGCCAGGGTAGACGGAGATGGTGTAGGTGCAGTCCATGCTGCTGTCATACGGGGCACTGGCTGGCTCTGGGGACAACAGCCAGCCCTCGGGACCCGCCAGCGTCCGGTTGCATGGTGCTGGTGACAAGGAGAGCCCCGTGTTAGCCCCACATATCCCTGAACCCCCATCTCCCTCCCCGTGCTCACCTGGTCCCTGCAGCGTGGTGACGGTGGTGGTGGTGATGGTGGAGGTAGTGGTGGTCCCCTCCTCATCCCCGGAGACCCCAGTGACCCCCAAGGTGGGCGCCTGGCTGGGGGCTGCGGGGCTTGATCCTGACCCCCCAGTAGGGAGCTGTGAGGGGTCAGTGCCCGGCGCAACCCCCCAGGGCTCCCCCCATGGCCCCGAGCGCCCGGCTGGTGTGGTCAGTGGGGCGGTGGGGAAGGCAACCCTGGGCAAAGCGGGCACACGTGGTGGGATCTGGGGGGCTGGGGGTCCAGGGTCTGGCCTCAAGGCGTCGTCGGGCAGCACGGGGCCAGGCAGGCCGGGTGGGAAGGGTGCCTGGGCCAGGTAGTCCTTCTTCAGGAAGGCCTCGTGCAGCAGGTCCTCCAGCAGCGGGTGGTGGTTGAGCAGCTTCAGAGTGGGTGCTGTGCTGACGAAGTGCGCCTCGGCCTCGCGCTCAGCTGGTGTGGGGAGGGCTGTGGGGTCTCCTTCAGCCTCAGCGCTCTCACTGGTCTTCCTCTCCAGCCCATTGAAGCCTGGGAAGGGAGAGAGTTGGGTGTGATGAGGAGCAGATGCTGCACCCTCATGCACCATTGCTGCACTGTAGAGCGATGCTTCATTGCCATCCAATGCTGCATCACAGACTGATGCTCCATCATGAACCATTTCATCACGGACCAGTGCTGGACCCCGGATTGATGCTGCACTGGGCACTGGCACTGGACTGGGGATCCTGGTGTTGTGTCACAGATCTCTGCTATACCATGGGCTGTGCTTCATCGTGGATTGATGCAAAACCACAAACCCATGCAACACCACAGACTCATGCTTCGTCATGTAGCAATTCTTCATGGCCCAATGCTGCACCGTGCACTGATGCAACACCAAGGACCCGTGCTGCACCACTGGCTGATGCTTCATCATGGACCAATTCTTCATCACAGATCGAAGCTGCTCCGGGCTCTGGCACTGCACTGGAGCCCAGCATTTCACCATGGGGCCATGTGCTGCCATGAGCATTATCACATCCCTGCAGATTGATGCTGCACACAGGGCTGGTGCTGCACCACCCAGGGCAGCGGTGTCGCCGGGTCCCACTGGCCATAGTGCCAGGAGAGGAGCCGTGCCGTGCTGTGCCACAGAGAGGAGAGCTGCAGTGGAGAGCTGTCAATAAAGCTGATTGCTTTATCGAGGACATGTTCTTGGGTAAACAGGGACAAAGCATGGACGGCAAACAGGCGCATCGACCGCATGCAGCGGGGCTCCGCCGCACCTCGGCGCAGCACACCCCTCACCAGAGAAGCCCGGGCAATTAAGCATGGTTAATTAACTCACATCTGCACCAGAGCTCACATTAAGGTGTACCCATTCCTCCCGTGACACGCAGCATCCTGACGCCTTGCCCAACGTCTCGCCATGCGGTGCCGCGCACCGGCACTGATGACACGATACTGCCAATTACTGGGTAATTACACCGAGCCGTAGCAGGGCAGGGCCCCGCGAAGATTAATTACTCTGTGACTGCCACTTTTAAGGGACTATTAAGAGACATTATCCCTGGAGAGTGGCGTGTGAGGAGCCACCAGGTGCAGCCATCACCCTGTCCCCCATGCTATCACAGCCACCCCTCTGCACACACACCGGCTCCAAAAGAGTAACCTGCCCCCCGGCACCACCAGAATTATTTTCTAATAGGATCCATTTATTAGAACATAAAAGTTAATGAGTTTATACTGAAGGGCGCCAAAATCTCTTTCAGGCTTTAATGGCAGATTAGAGCTCCAGGCCTCGTCCTGTGCTGCGTGAGAGCCACCACCGCAGACACCCCACGCAGTGAGTGGGGACACTGGGGTCCATCACACCTCCATGGTACCATGGGATGCTCCGGGTACCATGAGATGCTCTGGGTACCACAGGATGCTCCAGGTACACTGGGATGCTCTGAGTACCCTGAGAATCTCAGGACTTGGGATGTTGCTGACCCCTGGTAGCACTCAGGGTTCTTGGGCCAAGCCAGCTTGTGCCCAGATGTTACCACCCATGCCCCTCAAGATTACAGCCTCCACCTCCGCGGATGTCTCTAAGCTGCTTATCTCCGCCATGGCTGTGTCCCTCCCGGGTCTCTGTGCTGGCCAAGGGACTGGTGACAGGGCACCATGCTACCCAGGGAGCTGGCACTCAGGGAAGGGGGAAATGGGGCTGCTACACCCATGCTGTGCCTGCCAGGGCCTGTTGACATGCGGGGCACGTGGCCACGGCCGGGCCGGGGTCCTAATCCGTCACATCAGCTTTGCCGAGCAGGAGTCTATTAACGGCGGCCACGAGCCGGAGAGATGCTGGAGACTAATCCGTCTGCGGCCCCCCCAGCAGAAATCAATCGCAGCTGGTGTCGCAAATAAATAAATAAGCAGCCACGCAGCCGCCTGGGGAGCGCGGATCGATGCGGGTGGCGAATAAAGCAATAACACAGCACCCAGCAAAGCAGCTGCGACGGGGCGAGCCGCCTGGCTGCCCCAGGTGTTGTCTTGTTCTGTGCCTCAGTTTCCCCATTCTGAAGACGGTGGAGTTGTTGTGGGCAGCCAGCACCAAGGGCAAGGGCCACGGAAGGCTTGTTTTCCAATTTAAAATCCAATCTGGCTTTGCCCCTGCGGCTGGGGCTGGCTGCTGCGATGAATGAGCTGTCAGGCAGCCGGCGCCATGCTCAGCGCCCTCTGGTCCCCGGCCACAATCCCACGGTCCCCTGTCATCATCCCACGGTCTCCAGCCATCCCGATGGGCACAATCATTGCCACCAGGCTGGGCACAGAGACGTGTTGAGCTGCTGGCAGCTCCCACCTCCATCACCTGCCTCAGTGTCCCCGGGGGATGCGGACACGGTCTGGGGACAGGGACACTCTTGGTGAGTTGATGCATGGGGGCACAGACAGGCAGGGAACAGGGCTGGCACAAGGATGAGTGCAGGCAGAACGCAGGTGGGTAGCAAAGGAGCGTGTGCAGCAGGTGGGTGGGCACAGGCAACACCACCGTGGTGACCCATCACTGTTGTCTCATCTCTGGAGAGGTGACAGACAGGGATAGGAAGGAACCCACAACGTGCTGCCCCAGTGTTGCCATCGCCGGGTGCATCCAGCAGCCCCAGCAGCTCATGGCGTTAATATTCATGGCGGTACTCGCAGGGAAGCGTTTGACCTTGTATGTTTTGCCATTCTCCTTGAATGGAACAGTCATTTACCCGCTGACACATGTCACATGTCGCCACAGTCGGTTCCCCAGAGCACCGCGGCCGGCTGACATCCCAACGCACCACCGGCACGCGCCGGGATGCGCCGAGCGAGGAGCCTGGGGGCACCGGGGCATGGCACAGCCCCCTCCTCCCTTAGTGACCCCAAATTGGGGCCACCGATGGGTTGGGGCCGTGGGGAGCCGTGCACCTCACATCTTGGTGCCCCCGTGCTGCTCGCACTCCCCACGCCCCTGCCCTGTGTAATCCCTCTTCCCCGCTCTCCCTGCGGAGCTAATGCATTTGTACAGCAATTTCCATGAGCAGCGGCGATGATAAATTGCATGTCTGCTGCTATTTCGGACCTGATCGCTGTCGCCGTGCGCGCTGCCGGAGCCAGCCAGCCTTGCAGCGGTGCTGCCCCCCCCCCCCTACTCCCAGCACCCTAAAAAGGCCCTGCAGCCACATATGGAGATCTCTGCAGCAGCCCACAGTGCTACCCGGGGGGACATCCCCATCCTATTGGGTGCTCAGGGCTGCAAGAAATATCACCAGGGTTTTGTACGGGCGATGGTTTGCTCAGAGAGCGGATCCCCCCCCCCCGGCTCCCCTTCTGCTGCCAGCAACAAGAATTGCAATCTGGTTGAGCAGAGCGTGAGCGCTGCTGGCTCTGCGTTCAGCTGCTTAGCCAAGAGAGCCTCCCCACAGCCCAACCCCAACCCACAGCCCAACCCCAATCCTACAGACACTGAGCTGCTGGGGCACCAAACCCACCCTGAGGTCTCCCATGCAACCCCACTTCTAAAAACACCCTTGCCCCACCCCCCAAAAAACACCCCACATGCCACCCAGAGCCCCATCACCACTATGTTTGTGTAGGGCCTACACTAATAGGATATCCACCTGGAGCTGATGCTATGCCCACCTCCTGGGCACCCCGGTGGAGACGGCCATTGCCCACCCAACCGGCACAGCTCCCACCTGCCATGAGCAGATTTGGCATTTTGAGCACCTCTCTCCATTTTCACAGGGTCACAGCGGCGCTCTCGCGGCTGATTAATATTTGATCCCTTCAGCACAGCTCGTTACTGCATTTAAATTATATCTGTAATAACCCCCACCGGCACGGCGAGCGCGTGGGCTGCCTTCTGCGGGCTGCAGGCTGGACGTGTCCCCAAAGCCAGCCAATGGGACCTCGTGGCACGTCCTATTGGGGGCCGTGGCAGCAGGGAGTGGGGCCACCTCATGTCCCTGGGGATGCCCTGGTATGGTGACACGGAACGGTGTCACTGCCCCATCTCCCGCAGCAGCCGGAGGAAGGGAGGCTGCTGCCTGTTACTGGAGAGAATCCATTACCTCCCTGGTTATAGGCAGCTTTCAAAGGCAATCTTTCAATTGTGCGCATTTAAAGAATTGATTGGAAGCTAAATTATCCTCTCCTGCCGGATCCACTGGAGACACAACTGCATCCGCCTCCCGGGGCGTCCGTGTGCAGGGTCCCAGCCCACCCTGCAGCCCCACACCTACCCGGGGGGTCCTACAGCACCATGGGGGGGTCCCTCTGCTCCGTACCCAGCCCTGCTGCCCTTGCTGTGCCCTTGGTGACACCCCCGTTCCCACAGCAGAGCCCCAGAACGAATCCATCCCAACGCCACCAGCCTGGGGCATGGTCCGTGGCCATGAGTTTTCTGAGTGAGTGGGGACGGCCCCATGGGGCACCCCTGCCCTGCTTAAGAGCATTATCCAGATAATCCTGGCCTGGCGGCACGGCGGTGACGAACTCCTCTGAGGCACGCAGGGGATGGGCACGTGCTCAGTTAATTACTAAAGCAGATGCTTGCTTGCTTGCTTGTTTCCCTGGCCCACTCCTTGAACGCAGAGCCCCAGCTGCAGGCCTGGTGCCCCCCAAGTGCATTGTCCCAGTGGGCACAGCGCATCCTGCTGAGTGTGGATGGGGCAGTGGAGCTCTTGGGGGCACTACTAGGTGCTGTGCCCCGTCATGCCATCTCCCTTTGCTCCTAGGACCTCAGACTGCAAGGAGCCATGCCCTGGAATTGCATTCCCTTCCTGCAGTGGCACCATGGAGCTGCTCCAGTAGGCACCAGGGGGTCAGGAAGGGGGGAGCAGAGTTGCACCAGAAGCCCACAGGTCACAACAAGGTAAGAGCTGGTGACAGCACTGCCATTGCTCTGGAGTATCTCCAGTCCCCTGGCCTGGATGAGGAACCTGAGAGCCCCATCCCCACATCACAGTGCCCTGTCCCCAACACAACACAACGCCATCATCAAGTCAAGGCCACACTGAATGAGGAGGTGCTGCACTGAGGTTGGTGCCGGGCTGGGGTTGCACCTAGTGGGGATTTGGGATGGGGGCTGAGCCCCCTGCATAGCTCCTGGCCCTGGTACCATGCATGGGGTATGGGGTGGGCACAACCCAGCGCCAGGAAGAGCTCAGCACCTCTGAGGGCATCCCTACCTCTAACACTCTAGGAAATACACATGCAGAGTTTAATTAACTTTATTGATATTCAGAAATTAGGGGACTGACTAGAGGTAATTGCTCATTAGAAATCATTAAACTGACACGGCAAGCAGCAGCCTCCCTCTGGGGAATCCTGCCCTGCCCAAAGCCCTACTCCCAGGACAGATCCATCCCAAAGGGGACCCAAGGATCTGGGGACATTGGCCCCCACCAGACCTACTGCCCCACAGCGGGGTGTGCCGCAGCACTGCCCCACTTTTTGCCACGTGAGGGGGATATATGAGAGATGCTTTAAGGAAGACGGTGTTGCCATCAGCTCTGGTGGAAGAGTGAGCCGGGAATAGCAGTGGGCACAGGGCCACGGCGTCCTTCCCATCTCAGCTCGACAGCCAGATGGGGAGTTTATGTAACTCCCCGCACGGCTGCTCCCTGCAGCTCGGCTCAGCCTGCATCCCATCACCCCGCTTCCCAGCAGGGACAGACCCCTGCATGCTCTCCACCCATCACACCGTACGACCATGGCAAACTGAAGCCCTCTAAGCCGCTGCTGCTTTCTGAGGACAAGGCATCGAAGCTTCCCATAACACACACCCCGTTGAGTCAAGAGGATGCGGGTGTTGGCTGTCCTCCTTGGGAAGAGCCAACGCTCGCCCTTCCCTACATCACTCCAAGATCAGAGGCTACAGCAGAAGCAGCGAAAAGCCCTACACACAAACACCCCCAACCCCACCGCAAGGTCTACATGGAGAGAGTGGATTCCAGTGGGGTGCAGCCTAACGGGGTTTGGGGGTTCAGGCGTCGAGCTGTGCCCCCGGTAGGGCCCCCCCATCCCGGTAACACTGCGGGGGAAGCTCTCAGCAGAGCTCACCGGGGGCGGCGTTGCGCCAACGGGGCTGCAAAGCTCTGCGCGCCCCCGCGCCACCGGGGAACGGGCGTGGAAGGGAGGGGGGGGAATTACTGCTGCCCGGTGCGGGGGGCAGAAAAGGGATTTTGAGGGGGGGGGGGGGGACGACAACAGCGGATGGGTGAGTGCAAGTTGGCAAAGTTTGGCGGAGAAAGGGTCGCGGGGGGAAGGCGAAAGGAGAAGGGGGGGGTCCACGGGTTGGGGTATAGAGGTGTGGGTGTAGGGAGGGGGTCTCGCTTACCGTGCGCGGGGGCGCGGAGCAGCGCGGCGAGCAGCGGCAGCAGCAGGGCGGGCGGCGGCGCGGAGCCCATGGCCGGCGGCGTTCAGCACCACGGACAGCTCCGCGCTGCGGGCACGGCCGCGCCGTAACGCTCCGAGTGCGGCGCCCGCCAATCCCGGGGCCGCGCGGCGGCGGGGGGGCGGAGGGGGAGAGAAAGGGGGGCTCCTCCCTGCCCACCCCCACCCCCTCCTCCTCTCCCACCCCTCCTCCCCACCCGCCGTAATGCTCCGAGTGCTGCGCGCGCGAATCCTGCCGGCTGGCGAACGGGGGGCTCCTCCCTGCACATCTCCCCCCCCCAGCCCTGCCCAGCGCCGTAATGCTGCGAGTGCGGCGCGTGAAAATCTTGAGAGGTGAAGGACTGGGGAGGGGGCACAACACATACAGCCCTCTCCAAAATCCCAGTGACCCCCGTGGGTGGAAGCCTCGAAGGTACCTCCCCAGCTGCCCTTCACCATCCCTAAGTAGCCCCAATTAGGGCTGGGCTCGTCATACCAAGCAAAGGAATCTGGCTCAGGGCACAGCCCCCACCCTATCCATTCCTTATGAGCAACAGTTACATCCTGCACCCTACACCCCTCCCCAGAATGTCAACAACCCCCATGTCTGTGGATCTCCAGGGTAGAAGTCTCAGCGAGGCCCCTTCCCCCCGCTGCCCATCCCTAAATAGCCCCAATTAGGGCTGGGCTCATCATGCCTAAGCAGAGGAACCTGGCTCAGGAGCAGCTCACTCATTCCCCCACCCCATTCATTCATTCCCCATGGGCAGCGATCTCATCCTACACCCCATCCCCATTCTGGCCCAGAGGGACTCATCCCTGCTGCAGGCAGATGGCGTTGGCACCAACAAGGAGCTGCCGGGCAGCTCTTGCGTGCGTTCAAAAATAATAAAGCTCAGCCTCATTGTCTCATCGCCCCCTCCTTCTGCATGGCAGCCCAGATGGCCGCGCCTCTCCGCGCTGACAGCGTGCTGAGATGGGCAGGGGGCAAACACAACCCTTGGGCCATCATGGCGAGCTGATTCTGTGCACTGCATCCAGGAGAAAAACACCCCTTCCATAGGGATCGGCAACACCCCTTCCATAGGGATCGGCAGCCCAGGGGTAGCACAGGGTGGGGGGAGGGAGGGGAGAGGGGGTGTCCCTCTGTGGCTCCTCTTGTCCCGCTGCAATGCGGGTGGGAGCGATGAGCTTCCAGAGCTAAACCCAAAACTTTGATCCGCCAGTAGCTGCATAAATGTTTAATGCACCACAGCCCCGCTCGGGCTCGGGAGATGTGCGTTTTGAGGCCAAACTGATGTTTCTAATATTATGATATTCAAATAATTTTAATCTCCCCGGCGCTTCCCCAGGCACGTACCTGGACTGCTAACGAGGGGCCGCCTTCAGCGCTGTTGGTTTTGAGGCAAAGCAAAATGGTGCGTAGGGCCATGGAGGGCAAACGAGGGCGAGCGCAGGTGGAAGGATCCCAGCACCTTACTGCTCCGTGGGCATTTCCACAGTGCTCCTACTGGGGCATGAAATGAGGTGAGCTTCGTGGATGGACGGATGACCCAGCAGGAAGAACTCAGCCTTTGGGAAACGCCAACATACAGCAAAGCATGCAATGGGTGCAGCTGCTTTGGAGTGCAGGCGTCCCCCAAAGCCTTTTGGGGTCATCCGTGCCATGACAGCGATAGTCAGAGCCTGTCCCTGCGCTGCCCTGGGGGTGACCATCAGCACTGCAGGAGATGGCCGTGCCATGTGTCCCCAGGGGTGTCCTCAGATGTCCCCATGCCGCCCTGGAACTGCGTCGGGGCTTTCCCAAAGCGCCATCCCATTAATGCGCCGTTCGTGGGAGAAGAGCTCAATTTTTCCCATTTAACATTTCATGGATAATTAATTATTCTTCATCTTCCCGGCGCAGAGCAGAAGCAGGTACTGCTGTTCAAAGGCTGGGCGCCGGCGGAAAAGCCAGCCGAAACCCCAGGAAATCAGAGCATTTATTCCTGGCATCAAAGCAAGGGCGGCGCACCGCGGTAATGGGGCCGTGCTGCGGTAATGGGGCCGTGCAGCCCCAGGCACCCACATCACAGTGAGCACCGGGCAAGGGCTCCCACCTCACGTCTATAAAGAATGGTGTTCAGCATTTCCTAATCATGACGATTAGTGGGTAAATAATGCCTTATACATCCTTCTATTCTAAATTAATTCCCCTCATTAGCAGGCGTGCCGCGCAGGGTGCCCATAGAAACGTCCCCCAAATCCCACCCTAAATCCACATGCTTGCCCAATCTCCCATCCCATGGGGTGGTGTGGGCACCCGGCCCTAAATCACCGCTATCTCCCAACAGGGAGAAAAAAAGGGAGATGGCAGCCAAATAGTTTATGGGCCGTAAATTACATTGGAGGGAAAAAAACAGTGTTTTCCTGTGCTCGGGAGGACTTTGCCCTGTCCCTCCCCCTTGGCTCTGCTCCCAGCTGCAGGAGGACAGGATGGGGACAGACATGGCTGCTCCGGGACAGCCCCGCTGCACTTCCTACGATGCCATCGTCATCGGGGCCGGCATCCAGGGCTCCTTTGCTGCGTACCACCTGGCTCAGCGTCGAAGGGACACACTGCTGCTGGAGCAGGTACCGATGTCCCCAACCTTGCCACGTCCCTGGCCCCAGTGCTGTGTCCCCAGCCCCAATGCAGCAGGACATGGACCTGGCTGCCCTCTGCCCAGGCATGTGACATTCCATGGTGTTCCAGTGCCTGGACGCTGTGTCCTTTAGTGCCAGGACCCTTGTGTCCCCAGTGCCAGGGTTCAGGTGTACCCAGTACCAACACCCCAGTGTCCCCAGTACCAGGACCCCCATGTCCCCATTACTATGATCCTGTTGTTGTCAGTGCCAGCATCCCAGTGTCACCAGTGCCAGGATCCAGGTGTCCCAGTACCAACACTCCACGTTCCCCAGAGCCAAAACCCTGGTGTCCCCAGTGCCAACAGTCCAATATCCCCATTGCCCAGGTGTCCCCATTTTCAACACCTTACTGTCCCCAATACCAGCACCCCACTGTCCCCAGTTCCAGGACCCCCACATCCCCAAAGCCAACATCTTCCTGTCCCCAGTGCCAGGACCCCAAGCCTTGTGGGGCTGGGTGACACCTGGAGGCTGCAGCCACCCTCATGTTCCCATACCCCACAGTTCTTCCTGCCCCACTCACGGGGCAGCTCACATGGGCAGAGCCGCATCACACGCAGCGCGTACCCGGAGGAGCATTATGCCCGCATGATGCCCCACAGCTTCCACCTCTGGCAGCAGCTGGAGGACGAGGCGGGCATTCCGCTCTACAGGTGATGGGAACGGGGATCCCACACTGGGCACTGCCCCCTCCCTGGGAATGGGGCTGGGGATGTGGGCAGGCAGCTGCGGGCTGTGGGTTATTTATGGGGCTCCGTAAGGCAAGAACCATTAAGGAAATAAGCGTGTAAATGATTCCTGCAGCGGGGTCAGGGCTAACGTGTCATCCATCATCCCCAGCATCATCCAAGCACTGAGCCTCTGCTCCCCCAACCAAGGGGGTGGAGTGGGAGGGGACATGGGAAATGGGATAGGGGATGTAGGACATGGGATGTGGGACAGGGGATAGGGGATGTGGGATTAGGGTTAGGGGATACGGGATATGGGATAGGGGATATGGGACAGGGGGTAGAGGATAGGGGACAAGGAACATGGGATTAAGGATATGGGTTGAGGGATGGGACATCAGGGGACACGAGATATGGGACATGGGATATGGGACATGGGTGCCACTGATGTGGCCGCTGGGTGCAGGCGGACAGGGCTGGTGGTGCTGGGCCCACCGGGTGACCCCAAGCTGGAGGGCTTCCGGCACAGCATGGGGCCCGATACCGTCCTCGATGCGCTGACGCTGGCGCAGCGCTTCCCTGGGCTCCGTCCCCGTCCCGGCGATGTGGCCCTGTGGGACAGCAGTGGAGGTGTGCTACTGGCAGACCGAGCGCTGCGGGCAGTGCAGGTGGGTGCCGACACAGGGACAGGGATGGGGACATGGAGGGTGTTCCATCCCCATCCCTCCATCCCTTCCTCCCCACACAGGACGCGTTTCGCCGGCGCGGGGGCACTGTGCGTGATGGGGAGAAGGTGCTGCGTATCGATCCCGGAGCAGTGATCACTGTCACCACCACTGCTGGGCTGTACCGCGCTCCCCGGCTCATCATCGCTGCCGGCGTGTGGACCAACGCCGTGGTGGCACCTCTGGGCCTCCGGCTTCCACTGCAGGTAAGGGCTGGTGGCCACAGGTGGCGGCATGGCCACGGGCAAGGCTAACATGCAGCCCCCAGCCCCTGCGCATCGATGTGTGCTACTGGAGGGAGAAGGAGCCCGGCAGCGGCGGCGCGGTCACCCCCTGCTTCATGGCCACGGGGCTGCCCTACGCTCCCCATGGGATCTATGGGCTGCCCGCCCTCGAGTACCCCGGGCTGGTCAAGGTGAGTGTGGCACAGTGGTGGTGGCACCGCGGTGTCCCTTCTGTTTGCCCCCACTGAGTGCTGTCTCCAGGTGTGCTACCACCATGGCAGCCCCACTGACCCCGAGGAGAGGGACCGGACCCCCCCAGGCTCCCCCCGTCCCCACGTCACCCTCCTGAGCAACTTCATCAGCAGTTACCTGCCTGGGCTGGAGCCACAGCCGGCTGTGCTGGAGAGCTGCCTCTACACGGTGAGACCGATGTCCCCATTGCCCCCACAATGGGTCCTGGCTGTGCCCCAAGCCCTGCTCCCTCACCCCACGGCTCCCCCAGAACACCCCGGATGGAGACTTCATTCTGGACCAGCACCCCAAGTACAGCAATATCATCATCGGGGCCGGCTTCTCGGGTAGGTCCTGGCCCCCCTGGGGTACCTTGGGCACGGCTGTACCCCCAACCCTCTCTTCCCTGCAGGCCATGGGTTCAAACTGGCCCCAGTGGTTGGGCAGCTGCTGTGCGAGCTGAGCCTGGGTGAGGAACCATCCTACTGCATGGCTCCATTCACAATCAGCCGCTTCCCAGGTGTGCTCCGTGCTGCTCTGTAGGTGCAGTGTCACAGCTGTGCCCACGCAGCATCACATTGCCCTGTAGCGCATCCCTGCATCCCAAATACCACCGCCCCCAGCTCCTTGCATCCCAATGTCCTCAAAGCCTGCCAACCTGGTGTCCTGCATCCCTCCACTGCCATACTCCACCACCTAGCACCTCAGCATCCCTGCAGCTGCACCCCCACATCCCCAGTATCCTCGTTCCCTGCGGTCCTGCATCCTGGCATCCTTATATCCTGGTCCCCTGCATCCCACCATCCCAGCACTCTGCTCCCATCTATCCTCACATCCCAGCACTCCTGCATCCCTTTATCCTGGTTCCCTGCATTCTTGCATCTTCACATCCTGGCATTCTCATCCCCTGTATCCTCCCATCCCAACACCATCCCTATATCCCGATCCTCTGCATCCTCACATCCTGCCACCCCCACACATTGGTCCCTGCACTCCCACCGCTCCACACTGTGTGCCAGCCCAGCTCTGCCAAGCAGCCGTACCCTGGAAGCACACGAAGGCGCTCTGCCAGCGCCATGGAGCTGGAGCAGCGCGGGGAGACACACTCGCTTAGGAGTCAAGTTAAATGTTTTAATGTTAAATGTGCCATTTTATTATCATTAGATCGCTCCCACTTAATGAAAGCGCATTAGCGCAGCGTAGCTTTAATGGCGGCGAGCGCTGAGCTCGGCCCATTTGTTTAGAGATGTCAGGGAGAGGGGCAGGAACTGCCTGGTGTGTGGGGGCTGGGGGGTGCAAGGGGTCTCCACGGTGCCAGCACCTGGCAGCAAGCAGAGCCCCATTACGGGAATGGGGATGGCATCGGGCTCATCCCTCCGTGCAGTCCATATCCTCGCTGGGGCCCTGCACGCCACAAAAAACCCACCCTCCAAAACCAATCCCCCCCACCCCAAAATGGGGCACGCAGAGCAGGCATCACCAGCCAGAAATGACGTTTCTTTATTTTCGGATGGAAAGGAATGGGGTAGGAAGGGCTGCACAGCTGTAGTGCAAAACAACCGGTGGGGTGGGGGGCAATGGGGGAGGCGACAGCCCATGGGGGACCCCGTCCCCACGTCCCCTTTGCGGCTGTGGGGCGGCTGGCCCCGAGGCCCGGCCAGAGACGTCTTTGGCTCAACTAAATGGGGATGAGGAGCATGGAGGGGGGTGTCCGGGGGGGTATTTTAACTTACAAAATAAGGAGACAGCAGGCACTGAGGAGGAACCGATGGAGCTGCCGAGGACAGATGGGGTGGGAGGGGTGGGCTGCCCCCCCCTGCACGAGGGATGGGGATGGCAGTGTGTTCCTCCCCCTTTCTTCACCGTGCAAAAAAGAAATAGTGGCTGCCCGGGAGGGTCCCGAGGAGCCCAGCATGTCGGGGCCATGGGAAGGGTGGTGGGAGCTACGCGGGGGTCTCGGCGGTGCGGCTCTCCGTCTCGCCATCGCTGGTGGGGCTGTGGGATGAGCGCCCTGTGCTTTCTGTGGCATCCAGCTCCTCGTCCCATCGGTCGTAGGAGAAGGGTTTCCGGCAGCTCGGGGGGCTGTGGGGAGAAAAAGGGGTTAGGTGCTGAACCGCTGTCCTGATGCATCGAGGCTGCGTTATCTCCTTGGGTTGTTTGTGAGAAATGGGGCCGTGGTCCTCCTGTTGGGTTGAGGGAGCAGCACTGAGTGGTGGCAATCCCAAAAAACATTGGGTTTGGGCTCAACTGGGTGACTGGCCATGGCTGCACGTCCTGGGTGGAGATGTGTCCCAGCCCTGAGCCAGTGCCCAGCAATGTGACAGCCCGGCCAGGGGTTGAGATGGTGATCCAACAGCATTCCCAAGCGATTTTTCCTCCTCCTCCAGCCCTTTTCCTACAGAAACCATAGGAAACAACCGAACCCACTCACCACTTACTGCCAGGATGCCAGTGAGCTGATTGCAGCCCCGTTCCCACACAGACGGGGTGCAGGACTGGAGTAACCACTCCGATAACCATCCGACCCCATCTACTCACCCACATCATCCCACATCCGCACCCCACACTGGGTGCTGTTAGTACCACGTGCTCCTCCCAGAGCCGCAGCCCCATCTGCCCACCCCAAACTTCCATTAGAGATCCATGCAGCCACTCCAGGACGGGATTAGCACTTCTTGGAGTCCAACCCCGCGGCACAAGGACGGAGCAGCATTCCCACCACCGTGTGGCCTCAGCAGGGATGCTCGGAACGGTGCCTGGGCACGGTTAGGGTTAGTGGCACACACGGGGTCATGCTGCAGGCACACACCGCTCCCACCTCCTGCCTCAGTCGCTCTCAGGCCGGTACAGGTACTTCATCATCAGGCTGTCCACCTGCTTCTTGCGCCGCTTCTCCTCCTTCTTGGCCCGGTCGGGACGCACCGGCTCCTCCCCCCCTGCCGCCCGCGGGCCCTTCTTCACACTGGAGGTGCTCCGATAGGAGACGGTGGAACCGGAGGAGGAATCGGAGGAGGAATCTGAGCCCGACTCGGAGGACGACTTTTTCTTCTTCTTTTTGGATTTCTTTTTGGATTTCTTGGATTTCTTCTTGGCGCTCTTCTTCTTGCGCTCCTCCTCTTCCTCCGAGGAGGACGACGACTCCGACGAAGAGCTGCTGCGGCGCCGGCCGGAGCGCCGGGATGGACGCGACACCTCGAGGGCAGACGCGGAGCGGCGGAGGCTGCCGGGGCGGTCGGCGGTACCCAGAGGGGCCGCACTGCGCACGCTGCGCACGCTGCGCACGCTGCGCCCGTCGTCCCCGGAATCGGGGCTGGAGAGACCCCCGGCCCGCGGAGAGCGGTAGCTCAGCACCTCCTGGATGGCAGCCTCCAGGTCGGGGTCGAGGTAGGAGCGGTGCCCCACCGGCCGGGCGTCCCCGGGGGGACCGTCCTCGGAGGCGGCGCTGCGGGGTCGCGGGGGCACGGAGAAGCTGCGGCCCAGCGGGGGCTGCCCGCGGGATGCGTCATCCGCCTCATCCAGGAGGCTGCGGGCGAGCGATAGCCGCGAATCGGGGCGACCGTCGGCGCCGCTGCGCCGGCTCCGCAGGCTGCCGGGGCTGGAGAGGGCGAAGCTCAGCACCGAGCATCCCTCGTCCCCTTCGTCTCCATCCTCCGGTGCGCGCCACGAGGCCGACGAGGCTCTGCTCACCGGCGCGGAGGCGACGGAGCCCTTCTCCCCATCGCCAGCCGACAGCGACCAGCGCTTGCCCAGCCCCTGCCGAGCGCGGCCGCTGGCGTCGGCGAAGGCGCGGGCGATGACGGCCGCCCGGTCCTCGTGCTCTGCGCCCCGTGCCCGGCGGGCCGCGCGCTCCGGGGAGGCCGCCCGTTCGCTCAGAGCGCTGAACAGCGTCTGCTCGTCCCCGCGGCCGCCTATGGAGTCCTTCAGGCTCGGCCGCTTCCTATAGCTCAGGCTGCTCAACACCGACACCGGGCGCTCTTCGCCCTCGGGGACATCCGTGGGAGCCGACCTGGGTGGGGGCACGGCGCACACCGCGGGGGGGAGGAGAGAAAGGAGTGAGTGCGGGGAACGCGCCGGCACACGGCGGAATTATTGGCGTCAGCGAAAAACAGCTCCATGCAAATGAGGGTATTGTTCCACCCTGTCACTTTGATTCTCCTTTAAAGTGCTCCGTTCAATTTATCTCACTGTCAGCTACCTGCAGCCGCCGCGTTTGATTCCCGACTTCAGAAAACTGGAATTATCTCCAATAACAAAATGTTTTACATCTGCACCGCTGAATAAATTAAACCAATTAAGAGAAAACAGCTCAGATCTTTCCCCCTGCTTGGTAGAAGGCGGGAGAGCCCCCCGGGACGCCCGAATCCCTGCCAGGAAATTGGGTTTGGATGAAAGCAATCTGCACTCATCAGGAGAGAGCTCTCCCTGATGGCTGTGGGACATGAGCGGGGCCGTGTGGTCCCCAGGAGGGCTACAGCACTGGGATGGTGAAGTGGGGATGGAGGTGTGATGGAGGGATGTGGGATGATGGAGGAATGCAGGATGATGGAGGGATGTGGTAGAGCTGCCAGTGAGAAAAGATGGAGTCCATCACTGCTACCCATTTGGGGAGGCTGCACACAGAGCTAGGATGCTGGGGGATCAGGGACATCCCCAAGTGTGTGTGGAGCTGTGGACGTGCCAGCACTTGGGCACATGTGTCCCCAGTAGAGACTGAGCTGCTCATCAGATTCACCCTTCTCCTGCCACCATGTGCAATGCCCAGCCCTAGCCACGCTGCCAGCACCCAGACCTGCACCCACCTGCTGCTGCCCTTCAGGCTGCCATCATCTGAGAGTGCTTTGGAGGAGCCTTTGTTCTTGGACAGCCACGACTTCACTCCATCCACACGGTCCTCCAGCTCTGAATCCACATCCGAGTCACCGTCGCTGGTGGGAGAAAGACAGCGATGAGTACCAGGGATGTGGTGCAGGGATGTGTGACATCGTGCCACCCATCCCCATCCCTCTGCCCCACTCCATCTCAGGACACTGCATGCTCTGCGACCCCACAGCCCCAAAACCACTCCCAGAAGGATGCAGGGCCACTGGGCTCAGCGCAGCCCTGGCTGTGCACAGCCATATAGCCAGAAAATCAACCACGAGGTGGAGAACCACGCGGGGCACGGCTCCAGAAACACGGGAGATGCCGAGCTCACGGAGAGGAAATAAGTGGGTTCATTTTATAGGCTGCCGTCAAGTGCAGAATTACCACGAGGAAGAGCTATGTTGATGTCCCTGGGTAAACAGGAGTTTAGCAGGCAGAACAGAAACGACTCCGGCACGGCGGGCGCACGGACAGATTTACGGCCCCACCGTGACGGAGAGCCCCTGATTTATGGTCAGACATAAAAAAAGCCCTATCTGCCTTAAAACATCTAATTTATAACGGCCGCTGGTAACCATATTGATTGCCTTTAGCGCGAAGGTGCCGTCTGCATTGCAAAATCCATTTCTCCACGTTGAGAGCATCCTGGTGTAAATCTCTGCTAATACCCGACCGCGCGCTGCTCTCATTAGGGAGATGGCGGCGCCTATCAGAAATCGAAGCACCGCGTCCCCCCCTGACCCCACCGGGCTCCCACATCCTAAACGGCTGCTGCTGAGGATGGGTTGGGTAATGCCATCCTAAAGGGCCACTCCATCTGCATGGCCATAGGCTCAGCCTATGCTGGGATGGGCTGTTATGGTTCCTATATATGAATCCTCCTTGTTGCATTCAAAGCAATGAGCTGCGCTCCATCACGCACGTCTCCCTCCCCTGCAATATATCCAGGCTTTAAAAATAAATGCAATAAAATACCCTCACTCCCTCTCCCCCCCCCCAAAAAAAAAAAAAGCCCCATAAAACAATCTCCGGGGTGCTGTTAGCTCATGCGAAACTGGGCCAGCAGCATGCAGGGGCCCCGGCCCCAGGGGGGTGAGCAGGGTTAGGGGATGGGGGAGAAGGAAAGAGGAGGTCCTCACAGTTTACTCTTTCTTTTCTGATACTTTGCCACCATGTCCTGCAAACTGGGAGGGGGTGGGTGGGGAAAAACATAACAGAATGAAATCAAATGAAATTAAAATTTAAAAAAAGAAGGAAACCAAGTCAGGAAGGGCGATGAATGGGGAACAAATCAAAGGGGATAAGATGTGATGAGATGGAGAGGGGGAAGGTTTGGCTGCTCTGAGCCCAGGGCTGGGCTGGTTTCCAGCGCCCCGAGACCCCACATTGCCTCTATCCTGGGGTCCCTCAGATGTCCTCAGGATTTGTGGCCAGGGATGTGCCAGCAGGTGAAGCTGCACCAGGCCGCGGGTGGAGGGAGGGGAGGGCAGGTGGGTGGGTGAACAATGCACAGATGGGTGGAATGCATGGGTGCAAGGATGGATGGATGCATGAATGGGTGGATGGGTGGGTGGGTGCAAGGATGGATGGATGAATGAATGAATGGATGGACTGATGGGTGCAAGGATGGATGGATGCATGCATGGATTGGTGGATGCATGGGTGCAATGATGAATACATGGATGGATGGATGCAATGGGTGCACAGATGGGTGCACAGATGGATGGACAGCATTCTGCCAGGACTGGGCAGAACCAAGGGCCCCCTTGGTGTTTCAGAAGTGGCGAGGAGAAGCAGTGAGCCCAGGTGGCGTGCCCCATGCAGGAGCCAGCTCCAGGCACACTCACCTGTTGATGAGGTCCTCATTGCTGTCGCTCTCCATCTCATCCTCGATGGCAGCCTGCAGGTCCCCGATGCGCTTGAAGGCCAGCTTCAGGTCCGACTGCAGGCTTTGGTTGGCAGCTTCCAGACTCTCCAGGTCCATCTCCTGTGGAGACAAAGTGGGGTGAGCCTGGGCTGCGGGGAAGGGGAATCCCAATTTGTGGGGACTCAGCAGTGATGCCCTCACCAGCTCGTGCTTCTTTCGGCTGGCCTCCGCCTCCTTCTTGGCCAGCTCGCCCATCTCCTCCTTGACATCACGGAGCTGCCGCTGCAGCCTCTTGTTCTGCTCCTTTTCCCTGTTCTCAGCAGCTGCTCGCTGGTCCCGCTCCTCTGTCAGCTTCTCCATGTTCTCCTTCAGCCGCGTGGCCAGGCTCTGTGGAGCAGTGAGCGTTCTCCCTGAGCTCCATCCATCCATGCACACATGCATCCTTCCATGCATTCACCCATCCAGAGCTCTGCCCCCCTGCATACCCTCCCACCTGGCAGAAACACCCACCCACCGTGGTCCTCACACCAGGATAGATCCCAGCCCTATGAATTTACATGAGGGGATAGGAAAGAGGTTTGGGGGAATGAGAAACCACCCCCCTGGGGCCAGGGAAGGGGTAGAACAATTGCAGGAGCTTTGGTGAATTGGAAAAATAGATTTAACTTTGTGTGAAGTAATTACAGCATGTAATGTAGGGAAAAAATAGCTTCCATTCTCTGCCAGCCGCCGAGCCAGCCGCTGCATATTTATGGCCCCGGCAGAGAGAGCGGGGAGGGAAATAACAGCTAGGAAAATATTAAGAGGAGAGCTAAGCTGCTCAGTTCCCCTGGCAGAGAGCTGCAAAGGCAGAATATAAAGCAGGCTGCGTTTAGTGGGGTTGGGAGAGTCTATAATTTCACTAAGTCAATGCGGGGAAATAGCAGCACTTTGCCAGGCTGGGTGGTGGATTACGGTTATCAGCGCCCGCGGGAGCAGCACTGTGCAGCATGGGGGGCCCAGGGATGGTGGTGGTCACAGCACTGTGACACTTTCGTGGGGAGTGAGGATGGGTCTGCAAGGGAGATGACAGTGCCCACCTCCAGGCGCTTGACTTGTGTCCGCTCAAACTCCAGCCTGGTCTCCAGCTCACGGATCTTGGCCTCCTGCCTGCTCACCAGTGACTTGTCCACCATGGACTGCTCCAGGAACTCCAGCTGGCTCTGCAGCCCTTGCAGCTGTGGGGAGGCAGCCTCAGCACCAGCATCCTGCCCTCCCCACCCTGCCCTGCTCTGGGAACGGTCCCCATGATGCTAGGGGACCCATAAGGTTTTTAGGTGCTCCCACCTCAGCTTGTGTCCTCACCTTCTCCTGCAGCTCCTGCTTCTCCTTGCTGACCTCCTCCAGCTGTGCCTGGAGGTCGTTCATCTGTGCCAGGTCACGGGATGCCTGCGAGACAAGCTGGGCTGTTAGCGAGGCGGGCAGGGAGTAGTGTTAAGGGCTGTGGGTGTCCATCCTCACCTGGGCCACTGCTGCTTTGTGCTTCTTCATCAGTTCATTCATGTCCTCCTGGTCTTCCTCCAGGCGGCTCTGCACCTCGTTCTTCTCCCGCTGCAGCCGGCTCAGCTGCTCTTCCAGCTGGGGGGAAAGAACATCACCCATTGCACCACTGCACCCCACCCTGCCCAGCTGAGCCCCCAGGGAAGAGAGCACAGCATGGGCAGGGGTCTCCCCATGGTCACGTCCCCCTCTGAGTGGGAAAACCCCCCAAATGCCCTACCGCTGCTTTGGCTTTGGAGAGGTCATCAATCTGCAGGTGGAGGTCTTCAATCTCCACCTCCATGGACTTGCGGGCTTTGACAGCAGCTGCACAGGTGAACTCGGACTCCTCGAGCTGCAGGAGCACAGCTCAGCACCCAGCCAGGGGACAATGGGACACCCCCAGCCTCTCGGGGCCACGCACCTGGTTCTTGAGCTGGGCGATCTCCCTCTTGCTGGGCGCGTTGTTCTTCAGGTGGTCCAGCATGATCTGTGCATCAGCCAGCAGGGCTTTTGTCCTTTTCAGGTCGCGGCGTAGGCGCTTCTCTGTCTCGAAGTCCCTCTGGTTGGCCTGCAGCAGAGGGTCCGTGCCATGCTCTGTGCCACAGCAACCCCCCCGCAGGGTGCCCCGTGCCCTACCTGATCACTGACTGCAGACAGTTTGCTCTCCAGCTCCCGCTTTTCCCTCAGCACCTTCTGCTTGTCTTCATACTCCTCCTCTAGCTGCATCTCCATCTGCTTCAGCTGCAGCAAGAACCATCACGTCATAGAATCACAGAAAACGTAGAACCACAGAATTATAGAACCATAGAACCATAAAATCACAGAATCTAGAACCATAAAATCACAGAGCAGCTGGATTGGAAGCGATGTCAGAGCTCACCCAGCCCCAACCCTCTGCTGTGGGTGGATTGCTACCCATGGGGTTGGCCAGTGCCCCATCGTGGCCTCGGGCACCTCCAGGGATGGGGCACCCAAGCTCTGGGCAGTGCCTGTGCCGCAGCCTCACCAACGTCTGAGTAAAGAAGTTTCTCCCAGCATCCAGCCTAAACTTTCCCCATTTTATAGAAATCATAGAATCATTATGGCTTAAAAAGATCACAAAGATCATCAAGCCTAACCACTGATCCATCATCACCACGCCCACTACAGCAGGTCACAGCTCATGTCCAGTTTAATGTGACCCTGGGTGAGCCTGGCTGGGGCCATGGCGCCAGCATCCTGTGTGTGCCACCATGTGCCCTGGGGACGCCGATGACCTGCCGGGCCAGACGCGGTGACTCTCATTTGTGCAATGTGCACACGATGCCCAGGACCGGTCGGACCTGCCGGGCTGCTGGAGCTGGGCAGCGGGTGTGTGGGATCCGAGCACTGCGTGACCATGGCCCCGGCATCTCCCGGGATGTATCCCGACCCCCATAGTGCAGCAGGGCCATGGGTAAGGCCTACCTTCTTCTGGCACGACTGCCGGATCTCCTCCACCTCCTCGTCACGGCTCTCCACCTCCTTGGCGTGGGTCTGCCGCAGCCGCTCCATCTCCATCTCAAGGCGCAGCTTGGCCTGAAAAAGGGGGGTCCATCAGAGTCCAGGGGACGTGGGGGCATGGGGACACCGCAGCTTGCCGCCCCGCTCACCCTGAGAACCCCCTGCTCCGGGTCTGCCCGTGCCACCCGCCCCACCGCAACGTGCCGTGCCATGGCACCAGGGGTTCTGGGAACCAGGCCTGACTGCGCGGTGAGGGCGGCCGCCTCCGCGGGCCCATCCCCGGTAATGAGAGCCCTGCGCGAAACCACCCCGCCCAGAAACCCTCCCCGCCCACCCTACCTGCTCCAGCATCTGGATGGTGCCGGCCTGCTCATCCAGCTCCTCCTCCTGGTCCTTCGCCTTGGCCTCCAGGTCGCGCAGCTGCTTCTTCACCTTGGCAAGAGACGCCTCGTCCTTGGATTCCTGGCAGGAGATGTCCTGTAGCTCTGCCTCCAGCGCCTCCACCCGCTGCGTCAGCCCGGCGATGTCTGCATCTTTGTCCTGCATTGGGATGGGGACGTGGCGGTGAGACGGTGTGCGCCACGGTGAGCGGAGCGCTGCTGGCTGGGGAACCGCTCACCTCCAGCAGCTGCTTGAGGCCGAACACCTCAGCCACCAGCACGTCCTTCTCACGGCTCAGCTTCTCCCGCTGCAGCCTCTCCCTCTGCGCCTCCTCGTGCGCCTGCGACAGCTCTCCATCAAACCTACACGGCGACAGCGTGGCACGCTCAGGGACCCCCATCTCCAGCATCCCCCTTTGGCATCAGCTCCCCGTCCCATCCCTGCGCAGCCACCGGGGTGTGTGCCTGCAGTTCAGCGTCTCCCAGGATGGGATCAGAGGGGTTTGCTGGGAAATCGCTGCCTCCAGGGCTTGGAAAATTGCCCCGGCTCGGTGACCTGCCTTACGCATCCCGGCGGCTAATCCCCATTTTTCTTTGCGCCGGGTAATAAACAGCTGCATTAGCACAGATTCCAATCCGCGGAAATTGAAATTAATTAGATTGGATTCTCTCGCTGTATTTGTGTGCGCGATCATTACCATAATGAGATGAAAGCATCCCCGCTGCTTAATAACGTTAGCAAACTTTGGGGCTGGGAGAGGGGATGGGAAGAGAGCAGAGCTGTGCAGCACGGCACGAGGGTCCCCCAGCACGGGAAAGGGGTGCCCCCACCCTGAGCATCCCTCATGCTCAAAGCAGAGCGATGGCAGCGCTCTCTGTGTGAAGCACCTCAGCCAAGCTGGTGGGGTGCCCAAACCCCAGCTAAAATGGTAAAAGCACTCTGCGAGAGGCTCTGAGAGCGATGTCACCACACCGCCGCCGTGCCGCACAACCCCACCTGCGCTGCTTCTTCTCCAGGTCATGGTTGCGGCCCTGCTGGCCCTCCAGGTGCAGTTTGGTGTCCTGCAGCTCGGCCGCCAGCCGCTGGCACTTCTTCTTCAGCTGCTGCAGCGCCCGCTGGCTTTCCTCACCGTCCGCCTGCAGGTCTGCCAGCTGTGGGCAGGGCAGGCAGGGGGTCAGCGCTGCGGGGTGGGCATGAGGGCACGGTGGGGACCGCGGAGCAGAGTGGCACTCACCCTGCGCTCCAGCTGCCTCTTGCCCTGCTGCTCCACCTCCAGCTTGTCCTCCAGCTCCTGCTGCAGCCGCTTCTTGGTGAAGTCGATCTCCCGCACCGCCCGCTCGTATTTCAGCCGCCACTCGCCACCTGCACGGGGAAATGGGGGCTGAGCAGGGCGATGCTGCACAGGGCACCCCATGTTGTGCCCACACTGTGCCCATGGTGGGACGCTACCTGAGTCATCATCGTCCAGCTCTCCGTTGAGCTCAGCTGCACGGATGAGCCGAGCTTCCATCACCTCCATCTCCATGGACTCCATCTGCTTCTTCAGAGCATCGTACTTGGCCTGGGGAGGGGACATGGTGAGCCTCACAGGGATGTGGGGTGGCAGCGGGGGTGGGCAGGGTCACGGTTGGATACCTGCAGGTCCTTCATTTCCTTCTCAGCACGCAGCCTCTCGGCCGTCTCGGCGTCCAGCAGCTGCGAGGCCGACTCGCCCGTGTTGCGTTCGTCCGTCAGCTCCGATGTCAGCTCCGTGATCTGGGGACAGCAGGGATGTGGCAGCGGCAGGGGGGGCACAGCAGCACATTGCACCCATTGCAGGGCTGGGACCTACCCTGCTCTCCAGACGGTCGCTGTTGAGCCGCAGCTCGTTGCGCTCCTTCTCCACTTTCTCAAGTTTGCTCTTCAGCTGCTGGATCTCTTCCTGCAACAGAGCGGCGAGGGAGGGGATGGGGCTGGCAGCACCCCCAGCTCCCCCCCTACGGGGGGGCAGCATGGGGGCTCCCCCTGCCAAGGGCTGGGCAGGGACTTTCCCAGCACGACTCCAACCCCATAAATGGTACCGAAATGCCTGGCAGCCTCCAGAGGAGAGGGGTCCGTGAGCCCCCACAAGAGAGGGATGGGAGTAGGAGGGGACCCTGCAGCCCTCAGCTCAGACACCATCTCAGTGGGTCAGGGTGAAAGCTGAGCCAGGCAGTGGCTCTGTGCCAGGTGGGGGCACGGTGTCTGGTTCCCCCCTGCGCACGCCTCTTGGCGCACGGTTTCATTTCCATTCTCCACGCCTGTAATTGGGCTCTTGCAACAGCCGGCTCTTGGGATGCTAATGACATGCTGATTCACAAATTAGGGAGCAATTCGAGCCTGGTGCTGGGGGGCATGGGGTGTCCTGCACCTCACCTAGCATGGGGTCCTTTCACCATAGTGTCCTTCATCCACCATGGGATCCTGTATCCACCATGGGGTCCTGCATTTACCACGGCATTTTGCACCCCACCCACTACAGGTTCCTATATCCACCATGGGGTGGTCATACATCCACCACGGGGTCCCACATCTACCATGGGGTCATGCATCTCACCTACTGTAGGGTCCTGCATCCAACACAGGGTCCCACATTCCACCTCATTGCTCTGCCCATCACCAACCCTCCCCCATCCCCGCGGCACGGCGATACCCACGTCCTTGCCACGGATCTGCTCCTCAGTGAGCTGCACCTCGATGAGGGGCCTCACGGTGGTGAAGAGCTTCCACCAGGGCCAGTCCTTCACCCCTTTGTTCTTCTTGATGTTCTTCTGCACGCAGCGGATGGCCAAATCCTGGATCTGCACCGGGACACGGCGTCAGCTCTGGGATACCACCGGCTGACTAGGATGAGTGGGTGCTCAGCACCCCGGCACACTCCCCTTCATTATCAAGCGGGTTAATTGCCCCTGGCTTATCTATCCAATTGCCTCCAGCACCGAGGTGCTGCAGCGATGCCTATTTTACGCAGTCTTTAATTATAAAGTGGGAGCTGGCACCACTGCTCCATCCCGGCACCGTGGGGCAGCATCAAGCCCACAGCCCCACAGCCGGCCCCACAGTCGGCCCCACAACTCCCCACAGCTCAGTGGAGGCGGGAGGGGGAGGCGCTGGGCCAGGCGGCAGCAGAAAGGCTGCGCTGCCCATTTTAGGCGAAATTGTGCGCAGAGGAGCGGGGAGGGGAGAAGCACTACGAACCTTCCTCTTCTTGAAGTGCTGCCGTGCCAGGAAACCCCTGCACGCTGCCTGGAACAGGGTGATGTTCCTGCTGGTCTGCGCGTCCCGCTGCTCCTCCAGCCTGGCCAGTGAGCCAGCACGGAAAAACACCTGGAGGGGGGAGCACAGTGAGATGCCAGCATCGCTCCAGTGTCACACCAATGGGAACGGGGTGCTCTCCCCTCGTCCCCAGCCCCGTGGCCGTCATCCCAGTGTGGGTGGCCCTGTGTGGGGCTTTTGTTCCCCGAGGAATGGCGTAGGGGGAGAGCACAGTGCTGCCCTTGTGCCAGGCACCCGCCCTGCCCTGTCCACAGAGTGCAAGGATGTCCCTGCAGGGCTCCTACCCGGCTCAGACCCATGTGATAGCTGCTCTTCTCCAGGTCCAGCGACTCCAGGAGCTCCTCGACTGCCTGTGGGGAAGGAGAAGTATCAAAGTGTGGGACACGGGGTGTGGGATGCAAGATGTGGGGGTGCAAGACTGCATACCCGCTTCTCATCCACCACGATGTAGTTGCGGCCATGCTTCTTGGTGAGGTGTGGGGCCAGCACGTCAAAGCGCCGCCGGAACTCAGCAAACACCATATGGTCAGGGTAGCCTGGAGTGGGGAGAGCAGAGCCATGGGGCAGCTATGGGTCAGCCAGAACACCTGGGGGATGGCCAGGCACACCCCAGTGCCCTTTCCTTTGTTTGCTCCTTGCATGGAACGAGGCTTTCCTTGGCTGCGTTGAACAATTTTGGCCAAGATCTGGGGAGAAAGCAGCCTCGGGGGAGAGCAGAGACACGTGTGTCACCCGCAGCCTGGGAGAGCTGCCAGCAGCCAGGCTGCCGGTGCACAGACACCCAAGTAAGGCCATGTGTGTCCCCAGTGTGACAACAGCTGGTGGGAGGACACTGGCAGCAGCACTGCTCCGAGCGAAGCTTGTGCCAAAGGGGATCCCCAGGGGGACCCGAGAAGAACGCACGGGGATCTGACCCGCAGGGGGGGCTCTCACCTTGTCGGTACATGCGGAGGGCATCGAGCAGGCGGGAGCCGCGAAGCTGTGCGCGCAGCAGGGGCACATCCAGCTGCATCAGCCCCGCGGGCTCGCAGTGCTCGGCCGGCAGCTCCAGCTCACTGCCGCTCACCCGGCGGCACGGCAGCCCCCGGGGGTCCCCACCGCTCCCCGCTGCTTTGGGTAGGAAGCAGTGCACAAAGTGCAGCTTGGATTTCTTGATGCTGTCGATGAGGGCATCCTATGGGGACAGGAAAGCAGTGACACGGGACGGCGCTGTTGGGGTCGCACACCCGTGCCGTTGTGGATACCCAAAGCAAGGTGACAGGATGCACAAAGCATGGTGGTGTGATCCCCCAGCACAGCGTCCCCTGCTCACCACTTGCAGCTTGACTTGGATGCACAGCGATTTCTTCTTGACTGCAGCCACCCCGGTGGTGAAGGTTTTTCGCATGCTGGTGGCCCGGCGCAGGGCCAGCTGTGAGCCCCCCTCCAGCCCTGCCACTGAGCCCGACAGCACCAGCGCCGAGCTGCCGCGCCCCGCAAACAGGCTGCTGATGATCTTCCTGGGGGGTACAAAGGCATCGTCACCCCCAAAACCACCTCCTCCAGACCGCCCCCTGCTCCGCACCCCCAAACTGGGGACCCTGCTCACTTCTGTGACTCCTGAAGCAGCACGGAGGCGTTCTGGGTGGCCGGGTTGTGCTTGACGTGGTTGAGCCAGCCCGTGGCATCGTAGTGCACCCAGTTGGTGCCCGAGCTGTGGCCCAAGAAGAAGTGCCGGGGTTTGTCGCTGGGCAGCAGCGGGTCATGCCCTGCAGGGACACAAGGCACTGCTGGGCACAGGGACCACAGGTAGCTTGATCAACACATCCAGGTGGTGTCGAACCCCATCCTAACCTTTCTTGCTCCCCTCCTGGGGGCCATAGTAGGCCAAGAGACGCTCCAGCAAGGTGTCCTCGCTGCCGCCTGGCTGCAGGGCCTCCTCCTCCAGCAGCCACAGCAGCCCCCGTGCCTCATCAGTGCGCGCCAGTGAGCGGACCTGTGGGTGACACACTGCACTTACACCAGAACCTGGACGCCAGAGGGGATGGGGGAGAGTGGAGGGAAATCTGGGCTGTGTGCAACACAAGCAGCAAAGCAACTCTGCACCATGTGAGGCATCCCCTGCTTAGTGAGCACCCAGTGAAGAAAGGCAATAGGTAATGCAACTACCTTGCTGGGGAGCAAAATAATGCACTCAGGTAAGTAAAAAGCCAGTGTGGAGCCAGCATCATCAGCCTCACTTTGTTTCTGCAGCCCCATCCAGCTCCTAGGGACTGGTGCACCCCAGGGAGCAAAGCAGCCCAGGGATTAAAGCACCTTGGGGACAGGGTACCGCAGGGAGCAGAGCACCCCAAGGACCTGTGCACCTTGGGAACTGGAGCACTTCAGGGATTAAAGCACTCTGGGGACAGGAGCCCAGGACTGGTGTGCCCCATGGACCGGAGCATCCCAGCGACCAGAGTACCCGAAGGATGGATGCACTCTGGGGACCAGAGCACCCTGAGGACCACCAGAGACCCTGCCATCTTCCCTGCAGCCTGCTGCACACATGCAGCCTAACTCTCTTTCCCAAGCCTTCAGGAAAGCATCTTATATTACCTTTTCTTCCCCTTATTAGCACTAATGCCTCCAGCTCCTCACCCACGCTATGGAAGCAGGTCTGGGGGATGGAGGTGGCCACAGCAAAGCTGGGACCCAGCTGGGATGGTGGCCATGAGGAATGTGGGTGCTTACCAGAGCCTGGTGGGAGGGCTGGTCTACAGCAGCTATAGAGCCCCAGGAAGTTGGCTCTGTGTCAGCCAGAGCGAGCTCGATGTTTTCCTGGAGAGGACGGACAGAGAAGCTGTTAAAGCCTGTGTGACTGCAGACCAGCATTAGGGATGCTCGGGTCTCAGTTCAGTTGGATCAAGGCTGAGGGGGTTCCCACTGCCCTGCTACTCTGCACTGTGGGAGCCCCTATGGAAAACCCCATGGTGCAAAGAGACAGTGTCAGAGCTGACTGGATTTGACTCGGTCTGGAGCGACCTCTGGTTAGTCAGTTTGGGAAGTAAGGGGGATCACAGGGACTTGACAATGTTGGAGCAGAAAGAAAAGGAAAGGAGTGGGTCCTGGTGGCCAGAGGGTCCCTGCTACCTCCTTGTAGCGCTCCAGCTCCTGGGCGAAGGTGCGCTGGTGGAAGAGGAGCTGCAGGCGCTCCTGGGCGTAGTTGTGGCACAGCTCCTCAAAGGTGGCCCCTCGGCTCTGCCCCACCACCTCGGGGTTCTGTGCCCCGGGGGTGTCCACCACCGTCACCGAGCACACCGAGTGCTGGCTTGACTTGAGTGCCCTGCAGGGGACAGCAGAGTGGATGTGTGGATGGATGAATACTGTCAGACTCCCAGACCCCTCAAAACCCCACTCTATACCTATTAAGCAGGGAGATAAGCAGGGTGAAGAGCTCCGAGTACAAGCCTGCAGCCATGCCCTCCAGGCACTCCAGCGCCGTCAGCTTGGAACCTGCAGGAGGGGACCGCTGTGCCCTGAGCATCCCTGGCCATATGCCCCCCAGGGCTGCCTGCACCCTACCTGTGCCATCACCCATGCCCGGCTCCTCGGGGCCCTGTCGGAAGGAGGTGGAACGCTGCAGGCTGCCCTTGGGCTGGTGCTTGAAGATGGAGGAGGAGAGCTCCTCCAGGCTGCAGCCCAGCAGGTAGGCGGCTTTCTGAGCCCACTCGTGTCGTGCAAACTGCTTCCTGCCAGCTAAAGAGGAGAAAGAGAAGCTCATCACTGGTTATCACATGTGTGGGGCTATACCCAATGGTCACAGGGTTCCCCATGGTGGGTTGGGGTCAGGGATGGCATGTGAAAGCCATTCCTGAGGTGGCATTTTGGGGCTCAATTAGAGGAAATGAGGATAAGGAGCTTTTTCCCTCTGCAAGGCAGAGCCACGCTGGGGACACGGGGACAGCCCTCTCCATTGCTACCACCCACAGAGCCCTGAGATGGCACAGGGCACTGAGCTGCCCTGGTCTGGGGACATGGCCCTGCTCGGCCATCACAATGTGGCAGGACAGACAGATGGGCACACAGATGCAGGGAGGTGGGAGCAGGTTAATGGTGGCACAACAGAGGGAAGGCAGTGCACAGGGGATGGGGAAGACAGAGGCACGCGGAGAACAGGACATTACCTTCGTCGGCGTCTGCATTGCAAAAGGGCAGCATGCACCATGCAAACAGAGACAGGGGTTAGAAACAACTGCACGGCACAGCGCGGGCACGCAGCATAGGGATGCCCAAACCTGTGCCAAACTCCAAACCAGGATGTGGGGATGCTCCTCCTGACCAGGTTTTGGAGCACTCCCCACAAGCAGAACGTAGGGATGCTGCCCATAACTGGGATTTGGGGATACCCCAGCCCCATGTGGGGGCTTCCACACCACCCTTGCATCCTCACAGCAGTGCTGCGGTGGGGTCCTGCTGCCCTCTAGTGCCTCAATACACCCTGAGGACAGTGCAGTGTCCTTCAAACCCTTCCAAAACACAGTGCAAATGGGACTCTCCCCAAATTCCTTTCTCATTTTTCTCCCCCTGAGCTGCAAAATCCCTTGGTCCAAACTCTCCTGCGAGCGCGAAAGCAGCAAGGGAGGCTTTCAGCACCTTGAAGGTGACACAAGATCCCATGGGGAGAAGAGCAGCCACAGAGGCAACCTGCGCCCTGTGAGCCAACCTGAGCCAAATTTCCTTCCCTCAGCGAAGGAGAGGAGAGGTGTCAGGGCAAGCCCAGGTGCCAAGAGGACCGGGCTGGAACACCGAGCAGACCCGAGCTCAGCTAACTAACGCATCCTGGCCCCAAGTAATTTGTTACCTTTGGTGGCTCCAGCAGCCCCCAGGTGGTAGATGGCCCCCAGGACCAGCCAGAAGGCTTTTTGCTCATCACTGGAGATGCCCATCACCTTCATGGCAGCTTGCAGCTTGTTGAACTGCTGGGTGGCCTTCTGTTTCTCCTCTGGCTGCAAGGAGCAAAGAGAGCCATTGGCACATGGTGCAATCTCTCTGCCCAGGTGGACAGGGCCACCCCATCTCTCCCCACGTCCCCTGCCCCACTGCAGACCCCACCCAGACCAACAGCACACAGGACCTTGGCAAGGGGCACGATGCCAAAGACGTTGTTCTCCGCCAGGTGGTTGAAGTGCAGCTCAGTCCTGTTGGAAGAAAACCCCCAGGTTGGTCCCCGTGGAGATAGAAGCCCCCTGAGCTCCCACCAGGGCTGCACTCACCGCAGGGTGCTGTCGGAGCAGGCCAGCAGGTAGTAGAAAACATTGAACGTGGCCTCGTTGGCTGGACGCCGGGCAACACGCAGCTTTTCCAGCAGCAGCGTCTGGGAACAGGGGGAAGATCGGGAACCATCCCTGGGGGACACATTCCCACCAAGACCCCCAGCCCCATCCTGGGCCTTGCTGTCAGCCCTGGGTCCCCATGATGGCACAGAGGTCTCTGTGCCCTCTGTCAGAAGACACTGCTTAATACAAAGATCTGAGTGAGCCATGAGCATCTCTCCTGGTGCTGCTGAGCATGCTTGGCATGTACCTGTTACCCCTGGAGCTGCCATTTTAAGGGCTGCTGCTATCACACCAGGAGACAGACCCCCTGGTATCAGCGCAATCCAGCCAGCAAAGGGAGCCAAATCAATCTGTGCTCTGCCCTCCAACTGCCCACGTGCATCAGGACGCAAAGACGTGAGCACAGTGTGGCTGCAACCACAGTGAGGCTGTGGGTCTGCAGAGATCGTGGAGAAAACCCCCGTGGGATGGAGCCACTCTGGTGCCCAGGGGGCTGTGCAGCCCCTCACCTGTATGGAGGCAGATGCCACCTGCCCAGCCTGGTCGAAATCCAGGGAGATGATCTGGGAGAAGCGCGTGGCATTGCCGTTCATGCTGGTGCTGCTATTGCCAAAAGCCTCCAGGACGGTGTAGAGCGCCTGCCACTTCTCCGCTGCGGGAAGACAAGCGGGGTGGTGCGGTGTGCGGGGCTGGCAGCGTGAGAAAGCGAGAGAGCAGCGCGCTGTGAGCGCAAAGCATGCGAGGGGACTCACCGGAGAAGACCTTGCCAGTGCTGCCGGCGATGGTGGCGAGGTACTGGACGAGGTGCTGGCAGTTGGTGGTCTTGCCACTGCCGCTGGCACCCAGCAGCACCACCGCCTGGTCCTGGCGGCCCATCAGCATGCTGCGGTAGGCGGCCTGCGCCACGGCGTAGATGTGCGGGGACGTGTCCTCCCTGCGGCACCCCTTGAACATGTGCATCACCTGTGGGGATGGCACTCAGCACCCCGACCCCAAACAGGGGCGGCTCTGCAAGGTGATACGTCCCCGTTTCCCCCCATCCCAGCGTCACCTTCTCAGAGTACATGGAGGGGGAGCTCAGCGGGTTGATGACCACCATGGCGGGGCCGGCGTAGGTGTGGATGAGGTTGCTGCCGTAGCGCTGCCGCAGTGTGTGCAGGACGCTGGACTCGTTGAGGTAGAGGAGGCTGGCGAGGTCCTCCACGCGCTCACAGGACGGCGGGTTCGCCTGGCAGCGAGGAGGGGGTCAGGAGAGGAATTGGGGTCCCCACTGCCCCACAGCCCCCCATCCCACAGCCCCCCCATCCCACAGCCCCCCTATCCCACAGCCCTACCTTCTCCACATCGTCCTCCTCCACCTCCAGGACAGCTCCGTCGTGGTCCAGCTTCACCTTCATCTTGCCCTCGGGCAGGGCGCTGGGCTCCTCCGGCCGCAGCTGGCTGCCTGCGGGGGCACGGGGTTCAGCGGGGTCCCGAAAGCCCCCCATGCCCCAGCCAGCCCCCGACTCACCCAAGGAGAAGCCATCCTTGTGCACCAGCCACACCTTGTCGGTCTCATACCAAGCCTCCTCAGCAGCGATTTGCTCCTCTGTCTTGGCCTGAGGGACAGAGGGACAAAGGGGCTGGAGGGAGCCCAAACCCATATGACACCCCGCTGCCCCAGGAATCCCCTGGGTGGGATTGGAGCCCCAGGTCCCTGCTGTGGATGGGACAGACATGAAGTCACAGTGACTTCAGGGTGCATTCATCACGGTCACCCCCGTTCCCAAACTGCAGCCCCACGCTGGGACACAGGGACACATGGTGTGCCATGGGACACAGCATGCTGCAGGGACACAGGACACGACACACTGGTGGCCATCCCACAGGTGTGGGAAAGGCCAGGTTGGCACTTTGGGGACATCGCTGCTATCTGCTAGCAGGGCGAGCCCCAAAGACAAACCTGAGCTGCAGCAGGGCTGGGGCCGACGGGGGCTGAGGGAGCATCGTCTGCTTGTCCCTATTGGGGCCAACAGATGGGGAGTGAGGGTAAGAAGGGGCACGCTGCCCTGCTGCCAGCATGGGGGAAGCAAACAGAGCCTGGTGGCGCAGCACAGCCACCCCAAAGCCCCCGGGCGGTGCTGGGGACACATGGAGCTGGGGTGCACAGTGACCATGAGGCTGCCGAGCAGGTGCAGGCAGGTGCATTACTGGGGACGGTGCTGCATGCTGGGACATGCAGGAAAGCAGGGTGCCTTCCTGGCCCCTCTGTGGTGGGGAAAGCCTTACACTCCAGCACGAGGCGCGGGCGCAGATGCCGGCCCAGTGGCACACAGAAGATAGCGGGAGGGCGGCGGGGGCAGAGAGCTGCTGAGGACGGGGGTACGGTACCTGGCTGGGGGCTGAGGCGGCGGGGTCCAGCTGGCAGCAGTGAGAGAGGAGGAGAGAAAGAAGAGAGGGGTGAGAGGCAGAGAGCAGAGCCGGCACAGCCGCGTGATGCACGCAGGGATGGTGACATGGCACAGTGGCTCCCAAGGCCATGTGCACCGCTCAGGGTGGCGATTGCCAAACCTGCTGCCTGCAGCCAGCAGCACCCAGTGTGGCACCATGGGGCCAGTGGCCAAATCTGGGGGTGCGAAAGCCCCATGCGAGCGCACGCTGAGGACGGGATAACATTCCCATCCCTACCCCTAACCCTAAGCCCATCCCGCACAGCACAGGGCCGTGCTTGAGCATCAAACCCCTCCACCCGAATTACAGAAGCAGAGAAGATCCTCTCCAGCCGGCGCTGGGCCTCCTCCGATGGGCTCAGCCGGGGCGTGGGGCCGGGCGCAGCCTGGAGGCAGAGCACCATTAGCAGCGGGCAGCCGCCCTGCAGCCCTTGCTGGTGGCACAGAGGACATCACCAGCATATGCTCAGCCCTACAGCCCACCGGGACCAACAGCGTCCCGACAGTGGGACACCCAGAGCACCCAGCACCGCCCCGGGCAGCCCTGCAGGGCACATGGCACTGCAAACCCCACTCCCACACACCTGCTGGGGGGGTCCCGGGGCGGTTTTTGCTGGGGTCGGTCGCTTCTCACCAGGTTGCTGCTTCTTCTCGGCATGAGCACGACGGGGAGATAAGGGGCAATGTGACGGGGTGCACCCCAAATAACATCCCCACGTGTCACCGCACACCCCGCATACCCCAAAACCACTGCACGCCATGCGGGTGAGCTCACACCATGCTCTGCCACACAGGTTAGGGCACCCATGCTGTATGCACACAAGCTACCTTGTGCCTCTCCAGGGCGGTGGGTTTCGGGGCGGACGCCTTTGCCGGCTCCGCTTTCCCTCCCGAAGGCCGTGCTGGAGGCTCTGGTGTGGCTTTGGCACCCGGGGACACAGCCGGCTTTGCATCGCCCGCAGCCGGCTCAGGGGACTTCTCCTCCCGCTTGTCCCCCGGCCGGACCCGTGCCCGGTGCTCTTTGGTTTTCCCCTTGGCCATGAGGGTTGTGAGCCCCGCTGAGATCTCATCTCTGGGCTCCGGCTTGGCGGGAGTGGATGGTTTGGCCGGGGGCGGTGGAGGGGGTGGCGCAGGGGGGACCATCTCCTCCTTTCTGGGGGGCGGCACGGGCTCAGGGGGCTTCACCTCACCAGCATCATCGCCAGGCAGGACTTTTCGCACCACCTTCCGCACCACCCGCACCACTCTGCGGCGGGACAGCCCCTGCCCGTCATCCCCCTGCGCATCGCCGCCCGCCCCGGGACCCTCAGGCCCATTGGTGGCCCCGTTCAGCACCGGCTCCGGGCTCTTTGCGCTCCCTGCGGGTGGCTCGGGGCTCTTCGGGGGGTCGGGCTTTGGGGTTGCGGGTGCCGCATCCTTCGCAGTGTTTGGGCTTGGGCCCTCTGGCTGCAGCCACGAAGACAGCAGGGGATTAGCGGGGGTCGGACAGAGCACTGCCCACCAGGACAAGGAGTCAGCCCCCTCCCTGCCCACCCTACAGCTCCGAGGGGAGGGCGCGATGCTGACCTCCCTGTCCCCACACCCAGGAGCCCATCAACCCCAGAGCTACAAGTATGGGGCAAAAACTCATTGTGCTCAGCCCACTCTTACTGCAATGCATGGGGCAACCTGCAAGACATCCCCTTCTGACAGTTATGGCAGCTGCTGCATTAACTCAGAGCAAGCACTGAACCTCTGTCCTGCCAGACCCTGTGGGGCAGGGACCACAGTCCACCAAAGCACCCACACCCCACATGCTGCTCTGGAGCAGCTGCAGGAGGGGGATTTGCTCAAAGGTGTGCCCCAGCCAAGGGCGAGCCCTAAGCCAGCCCTGTGCGCCCTGCCCCACGCCCTGCAGCACTTACAGCCCCGTCCTCCTTCCCGGGTCTTTTCACAGCTAAGGCTTTGTCCTCGTCCTTAACCTGAAGGTCACAAAGGAGAGGGGAGTGTTTCAGCCCTCGAAGGTGCACTGCGGGGACAGCACATGGCCCCTCGTTGTGGCACTTTGGTGGGAGAGGGGGTGCAAAGCCTCAGCACAGAAATCTGCAGGATGGGGGGGTGGAGGGTGAAAGGCACAGCGTGGTTACAGCAAGCCCAAAGCAGGAGGGCTGCGCTGCAGCTGGAGAGTGGGGCGACTAATAGAGCCCCTCCACATCCCTGGTTGTGTTAGAGAGTAAGTTAGCGCTGGCGATGTGTTAGGGGTCATGTTAGGGGGTGCCTCAGTGCTGGGGGAGTTCCGGCCCCAGGAGCACCGCCACGGGTGTGATGGGTGCTGGGGAGCAGTGCGGGGTGCGAGCAACCACGAGCAACACTTCCCTTCTGCTCCCAGAACGCAAAGCGGGACGAGAAGGCCATGGCGATGTCTCATGGAGCCGCGGCCCTGGCTGGGGGAAAGAGGCAGAAGTGAGCGGGACGGGGCTGGGGATCTGGGGACCCTGAGCTGAGCCGGCCCTGTCCATAGGGAGCGCCTGGGGATGGGAACTCATTCTGCAAAAAAAGCCGCTTTGCTCACCCCCCAGCGCTGCACACAGCGCTGCAGCCCACGGCTGTAAGCAGATGCCGGGGTGAGCGCAGGGATATTTCTGCCCCGCGCACGCGCTCCGCACATCAGGGGTTATTCTGAGCCCAGCCCCGTGCCAGCAGCCGGGCAGCCCCCAAAGGGTCCCACCGCCCCCACACAGCGCCGCACCCCAACACCCAGCGGGGCCGACGCGGCTCTGCCCATCGGGGCGCCACAAAGAACTGCCCCAAAGCGCGGAGGAGCGCCCTGACCCATGTGGGACCGCAGCACCCTCACCTCAGCACCTGGGCCCCCTCCCACCCTCCTGAGCACAGCACTCCGGGCACAGAGGCCCCCTAACCCTCTTTTCCCCCCACGCACCTTCTCCAAGTGGCCCCGACAACGGGGTCCCCTCCCAGAAGCGGCCCCCGCTGCTGCCTCCACCCCACTAAGGGAGTGCCCCCCCCACTGCCCCGAGCTCCCCACCTTACCGCGGGGATACAGGGGGTGAGCGCGGCGCGAGGCGGTGGGTGAGGCTGGCGGTGGTGCGGGGACAGCTGGGCTGATAGGGCCACCCTAAAAATAGCCAAGGAATGCGAGGGCCCCGGCGGCGCGCGCAGCAGGCGGAGGGCGCACGGAGGGGGGGGACGGGAGGGCAGCGGGGCCTCTCCCCCGCTGCTGGAGGAAGTGATGTGGGCCCTGAGGCTGCTCGGGAAGCGTCCGGCCCCCGTCCCACTGCCCGCCCCTACAGTGCTGTGTTGAAGATCCTCATGGCACCGCACTGGGATGGCCTCGAGGAGTAATGCTGGGGACGGAGAGCCCTGAGCCCCGCAGGGTGGCACGGAGGGTTGTCCTCGTGCCAAACTGAGCTGCTGCGGCTGATCCCGGCACCACAGCACCAGTGAAAGTGCCCCAAACGGTGACAGGATGCACAATGGAGACGGCAAAACCAGGCACTGGGATGCCAGGAGGTATCACGGTAGTTCCTGTCCACCCTGGACATCAGATGTGCCCTGAGCCAAAACCACTGCTGCAGGAGACAGGCAGGTCGGAGCCACTTATGGGGTGAACACCCCCATCCCATGGCTGCCCCAAACATTATCCATACACCTCTCCTGGGTCATGCATTGGGGATGGCGATAGGGGTGGCACAGCAGAGCATGTCAGCAATGACATTGCTCTCCTCGGTGGCCGCCACGCTGTTATCAGCCCAAAGGTCATGGCCTGTCCTCCGACAATGGGACTGGGCTCTGACGTGTCTGGAAGTCGGTGCTGGTGCCTATGGGCTGCATCTGCCTCCATAGAAACCCACAGCCCAGCCACAATGCACCAACCCTACGGCCAAGGCATGGCACCAGTCCCCTCCCCGGGGTCTCTTGGGGACCCCTGCAGTGGGACAGCACTGTCCCCGTAGCAAAGGCAGAATAAATGGTAAGTGAGGAGCTTTTCAGGGAGGACGCAAGGAAATAAGGAGGAAGCAAGCACTTCTGGACATGGGTGCCCAAAGCCGGTGAGGGTACACGGGGTGTGCCGGCAGGGCCACGGATGCTTGTGGTCTGGCCGGATCGGGTGCGTTTCTGGAATATTTCTGCCCCACCAGAGCTGGACGGCGCATGCCTGCACCCTGCCTGAGGAATTTCACTGGCAAATAAATAAATAGGAGCCTGGAGCTGAGCCAGAGTGGTTGCCCAGCACCCAGAGCATGGCTGGCACCCCATAGTACAATGGGGTCTGCCCAGAGCCCCCCCAGGCATCACAGCCAGTGCCTCCTGTTCCTGGTCCCCACCATGGGAGTGGGCAGTGGGATGAGAGTGGCTCCTGGGTCCCTCCGTGGAGGGGTTAAACCCCACCACCTTCCCCGCTTCAGCCGGGGAGGGGCTACTGGAGCAACAGCCCAAAATATGTCTATAATTTCCTGTTTCAAAAAGGATCATTTTTATTT
Source organism: Chrysolophus pictus (assembly GCA_037305975.1). Classification (NCBI taxonomy): domain Eukaryota; kingdom Metazoa; phylum Chordata; class Aves; order Galliformes; family Phasianidae; genus Chrysolophus; species Chrysolophus pictus. The sequence continues at coordinate 6,161,295 of CM074594.1, forward strand.
AAATTAGGACCAGAAACATTCCAGGGAGCTTAGCTGGGCCTGGGGGAGCACTGGGCCTCCCTGCGTGCACCAGCACCTTGCACAGCCTCAGTGGGAGAGGGACACTGGCTGTGCCCATCCCAACCCCTGGCACTGCGGGTGGCACCTGCAAAGCAGTGGTGTGTCCCTGGTGTCCTCACTGCAGGACGAGGGACCCCACAGAGCTGCAGCTGCCAGGGAGGACACAGAACAGACCGGTGCAGAGCAGTGTGGACAGGGGGTGCCCATGCCCTGAGCTGGAGGAAAGGGCTGGGAAACACGGGGCACTGCTGGGAGCCCACAGAGCACAGTGCTGGCTGCAGCCCAGAGCCCGCCCCGGCTGCGCGGCATATCCTGCAGATAAGCAGCCATCTGTGGTCAGCGCACAGGACGGCTCCTTTCCAGGAACTGCTTCTGCCACGATTTATGCCTTAACCCCCTGCAGGCACCGACCCTGCAGCACCAGGCTCAGCTTGGTGCCTGCTAAATGGGAAGAGCTCTGCTGCCCGCAAGTGCTCACTATGCCAGCACCCACCGTGAGGCCACGTGCCACGCTTCTCCCTGCACCCCACACTCCAAGGGCACAGTGTTTCTTCCTCCCCCATCCCAGCCTGAGCACCATGCTCTCACTGCCACCGGCACACTGCCAGCCCCTACCCGTTGGCAGCAACTGTGCACCCGCACCAAGCTGGCGCGCTGCAGCATGGGGTGCCCCACAGCTCTGCATCACAGCCCACTGTGTGTGGGGTCCAACTCTGCAGGATCACAGCGTCCCAGGATGCCTAATGCCCACAGCAAGGTCAATGGAGCCGGCAGCACAGGGGGAAGATGTGGGTCACCCAGCCATTGAGTTTCTATTTATACAGCACCGACCGCACAGGCTGGGCTGTGCAAACCCTCTGCAGCTCCCTGTCCTGCACCGTCCCCATGAGACCTGGGGTTACAGCACGGAGAGGTTCCTGGCACTCCCGTCCTCTCACCCAGTGGGAAACAAAAGGATTTTCCCCGTACTCCTCCATGGGAAGGGAGGTGAGCAGTGCAGAGGGAGGCAGTGGGAAGATCTGCAGCACACACTGCTTCCTACATCCTGTGCCAACCCAGACACCTGCAGTGGGGACACCAGTACTCACATCCCATGCGGCACGGCGCGTCCCCTCGGCGCCCCGCAGCCAGCAGCGGCTCAACTCGCTCAGCTCCAGGATGGGCTGCACCTTCAGCTGCACCATCTCACCGGATTGCCGGATCATCTCCACGATCTCATCCCGTGTTTTGTTCTCCACGTTTTTCCCATTGATCTCCACCAAGCGATCGCCCGGCACCAATCCCAGTGCCAAATCCTTGGTGCCGGCGCCGGGTTCAGCAAAATGCACGACGCGGCGGTACACCTGGCCATCAGGGGCACAGTCCAGCATGGTGGTGCGGCGCAGCGAGAAGCCAAAATCGCCGGTATTGCGTCTCTGCAGCTCCAGCTGCCGAGGTGCTGGAGGCTGTGGGGGCACCAGGGCGGGCAGGCGCAGCTCTGCAGGAAACCTCTTGCTTACCAGCTCTGGGGGTCTGGAGAGCGTGGAGGGCACAGGAGGGGTGTGGGGATGCCCTTGGGGTGCGCCTTGCTTGGAGAGCTGAGCCTCCAGCGCGCGCACCTCCACCTGCGGGGAGGGGGCTGCTGAGTGCTCCGAGGGGGTGGAGGTCTCTGATGCGCTCTCATCGCGGCTCTTCTGTGAGAAGGAGAAGCGCTTAACGATCATCTGTGAGTTCTGCTTGGCCAAGGAGCCAAACTTGGCCGCCCGCTGCAGCACTGAGCCCTTGAAGTTGGCGTCGTCCACCTTGAGGTCGTCGCTGGAGCTGGCCGTGCTCAGGTGGCCCGAGTCCAGGATGACGCTGCCCCGGTTGCTGTCGGAGTCGATGTCGGTGAGGTGCAGATCAGAGCCACTGGCCACCTTGATGGGGATGGGGTTGGAGATCTCCAGCCGTGCCTTGGAGTCCCGCTTGGACGCACGGTTGAGGTTGAAGAAGCCCCTTCGCATGCTCATCTCCTCCAGGCTCTTGAGCTCGGCCGCTGACATCCGCTCCTTCTTTTCCTTCTTTTCTTTTTTCTCCTTCCTGGCCCCATCCTTCTCCTTGTCTTTCTTCATCAGGTTGAACATGGTGCTGCTGCTTGTGGCCCAGCCGCCTGCCTGTGGGACAACGCACAGACATGGTCAGACAGTGCATGGAAAACACTGACCCTAACGCACTCCCACGCTGCCATCCCATGCCCAGTGTGCCCCAAAACAAGCCCAGAACCTTGGCATGACCCCATGCACCTCTAGGGCACAACCTCATGCACCTCCAGGAATGGGGCAGTAAGAAATCCCCAAATCTGGCCACGTTCACAGTGGGGACAGTGGGAAGAGAGCCGCAGCACTCAGCCCCTGACTGAGCATTCTCTAACAACCCAGAACCTGTAAAATTGCATCGCTCTGAAGCACTGAAAAATGCCCAGTTTTAGCAGGGCACTGCACGTCCCATGAAGTTGTGTGACCTCCAGGAACAGTCGCTCTTTCACTTGGGCATCCCATGCGGGGGGAGGGCCCCAACCCATGGCAAAGCCATGCCACGGCCTCCCTCCTAGGCTCCCAGCTCAGCCCCAGGGCAACCACAGGGTCCCCACGCTGCCACCCACCACCCACCGACCTCCCTTGTGCTGTGGGTAAACAGGGCCATGGGTAAACAACCCCAAAACCAACCAGCCGGGTGGGAAAACAGCGAGGGACAGGCTGACATCTATATATAAACAGGGCAGGAAGCCACACCGCGCAGGAACTTAACCTCAGCACAAAGGACAACAGGAAAGCTCCCTGCGTTGGAAGCGCCTGCGGTGGAGCTCTCTGAGGGCGTCAGGAAAGTGGTTAGTACATCAGCAGCAGGACTATGGGCACCCAGTGAGCATGTGTGCTGTGCCGTGCCATGCTGTGCTATATGATGCTGGAAGAGCTGTGGCTCAGCTCCACTGAAGCATCACCACCCCCTGGGCCACCTCCCTGCAGTGGAATGTGTCCCCCGTTGCACCCAGCGGGACACAGGGCACAAAGCCATGAGCCCCACAGCCCCATCCCAGCATCTGCAGCAACAGATTGTGCAGCAAAGCTCCCCTGCACTGAGGACCAGGGGGTTACAGTGACAGCTCTGAGGTCTCGGTGCTGGCAGAGGGACAACCATGCACCCATCCCGGGTCACCCACTTGCTTGGGTGTCCCCAAGCAGCACGGCTCGGCCTTGGCACCCCAGGCTCACCCAGGGCGTGCAGGGACTGCCGGGACCCTCGCTTGGTGCCGCTGGGTGGCACAGCCGCAGGCAGGTGCCGCTGGGGCCCCAGGCGTCGCGCAGCTCTTTGTCCTCAGCGCTCCTCTCCCCCGCGCACACGCTGCCTGCCGGCCTTTGTATGCTCAGCAGCGGAGGGAACGGGCGGTAGGAGCTGCATGGCTAATGAGCCGGCACCGCCGACCAGCTGCACCGCTGCGTGCACCCAACGCAACCCGAGGTCACCGCCTGCTCCTGAATCACCCGACGCTCTGACCCCGCTCCCGATCCACTCACCCAGCGCTCTGCCTGCCTCGGCCCGAGCTCGCTCCGGGATTATCTGGGTGTGTTCGGGTGGCAGCGTGCTTGAGCTGTGACAAGGGTGGGAGAGGCGGCCGCCAGCGCCAGCTTCGCCCATGCACTGCATGCGAGGTGCTTGCTGTGATGTCCCCTGCGTGCTGACCCCAACGCGAGGTGACCCCCCGGCCCCCGAGGGTCTCTCCCCCCCTGTGAGCCCTACAGGTGCCCGGCAGAGAGGGAGGCACTCACTGGAACTCGGGGCCACTCCCCTCCACGCAATCTCGCCCGACGCGCTCCCGACGCAGGGACCTGCAGCACCAGTTTGCTGCCTGCCCTGTGGTGCCGGCGGTGGGAGCCCACGGCTGGCAGCCCTTTGGGGTCCCTGTGCTCCACTCGTGCTCTGTTTGGGGCTAGCAATGGAGACCCGCGCCACAGCTCCCAGCCTCCTCGCCGGATGCCAGCACGAGATTTCCGCACTCCAAGGAGATTTAGGGGTTTTCCAACCTCTGCACACTGCCTTGTGGACACCATCGCGATGCATCAGGAGGACAGCGTGCTGCCAGCCTTTGTCTGAAGTGGGATTTTGGGGCTTCCCATGCAGGAAGACAGCGACAGAGGTCACGGCTAGATGGGAAACACAGCCCTGTGCCTGATAGCTCCGATGCATCACCACGGGGTGTGTGCACCTGGCAACAAAGCAGGGCAACCGCACAACCTGGGCGTTACAAAACCCCACTGCCCAGTGCTGTGGGAAGGAAGGTCCAGGCTCAGGGACACACCATGCAACGGGTCACCAGCAGCACATGCCATTGCATGGTTTGTGCCCTCACAGCCCTGCTTTGCTATGTGCCTCCCAGCTGCAGCATGCCCCCCAGCAGGGCCCAGCCCACAGCACAGGGCTCGTCACCGGGCAAAGTCCAGTGCCGGCACAGCAATTACACCTGGCTCAGCCCAGGGCAGGGGGTGGGTCCATCCCCCACCACCGAGGTACCCCGTGGGTGCAGAGACTGGGTCCATGCCGTGAGCCCACGTTTTTCAGTGCTTGCCCTAAGCGTAGCTGAGGTGCTGGGTGACCAAACGATTTGCATCTCAGGGTTTGCCAGCTGCAAACCGCACTATTTCTGGACACGCGTCCTGCCAGCCCTCGCCCGCTCTATATATTGGTCCCCAGGCAAAATAACACGGGGACAAACCCCGCAGCAGTCGCAGCCCCGCCAGCCCCATCCTCATCCCAAAGCCGCCCCTCGGGCACCCCGCAGCACCCCCCCCGCTGCTGCTGGGTCGGGGAGAGATGGGCGAACGGCTTTAGTGTCATTCCCTAATGGTGCGGCGGGGTAAGGGGTTGGTGGCAGGCCAGAGAGGTGTGCAGGGAAGCACCCACGCATGGGGCACCCCCTGGGGACACAGCAGCCCCCCCAGTGGGTCACACCCCGGCGGGGTTCGGGGTGCGGCGCCCCAGCGAGGAGGGGGGGGACACAGCAACGCGGGCACCGCAGCACAACGGCGGCATTCGCAGCGCGGGGGGAGGAAACGCGCACGCGGGGACGCGCGCACACGCGCACAGCGTTGCGGCCCGGCCCGCGCGGGGGGTGCAGGCGCGGCGGCCCCGCCCCGGTGCCGGTGCCGGTGGAGGAGGCGGCGCGGTGCGGTGCGGTGCGGCGGGCACTCACCCGGCGGTGGCGGCGGAGCGGGGCCCGGCGGTGGCGGTGCGGTGCGGTGCGGAGGTGCCGGGCCCCGGCGGCGGCGGCGGCGGCGGCGGCGCGGGGCGGGGCGGGGCGGCTCCGCACCGGGGCGGGCACTGCCGGCTCTGCGCGCGCCGCCCGCTGCTCCGGGTGCGGCCCCGAACGGCGCTGCGCGGCGCGGGACGGGCGGGATGGGGCGGCACGGAGCGGCTCGGGATGGAACGGCGTGGGGGGGTGCGGGCTGCGGGCTGCGGGCGGGTGTCCGTGCTGACCGCAGCCGGCTCTGCGCGCACCGGCAACGCGCCCCGAGTGTGCGCGGTGCGTGTGCACGGGCCGTGATGTGCCCCCGGTGCACGCACACCCCCTGTGCACGCAGCCCCGCTTCTATGGACACCCGCTGGTTGCGCACACACAGAAGGGGCACCCTGCGGTGCGCACACCTGTTCACAACGTGGGTTGCACACGCACACCCCCGTGCCCGCGGTGAGATGCTTGCATGCTCACTTTGGCACACGCACACGCACGCGGTGTGCTCACATCGTCAGCACAGCGTACGGTGCAGTGCTGGAGTCCCTGCAGCTGGCAAAGGGAGCTGCTTTGGTGCTGGGGCAATGCGGCTGTGTGCTGCTGAGGCACTCCTTTTGGGAAGGGACCAGCAAGGAGCAGCGCTGTGATCCTGCGAGGGGAGGATCACCATCCCCGTGTGGGCATAAGGATGGAGCTGGAGGCCCTGGGATGCTGGGTGCCTGCAGACAGCACACGATCAGCAGTGAACACCTCCAGCAGTGAGCCATGAGCCCTTTGCTGTGCCCTTCCATTCATGTCAGAGGGATTTAAGCACAGCCCAAGCCCAGAAAGGCTGCAAAAAACCCAGGTGGCCCAGCCTGAGTACTGTAAGAGCTGTGAGGGAGCAGGGACCACCCCCCCGAGGATATCCCCCCCACCAGACAGCCACAGGGGAAAGCAGTGCGGCCAGCAGTCAGACCCTGCAGCCGCTACGCTCCCTTCTCACAGTGTGCAGGGGCTCCCGGAGCCTCACGCATCTCTGCATGGCTGCACAGCTCCATGGAACACAGCCTGGAGCCCAGCACATGCATGCGAGGTCCCACTGGATGCCACCAGCTCTCTCTGAGCACGGGTCTGTGTCAGCCATTGGCAAATCCCGCGCCGCACAGCATTCCAGGGAGAAACGGCCCCGTGCTGTGCTGGGGGGAGGCATCTGTTCCGCAGCACCACGGGGCTTTGCTAAATAGGTCACTGCTTTTTTTATAGTCTCCGGGATCTAGAAAAACCAGTTGTTCCAGACTGCCAGCGGACCTGAAAACGTGGCGGTGGCGGATCCCCAGGTGCTCTCACCGCCGTTCTCCCCGCTGTCCTCAGCCGAGAGGGTCACAGTGTGAGCGGGACGAGCGGCGGATCCCTGAGCAGCACAGCTGGGTGTGGCTGTGGAACAGGCAGAGGTGTTCGGGGCCGGCTGCCCGCCGCAGGCTGTTTGCGCTGTGGGTGCAGCCCTGCACACCGCTGCACGCCCGCATGCGCCGGCTGCAGGCCGCTGCTCGGGGTGAGCTCTCCCTCTAGCGGCACCCAGCTCCTGGCCAGCCTGCCAGCCCTGCGGGGCTGTGCCCAGCACATGGCTGGGGGCTGTGGGGTGCTGGGGCCGTGCTGCGGTCTGCAAAAGTGACAGCCTTGGGAGCGGTGGGACAACCCGCACAGCCAGCGTGCTGCCACGCAGCAGCAAAACCAGTGGCCTTGTTGTGGTCGGACCTCAGCGGTGCATCCCCACAGTTGTGCTCAATCGCCTTGACCCCATTGATGTAGGGGGCCACACACCACCCCAGTCCTGTCCCCAAAAGCAGGGGCATCCCAGCTCCCCGTGGGCACCGTCCCAGCCCTGCTGTGTCCCCGCAGGCCTCGCGCCAGGCTGGGCTGCATTCCGCGCTGACAGGGCGCTTTGTTTTGTGCCGAGCAGACAAAAGGGGCAGTCAGACGCGGGCGGCGCTTTGTGCTGGCGGCCATGAGCTGAGGCAGCAGCAGTCCTCACTGCCACGCTGCCTCCCAGCCCCAGCAGCCTGTCCTGCAGCAGCCATGCCACTCCCGGCCTGCACCCACCATGGCACCCCTGCCTGGTTGGGAAGGGGAGCCAGGGCCTGGTTGCCGTGGTTACCAGGAGGCTTTGGGCCTAGGTAGGCCTCACTGCCATAGTTACTGTGGGGCTTCAGACCCAGGTAGGCCTTGTTGCCATGGTTACTGTGGGGCTTCAGACCCAGGTAGGCCTCGTTGCCATGGTTACTGTGGGGCTTCAGACCCAGGTAGGCCTCGTTGCCATGGTTACTGTGGGGCTTCAGACCCAGGTAGGCCTCGTTGCCATGGTTACTGTGGGGCTTCAGACCCAGGTAGGCCTCGTTGCCATGGTTACTGTGGGGCTTCAGACCCAGGTAGGCCTCGTTGCCATGGTTACTGTGGGGCTTCAGACCCAGGTAGGCCTCGTTGCCATGGTTACTGTGGGGCTTCAGACCCAGGTAGGCCTCGTTGCCATGGTTACTGTGAGGCCTAGCGCCACTAAGGCCCGTGGTGGCCCTGCACCCCCACAAGCCTGGCATTATCTGTGGGCCCAGGGAGCGAGCAATGGGGACCAGAAGGCCCCGCAGCAGCTCCCACCACTGCCCCGCATCCCTCCTGTGGTGTGAGGAGGGCTGGAGGATACAACTACACCATGTTGTCCTCGCTGCCCCACAGCACACAGGGCAGGAGGACCCCAGACGGTGCCATGCTGCTTCCCACCTGCCCCCGGGCCAGGCCAGCCCCGTGACGGCGCGCTGCATTGCCCCTGGAAAATGCCAGAAGCGTCAAACTGTTGAGTCATTCGCGCCCAAGATTATCTGTACAAACAGCCGCCCCTGATTATTTTTGTTATGATCTTTTTTTTTTTTTCTTTTTTTCCTTTTATTTTTTTTTTTTCCCCCAAGAATGTAGCCCGGACCATGGGGATGAGCTGCTGAAATCTCCGGGGATCAGCAGGACAATGCCAGTGGGAGCATTGTGCTGACGGCTCTGCAAACGCTGGCACCGGCTCCGGGCCAGCAGCGCCCTATAAAAGCTGAGCCGCTGAAGTAGGCAGACATGACATGGGCGAAGCAGCTGTACCGCCTGAGCTAGGTGAGTCCTGGGGCTGACCTGCCCCATCCCAGCCCTGCTCGCCCCGCTGCTGCCTGGCGCAGCCCTTCCTCTGCCCGGTGGTAGGAGAGGTGCCCAGAGGGTGACACGTCCCCATTGGCACAGTGGGTGGCAGATAGCCCCGTAGCCAGGGGCAGATCCGCACCCAGCTGTGGCATGGCACCCTGTTGGCACCCCAGGTTGTGAACCGCGGCCATCCCGATGCTCCTGAGGAAGGAGTGCCCAAGGGAGGCACAAGAAAGGCAGGGATGGGAGCGGGGGTCTCACGGACCCCCCAGGGCACAAGGCAGGCTGTGGGAGGAGGGAGTCCCCCGCTGTGCTCCTTGGGCTGTTCTGCAGCTGGTGAGGGTCTCATTGGAAGCTATCAAGGGAGTGCTCTGCAGCATCAATTGGTTTTCCTTCCTTCTCCAGACACCTTTCCAGCAGCAAAGATGGCTCAGACAAACCCTCTGCCTGTCCCCATGGGCCCATGGAAGGTATGTCCTCGCACGCCCTGCATCTCAGGTGGGAGGTGGGGAACAGGTGAGGACAAAGCCAGTCCTCTCTGGCAGTCCTCTTTGCAGTGTCCTGGCCTCGCCATGCCCTGCCCTCACCAGAGGTGCTGTATTAGGCAGCTGTTTCCAAAAGCCAAGCACTGTCATTACCACCCCCTAAGGGTGAAGGCAGGCTGGATACAGGCCAGCAGGCATGAGAGCTATGAAGGTGGCAGTGGGTATGGAGAGCAGCCTTGAGGGTGCCGGGGTTAAGACAGCTCCGGCACCATGGCCAGTTCATGTAGGGAACGAAGAGGGAGAGGAAAATCACAGATAAGTGGGCAGAACCCCACTGAAACATGGAAAGGATGGCATCAACCACAGCCCCAGGGAATCCCCCCTCGCCCTTTTCCCGTTAATCCTCTTTGCCCTAGAGCGTTCGGAGCAGAGGCCGCGAGAACCGCCAGCCACAGCCCTGCCACCTGCCCGTCCCAGAAGGGCTCCACTCCTCTCTCCGGACGGTGCTGCTGCCCCAGGAACTGACCTTAGGGGTGAGCAGGAGCAGAGCGGGGCTGGCGTGCGGCTCCCCGACAGCAGGCAGGGAGTGCGGGGCCAGCGGTGCAGGGATGCACGAGGTGCAGGGGCTGCAAACCAGCCCAGAGGTGTGCCCAGCACATCCCAGAGCAGTGCCCGGTACTCCTCCCTGGATGGAGCATGAACCCATCTCAAAGAGGTGCTGAACTCCCCTGGGACCACTGCCGCGCTGTTCCCGACTGGGCAGCTCCTTCTCTGTTCCAGATCACTGTGTACGACCAAGAAAACTTCCAGGGCAAGAGGATGGAGTTCACCTCGGCCTGTCCAAACATCATGGAGTGTGGTTTCGACAACATCCGCTCCCTAAAGGTGGAATGTGGCGCGTGAGTACCTGGTTCTGGTGGCATGAATGCTTTCCTCAGTGGGGGACTTGTGGGGTGAATGCAAGTGCAAACAGGGCCAGACAGGTTTACTCCACTAAGCTGGAGCCAGCACTCTAACCGGGGGAAGCCAGGCATGGGGATCCTATGCTGCCGGAGTAGGGCAGCCAGCTCTGGGCAGTGTCACAGGCACCGGGCATTCAGGGCCAGAGGACAGCAGCAATACCTTTGGCACCATCCAAACCCGCAGTCTGAGAGCAGCCAGGATTGCAGCTGTGTTGCACCCAGCATGGATGCTGCCTAAAAACACAGAGAGGATCAGTGCTTAGAGAGCTCTTGGCTGGTGAGTTCAGCCTGCTCCCCATTCATCCGTGTAACCCTGTGAAGCACTGCTTCAGAGCCCCATTTCTCACTCCAGGGCCCTGCTCTTTGCTCTTCCAGCACTATGTGACTCCCCCAGGCCAGACCTGAGTCTGCCTGCAGCTCGGGCTGAGCTGCCCCAGTCACTGTTAGGGTGTGGAGCAGAACCAGGCTTTTCCCTGCACGCAGGAATCCTCCCTATACCAGGCAAGACAGCTCCCGAGCTGCTCCGAGTTGCTGTGTGTAAGGAGCAGTCCTGGTGGCAAACATCCCGCTGGGGCTGGGGAAGCAGACAAGATAGATTTGCGCTGCTATATTTAGGATTTGTAATGCTAATGGGATTACCACAGCGTGTGTGCTCACGCAGTAATCAGCTCACTGCTCCAGTTGATGTGTTCGCACTCAGGCTGCTCACCTTGCTGACTGGGAGGCTGACTGCAGGGATGGGGCCAGGGCTGAACTTCGGTCCTCAAAGGAGGCGAGAAGTTCTCAACCCCCCCAGCATCTCACATACCATCTCTGAACAAGTGGGATGTACAGTGGTGTGCCATCCTCCTCCTGGCCCCTAGCTCAGCCTCTGCCTCCCTGCTAAGCTCAGCTGTAGCTGTCCCATCCCTAGTCCCTGTACTGCCACGATGAGTGTCCATCAGGTGGCAGCCACAGTGACACCCTTTCTGAGGGTTCTGCCCATGTCCAACACTGCTTTCCTTTCCTCCACCGCACCTGGGCTGGTGGGCAGATATCAGACCCCAATCCTCCTTGCACCTCCATCTGTGGCCTCAGTGGGAAGCCCTGGCAGCCCTTGCTCTGTTTTGTTTTGCAGCTGGGTTGGTTATGAGCACACTGGTTTCTGCGGGCAGCAGTTCATCCTGGAGAGGGGCGAGTACCCGCGCTGGGACGCCTGGAGCGGCAGCAATGCCTACCACATCGAACGCCTGATGTCCTTCCGCCCCGTCTGCTCTGCTGTGAGTGCCCGTGGGCAGCCCGGCTCCTGGCTTGGGTGGGTTGCAGGGCAGGAATTGCACCAGGCAGGGCAGGAGCTGCTCCAAGGTTTCTGTGCTGCAGCATCCTCTGTTACCCCAGCACGGAGCCAGGCAGGGCTCAGCAGCACTTTGCTAGGGGCAGCACGGCACTGCATAGCAGCTCCTGAACCCTCAATTTTCCGAGCCAGGAAACCCAGGCAGCATCCACTAGGACAAGGGAGTGCAGTTAGGAAGGGCAAACCTGCTAGGTCAGGGGCTCTGCGGGTGGTAGAGTCTTCAGGGTGGTCCTCGCTCTCCCCATGTCAGCAGGATTGGCCACAGCAGCCCCAGGAACCCCCAAACCGGGCTGTAGTGAGGGGAAGCCTTCCCTCAACCATTCAGCCCCGCTCACCTTCCCTTCTGCTGCTCTTCCGGCCCAGAATCACAAGGAATCCAAGATCACCGTCTATGAGAAGGACAACTTTATCGGCCGCCAGTGGGAGATCAGCGATGACTACCCCTCGCTCCAGGCCATGGGCTGGGCCAACAACGAAGTGGGCTCCATGAAGATCCCCTGCGGCGCGTAAGTGATGGGCACAGGGCCTGGGCTGAGCAGCGGGGACAAGCCAAGGCCGTCAGCACACAGTCCCGTGCCCCCTTCCTATCTCATTCCCTTACGGCTGCCTGACAACTCCATTTCTTGCAGCTGGGTTTGCTACCAGTACCCTGGGTACCGTGGCTACCAGTACGTCCTGGAGGCCGACCACCACGGGGGAGACTACAAGCACTGGAGAGAGTGGGGCTCGCACGCCCAGACCTCCCAGATCCAATCCATCAGGCGTATCCAGCAGTAGCTGCCTGGTGCCTGGCCCCACTTCTGAGCACATCTTTGCAAGGTTTCTAAAGCTCACCGGCTCCCTTTTGGTGCTAATAATCCCCTCCTGAAATAACAACCCCTTCTTGTACTGCAACTGCTTGATGGAACAACACTTCTAAACGGTACCAGCTGCCACAACTGCCAATAAATAAATGTGACTGAAAGAAAAAGATAAAACGGCCTGATGGGTGTTTCCTATTGCGCGTTGAGGTCACATGTCCCATCCTGCCCCATGCCCTGCACTCACAGCCCCACAGCCATGGGCACTGTGTGTTCCCTGTGCCCCAGGACCAGGGGATGCTCCCTCGGAGTGCAAAAAGAGACACGCCGACACCCATAAACTTTAAATTTTTTATTCAATGATTTACATCACTTATTGTCCATCTTAACGTATTCGATCTACACAATTTTTTTTTTTCCTGATAAAATAATAAAATTTGGATAAATTTTGAAGACCTGTTGGTGCAGAATAAACAAAATTCAGGTAACTTTTTTTTTCCTTTTGATTATTTTTTAAAACATTTAGTGTGAAGTATGACATCATTGGTAAAGATACATCATGCCATTACAGCTCATGGACATTCCCTATCCTTACAGTCCGTGACACCACCTGCCCCAGACGCAGCTCAGCAGGTCGCACGCTCACTCCTACTGCTGCCCTCTCACCACTGGGAAAATGATCCCGTTTCAGCTGGGCACACTGAGTGTGTGAACCCATTCAAACAGACCGGGAAGGGGAGAAGAAAACAAAACTGACCTTGACTGTTTCAACGTGGACAACAAAGAGGGGCTGCCCCTCTCCGGGGTCAGAGTAACTCAGCTCCAGAGCAGGTAGAGCACAACCCCTCATGGTTTTAACATGGGGAACTGAAGGATGTGAGAGCTACGGGCAGGGCAGGAGGGTCTGAGCCGGGCCCTGCTCCGTTCCACAGCTCTCTACACTGCTGCTAACACTGAAGTATCTGGGGAGGGGGAGAGAGGGGCATCTGTCCCCCCAGTAAACAAGTCGAGGCCCTTCGGAAGCATGCAAGCTACCGAAGGTGTGTAAGTACACGTGTGATGGTAGATAGAAAAGCAGCCCTGTTTGGTATGAAAAAAGCCATCAAGTTAGTACAGGTTTCTGCCACGGCGGAGGGAATGTAAGGAGAAAGGTGCCGGGGTCCTCCTCCCAACTCCAGCCTTCCCCACAGGGGGCTCAGCAACACGCCTGCAGAGCTGGCGCCTGCAGCCCAACACACGTCACTCACGAGAACAAAACCAGAGCAGCTCTTACCCAGCACTGCACACACACAGCCCTCACTGCAGCACAGAACCCTGCGTGTGTGCCGGGGCAGAGGGCTGCCACGTGCCCAGAGCCCACAGTGCTCCATGCCCTCCTCTGGCACAAGGGCACCATGCAGAGACACGGAGCACGCGTTGACCCGGAGCATGCCCAGCAAGCCAGCTCACCCCTCTCCCTCCAATTACTAAAGTAGGCTCTTTAAAATAAAAAAATAATATATATTTATATAGATATACAGAGAGACAGAAAAAGCAAAGAGAGACAGGCTACTGAACTCAAGAAGCGCCAGTTTTCTGCTACGCTGTCAGCAAAGAGCTGTCACCTTGCATCATGCCCTCCGTGGTAGGAAGATAACGCAGGCAACGACAGCATGGGAATGCAAAGAGGGCAGATAAGTCACTTCTGGTAATGAGACACAAATTAAACTTTCAAAACATGTGCATAGCTTTATTCATCTGCTTCAAACGAACCTTTTCACGGAGCTTCAGCGAAACCCGAGTGTGCAAAATGCATTTCTAAAAAATAACGCAAGCAAGCTTTCACATTGACAGTGGCAGAAGTACAGAGAGACTGAGGGAGAGCACATGGGAGGGTGAGGAGAGAGATGAAGGAACAGGAATTGCACAGCTTCACATCCCAAGTCACCGACTGCACGCTCCGCATCTCTGCTTGGGCAACGCACGCGCATTAATTTTTCCTTTAAGAAAAAAAAAAAAAAAAAAAGGGCAAAAGAACCCCCCAGTAACACGAACCACAACGTGGAAGGGAGCAAAGCCCCGTGCCACGGGGATCCTGGTGGCCGCAGAGAACCTCGAGCCCAAAGAAGGGCTGGTTTTGGACCTCTGCTCGTTTCTGTCTGCAGAACAGCAAAGCAGATCCTCTTCCTCCTGCCCCGGTCCCCTCAGAAGCCGCACCAACAGGTCGTGTTTGGGAGGACACGTCCCAGCTGTAGGACAGCCTCCTCCGCAGCCCCACGCCGTGGCTGAGCACACACACAAGGCACGTCTGGGATATGCACACACCTGGGTGTGGGAGAGAGCAAACGCTGGGCAAAAGACAGCGCCGACAGAGGGAAATTGTGGTTTTTGTAACCCCAAAGCGCTGTTCCTGTGCTCCTTCCGACCCTCCCGGCTCTTCCCTTACACCAGGGCTCCTGTGAGGATCTCCATAGCATCAAGCTCTCCATGCCCGAAGTCCTGTGCACCCTCCCTGGGCAGGAGGCCGTGTGGTCTGAGCATCACTGCTTTGCTTCTGGTCGACTTCACATTGGGTACAGCATTAAAAAGATATAGATACATATATATTTATATGTTTTTGTTTTTTTTTTCAGAGATGAGCGATCTCCTCCCAAAGATGCATTCAAACAGAGGACGAAATACTAGAAGTGGCAATGAGACACGAGCTCATTGAGATTTCAGACCTTGCGGGGCATCATCCCCACATCACCAGCAGGCAGGAAGGAGGAGTTGGGATGGCGCAACCCTTCCAATAGCAGCTTGAGAAGAGGAAGGAGAGAGAGAAAAGCACAGTGTTCTTCCAAGGTCAGAGCTCTCCTTTGCTTTGCGTTTGCATAGAAATCCCCGTGGGTCAGCACCAGGGTCGGGCCGTGGGGGGGCTGTGTTACAGGAGGGGTCGGCTCTCCTCGGGGAGCTCAGGGGACCAAAGTGCATCACACAGTCTGGATTTTCGGGGTTACGAATAGCAGCAGCAGCATCAATCCGCGGGGGTTGGAGACTCACTCTCAAACGCAGCAACACAATGAAATGTCTTCGAGGGAGGTGGAAGGAGGGTCCTTCTCAAAAGGATAACGTGAAAATCAGACTATTCCATACAGACAACGAGGAGACCAACCGAAAATTAAAGACGCGTCATCTTATTTACATTAAAAACAACCCAACAACATCCTCGTTAAAATACCTTAACGACACCTAAGCAAAAAAACAAAACGTATTTTAAGAATAAAGCCCAAACTCCTAAAGCAGTATCCATTTTTGGAACCCTTATTTAGCACCTGAGGAAAGACCGTCTGGAAAGCAGTTTCTTCTTGTTTTTCTCTTAAGAAAAAACAGTACTGGTACTTCTGCTCCACGCTCACACATTCGCAGTACACCAGTTTCATACCACAGGAAGAAATGAACTAACGTTTTTTGTCTTTTTTTTTTTGTATTTTTTTTTTTTGGTAATTTTTTTTTTAATTTTTTTTTTTAATTTTTTTTTAATTTTTTTTTTTTTAAAGATAACTCTACTCGTTACTAAGGCTGTAAGAAAAGGGACACCGCTATCCTACAAAATGGCTTTAGAGCTCTGGACGCAGCCACACGAAGCTTTCTGATTAACAGTCGAGATCGATGCAGCTCGGCAGCCCCCAAAGCACGGGGGTCCCATGGCCTTACCCTGTGTGCGATACGGATTGTGCAAATTCCTAAAGCTCTGGGATCTCTGGCCGATGGAGCAGATGGGGCTCTTCTGCTCCCTTCCCCTCGCTTCTCTGCGCCGTGTTTTGCAGGTGCGAAGGCAGAAACCTTGTTGTCGTGCTGGCCAAAGCTGCGGGGCTCCTTCCTCAGCCACCTCCTAGCCTCACGCCTCCATCTGAAGTTTTGTAGCAGCTTCACGTTGGGTTCAGCCTCGTTCTCTCCCCTCCTGACCTCAGCCACCTTCCTTGTAAGCAGCCTCTATGCAGAAACAAACGGCTGTGCACACAGGTCTCCAGGACAGTCCTCCAGCAGCAGTGTGCTGAAAACACCAAACTGAGAGCAAAATCACACGCGGCAAAGCTCCTGGCTACGAGCATCAGTGCTCCACGCAGCTCCACGTTGGGGGGAAAGGATGCTCCGTGCCAAGGTGATGCTCTCCTCAAGGTGAAAAGCACGCGTTACAGACTTAATCTTGAGGATAACATTTTTTCCTGCCTTGGCTGAGCCAGCTGGTGCTCCCCTGTTGGCCATCACAGAGCAGCACGGCTGGGATCCAGCAGGAATTGGTTTCTGCTGCATTCCAAAGCTCACAGCAGCTGGGAAAGGCAGACAGCAGGGCTGACGGGACAGAAAGGGTGACGGTGAGCAACAGAGCCACGTGCTGGAGCCGACCACGCTATCACACACATCCCAGAAACTGAAGATTTTGGATTTCACAGATAACGGAGGAGGGTTTAAAACAACCAACCCAACCGAACCTCAACGCCACCGCGTTGCTGACCCAGCAAACAGGCAGGAAAACGGGGCGCCCAGGGGCTGCAGTTGTGCTGCTGCTGGAGGAGCAGCTCTGAGCCCTTCCCCGAGCCACCAACACCGAGTTTGGAGACCATTTAATGGCACGGAACCAAGACTTTGCCCAACGGACACCTGCAGGACCTGCTGGAGACGTGGGGAATCACCAAGCTCCAGTGGGCACCAGAGAACCCACACGTCTGTACGCTGCTCACAGCAATAAGAAACCTTGCAACGGGTGGAAAGGGAGAACAGAGAAGTGAAAGCAGCCCTAACCTGAACCAATACCCTCATCGCTACAAGAAGGAGGTCACCACCTCACCCTTAGAGCCGCTTTCCAACACTACGCGTACATAAGGGTTTTAAAACTCACTCTGCTCAGTGTAACAAAAGCAATGGCACAAATAAACACGCGCTCATGTGATGCCAGCACCCGCAGCCCCAGCCCCACGAGCGCTCGCCCCACTGGGCTGTATTTGGTTTATGCTACAGTACTAAGACTCGGAATCCAACCGACCGACCGACTCAGCAGTAACGCTTCAGCATTATTTCAATGCGCTAAAATTAGTCACAGCTCAATTTTTTTTTTTTCCTCAATTTTCCTTTTTTTTTTTTTTTTTTTTCCTCTTTTTTAAACGTTTACACGAAAATAATCAGAAAACAGATTAAATCTTAAGATATTTTTAATAAGTGCTCAGCAAAGAATTGTGTGAGGACAAAGGGAGGACTGCAGATGGGCAGGGCGAGTTACACAAAGCACAGAGGGAGCTCCCTCCACGGCCCTGCACGGCTCGGGGCAATGCCTGCCTGCCCCACGGCCCTTCATCAGCAAACCAGAGCTGCAAGAGCTCAAAGAGGAGCTCCTATCTGCCTAGTGCCCAGCAGGTGCTGGGAGGACAGCCGGACAACCAGAGGGGTGGTAGGAGAGAGGATGATCAGGGATACAGCAGGAAAGGTGGTGGTTGTGCATCAGAACCACCAACAGCACGGGGCCAAGAGAGAAGATGTCAGAAGAACCCAACCAACCCAACACAACTCAATGGCACCCAACGCAACTCAACGCAACTCAACGTAACCCAACGCAACTCAACCCAACCAACCCAATGCTGGGCCCATGCTTCTTTCTGGGCTTCTACCCAGAAGGCAGATGGGGCTGGGGTACGGGGCCACACGCATGTATTTATTTCTAGGCTCGACGCCCCAGGGAGCAAAACAGGTCTTGGTTTTGTGTTTTTTAATGGAACCCAGCCCTTAAGGCGACAAGTGACTACACAAGGCAAATAAATACACAGCAGAGCCTTAAAGCCAGTGAAACAAACTGGAAGCTTTGCAAACAGCCTTTGCAAACACTTTGCTTTTCATTTCGTAAATAATAATAATAATAATAATAATAAAAGATTTATTCTACCTTACCCCTCCCAGCCCCATTATCCAGTTTGTTCAACGCTTTAAAGCTCAGGAAAGCCCCGGCCCTTTTGCAGCAGGGCCAGAAGCAATTCCCACTTTTGGCAAGCATTTGGGAGACTCAACAGAATTGGAATAGGAACAGAGGAGGACTGGATGCAGGGCACACCTGTAAACATGTTGTACATCCGCAAGTCACACACACCCGCAAAGGTGATACAGGTTAGAGGTGAAACAGAACTATTTGCGACTGGCCAACCACAAATTTCAGACCTTGGACTGGTACAGAACATCACTACTATACAGCACCATACCGGGGTACGGCACTCCATAGCACTCGATACATGAACGGAGTAGGCAATCCGGAGTCAAACTTGTAAAACGAAGCATTGCAGAAAGCTAGCCATCTTACAAAAGGTACAGAATTCAGTTCCATCGTCCCACCCTGACCTCAGCGCTTCATCCAGGAACAATCTCATTAAAAGAGCAAAAACAATTAAAAACAAACAAACAACACATGCTACGTACTGATAGTTCAAAACAAAACGAAACCAAAGCGGCTCAATCTAAGCACAGGGGGTCGGCAAAAGCTTTGGGCTTCTCTGCTTCCTGTAATGCCCCCGGGGATCCAGACTGGTTGGAGAAGAACCCATTGGCTGCCCTCAGTTGGACCCAGGGCACTTTTTTCCATCTTTCCACCTTCACCAACCCAGGAACCACCAGCCGTGCTGCGATGGGACAGAGCGGGTTGCATGGCACCACTGCCTGAAAGCTCTCCTTCTGGTTGGATTTTTTTTTTTTTTCCTTCCTTTTTCCTTTTTTTTTTTTTTTTTTTTTTAATTAATTATTTTCATTCCTAAGTCCTCCTTTTTTTTTTTTTTTTTTTTTTTTGGTAATAAAATATATTTTTATTAAGAGATCATTAGAAGCAGAGCCCGGAAATACACAGACTACATTAAAATATAAAAGACCATTTCCAAGGGCAGGTGCAGGAAGCCCAGCCGTTGGCGTTCTATGGACAAACTGAGAAGGATTCAAATTCCCATTTTTCCTTTTTTTTTTTTTTTTTTTTTTTTCCATTTTTCAATTTATAAGAGAACAGAACAAAACCAAACCATTTTTGTAAGGGTGAGTGTTAGCAGAACTCGATTCCATTTCAGTTTTATCGATGAAAATGGGAAAAAAAATCCAGCATATTTAGTGTTAGGAGACAGACACAGCAAATATGAAGCACCTACGGTTGAAAGCAAGAGATTTTTTTTTTTTCCTTTTTTTTTTTTTTTTTTTTTTTTTTTTTTGCTCCCAGTTCTACGATGCCATTAAACAATGGGAACAGCGGTGTTTGTTGGTTTGTTTTTTTTTTTTTTCCTATTTTTTTTTTTTTTTAAACCATATTAAATGCCTAAACCAATTACTCAGTTTTCAACGTTGCCTTTTTAGAACAGAACAACTCCTCAGTTGCAATTAGTCCAACGTGTAACCGGAGCCAGGTCAACGGTGTGACTTCACCATGCATCCCAGAACTGCGGTGTGACCGTTTCCCCCCCCAAAAAATGATGCTTTAAGACAATTTTCCCAGAACAGGGCCGGCTGCTTTACTCCTGGCAGAACATGCGTTCAGATTTCTCTGGGAAAACAAAAAAGAAAAAAAAGAAGAAAAAAAAAAAAAGACAAAAGAGAGGAAAAAAAAAAAAGTCTGCGAACTTTGAGTGTTTCTTCAGCGTTCAATGGAAAACAAAACAAGGAAAAAAAGATAAAACAACGACAACAACAAAAGAAAACAACCCAAGAAGAGGAAGGGGAGATGAAGGATGGCGGATCATCCTGGTTTCTCTGTTAGTGTGTCATTACAGTCACAGAACAAGAGACAGAGACCTCGTCAAGTGGAAATGCCTCTCCAGTGGGTTGTGCTGCCCATGCAGACGACAGCGGGGACTTTAGAACCGGGCTGGCAAATTGAGTCTGTGTTCATTAATCACTTGCATTCACTCTTCGAACAAAACAAAACAAAACAAAAATAATGAACAACAACAACAAAAAAGAATTCTATTCAGTACCGGAGATTAAATAATCACGTCTGTAGTCTCGTTGAAATAAATTTTCCGATTCCTTAAGAAGTCTAATTACTTTCAGTCGCCATTTTTAAATAACTATATTATATATTTGTATATATTATCCTGTGATTCTAATTACGGTTCCTCTGCTGCACTGAAGATTTAGAAGGAGCATAAAAGCCTTTTGTCCCCCACGGACAGCACAAATGCTGCAGAAAGGTTATAACAGGCAGTCTTGTCTTGCTACCTTCATTGATCCGGGTGATCCATGGCTTCGTCGTAGGTGATTATCCTTTTGGGATCTGGGAAAAAAGAACAAAACCCTCAGTTTCTGACAAGCCCCTTCCAGGACCGGAGCACAGGGCCTCCTGCATCCTCCCCACGAGCTGTTTGCAGATGAACCAGGGGGAGGTACGGAATCTAATGCTGATCCTTGAGCCCAACAGCAGAAACACGGAATGATGACAGCACACACACGCAGCAGACTCGTTTCAATTGCTTTCTTTAGGCTCCCAGCACCGCTGCCTGTCCCGGCCCTGAGACCCAGCACGGATAAACCCAAGGAGATGCGAGCAGCACAACGCACTGCTGGGCAGCCACACGAGCAGCAGGGGATGGGGCGGCCATCGTTCCCTCCCATATCCTTACCTTGCTTCTGCAAATTCCAAACCGCTTCCATTTCTGCGGAGACAAAACAAGAAGGCCATTACTGCACACATCCACGCACCAGCAGAGCCCACCCCAAGCCTCAGCCCAGCAGCACCTCCCCAAAAGCCAGCAGGACCCAAAGAATCCAGCAGCAAAAGGCACGGCTGCAACGCGGTCTTATGGCATCAGATGACCAAACTCAGCACCAGCACTGCCTCAAAGCCCAACCCAGGGTGCAGAGCTGGGATTTGTTGCTCTATGGTGCAGAAACCCAAAACGGCCCCGAAGTTCTTGCAGAAGGAACACGTGCCTTCGTTTACCTACAGAACAACGAGGAGGTAAACGCTCTCCTCATTCACATGGAGACACAACAGAAAGCTGTTCCGTTCACATTAAGCCCCTACCAAATTGTCACAATGAGCCTTCAGGGACCTATCCAAAATAACGACAGTTAGCCGCTATCAGACTGCATTTACGAGCAGGAATATTTATGAAGACACCAACTGCAGCCCGTGCTCAAGTCAAGGAGAAGGCGCTGCAGAAGAAGAGCATTTAGCAGGAGCTGCAGGAAGGATCCCCACGGCCTCCCCCTCTGCCAGAGGGAGCACGGAACACATTGATCAAACAGTGCCACGCTCTGCCTGGGGGCAAGAGCACAGCAAGGCAGTGGGTGAGCTAACAGCCACGGAGGGAAGGGAAAGTCCTCAGCCTGGGGTGCGGGCTGCCCAGCTGTAAGACAAACCAGCCCTAAGACCACCTCCAGCTGCACCCATTCACCATGAAGCTGGGTGCGTTGTGTCCCAAATATCACCAGTTCTGCAGCTCTCCCCAGAGGCAGAGCTCAGCCAAATTCTGGCTCCCCAGCATCGGGACAGCGGGGAGCATAAAACTCAGAGCCCATTGCTGCATCTTAATGCCAGAGCTGCTCTCTTTTGGTCCATCAGGAACCACAAAAATGAACTGCTTATTTAACAACACGCAGCGAGGTGCTACCAGACCCCAACAACAGCCTCAATGTCAGAATCCTGTAGTCTATCGGTGAGAAACAAACCTTTTTCAGGCTTCAATCTTCCTCTGAATGAGGCAGGAATGTCCCGCGCATCCCAAGGACTGGATGGCAGCTGGAGGTGCTTGGCCTGACCCATTCCTAAACAAAACACCTGGCTGACAGAGCAGCACGCTCCCTTCCTGGCAAGCTGCAGCCTGGAGGACACCAGCCTCAACCTCCTGCCCAACCTGGCAGCACAGCCAGCTCTATTGGGAGCCAGGGTGGAACGAGGTGACCTCCAACACAGGGCAGGCAGCCCAGCAGCACCCACCTGCAGGTACCAGAGCCACCTCTCCCTGGCACCATCCCTGGAACAAAGGGGCTGCAGAGGGCTTTGATGTCAGGAGCACTGCAGCAAGATTCCTCCCAGGCCAATAAACTTTATAGCTGGGTTGGTACATAACCTTGGAGGGGAAAGAAGTCTGCGTGATAACTTGCTTGGACAGGCACCCGGATTTACATTTCCCTCACCAGGCAGAATGCTCCTACAAACGAAAGTCCCCGTGCTGTGCTCTGGTGGAAGCTCTTCACTGTCACAAACCCAGCACGCAAACCGACAACTTTACCCAAATTGAACAGCTTAAAAATAACCAACAGGGACCGTCCTCACCTGGGTTCTCACTACCTGCAATGTGCAACCATTAACTTTGGGGATTCCCAGGAAACAAAGCAAAGATTCAACATTCGATGCCACGCAGCCTGACGCTGGGCAGTAGCTCTGCCAACTGGAAAAAGCAGAGCCTTGAAGAATTACATCAGCTTCTGCCCCGCAGCACATCAGCAACCAACTGAGCCCTCACCCTTCCCACTGAGGGGGAAGGAAACCGAGGCTCATCCCCCCCCCCCCCCCGATGCAGAGGCTGGGAACTGCTGAATTCACAGCGCTGCTGCTTCTTCTGACCCAGTTCCCCATTCCGCCGCACGTCACTCCGCTGCCCCTCGCTCTATTTTGCACGCTGCTCCCCTGCTTCTTCGTGTGAGCAGGATCAAAGCAGGGCAGGCAGAAACATGGGGCAAGGCAGGAGGAAAACAGCTGCAGCTTCCTCTGTCTTCCACTTACACTGGTTTTGCTGCCGTGCAGCTGGAGCAGAGTTTGCCTGCCCTCCGTGGGCAGCGTTCTCTGGAAGGAGAGGACCAAACCACCTGTTTGCATCAGCCCCAAAACGAGGATCTGAGCAACGCCACACTGGGACAAAGCTTCAGTTCTACCCTGGGGGGCGGCGGGCGGGGGGAACGGAGCCCATAAGCGACAGCATCACCCCCACCGGTCCTCGTGGGCTCCCATCAGAAGCTCACAGCCCTGCCCTCCAGCCAGACCGCAGCTCCAGCAGCACGGAACTAACTCACATCCACCTCGCTACGCTGGGCACGGCACCAGCCAGCAGCACGTGCTGCCAGTGAGGGCAGTGCCCTGAAGGGCCGCGTGCTCCGGGTGGGCAGATCAGATGGCTGTGGGAAAAGGGAAGCGCAGAGCAGGAGTGCAGAGGAAGCACCACAAAATGCAGCCAAGAGCAGAACACGAGTGTGCACCAGCTGCCTTGCCAGGGGGTCTGCAGTGCCCCTGGGGGAGGCAGCCTGGGCACATAGCAGCCCGCTCCCCATAGCTGATGTGCAGGCCAAGATGAGGATCCACACGAGCTGACCGCAGGTACCAGGCGGGCTGCAGTGCTGCAGCTGCTGTGCCAAGCTCAGCGCTCACACCCCGAGTCCCACCCTGTCACCACGGGCAGCCCACACTTCGTGGAGCTCAGGGCAGGTGCTCTCTGCTCACCCCGTCCTTGCCCCACACAACCATAACCCTGCAGGGAGGGCAGATTTGGAGATCAAACCACTGAGACTTTGCTCGAAACCAAACAGATCAATTTGGAGAGGGAGGATTTCGCCCTTCTCTTGAAATCCAAAGCAAACAAAGTGAGGACAGATACCCACAGCCCAGAGCAGGGAGGAGGGCACTGCAGCTTGTGCAGATCGGTGCGTGGAACTGTTCCCTCCTCCTGCACAGGGACTTGAGGGGACCTCAGGAAAGCAGCCCCAGATGAATGGGAAACAGCGTGGGAATGAACTGCCTGCAAGCTGTGCCTCAGCAACTGTGGGCCAAATCTTTGGTACCTTGTGACAGCCAGGCACCTGCACAGCTCTGCTCCCAAGGCTGTGGCCACAAAGAAAGAATGGGGATTTCCCTTCAGCACAGGGCAGGGGAAGCTGCTGATCCTCCCCAAAACCAAACTGAGTCCTCAGCAAACACCAAAATGCAACGTTTGGCATCGCTGCAGGTGCTCTCAAACCTTCATCGCCCCACGCTCTGTAAGCCAGCAGCTCCTGGACACCAAGAAGGAGAAAGATGAGCTCAGGCTGCCACAGCAGCCCTGTGCTAATGACACAGTGCTGCTCAGAAACACCCAGAGCAGAGGAAAAGGAAAGAGCAGAGAGCAGAGTTTTAAGAGGTGATTTAGGTATCCAATCCTGCCAGTGCATGTAATTAACCTCTGTGCTCAGAAGGAATAAGCAGAGCCAAGCTTTGAAGTTAACACCTCCTTAAGAGGACATGGGAAGGGAGTGTTCTTTATTTTCCTGTTGTTACTATTGTTTTACTGGGGTCTTTCACGCAGCGAGCGAGAAGGGGACAGACAGGGCAGCTTCTGCACAGGAAAGTGCAGGCAGGCTAATAGAGACAAACCAAAGCGTCGATAAAGCAGCAAACTTAGTAAGAGAACTGGAGCAGGGAACCTGGCTCCCCAACACCAAGCAAGGACCAGCAGCTGTGAGAGCTCCAGCTTATGGGGCTGGGACCAGAGGTGAAGCAGAAAGGAAACCACCCTGCAGGCTTCGCTCTGCCCTGTTTGCTGCATCCGTGCTGTACTTCAGTCACTGCAGTCTGAAAGGACTACAAAGGGGCTCCATGAAAGCAGTAGCATCATCTGAAAGATGCGCCCTACAAAGGAAGGGAGGGAATTCAATCTGCAGCTTACAGAAGAGGTGAGGGGCGGAGATTCGCCGTGCTGTTGCCACAGTACTTTTAGAAGGATGGGGAAAAGGTGAGGGGCGGGGAGGGCTACAAAAATAAATAAATAAAAGCAAGAAATCAATCACACCATGAGAAGGGGGAGACGCACAGGAATTATTTTCCTCCCTTTAAAGCCACGATCTCACGGCCCCATCTGCCCTGGGGTGGCAGAGGTGTGAGCACACAGTGCTTGGTGCCAGGGGAGCTGCAGCAGAGCCCACACATCCAGCTCCTCCTGGTGCTCAGGGACACCTGCTTGGTCCATAGGGACTAAAAGCAAGAAGAGACCAGCGGCCGATCGCCAACCCAACCAACTGCCCATCGCAACAGAGAAACGAGCAGCTCCTAGCGCAAACGGAACAGCTTTTCGAGTCACTTTGCCAAGCTGTGGCTGCCACTTGGGCAACCAAAAGCTCCTTTCCAAAACAATCGGAAGCGCTGTAAGAGAGATATCACGTTATTACATTGCACTGATAGAGGGAGAAAGGAGAAGAGGAGAACAGAGCACGCCCTTAGGTAGCGAGCGAAGCCATTACCTTTAGTGTGATATTTAACAGCAGCACTCAGGTCAAAAGAACCCCAGCTATCTTTCCTTTCTAGGCCTCTCTGGTACCCCTGTTCTTTGGCGGAGCTTAACAAATTGTTCGTGGGAGAGGCCAGAGGGTTCTCTACTTCATAGTCTTTTGAAAGAAACACTAAAGCACCTTGGCTGCCGGCGTCTGCCTTTTGCAGCTCGCCGGTGTGATGCGACTCCAGGGCTGCACCGCCGCCCTCCCCAGCAGTCCCAGGCTTTGGGGCGGTGCTGAGCGCTGGGGATGGGTTAGTCCGTTTGTCCAGCTCGTACGCCTTGGGGAACACGGGCTGCTCAGCTCCCGAGGGAATGATTTCAGCACACTGCGAAACCAACGCGGCGGGATATTCCCCCTGAAACGTCACTTCCATCAACTGGCTGTCGGCAGATTTCCCCACCGCAGTCTCGGGGCCGGCGCTGGGCTCGTTGATGAACGACAAACCCCACTGGTTCTGGAAGATATCTCCCAGGTTCTGCTGATTGGTCTGCGATGGGAAATCGACTTGAGCCGTACCCAGCAGCACGGTTTGCATATTGGAAGGGTAGATAAAAAGGTTGGATTTCTTCTGCTCCAGAGCCGCCGGGGCTGCGCCGACGTCCGGGGGCACCGCATCGGTGGGGGTGGGAGGGACAGCAGCAGCAGCGGCGGCGGCGGAGGTGAGCAGGGGCTGAGCGCCCGCGGGGTACACAGTGCCATCCGTCCCGGCCAGGATGGGCCCGTTGGAAAAGCTGGCAGAAGTGACAGACTTCATAGCAGACATGGGGACCTGGGACAGCCGGCTGGACGGCGGGGGCTGAGCTTCCCCGCCAGATGACGAAGACGACGACGATGAAGATGCAGATGGGGTCTGAGCCGCTTTGTTGAGGTTTTCCTTAACTTTGCTTGCATAACTTATTTTGGGAACGATTTTAGCACTGCTATTGTCCACCGGAAAAACCGGGGGTGGTTTAAATAAGGTCCACGAGTCCTCCTTAGACGCAGCCGACGAAGCGTGCTTCCCTTTGGGCCGGTCATCAAACTTCTTGCCGCTAATCCCGGGTTTGGCATCCGAATTTTTCCTCTGCACGTCACCGAGCCCAGGCTTCCCCCGGCCCGCCCCGCCGCCCCCCGCCTCGTATTTCCAAACAGGCTTCGTATTTTCAATTCGGTTCCCCTTTTGCTCGCTATAATCGGGCTTGAAACTCTCCAGTTCCTGTTTCAGGGCCGGCGTGCCGACCTCCTGTTGCATTATTTTGTCCTGCATCAGGTTCAAGCTCTCGCAGCCCTTGGCACTGTTGCGCCGGCCCTTCCGTTTCTTTGGGGTGGTGTAGCCACTCTCGGAGCCGCTGCCATCGTTGTCAGCCCCTTTGCCCACGTAGCCATTGGTGATGTAGCCGGCACCGCCGCCGACCACGCCGTTGGGAACGGACACCCCGTCCTGCTTGTCTGCAGGCTGACCTTCTCTAAGTTTGCTGTCATAGGGCTTCTCATTCTTTTTGTCCATGCTATTTTTCTGAACAAAGTTCTTGGGTTTGATCGCGGCTTTCCCCAGGGAGCTGCCCTTCACAGCTGGCTTCGGGGTCACATTAGTGTCTGCGAGCTGCTGGCTGCCATTGGGCACCCTGGACGTGGGGCTGGTGGTCTCCTCCGAGCACAGAGCCTTCAGTGACACCTCTCTGTCCCCTGCGTTACCGTTCAGCTCTCCATAGCCTGGAAGAAACCAAGAAGAGACAGAAGAGCAAGGATTAGAGCGTGCAGCATTAAACTTCTGACTGCAAAAAGCTGCGTCCCGTTTCCTCAAGGTGTTCTGAAATAGGGAAACATCAGCTCTCCCATAGAATCATAGAACGACCTGGGCTGCAAAGGCCCACAGTGCTCATCCAGTTCCAACCCCCTGCTATGCGCAGGGTCACCAGCCACCAGACCAGGCTGCCCAGAGCCACATCCAGCCTGGCCTTGAATGCCTGCAGGGATGGGGCATCCACAGCCTCCTTGGGCAACCTGTTCCAGTGCCTCACCACCCTCTGGCTGAAAAACTTCCTCCTAATATCCAACCTAAACCTCCCCTGTCTCACCTCAACACCATTCCCCCTTGTCCTATCGCTATCCAATCCATGTCATCACTGCCCACGTGCCCCACAAGGAGAGCTGAGCATCACTGATTCACGGACAACCCAAAGCCAGCGCTGTGCTGTTCAACACACAGAACAAAACAAAGCAGAAGGATACAGGGATGCGAGGAGAGGAAAACACGCAGCCCTACAAGCCGCTCGCAATCTGGAGAGCGATTTCATCAGCTACCATTTCCAGGTCACGCAGAGGAAATTCCCAGGATGCTTCAAGAAAGAGGGACTGCTGCTCTGAGCCGGGAGCTGTCGGGATTCTGCCCCTGCAGCAGCAGCAGGGCCCACAGCACCTCAGCACGGGGAAAAGCAGCGCTCGGGGGACACGTGCCAGCCCAGGAGCAGCGTGGGCTGCGCTCCAGTTTGGGAAGGAAGGCTTCGGTCATCGCCGACGCCGCCGGATCGAGCGGCTCTTATCTTCGCATCCCGGAGCCTCAGAAGCCTGGCAGATGTCACCGCTCCAGGTTTGAGGCATACGGGAATCCTTGCGGGACTCCTCGGAGGAACGGCACAGCCCGGACGGCCGGCAGGGCTCGGCAAGGGCCGCGCTGCACGTGGTTATCATCTCCGAGCGCACAGGGACCGGCGGCGCCCCGGGACGGCAGCGGGGCTCCATCGCACGGCACAGACGGGACGTGCAGCCGCGCAGCCGCATCGCCGGGCCGCGTGCGGGGCTCCGCCATCGCCCCGCGCCGAGCTGCGGCCGGGAGCCCATTGCGGGCGGTGGCAGGAGCGCGGCGAGGCCGGCCCGGCGTGTCAGCACTTTCAACTTCCAATTCCCGAGGCCGCCTCCGTTTTCTCCCCAGACCAACAACCGGGGCTGGGGGGTGGGGGGGCACCGAGAAAAAGGCGTGAAAACGGACGGGGCGGCGGGGCGCGGGGGGAGGGGAGGGGGGTCACGTCCCAACCCCGCGGGCAGCCCCGCGCGGCGCAGGCCCGGCTCCCCCCGCCCCCCCCGCAGCGGCTCTCGCCGCCCCACGAGCGGTCACGCCGCGCGGCCCCGCACCCCCTCCTCTCCCCCCCCGCTCCCCCCCCCGCGGTCCCGGCGCGCCCCCCCCGCCCCGCGCCCCGCACCGCTCCGCAGCCCCACGTGCCCCGCGCCGCCCGCAGCCGCGCCGGCTCCAACATGGCGGACAGGAAGCGGCCCCAGCGCGGCGGAGAAGCTTCCAGCCGGGCCGGGGGAGGCGGCGGCGAAGGAGGAGGAGGAGGAGGAGGAGGATGAGGACGAAGGGCCCCGCCGCCCCGCGGAGCCGCCGCCCGCCGCCCCCCGCCCCGCACCTGTTCTCCGCTTGGGTCCGTCCGGGTGGCGGAGCGTCGCTTTGGGCTGGGCCCGGCCGTCGGGCGGCGGCAGGAAGGCGCTCTGCGGGTAGTAGCAGAAGTGGCGGTGGTGCGGGTGGTGGTGGTGGTGGTGGTGCGGGTGGTGGTGGTGGTGCGGGTGGTGGGGGGGCTGCTCCTCCATTGGGGGAGGGGGGGAGGGGAGAGGCTGAGCGGGGCCGGGCCGGGCTGGGCGCTCTCTCGCTGCTGGGCCGTGCGGCGGAGCGGGGACGCGGCTCCGGGTGGCGCGGGGGAGGAGGGGGGGATGGGGGGGAGGGCTGGGAGAAGCGGCGCTGCAATCAGAGAACGGCCCCGCCCCGCACCACGCCCCGCAGCGACACGGCGCGGCGGAACGGGAAGCGGAGAGCCGGGAGAGGGGAGGGTCTGTGGGGAGCGGGAGGGAAGGGGGGGGTTGGGGGGGGGTAGCGGTGCGACGGGAGCGGAGCCGCTTCTGGGCGATTCCCGAAGAAACGTGGGTTTGGAGGGAAGGAGAGGAAGGAGGCATCGAGCGGAGGCGGCGCGGGCAAAGTGGGCGCTTCCCTCTGGCTGCCAGCGCGGAATCGCGGCGTGACCGCACACCGCACGCGGAACGGACCCCCAGCACCGGCCCGCACAGCACCGCCCTCCTCTGCCTCCCTTTGCGGCTCCGTCCCGCGCAGCTCGCTGATGTCCGCGGCCATCTGAGCCCACGGTGGGACGTTCCCGTGTGGGTTACCGAGCCCCGGGCTTTGGGGCGGTTCGTCCGCATTCGGCACAGCGATCCCGACCCCTTATCCGTGCCGCGATGCTGCCCTCCGCGTCCTCGTGGACACCCGACAGGGCGGTGGGATTTGGGGTGAGGAGGTGGGGTGATCCGTTAGCAGGGCGGAGGGATGGGGAGTCCCCAGAAGGACACGCATGGGATGGAGAGACCCAAAAGTGAGCCCACGTTTTGGCTGGGTCAGATGGAAAGCAGGCAGTGCTCAGTGTGCAGAGGCAAGAAAACAGGGTGATAGAATTAAAGCCCATCGTAACGTCCTCCAAGAGTGCACAGAGTGCACAGACCGTCCTCAAACACCACTTCCTACCTTCTCAGGGCTGGCACAGAACACCCCCGTATAAATACTCAGTATTTCAATAAAGCAAAAAGAAAAAGCTGCCCGAGAGCCCCTTCAGCCCCGTCCTGCATCACACACAGCCCTCCCCACGCCTGGCTGCAGCACAGGGTTATCCTCCTGCCCAACCCCCCCCCCCACACAAGGCAAAACTCTTCGTGCTGTGCTGACTTGGTGCCCTCCCATCACTTAGGAGATGGCTCCCGAAGCAAGGAGTCAGGCTTTAATCACAGCTCACGTTTTATTGGTGGCTTGGAAGCGTTTATTTTTAATATAAGGGACTGGTTTGAAGTCAGACGCTTCAAAGGACTCTGGAGAAAGCAAACAATTATGGACAAATCATCTCCACACACAGAGACACCAGAAATCTAAATGCAAAGGGCAGAGGGCTGTCTGTACACGAAGATGAAGCAACTATTTCTCTCCTTAGAAGCACCACGTTGGGTGTGCATTCCATTGACCGTCCAAAGCAGGCAAAAACAGATGAAAACAGAAATAAAAATCCACGAGCTCACAGCCCAGGGCCCTCCAGGCTGAGCTGCACAGCCAGGGCTGCAGCACAGAGATGCACTGAGGGCACTGTGCTGGGATGTGCAGCTCACAGCTGCTCTCACATTGCCCACTGCTGGAGCACTCTGTGTTCTCCCATCAGGCTGACACCACGCAGCTCAGCACCGCACTGTGCAGCGGTTTGGGATGTGCTGTATGGGAAACTTGCAAACCTCTCTGCCTGCAGTGGGGTTCCTCCCTGCTGCTCGCTGATCAATAGGCTGTCCTGCAAAGGAAAGAGGAAATTTTCCTTGGAACTCCACTCCCATGGCTGGGCATTCCCACACTGGGCACACAGCTGGGCACAGCCATCATTTCTAGTTCTGCAACTCCAAAGGTTATTTTCCAAAGCTCTGAAGTGCAGGGCTGTGCAGAGAATGCCATTCATAGCTGAGGGCAGCGAGGAATAAATTGGCTGCTTTGGAAATCAGGAGGAAGTTCTCATGGAAGTGAGGGGAGTTTTAAAGTCGTGTGAAGATGCAGTTAAACTTTAAAGCTTATTCCAACGATTTGTAAGAATAATTTCTAAGAATTATTTCCTCTATTTCAGGGCGAGCTGAACATTCATTTTAGAAATTAGAAAATTCATCTGTGGAAAGGAAAAGGTCTCTTCATCCATGGAAAGAAAAGGACTTCTTGTGTCCATCTCCCATTTAAGGCTCAGCACTGAGAAGCATCCCAGTAACTGCATGTGCAGATAGTGGGAAAGCTGACTCCACAAATCCCAGCTCTTGGGATCCTCCCCGCCCCACACGTCAGCAGCACACAGCCACGATGCAGCAGGTGATGTTAGGGTGAGCACTTCCAAGGAGTGCTGCTTTATAGGATGAGAACAGGGCCCACAGAAAGCAGCACAAAGCCATGGTGCTCCTTTAGGAGCCGAGCACACAGGCTGCTGCTGGCGGTGGACTTTGACCTCTGGAAGACAAATGGGAAAAGCTCAACCCACAAATCCCAAGGACTTTTCATCTCGTTATACAACACAGCAGTCACGTGGGTGCTGGTCAGTGGTTTGGTGCTCTCATTGTGTTTGGATACCGAGCATTTATTTTGAAGCAGGCGCTTTGTGAAGAGAAATATGCACTGGGTGTGTATGCATCCAGCATGTAGAAGCTGCAATAGTTGTGCTTCATGAGTCTTCAACCTAAACATGCCTGGCCCCGGCAGAACACAAACCTGGCAGGTGATTATTGGAGTTCTTGTGTTCATGATGTGGTCCAGAACAACCGTGGTTGACTACAAGAGTAGGGATTGAGAGGAGCCTTTTTTGGGAGCAAAATCAAAGAGTGGGAGGAAGTGAAGCAGAAAGTCTGCAGGGAAGGTATTGCAGGAGGCACAGCCCAGAGACAGCAGTCTGAGAACTTCTGTTCACCTTATCTCCAGCTATTGGAACACGAAGTGTGGGCAAATAGCAAATGAAATGATAAGCAGCCACCACGTAGTGCTCTGCATAAAGCACAGAGTTCACAGGCATTCGCAGCAAGGCGTTACTGGTGCTCTCAAAGGACGGGCATCATTCAGCTGGAAGTAAACATTAACATCTACGAGCTGAGCTTTAGAAGGATGATTATCCATTCCTGTCAGAGCACAGCCCAGAGTCTACCTCTTGGGGCTTAGGGGAGATTCCTGCAAGGTGCCCAACACCTGGAAGCTCCAAGGGAGTGAGGGGCTGTGCTTACCCATAACAACACCATCTACTGAGAGCAGCTATGAGCTGACAGACAGCCATGGCTGTGCCTGGGCAGGGAGGGGATCAGGAGGGGCAGAGAAGAGCTGTGACTTGCAGGCCAAGCTGCACAGCAGGTTCACTGTGGGCTTCTTGCATCCCCAACTTACTGCGCTCCAATTTACGAGAGGTGCTTTGGTTATTATGTGACACAAGACACGGTAAGAAGCTCGCTCTGACCTCATCTTTTGCCCTACTTCCTTATCTTGGAATCTGGTGCACAGTGCCATACTTGTTCTCCCACATAGTTTCCTTCACTGCCCTCCTCGTGAGGACGGAATCACAGAGCGAGGCTTCGTGGGGCAGTTACTCTGCACAGCTCCCCAGGTGGGATGCAGTTCAAAAGCGCTCCTTCAGCTGTCTCCTTTAAAGGCAAACTACACTAACAGGGATTGCACACCTGGAGCTGAACCTGAACCCTGGACATGAGACCCCCGCTCAGCTGGAAAGCAGCCCAGGACTGCACACACCAGGTCCAGTCGGCAGCACCCTGCATTACACTGCTCAGACTGCAGCAGAGCTCCTGTCTGCCCCGGGAAAGGATGTGAGCAATCCTGACAAACTGCCTCTGATTCACTGAGGAACCGACATACCAAAAATCACTCCAGATAAAAAATGCTAAGCTTGGCTTCACTGATAATTTATCTAATGGCTGGGAAGATCGGGGTAATAGAAGGGAGACGAGAGAGAACAGCACTACATTGCTATGGAAACCAGAATTTTCAAAATAAATACCTTTGCAGAACTGAGGTTGCAGATCTAAAATAATCCATGGCGTTTCTGATGTTTCCTCCCTGTGCCATGAGACCCTTCCAGGCTGAGCAGCCTCTGCCTGCCTGCAGAGATCAGCCTGCAGTGACACAGGATATCCCACGGCTCATGTTCCTTATTCCATTTCTGGGCCTTGAATAGAAACCTCAGCGTTTGGTTTGTTCCTGTATTTTTGGGGCTTGCAGACTGCTGAGGTCGGTACAGAATGAGTCCACGAGCACCTGAAGGGAAAGGTGTTATTTTTATCCCAGTACATCGGGATGTATTCCTCGGCCACCCGAGACAATACAATACATAAAGCAAACCTTCTTTGTGAAGCTCTGCTTCCCTTACTCCCTAGGAAGCTCCTTACCCTACAAATGACCCCAAAGCAATTACCATTTGGCCTTTTGCTCCCCGTTAGCCCCGTTTCAGCTGCTGACATCCCCGATGGCGTTTGGGCAAAAGGACACCATAGCCCACACCTCCCACACCGCCTCGCTGCTGCTGCAAACAAGTCTGGGCTCCGGCAGTGCTGACTCACGGTGCTGAGGCTATGGGAAATATTTGCTTAAAGAAGCAAAGCCAGGCAGGTTTCCTGCCCCTCCTTATCTGCGAGCCCCTCGTATGGCGGGCTGTAATGGGGCCCTGCTTCCTGAGAGGGGGCACGGAGCGGGTGCTTGTTTCCTAAAGATAGCCCGGGTTCCTCTCGGCTCCTTGGGATAAAGCCCCCAGCGCTCACAACCACAGGTCTACAGCTGCAGAGAGATGAACGGCTGCTGGGTGGGCTGCTCTGATACGGCATCGCCCACCGCTGTGCGTTTCCTGCCCCTCCACGTGCCACAGAACCTGCTCTTCCCCACAGCCTTCCCCGAGCCGCGGCTCCTCCGACCGCTGCCTTCAGCACAGCTGAGTCAGTGCAGACAGCAGCAATCACTGTTTGCTTTGGGAGGGTTTGCCACGCACCGAGATGCAGGCAAGCAGCGCCGGCTGCGAGGGATGCTTTGCTGGGGGCATGTCAGCACGGGACAGGTGGGACCCCAGCCCACCTGAGCTAAAGGACAGCGGTGTGGGCAGAGCTGTGCCATCAGACCAGAGCCGGTCTGGGTGCGTTCTGCCTGCGCTGCTGTGCCTGAGCTGAGAGCTGCATTCGACCCACACGCCAAGCTGGCTGCCCAGCGCATCCACAGCTTGCCTTCCCCCTGGGAAATGGCCTCCCGTGGGGAGCATTTAGGGAAACGAGCACATCTGATGCCCACGCTGCTCACGTGGCAAATGACTTCAGAAACCCTCAGCAGCGAGGAGACTTTATGAGGGGTGGGACAGGCGAGTTGCTGAGCTGCCTCCTCCTCCAGGACCTACGCAACTCATTTGCAAAGAAGCAGAGGGTGACGAGCTCCATTTGCAAGCTGGGCAGGGCAGCCCAGGCAGGGCAGGCTGCGGGCAGAGCTGGATTGCAGTGCTCACAGTGACTGTGCTAAAGGTCTGGGTAATGACCCGGCAGGAGCTCCCACAACCATCCAGCACCAACCGACAATGCAAGCTGGCTCTCCACCACTCTCTCTTATCCTCCTAGGCAGGTGAATATAAATCCTTACAGTGCAGAACAGTGCTGGAAGAGCAAGTTGGGCTGAAGACCTATAAACACCCCCTGGGCTCGTTCCTATCAGCTGGAACCTGATGTGGAAATGTTCCTTGAGTTCATGCCCTTGGATTATACTAAAAAAAGGCAAAGTCCTGCTGCACCTCGAGGACACCTAGTGCTGGAGTGGGAGAACAGAGGGCAACTACAGAACAGGAAAAGTGTGCTGATGAACACAGGTGCTGGGTCAGCAAAACCAAAGCCAATACATTTAGGTTTCTGTGAGGCACGAATCAGAAGATCACATGCAGTACCTCAACTCTTAACCCCCAATTCAAACTGGTTTTGGTACAGAACACCACTCACCAAAGCGATGTCCCCTAGCAGGCTCATCACACTGGCGTTTCTTGCACTCTTGTCCCTATCAGAGACTGCAAATGGGCTGAGGGAACAGATCCAGCTGTCCCTTGGCCACTGCGTGCCCCAGCGCGTGGCTTTCAATCTCTTGTGCCTCTCTCCCCTATCACAAATGTCTTTTATAATGCAGGGAGAGCAAAGAGCTACCATAAAACGGAGACAGCTGACCTCAGCAGCAGGCTGCTCCTTGCAGACCGCAGCTGTTAGGTGATGGCTGCACAGAGACTGAGGAGGGAGCGAGGTCATCCCAGGACAGGTGAACTAAGAAGTTAAGGAACTATTAGGTCACGCCCCATACATAGCAAGCAGCTTATCATCATGGGGAAGCAGTCTTTGTTTTTAAATTAATCACTTCGAGGACGCTGGCTTCCATCTTGTGCTTCCTTTTTATCAGCGCTTTGTTTTAAGAAGCTGTAAAGCAGAGGTAGGGACACAGCTATAGAGAACTGCAGCCAGACCACCACGTGTCACAGGGCACGAATTGAGGCCACAGCCCGAAACAACACTACAAACAAAGCCAGCACAGCCTCCCACTCCCCCTGCGTGCATTAACGGCACCTGTATTTCATGTATTAGCTCCGTGCTGCACAGCCTGGGAGAACCCATCTGAGCTGTGATGTGCTGCACCAGGCTGCCAAGCAAAGCATTCACACGTCAGCAGGAGCCTCGTTACCCCCAGAGGCACAGGGATGTGTTCAATACCTAGAAGGATGGAGAACGCAAGGCACAGCACTGCGTTCTGCAGATTGCAGCCACAGACAGCAGCCCTGCGGTGTGCTTTTCTGCTGCTTCTGGCTAGCTACTGGATGACGGGGGCTCTGTGGACATCCCTCACCTTGTCCATGCTGAACACTGCTGGGACTGCTCTGCTGACGTGCAGACCACCACCACACCTCCATCTGGAGGGGCCTCCAGCACCATTGGGCTGCACTGCTGCAAGGGTTCTGCTGGCTCCGGCATCCCCATCACAAACATCTGCCACAGAACGTCCTTTTTTATTGGCAGCTCACTTTCTCTCCCTTTAGTTTGAGAGAACAGAACTCGGGTGCTATTACCCCGTTTATGGTGCTTCCTCAAAGAGAACCTGTGGATCTCTGCCCTCCATCCACAGCGTCGTTACAGCGTTGGCTCAGCGTGAAGATCAGATCATAAATGCAGAACAGCTGCTTAAGCAGAACGTAGGAAAGGAGCAGGGATGTTGCTGGGCAGAGAAAAGCACTGCTAGAGCTCACAGATAGCCTCTTTTCTCCAAAGGCACATGCGCACTGTATCACTCAGTCACATTTCTCTCGAGCTTCCTGGTAGCAGCATCAGCGTGTTCTGTTCTGTTACCTCTGACTGCTGCAGGACTCTGTCCCCATCTGACAGCAATGACCTGGCCTCAGGTTTTCACCATTTTGTCACCTCCTCCCTCCCTTTCAGCCCCATAAACTCACTAGACATGAAAGCTGCAGCACAAAGGAAATCCTTGCCAGCACCGCCTGCTGCAGCGCAGCTCCCTCGGCAGCACAGGCGGCTGCAGGCAAGGCAAACCTCTCCTAACCTACATTTGATTCCTGTAGCATTGCAAATCAGGCTCTGCCAAACCTGGCTGAGGTTCCTCTCCACAGCCAGACTCACACACACAACAGATTAAAGCCCTGAGGATGGTGGGAGCAGCTTTTCCCCTTGTGTACCCAGCTCCACCTGCACTGAAGGGCAGCAGGAGTGCTCTCCCATATCACCACTACCTTTAAGAAAGGAGCTGACCTGCAAGCTATTTTTGGTGGTGCTGTGAAGTCGTGAAGCTATTTTGGTCACATCTCTGCACGGTGAGCTGCAGGACGCTGACAGGCTCTGTGTTTGCCTGGGGCAGCGGAGCTTTAGCTGTGAATGGGAATGGCATGTGACTTTGCACTCAGGCCTCTCTGCCCTTTCTGTGCCATAAGAATCTTGACACCGAGATTTTTCTTCCTAATCATTTTAGGAATACGCAGCACAACTTCCTGAACTCCTCAGGGATCCCTGTAGAGGCCTGGTGCTGTTATCCTCCAGCCTGCTCTGCTTCCAAGTCTGCAGAAGGTGCTGCTGATACTGTGGGAGCCCTCACTCCCATTTGCCTTACTCACCAGGAGGCTAAAGGTGCAATTAGGAGCCCACAAAGATTTTATCCATCTTTTGCAACAGACCTGTGCAGGAGATCAATACACATTAGGCCAGCACCTGCTGAGAAATCAGCACGTGTGATTCTGCAGAGGCAGAAGGGAGAGCAGAGAGGAACCACTCACACAACAGCGCGCTGTTCTGGATGCAGATTAGTGCCTGGGGTACGTCCAGGGCATCAGGCAGAAGGTTCCTGGTCTAGACAGTTGTTTTCTCTGCAGAGCCGAAGGGTTGCTGCCAAGTTTGCTGGGGCTGGAGCAGGTGCAAAGCCCAGGCAGAGCAGGGGCCAAAGCAACTGGATTTAACAGAATTAAACCCAGATACAAAAGGAAGCTTGAAGAATAGGAAAGATGAGGTTAACAAAAGGAGAGAAAAGTAAAAATGGGAACTGGTATGTTCAGACAGGGATGGATGAGTCAGACACATCAAGGAGGAGCAAGTGAGTAAACATGTATGTGAGTTTTTAAACAGCTGTCAGTCGTCCCTCCTCAGAAAACTCCTCTCAGGACTGCTGCTGTCTCCAGCTACAGCGCCTGCCTTCCCAACCCTCTCCAAACAGACACATTAACACCACAAGCTTCCCACACAATAAGAGGAACCAAGATGTCCTCAGCTCAAAGTCCACCTCATGTCTTCTTTTTCCCTCCCCGACTTTGTTCTAGAGGCTCTGCAAGACTTCTCCCACCAAAACCCACACCCTGCTCCCAAGGTGTGCTGCTCCTTCCGCCAATGGATGCAACATCACCTGGTTCTGAGTCAGCACAGCACACATCTCCCCTCCATTGCAGGACCACCACCCACTGATGGCATGGACTGTCCCAAACTCTTCCAAACAAAGCCTTGATTGATTTCAGAGCCTCGCAGGATGAGCTGCTTTAACTCATCTGGTCTTGGACAAACATGAATGGTTTGTGTGTGTTACAACCTTCTGAAATCAGCTGACCTTAACTAATAAAATTTTGTGCAATGTACATTAGGAGGAGTTTAGTAAGAAATCAGCTTGTTTTTTGTGAATACACAGAAATGGCATAGACAGAATAGTGGCATTTAATACATTGTTATTTGGGACAAAGCAGGACTGCTGCAGGCTCAGATGAGTCCAGCAACTGAATGTCAAGACGTGTTGGGTCAAAAAGCCCAGTGAAGAGTTCTGCCTTTAGTTCACTCCTTTGAACACAATTTATTGTCTATCTTCTACTTTACCTCTAGTGTCATCAGTCCTTCCCAATCATTATTTAATGAAGACTTCACGTTGCCATCTCCACACTGCAGTATGGGAAATGCTACTTGAAGCATCCCTTCACCTGTTCTGTTCTCTGGTATGGAAGCAGCAGACACACAGCATCAAACCAGAGGCCACTCACAGCCAGAGGTCATCCAGCAATGGTGCCATTCAGCCACGGCACACAATGCGCTGCTGCTGACGAGTGCAATTGTTCAGGTCTCCTCTAGGGAGTGCAGTCGTAAAGGGAGAAGAGGAAACTGCAGCACAAAAGCCAGCTGGTAATGTGTGACTCAGGATATTGGCACAGTCACAAATGGTGTCTGCCCATTTCATGGCGAGAACGGAGAGCAGTGGTGAGGTAAGAGGTAAGAGCAGGATGCCGCTGCAACCCTCGGTAAGCTTTCATACTGGAAAGAAAAGTCTTCGTAGATACTAAAAAAAATTACTCAAGATGTAAATCAAGCAATGAAACTTCAATTACTGACCAAAAAAACCCGAACAGTTAAACCATCACACCCTGCAGGTGACTGCAGCACAGACAGCACTGCTGTGGGCGCTCCATCTCCTGCCCTTCACACCCATCAGGTCACCCAGTGAAAGCAAGCTCATCTCAAAATATCATTCAGACCTCGGCCTCCATGCAAGGAGCTGCAGAGACTCATTTCCAGGACTAGCTGTGCTTTGCATGTAGTGCACATCTTGGTTCTAGAAAACGGGCAGAGACACGAGCTTATTGCACGCTGGAAACACACAGCAGCAGGCAGAAGCTGCAGGACGTGGCTGATCCTGGTGGCAGGGAATCCTGCAGGAAAAGAGACAAAATGCTGCCTAGTCCCTCCTTGCAAATCCCACGTGTGCCTCAACTGCAAGACCACCTACACCTTCCTTGAAGAAGCACCAAAACATGAAACAAACCCTCTTGGAACAGAATATTCACCAAGAAAATCCACATTCCCAGGCACAGGAAAGAAATGTAAGGAATGCAAAAACAATCCTACCATCCACCTGAGGCAAAGGGCAAGACAATAGACTTGCTAGGTAACAGAGCTGGTGTGCAGCAGCTCTGCATTAACCACACTCAGTCAATGCCAGCTCTGTCCTTGTCTGAGGAGCTGTGTAACAGCCCATGGCAGAAGGCAGAGACCCTGAGCACCAGCCTTGTGTTCAGCCAGCAAGCACCAGCTGAAGAAGAACCATCTGATGCCTAAACTGCTGCCTCCCACTTTTTTGTGTCACCATCACACTACTTATCTAAGCTACAGGTGTAAGGTACCACAAGTTAATTCACTCATCCATTCCTTTCGTTATAGATCCTCCTGCTGTTTTTTTTTCACCTGTCTCCCTCCAACTGCATGGCAGCAGCCCTGCTGTTCCTCTGTCAGTACATCACGTCAGTGGAAGCTGTGATAAATAAAAAGGAGCCATCAGCTCCTCCTTGCCCTTGCAAATAAAGGAGCTTCTCCCCCTGACCTATCTACTTTTATATTTTCCTATCAGTAGTGATGCCTATCGCTGTCTGGAAAAGCTACAGGTGCTTTTCAATAGAGGCAAGGGAAAGGCAGCCATTTGAAGATCATCAGAAACACGTTAGGATTTTTATGGTAACTTCTGGTGAAGGCACATCTGATTTCTGCAGAGAACACTCGTGCTGTGTGTATCACCACGGTCTCTCCACCCATTTAGGATTCCCACTCTGGATTACAAGCTACCTTCACACAGGAGACGTTGAAGCTTCCAATGAGGTCACACAGCCGCTGACAGGCGCTGATGGGTGACTCATGCTGCAGTAGCCAGAGATACCAGCAACAGATTTGTTAATCTGCATGCAGCCTAACCCTTTTTCTGGTCTAAAATTTTATTCCAGAGTGAAACACTGTGTGTCACAGAGAGATGACTGCAGAACTGTTGAGGGACAGGGCCATATTTTCACAACAGACTATGAGGAGAATCAGTTCCAAGGAGTACATTTACAACATCACAGAATGTGTTGTTTTACTTGTAAAATGCAAGACCAGGATCCACTGGGTCAGTGGGGGAACCATTCACTGCAGCTCACTGGCAAAGCAGGCATGCTAATTAGGAAAGTAAGAGTCCTCCTAGGAAACACGCTCCGTGGTTTAAATCACCACCTCCAGCAAAGCTGCTCTTCTGGGGGATGCTGGCCTGGACCAGGGTCAGCAGGCACAGAACAAATTCTTCTGCTAGCTCTGCTGTGGGGAAGAAAGCTGTGGAGCAGGACTAGATCAGACACCAGCAACATCTCAAAGTGCCACAGCAAAATTCAACAGAGCTTGTTCATGGAGGTTTTGTAAGCGTGGACACAAAACTATGACTGAAGAAAAAAAAATAAAATAGTGTGGTAGCCTCACTGCTACGACATTGTGTTAAACTTTCTAAGCAGAGAAATAATTGTTTAATACCTCTATCCAGTAGACAGGGTGAGCAACAACTGCCAGAGGGCCAAGTGACACAAGTTGGCTTCTTTTAGAGAAAGAAAACCACCTGAAGATTGCATGATTATAATGAGTTTCTTGGGACAAGTTTCACTCTGTTAGTCACCTTTCATCCCTCTGTGCCACAGGCTTCTCCTTATCCATCCACCCAAAGACCAGAACCAAGACAGAGTCTCTTCCTGTGCTGTTTCCTTCCATCAGTTATTCCTAAGGCCAAGAATGAACTGGTATCCTGGAAGTGCTAGCTTAGTGTATCACAACAGGGCAATTAGTGACAGCCACCTAAACAGCACGCAGGTGTTGGGTACAGAGAAGCACGAGGACAAAAACTGGAGGTGCTGCTCAGATGAAGATGCAAGGCTTCATGCTGAACCTGGTGGAAGGACACAGACACTGCCAGCTCTGCAGTCCCATCAGCTGCCTATGCGAAGAGAATGTGTGCATTTAACTGCAGGTAATTCTTACTTCTTACTGTGGCAGCACTTTATGGAACAGGCCAAAGTCACCAAATTTACTTTTATTTGGGCAAATTCTTCTGCTGCAAAATTAACTTCCAGAAGAACTGTCTCCCAGTTTTACTTTCAGCCCAGATAAATGGCCCCGATCCCATTCTGAGCCACAGGGCAAAGCTGTGCAAGGCTACACGGGTCAGCAGTGCTCCCCTCGAGGAGAAACTTACAGGATTCCCCCAAGACTTATCTCAGAGATATGTTCATTTGGCACACACGTCACAGGCTTGTTGTTAGCCTGTCGCAGAGAAGGGTAAAAATCTCTGTGTGTCCCCAGGTTACACAATTTATGAAAGAAATCAGAGGAAAGTAACATACATCTGGCAAAAAGAGAATCTTTCCAAGTTCTAATAACGCTCCCAAAGAAATGCATTGCAGAGATCCTTCCATCTGGCCTTCTCCAGCAGTAGACATGCCTACCTTGGGAACCTGACACAGATGCAAGTGGCACACTGGCACTTATTTGTAAGTGCCCAGCGTGCTGCTGAGGAAGGAAGAGCTGTTGAGTCACAGGGCAAGCCAGCCTTCCACTTCTGTCTGGTCGCCCAGGGGGCAGAGTGGGACAGTCAGAAGGCTGAGATTCTGCTCATTCCTCTGACTCTGCTTCCCCACATGACCTTGGTAA
Organism: Chrysolophus pictus; assembly: GCA_037305975.1. Classification (NCBI taxonomy): domain Eukaryota; kingdom Metazoa; phylum Chordata; class Aves; order Galliformes; family Phasianidae; genus Chrysolophus; species Chrysolophus pictus. The sequence continues at coordinate 6,203,039 of CM074594.1, forward strand.
CTACTTCCTCCTCTTGTGCCTCTTTCCCCTTTTCTTCATGGACACAACTACTCTCTTGAATCATGGGACAAGCAGACAGCAAAGAACAATCCTATTTGTCTGATAAAAGGTAAGAGCACAGTGAAGTATTGTTGTTTTCTTGTAATACAAACGTGGTTATGTAATAGTGTTGGTATTGCTTCATTTCTGTCATTATGACAAACTGTCAGGACACTGCCTGATACAGGTTGTTATGATCTGCTTTTGTAAGGCTATCTCATCTATTCTGACCAGCCTTTCTCTAGAGCATGTTTTTCCTGTACAACCCTGTAAACCACGATAATGGCCTAAGCTACTACTGGAATGATGGCACATTTGATGGGCAAATCAAAGAAAACAGTTCCTCACTTGTGCATTTCACAACTATTTATGTGCTAAAAGACACAACTGCTTATCTTTACAAGCAGAGAACAGGGTGAAAGTTGGTTTCTAAATCAGTGCATAATAGAACCATAAAAGTTTTATAAAAATATATATATATTTGGGTAAATTACATTCTGCTTATACGATGGCAAATTTCCTAGAATGGAAGCAGACAACTGTGATTCATAACTGCAGTTATAATTAATAACCAAATTTCATTGGTTCGGGTTCCATGATTTATTCTGAAATTTACATTTGCTCGCTTAAGAAAGGTCAGAGTCGAGCAGTGTGGGGACTGAAGGCTAAGGAAGGTACGACTGTGATTATAGCAGCTGAAACTGCCCTAATCACACTCTTATCTTTCTTATCTACTGAGAGTATTTATTTAGCAGTGATTACTGAGCCAGGCCCTATCACTCTGAGTTAGTTCTGAAGCAGCTCCTCAGTGTTGTAAGAAGTTTACACTGCAAGAGGCGTTGCTGTTCTGCTGAGACAGACAGCCAAGCTTCTCATCACTTAAAGTCATTTAAAAAAATAAACTATGACACTCCTAAAGAAGTAGGGGTGTTAACCCCAATGCACTGGCCAAATTCCCAGCTTGAGTAATTACAATGAGCCTTGGATAAATTCTTGCCACAGCTTCCGTTGGACACGGTATTGTTCACTACTTCCTCTCCTACAATATCATGCAGTGCTGATGCACACTCTTTACAGGTCCTGTCTGCACTGGAATGCTGTCTGGGTCTACCCCCAGCCCAGGTCCGCAGCAGCACACTGCAACAATGCACTGAAACCAGTTCTGCCTGTCAGCTGAACCGCCGTGCAATTTGTAATTTCTATTTACTGATGTCCCAGCACCTCCTTCCGATGGTGCTAACCATGCATACAGCTACCTGATGGGTACACTGGTGCAGATCCAAGATGCAGGCGTACATAAACTGGGTTTGTTCCTTAAAAGAAAAGCTAAATTTGCATCAGTAAGTTTGCAAACTGAGCTAAGCTGACATAGCATCCTCGATGCCCGCTGCAATTGGCTGACAAGGCAGTAAGAGCATGCCTGATAGGTCAGGCCTAGGAAGCCCTGTAAGACATGCCTAGTTCAGCTGGCAGTAACAAACAGTGCCATTTTTATAGGCCTGCTACTTAACGATGTCAGTAGACTTCGTCTCTACTGGTGGGACGCAGACAATACTGTTTACTTTTGAAGTGGTCACTGAGCACTTACCAAACCCTTATCTATTGCGTTAAATAAACCACTTGACAGTTAATACCAAAGCATTATCCACATTTTTTCCAGCAGCTACCACTACACCCCAAGGCTTTTTACTTAGAGATACCATTATCTCTTTTTTATGTGCGTAATAAAGGGAGCTGAGGCCCAAACTCTCTGTTAGGGTAGCTCTATGTACCTCACTAACCCAAGCTTTCACCCTCATAATTTGTGAGCTTTAAAGGCACCTTGGCTGCAGGAGGAAGTACAAGACCAGGATTCAGAAGAACTTAATTCCACTTTATGACTGCATGGGCAGATCACTGCTGACTGCTCCGCTGAGGCTGCGGAAACCAAACGATGCCCACTAATTTAAGAAACACAAGAAAAGAAAACAACTTCACAGACGATGCTGAATAGATTCATATTAAATGCTATTGTTGAAAATACAAATAGTTACGTTTCCTACTACACGCTCGCTTCCCCAGAAGCACGTCTCCAAACCCATAGTATTTTTCAAAAGACAGAAACTCCAGTTTCAGGAAGTGGACGGCTTTATTTTTGTGCCATTCCAAAAATGCCTTTTAACTTGTCAAACGATACGCTACAAATATCTTTGGCAGATGAATAAAACCAAGTTTCCTGTCATAGCTGCCAACTTCAAGGTTGAGATAATCAGATAAATCTTTAGTTTGCCTTCCCCAATACTTACAACAACATATGTTTGAAGAGATCCACATTTGTCTTGCTTTTCCTGGCGGGATTTGAGAAGGCAAAGTATCAGACCACGGCGTGACACATTTGTATTACACGAGGTGCCGTCCACAACTGTTCCAGTCACCTTCTGTTCTCAGCATTCCTCAGGTTTCCCCTACCCCAGGTTAAATAATCCCCAGTAGAACTGTCTGCTCGTTTAAAGGTAAAAGTGAAGGTCGGATAAATGGTCTCCAGTATCATCCTGTAAATAGGGCCTCCTGATGGTACAAAATACCTCTGTAGGACAACAGGAGGAAGTTTGTTTTGCTTGACTGCAGCAGCATCAGTAATACTGGGTTTGCAGAATTGTATTATTTCATTCCGGAGACACCTCGAATGTTTGTGGGGTACCTGAGAACATTTCCTTGGTCCATAGCCCTGAATTTAAGCGTGAAAGTGACACCTAAAAGCACGCCTTTTGCAAGCTGTGTGTCTTATGCCATTGTTTCTATTAATTCATTGACAGGATGTCAGTAAAATTGTTATTTTGATGATTCTTTGCCCCTATACTTCTGAAAGGGAAAGCAGCTATAAACACAAGGGAGACTGACCTCAGCGGTTTCCTCTGTTCAGACAGGAGCACAATGCACTGAAACACCACGACAAGGAACTCGGGTTGTTTAGAATTCCTCCAGCTGTAATCTATAGTAAAAACAAATAAACAAATACACGACTACGAGCCGCGATCATTAATCCCCGCACGAAGCCAACTGCTATCTCTAGTTCATAGACACCCAAAGCACACCAAGCTTCCAGCAGCTTCAAAACCACGGGTTTTGAGCCTGGCAAACAGGAAAGGGCAGCTCGGGGGGCTGCGTGCCCCCTGCGCGTGGCTTTTCCCCCCTTTCTGCCCATAAAGCAGACAGGTTAGGCTCAGGGCAGGCAGCTCGGACTCACAGCGTCGGCCAACAGTTGTGCACAGCGGCCAAGGCGAGCTGACAGCTGCCACCACCGCCACCTCCTGGGGCTGCGGCTGGCAGCCGTGACCCACCGCCCATCCCACCCCATCCCTGCCCTCTTTATCTCCTCACCTGTGTCTCCCTTCCCCCCCAGGACCCCAAACACTCCCCCACTCCCACCGACCCCCACCCAGCTGCGATCCATCCCCCCCCCCACGCTCCCTCCCCTCAGCACGACGGACGCGAGCCCTGCGCGCAGCCCCCCGCCGCCCCCTCGCCGCTCCACCTCGGCACGAGGGACCCGAGGCCTCGCCGCCCCTCACGCCGCCCCCCCTCGCCGCGCGGCCCCGCCCCGGCCTCCTCCCGCCGCTCCTCCCGGGGAGGGAAGGAAGGAGGGAGGAGGAGGGCGGCGAAGTCTCGCGAGAGGGGCGGGCGGGGGCCGCTGGCTGCGGGCAGCGCGGAGCGGAGCGGCGGCGGAGCAGCCCGGGCGGCGCTGAGGGGAGGAGGAGGAGGAGGCGGCGGCGGGCGGCGGCCATCCCGGCGCGGTGCGGCCGACGGACCCCCGCTCCGCCGCGCTCGGAGCACGGCCGGCTCCGCCCGCCCTCCCGCACCGCGTCGCGGCCTGGCGGCGGGGCCCGGCGGCGGGCGGCGGCGGTGCCGGAGGCGGCTCGGCCTGCCCTGCCATCTTAGGAGCCGTGCCACAACGCCTTTGTGCCCGCCGCGCCCGGGCACCCGGGGGGGGCCGGACCCGACGCCCCTCCGGGGGCGCCTCCCCCCGCGGGGCCGCCGCCCCTTTGCCCCGCTCCTCCTCCTCTCCTCCTCCTCCTCCGCGGGGGGCCGAGCGGCGCTCCCAGCCCGGCTGCGGCGGAGGGTAAGGTGGGCACGGCGCGGGGGGCTCGGCGGGGAGGGGCGGGAGGAGGATGGGGACGGGGACGGGGACGGGGGGCGGGGGGGGGGCCGGTGCCTCCCTCCCCCGCCGCGCTCTGCGGCACTGCCGCAGGACTCCGCGCTGCTCCCGGCCCCGAGCGGCGGAGGGCGGCGGGGGAGGAGGAGGAGAAATGGCGCTGCCGGCTGACAGCGGGCCGGCCGGGGATCCGCTCCGCTCGGTTCGGAGGCGGCGATGCGGCCCCGCTGCGGCCTGCCCGCACCCCGCCTTCCCGCAGTGAGCTGTTGGATGATCGCCGCTGGGTGGTTGTTTGGTGGGTTTTTTTTCCTTTTTTTCTTTTTCTTTTTTTTTTAAATTAAATGACTTCTACGGGGGTAAATACCATTTTGTGCGGCGCTGCTGTGGGATTTGGAGGAAAGTGACCTATTTTAAAGACCTTTTTTTTTTTTTTTTCCCCCTCGTTTCCCCCCCCCTCCCCACCATCAAACCCCCCCCCTCCCATCGGCCGATCCCGTTAGCCAAATAGCGTTCCCCGAGCGTTTTAGCGTGTCGGATGAAAGCATCTCGTCCCAGGCTCTGCCCCTCCGCACCCCGCGTGGGGAGAACGCGAGCATCGCCGGGCCCTTCGGGTTCACCTTTGTGAACGGCGGAGATACGGAGCGGTGCAGGAGAACCATTGTGCTGGGCGCGGTGCGAGGAAAGCCGCGGTAAAATGGTTGTTGTCAGCCGCGGGGCCGGGGGGAAAAAAAATGACAGAACGGCGTCGGCCTGCAGGACTCCCCTTGGTTTGTCTCGGTGTCGGTTATTTCGGCAGGCTGTGTGGCTGTGGTGATAAACCAGTTGAACGCATCGCGTCCTTCACCTCTGCCTGGTGAGGTTTGAGGGCCCCGCGTGGCAAGGGCGGATTGCTGAGATGTTACCTGAAGGTTTGGCTGCTATTGATTCCTTACTGTTAAGGGCTATTTCTGGAGCGTGGGACGTGGCTCCTGTTTTGTGTGTTTGGATAAAGGTTATCGGCTTGGAGTGCTTCGGATGAAACGTTCCCAAAATACCGTCCCTGGTGTTACTGTAATGTTGAATGGTACGGCTCAGATCTCCTGAGAAATACCAGTCGTGGTGGCACACCGTGATGCTGAAAATACCGTGGAAAACAGGGCTGTATTTTGACACTGGTGAAGGTTTGCTTTCCTGTTCTGCGATTACAAAATAACAACTTTTGTTGCAGGAAGGAGGATTTTAAGATACGTGTTTCTTCAGACTGCCCGGAGCACACACATGTTTGGTTCTGTTGTCCCTTCCTGTAGGAGTGTGTCCGTTTTTGCTGCTGGCATCTCAGGGCAAACCTCAGCAGCCCGGGCTGGGCCTTCCCATTGGATTCCCCACAGCACCTGCCTGCCTCTGCTGGTTCCTTTGCTGTTTGTGGGACCTTCTTCCCTTTGTCTGTTGACTCAGACACAGTGATGAACTTGAACCTCAGTGTATCCCTTGAACTCGAGGGATGTTCTCCTCCTGTGTTAAGGATGTGCTGCTAAAGAGAAAATGATTCCGGTAGAACAGCTCAAATTACATTTAATCTCGTTGAAAAACCATCTAAAGTAAAAGATCTTTGGATAGTTTGATTGTTATTATTACTATTATTATTATTTTGTCTTTAACTGGGCTAATGTTAAGTGCTGCACGGAGAGGACCAGAGTTAAAATTATACACAGAGAAGGTGACTTAGGCCTCAAGTTGGGCTATTGGAAGAAGTTATCTTGTCATGTCCTCCCATTAGATTCTGCTTAGGCGAGGTTGGAGGATGTTAAACGTTTACTTCCATGTAAATAACGTTTCCATTTGTGCAGCTTCCATCTTTGCCTTATCCGATGTAATTCATCAGGTCGTGTCACTGCAGTAACGTGGTTTTGATGGTTTGTGTGCATGGTGAAAGAAATCAGGGCCCGGGTTTGTGTGCATGGTGAAAGAAATCAGAAGAGAAGCAAATATCGCACTAATAATGACATCTTCAGATGCATCCTACTGGTGGATTTCCTGTAACCAGGATGTGTGGTAGAGAACAATAGACGTGGCAAAGAGTTCAGAGAGTGGTTTTAAAGATTCTGGAGTGGCTGAGAGCAGTGGGTTCCACCTGGACACAACCTGTGTGGTTCCATCAGGTGCCTCGGATGCCTTCCAATTCTCTTGTCTAGCAAAGGAACACTGGGTGTGCTGCTGCTCTCACCCTTCTGCGAGGCTGTACCTCCCTTCTTGCTTTGTAGAGGCTACAGAATATTTGCAAAATATTCCTCGTGTGGTTTATTTAACAGAATATTTTGTCCTATAAAAGGTTGGGGGTTGGCCTGGGTCTCCATGAACCAGGAAGTGGTAAAGAAGCTGTGATAAAGATCCTCTAGGAACTCCTCTAGGATACGATCTTAGTAATTATGCAAGTGTTTTCTGGTCATAATAAGATCACATTGACAACGCACATAACGTGTGGAAGCGCACAGCAGGAGCCCTGAGGATCCCTGGCTGTTGGTGCTGCCAGCAGTGATGTGGGCTCTTGTCCTCTGCATCACAGTGGCCATCAGCTTCTCCTGTTCAAGCATGCTGTAGGGTCAGAGGGCTTTTTGTTGTGTTTCCTCACTCAAACGTGGTCAGAGAGGAAAGCTTCAGTTCAGCTCTGGATGAGAGGCACAGCTGCACTGCACGGTTCTCCTGCGCCCGGCAGCAGGGCTGTGGATGGCTTTGGTGTCCTCCCTTGGCTGGCTTTTATAGCAGTATGGAGTGGCTTCATGCCTTCTGAGGTGGTTGGCCGTCCTGCCTACTGTAACTTGTGAACATGACCTCTGCCTTCCACAAAGCGCTCTGCTCAGTGCAGAACAGATCTCCATGCTTTGCAGCGGGCTCCCGAGGCCCCAGAGGTCCATTCTGTTGCATGGCCCATCCTCCACCTGCTGCCCCACGTGTGTCACAGCAGTGACTCTTCTCTTTGACCCTGCCCTGAGCCCCTTCAGCCTCAGCAGCAGAAAGCAGCCCCAAAGAAACATCCAATGGTGTTGTGCCATTTTGGTGAGCTGCAGGGGGTTGGTGTGCTGCTGGGTGAGTGCTGGAGAACCCCAGCACTGAGGTGGGTTTGTGCAGCCATGGAGCCACGGTTTGACCAGAGAAATGCTTGGAGATAGATGGCTGTTGGTGGCACTTTTCCCAGAGTACATGGCAGCTGGGTTTGGGGATTCTTTGTTCTCGTTGTTCTCTAATGGGCTGAGGAGATGCTCATCATACATTGATTTCTGCATTGAGAAGAGGCTAGAAAAAATTCATTGGATGGAGGGTCAGAAAACCGCTAATCCCCTCATGTGAAGTTCCAGAGGGAGCTCAGCTGTGCGGAGCTGCAGCACAAAGAGTGAAAGCAGAACTTAAAATGTAGGAACATGAAATTAGAGGTGAAGTGCAAAGTGTCTGAGGGGAAAAGGAGTGCGCAAAGCAGGAGGAAAGGATGGAGAGCAGCTTAAAGCACAGTTGGCTTTTAAGCACTGTATTCCTTCCTCCTTATCTGAGTGCTCATTTACAGTGCAAAACATGGAGGAAGAAATACTTTCTGAAGGTCCTTCGGAACGCAGTGGGCATTGGGCAGCACAGTGGGTGCTCCAAACATGGTTTGTCAAAGCGTTTTTTTAAACAAATATTTGGTGATCACTGGAATTACAGTTTTGTTTGTTTGCTTTTTTTTTTTTTTCCCAATATCAAAGGGAAACCATTGAGAACTCGTAATACTTTGTCAGAAATTATTACACTGGTCACTCTTGACGTTTTTATTTTGCTTTTAACGTCCTGCTAAACCCTCCTGGTTTCTTTGGCAGAAGAAAAGGCAAGGTAGCCACTGTAAACACAGCGGGAAGCAGCCAAAGCAGCAATACGTTTTCTCTAAATAGAAAAGTCTCCCTGCTTTACTCAGCTTGCTGAGTTGGTTGGGCATCTACCTGGTAGCATGGAGGTGATGCCTCCCTTCTCTTGGAGGCGTGATGAGGACGGCCCAGCAGGCTCTGAACATGAGATGATGGTTCCTTAGTTGGAGCGGACAGCAGGTGATAGTTTTGCCTGTTGTATTGCTTGGCTAGAAAGAGTTTTGATTTTCTCTAGAGGTCAGGATGGGGTGACAGCATGAGATTTCCATATTAGATATTGTCCTTTGAGAGGGGAAGACCAGAAGTGTTTTGTTTGGGGGAAAACTTAGACCTCGAGGAAAGCAGGAAAGCAGCACAGCACAGGGGAGCTGGCAGGCTCTGCAGTTCTCTGCTCTGTGAGCTGCTGACCCCCGTTACGGCCCTGCCTGCAGCCATGCTGATGTTTTCTGTGTGTCCTCTCCTCCACTCGTGGAGTTGGTGGGACGCCTTCTGTCAGAATGGGGTGTCTGTGGGTTTGCTCCAAGCTTTTGCTGCGCGTGCGGGATGTCGAGTCACGTTTGAAAAGGAGATTTTGATATTTAATGTTAATCTCAGCCACCCCTGCTTATAGTTTTGCCAGCCAATGCGTAGCGTACTTGAATTTTTAAAATGTGAATAAAGTTGTTTTCAGTCTTTCTCTTCAGCTAAGCTAAAATCCCGTTTTCTTCCCTTCTGCTCCCTGCACCAGCACTTGGAGCAGCCGGAGCCCTCCAGATGAGCACCTCTGCTTGCTGGTTTGGCTTCACTGCGTTCTGCTCTGGGCCAATTTCTAACCTGAGGAAAGCCTTGGGACCCAAAAGCATGGGAAAGGGGAATATGTGAATTCAAGCATGCTGAAAGGATGGGGAGCGTTTCTTGCAACAGCTTTTGGCTTGTTCCCCATCCATGTGTTCAGCCTGTTTTCCAAGCATCCAGAAATCCTTCCTCTTCCCTGACGTACCGCTGCTCAGAGGCAGCAGCAGACCCATGAGCCTGTTCCCAGGGAACTGCTGCAGTGGGATTTATTGGAAGAAATCACATGTGGTATTGCACATGTTGGTTATTTTCGTTTCCCTCCTCCTTCTTGATATGCAATTGTTGCTCTCACCCCAGTCCCCCCCCTGTAATTGTTGGCTCCCTCCCTCCCCCAGCCAAGGAGATGAGAGGAGAGGTTATTTTTGCTAATGCTGCTCCTCAAATAGGCCACGAGCATACAGTAAGTAGCGCAGGAACTTTCTCCATGGGAAACCATCACTTATTAGGATTTCTCAAGCTGTGTCCCAGTGGCAGTGCAACATGTTTCTGGAGCTCTATGCCGTGGTTGTCACTGCTGTCAGGTCCTCCCAGTCCCCACTTCCTTGTAACCCAACCTGAGGGCAGATCATGGGATTTGAGCACGCCTTGCTTTTCCCTGGTGCTGTGAATGTTTGGGTTGTCACAGAGTAAACTGTAAACTGTATGCCGTGATCTTCTTCTTTTTTTTTTTTTTTTTTTTTGGCTTCGCCTGTTCCAAAAAGCAGTTGACAGTTGTTAAAATCAGTTCTGGGCCAGGCACGATTTGATGCAATTAAACTGTGTTAAATGCGTTCCAGAACTGTTTCTTGGCCTAGATAGCAAACTAGTTAAACTCTGGCTTTGGAATCTATTTCTGTATGGTTTGACCCTGTACCCCTAGGTAAGCTCTCTACTTTTTTAGATCTCAAGTACACACGGGGTCTGCTGTCTTCAAACCCATGGTCCTTCCATGAAAAAGCCTTCTTGGGCTTTTTCATTACTCTCAGCTTATCTTAGCCTTGTCTTGAGAACCACACACCGTAGTGATCTTGTTCCACCACCCAGAAGGACTGAATGCATTGCAGTGAGGGGATTTTCCCTGGCATCAGCTGGACTGGTACAGACCCCACTCTTAGCTGCTCAGTGTGTCCTAGTGCGGAGGCAGGCTGTGGGGTTGAGGTTTTTGTGAAGGTTTGCCATTTTAATTAAAGAAGAAGGTAATCCAGGCCTTGACAAAATCTCACCCTGGCGTCTAAAAGTGCAAATCAGCATTGGGAAGGAAATAATGATGTGTTTCAGAGGCAGTGCCCTACTGAGAATGCCAAGCTCCTTTTTCCTTATAGGTTAATCGCCATATAGGCAAACCTTGAACTCTTACCTGGGTGTTTGGCTTCGTTTTCCTTCTTCCCATTCCACACAAACCCCCCTCTAACTCATGCTTTGAAGTACTTAAAACTAGGTTGGTCTCTGGCTGGAGGTGTGTGGTAGAACCTCGTGTTAATTCTTGCTGGGACCTGCCCGTTTTGCAGCAAGAATGCAGGCAAGCCCATCTGAATGCTGATCACCTTTCCTTGGTGGAGAACAGGAGATTGTTTTTCCTCCAGTGAGCACAACACTGAGCACAACGGGCAGGTGAAGCTGAGAGCATCGCTGTTCCAGAAGCCGTGCCAGGTACCCAGGGGTGGACAGGAGGTGGGAAAGGTTTGTGAGGATGCTGGACTGAGCTCAGCTGGTGTGCATGGTGGTCACTGGAGATATTTCCTTCTCCCAGTACGAGTAGATGCTGCTGCTAGCTGAGCTGTGGACCAGGCTCCTGCTGGATCAACTCCTTTGCTGAAGGCCTATGAGCTGAGCTCACCAGCCCTCAGAATTCCACTTTCTTGCTGGTTGGGAAGATGAAGCTCAGGGTCCTGAATGCGAAAATGACCTGGATTGAAGAAAAGTTCACCGTGTTGCTTTTTGTTCTGCATAAAATCAGTTGTGGAAAAAGCAAGACCTCATCCTTACTGCTACTTTTGTTTTCGTTGCAATACACATGTTTTAAATTTGTTTGCAAAGCCAAGATTGGACGGAGGGTTTGTTCCCGATTTGACAATAACAAGCAGAGCACTTGGGATACTGCACTAACATGAAAATAGTTTATTTACACAGAACATGGTTTGTGCTCACTGAGTCGCAATTAGGAGGACATAAAGAACATTTAAATAATTATTTGTAGTTTATTAGAAAAGAACTGACGTTCAGGTTTTGGTACACACATCCATGGATTTTTAGAAGTATTTTGGTAAATTTTTCCAAATACAGGCAGGTGTTTCTTCTTCTCAGGTAGCCCCAGTCTCCTAAAATAACGTGTGAATTGGTGTTTCCAAGTATTTTGGGTGCTGCATTTTCCCCTGCTGCAGGGGCTGTGGGCAGAGCAGGCAGTCCTCCCTCTGCACTCCCTGCTATTGAAAACTGATAGCTGTAGTGACTATAAATTGTTATAATCACAGTGCGTTTTGTCAGTATTACAAATATTGTTATGTTTAAATAGAAATAGATATTAATATTAATATCATGAGAAATGAAATATTAATACACAAATAGAAATTAAAGTAACCTGTAATACGGAAAGATTGTCTTAAATATGTGATGCTTTTATACTTTCCTCTGAGCTGACAGCTTGATAATAGTAATTCCCAGTTCTTAATTTCATCCCTAAATCTCAAAGAATTTGAAACAGGTGATGAATGCCTATTTATTTTTTACATTCTTAAGGTGTAGTACAGAAGTGCAGGTGGAGGAAGGACTGAATGCCCAGCACTGCCATGACAGCACCTGAGTGAAAGCACTGTGCGTGGATGTAGCTGCAAAACTGCACATCCTTGTGGAGATCTGCAGAGGCAGAGTGCATCCCTACATCCTGTTAGTGCAGTCCCTACCACAGCTGAATCTCACACCTTCTTAAGGGTCTAGCTGTTGTATAATGTACGTACTGATGTTTGCTTTAAGGAGTGGAAAGCGTTCCCACCTGATGCACTGGGAAGAAGGAGGAGCTGTGAGCCCTGTAGCTGTCAGCATGCTGTGCTGAGCAAGCGTTGGAGTGTTCAAGACACATGGAGATGTGACATTTAGGGACACGGTCAGGGGGCGTGGTGGGGTGGGTTGGGGTTGGATTTGAGGATCTGAGAGGTCTTCTCCAACCTGAATGATTCTGTGATTGCAAAATCTACCTGTCAGTTAACGTGGGTGCTGGAGGAACAAAGATGATAGGAGCAGCCTGAGTGGAAGGAGCGTATCGTGTGAGTTATGATTCTGCTTGTCTGCTCATTTTCTGGTTTGGAGGCACCGAGCACCTGCTGATTTAGGGGTTTTCTCTTTGTGATTTCATGCCTGTGATTAGCATTTCTAAGTACGTGACACATAAGGCCTCACCACTAAAGTATGTTCTGCAAATACACAAACAGAATTACAGTGATGGTCACTGTCAGTCTGTCCTGACGAGTTTCCGAGGGTAACCCAGCAGGATGCAGCACGCTTTGTTGGGTCCATGTGAGACAGCAGGTCTTGGACTTGAGCTGAGTGAAGTCCTTCCAATGAACAAAGCTGCCACCTCCTTTTGGTGCTTCCTTCATGGCAGCTGTTTGTCTCTCTTTTTAACTACTGGGGCAAGGCATTGAAGTATTTCAGTAGTATTCCAGTGCCTTCCCATTTTACTGTCAAACAGAAAATTTCAGCTGCTTGACAGAAATTTGTGATTGCATTTTGTCCCATTTTGCCAGGATATCTCTAGGTAGAAGATGAACAGTAATAATAGGACTTGGGAGATGTAGGGGGCTTGAATGCTCTGGTGTGATGGTGTCCTTAAAGAAGCTTGTTCTGGACAAAATCTCAGTCCAATACCTGGTTAGTTGGTGCTGCCATTGCAGCATTGTCCCTCAGTTAATAGGAAGGCCATGTTTGTTTGGCTGTTTTGAGAAACTATTAATATTCTGTCTGAATTGAGCAGGCTCTAATACTGATTAGCTTGTGCATAAGGTGGTGATGGCAATCTCATTAATTTTGTATTTAATTACCAAAAAGTCAAAGCAAAGAGCTTTGGAATGATTTGTAACCATCGTGCTGTTCAGTGGCTATCAGTGAAGCTGTGGGATCACCAGGTGTTTAATATACCTTGCCCTTCTGTAATTTTTCTTTTTGCCTTGCTGTTTTTCATGTGTGTTTTATTTAAAATGCAGTCATAAATAGTTAGGAGCGAGGAAAATGGTGGTGCAGCATCTAGTTAGGTGTCTTGAATCTCCAGGAAGCTTCCTGGAGGTTTTCTTCCAAGATTTTCTCTTCCAAGATATTTCTCACTGAAGTCTGTTATTTCTGAGCTCGCTGGCAGTGTCGATCTGCTGAGTTCAAGTGTTACTTGAAGGATAAATCTGCTTGTGATGTGGGCAGCTGGTTCGTGTGCTTCTAACATGGGCTCTCCCAAGGTTTAATAGATACAGACAAGGTACGAGTGACTCTCACTGCAGGAAACGTGGGCTTCCATCTGCAGATGAGACTTTCTGCATGCATGCACATCTCAAAATTCCTCTGACTCTGGTGCAGTGTGCTGTACTTGCTCTGCATGGAAGCTGTTCCATAGAACATTTATTTCACAGGGAAAAAATAATTTTGTAAAGCCTTTCAGTAACAGTGATTCCAAATTTGCAGTGACTTGAATGTGCTGTGCTTTGCTTTGTTCCACTGTAGTAGAAGCCACTTGCCTACATAACTTTTAAACAAGAATAAAACAAGCATTACATGAGGTGGTGCTCAAGATGTCTGTGTAGGCCAGCAGTAACCTCTTAACTTTAATCCTCCTGGCCTGGCCAGCATTGGGATCTTCGCCTCCTCCTGTTTGGAACTGCTCTCCTGGGCCACATTTCCAAGGGAAGATTCTCTCAGCCATGGGCATGCTGAGTTTGAGTTATCTGAGTGCTACCAGTCGGGAGTTGAAGTTTGCATCTCATCTGCCTGAGAGCTCCTTGCTCCCGTGGGGGCTTTGCTTTTTTTGTGAGTGTGATGTCATCATTCTGCGAGGTCTGCGCTTCGGCATCCTCCAGGAACACAAAACCAGGGGACGAGACCAGAATTCCAAATGCAAAAAACAAGCAGATCTGATTCTTTCTCCCCTCCCTCCTTCTTTTTCTTTGAAAGGAGCTCTCAAGCTGACTTCTTACAGCGGGAATTAGTTTAACAGAATAAAAGGGTGTGAGAGAAGCACACTTATTTCTTTTCTCTTCTTGATTTCTTCTCTTCCTGCTGTGTGTGCTGTAGGTAGTAAAGGATGCACATTATGTGCCAGATGCAAATGTATTTCTAGTTTATAAATATCTTGGTCCCCCTTGCCTGGGGGATCTGCTTTCTTTTAGCATAACCTTTCTGTGTTTCCACTGTTTTGCAGACATCCACGTAGCGACTTGTGCACTGGTTGTGCACCGAGCAGCCCCTACATCGGGTGTTCATATAAATGTTGGTGGCACTGACAGCTTTCCTCCAGGACTGCAGGGCCAGGGGAGCAGCCAAACCCAAGGACAGGGCTGATACAACCATGCTGGTTCTGTTCTGGCCTGAGGAATTCATAGTAAGAGCTGCTTTCTGTGTGGTTGGTTGGCTGCACTCAGCGGTGTGGCCCAGGTAGATACTGACAGGTTTGTTGTTCTTCAGGCTAGAGCTCTGGGTATTCCCTCAGTCACAGTGACTTTGCACAATAATCTGCAGATGGGTGATTTTAGGTAACTGGAGGCCATGAGCTCTGAACATGGGTCCTTAGGGGCAGGTTGGTGCTCTCCAAGATGTCCGAATGCAGTAAGCTTGTGGGCAGCAGCACTGCTGGAGCTGGTGCTCCTTGCCCTGTTGCCTTCAAGAAACCTGACTGGTGCTTGGGTGCTCTTTATAGCTTCATCCAAAAAGGAAATGCTGTTCTCTGGCATGGCGTGTTGAGTGCTCAGTAACTCCCTGTCCAGCTGGGCTGCGGGGCTGACCTGCATGCGTGATGAGGGAGCAGCCCTGGCTTTCTCTGTTGGTTCTTGGGTATCAGGGGGTTGTCCTACTTTCCCTCCTCAAAATACAGGATCCTTAGAATTTGTAGAATGGACACCTGACTTTCCCTTTGTTTATTAGCCAACAGGAGCAGTCAGCAAATAGATCTTCTTTTTCATAAAGGAAATGTTGCTTGAAACTTAACTGTGGTTTTCTTTCTTATTTGTCTGTCCCTACTGACAAACAAAAGGCACAATCCATTATTCCAAACTGCTGAAAAAGAGGCTTCAAAATGCCAGGTATGAAATTATGCCACTCGTTCAGGTACCAGTAGGAAATGGCACGTGAGATGTTTTAGAACCCACGAAGAAGAAAGTTCTTTGTATGTGTGAATTTAGTATTCACAAAAGGTGTCAGATTGACAGCCTGGGAGGCTGTGGAGATGGGAATGTTATTTATCCCTAGAGTAGGTGCAGTGCAGACTGCAGTAGTGCAGGAATGGTGTGCATTATTCTGCTGTTACACCCTACTCGTGCCCTTCGCAGGCAGCCTCTAGGGGCAAGGAACATTTTCTCTGTGCCCATTTAGAGCTGACTGCTTCGATGAAACTGTCAGAAAGATGTGAGGGTTTTTGGCTTTGGTTGTTCTTGTTTGTGATGAAGATGCTTGTCTCCTGAGACCCAAAGAGGTAGGAGAGGAATTTGATGATGTCTACCTCCTGCTGCACAGACAGCCTCCAGCCGCAGTGTTCTCTGGTGTGTGCAGACTGCTGGTCTCAAGTCAGAAGCTGCTAGCCATTCTAGATCTGCTGTAGCACAAAATCAGGTAAATGGTACCATTCCTTAATGTAACAAGCTGGGCACCGGTGGAACTTGGGGGGGAAAAAAAAAGAGAAAGTGAAAAACTCCAGAACAAAAACCCAGGCCCTGATCATTTAACAGTTGGCATAAGGGACAACATCAGACCCTTCTGTTCTTGCTGTGAGCTCCTGTGATCTTAGGTCACCTCTTATTCATATACTTTATATCTTGTCTGTAGGCTAAGAGTGTTTATTGCAACTCTACTAAGTGCTCAACAAATATCTTCAGTGAAAGTCCAGGTCTGATGTTTTGCCAGTTAAATAATAGCTTCTTAGGAGAAAGTACTGGGAAAAAAAGGAGAAGGAGCACGTTGTTCCAGACCCGCTGTAAGACTCGATGAATGCCCGTGAACCTGTGAGTGGAGATTCCATAGGTGTGGTCTGCAGTGCATTGACATGGTTGATGTTAGTCATGCAAAGCTGTTTTCCTCATTCTGCAGACGGGGAGCAATAGTTGTGATCAGCTTTCCTCAAGCTGTGTTGACAGTGTTTGGATACCGCAGACTGATAATGAATCAGCTTCAGAATGTATTGTCTTTATTTCAGAGGTAGGACTTTATTCTACATTAACCAGCAGAACAAAAGCAGGTAATGAATACAAAGGAAAAACAAAAACCAAAACCCAACAAAACCAAACCGCAGTAGATGGTGGCTTTTTGGAAATGTCCAACATCCCTCAGCAAGATCTGTCCTGTTGCTGGTGTGGGACTGTTCCATGTCTGTCCTTGCTCTCTGCCACGTTACTTCTTCTGTATCTCAACAGAACCAGACCACCATGGTGTGTATTTGCAGACAGCCCAAGGAAACCCTTCAGACCATGCATCTTAATCCCACTCAAGCTGCACAACGTGGTTGCAGCTCTGGGCAGCAGCACTTCTATTATCTTCAGCCTCCGCGTGCAATGGCATGCTTGTGTCTCTGGGTAGCACGGTCTGGCTTTGCTGAAGTCACTGATTGCCTTCGGATCTGAGGCTCTTCATGAGAGCTGCTGCTGCCAGCCAGCAAAGTGCAGGCTTCCAGCTCAATCCCTGCCTGCAGTGAGTGCTTATGGAGGAGTATGAGATTATTTTAATTGGCTTTTTCTTTGCAACGCCATTGCTTTACTGCATCTCTCAAAGGTCGTTGTCAGAAAAGTCACTTGCTGGTAGCTCCCTCCTCATGCAAAAGCCAAGGCCAGGGTCCTTGAATCGAGTAGGACAACAACCTTTCTTTCAGAAAGCCTAAGGGAGAGCAGGCTCCACCATATCTCAATTAACCTCTTCTTTAAAAGCACAGGAAATAGTCTCATCCATCGACTGAAGCAATCAAATTATTGTTCCCCTCAGCTGAAGAGTAGAGGTGGAGGTGGTCGCTGGTATATATTTTTTTCATTCATTTGCTTTTGTGAATGATCAGTGAGAACAGCTGGATTAAGCAGCCTTGTGTGTGAGCGCACAAAGAACCTGTGAAATATAAAATGTGCTATTGGGTCTGTGCTATTGGAATAGACCAATTCCTGATTACAGCTTTCTGTCAAATTTAGGATGGATGTGTTCTTACTGTAGCCGAAATTACCTTTTCAGCCTTAAAATACTTTAATGCTTACTAGGTACATTCAAGCAACTTGAGTACTTCAGTCTAGAAGAAAGTGCAGTATTTCTTGCTTGGGAGCAGTGGAATTGGTGCATAGGAGAAACGTTCTTGAAGATGCTTCCAGTCAGAATCGGCCCACATGGAATGGACCTTGGGCACTAGAACCTGCTTTGTGCACATTGTTTCTGTGTTGTTCCAAGTATTTCCTTCAGGTGCAGATGCTCACCTACCTCCTCCATGCTCGTATTCAGGACTATCTGGGGAAAAGATGTCCCCATTTAGCTTCTGTGTGCGCAGTGACCAAACCTGTCTGCCTATGGAGAGGCAGCTAAGCAGCAGGGTACCTAAGTCCACAATGTGCTGGATGTTTTGGTAAACCTGTGAAGATAGCTCTGGTATGTTCACTGGGTGCATTCTGCTGAAAGCAATTCCATGTTTTAGTTTTACAGGACCTGTAGGTGCTGGTATTGAAGGAACCCCTAGCAGTCGAGCAGTCCATCCGTGCATCATCCTCCTGGTGATATGTAGAGATCACAGTGATACAGGCCGATTGTAACAGGTTAACTTGTTTTATGTAAGTTTGTGAAACCAAAAGAAGGAGAGGTTGGGGCTGATGGAGAGCTGGAGGTGTGCAGCAGAGGGGAGGAAGGCAGTGAGCAGTGATGGGTTGGCAGGGAGCTGGCAGGATGAGTTCTGACACTTTCTAATTTTGGAGTGCTTGCCTTTGTAACCTTAATAATTTTGTTCTAATACACTAGATACAAAAATCACGTTGTATGTTCTGAGGAATTTGGTTACCATGGTAATGGGTCTATAAGTACATAGGAGATAAGATGTCAGCAATCAGAACAGCTGTAATTTAGCACACAGACCTGCGATTGCCTGGATTGGGGAAGCAGGCCGCTACAAACTTCAGCTTCAATCTCCTGCTTTGCTGCCAGAATGCCTGATCCTGTGTGAAAGTGACGTCAGAGCTTCTACAATAAATCTTTCAGTTTTATGGAATTTCAGCAGACATGCCCGAAATTTCTGGGTAAACAGAGCACATACCTCCCTCTGTGCCAAGGGAGGGAGGTCTCTGCGTTCCCACCCAGCCTCTGGGTGCAGTGCCAGCATTTCTCAGGCTTGGCGATGGAGAGGTTACAAGGGGGGACTGTCCTGGCCAGGACAAAGCTGGCAGGCTTGCTCAGAAGGATGGTATGAGCCAGAGGATTTGCAATAATGAGAGCATGGATGGGACCGTACGAAGTGCAGTAACAACAGAGATCTGCATGAAGCTGTGGTTTGTTAGGAAGTTGTCCTTCCTAACAGCTTGGGTACATCCATTGATGACATGGTGATTGTGACTGAGGCACAGCACAGCTCTGTGCTTGTTCTTGTCCCTCAGGATGAAAAGGGGAAGAGAACTGTTTAAACTTTTGAAGGCAGTGCAGCAAAAAGAGTAAAGTGTGAACTGACAAATGATAAATACAAACTGTAAATCAGTCTTAATCAGTTTTTAGATTGGCTCCTCATCCAAACAGGATGGGGTTCTGGAGCAGCCTGGTGGTCAGTGGTGGCTTTAAGAAGCCCTTAGGGAGCTGGCCATCATTTGATGCCTGGATTCTATCACATAGCTGCTTAAAACAGCAGGTACAGGACTTAGCAGGACCTTCAGTGCTGTGAGCTTAGCTGTCCAAGTGAGAGATACCCAGCTCCTGAACCACTGCTGCCTGAGTTGTTGTGTGGATTAGTTGAAATGAGCACGCTCAAAATTAAGAGTGTGCTTTTTATCTTAACACACACTAAAAATCTCTTTTTATTCTAAGTAGAAGGCATAGGGGGAAGCAGGATAGGCCTTGTAGAACTCAAGGGAGCAGCATTTCCTCAGCTAGGTAAAATAGTGAGAAAGATGTTCTTTGCTGTTGTTTTATTTTGGGTTTTTTTGTGTGTGTGCTTGGACTAATCCTCTTGCTGTGTGCTATTTAAAAAGTTTTTCTGCGCAGTCATGTGAGGACAGGAAGAATAAATACTTAGCTTGAGCTGGAGTAAAACAGGACCAATCGCCTTCCCTTTGGGAATTCCAGCAGGAAAGGAGGTGCTCGTGGGATGAAATCGTGGCTCAGTGAAGGTACTCCACTTCTGGGAGCAGAGAACCCAGCAGAACAAATCGTGCTGCAGCAGAAGGCTTCAAATGATTCTGGTGCTGAAACATGCTCTGCTTTTTTGGACCTGCTTTGAGTTACAAACCGAAATAAGAAGCTTACATACGTGTATGTATATCCCTTACACACGTGTCCTGTGTGGGCCCTTTTCATAACAAGTTGTGCTTTGATGAACTGATGTTTGGAAGGACAGCACTATGGATGTGTTCTGCATGGTCCTGGCAGTGGGTCACCCCTCTGTCAGAGGTGCCGGGGCATTCCCACAGCCTCACCTGGCCCAGATGGTGATGTTCTTCCTCCTGGAAACGTGCAGTGTAAAAGCAGTGTTTGTGCCTCTTGGATGTGGTATCTCTGGAGGAACTTCTGCAGGTTGGTTTTGCTCTTTATAGTTGGGTGATTCATCCCTTTGCTCTGTTATATATATATTTGGCTCTTACATTTTATGGGCTGCTCACTTGTTTTTGAAGTCTGAGCACTTCCCATGGCTTGCTTATGTATCGCTTTCAACTCTTGCACCTTTTCTCTTGCAGTTTAGTTTGTCTTCTCAGACATTTATGACTTCTTATTTCTAAGCCTTGTACTGTGCTGCTGGTGGGTGTGAGTGGAGAACAATAGCCAGGAGCAGACTGGCAGAGATTTCCTTAATGTTTCTTGAGAAATTCAGTATTATTTTTCCAATTGATTCTCTCTATTTTTGTTTTTAATTTGACATCATCTTCATGTAACTGTGTGCTTATTTCCCTTGAGCTGTCTGCCCAAGGCTCATCTCATGTGTTTAGGTTTAGTTTAGGAGTAGGGGTGGTGTTGACCGCTCGTTAATTTTGATCTTTCATCTCCTGTTTTGGTTGTCATTCATATCCTTTTTTAAGGATCCTGTGTCATTTTTGGTGCTGCCAACCCCAAGCTTGCACAATTTAAATGTTTTCATTTTCCTATTGATCTGAAAGCCTTCCTAATGCTTCCTTTCAGGCCTCCTTTC
Source organism: Chrysolophus pictus (assembly GCA_037305975.1). Taxonomy (NCBI): domain Eukaryota; kingdom Metazoa; phylum Chordata; class Aves; order Galliformes; family Phasianidae; genus Chrysolophus; species Chrysolophus pictus. Next base: position 6,223,419 of record CM074594.1, read on the forward strand.
TGAAACAGTGTGATACTGCTGCTTTTTAATTACTTATTTTCTCAAGGGTAATTACTTATACTGTGGGCTTTGGTAGCTTGTTTCTGAGTCTCAGGTCATCTGCCCTGAGCCCAAAACAGCTGATTGCTTCCATTCGCTGTGTTTCTCATTCCAGGGCAGAATTGGTTAGCAGTCAGGAAACGTTTTCTTTAAATTCTGGACCCACTGGGACATCTGAGCTGTAATGGGCAGCTGGAATTTCCCAGGACTTGGCCCCTGGACTCAGTGGGCTCCCATCAGGTGCCTTTCTCCTGACCACTGTACATGCCCTGCGCTGGGACTGCAGGCATGCAGATCAGAGAGGCGCAGAGCTGTCAGCAGCGGCAGGGCGGTGATGCTCCATGGAGTGCAGGAAAATAGTTGGCGGCCACTCTGAACCTAATGAATTGCTAAAGAAGGCGGGCAGAAGATTTCATTTTTTCCAGTTGTCTTCCTCATAGCTTTGCTAGCCTAAGGAACTACTAAATTTAGAGCTGACCTTCATAATAAATATACCAGAACTATCACAAGCAAAGGCATTTGGAGATGGCAGTGCTGGGGACGTCGGTATGGTTGGCGCTTCCTGAACATTCATGAGAAGTGAACACGGGCTGTTCTGCAGGGTCAGCCTCTGATCCAATGGGGTGCTTCATTTTAATAAAGAGAGAATAAAAAAACCAACAGGCTGCTTTTTGTCATTAGATCTCTTTCAGTTGCATCAGTCGTGTTATTTAAGTGCTAAGATCTGTGGTGGACTTGGTGTTTCTCAGGTGGGTGATGTTGCAAAAATTAGCAGCTTACAAAAGTAATATTTTCAGATTATTGGAAGTGTTAGGTGTAGTCACGTTTGTAACTGTTGTGAACATAGGTATAGTTTCTACAGAGTATCTGTCTTAGTGCAGGAACAAGCTTGCCTAGTTGGTTATCTGCACTACAGCTTAGAAACAGTCAGAAATACAGAGCAGAAAACAGAATGGAAAGCACAACTTAACTGCTGCTTCCATGACCACCATTGGCTTTACTGTTGGTGCAGATCATCCCAGTAAACGCTTACACCCAACCCAGAAGCACAGATCCTGAGCTGTGGGGAACTCCTCTGCCTGACCCTCTTGCTGCTGACGTTCCTGGAAAGTAAACATGCAGGCAGCACAGCTCAGCACGTGTGCTGGGTAAGTGATTCAGGGAGCTGGTGATGGACGTTTTAGTGTCAGAATCTTGAGAGGAAATCAAAGTAAGCCGCACAGTGTACAAGAGCACGGATAAGAGAAATGCAAGCAGTATTGGAAGATAAAAGTGTCTTCCTGAGGCTATTCTGTGAGGAAGTATAACACAAGGAAAAAAATACAGGTGGTGAAGCAGAGAAGGAAAGAAACAAATCTACAAAGAGGTTTTTCCAGGAGAGAACCATTCCTCAAAAACCTTTTTTCAAGTCAAGAAAGGAATCTTACAGGAATGCCAGGATTGCTTTTTCAGAGGAAGAAACGCTTATCACATTGGGGAAGAAAAGCCTGCCTGAACAAAAAGCCATCAGAACCCAGTACAATATCCAGGTACAAATTCTTCTCATCCCTATAACCTCTTCCTTCTGCAAGTATATACAGATGAGAATGTGAAAGATATAAAGGGAACAGCATTTCATGGTGTTTCTTTGCTGAAAACTTCCGCTGCAGAAGAGGAACTCTGCTTCTTCTCCATCAGCAATGCTTTTGTTGCATGGGTGCACGTGGGGCTGTAGGGCTTCACAGAGTGCTCTGTACTGTTGTACTGCAAATGATGGAAGTGTTGGTACGGCTGTGGGACCTCTCCTGCCTCAGCCTTTGTCAGCAGGAGGGGTTTGTGACACAGAGACTGACTCTCATCTTTCCCTTTCCCCCTTCCTTTTTTTCAGCATATGAAATATTTTCCTACCTGTCTTTGGAAGAATGCCATTCATCTGCACCTCCATTTTCCTTAATGACACGTGGTGTGGAGAGCAAGTATACCAAAAAGAGCAATCTTAAGATGATGAAAAGAAAGGCAAGTTCATGATTTAGTCAGCATAGTGTGTCTGAGCTGGAGCTTGCTGCTAAGGGGCAGAATGGGATGCTGAGGAAGATGCTCTCAGTGCCTCTTGCCCCTCTTACAGGGCACAGGAGGAGCAAAATGCTACTTACTGCATCTCCAAGTTTTTCTTGTTTCATTTCTGGGATGGTTTTTTTTCCTTCTAATTACCACTCTAGGAAGATCTCCAGATTGCAGAACTAGAAGTATGTAGTTAGCTTGGTGGGAGAGGCTTACCCAAGTGCGCAAGCAGTCTGTGCTGTGTGGTTTCTCATGGATCCAGTGACTGAAATCACAGCCTGTTCTGTGGGCTGGGAGATGTGATGGACTGCACACTGTGAGAGTCACCAAAAGTGATGCTTTTGATACCAGGTGGACCAGAGCCTATGCTGAGAGATGTTTTAAGGAATACCCACAGCAATGTGAAGGGTAATTTTTTCCTCTCAGTCACTGGATATGCCATTCATCACATTGTCTTTTTTAATCTTATGGGTTTCTATTCTGCATCTGGTAGAAGAAAAAGAGCTGTGATTTGTCTGTGACTTTAAAAAATATAAAGTACTGGGCTTGTAGGTCAAGCCTTCACTGCTAGACTGAAAATGAACAGAAATCTTTAAGTCAGTGTTAGGCAGCCGTACCATCTAACTCTTGCTTTGGGCATAATTGTAAGCAGAAGAAAAAATCTTTCAGTTCTTTCAGTAGTTCTGGCTCACCATATTTCTGATGGTGGTGGAAATTTTTGGTGTCAGCTGGAAGCAGTTCAGGAAAATTTTAATGGTGTGTTGAGAGGATAATTTAATCAGGGCCCCATACGCTCCCTGAGCCTGACCTGCATGTAAGTGGCAGAAAATCCCTTTTCCCTCTTTCGACACTTGCATGATGACACTTGTTCCCATCTATTTGATACAAGAGCAAGGGAGAAGAGTGCAAGCAGAGGAAATTACTCTGAAATTTAGCAGCTCTTTGCACCGCATTCAATGCTTGAAGTATATATATGTAATATCGAAATACCAGTTCCCAAATGGTGGTGATGGTGATTTGTGTTTTGTGGTTCTCATTTGCTCTCCCCATCCCCCGGCTCTGAGTTGGGTAAGAGGAATTTTCAGGCCTGGTGTTTGTCTGTGTTGGATATTCACTGTGCTGTCTTCTCTGTTAGAGAACACAGCCCTGAAGATGATGGAGCCAGGGGCTCCTGCATAGACCTTAAGTGTGATGTACATTTTAGCAGGGGGAAACATCTGGTGTTACCTATGTTGGATACTGAAGATAAATTTTTCTAAGTTTTTACTGCATTAAGTGTATCATTTGGCAGGCAACTACGATGTGAAGCAAGATTTGCATTTCAAACAGCAAATAATAGTTTGTTTACAACTCTGTAATGGAGGGCAGCATTCCTGTTGGCCTTGTGAGCCATTGTATGAGTCCTTGTGGCTTGCCTTGTACCCAGTGAAATGCCAGGATAGGCAGGGTGGTGGGCAGCTTCTCGGTGTGTACATCTCTGCAAGGCTTCCATTTTGTGCTCCTGAGATGGATGTTTAGCTCTGTTCTAATATCCCCACTTCCTGAGGGATGTTGAATATGTTGACTCTCAGCGACTTCATTTGTATGTACAGCACGTGCTGCTTTTTAATGCTAATAATGTGCGAGGCTCTGTGCTAATTGTCACGTGTTGGTTTCTACAAACTTCTGAACCAAGGAACTACAAAGGCTTTGGTGTGCTCGTGCTTCGCATGGTACGATGGGCTCTGCTTGTCATCCTTCTCACTGCTTGGATTTGGGTGTGAGGCTGACAGAACACAGCAGATGAGTGAAGGTCTTGGTGAGTAGCTTGCTGCTCATCTGCAGGGCAGTCTGAATGCATTCTCTTCCCTGCACCTTGGGGAGAGAAGTCTCCAAAGCATAAGGCTTACCTACAGACCGAGCCGTGGCACCTGGGCTGTGCTTGTGCTCCGCTGTGGGATCCTGGGGGATCTTAGTCACAGGGCTGGGCATGGGATGACACGGGCAGGGAGCTCCAAGAGAACAGGTCCTACCCCTTCCTCACCTCCCAGCTTCCCCGTGGCAGTGGTTCGAGGTGTGCACACTGAGTGCTGCCATAATTACAGGGAACGTCTTCGCTATTCATAGAGCTCTGTGGATGCGTGCGTGCAGTTTCTGCTAATTGACACTTGTTCAGATGAAAGTAATTTGATAAAAACGTTTTGGCCTGTCATCAGTGCCATTTACACCAGTAATGACAGCCACTCAGAACATTAGTTTGCAAGCATTGAGTTGGTCCGGTCTTGTGCTTTGGTCATTCCTTGGTTTCTTTTGAGTCTTTTTCAGCTCCTACAGCACCCTGTTGGATTGTAGACTTGATCTGAGCACCAATTGTCGTGTTGTATGTAATGCAGTATTTTTGTTTAGTATAAGTGGTAATGGGGAAAACCAGTGGGATTTGTTTTAGCCGAGTTGAGCAGCTAAAAAATGTGATGGCCTCGTCATAGGGCATTGCACCATCATGTCCCCATCCATGGCCCCATGAGCCCACCAGCCCCGAGCCACGTTTGTTAATGATGTTAAGCACAGTGGGACCGAACAGGATCCAAAACCTGCAGCAGAGAGACTGCCTGGCTGGAAGAATGTAAAACATGTCACTGCAGCTTGACCGTAATTTAGGAAACCAGCTGCTTGCTGGTCTGTAATTGAATTTTTGGTGCACTTTAGTTGCAGGTTTTGGTTTTTTCTTTTTCCTTCAGACTCATCTGTATTGTCAGTGCATTTAGAGCAACGTGCTAATCACAGTGCACACCGCTTCTAGTTCCATTTCCCCAGAACACACCGGTTGCATCATTGCAGAAAATGGGCACAGCTGCTTCTCTCCTGCTGAAGTTTTCAATACTGCCTGCTTTTATTCTCATTCTCCGCACTGAGCGGCGCTGCCTGGAGGTGGCATTTTGGGGACGTGCTCTCCATCCAGGCCAGGAGGAGCACAGCAGTGGGGCAGGAGCAGTCCCAGCTGTGCCGCATGTCCCCTGCCCACCTCCCTGCACGCGCTGCTGCGGGGCCGTGTGACTCGGAGCCATATTAGCAGGTTTATCCAAGCCTAGCCCCTCCGACTAGCAGATGTAGGCAAAAGGGCATGCTGGGATTGCAGCAGTTGCTTTTGAACAACAATGTCCTTTTTGTGAGAATCTGATGCTTCTTAAAAGATGGAACATGACATCATTACCGTCGGTCCAAGAAGCATTCCTTCAATAATACTGAGTGTGCTCTGGTTATCAGCTCCCTTCCCCCCGCTCCATTCTCTCCCTTTTCTGACTGATGCTTTTTGTCTATTGTTTCTTTCGGGGCTGTAAATGTGAAACAGTTGTCTTTCAGTGTTATGTGCTTGTTAGAGCTGGAATCAAGTAGAATATTGTTGGCTTATTTGAAAGAAAGAAAAATAACAAAAAAAACTTTTCTTCCAGTCTTCATAAATGTAGCAGGCTTCAGGTAGGAGCTCACTTGGAGCTAATTATTTCTCTTCCCATGCCGTGTTCGTTACTGTGTGATGTAAGGAAGGTGTGGGCAGTGCAGCCTCAGTGCTGTGCCCCAGCCCTGCTCTGCTGGCACTCAGATGTGCTCTGTGAGCTGCTGGGTGACTCTGCACAGTGTGCACTGACTGTGTGTGTGTGTGTGTGTGTGTGTGTGTTTGCTCACAAGCGCAGTCTGCCAGAGCTGTGTGATCCGTGCTTGGATCTCGTGCTTGCTTCACCTCTGGGATTTCACATTGCTTTTTCCTTAGCCCCTGGGGTTGGGCTGTCATGAAGGAGTGCTTTGGGTTACAGTAGAAATCTCCTTGCATCCTGACTGCTTGGACAGAATCTAGAGAAATGCTGGATTTCAGCTCCCTGCTCTGCTTTCTCTCTCCCATGTGTGTCTTCAGCGGGAAAATGGGGGAATCTTGCAGACTTCACCACCATACCAAGGTACGTCTCTGCTGTCTCTTGTGCTCTCCTTGCAGCAGTTACTGCAACTAGCAAGGAACAGGCAGGCTGTGGAAGGTGCACATGCTGCAGCTGCCTGGAGAAGAGCGGTGCACAGAGCACCAGCATTGGGGACATGGCTGTTTTCATCCTTGTTGGAACTGCTACATGCAATGATTGGTTGATTGGCTTGGGCTTGGAGAAAGGTGGAGTTTGTAATGTTCAGAAAAGGTGGAAAAATGGACGGGGACTGACCTTCTGACAGATTGGTGAAATCAGATTTATTGTCTTTTTTTTTTTTCCATTATAAAGATGTAAAACCAAAAAGGTAAACTTGAGATATAAAATGTCAATCGAAAAAGTGCAAGTCTTGACCAGATGAGGGTTTTATGAAGGCACTGAGCGGCATGGTGAGCTGTTTGCTGGTGACAGAGGACTGTTTTAGTTGGACACAGTTTGTTGGGAATTGAGAGGACATCCCAATACTCATGTTCTTCCCATAGGACAAACCCCTACGTGTCCTGCTTGTGTTGTCTGTGTGGCTTCACCTGGTGTTAAGAAATGGGAGGATTTTGACACAACCTGAAAGTACACTTGTATTACGGATAGATTCCAAGGCACATCTTCAGTAGTGAAAGCAAATGCAGTGTAAACAGGGAAGGTTCTGAGCATTCCTAATGGTGTATGAGCATGCAGCTCTGCTCTGCTTTGGAAGTCCATCCAGTGGTTGGAGATGTGACGTGTGGCTGTTCAGAGAGAGGCACTCGGGGTAATGGGGCTCACTGGTGACAAGCTGCTATCAGTGTGGAGCAGAGCCACGCTGCTGACCTCTCTGCAGGTGGTGGAGGAGATGCTGGGGGAAGAAACGCGTCTCGTTCTGTGCTTTGGTTTGGAGTTGTGCTCTGTTGAAATGCTCAACTGCTGTCTCAGTGGGACTTTGCCATCCCAGTGGATGGGTTGCACTGCTTCATGTCATGGGCCTGCGTGCTTGGGAAGAAGTGAAAGCTGCTCTTCTGCTGCTTTGTTTGTGGGTCTTTGAGCAGAGGATAATCAGTGAAGGATTGCAATCTTTTTCTTGCAGTAATCCATGCTGAAGAGGCTCCATTCATACAGATGAACCAAGGGTTGAGGCAGCACTTTATACCCAGATAGTCGGTCGGCTCACTGCCCAGCAGGATGCCATCAACCAGCAGAGCGGGCAGCCTGAAGGACCCCGAAATTGCAGAGCTCTTCTTCAAAGAAGATCCAGAAAAGCTCTTCACAGATCTCCGAGAGATTGGCCATGGAAGCTTTGGAGCAGTTTATTTTGTAAGTAGCCTCGTGCCTTGTGGATTTTAGCTGTGACTACTGTGAATGTTTGTGTGATGTTTGGAGCAGAGGTGTTTTCTTGTATGTCTGTGCAGTTTCAGGTTGTTTGCAGACCGACAGTGTCTGTAAGGTGTTTGCATACAAGCTGAAAGGAAGAGCTGGAGATGTGGCCCTTGCCCAGTGCTTTCAGGTGCACCGTTACATTGCAAGTAGGGATTTTTCTGCAGATTAAAACATGTATTTTGGCTCCATCGATTCTGATTGACAACGCAGTTCTGTGGGTCTGATTGTCTCCTTATCATCTCTTCTCCCTTGAGAGGAGTTCTCTTCCCTTCGTGCGTGCCCCACAGGCTGCCTTACAGCCATTCTTTGTGTTTGGCACCTGGATGTTGGGGCTTTTGTTATCATTTGGCCTGACACATCCTTCTCCGCTGCAGGCAAGAATCCCATTCTTCAGCTGTACAAAACTTATTGACAGGAGTGTGTGGACAGCAGCTTCTCCCAGTTGCTCGTGTAGCTCAGATACTGCAGGGCAGCTTTGTCTGCAGGTTGCTCTGTGTTAACCAAAGTGCGTACTGTAAGACCTTCATTAAAAAACCATTTTCCTCAAAAAAAAAAAAAAAAACCTTTTCACATTTATAATTATAGGAGGTGTGGCCAAACCTGCCAATTTTCCTTCAGAAAGCCATTTGTGTCAGGATTTTATGAGATGCCTATTCATTGTTAATAATTGCAGCAGACCATGTTGGGAACCTTCCAGCGCAAATTTAATGCAGCACAGATGAACTAATTAGGAAAAGCTTCTTAATTTTGTTTCTTGCTTAAAACTATGAGCTGCTGCTGTCTGGGAGCAGATCTGGAGGAGGAGGTGCTTTCTGATGAAGCAGCACTTACCTGTGGCCATGCTTCCTACCCCTGCTCACATGGCTCGAAGCGTGGATATAAGAAGATAGAACAGAAAATCTGTCTTCCTATAAGTGGAAGCATTTCTGAAGTTTGTCAGGAATACTGTATGTTATAAAGGAACATGTTGAGCCACATGTGTGCAACCAGATAACCTGCAAGCTGATGGCATTCCCAAACATCAGCAGCATGCTGCCATCATGGCATCTGCAGCACTCTGTGGCAGTGGTTGGGGTGGATGTGATTGCCCGTTACTGCAAGGAGGCAGGAAGGAAGAGGTCATTAATATGTAGACCCATCTTTCTCTTTTTTAACCACCATTTTAGGCTAACAATTCATTATGGCACAAAGTAAAGCTTTGGCCTACGTTTTTTGTATTGTGTGTATATGTATATATAGCCGATCTAAGAACCTTCTAAGATATTGAATCTAAAACTGTTTCATGTTCTGACATTTAGTATGTCAAGCAGAAAGCCAAAATATGATGTTGATAGCTGGACTGGGTGACTTAGTGGGCAGCTGGAGGGGAGAAATTTGGTTAAGGTGAAATATGCATCAAGAACTGATGTAGGAAAGTGTATGCTTTGGGTCCTTTGTTCTTCTGTAAAGCTAGAGAGAAAACAAATTTCTTTAGCAAGATTTTGATTCTGCTAATGTACACTACTAAACATTCTCTGATCAATGTGATGTTGGATTATAGTTAATGACAGCTTAAAAGCATCTGACCGAAGGTGGTGCAGTTACCCAAGGCATCCAATCCACTCTTCTTTCTTCCTGGTTTCTGTCATGAGATGTCCTGTAATGGCCAGAAACTTTCTCACCCCTCGTTAGTTGATATGAATGTTGCTGCTTTACCTCGTGGTTTAGTTTCTTAGAAACTGCAAGTCTGGCATCTCTGAATCATTTTGTTTTATCCTTACCCTGCTCCATGTTCAGCAATGTAATAATAGCTTTCCTTTGACACAGGAAACCTACTGCACTGGAATGCTGCAGATGGAGCTGAAGAATAACCCACTCCCTTTTGTCAGCACTGCTCCTTCTGCTCTGCTCTAGTATTTTGCTCCTTGCTTTATTGCAGCTCCTCACTGACTTGCATGTTCCAGAGATTGCTTCTTATTAGAGGCAAAGATCTAGGAGATACGTATATGTACATGTATGTATGTCTCTAAAAACAAACAAACAAACAAAAACCCAGACCCCTGCTTAAGAAAAAGCACCAAAGCTGACAGAAACGAACACTTAAAGGTATTGTAATATCAGCGAGACAGCAGGGACTGTCCTCTTAAACAGAAGGGAAAGCAGAGAAGTGATGGTTCCAGCTTGTATCTGGTTGAAAGAAGGGCTGGCAGGGAACTCTGGGAATCTCTTTAATGAATGGCAGAATTAAAATAGGACTGAAAACCACTTTTACAAAAGGCAAAGTGCTGACATTTCATTAATCCCTGTTGTGATAGGCTCTGATAATACAAATACATTAAAAAATCAGCTTTTCCATCAGTCATCAGTGACTGCAGGCATGCACATTATTTTGATTTGTATCATTTGGCTTCATATCCCAATTAACTACGCTGCTCTGAGAGACCCCCCCCAGCCCTGTGCCACTGATGTCCTTAGCAGAGGCAGGTGGGGCCTTGTTTGGCCCTCTTCCCTGCTGGGTGCAGGCTTACTGTAAGGTGCACGGGCCACTGCTATGTGCCAATTGAAACAAAACTTGTCTTATCTTGAAATGTTACTGCCAGAAATCAGGACGTCTGCCTTTGAAGTGTGAAAAACCACGCAGGCTTATTTTGCAATGTAAACAACAATGTGATTGGGCTGAGCAAATGAAAGTCTGAGCTAGCACCTGGGGTTGCTGCATGCTGCCATCCCTGTATGATCTCTCTTCCCTTAAGACACGATAGCTGATTTGGGGGAGCACTGGGAAGAAAGCAGCTGCTGCTGGAGCAGGGATCTCCTGCACGTCCTGTGACATCTCTGCTTACATTTGGGATGGAGTAAGGGGGCTGGGCCTTGCTTCTGTTTTGTCTGGAGCATACCAAAGATAGGGGAGATGTTGATTTAGAGAAAATCTGTTCTGCTTGAATCAGAGCTGCTGTTGTAAGCTGTGACTTGTAGTTTAGGGATGATGGTATTCAGCTCCTGGGACGCTGAGCACAGAGAGCTGTTGCACCTTATCTCAGATTTCAGATAGGTACAGCAGTCACACCCCTTGGAAGATGCTTCAGTTCTCACTTTCTGCAGCAGCTAACTAATGGAGAAGGGTTTCTCAGTGCTTCTTCCAGAGTTCAGCCCTTGTGTGTGTGTGTGTGTGTTTGCTTTGCATCTTATGGGAAGTGGTGACTGAAGGAACTGATGCATCACCTTTTCGCGTTGCAGGCACGTGATGTGCGCACCAACGAGGTGGTGGCCATCAAGAAGATGTCATACAGTGGGAAGCAGTCCAATGAGGTATGGAGAATATCTTAATATACATATTAAGTCTTGTCTGCTGCAAATGTTTATTCTGTGGGATGGCTGCAATTAGCCTGGGCTGTGATGAGAGAGATCTCTCCTGTAACTGAAGGTGAATGAGGATACAGTGTGAACAGATTTGTTTATTGTTCTCAGTGTTTATCTGTCTTATCTTCACCTGGAAAAGATCAGCAGGATTTTTCATATGCAAAGGGCAATTTGTGGGGCCACATAAATGTGAAGAAATAATAACTTTTAAAAAGGCCCAAAATAGATATATATAAATAGAAAATAGCATGTATGTATTCAGGTATTTTTTTTTTTTTAACCCTTAAACATTCAATTCTAAATTCCTTTTAAAGGAACCATTTTGCTTATTGGACAAAGACTTACTGGGAATAGTAGTGGTGGATGCAGTGGTGAAAGATTCAGGGAGAATCTTGCCTTACACCGAGCAGTGTGACTGAGTGCATCCTTCCCTGAAAGCAGCAGCTAAAACAAAAGCAGTGAATGAGCAGCAGCACAATTAGAGAAAACTGTCAGGGCTGGGGATTAAAGTTGTCTTTGCAGAGTGATCTGGAAAAGTAGGCCTCTGAGGTTTCAATGTTCAGTGTTTTCTTGGCCACCCCAGATGTGTCTTTTCTCCTAAGATGCTTAGCAGAGATAATTGATTTTATGCTTGAAACGTTAAAGTGCCAATAGAGATTCTTGAAAAGCTCGACAGGACACGAACAGCTGATTTGGTATTATTTTGGTAATGACATCTATCAAATCATGGCCTGATTTTTTTCAGCAGATGTATTTACTGTAAACATTTTGTTCGAGGCATCGGTGGTTTCCTCCCTCCATTCTCTACATCCCAGTCTTAGAGGCAGCCTCACTCTGATGAGTTTCACTCACAGCAAAAACTGCCTTTTGTGTATTGATCATCTGCACTGCCAGGCACTGAAGCATTGCTTCCTTTCTGTTCCTGTGTGTGTGTAGGAGGTAAAGGTGGCAATGTCTCTCCAGCAATTCTAACTTCATAGTTAAATTTGCTGTGCGTGCTTCTATTTTGTCACTGCAGTGACTTGTTTAACTCTGTACTGATGAAAGAATAATTTGTACTTACTACTTGTCCTGCTGTTTTAATTACTGTGAGCTATAAATACTCTGTTCACATGAATGAAACAAACTGTGCATGCTTCAGAAATAACTTCTGTTTGTCTTCGGTGCATATGTTTCTTTATTTTGAAGAAAGTAACAAGACAAGGATTAAAATGCTTTACATTTACTTTGTTTTCTTTGGAAGTTTGCTGGAGTTATGCTGTCGCCTATGTAAAAGGAACTAAGGGCATTCTGATGTCATTTATAATTACGTTGTTTTCATAATAAGGTTTTATGATTGGTGGGGTAAATCACTCTTTAAAATAAGAGCATATGCTATTTTAAAAATAAGTTTTAAACTTGTTTTAACTCATTAACTTATTTAAACTCATAGTGTGATCCCAGAGCTTTTTTTACTCAGGAGATCATAAGTAAATGATAATTTACTAATACATTGCCTCTCATCCCAGTATAGGAGAAGCCTAGAGAGGTGCTTTCTTGATTTGGCTTCCATTGCTCAGTACCTCAGAGGCAACAGCATCGTTCTTGTGCAGTGTCAGTGAGAAAGGTTGTAGCAGTACAGCAGCACAGACACTGTCCTCGTGAAACTTCTGGTGCTGAGAGATGCTTAGCCAGTGAGTTGCCTCAAGTATGGCAGCCATGCTCCTGCTTTCATTTGTGCCTCCTTTTTATTGAGGACGATTTGGGATTTGTACGTTTTCCAAAGCCCTTTCATGCATGGATCCTCCATCCATCAACGACTCCCACCCACACAGCTGAGGAGCATTGCTGGGCCTATGAGCTTCTCAGGGGTGGAACCTTCTGTGTTTGATAGCTCTGCCTCTGATTAACTTCAGAACTGATACTCTTTCTTGAAAACATTTCCAGTGTCAACACCATCATGTTGACATCTCCGTACTTGAATGGTTTCAGCTACTGCATGTGTTACTGAGCATCTTTCCCAGTAGTTCTAGTTCTGCCCTTGCACTTCCCAGCTGTTGCCTTTCTTGCCTGAGGTTGGATGGATGTGCAGTGAGCTGAGGGACTTGCTGATTTTCTCCAGGGGAGCAGTGAAGGTGTTTAGGCACACATTAGAAGTTGACCTTTTGGCCTCTTTTGTGTTTTACAATTGCACTGTCAGCATTCCTCTTATCATAAATCTGGATTCCCTTGCCTAGTAGGAGCCTCACATTAAGTTGTTCCCTGTAACCAGTAATAGAGAAGTGTTATCAAGAACGTTGATTTATAGCTGCCAAATCTTCTAGCATGCCATCTTCTAGCATGATGTAGTTACCAGTAGGGATAAGTCTTAATGTCTGTGAGACTTAAGGAAGAGATGGTTGACGTTGCTTAAGGGCACTCACTCACATCACTTTCAGATTGAGGTCTGTGTTTCGTTGGACAGCAGAAATGGTATCCTGTAAGAGAACTGCTTCTTTTTGAGTTCTTCCTCAGATCCAAAGTGTTTTCCAGTGTATCGTTTTCCTGTATATCGTGACATATTAACTTAACTGAAAAAAAATCAGCCAACAGATTCATGAAGTCTTTCTGTTCCTTTTTCCTACAGAAATGGCAGGATATTATTAAGGAAGTCAAGTTCCTCCAAAGAATAAAACACCCTAACAGTATAGAATACAAAGGCTGCTATTTGCGGGAGCATACGGCATGGGTAAGCATTGCTGCACTCTCTGCTTCTCTGGCCTTGGCTAAGGGTGCTTTAAGCTGTCTCCAGCTGACTCCCAGCAGGGACCTGAACACTTACGTTGCACAGACTCAGATAAGTACAGGCAAAGATATTACAGATGCTCAACAAAATTAAACATAGTTTTTAAAAAACATGTTTTAGGGAAGGTTTTCCTTTGACTTACAGAGTAAGGTGGTTGTGCTGTTACTCTGAAGTGCCTAGTTCAATGGGTTGAGTATCTAAAATAAAGAGGAACTGGAGGAAATAACAAATCTTTGCCACTTTTCTTACTTTAAAGAAAAGTGAAGATCTGATTGTACTGTCCAGGAGGTGAGCCTGGCACCTTTATTAGATACTTACAGGTGACTAAACAAAGCACTTGGTATGCCACTGAATGTTAACAGCTCAGTACTTTGCAGCTTGACTTAATGTGCTCTGGAAGTAAGTGTTCAGTTGTATTTTAATGGAATAGAGTCCCTACTGGTAATTGTAAATGAGGTATGTTTTGAATTGTTAGTATTTCTACTAGTTAACTGAACTCTTCTGTTGTGCATTGTTTATTTCTGATGCTTTGTTGTTGGTAGTGGCATATGTTTAAATGACAAAACCAACAAGCTGGTTTTATCTCTGGCTGTCATCTCCTAACCAATCTCAGACATTTGATTTAAACAAACAAAAATCCAAATTCCCAAACTAAACTTAGTTTGTATGAGACTGTATAAAAATGCGTGCGTAGGAATAGCTGCATTTGGTTATGCAGAGGAAGCACCTTGTCAAACTCATGTGATTTAGCACCTTTCATTGACAAAGTCTTTTTAGCATTATATGCTAAATAAATCAAATAGTTGAAGTAATAATTGAAGGTATAAGTAATGTTCCCATATCACCTTCAATAAATTGGTAGGACAAAGTTTTTTAGCTTCTTTCTTTTTTTGCTTCAGATCTGACAGGAACAAAACTGTAAGTAAATCCCTAAGTAGCCCCTTAATACTCTGATGAGCTTAAGTGCAATTTAACATTCACATTGGGTGCGTGAATGTAGAATAAGGTATGTAATACAATACATAACTGGCTGTGGAAATGCTCTTGCCTTCCTTAGAAGTGTTGGTGCTTGGTGTCTTACACAAGAAGGCTGTGCTAATTCCAGCTAGATCTGCCCTTGTGCAAGGGGTCAGTGCTCAGATGGGCTTATGTTATAAGTAATACTTGCATTGTTATAGCTGAGCACTGTTGATTTCCAGCTAAGTTTAGCATACAATCTGCTAGGATTTTTGCTGGTCACTCTAAATGCCATTTCATTATTGCTTATTATAGGTTTGTTTTTCAGGAACAGTAATTTGGGGCTTCTGGTGGATACAATATATTCTTGAATATTTTTCTTCCTCCTTTTTTTCTTATGTGAAAGCTGTTTATCTAAACACATGGAGTTTCTTAAAGGGCATTCTGTTTTCATAAGATGTCAGGTTGAGATTGAAGTCCTGTGCCTCCTCCTCTTCCTCCTTGCTGGACACAGGGCACACTGGCACTGCAGGCTGCATTGTGTGCACCAGTAATAACTTCCATCTCCATTGGAGATTTTCTAACAACTATTTTGATTTCTTTCCATACAGCTTGTTATGGAATATTGTTTAGGATCAGCATCAGACTTACTAGAAGGTATGTCACATGTGCTTGTTTGATTGAAAACCAGCTCTTTTGTTAAATGGTCGCTTTTCTATCAAGCTTCTTGAAGTGAAGTTTTGGAGAAATATGGGTGTCCAGTAGGTTGTTCATCTCCTTGCCTTACTAGCAACAGTTCAGGACCAAAAGCTGAGCTGTCTGGGAGTCACCTGTGTTGCTCCAGTTTAGTTATTCCTGTGTGAATTGCCATAAGCTAGATCCCAAGTCCTGGAACTTTCATTGATGGAAAACTGGATGTTGAATTCCAAATTAATATTTGGGAGAGTAGCCACAGAACAGACAGGAATGTGGCAGTTCTAAGACAGTCTCTTGTTGGAATATAGCTGCTGTTTTAGATACATCTGATAATAGAATATGTTTTATGCTGGAAACTACTTTTAAACTGAACATTTGTTTCTCTATCTGGACTCAGTAAAATTAAGTTTTAGTATTTTGTCTGCGTTTTCATTATTAACGGTACTCACTTGCATGCTGCAAACTACATTGTTTTCTTTAATATTGAATTTCACATAAATTCTTTCCTGAAGTTCATAAAAAGCCATTGCAAGAAGTGGAAATAGCAGCAATTACCCATGGTGCTCTCCAGGGATTAGCATACTTGCATTCTCACAATATGATCCATAGGTAAGTGGTTAAACTTTTGCTGTCTCGTAGACTTGTGGATAATTTACCTCAATGATTGTATTCTAGTCATCCCAAACTTAATGTTTGTAAGCAGAGATTTTCTTTTTGCAGTGATTGTGTATGAAGCTTATCTAGGTGTGCCATTAGATGTAGCTGAACTTTTAAGTTGATTTTTGAGACAAGCTAGGTTCAAAGATCCAGAGTGATGTTAAGCTATTAGCCCAAAGATTAAAGGTTTTGTCTTTAGAAGAGATGTGGGTGTTTTTCAGATCGAACATGTGAATTCTTGTTGTGTTTTGTGATCTCTCCTATAGAAGATTTTCTGTTTTGGAGAGGAATAATACTGACATTTGTATTTTCTCTTACCAGAGATATCAAGGCAGGAAACATCCTGCTGACAGAGCCAGGACAGGTGAAACTTGCTGACTTTGGATCTGCTTCCATAGCATCTCCTGCCAACTCATTTGTGGGGACGCCATATTGGTAAGCCAAGTGTTTTAAGCAGTTCTGGAGCTGTGAAGTGCAAGAATCATTTACTGGCTATTTAATATATTTGGGCTTTATTGCAGCTAGATTTGTGATTCCCTAACTGTGGTAGTGATGGAATGTATTCTGCAAAAGAGATTAGATGGTAATTAGGTTCCGACTTCAAGAAATTGTGATTCCTTGTGCTTGTAGTGCACAAAAAGTAACAAAAATATTTTGTTGTTCTCCTTACCACGACTTTAAGTGCTGGGGTTGGGATTTAATCATCTGTAATGTATTTTAATCATTCCCCCCGTGGCTTTAACAATTCATGTGTTCTTACCATCTGGCTGTTGGAATAACTGAAGTGTTTTTTCTTTCATAGGAAAGGCCAGGTTCATTGAACAAAACCCTTTGCAGATCCCTTGTATGCTTTGATCTCTTACACCGAATCTGTGGTGTTTGCACAACTGCGTGCTATAATTATTTCACCAGAGTTGGCCAGCCAGCTAAACTGTTGAAAATGTGGAAGGGCAAGATGGTGGTGATGCTTGTAAATGGAGAGCTGGGCAAAACACACCATGCAGCCTCCCTAGAGGCTTGCACTAGCGTGAGTGCCCAGCTGAGTGGCATCCTAAGCTCTATCCACACACCAACTGGTCCTTGTTCCCAGTGTGCCATGTTCATGCCTGATATCTTGGGGAATGATTTGGTGTTGGTGGTTGAAATCAGTGAAACATCCTGTTTCACCGAAATGCTGCTGATGATAATGTGCTCTATTGCACAGAATTTTATGACTACTGATTTCCTATTTTAGGATGGCCCCAGAAGTGATTTTAGCCATGGATGAAGGGCAGTATGACGGCAAAGTAGATGTTTGGTCTCTTGGAATTACCTGTATTGAGTTAGGTAAGTTATTTTCTTTGAGAAAAGAAAAGAACTATAAAGTGTAGTTATTTAATACCTTGAACTTACTCTGTCGAATTACAGTGCAGAGGACGTATGCTTGCTTCCTTGTCTGGAACTGGGGGGAATCTGGGGCTTGAATTCTAGAGAAGAGAACCAAATATGCTTTACAGAATTCAAGACCAAGTCTCCAATTTGATACGAAGTGGGGCAGTGTTTCCATTATCCAAAGAAAAGGGTTAGATGAAGGAAATAGCTGAACTGTGTCATGAAGGTGTTCATGTTCTGTGGGGAAGGCTGATCAGTTTTGAACTGAAAAACAGTCTGCTTGCTGAACAGGTTTAGAAATGGACCATTGAATGTATCAATGTGAAAACAGTTAGTGGTGTAAATTGATGTTATTTCCATGAAATTTTAGGATGTGTTAATGAGACCTGCAACAATAGGAAATTTGGGCTAAGTGAACAGTTTCAAAGCTATATGCAATGCATTTTGTCACTCGTGAATAGACTTGGCTAGGAAATACCTTTTACTTAAAGTGGAACACCAATGTAAGTGGACTGTGTTAATATGGCATTCTATTTCAATTTAATGCAGGATATTATCTCGGAACAAAAATACACTGAGTGAAGCACAGCACACAGTGCTGCTTAGCCTGTAGGATCTGCTCCCTGGAAGCACTTAGCTGGGAGCTGTTGGGATGTGGGGCTGACTCCTGCTCTGCTCCCAGGGGCTGTCCTCACAGCCCTGTCACATTGCATTGCTCATACTCCAAAGACCTCAACGGAGGAGCAGCCTGGCTGGGCAGCAGGAGCTCTCAGGAGCACACTAATCCATGCGAACTGCACAGTTTAGCTAAAAATGCTGCCTGACATTCCCAACTGTCAACTTCATTTTCTTCCAAGACATGAAATAAGGTTCTTTCTTCAGAACAGAGATTTTGTTGTTGTTGTTGTTGCCAATATAAAGCAAGTTCAAGGGGTGTGACTGTCATGACAGAACGCTGCTCCTAGTGGACCGAGGAGATTTGGCTGGATGCAGTGCTCTAGGAATGCACTGAGCTCATGGCCACCACACCCCCGGGTGCCGTACTGCACGCTGCATTCTTGCAGTATGAAGCGTTGGGCTCTGTGTATGGCTCCTGGCTCGTGGAGGTGAGGCTGGGTCAGGGTGATAGAGAGTCACAGGCTGGCTCGGTGTGGGTGTCTCAGTCGTGCCGCTTTGAAATAAGCGTGGAAAGGAGGCAGGAAAATGAGACACATAATAATTTTCTCAAGCTATTGCTTAGTTTTTGAAATAGCCCTCACTGAAGGCTCAGTTTCACTGTTTCTTGAAGATTCATGTTAAGAGGAAAAAAGGTAGGGAGAACAGTCAAAGTAGTTAAGTGGATAATGAGTTTGATCCTGAGTAGACGCAAGTGGTTATCTAACAGCTTGGGGAAGGGCAGCTGCCACATCTGAGCCCTAACTCTTCAATTTACTATTTATCAGGAATCTGTAGTGCCTGGTCTGTTCTCTGACAGCGATGAGTTAACCAGGATCTCTGGTACATAGGTTACTGCTACTATTTGGCTCAAAAAGCAGAATAATAATAATAAAGGATATCATCCCCCCCCTTTTTTTCTTTTTTTTTTCTTTTTCAGGAAGGAAAGTTTTCTGTTGCATTTTCACTGGTGCAGGAATGTCCTCATGGCCTGAGCAGCTTCTCTGGAATGTTTATAGTGAGGCTGAGCTTTATAGGTCTACCCTATAAACATTCTGATGAAGCTTCAATTTTGTTGTTACAGTGAGATCATCTCCTTCCTCATTAAGCTTTCATGCTGTGTCAGTCTATAAGAGTAACACAAGCTTGAAAGAGAGAAGAGCCAAAGAGAATGCAACTCTCAAAATAGTATAAGAGTTAGCCTGCTACTGACTTCCTGCCCGGTGCTTAGTCAGTTCAGTGTGATCTGATGGCTGTTGCAACCAGATTTTCTTCATCACTTGTACTGTGATGTCCCGATAGAATAAAAAATTCGCCAGCTTTTTTAGCAGCTGTAGCGTTTTGGTTCTTAGATAACAGCAATAATAATAATCAACCAGAGTGGGTGACACCAAACCAAGAATGTTAATGGCTGAACGCTGAGTATAGATCTCACTGTTAACTTACTCCTATTTTAGAACATTAAAATGAGTCAGAGAACTCAACTATGATAAATCACGTAATTTAGAAACTTGAGAGGACAAGGCATCTGATCTTCAAAGCGCTTTCATCTTCTGCAGCAGAGACCAGTGGCACAGGACACATGCCAACATATCTGTCTGATTGCAGGGTTGGGCTGGTGTTCAGCAGCAGCGATTCTGCCGATGTGGTTTTCTTGTTAAAGGGATGTAAACTAAGAAATGTAAAGGAGCAAAAAAACGCGAGGCTGTCTCCCGACATAAAAGTCATTTTCTTTTTTGTACAGCGGAAAGGAAGCCTCCTTTGTTTAACATGAACGCAATGAGTGCCTTATATCACATAGCGCAGAATGAATCCCCTACACTACAGTCTAATGAATGGTGAGTATTACTGAGGGAGGAATGTTGTAGGGAAGTGCTGTAAATGGAGTGCTTTGTCATGCTGAGTTCCTGAAATGGCTGGATTCCTATGGGGAAGATGTGAGCCGGAAGGTTCTGATTAGCTTCACTGTATACCCTACGTATGAAATTGACCAATTACTAAATATGCATTTTAGACTGTAGAATGCAGTAGAAACAGGATGAGCTGCTGGAAGAACGTAGGATCCCGTAATAAATTCAGTTCATGGGCCAGTAAACTTCTGCAGCTCAAAGGCTGGCCAAAAATGTGGTTTTCTGTGTTTTGTTTTTGCTTTTTTTTTTTTTTTTTTTTAAATCACAGACCACACTGTCAGTTCCTAAATCTTGTTTTGTTGAAGTTTTGCTCTGTAAGATGAAGACACTGCTTGTATGTGGCAGATGTCTGCTGCACAAACGTCAGAAGAATGAATCACAGTAGCAACATTTTGTGCCTCCCAGCCTCAGCAGCACAGTTTTGAATCAGCAAACAGAGTAAACTTACCTGAAGGGTTAAAAACTTCCTAATTATGTTTTTCTGAGCTGTGGTCCCATGCCTCTAACATAATACATTGTGCCATAGTTTTTAGAATTCTTTTTCTACTTCAGAGATTTTCTGGTGAGGCTATTTCACACCCTGGTGCTTGACAAAACATTCAGCTCATTTTATGCATTTTTTTTTCAGATAAAAAAAAAAAAAAACAAAAAAACCCCAGGAATTTAATTTACTGAAAAATGGAGGTAGCAAAAGCCCATGATGGAGAATTGGGTGGGAGGGGGAAAGAAAGAAAATCTATCTGTGGCTGTGATAGGCCTTGAAGAGTTGGTGCAGGATGGAATTTGACAGGGGTGCTGCTCACACGGAAATAAGTGGGTGTCTGTTTGTGTGCAGCACTTCCGCAGCTCTCGAGTTGTCCCATGTTTTTACATTCTTAAGCCAAAGCATTCTGTGGCAGCTGAGGTTCCAGGAATGTCCCACTGGTAGCTGTGGGCGCCATCAGGGTGTTGTATGGAGCAGTGGGTCTGTGTGATTCCTCCTCACCCCTCCTAACAGCACCCAGACATGAATGTCTCAGAGCTGGGCAGTTCACTCAGCTGGATGTTTTCTCCTTTCCACAGGTCTGACTATTTCCGAAACTTTGTAGATTCTTGCCTCCAGAAGATTCCTCAAGACAGGCCTACATCAGAGGAGCTTCTCAAGGTGGGCTTTGTTTTCCAAGTGATGCTAGCAAGGTGACATTCTTCTGTCCCATCTCCAGTAGTAGGTTCCGTTTACCAATGCTCTGCCAGCTATCCCTGCTCCCTTTGAGCTGAGGGGTGTTGCAGCTTTCCTGTCCCTTTGCAGCATCTGGTGCAGTTCCCCAGGTGATTCTCCATGCCAGTTCTGTTCTCAGCATAAAAGAACACTCCAGCAAGTGGCACTGGATGACCATCAGTTTGTCAGAGGTGTCAGTTTCTTAAGCTCAGTCTATCCTTCCAGTGATTATAATTAATCCTGACAGAGCTGCCATACATAAGTTAACAAATACCTTTCCTTACTTCCCTCTTTATTCTATGCTATATATACCTCTCAAGGCTTTTTATCCTCTCCCATCACCTGTGTGCTTTACACATAGAAATCTGTTGTTCTGATGGTTATCCCTGGGGCAAGAAGGTGTAAGAAAGGTTTCCTTCCCCATATTTTCCTTTGACATCTGCAGATTTTCTTCTGCTTTATTTCTTTGCTTTTTTTTTTCCCTTCATTTTTCCTTCTGTATGTTGCAGATAATTCATTTTCATGGCTTTTGTCTAGAAGCAGTCCACGTGATGGATAGTTGCAAAAAGCAGAGGTGTTCACTAAGTGAATGCAGCTCACACGGAACTTTGGTGTTCCAGCTGCTTTCTTCTAAGTGTGACTTTGATGGATTTCCTGAAGTGGCATCAGGTGGCATCCTGAATTTTTGCTAACTTGTTCTCCTCACAGTGCTCATAGCATTATTTGGGGTTTTTTGACCCCAGCCATGTTTCTGTTAAACAGCCACATTTCCAAAATTTTGCATTGCCTGAAAATGGATGCTATTTTTGAAGGTTTTATCATCACCTTTTTGCATGTTTCCTACTTAAATGGTTCTGAGAACTTTTGCCTCTTTAAAAATGGTGAATTATGAAAGAAAAGTGCAATTACCCAGGAAAGGTTTGGTGTAGGAGTATAGTCCTGCCATTTCAGAGCTCTGCAGATTGGTTTTATTTTGAGCAGCGCACTGCAATTAAAGTGAACGTTGATGGAAATTAAACGTTTGTGATTGTATTCCTTCCACATCTATAGCCTGAAACAGCTGCATGCCACTTCAGAGGGACAGGTAGGAAATGTGACACGTTGGAAGTGGCGATTCAGTCCTCCAAAGGAACAAAATGAATCTAGTGGTGGTGTTAATAATGACTCGTGCTTGCACAGCACATTTCATCTGGAGACTGGAAAAGCTGCATCTGACATACATAGGGGAGAATTCTTTTTCCTGTTGGCAAAATGTAGCTACCTTTGCAGTAAAATGCAGCGAAGTGCATGTAGATTTGCAGCCTATTTTATGACTCACAGCTGCGTGCTGAATATTTGATTATCTAGCTTTGCTAAACAAGGAATGGGGTTTTATACTGAGAGCTAGCTGATACGTTATTGACCATGTGGTTAAAGATATTAACCATCTCAGACTTTAAGTGTTTTTACATTATTTGCTGCTCACCCTCCTCCTCGGATAATGTAATTGGAGGTAATGTCTTGAAATACACCAACACCTGAAGAAGTCTAATTTTAAACAGAGCTTGTTTTCACGGTGTGTGATATACTTATTTTGTTTGCTTGCTGTTTGTTTTTGTCACGTTGCTCTTTTTTCTTGGTGGTTGTCTCCCATCAGAAAGCAGTCATTCTGAAATCTGTCTGGACCATGAAGTCTAAATATAGTGCCATTTAGTTGTGAGGGTATTTCTCCTCTTGTGCAGGAAAGAGGACTAACAAACCCAACTGGAGCTCATAATGGTTGTACCCTTTAAGCACTGGGAGGTCACTCACCTATTTGTGTGTTCTGCAGCACATGTTTGTTCTTCGGGAGCGGCCTGAAACAGTGTTAATAGACTTGATTCAGAGAACAAAGGATGCAGTGAGAGAACTGGACAACCTGCAGTACCGTAAAATGAAGAAGCTCCTCTTCCAGGAGGCGCATAATGGCCCTGCAGTTGAAACACAGGAGGAGGAAGAGGTGAGAGAGAAATTTGAATGTCATCGCTGCACCAAGGGAAGATGATGTCATGTAAATAACCATAACTCAGATATTGCTGAAACGAATGGAGGCTGTTTACACACCTGGCTATAAACTCTGCCTTCCTGTCTGTGCTTGGAGTGAAGCCTACCTCAGGGCACACACAAGGACAAGCAGAAGATGCCCAGTACTGGCAAGATGCTGTGCTGTTTGCCCATGCGCAATCAGCTAACTTCCAGTTGTGCAAATTTTCCCTTGTTTTGACTGTGTGCACAAGGCTTTTGGTGATCTTTTGTGTACACCTAGAGAACGTTCTTCTGACCCTTAAGACAGAGAAATTTGTACTTGCTTTAAAAAAAAAACGTGCACAGAAATTCATTTTTTGTCTTTCTTTGGGTGACATGCTGCAGTCACCACGTGGAGACTCTAAATTACAGAGTCCAGTTCTGTCATCTATAGAAGGGAACTATGTGACATGCAGGGTCCCCAGATGAACACTTACTGAGATGATGCAGGTGTCAGAACAGCTTCTGGTGACACGCAGGGGCTGAGTCGTGATGGAGTTCGGCTTGTTAACAGGCTTGCAGTTGAAAAGAATCTGACATCAGCCAGTTAATCTTGACAAGGGTGATTCTTTCTCTCCTCAGCATCCTGCAAGAGAAATGCTTCATGACAATGCCTGGAGGGTGGGAACTGCCATGACATGGCAGGTGGATGCCTGTGTAAAGGAATAGAATGAACATGTAATCTAGTAATGGCAACTGATAGAGCTGTAAGGGATTTGGATTTTCTTGATTTTTTTTAAATTTTTTTTTTTAATTTTTTCAATAATTCCTTCCTGCTAGGAACAAGATCATGGTGTTGGCAGGACAGGAACAGTGAACAGTGTCGGAAGTAATCAGTCCATTCCTAGTATGTCTATCAGTGCCAGTAGCCAAAGCAGTAGTGTTAACAGTCTTCCAGATGCCTCGGATGATAAGAGCGAGCTGGATATGATGGAAGGGGACCACACGGTGATGTCAAATAGTTCTGTCATTCACTTAAAGCCGGTAAGCATTGGGTTTTTGGCTGGATAACTTTGAGAATGTGAAAGGAGAGTGGGTTTGGTTGGTTCAGTGGTCAGAAAAAGTAATTGAGTACTTCCTATGTTAAGTCATTATTTGCAGCTCCTAATATTGTGTCACAAACGCATTGAATTGCGTTGGAAACTTTGGATGGTTGCTATAAAAATCATTTATTTCTTTTGATTCTGTAACAATTATTTTACTAATCAAATTGTTTTCAAAATTATTTCTTTCATCATGAGGACTTGCAATGGCAGTGGTGAATAGGATTATTTAGTGAATGCCCTTATCTGCAGAGTACTGCTTCTGGGGACAAAAAGATGCAATGATTTCCCCTTCTAGTTACTGAATTCTTAAATCCAAGACCTCAGTGGTGCTTGAAATCTGTTCCTGAAGCACCCAGCTTCCCAGCACATGATTTGGGTATTTGGTTAATGAGCAAAGATGCTCAAAAAAGGCAGTGCAGCTCTATGGCCATGGCAAGCTTTGAAGTCACTTTGACTGCCTTACCTCTGTGCGAAGAAGGATGAAGTGCAGTGTGTCGCTGGGATCCATGCTGCTCTCCCTGCAGATGGGTTATCGTGCATTTTCTCAGCCCAGTAACGTTTCCCTGCTTAATGATAGGTGTGGTTGGAATGTTTTGTTCTTTACCCAGATATGCAACAAAGACACAGGTATTTCCTTGGGGAGTTAATTAGTATATCATATCTAACTCCTAATCGCGCCGTGATGAATGACAAAGTAAGAATGTGGAATACACCATGACAAATTTTAGAATTTGCTTTGAGGTATTTCTGTAGTGGGTGTAATGAAAATCATCCTCTGTCTTTCAGGGTTACAGAGATGTTGTTTTTGTCTCTCCGACTTGATATAATCTACTTGATAGCTTTTATGTTTTCTTGAAGTAAACTATTTTACTCAGTTTTCTGTTTTCCATTTATTTTTCTCATTTACAGCACTAATTAGTAATTTTCCTCCCAGTAATAAAATTGCACAACAACATCTCCAAATTAAAGACCCTAGATCACAGCTCCCATTGCAGTACATTCCTCTGTCCAGCCTAATGAGTGTAAAATGGATCTGCTTTCTTTTCCTTTAAATGCCTTTTGAACCAGACCGAAATAAAAATCTGTAGTAATTGGAATTCTTGTTCTGTCGCGTTAATATTTGCTGATAAGGAGGAAGAAAACTACAGAGAGGAATCGGATCCTCGAACGAGGGCATCAGAACCCCAGTCTCCTCCCCAAGTATCCCGCCACAAGTCTCATTATCGCAATCGAGAGCACTTTGCTACCATACGCACAGCATCGCTGGTACGTCACGCTCTGCATTTGGGTGAGCTTGTGCAGGAAGGGATGCCTTCAAACTCTGAAACTGCTGAGAGCTTTCAGGATTTCGGCAGAATATGAGCTGTGTTCATTGACTGTGGTGTTATCACTAAAATAGTCGAATGAGGGTTGATAAAAGCTTAAATGCAGCACCAGGGCAGATGTGGTCTGTGTGTAGTGGATATTTACAAAGCTGGTAGGCTTAGCAGAATGCAGGAAGTGGTTTATAATAGTAAACTGGCTTTAGTTTCTTATGTATATTGTGTACATTTGTGTGTGTTTCTATATACATATGCACACACTCATAGTGGACTAAGGAGACGTCTAATGCTAGCTTTATAACGTCTGTGTACTTTTTCTACTGGAGCCCATATGAGCTTATCTTCTGCTGCAGAATTCAGTTTTTAGTCTGCTCTGCTGCCACTGGGACCTGTGGTCTTCTTTACAAAAAAAAATACCAAAACAACCCACATCACTGAATAGTTTTCTTTTGTGGTCAGAAGACTGCTGAAAATCAGATGAAGAAGCATTAAGTTCCTTTGTCCCAATGTGGTTATCTTCCTAGGTGACAAGGCAAATGCAGGAGCATGAACAAGACTCTGAACTCCGAGAGCAGATGTCTGGCTATAAACGTATGAGAAGGCAACACCAGAAGCAGCTGATGGCATTAGAGAATAAACTGAAGGCAGAGATGGATGAGCATCGCCTCAGGTTGGACAAAGATCTTGAAACTCAGCGTAACAATTTTGCTGCAGAAATGGAAAAGCTAATTAAAAAGCACCAAGCAGCCATGGAAAAAGAGGTAGGAGATAACAGTTTAGCAGACTAGTCCTTATTTGTTAATTATTTTGAATTGTCCACTTCACCTCATTGATGAACAGATGACATTGTAGTCTCTTACATGTCTGTTTTCAGGAGCCAAGCAAATTGCTAATTAGAGAAAGGCTAATACATCACTTCCTTACACTAAGGGGTTTATGTAACTAGAGGAAAGGTATGTCCTTCATCACAGTGTGTTGTACTAAATGCTAGTATACTGACCCCAGGAAAAAATGAGGGTTTTCCTTTCTTTTGCCTTGAATGTGCTGTCAGTTACTGACTGCCATCAAGTGTTAAGGAGGCAAGTGAGCCTGCAGAGAAATGTGCCAGCTATGCTTAAAGGCTCACTGTCTGGTTGCTTATGGATATGGGGATTTTTATGCTTTTAAATAATTGACAATGAAGTGGAGGCGCCTATGGAGGTTTTTATTGATTTATTTGTTCATCTTAGATCTCTTGGTGGAGAGCTAAGGATTTGGTTGCTCATAAGGTGTTGACTATGTTAGGTAAGAATAGCTGGACAGGATTGAGAGAGTGAAGCACTGAAAAAGGACTCCTGCTGATGCTTTAAGGGGGGGGTGGAATGAGAAGAGCTTGAGGGCAGGCTCCTGAGATTCATGCTTTTTTTCAGAGTCATGGTGAGTATTGTGGTCTCTGTATCGTGAGTTCCAGGTCTCGGGGTTAAAATGGAACATGAGCTATAATTGATCAGGCCTCGGAAACTGATCTGCTTCTGGATTTGCTGTAGGCTAAAGTGATGACCAACGAAGAAAAGAAGTTTCAGCAGCATATTCAGGCCCAACAGAAAAAAGAACTGAACAGTTTCCTGGAGTCTCAGAAGAGAGAATACAAACTCCGTAAGGAGCAGCTGAAAGAGGTAACTCATCTGTAATGAGAAATGTGAACCAACAGTGAATGTACAATACACTGCAAGAGTGGTGAATGTTCAGAAATGACAAAAAAACAGCAGAGCAGTAAAGGTGACCTATAGATTAATTAGTAATTTTAATGGAGAAAGGAGGCTAATAGCTCAATAATCACTGTATGGTAGTGGAAACCACGACCTTTGTGAAATGCAGAGAAATGGTAGAATCAAACTTCCTGCTTCTTTTTTATGGTGTGGATGAAAGTGTAGGCACTCTAAATAATTTTTTTGAAAGAACTATTTAACACTCAACCATCAGTTGTGTGACGCAGCTTCGGAACTTCTTCCAAAGGGGAATATTCCCAAACATAGACATTTTCTGGGAGAAAATGACCAAAGAAGCGCAGAGCCAGGGAAGATCTAACAGAAGATGTAGTAGCTTGAGCTTGTAACAGTGTCTTATATAGATAGATAGGCAGTAGGTCACAATTCAGCAAAACCTGCTGATATACAGGAATTATGTCTCTTACTTAAGCTGAAGTGTATTGCAGCAAACCTGGTCACTGCATGAGCATCTCTAGTGCGCAGTTCGAACAGGAGATTCTTTTATGAAAATGGTGCCTTAAGCCATGTGCTGAATTTAAAATGGCCAATGCAAAAAAAAAAAAAACTATGAATTGTCACCAGGTATTCCCTTAGATATGTGGTATGATGCATTTTACAGAAGCTCAGATTGTTCCTAACACGAGAAAACCATGTGGAATGGCTTTGTCTGAAGCATCATCTGTTAGACACCCAGTTGTTCAAGGCCAGGGAGCTCGATGCAACTATTCCACCATTAATTACCTGACTCTTATCAGGAGCTGAATGAAAACCAGAGCACTCCAAAGAAGGAGAAGCAGGAGTGGCTCTCCAAGCAGAAGGAGAACATCCAGCATTTCCAGGCAGAGGAAGAGGCCAACTTGCTGAGGCGCCAGCGGCAGTACCTGGAGCTGGAGTGCCGCCGCTTCAAGAGGAGGATGCTGCTGGGCCGCCACAACCTGGAGCAGGACCTGGTTCGAGAGGTGAGAGAGCAGGCAGAGATGGGACCTGGAGCCATCTGTGTGTACAGCATCACACAGGGTTCCTGCTATCCAACTTCAGTCTCACTAGGAGTTAATTACCAAATAGGAATTTTTTTAGTAAAATAATGGCTGGAGTGTTTTTGCGATAATTTAGAGTAAAATGTTCAAACGAGTGTCTTATTTCATGAGAACTGTCAGATCCAAAAGGTCAACAGATGCAATACTTAGTTCTTTCCAAGAAATGCTTACTGTGAATCCACCTAGAAAAGTGAAATGAGGAAGGAAAATGACTGGTGGCAGGAAGTCCTCCACCTGAAAAGTTACAGGGGCTCTGTGCTCTGTCCTCAGGTGGCTCAGGAAGGGAGAGATGCCCTCGTGAGCAAAAGAATATCACATTACAAATGTGAATCCAAGAAAATAGAGTCTGCTAACCCCCTCTGTCGCCCTATAGGAGTTAAACAAGAGGCAGACCCAGAAGGACCTGGAGCACGCCATGCTGCTGCGTCAGCACGAGTCCATGCAGGAGCTGGAGTTCCGCCATCTCAGCACCATCCAGAAGATGCGCTGTGAGCTGATCCGGCTCCAGCACCAGACCGAGCTGACCAACCAGCTGGAGTACAACAAGCGCCGGGAGCGGGAGCTGAGGCGTAAGCACGTCATGGAGGTGCGGCAGCAGCCCAAGAGCCTGAAGGTACTGCGTGGTGTGGGAGCGAGCAGCACCAAGGGGCTGCTGCTGCTGCTGCTGCTGGTGGTGGCACATCGCAGCCCCGTTCTCGTTTGCAGTGTGTGCAGGTCCAAGGGGCTGTGAGCCTCGTTAGTTTGAAGAGGTTCTGTGTGAATACCTTTATACTGCGGCTGGAATGCTAGGTGTGAAGGTTACCAGCCAGCTGCAGTGTCCTCAGGGAGCTCCTTGTGCTGACCTTTGCCATGATGTGCTCTCGTGGGTTTCTTGCCCAGCTCTTCAAGCTGAAGTGGTTGGCCAGAATTTCAGGGCCTCTATAATTGAGGTTCTTACTGTTTTTGTTGTAAGCTTCATCCAGAGAAGCACAGTGGTTTTTCCTGAAGTGTCTAAGAATGGAGTATAAAGTTTTCATATAACTGCTGGTACATTTCCTTTGAGGAGGAGGCAGTCTTCTCTCCACCCAGTTCTCAGCTGTGCCAGTAACAAAATGAGCGTATGGCATACTGAGCATGGGAATTCTTTTTTGTTCTAGATCTTCCTGCTTCATATTTCACATCTGACTTAACCTGCAGTTGGTGTAAATTATCTTCTTGCAGAGAAAAAAAAAATGCTTGAGAACAGAACTTCAGCAAGAAAAGAATGTGATTTGCCAGTATTAGAATAATATTAAATGGTGAAAACCTGGCTTGTGAGTACAAGGGACCATCTGATCACTGTTGAGAATCTCCAAGGATATAGTGTATAAATAGCAGATGACTTCACAGCGAAGCTGTGCTGCACTCTGAGCTGAATAAAACTGAACCAGCTGCATTAGGTTGATCCTTCTGAGATTAGCATGAATGAGTTCTGCCTCCCCAAGGTGATGTGGTGCAAACACGAGTGGGCAGCACGTCCGTGTTTGCTCCCTGCTGGCAGCAGGGCCAACAGAACCACAGCTCTCTCCAGGCTGCAGAGCTGCCCTCTGGCCTCTGCAGAGCATCCAACCCTGTCCTTTTTCCAGCTAGGACAGGGCTGCGGCGTTTTGGCAGGAAGCATGGAAAGCTTGTGCTGTGCCATGCATGGCTGTTCTGCGATTAGCAGAGGATTTCAGGCTTGAGCTGTCAATCCAGCACCTTGTGTAGAGTTGCACAGAATTTGCCCTTCAGTAAAAACTGCTCTGTTATTATTTTGAGCGTTTTAATTGTGATGAAAACCCCCTCTTGCTGGTGTTTCACAACACTGGGTCAAAATGATCTTGTCAGAAGGCTGCCTGGAAATCTTACCCCTCCCTTCTGTTTCCTGTTGTTGAAGCCTTTGGGTTGGAAGGCTGTAAACAGCCTGGTGGTGTCCAAGTGAAACTTCATGGAATGTGAGGACAAAACAGTTTGCTGATGTTTGCTGTGGTCCTTGGTGGGAATGTGTAAGCACCTGTAGACACTTCTTGAGAGGAAGGGAGAGAGCACCTTAAAGGCCTTTAGGAGGGGAATAACTTACTGTGAATTTAGAAAGGGTAAAAGAGATAATTTCCTCTCCATTATGTATGTTTTGTATGAATGAAGCCTGTCTCTGTCTTGTTTTCTGCATCCATTTGACAAGATGGGTTTGTTGGTTTGTACAACAAAACTGATGTCTGAATTGGGCTGGTTGTGTTTGGTCCCAATGGTTCTTTCTGTAGCTGCAGGTGCTGTGTTTATCACCTGCCCTGCTGAGCCCTGAGTGAGTTCCAGGAGCAGCCAGTGCAGGGGCTGACAGGAGACATACACGTGTACCTCAGTGCTGCTTCAGATCCCAGAGCTCCTCCAGTTTATTCAGGGACAGAAATCTGCTCCTGTGCTCTGTTTCTGCTCCAAGTGCACTAGGATTTGTCCGTGGTGTGAATGGACTAGGCTGTGTACTGACTGTGCTGATGTGGTTGGTTTGATTTGTTTGTTTTTGTGCTTTGTTTTGTTTGTCTTACCATGGGGAATGTGACTATCAGTCGGTTCACCACCACCATTCATCACTCCTGAATTTGTTTTGGTTTAGTTAGAAGTATCCCTGCCAGTCCTCCTGGAGGGAACTCCTTCCTTTTCAGGGCCTCGGTGCATTTGGCAGATGCTATCCCTTTCAGGCTGCTCTGGAGGCAGGTAGGGTAGGTGGAAGAAAGACAGAAAGAATGTATCCAAGGTCACACAGCTAAGTCAGGTTCAGATACTTTGTCCTAGATTGATGTCTCTCAGCCCCATGCGCAATAACAAAGTTATATCTCTGCACAGTACTGAGATGCAGCAAGCACTAAAGGAAAACTCAGCCTCTGTTGGGACTGGGGAATTGTGTTGTTCGCTAGGCTAGCACAGCATCAGTGCTGATGGTGGTGTATATCTTCAGGTGTTTAATCTTTCCCAGCCATTTTTGAGTATCTTCATGAAAACCAGGTTCTTAATATCGAGAGTTAGAACACATCCAATCTTCATCAAACTCCCAGTGGAAAAAGCATTTCTCTTTTTCCCTATCCCTTCCCATGCACCAGATCTGCTTCTTTGCATGACATTAAGTGCCATTCATATATACGTGCCATATAAGCACAGTCACATGTATGGCTTTTGGTGCTAATTAATATTAGTCCTGTCCCTCAAGAATTTTTCTTGAAAAGCAACAGCCAGGACTGGATCCAATCCAGTGACAAATGTGAGGCTCTTTGTGCGGAGACAGCTGTATTTAGGCTGGAGCTTTGTTATAAAAGTGTCTCTATTGTAATTGTTTTGCACAGTGGCAGTGTCAAAGCAGCTGCAGCAGTAGTCATTGCCTCTTGTATATTTTGCTTCCCTCCTTGCACTGTAGATGTTATTATACATTTGTGGATTCTTGAACTCATATCCTTAATGTAATCCTAAATATCCATTTGAATGGATATTTCTCCCATTTGAAACATGCTGTTTTTTTCTTTGTTTGTGTCCCCTCCATCTTTCCAGTCAAAAGAACTACAGATAAAGAAGCAGTTTCAGGATACATGCAAGATCCAAACCAGACAGTACAAAGCACTGAGAAACCATCTGCTGGAGACCACGCCAAAGAGTGAACATAAAGCTGTCCTCAAACGGCTCAAGGAGGAGCAGACCCGGAAGCTGGCTATCCTGGCTGAGCAGTACGATCACAGCATTAATGAAATGCTCTCTACACAAGCTGTGAGTCGCCTCCGAGGGACCCAGGGTTCCTCAGCCAAATAGGGATGTTTGCATTTTAAGCAGTCTGTATCCTGACAGCAGGCTATCTGCTTCCTTGCTACACACGCCGTACCCAGCACAGTCATTCCTCTGTATTTAAAATCTGCATTCAAATACAGAGGAAAGAGGTATTATTCCCGTCAGGCAGGTTGAAGCTGAAGCTTTTGTTGAAGGGATGCAAAGTGATGCATCTGTGTGGCTGAAAGACTGCTTTTGCATGAAGTCTGACAGCATGAACGTCCCTGTTAGAGCATCATTAAATAATATGCAACTTGCTATTTTAAGTCATTTAGGTTTTGATTTATCAGTGATACCAACCAAAGCATGTCCCACTGGTGGAAAATGCTCAGTGAGTCATGGAGGAGTTCAGAGGTTTGACTGTAAATCTGCAGTTATGTTAAAAGTGCTCTGAAAGTTCTGTTAGCCCTTCTTCAAGGAATGACCATGTGAGCAATGCTTTGAGTCCTTGGTACAACTGAACGTGCAGTTTTCTTTGCACTTCATGCATATCGTGTCCTGCTTATCACTCTGCACAGATTTGACACTGACACAGCAGGGTAGCTGGCCTAATTTATGTGAGGGAAGTTAAAAGTTCAGTGTTAAAACCGCTTTTAGATTTATGTCATTTTTTTTGCCCTACGTCCTGCATTGGCAGGAATGCAAACTTAAGTCTCCTGCACACAGGAAATTTGTTAATCCAGCTGAACAGAGCAAGAGACCTTTTCTTTGCCTTTAGGAAAAAAGGAGAGCTGTGAACGTTAGCACCTACAGCAGTCTGTTCTCTGCAGTACGGATCGTGGTTCCTGAGGCACCACTGCTCATCAGCGTCACTTGCATCAGCACTGTGGGCTCACTGTCACCAGTCTTTGTCACTATAGGTTCTCTGTTTGGTGAAACCAAGTACAATAGAGACCAATTGTATTGCCAAGAAAACAAAAGTCCCATCCCATTCTCTCCCTTTCCCTGCAGTCCTCCCCCAGAGTGTCGTGAGTGGTTACCCCATAGTGAAACGTCTCTATTGTCTGCCTTTCCCAGCTGCGTTTGGATGAAGCACAGGAAGCAGAGTGCCAGGTTTTGAAGATGCAGCTGCAGCAAGAATTGGAGCTGCTGAATGCATATCAGAGTAAAATCAAGATGCAGGCAGAAGCCCAGCATGACCGGGAGCTGCGTGATCTTGAACAGAGGGTATCCCTCCGTCGGGCCCTCCTTGAGCAGAAGGTAAAATGGGCATGTGAGCACCCTTAGCACACTCCATCTTTCAGCACTGTACCTATCAAAAACAGAGAAATCGTTTTTGCCTTGCTGTGTAGATAAATGCACAGATCATTTGGATATTTGCCTCTCTGGGATAATGGCTCAGTGACACAGACTAAACTTTCTGCCAGCTCAGCCATCCTCTGTGAGCAGATTCTGGCTTTTTGGCTGGGGCAGGGCTTCTCGAAGCATGCCAGAGCCAGAGGGAGCTGTGCCTCCCTGGGCAGAAGGGAAAGCAAATGATTCTTTGTGTCTCTGAGCTGCAAGTCAACGTCCTCAGTTCACAGAGGACAGACATAATGACCTAAAGTGAAGGTGTTGCTTTTTTTGAAGTTTGCGTGGTATGAGCAGTAGGTATCTGGGGGAAAAAGAAATGGATGGACTTGTGATTTGAGACCCTATGTTTTCTGGTAATGTGATTTTTTTTTTTTACTGCAGCTCTGCTCTTTGTCAGTGTGGAGACCAAGCTGCAGTTTCCCCACATGTTATAGAAATGCCACATGTTATAGAAAGACTGCTGTCAGCAGCACTGCCCTTAGCAAATGGCCGTAGTGAAGACTCAAAAGCATGGGCAACCTGCTGCTCCCTAGATTTCAATTTGAGTTGGCTATTGCATGTGTTGAGGTGCTCCTTCTTGAAGCATGCTTTTCTACGTGGTTCCAGATGCATGGGGTTTGTAGAAGTGCATGCACAAACCAGAGGAAGGGTAATGCAGCAGTCAGTGAAAGGAAACATGCAGTCAGCCTTCCTGCTGTGAGTTTTTCCCCTTTTGATTTGCTCTGAGGGTGCCAGCCATCACCATTCACACAGCAGTTCTTAGCTTCAGTGCTGATTGGCGATTATTAAATTATGGCAATTACTCTGTGGCCTCGAGGTTCTTTGCACTTAAATCCTCCCAGAGGCCAACAGAAGCTTGGCTGATAGAAGGCTGTGTTGGAATAAAGCTGCTCCACCTCATGGTCAGCAGAGGAACATCTCCAAGAAAGCAGAGCTGTGTTTTGGTCTCCTGCAAGTAGCCAAATCTCTGGAAGAAACTGAATTTGTGCAAACGGGGTTCCTATGTGGCACCCACATGTGGGGTAATCGTTTTTATATCCCATCTCTAGTTCTGCTCCTGTCCCAGCCCTGCTTCAAAGTGTGTATTGGGCTGGGTGTGCATTGCCCTCTGGTGGTATGAACTGAAGGAAGCTCTGGAGGAAGTGTGCCACAGCAAGCCAAGCTCCTCATGTGCAGGATCAGCACTGCTCGTGGTGTTGTACTGAAAGCTGAGCCCAAGAAACTTGCATCAATCTATGACACTGTTCTGTAAGTCTCTCAGTGCAGATGAGGATCAAAGTCTGCATAGAAGGCCCATGCAAACAGACTGGCATCAGTAATAGTGATAGGAAGCTTAGCAATGCTACAGTGTAGAGGAGAAAAGGAAGCAATAGCAACGAGGTCTAGCATATTTTTTTTCTTTTTTGTGCACCTTAGAATAGTGAAAAACTGCATGGTCCTTCAGCTTCCATAGGTGGGAAGCCTTTATTTCGCCATATGCGCAATGCTGATGTGTTGATGTGGATACAGTTGTGGACCAACGGTGAGACAGTTGCTGGAATTACAGCAACTTAGTGGCTGCTCAAGGAAGGACACCTGGGTGCAAATGTGGATGCATCTTCCTTTTGAAAGGATATCCTTTACAGGGAAAGGTATTCTGACTTTGTGAGAGTTTGGAGTTGCTAGTGCTCTGGTGCAGGTTGCTCAGCGATGTCACCTGGTATTTGTGTGCCTGTGCTAACTGAGGCTGTCTGGCAACCAGAGCAAGGGCACGTATGTGCACAGGATGAATGTCTGACTTTATGTGCACAAACACATACACAGCCTGTGGCAAAGTCAGTCCTCAATGTTCAACAATAAACAGATTCCAGAAGTGATCTTGTGCACAGGATTCTGCTTCCCTCTCAGCACAGCGCTCTTTATTTTTGGTGGTGCCCATCACCATAGTAACTCAGTGGAGCATGCATGTCTGACTTGGGCTCAGGACAGAGTAACCAGCCCATTCCATGCACAGTTTTTAAGTGCCAGTGACCGAGGCTCTGTACAAGTTACACCCTGGTGCTGTGCTGTTTGTATTGCAGCGGTACTGAGCTTGTCCCAAGAGGGTCTTTAAAAGACTTCAGATTTACTCATTTCCTTCACATGTGCCTCCAACACCTCATCTTCAGAGTCCTGTGTCCTGAGGTCGTTTCTAAGTGATGTCATTTTCACGCAGGGTGTCAGGCATGCCTGTCTGTGCAGCTTGGTTGCACAAAGTCCCATTTGTTTCGCTGGCACAAAGACTGAGAGCTGTGTGCAGCCAGACATGCTGGAGAGCTGCAATTCTGAAAGCGAAGGGAATTCCACTTAGATAAATTGCAGCGTTTTAAAGAGCTAACATTAGAGCAGGCAGCTTCTTCCTCTTCTGCCATTTGCAGGCCTGCTGAGTGCTGCATGGCTTTCAGCAAGAGTAAGCCAGGCTGCTCTGCAGAGACTCAGTGCCACTCACCTAGCGGCGAGAAAAGGCGAGTGGGTAAGGCTGCTTCTGAGAGCCTGAAATGGCTCAGGAGATGACTCACACGGGAGCAGATTGTTTCCTAAACTCCAGATGAAATCACTTTGCATATTCCCTGACTAAGGCAAGAGGGTGCTTACCAGTACAACACTCTGCCCAGTGCCTTCAGCACAGACCGAGATGTCGCCTCTTAGCTGCGTCACCGCTGACAGCAGATGCTAGGAAGCTATGCTGAAAGTCTTGGCTACTGCTTTTTACCCTTCTGGACTTCTTCACTGAGGCCAAATGTTGCTTTTTCAGTGTGGGCAAGAAGATAACGAAATGATTCTTTGCTTTTCCACCTGACTGCAAAGATTTCAATGAGAAAGGCTTCTGGGCCTGTCTGAGGGATGCTGGGGGGCCATGGCTCCGTGTTACCAGCACTCAGAGAACTGATCGCAGTGCCCCTACCAAAGTACTGTTGGAAATTGATTTGGAACAGTGTTGCAGGGACAGAATTGGAGTTGCCAGAGTGCATATCATCTAGCTGATAATCTGCCACGCTCTGCAAACATCGCTGCCTGCTTTCTTCAGCCACGCACACTGGAGAAGGTAGCAGGGTAACATGACCAATTTAGGAAATGGATAGATAACAGGTGGTAAATGAGAGCTAGGAAAATCTGACCAATGAACGTTTGAGAGGGAACTGAATGTGGGCTAATATGTTGGCTCCTGGAGAAAAGAGCAAATGTCATCACCAGATTCAGCTACAAGCGGTGCAGGTCACACTAAGCAGTGCTGGCAGGTGTTTGTAGATACTGTGCGTGGCTGTATTTAAAGGTGTTTTCCCAGTAGGCTTCTATGGAAGCTGTAGTCTTACAAGATTTGCCTATGTCAAGTTGTTAGTATCACTGCAAACTTGGGATTCACATCCCTGAAAAGTTCTGTATTCACGAGGGAGCAGGGAGCGAGACACTCCAGCTAGTGCTCACTGTGCTTTGGCATCACAGCTCCGTGGGGCTTATCCTTCTGCATTAGGAACGGTCTGTTGGTGGACAGGTGAGCTGGATCCTATCTCCTGCAGAAATACGTGGAGAAGATTTGCCATGAGCTCGGTGTTCAGGGTCCTTCAGAAACTTGAGGCCGTGCCCGTGAAGGAGCCCTGTTGCTACAGACTCTCTTCTTTTTTTCTTCCCAGATTGAGGAGGAGATGCTGGCGTTGCAGAACGAGCGTACCGAACGGATACGAAGCCTGCTGGAGCGTCAAGCTCGCGAGATCGAAGCCTTTGACTCAGAAAGCATGAGGCTAGGTTTTAGTAATATGGTTCTTTCTAATCTCTCCCCCGAGGCGTTCAGCCACAGCTACCCGGGAGCTTCTGGCTGGTCCCACAATCCTACTGGGGGTGCAGGACCTCACTGGGGTCATCCCATGGGTGGCCCACCGCAAGCTTGGGGCCATCCAATGCAAGGTGGACCCCAGCCATGGGGTCACCCCTCGGGGCCCATGCAGGGGGTACCTCGAGGTAGTGCGATAGGGGTCCGCAACAGCCCCCAGGCTCTGAGGCGGACAGCTTCTGGGGGACGGACGGAACAGGGCATGAGCAGGAGCACAAGTGTTACTTCACAAATATCCAATGGTTCACACATGTCTTATACATAACTTAAACAATAACTGAGGGTGGCAATTCCACTGGAGCTGTCTGCCAACAGAAACTGCCTACAGACACCAGCCCAGCAGCCTCCTCAGTGCGGTGCTGACGTGTGGAAGCTGGGTGCACATGGAATATTGTATTCATTTTGTAAAGCATTACGTTTTGTGTTTACTAACTGGGATGTCATAGTATTTGGCTGCAGGGTTTGGGGGGGGGTGGTTTTTTGTTGTTGGATTTTTTTTTTTGTTTTTTTTGTTTGTTTGTTGGTTTTGTTTTTTGTTTTACTTTTTGGAGGGGTCTCGGGAGGGCGTCTGAGAAATATATGCAATTAGTCAGAAGAGTTGGCTGGTGGTCATCACGCTGACAGGACAGAAGGGCCTCAGGCTGCCCACGTCACACCATCCGTAGGAAGTCTGAGGGAGAACAGAGACCTCCTCCCATGTCCATAAATTTCCAACTCCCACCCTGCAAAAACCAGGCAAGCTGCCTTTTAAACCAACATCCAGGGGAGGAACAGCTGGATCTTCTGTTCCGTTTTTATTTGTCGTTAAAGTGGAAACATTTCTAGGGTATTGCCTCTGCCAGGAGGCGTTTTCAAAGACTTGTAGGTGAGGAAGAAGGGTCAGAAGAGAGGCCAGGAGACATCGGGGCTCAGCAGGGCCCTTCTACCCAAGTGCCGGCTCCGTGTTGTGTCAGAAGTGAAGTTCTCTCAGAAGGCACTGGTCAGCTTCCTGAGAACTCTGTAGGTAAACCTGTTTGGAGGGAACAGGCTAGAAATGTTAGAAGTTGTATTCCTGCTTTAGCACTCCCTGACTGTGCTGCTGGTAGCTCAGGCGAGGTTGGGCAGAGGAGTGTAAGTAATGCACTTGTACAGCTAATACTGTGACATCTCATCTTAGCTAAGCATCAGAATAATTCTTGGAGCCCAGCGTAGTCCTTTTTGCTCCATTCAGAAATGTTAGATTTTCAGCCAATCAGTCTCAAATGCCAGAGGTGTTTTGAAGGATGCCATAGTCACAAAATGCCATTGATCGGGTTTTTCATTGTTACACTACATCCACCAATTTATTACCTTTTTGGCTTGTTGCAATTTCCTGTTTACATGTAGAGTGTAGCCAACTGTTGAAATGTTTAGTTGCCACAGTGTACCAGGAGGAGCTGAGCCAATGACTCTTCCCAGCTGATGACTAACCCACATCACCACTGTAGATCTTGCTGCATGTGAGGCTCCTTTTTATTATTTTTGTTGCTGCAATACTTTACAACTCTTACAGTCCCTTGAGATGCTGTGATCGTTTGGCAGCATATCACGCCATGCAAGAAGGCACTACTTCCAGAGGCTCGTTGGAGCTGCTGTACTACTGAAAGGAAGCAAAGGAGGTCGTGGAATCAATACAGTGATAAAAGGTCAGGGAGTCTAATGAAGCGAGGGACTTTGTGGCACAGTGTCATCCCTTAGTGCTGGGAACTGGAGATGCTGCCGTGCTCTTGTGTCAGTGCCCAAGCAGGCTGGGGCAGCCAGCACTGTGGGGTTAGGAGGAGTGCAGGTTTGGCTCGAGGCAAAGCTTTCTGTCTTGGGGACTGACTAGCCAGGGTTCTTTGTAAATGTTTTTCCTTGCACACTAATCATCTTGAAGAAAACACTAGCTGCTAACTCTAGGATTTGCCTTTAATATGTTTATAGGGCTCAAAAGCAAGGTTTTCCGAATGTGTTTGTCCACGTGACATATTTATATAGTAAATACTCCATGTCTCGCTGCTGTTCAGTGCTCTCAACAGGGCGGCGTTCTTTCGTTAGCTAAATTAACGTCTGCTCCCAACCCTGAACACTCCGCCTGCGTCCAGTGAATCCCACTGGGGCTTTTAGCATCTTGACGTAGCATATCACTCAGATGGAATACCCAAACTGCCACAAGATGTTTGGGCAGCCCCTTAGTGAGGAGCCTTGTAGTCCAAGCAGTTCACAGGAGTGGTCCCAAGGAAGTGGCCGTTGCCACTACGTTGACTATGAATTGTCCTATCCCTTCCTCTGCTGTTTTCGTGTGGAGTTGGATGTTTTGGGGTCACTCTTTTGCATTGCAATATTGATTAAAAAAAATGCAGCAAAACAAGTTTAGGTTTAGAAAGAAGGGAGAAGAGGGGAAAAAAAAGAAAAACAACCAAATAGAATGGAAAGGCCAACCCCCCCCCCCCAAAAAAAAAACTATATTGGCGTTTACCATGTGAGTGTGGAGTGTGTGTCCAGAGCATGGTGCTAACACGAGGGCGTGAAGCTCAGCTCCTCTATTGCCAGCAGCAGCAGTGGGACAGGCTGTGCCCGCAGGTTCGTTCTTTTGCTTCTGTTATGGTTTGAATTTGGTCGAGTCTCTGGCTTAAATTGAGCTACTTCCACAGAATTCTCTCAACCCATCTCTTTGTGTAATGTCGAGCATGACTGAATGCTGAATCCAAATGATGGCTATCCCGTATTGGCTTTTTTTGTATTCAAAAAGAATTGTGTAGTAACCATTTTTACATGTATATCATGTGCAGACCTGGACTATTCCAACAAGTTAATATTTTAATTAAAATAGTTTGCAAAAACTGATTCAGATCAACTGGTCTAAATGTGTGTGTCCCTGTGTGTGCCTGGGGGAAGGAGGCTGCCCTAAGAAGCCTGAGCTGAAGGGAAAACAGTGTTGTGCAGCATGGCCAGAGGGACTCAGGTTGTGCACTGGAGGCGTGTGAGATGCATGAACAGCTCAGAAATCCGCTAAAGAGGCGCAAACAATTTCTGAATCAGTTTGCAAACTCTGTTTTTAAACTTAAGAGCAGTGATTCCAAATGACACTTGTTGCAGCCGTGCCCTAACCTTGGCTTATGGAATACTGTATGTTGTAGGGACTGCTCCAGTACCTCAGCAGAGATGTTCTGTTACGTCTTTTACTCTTGTGTTTAACACTGGGGAAACTCTGCTGCGTGGACTGCTTTGCAAATGTTCTTGCAGTATTCTCCAATCAGCAGCTTGGTACCTGAAATCTGTTATTTGGTGGTGGTTTTCTTTTCCCCTTTGCAAAGACCTGAAGTTCTGATGTAGTTTAGCTCAGAGATGGAAAACAAAACAAAAACGCAAGCAGAGGAGCCAGCGATTTCACCTCTTCATCCAATCTGAAATTGTTTGGTTTTCTTTAATTAAAATCAGTGCAAGGCTCCCAGGGAGGCAGCAGCCACCTCTCCCATCCATATCGTGTGCTCCGTGCTTCTT
The DNA here is from genome assembly GCA_037305975.1 of Chrysolophus pictus. Lineage (NCBI taxonomy): Eukaryota > Metazoa > Chordata > Aves > Galliformes > Phasianidae > Chrysolophus > Chrysolophus pictus. The sequence goes on from CM074594.1 coordinate 6,263,982, forward strand.
CCTGGGGTGCAGTGCTGAAGTGGCACAGCTCCATTTTGCCTGCACCCCATCCTCCCAGCCCGTGGGCTTCAGAGGGGTTGAAGAGATCCGTGCGGTATGATAGCAGGCTTCCCACAGACACTCCCTGCAGCCATCCCTTGTCTGGCTCGGGGACAGGCTGGCACTGCTCTGCTCCCCATGCAGCCCTCGTGCTTTAGAAGAGCGTGCACTGCCCGTGAGCTGTAGCCTGCACAGTGTGCACCACCGTAGGCCCTGGAACGATGCTGTTATGGTCCCCGGGGGCAGGGCTGGTTGCACTGCCAGCTGCCCTGCCCCGCTCACCCTCTTCATGTGCCATTTCTTGAGAGGCAATAAATTGTATTGTACCACTGTCTACCATTACTCCTTTCAATACGCACATCTCTGGATATATATATATATGGTATCTCCTTTGTATATATTTCTATACTCTGTGTGTGTGGGTGTGCAGGCACCCACGTCCCGCTGTGCAGTTCTGCCAGGGCACTTCAGTTCTGCTGTTCTGTAGCACTCTGCTCGTGGGCTGTGCGGGGCTCTCTGAGGACGAGGGCACGACGCGTGCTGGGGCTGGGCACAGCCAGAAGCCCTTCCTTAGCTGTGCCCTGTTCATCATTGCTTTCGTTTTGCAGGGAGCAGGAGGGCAGGATAGCTGCTAGCAGTGTGCTGGAAAGCTCCCGGAGGGTACCGGCAAGTCGGAAGGCTGCGGAGAAGAAAACAAGGTGATGTAGTGGTAGGGAAGCACGGAGCTGCTGAGGGGCAGTGAGCAGCAGGGGGCCGTGTGGACTCAGCTGGGTCCCGTGGGCTCAGCTTGGTCCCAGCAGCATCACCGTGGGCTCCAACCTTTGATGCTCCCAAGTTAAAGCTGCCACTGGCTCTTAGCACTGCGGTTTGTGGCTAGAGCAGGTTTGTGGAGGATGGCAAGAGAAGTGACATTGGATGATATAACATATGTGTGCGTGGACATGCGCATACGTATAGATACAATTTTGGTGCATTCCTTCTTCTGCTTAGGCACGTGTGCTTTGTTACTCAAGTCCCGTGAGCAGAGGATGGCCTTGTTCTCCCCTGGGTGCCATGCTGGATGGATGGCCGCCCTCAAGCTGTGAAGCCCTCTTGTCCTGACCTCCTCCTCGGTCCTCTGAGACCCCAACATCTTAGTGAGACATTGGGCAGATGGGGTTGAAAATGGTTCATTTGTGCATCGGGTCGCAGCCGTTCGTCCCGCCGTGTGTCCCCCACAGCCCCGAGACCCGGCCAGCTTAGCAGCATGCCAAAAACGGGTCTTTGTGTGCTGCTGGAGAGTCCTGAGGCGATTTCCCTCTGTCCCTGTTGGAAGGTCTCTTGCAGGGCTTTAGGAGAGGTCTGGGTCGGGCTGTGCCATCCTTGCCCATGGGCAGCACACGCGGGGCCGCCGTGGCCGCGTCGCTCTGCTGTGGTTGTGTCAGTTTGCACTTTTATGAGGCCGTTGTGCCGGGGTCTGGTGGGAGATGTGCGCGCTGTGGGGAGCTAATGTCGGCCAAAAGAAAAAAAGCCAGCGGAGCCAGTGGTTGTGGCGAATGTCACCCTGCTGCAGCAAGGTGGCCCCAATCCCATTGCGCAACGGCTGTGCGATGGGGAGGAAGGCCTTGTCAGCTGGAGAGGGACTTAGCAAAGCAGATTTGCGGCCAACAAGCACCTTAACCACTGAGCTGCGGGGCTCTGACCATTGCACTTCACCTGCAGGCTCCTCGGGGCGGGGGACGGCCCTTTGCTTTGGGACCATCGTGCTGCACCTCTGCGGTGCCCTCGGAGCGCTGTGTCCCGGCACGGCCCCGTCCCTCCCTGCTTGCTTCCCCCGAGTGCACGCACTGAGCCCGGCCCCGCTCCCCACCCCTGAGTACGGGTACCTCAGAACATGCACAGTTTGAGTTTTCACTGACAATTAGTTGAATGATTGTGAGTGAAAAAAAAAAAAGAAAAAAAAAAAAAAGACTTTGTAATTATCTGTAAATATGTAGTTAACAAATTGACCTAGTTTCTGTATTTTTTAAGTTTTTTTGTACTAAAATTTATAGAGAACAGTCTGTGCCAGCTAGCAGAAAGCTACTGTAATTGCCAGTCGTAGTGCAGCATGCATCTAATCCCTGAGATTGTCGAGGTGACGCTGTAAGGAATTGTGCTTCTGTATTGCTGGGGGCAGCGGGGCTCAGCTGGGGGTCCCCATGCCCCCTCCCTCTGTGCCATGTGCCAGTGTGGGCAGCCCGACGGATGGCAGCGGTGCTCGGGGCTGAGCTCAGCGGGTTCAGTTTCTTTGCTGCGGTTTTAATACCGTCTGATGACTTTTTTTTTTTTTTCAGCCTTTGTAGAAATGATACGTTTTTCCCCTTCTCAGTGCTTTTGTCTTAAGCCCCAGAGCTCATCTAAACCTACTGGAGGAAAAAAAAAAAAAAAAAAAAGGAAAAAAAAAAGGAAAAAAAAAAAAAGGACAAAAAAAAAAAAAAGAATTTCATTTGAGATCATTGCCTGCTTTTAGCGCCAGGATCACGCATTTCTATGGCAACTCTGAGCTCAGCAGAGTTGGGCAAGCAGCACGGCTGCTGATGAGCTGAAGGACGCAGCTCTGCTGCTTCGCGTGGCTCGGGGAGCCCGGCGGGTCCCACGGCCCGATCCTGGAGCACAGGGTGGGTGCCCCCATCCCGCCCCGCTGTGTTGCAGCAGAGGTGAGCCCGGGGCCCAGAGCCGTGCTGAGCATCCCAGGAAGCTGCAGGCAGAGGGCTTTGGGGTGCAGGTGAGGCCGTGCTCGAGGGCCGGGTGCCGGCTGCCCTTGGTCTGTGGGGATGGAGCTTTTGAGGGTCGGGCATCCGTGAAGGAGCGGCGTCCTCGTGCGCGGGTTTGGCGAGCGAACCGCCTGCTTCCTTCCTCCTGTTTCCCTCCTGACCCCTCGCAGCCCTTCTCCTCGCTTGCTTGGAACAGGAGCGTTGTTCCCTGCCTAGAAACAGCCGAAACATGGGGGGGTGGGAGTGGGTGGGGAGGGAGGGAGGGAGGGAAGGTGGGAGGGAGGGGGACAGCCCTGATGTAAATAATTAACGTGACAAAGTGAAGTGTGTATAACAGAAAGGCACGGCCCTTTGGTGACGTGTGAGTGCCCGAGGAGGTCGCGGGGCCGGTGCCCACCCGCGGGCAGCAGCGTTGGCCGTGAGCAGCCCTTGGTTTTGTGTCCGAGCGGGTAGCGGTCCGTGTGTGATAAGGGTAGGAGATGCTGTGTGAGGTGTGTATAGTGTACATTTTTAAAAATAGCTTGCTTGTATTGTGAAGATTTTAAAGACAAACTTGAGAATTCTAGCCTAACTATTAACACAAGTTTAACATCAGTTACCCCACTGGGTTCAGAGCCTCTTGAATGTATATTCCTTTTTGTAACCTAAATGACCTATTCTTCTACCAGTCAGCCAGACATCCTATTTATATTTTTAATTTTATATATTACTTTCCATTCGTTTCCATTATTTCCAGCATGTTCCTGGGTTTGGGGTTTTTTTTGTTTTTTTTTTTCAGTTCGTTTGGGGTTTTGTTTTGTTCCTTTTTGCACAAGCAATGAACTTTTCACTCCAACCTGGTATTTTCCAACCTGTTTTCCCCCCTTCCTCTTCTCCACCCCTGTTGTTTTTTCCTTCCACCATCCGTTTGGGTTTTTCTGGGCCGGGATGCAGCGGGGTGGGGAGGAGGGGACGGCTCATTTTCCATTTGCAGCTTTTTGTGCAAATGCCAGGTCTTTTTTGCCGGTCAACTTAAAACGCTTCACTTGCTGGTTGCTTTAAAAAAAGAAAAAAGAAAACAACAACAACAACAACAAAAAAGGTAACCTTATCAGTCCGAGGAGAGCAGGGTGGGAGGAGGGAAGCGCACACCTGTAGGGACACCGCTGGAGCTGCGGGGCCATGGCTGCTTCCCCCCTCCTCCTCCTCCTCCTCCTCCTCCCCCAGGACCCCCACAGGAGCTCACTCAGCCCCACAGCCACCTGTGTGGGGTTTCCTTTGGGTCCAGCAGAGCCCGGCTGCTGCGGGGCCGTGGCGGAGCGCCCAGCCTGGTGGCTTTGTGCTGCAGGTAGAGAACACACATCTCTGCTGTTTTGCTATGAACACTGGTCTGAGGTTTCCAGGCCCTCACCCACGGCGGTGGGCTGCGAAGGATCCAAATGGGAACCCGACTCCTGCCTGCTTCCGTGGCTGGGAGCAGCAGCTGGTATGAGTGAACCTACAGGTGTGCGTTTTCCTTCTTGTAGAAAATGCCACGAGCACTAACTGGTAAGGCTTAATGTACAGTATATTGTCAGTATTCTGGTATTCTTCTGGTTCAACATACATTATAGCTCATATATAACCTGTATTAATTGTATAGATTGTGCATTTAAAGCTGTTACCAAGTTGTCAGAAAATAAGAGAAGAGAAAAAGAAAAAAAATAAGGTCATATGTAATATTTTGTTTGTAAGTATCCTTTGTATCATAGCAAAGGAAATGTTAAAAAAAAAAAAAAATCAACTGTAATAAAGTAATTTTAGTACATGGAGTGTCTGCCTGCGTCCCTGGTGGGGCTGGAGGGTGGGGGTCCCACCGCTGTGTCTCCTTCTGGGGCTGGGGTCCCTCCCCATGCACTGCTGCGGGGTCCCTGCAGCATCCTGCAGCCATCCCGGCTGCCATGGCAACGGAGGCAGCCCAGCTTTGCTCTGTTGCCTTGACAGCAGCACTTGCAATGGGGATTGGGAAACGGGGGCAGGATGGAGGTGCTCCTGTTCCCGTTATATCCGCCCTCCGAAGCCCCCACCCCGCATTATAGAACGCACAGGGGGACCCCCTGCAATGCCACGGCAGGGGGAGCATGGGGTGATGTTTCCTAATGGAGGACGCAGCCCAGCAGGGATTGCAGCAAGCCCAGCCCCCAGCCTGACATTCATTAAGCAGCACGTTCTGCTGCTCTCAGCACAGCCAGCCGTCCCCACGCAGTGCTCCAAGCGCAGAGCAGCGCGTCGCACCCTGAGCCTTCCTCTGCCCCATCACCATCCTCCCCCAGGCTGCCAGGTCCACAGCCAGCAGGTCCAGCCCCAGGGGACACGATGGGATGGAGGCGGGGGCCGTGCAACGCTCACATCTTTATTGATACAAATGTACAAGGACACATCTTACAGGAGGCAGCGCGGCGCGGGGCAGGACGCCCGGGAGGGGAGAAAATGGGGAAGGCCTCCAGGCATCCCCTGTCCAGTGTAATGCTGCGGGCGGCCCTGGGGGAGCGCGGCCGCGGGGAGGGGGGGGGAAACGTGGCCACCCCAGCAGGATGGCACACGCTATGTACAGGATAAGTTAGGAGCGGGCTCGGGCTGCTGTACGGGGGCACCTCCCCAGGGCTGAGCACCAGCTCTGCTGCGACAGCCGCCCGCGCGCAGCCCAAACCAGAGGGAGGAGACGGAGAGCAGAGCCCGTGGGTCGGAGCTCACTGCTTCTTCTCGCGGGTGGTGATGGTGACCAGCTGCTTGGCCGCCTTGGCGATGTCGTAGGCGCACTGGATGACCTGCTGTGTCAGCAGCTGGTAGTCCACGGCTGCGCCCGGCTCCGGCGGCACGGTTTTGCGGCACTCGCTCTGCAGCCGGTAGGCGCTGGCGTTGAGCAGGCGCAGGGAGCTCCGCACCGTCTCCAGCGCCGGTTTCTGCACGGGGACAGCATTAGGGCACGGATTTGGGGTGATGGGAGCCCGGCGGGGCCACACCTCCACCCCTACCTTGGGGAAGAGCGATGCCATCTCCGTCACTGCTGAGTGGATCTTCTCTGAGCACGGCACGAAGCTGCGGGCAAACAGAGGGCTGAGCGATGTGGGCACAACGCCACCCAGCCCCATGCTCACAGCACAGCCCTACCTGTCGTGCTTGGACTCCTGCGCAGCCCGCAGCAGCTCCTGGATGTTCTTGGTGACCTGCTCAGTTTTCAGGATGACGTCCTCCGTGCTGGGCAGCCCAGGGTCCAGCTCCCCGTCCAGCGGGTCCAGCTCGTGTGGGAAGTCCTCGTCCTTGCTCAGCTCCACGAAGCGCTTCCCCTCCACACTGTGGGGACGCACGGGTCAGTGCCAGCTCCGTGCCCCCCAGGGGTCCCCATCCCCGGCACTCACCCCAGCAGGATCTCGCCCGTCTGTGTGTTATCATAGTCACTGTCGGTGCCGCTGCCGTGCCGGTCCAGTTTGCTCTGTAGGACAGAGCTGCAGCATTACACCCTGCCCGGCCCCAAACCCATACAGGGATAAGGTCCCCCCACCCCGCTCTGACCCCCCCCAGTACATCACCATGTGCCGGGCACCATCAGGTGGACAGGAGAGCAGCGGGGAGGATGGGGGAAAGGGCATGGAGGAGACCGACGGACCTTTCCGCATCTGGAGGGGGAAGAGAAGGGGGGAAAAGGGAGCTGAGTGGGGGGCACGGCGGGGCGCGGAGCCGAGCCCGGTGACGTGCAGGGGAGGACGAGCACAGGGGACACCACCACCCTGCATGCAGGGAAGTCCCGCGGCCGCCGGCCCCACTGTGGGTTCCCCAGCACTGCAGGGGTGGGGGACGTCCCAGGAGCTCAGGAGGCCGACAGCCCCCCGGTGCCATGCAGGAGCCGCCCCCGCTGCGGCCCCCTTACCCGGTACACGCTGGCCGGGATGTGCATGGAGTACAGAGCTTCGTCCTCCACCTCCTGCGACACACAAAAGGGTAAAGCCCCGCTGCCCCCACCTCGCTGTCACCTGCACCTGCCCTGAGACCCCTCCCCAAAATAACCCATCCCAACGTAGCCCACCCCAAAGCCCACCCCGTACTCACGCCGCCTCCGAAGGGCTGCAGCCGGGTCACCAGCTCCTCCACCGGCTGCCCAAAGGGTTTCAGCACCGAGCCCGGCTCGTACATGGAGAAAGCCTGGCGGTCACGGCGGTGCAGGGGGGCCGTGCCGGGGGGGTGCCCGTGCTCGGGGCGCTCGCTGGGGGCTGGGGTGGGGTGCGGGGGCACCGCCTGCTGCCGGATCTGTGTGTTCTCTGATTGCAGCTTGTGGATCTGCGGTGGGGAGGCAGCGGTAAGCAGGGGTGGGGAGGGAATAGGGAGAAAGGGAAAATGGGGTGCCTAGAGGGGGGGGGTCCGGCACACACCTCGCGCTGCAGCCGGCGCAGCTCATCGCTCAGGCTGTTGTTCACCTTCATCAGCTGCTGCACTTTGGCCTCGGAGGCGGCCAGGGCTTTCTTCACCTCCAGGTACTCCTGCAGCGTGATGGGGCCGTCTGACAGGTCGGAGGAGTCCATGCTCTGTGAAGGGAGAGGGGCTCAGCACCAGGAGCTGGGAGCTGGGGGGTGGATCTGGGTGGTGGGGAGGGGGCTGCGCCCACCCGTGCGCGGTTGTTGCGGGACGCGTTGCGCAGCAGCTCCTGGTCTGTGTCCTCGTCGGAGGCGACGCTGTCGTAGTCGTGCTGGTCGTCCAGGTCACTCTGGCTCCTCAGTGAATAGTCGAGGGCGTCTGTGGGGCCAGGAGGGCTCAGCTGGAGGGTGCGGGGTGTTCCCACCCTCCCCTACTCTCACCCCATCCTCACCCGTGGGGCTGAGCGGGCTCTTGCCCTGCTGCCGGCGCTTGGCTTCCCCCAGAATATCGATGAGCAGAGTGGCAAACTCCCGGGCATTGAACCTGGCCAACTTCTGCCGGCCCTGGGATGGCAGGGAGGATAAAAGCAGTGAGGGGGGGGGGGGGTCCGAGTGTGAGGAGGGGTCTGAGCAGAGCACTGGGCTCACCTGGTTGCGGGTGGCCGAATACTCGGGGTTGACAGGAAGGAAGGGGACGGCGCTGCGCTCGGTCACCAAGGTGCTGTGGTTCTGCGTCGTCAGCCACACTGCGGGCAGGGGGAGCGTCAGGGGGGCACCACCCCTACGGGCTGGGGTCCTCGAGGTGCCATCCCCCCCCCAGCAGGCTGCGGGGCCGGCAGGACGCAGGCGCGGGCGTGGGGCCAGCGTGCAGGGCTGGGAGCAGAGCCCAGGAGGGCCGGAGGGAATGACCTCCCCCAGCCCCACCGCCTGCCCTGGAGGGGGGCTCTGCACAGTGTTGACCCCAGACCCCCCTCTGGATGCCCCCAGCTGAGCGAGGAGTAAAGCTCAGCGTGCCCGATCCTCCCCACCCGCCACGGAAAAGGGCTGCCCCCCCTCCGCCCCAACCCAAGGACGGGGTGCAACCACGAGGCTCATCCCCTCCCCCAGGTGGGGTTCCAGCACCCACCTCCAGCGCCCGGCACCCCGATCCGGCACCGCAGCCCCTCGCCGAAGGAAACGGCCCTCGGCCCCGGCCCGAGGAATGAGGAAGGAGGGGCCTGCGGTGCGGATCGGATCGGGGGGAGCGCCGGGCTCTGCTCCTCCCCGCGCCGGGACGGCCGCCAGCACCCAGCCGGGGGGGGTGGTTTGGGGGGGGGACACCCAGCAGCCACCCCCAGCCCCGCTCACCCGCGTCGTTCTCGCGCCGATCCACCTCGTCGTACACATCCATGGCCAGCTCCTCGAACAGGCGGTTGCTGAGCTGCGGCGGGAGGGGGGAAGCATCAAGCTGGGGGCGGGGGGAGGAACACAAAGCGCTGAGCCCCCCCAGCCCACCCCACCTCCTCCCGATCCCGTGCTCACCGCTTGCAGCTTCTTCTTGGCCGCCTTGGCCAGCTCGGACAGGTCCAGGCTGCGGGGTGCATGAGGTGGGGGGGGACACAAAGTTGGGGTTATTCCCATTCTGCCCCCACCGAAACGCTCCCCAGATGCGCCCTGCGTGCCCCAGGCTCGGCCGCTTTGGCAGACATGGGTCCAGGGCGTGGGGTGGCACGGGGTGAGCAAAACCCCCCCCCCCCCTCCCTGCTGCCCCCCAAAGGGCTGTGCTGAGCACCCAGAGCCCATCCCGGCGGCACGGGGGGATCCCTGGTGTGAGTGCTGAGCAGACAATACCTCTGTGCCATGCACTTGGGGCGCACCCTGCGCTCCGGAGGCAGCAGTGGAGGGAAGAACAGGATAAAGGAGGATGTTAAACCATTGCACGTGGCCCCCCCGGCACACAAAAACACACATATGCACACACATGCACACACACACACACACACTCCAGGTGATGTTCCAGCGGTGGTCACAGGCACAGGGTCTCCCCTTTTGGCCCAGCGGGGACACCAGGGGGACAATGACGGTGGCATGGCTGCGAGCACCAGGCACTCACCTGTCTGCCATCTGTGGGATGATGTAGTGCCCGTTCTTATGGTCTGCACAGACAAAACAGGCGGTGAGAGCAGCCCCCCTGAACCCCCCTAAGCCCCCCAGACCATGCGATGGGCACAGCACTCACCCGGCTTCCTGCCGCACAGGTAGAAGGCCAGCCGGTCGGTCAGCTCATACTGGCACTCCACCAGCCGCTCCGCCAGCTCGTGCTGGGCCGCCTGCCTATGGGGCACGGCCGGGGTGACACCAACCCTGGGCTGGCCATGTCCCCCCCCACCCCAACGCAACCCCTCCGCCACCCCAACGCGCTCACCTGGCGTAGTCGATGGGCGTCCGCCCATTGACGTCGGGCGCACCGGGGTCAGCGCCGTACACCACCAGCAGCTCTGCCTGCAGGATCTGCCCGGCCTTGGCGGCCACGTGCAGCGGCGTGGTGCCCTTCTCCTGCGGGCACAGCCGGTGTCAGCCCTGTGTGACAACACCGTGACTCCCCCCGGGCTGTCTGTCCCCCCCCAGAGCTCACCGGGTGGAAGAAGTTGGCCTGAGCACCCAGGGAGAGCAGGCGCAGGCACGTCTCCAGGTTGCCTGTCCGCACGCTGGAGTGCAATTGCTGCAGGGGGAGAGGCAGCAGTCAGTGCCAGGTGAGCCGTCAGCACCGAGGGGGGGCCCCCCGTCACGTCGTGCCCCCACCTTGCTGAGGTCCTTGGCGGTGACGCCGTCATCGTCCCGGCACGGCAGCTTGTGCACAAAGGCCAGCATCTGGTACTTGGCGCGGATGAACTCCGACTTGGTGGGGCTGGCAGACACAGCGTGAGGGGGGGGGGCATCCAGCACAGCCCCCCCCTTCGCAGCCCCAACCCCACAGCCCACACTTACTGCACTTTGTCCTGGGGGTTTGCCTTCCTGCGCCCGCTCTGCACCTGCGCCGGGTCCAGCAGCGAGTGCTCCCAGATGGAGTTGGCCCCATTGCTGGCCAAGGTGTGCACCATCTGTGTGTGGGGGGGCACGGTGAGCGGTGGGACACCCCCTCATATCCCCACGCCCCTCCCGGGTGCACCCACCTGCAGCAGCGTGGCGGGCCAGGGGCTGTGCCGCAGGTGCTTGACGATGGAGATGTGGCGGCCCAGGCTGCGGTGCACGCTGCAGCACTCGTCGCAGATGAGCACACCGCGGTTGATGGAGGCCCAGCCCGGGTCTGCAGGGGGCGTGGGGTGTTAAGGGGCAGGGGGAGGGACCCTCCATCCATCACCCAAAATGAGGTTGGGAGTTGGGGAGGGGGGGGAGGGAGGGTGGCAGCATCACCGTAGCAACGTAGCGGTTTCCAGGGTGACAGAGAGGGGCTCAGCCCATCGCCAGGGGAAACCCAAAGGGTTCCCTTAGCAACCAAGGGGGGGGGGGGTAGGGGGCAGGATTTGGCCCCCCTATCAGAAGGGCTGACAGCAGCAGGGGCCACGCCAGCACCATGCAGTACACGCCGAGTTGCTGAGGCCGTGCCCCCCCCGGCCGAGGACTGTGGGTGTCCCCATACAGGTGGGTGCCCTCCCACCCACTCAGCCATCATGGACTCAGGGGCTGTGCCCCCCCCAGCAGCCCCACGCCCCCCGCCCGGCCCCGCTCGGCCGCACTGGAGCCCTTTGTGTCCCCAGGAGAACAAAGGGACGTTTGAGCACTGCGTTGGCACCGGCCCTGCTCCGGCCATAGGGGCCCCACTGCTCTTTGGGGGCAGCTCCCCACGGCCGGCACCCCAATGGGTCCGGGCTCCCCAGCACAAACAGAAGGGACTGGGGACAGATGGGGCGTCACCCCCCCTCCACGCAGGGTGCCACGGCCAAACCCTCCCCAGTGTCCCTCTGCCGTAGCGGAGCAGTGCCAGCCCTGCCCAGCCCCAGCACTGTGCTTCCACCCTCGTTTCTGTAGGACCCACACAAACACCGTGCCGCCCCACGGAGGAAGGGCTGCGGCCCGGGGGGTAGAGGGGGGGACGGCAGAGGGGCGGCAGCGCTGTCCCTGCACAGCAACTCATCCCCATCACTCCGTACAGCATTTCCTTCCCACCCCCTCCCCAAAACCCCGCTGCTGCCCCACACCAGGCAGCCCCAGCCCCTTGTGTTGGGGGGGGACACAGCCAGCAGCGGCCCCACGGCGGTGTCGTTCCCCCCCCCGACACACACACACACACACACACACACACACACACACACACACCCCATCCTGGCAGCACCACCCGGGCAGATGGCAGCGTTTGGCAGCAGCACCGCCGCATCTGCGCCTCCGCACCGCGGCCCACGGGGCGCTGCCGGGAACAGGATGCTGCGTGCCGGGGTGCACCCCAAATAACACCCCATATAACACCCCGTACAGCGCCACCCCCTCCTCCTTCAGCGGGGATCGGGGCGGCTGAGGGCACAGCGGCACGGGGATACTCCCAAAACCCGGAGCACGGGGAACTCCATCCCTGTGCCGCGGGGGCGATGCCGGAGATGGTTACCCCGCGCATCCCAACACCGGCTGCTCCCGGCCCCGCGCCGTCGGAAGCGGCCTCTGGACTTTATAACTCATTTCCTCCCATGGCCGCCGGGCGATAAGGGATTGGAAGAAACCGCTTTCCATTTCCCCCGGTAGGAACCTCGGCGCCGCCCCGCGGGGAGCGTCGGGTACCCTATAGAACAGGGTGACCCACAGCACCCGGTACCCCATAGCGGTGGGTGACCCCGCAGCCCCCGGCACGTGGCCGCCATCCTCCGGGCTCTGAGCCGCTTTCCGGGCTCTCAGCGTTCATTCATCGCCCCCAGCGCCGCAGGGATGGGTTTGGGGGTCACATTGTGGGGAGGGGGGGGGATATTTAGGGTACATTATAGAGTTCCTGGGGCGGAGAGGGGATTCCCAGCGCGGGGCGCAAAGGGGAATCCTGGGGGTAAAGTAGGGGGTGCAGAGGGGGGGTGATGGGGCGCACCAAGGGGTGCAGCAAGGGATCTGGGGAGCACGGGGGGGGGGCATATTTAAGGCACGCTGTAGGGTTCCTGAGTGCAGAACAGGGGCAGCGGGGGGGCACGGCGCTGGGTGCCAAGGGGGACCCTTGGGGTAAAGCAGAGGCTACAGAGGGGTGGGTAATGGGGTGCACCGAGGGCTGTGGGGGGGACGGGGGGGGTTATTTAAGGCACGTCGTGGGGTTGCCGTGGGCAAAGAAGGAGTCTGCAGGGGATGCAGCATAGAGTGCAAAGGGGAAGCGGGGGGCTCCTGAGCGTCTCAGCACGGGGCGTGAAGGGGGGAGCGGGGGTCACCGGGACCCCTGGGGCAAATAGGGGGTGCAAGGGGAGGGGCGGGGGGCACCGGGGTGCCGTAGGTGCAAAGCTGGGGGCGCAGAGGGGGGCACTGGGGGTCCAAAGCAAAGGGGGAGGGGGGCGTCAGCCAGGTGCCGATGCGGAGGGGGAGGGGGCACACACACAAGCGAAGCCGCGAACGGCACCGCGCGGAGGAGGGAGGGGTGGAGGGGGGGGAAACGCCGACGGGACCCGCGGGGCGGTGCGGGCGCGGCCCTTACCTGCGGCACTGCAGTCCGCGCACACCTCCGCCCGCTGCGCCTTCCGGGACATCCTCAGCGGCGAGGCGGGTCCGGGCCTCTGCGCCAGCGCGGTGCGGGGCGGTGCGGGGCCGGGGAAAGGGGGGAGTTGGGTTGGGGGAGGGGAGGGGAGGGGGGGGCGGCGGGGCCCGGGGCTGCCTCGCCCTCCCTGCCGCCTGCCCTGCCGGCTGCTCGCAGCCCCGGCGGCTCCGCAGGAAGCGGCTCAGGCCCGGCCCCGGCGGAGGAGGGGCAGCGCCTTCCCCGCCCCGCGAGCACCGAACGCCGCCGCCCCGCACCGCCCCGCACCGCCCCGCGCAGCGCGGCGCAGCGCACGGCACGCCCTGAGCGCCGCACCGGCTGCTGGAGGGGGAGCTGCGGCTGGGCGGCCCTGAGGGGCGGCTCGGGGCTCGTCCTGGTTCTTATCCTCATCCCGGCTCTGATCGTCCTCTGGTTCTGGTCCCGGTTCTAGTCCTGATCCTGTGTGTCTCCTTGTTCTTGTTCCCATCCTGGTTCTGTTCCTGGGCATTCCCTGCTTCTAATTCTGGTCCTGGTTTTGGGTATCCCCTGCTCCTGGTCTTGGTCCTGGCTTAGTCTTGGACCTTGTTCTGGTCCTGATCTCGTCCCGGACATCCCCTGGTTCTTGTCAGATAGCGATCCTGATCCTGGACATCCTCTGGGCCTGCTTCCGACTCTCAGACTCTCATTTTGGTCCTGATTCTGGTTCTGGGCTGGTCTCGCTCTGGGCATCCATCGGTTCTGGTTTTAGCCTTGGTCCGTGTCCTGTTCCTGGTTCTGACCCAGCCCATGTCCCACTTGTGGTTCCAGGCACCCCCCGGCCCTACCCCAGCCCCATTCCCAGCCCAGCGCCCCGTTCTGCTCCCACCCGCACCCCGTGCCCCCCCCCTCCCAAGCCCCAGTCACCCCAAATCCTGCCCCGAGTGCCACCCACACCCCCATCCCCACGATGGCTGAACGCAGCACACTGGGGGGGGGGGGGAAGGGAGGTATCTCTGGGGCCTTGGGTGAATGGGGTCGGGGGGCACCCCCTGCCCTGGGGACCCTCATCAGCACCGCCGTGTCACGCTGCCGCCCGCACGGCGCTGACCTCACCGCTGCATGGCCGTGACGTCACGGGGCAGCTCGACCCGGAGGGGTTCGGGAGGGCACGGCCACAGCCCTCCATCGGGGCGGGGAAGGAGAGGGGTGACCCCGCGGGAGCACCATAAGGGCTCGGGAGGGGGTACGGGGGGGGCAGCCGTGGGTCCCAACCTCGCATTGTTCTCGGGCGGCTGCCGGAAAACACGAGCTGAGAGACGAGGGCGGAAAGGGAAACGGGGCCGGGGGGGGGTCGGCACCCCTTGGGCTCATCGCGGGGGTCGCGCCGCGTGCTGAGCGCCCGTGGGTGGGGAGAGCCGCGTTGGGGGGGGAAGGGGGGTGATCAGAATTCGGGTTGTGCCTTCGGGCGCTGCGGAGCCATTCCTGTGCGGCCCCACACATGGGGGGGGCATAGAGCCGGCGGGGGGGTGCGGGGAGGAAAAGGAGGAGGAGGAGGAGGAGGAAGGGGCGACGCCGCGCACGGTGACTACAAGTCCCATGAGGCCGGGCGGCGAGGGAGGGGGATGCGGGGGGAGAACCGTCCGGGCGGCTCCCATCACCCCCCCCCCGCCCCGCACCGCCCCGCACCGCTCCGCGCCCCGTTCCGCCCCGCCCCGCGCCCCGCTCCGCCCCGCGCCCCGCTCCGCCGCTCCAGCATGCACGGAGGATGCTCGCGTCTTGCTCGGGCAGGAAGGGGCCGGAGGGCAGATACCCGCTGCATTACCTCGTCTGGCACAACCGAGCCCGGGAGCTGGACCGAGAGCTCAGCGCCAAGCAGGTGGGGCGGCGGTGCGGGGCGGTGCGGGGCGGTGCGGTTCCGTTCGGTTCGAGCTGATGCAACGCTGAGCGCTGGGCTGCGGCCGGGGCTGGGGCTGGGGAAAGGGCTGGGGATGGGGTCCTCCTGCCGCGGTGATGCTGATGGGGGTTGGGGTCCCTTCGTGCCCTCCCCCCCCCCAGCTCTGTGACAGCCGCCACCGGAGAGGCAGAGATCCCCCCCAACTCGGTTCCCCCCACTCCCAACCCCCCACATCCCTCCCCACGTGCCCCCCGCTCCCTCCTAGGCCTCTGTGCTCCCCCCCCCACCACCACCAGACCCCCCTTCTCTCTCCTCGGAGGTGGGGTGCAGCCAGCACAGCCCCCCCAGCTCCCCACCCTCGGAGGTGGAGAGGGGCACACAAGGCCCTGTTCTGCTGGAGCTCAGCCCCCAGCCCCAGGCAGCCAGGAGGTTCTCTGCAGGGTGGGGGCACCCTCCGTGTGTGCTCCCCCCGCTTCCAGCCTCCATCTCCCCATTGGCGTTGCAATTCAGGTAATTAAAACCCAACCCTGAAGACGCAGGAAACCGCAGGCGCTGGAGGAGGCCATGCCTTCCTTCCCCCCCCCTCCGCCCCCCCCAATCACAGCCAGTGCCACCTGCCCCCCCGGAACCCAGGGCCACCAGGGTGGGTGTGGGCAGGGAGGTGGGCAGGGGTCTCCTCGTGCTACGATGCTGCCATTGGGATGCAGGGATGCTCTCTCGCCACACCCGTCTCCATTGTGGGGCCATCTGGGGGGGAGGAAGGGGCTGCCTGCCGGTATTACCCCCCTGCCCTATCACCACTGTGCTTATGCCTGTGGTCATCTGGGGTCGTTTTTCCCCATTACAGTGCGGCTCAAAGCTGAGTGTGGGATGTTGCAGGCCGGGGGGTGCTCTAAGTGAACCCCCTGCCCAATGGGGACCTTCTTCTGGCCCCCTCACCTCCCTCTGTGTCCCTATTGTCAGAGCGAGAGCAATGCCGACCCTGTGAGCAGGCAGGGTACGCAGGAGGGGACATGGGTGCTGCAGGCCTGACCCCAGCGTTGGAGGGGATTTGGGGGAAGAAGGGGGTGCAGCCTGGTCTGAGCCCCCCACCTCCACCCAGGGGCATCCGGGGACACAGCGCAGCTTTCTGCATATCAGAGCATCCCTGGGCTGAACGGGCAGTGCTGGGGGCTGCTGTGCTCTGCCTGGGGACACCCGTGGGGGCAGCAGCACCACATGTGGCCCCTTCAGAATGTGTGGCCCTATAGGGCTGGCAGCCCACAAAGGGCCACGTGTGGGTTATGCTGAATGTCACCGCCAGGCGCCAGGCCACGCTTGGCTCCGCCTTGGGGGGGCCAAAGGCTGCGGGGACAGCACGAGGATGTAGAAGCGCTGACATGGAGTCCATTGTGCCCCATTGTGCCCCACTGTCCTGTGCTGCAGCCTGCCTCATTCCACACCACGGGGACCCCACCGCCCCCAGGGCTGTGCAGGGACAGCAGCACATTGCACCACCACCTTGCAAAGCATCCCCTGCTGCCACAGGAGCTGGGCTCTGTGCCTGTGCTGGAGTCCCCCACCCTGGGGACAGCCTGTGGGGCTGAGGGACAATGGGTGATCATGCTGCAGCCCCACACGGCACTGCCACCACCCCAAACGTCCTCATCCTCAGCGTGTCGCAGCCCCAGGACAGACAGCTGTGCCCCCCCGGGCTCAGAGCTGATGGCAAAAATTGGGTCATGCCATGTCCCGTGGGGTTGGCTCCAATGTTGTGTCCCCAATTTGGTGGCCCCGGTCCCCCCACGGCACTGGGTCAGGGATGCAGCTGGGGAACCCCACAGAGCCTGCAGCACCCGTCCCCCAGCTGGGGGGCAATCACTTTAATTAGAGTCTTTTCATTAGTGCAATTAAGAAGCAGCAGTCGCCTGGAGAGTGTTGGAGCAGCATGCAGGCTCCTAGGGAGCTGGTGGGGCTGTTAAAGGGAACCTGGGGGTCCCCAGTACCCAGTGACCCCTGGGGACACAGCCATGGGGACACCCAGCACTGGAGACATCCCAGGTGGTCACTGCCCCGCGGGTGCAATGCTGCATGGGGTGCAGAGTGCATCGCCGCCTCGGGAACAGCCGGTGTGTCCCCAGACATGTGTGTGTGGGGGGAGGGGGGTGAAGGGAGGGGGAATTCCTGGTGCCTGGCCCCCTGCCAACCCCCGGGTTTGGCACAAACAGCCCCAGCGCGGCTCCCCGGAGCCGGGGATGCTCACAGCAGCCGCTCCGCTCACGCAGCACTGCCCGCCCCCGGCTGCTGATCCGCGGGGAACACGTGCGCCCGCGTCGCCCGCCGTGCTGCGGTGGGGGCTGCCGGCAGCTGCTGCCTGGCAACTGGGCCACGGCCCCCCCCAGAGCCACAGAGGTGGGGGCTTTCCCCCGGCTTGCGGCTGTGTCGGATGGAGATGCGGCTGTGGGAGGGCGTGGGAAGGGAGTTCTAGACAGCCCACCTCCCCTGAGCTCCAGTGCCCCCCACCAGGCCGACATCGAGCAGCTGGACCCCCGAGGACGCACCCCGCTGCACCTGGCCACCACGCTGGGCCACCTGGAGTGCGCCCGGGTGCTGCTGAAGCATGGAGCTGATGTGGGCAAGGAGAACCGCAGCGGCTGGACAGGTGAGCTGGGCCTCCGATGTGGACAACCTGCTCCCCAAGGGGAGCACGTGTTGCACTGTGCCATGCTGCACCGTGCCATGCTGCATCCCACTGTGCCATCCCATGCCATGTTGTGCCGTGCTGCATCCCACTGTGCCATCCCATGCCATGTTGTGCCGTGCTGCATCCCACTGTGCCATCCCATGCCATGTTGTGCCGTGCTGCATCCCACTGTGCCATCCCATGCCATGTTGTGCCGTGCTCCATCCCACTGTGCCATCCCATGCCATATTGCACCACGTCACGTTGCACCGCCTTGTGCCATTCCATGCCACGTTGTGCCATATTGAACCACCCCATGCTATGCCATGCTGTGCCCCACTGTGCCATTGCCGTGCTACTCTGCGCCGTTCTGCACCGTGCTGTGCCACCTGCAGTGCTACAGGAGGCTGTGAGCACCCGTGACCTAGAGTTGGTGCAGCTGGTCCTGCGCTACCGCGACTACCAGAGAGCCATCAAGCGCCTGGCTGGGATCCCCATCCTGCTGGAGAAGCTGCGCAAGGTACCCGGGGCTGGGGGAGCCCTTGGGACTGGGGGCATCACTGCTGGGCCCCTGCCCACCCCACTGCTCTTGGCAGGCCCAGGACTTCTATGTGGAGATGAAGTGGGAGTTCACCAGCTGGGGTAAGCTTGGGTGAAGTGGGAGCTTCCCAGCGTGCTTGCAGCCCACTGGGAGGCACAGGGTGGCCCCATCCCTGGCTGGGCTATCACCGTCTCCCCCCAGTGCCGCTGGTGTCCAAGATCTGCCCCAGTGACACGTACAAGGTGTGGAAGAGCGGCCAGAACTTGCGGGTGGACACCACGCTGCTGGGCTTTGACCATATGACCTGGCAGCGGGGCAACCGCAGTTTTGTCTTCAGGGGACAAGGTGAGGAGGGGGCTGGGGGATGCTGTGGAGGACCACAGCTGTCCCTGTGTTGAACATCCCCTCCCCACAGACACCAGCGCAGTGGTGATGGAGATTGACCATGACCGGCGAGTGGTCTACTCGGAGACACTGGCCCTGGCCGGCCACGACCAGGAGGTGCTGCTGGCTGCTGTGCAGCCCACAGAGGAGCAGGTGATGGGTCGGCTCACAGCCCCCGTCGTCACCACCCAGCTTGATACCAAGAACATCGCTTTTGAAAGGTGGGCAGGGACATTGCTGGTCAAACCTTTGCTCGCGTATCTGGCTGTCCAAGTGGGAACATCCCATGCCATCTCATCCTATGACATCTCATCCTATGACATCTCATCCCAACCCATCCCATCCCAACCCAACCCAACCCAACCCAACCAATCCCATCCCATTTCACTCAAAGCATCTGAACCCAGTCCAACTCAACCAATCCTATCCTGTCCTACCTCATTCCATTCCACCCATCTCATTCCAACTCATCCCAACCATTCCCACCCAACCTATCCCAGCCATCTCATCCCAACTCACCCCAATCCATCCCATCCCTCCCTGACAGCACCCCGTGTTGCCCCCAGGAACAAATCTGGGATTCTGGGTTGGAGAAGCGAGAAGACAGAGATGGTGAATGGGTATGAGGCCAAGGTGAGGGGCAGGGGGCTGAGCTGGGATGGGCACAGCTGTTTTTTGGGGAACATCCACCTTTGACATTCCGCCTGCTTGGACAGGTCTACGGCGCGTCCAACGTGGAGCTGATCACACGGACGCGGACGGAGCACCTCTCAGATCAGCACAAGGGCAAGAGCAAAGGTAGCGTGTAGGGCGGTGGTGGGCACAGGGCTGCAGTGCTCAGCCTCACGCCCCATCTTGCAGGCAGTAAGACCCCACTACAGTCCTTCCTGGGCATCGCCGAGCAGCACGTGGGGCCCAACAATGGGGTGAGTGTGCAAGGGGGGTCCCCATGGCAGTGCCACCCCCACAGCTGTGCCACCATCATGCACTGTGCTGTCCCTGCAGACGCTGATCACGCAGACGTTGAGCCACACCAACCCCACCGCCATCACCCCTGAGGAGTACTTCAACCCCAACTTTGAGCTGGGCAACAGGGACATGGGGCGGCCCATGGAGCTCACCACCAAGACACAGAAGTGAGGGGGGCGAGCAGGGAGGAGGGGACCCCAACGACACCGTGCTGCCATCGCGGGGCTCCTGGGGCCCCCATGCTGCCGCCTGTCCCCTCCACTGCAGGTTCAAGGCGAAGCTGTGGCTGTGCGAGGACCACCCGCTGTCCCTCTGTGAGCAGGTGGCTCCCATCATCGACCTGATGGCCATCAGCAACGCGCTCTTCGCCAAGCTGCGCGACTTCATCACCCTGCGCCTCCCGCCCGGCTTCCCCGTCAAGATTGGTATGGGGGATGGCACGGGGAGGGGACCTTTACCAGTCCAGTGGGGCACACAGCCAGCTTCCCTCCCCAGTCTTTATTTCGTTATTCTTTTGTTTCCAATATGGGCAGAAATCCCCATCTTTCACATCCTCAATGCCCGCATCACCTTTGGGAACCTCAATGGGTGTGATGAGCCCGTCAGCTCCCTGCGCAACAGCCCCAGCAGTGAGGCCCCTTCGCCCAGCAGCGACTCCTCCAGCGTCAGCAGCTCCAGCTCCCTGAGTACATGGGGGGGGGGGCAAGGGCATGCGGTGGGTGGGGGGCACACGGGCATTGGGGTACCCTGCCACGCCTGTCTCCCCGCAGCATCCTGCCGGGCGTGTGAGATGGACCCAGCGCTCTTCGAGGTGCCGCGGGGGTACAGCGTGGTGGGCACCCACCAGGATGCTCTGCGGGAGGATGAGGACGATTTGCTGCAGTTTGCCATCCAGCAGAGCCTGCTGGAAGCAGGCAGCGAGTATGACCAGGTGGGCACTGTGGGGAGAGCCCCTCCTCATCCTCCTCAGACAACATGTTTCTCATCCAACAGTCTCAGCCATCTCATCTTCCTTGGCCTCATCCAACGTTATCCTTATCCTTCTCATCCAGCGTCCTCAGTCTCATCCCCCTCATCCAACATTTTTCTCATCCTCCTCATCCAACATCCTTCTCATCATTCTGAGCATCCTCCTCCTCCTCCTAAATCCTATTTCTCCTCATCCAGCTTTTTCCTCATCCTCCTGATCCTCATCCAACATCTTGGTCCTCTTCAATGTCATCCAATGTCTTCGTACTCCTCAGTGTCATCCAATGTTGTTCTCATCCAACATCCTCATCTTTTTCATCTTCATCCTTCTCGTCCTCATCCAACCACCTCTTCATCACCCCCCCTGTCATCAGGATCCCATGAGTACCGTACCATCCCATCCCATCCCATCCCATCCCATCCCATCCCATCCCATCCCATCCCATCCCATCCCATCCTATCCCATCCCATCACTCTACGCTTGCTCCATTCCACTATGGGCCAAATCTTACCCCCCTCCTGTCCTCCCCCTTCCTCTAGGTCACCATTTGGGAAGCACTGACCAACAGCAAGCCAGGCACCCACCCCATGTCGCACGAGGGACGCCGGGGAGACAGGTTGGTAAGGTCCGGGGGTGTGGGAGCGGGTCCCATCCACACGGGTCCCCCCAGAGCTCCAGGCTGAGGTCGTGCCATGCCCCCCCAGGACTCCCCAGCACACGGCAGCCCCCAGACCCCCCTCCAGCCCGGCGCCGGGGGGCGGCGGGGGGCCCAGCACGCTGTTTCCCAGCTACGCGGAGCAGCTGCGCCTGGCCATGGCGCTGTCGGCACGGGAGCAGGAGGAGGCCGAGCGGCGGACGCGGCAGGAGGAAGAGGAGCTGCAGCGCATCCTGCAGCTCTCCCTGATGGAGAAGTGACCCCCCGCCCCCGCTGAGCCCCCCTGCACCGACTCGGGGCCCGGGGACGTGTGTATGGGGCACGGAGGGGTGTGTGGGGGAACGGCCCGTGCAGAGGACAAATAGGGGGGGCGGCGTCGGCCCCGTAGCCGGGGCAGGGGTGAGTGCTGGGGGGCACTGGGGGTGGCAGGGAACAGGGGGTGTATCCTGCATGCTGCCCCCCCCCCATCTGACCCCGGGGAGGCAGGGGGGTCACACTCTTCCCCAGCCATGGGGGCACCATGAGAGCCATGGGGCTCTGTCCCCCCCTTGGCCCCACTGCCCAGGCGCTACCAAGTGCACTTACCCGGGAGCTGCTCTGCCTGCCAACGGGGGGGGCTCAGCCCCACTGCACCCCCAGCCCATGTGGGGCTCTATGGCCTCGCCCCAGGCCAAGGGGGCAACCAAGGGGGGGCCCGCAAAGGGATGCCCGGTGTCACCCCTTCATCCTGTGCTTGCACCCTCCCAGCCCTGCTCGGATGCCCCCCCCCAACCATGGCAGCGCTGCACCCCCTCATCCCGGGCACTGCCCCCCACCCCTGGTAAAACCTTACATCAAATGGTGCTAAACCCTAGGCCCCCACCTCCTCACCCCGGGCTGTTCCTTCTTTGCACACGGGGGGGGACTGCGGGGTTGCCCCCAAAGGGACTTTTCATAGTGGCACCCCCTCCCCCCCATCCATGCACCCCACAAGCAACGTCTGGGCCAGGGCCGGGGGGAGCCTGAGCAGCTCTGACCACGGCCAACACCAATAAATGCTCTGAGAGGAGCCTCTCTGTGCCTGGTTTGGGGGGGGTGCAGGCAGGGCTCCCCCGCAGCAGCCCCACATCCCTGGTACGGCCACAGGAGACCCAAGCCCTTTATTAATGGTGGGTGCTGGGAGTATGGAGCCCCCCCTGAGAGGGGGTGTGGGGTCATGGGGGGGTTTGGCACCGTACCCCAGCACTGGGAGGGGGACCAACACCCCCATCCTGGCATCCACGGCTGCCAGGAGGGACCCCCACGTACCAAAGTCCCCAAATGCATTCTGGCACCCTAGGAGTAAAATGGGGTGGGGGGGTTCAGAGTCCGACACCCCCCCCTCCCTCAACAGCTCCTGGGGAAAGAACATGGCTGTGGCCTCCTGCCCGCTGCGGGATGCGGTTTAATGCCGGGCTGGGCGCAGTCCCATGCCCGTGCCTCAGTCCGTGCCATTGGTGAACTGGCAGAGTTTGTGCTCCAGAGCGGAGATGCGCTTCTCCTGCGCCTGCACCGTCTCCTTCAGCACCCGGATCTCCTCCAGCACCTCGTCCAGGGCGGGGGTCTGTGGGAGGACACAAAGGGTCTGTGCTGTGCATACAGAACCCTGCCATGGCCATCAGCCCCTGAGGAAGGGGACAGCCCTGTGCCACATCCCCAAGGGCCAACATCCCCATGGGACAACATCTCCATAAGTCAATATCTGCCATGGACCAACATCTCCATGCACCAATGTTCCCATGGGCCGATGCCCCCCATGGGCTACTGTCCCTGTAGGGTGGCACGTCCCCTGGGGAGGTGATGGGACACTCACAGAGATGTCGGCATTGGAAGTGGAGTGGCTGCGGCGGGGGCCTGGAGGGGGTTTGCTGTCCAGGATGTTCTTCTTGACCACCTTCAGCTCCCGGTTCTTGACGGGGACGTAGCCGTCCCGCAGAGAGATGAGGATGGGCTCCGCGTCCTTCCCTGACAGCCACTCATCCGCCTCCAGGGCCGGCTCAGGGCCAGGCGTGTCGGGGTACAGGTCGTCCTGGAAGAGGTCTGACTGCGGGGACAACGTGGGGGCACAGTGAGATGGGGCACTCAACTCTCCTCCTCGAAACCCCATTGTCCCCAAAACCCCTCTGTCCTCAAGAGGTGCCTGAGGGCTCACCTTGCGTGGCACCGTCATGACGATGGGCTCACACTTGCGCTCGTGCAGCTTGAAGAACCTGAGTGGGGCAGAGGTGGTTGGGGTCTGGATGGCCCCTCCCGTTGTTATCGTCGTTCCCCCCCCCCCCCCCCGGACCCCTCCAGCCCCAACCTGGCAATTTCACACTTGCTGACATCCAGCCCCCTCTTGGGCATGAAGCCCATGCCACGCTGTGGCTCCTTGCTGCTGTAAGTGTTCAGGTAGTGCACGTAGGGCGCCTCGTCCGTGATCTCAAAGTAGCGGATGCTGCTGTCCCCCTGCAGATATGGGGAGGGCTGTCAGCTCCCCCGACCTCTCTCCATGGCGGGGGGGGGGGCAGTAAAGGGGGAAATCTGGGGTCACCTTTCCACAGAGGTACACAATGCTGGAGTCAGCGTCGTAGAAGGGCAGTAGGACCCCGTTGCTGGTGTCCATCTCCTGCAGTGCGATGGGCTCCTCGAAGTTTTTCTGCGGAGATGCAGCTGGGGGTGAGCGCCGGGCCCCCACCTCCGTCAGCCACAGCATTCGGCACTGCACACCATAGGGATGGGGACACCCCCAGGACCCCCCTGGCATGCCCACACCCCATTCCTGCTTACCTGCATTGCCCTATGGATACCCCCACCCACCCACCCCACCTGCACACCCAGGCACTGCACGGCACACGGGCACAGCACACGGGGAACTCGGCGTCATATTTTGGGGAAGAATGGATTTGGGTTTGGGTTTGGGTTTGGGTTTGGAAAGCAGAGTTCCCGGGAGCATCACTCCATGCGGCCTCGTTACCGGGTCCCACAGCCCCAGCTCCCGCTGGCTCATCCTGGTAAAGCCCGTGGTAAAGATGTGTCCTTCCCGCGTGAAGATGGCCCGCACGGGCCTCAGCCCCTCGTGGGGCGCGAACCTCTCCTGGGGATGGGGGGCACAGAGTCAGCACGTGGCACGGGGTTGGGGTGTGAGGGCGCGAATCCATCCCCGCTACAGCTATTGGGTTCCAACGGAGGTGGGCGCAGGAGGGTCCTGGGGGGGCACACGGGGTCCTGGGGGGCACAGTGGGTCACGGCACGGCCCCATACCAGGTCCCAGAGGCCCAGCTGGCGCTCACTCATCTTGCTGAAGCCGGTGGTGAAGATCTTGCCATCGGCCATGAAGATGGCGCGGATGGGCCGGGCGCCGTCGTGCGGTTTGGTTATCTCCTGCGTTGGGCGTTAGCGGGTTAAAGGCAAACACAGAGGGGCGGGGTTAGTGGGGTCGGCCGTTAGCGGGGAGGGGGGAGCGCCGCGGGGAGGTGGCAATGGGGACACGCTGGGGACACTCACCGCCACCACCGTCTGCTTGCGCGGGTCGATGACGCGCACCTTCTTGTCCTTGCAGGTGGTGACCAGGAGGCTGCCGTTGCGGTTCCAGCCCACGTTGTAGATGAGGTCGGTGTGCATGTCCTCCAGTGCCAGCAGCATCTCCCCGGTACCCACGTTCCAGAGGATAACCAGGTTGTCACAGCCTGCAGGGGACGCCGGGACAGTGTCATTTCACTGGTGACCACTACGGGTTCCCAGCGGGGATTTGGGGTGACTGCTGTTGGTCCCTAGGGGGATTTGAGGTGACCACTATTGGTCCTCAGTGCAGATTTGGGTGACCACCTTTGGTTCCTAATGGAACTTGGGGTGACCACCATTGGTTCCTCGTGGGAGTTGGAGTGGCTACCATTGGTCCCCAGTGGGATTTGAGGTGACTACTATTGGTTCCCAGTGGGGATTTGGGGTGACTACCATTGATCCCCAGTGGGACTCGGAGTGACAACCATTGGTCCCCAGCGGGGATTTGGGGTTAACCACCACTGGTTCCCATGGGATTTGGGGTGAGCCCCACCTGCGCTCAGCAGCACGTTGCGGGCTGTGGGGTGCCAGCAGATGATGCCCACGCGCTTGGAGTGCCCCTCCAGCGTCACCACCGGCTCCGTGATGCTGCGCACGGGGACGTAGTCTGGGATCTGCCACACCTGGGGGGGGGGACACGGGGATAATTAACCTCAGAGGTGCCACCACCCCGACGCACATCCTGATGCTGCAGGGAGCACGTGGTGCCCTGGGGATGGGGGGATAAGGGGGGGGCACAGCCCCATTGTGCCGCATGTGGCCCCCCCGGTGCTGAGTCGCGGGGAGGGTATATTTAGCATAAAGTGCTGCATCATGGAGCCAGCGGCTGCCGCCAGCAGCACACACACATGGCACTGCCTCTAAAAATAGGTCGGTGACACTTTGCAGGCAGCAAAGCAACGGGAAAGGGTGGGGGGGGGAGGCCCTTCGTACCCCCCCCCCCACCGCCCGCCCCTCACCATAACGGTGGTGTCCTCGGAGGCGCTGGCGATGACGTTGTCGTTGTGGGGGCACCAGTCGATGTCCAGCACGGGCGCCGTGTGCCCCGTCACCAGCGGGTGGTTCTTGTCCACACGGCCTGTCTGCAACACGGGGGGGGGGGGTGGAGGGGTGGGATGAGCCTGAGACCCCCCCCCCCCAAGCCCCAGCATGGATACAGCATGGAGGGAGCCATGGGGAAACTGAGGCACTGAGCCCATGGGGATGCAGAGGGCAGCGATGTGCCTGGGGATGGGTTGCTGTGTGCCCCCTATGGTGGTGGTGTGGGACACAAGGGGGGGCCCAGTCCCTGTACTGGGGGGGCACACACACACACACACACACACACACACAGGGATTTGGGGCTGGGGAGAAAGTGGATGGAGGGTTCCTATGTCACTGCAGTTGTCCCCAGGATATGTGCCAATAGCTCCCCCAGGGTCCTGAGCCCCCCACAGAGTGGGGATATGGGGGCAAAGCGGTGCAGAGCCGTCACCACATCCCATGCCCAGAGCAGAGCCCACCATCACATCCCATACCCTCTACCATCCATGGGGGGACCCGTCCCAACGCCTCCGCTCACCTTGGACAGGGGCAGGACCATGAAGGCCCCCCCGCCACCCGACTCCACAATGATGGCCAGGAATTTGGGGTTGACGGCGCAGAAGGAGCTGTCCCACGTCACCTTGGAGACGCGGATGTCCTCATACATCTGGTCGGCCTTCACAGGCTGCCCAAAGACGTGACGGAACTTGCTCTGGCGCACCACGCGGCGGCTCATGGCTGGGGGGGCACAGGTCAGGACGTGGAGCCCCCCAGTAGGACACAGGGACCTCAACGGCCACAGATCTCGTGCTGCGAGGGATCCCCCATCCAGGTTTGGAGGGAGTGTGGGGATGTGGTGATGGCGTGGGATGGGGGCACGGGATGGAGCCTGGTGTGGTCCTCGCCCCACAGAGGGACCTGGGGCAGCTGTGGGTGCTGGGGAGGGTGCTGGGCACCAGCATCCCATGGCACAGTGTTGTCTGTCTGCTCTGTGATGGGGATGTGGCTGTGCTGTGCACTAGGGCTGTGCCATGGCTATGGCTGTGCCATCCCCCATGGCTGTGCCATGCCCTATGGCTGTACCGTGCACCAGGGCTGTGCCACGCTCATGGCTGTGCCATGCCCTATGGCTGTGCCATGTCGAATGGCTGTGCCATCCCTCATGGCCGTGCCATGCCCTATGCCTGTGCCACCCCCATGGTTATGTCATGTCCTATGTCCATGCCATCCCCATGGCTGTGCCATGCCCTGTGGCCATCACCGGAGCTGACCCCTACATAGTGACAGTGGGAAAGCAGGGCTGCAAAGAGCTCTGGAGGGGGGGATTAGGAAGTGCCATGCACTGGGTCACAGCTCATCCCCGTTTGTCCCCTCATGTCCCATCCCATAGCAGTGATCTGAGGTCTCCCACCTGGGTCACACCTGCTCAGTGCTGGGGACTCAGAACACCAGAGCTTTGGGCAGCACGGCCACACGGCCCCATGTGCAGAGGGAGTGGAGAGGAGCCTGGAGTCTAATTGGGGTTACCCCATGCCCCCATCACCCCGGCCCCTGTCAGGTGTGCACTGACCCTTCTGGAGACCCCAGAGTCACTCCCAGTGCTGCAGCTCTGCAATGCCCGTGGGATGGTGACCCCACCACCCCACAGTGCCCTTTGGGGTCAGTCAGCGTCACAGCCTGGCACAGCACAGCACGTCCCTGCGGGTTTGTGCCCCTTTGGCACTGCCCAGGAGTTGGGGGGTCCCCGAAGTGGTGTCACCACCAGGACAAGGCCCTCAGTGCTGGGGGGCAGCGAGGGGCTGCACGGGGATGTCCTGCAGAACCCATCTGGCATAAGGGGAGCACAGCTGAGAGTGCGGATGGGGACAGGGAAGGGATGAGGGGCTGCCTGGGGGGCGAGGGGCAGCTGGGGGCACACGGCGTGTGGGGTGCAGCGAGGGGCAGCTGAGGGCAGGACAGGTGCACGGGGTGCAGGTGGGTGCATGGGGTGCCTGGGAGGCAGGTGGGGTGCAGGTGGGGTGCAGGAGGGTGCGTGGAGCGCAGGCGGGGTGCAGGTGGGGTGCAGAGGCTGCAGGACCGGCGCAAGGGGTGCGGGCGGACGGGGTCGGAGGGGCCGCAGGCAGCGTGCAGGGGGTGCAGGGGCAGCGGGCGCGGTGCGGGCAGGGCACCCCGCTCCCGGCCGTGCCATTACGTTGCCACAATTGAATCCGCAGCGGCCGCTCGGGAACGACCAGAGGTCACTTTCCATTTATAGCCATCTCCCGGCGGGGCCCGGCGGGACGAGGGGCCGGGGGCCCGGGGCTCTCCGCTCCGCTTCCACCGCCCTTCTCCTCTCCCCTCGCCCCCCGCTCCCCCCGGCCCGGCCCCATCACCGACCCCGCTCCCACCTGCGTTCCGCTGCTGCCCCGTTCGGCTCCGCCCGCTCCCGCGTCCCCGGCCCCGCTCCGCCCGGCACGGCGCGGCACGGCACGGCCCGGCTCGGCTCGGCTCCGCTCGGTCGGGCTGCGCGGGGCGCGCAGTGCCGCAGGGAACAGCTGAGCCCAGCCCGGAGCCGGGCCGGCACGGCCCCCCCGCTGCGGGCACCGGGAGGAGGCGGGGAGGGGGGGGCCCGGCCCCGCCTGCCCTTACCGGGCCCTGCCCGCCCCCGGCCGAGCGCTGCCCGCCCCGAACCCACCGGGATGGGGGATACGAGCTGCGGGGGGCGGCGGCGGCGCAGCATCCCTATGCCCACCCCCTTCCCCCCCCTTTCGCCCGCCCCCACGGGATGCTCGTTGGGATTTAGCGGAGCTCGGCCCCGCCGGGACTGCACCGGCCCAAAGGGGATTAAAGGGATCGTAAGGCCGGGGGGGAGCCGGGGCAGGGGGTTCCTGGAAAGGCAGCGGGCGATGGCCCCTACAAGGGCACCGAGCAGAGCATTGGCTGTGCTGAGCGGGTCAGCAGGGAAAGTGACATCCACCCACCCACCCACCCACGGGCTGCGGGACAACATCCTGTCACAGCACCCCACAGCTCTGCCCCACTGCACATCCCCATAAGGGCGGGGGACGCTAGGAGCCTTTTTCCAATGGGCACGAGGGCACAAGGGGAGACCGGGCACCCCCAGCTCTACTGCAACACCCCCAGTGCCTGGGCTCGCTCTGGGCACAGCCCCAGAGGGATTTGGGGGCTGGGGTCCTCCACCCTCAGTGCATCACCTGGGCCGGGGGGGACGGACAGACAGCAGCCCTCCAAGTGGGGACACAGAGCCCCCCCCAGCCCCGAGCAGGAGGCAGCAGGCTGACATCGTCGTCAAAATAAAACTTTTATTCATTCGGTAACAAGAACATTGAATCTGCACATCAGTGCACAAGTTCACATTTAAAAACAGCGGAGCACATCGGTCATAAAGTCTCTTAGAGGAGTATGGGGGGGAGGTGGGGGAAAGGGACGATCCCAGGCACCGAGGGACAACCAGGGGGCACACGTGTGCTCCATCCCGGTCACAGCTGAGCACACGGACACTGCACGTCAGGGCAGGGATGTAAAGGCACCAGCACAGGTCTTGGTGCTGTGGGAGATGGCCGGGAGCACAGCCCTATCCCAGTGCTACGGCCCAATGGTGCCTCGTAGGTTCCCTTCCACCGGGGGTCACCTCCAGGATGGGGCCGAGGGGGGGGTCTGTACATGGGATGACTTTGGGAAGGATGGGACGCGCACACACACACACACACACACCATAGAGTGCAACAGAACACAGTGTAAAAACCAGGTGGACGCGGGCGCTATCCGTCTGTGCAAGGCTCACACTTACAGTACGGGCAGAGGGGGGGGCAGGGAGGGCAATGGCTGAGATATTGTACAGGAGTCAATGTAAACAACTGAGCGTCCTCTGGGAGGGCTTGGTGAGACCAAAGGAACGGCTGCTTTGTACAAAATGCCCTTCAAACACCGCATTCCTCCCAAAAGCCCACGGGCAAGGGGAGAGCTGACAGCACAGAGATGGGGTGCACAGCCCCCAGGGGGACCTCTGAGCCCGGTGGCTTTGGCTGAGCACCCAGCGCTGTGCACCCCTTCTGCCAGTGGGTTCAGAGCCCCTCAGTGCCTTTGTAATGCTGGAAGGGAACAAGGCTGGGCTGGGGACGAGGGGACAGCATGGCCCTGCAGCACTGCAGAGGAGCACTGGGAGGAAGCACATTTCTGCTCTGCAAAAAGAGTACCTCTCCTGAGACCAAACTAGGTGGAGAAAGCCAGGGAAGTGAGGGCTGAAGCTGTCCTTCACAGCTGACCCCGGGGCACATGGCCTTTCTGTGCTGCCTGCCTGGCTCCAAGGCCAGCTGGAGCCACTGGGAGCCACGTGGCCCCCACAGCAAGCCATGGCCTGGTGCTATCTGACCCTTGGGCTGCACTCCAGACCGCAGCCAGCACTGCTAGGGCAGCTTGCAGAGCTGCAGCAGGACATGCACCGGGGCCTTGGGCTGCAGCAAGGCAGCAGGAGGAGCCCAGGAGCTGCAGGAGGGGCACATCCTCCCAGCTGGCTCTGGTGGCATGAGCTGCCCTGCAGCAGGAGGTGAGCTCATCCCAGCACAGCCTGCAGCACCGCTGCTGCTTTCCAGGCACGGCCTGAGGTGCTGCTCCTCCTGCTCTGTGCTCTCTGGGCACTGCACTTTCAGCAGCAGGAGCCGTTCTGCAGCTCCTGGCAGGGCCAGGCACCAGGCAGTGCAGAGCAGGCCTGAAACGGGAGCAACCATGTGGGTCTGGGAGAGGCCAGGAGCTGCAGAAGAGAACACAGGGCTGGAGGAGACATTTGGCCAAAGCCACTCTGTTTGGGTGCAGATTGCCATGGACAGCACTGAGGGTGAGGAAAGTGGTGGTGTTTTCCAGTTTACAGAATGCAGTCTTGCCCTTAAAAAAAAAGAAACAAAATAATAACCAACATAGAAACAAAAAATATCTATATAAATATCATATATACAATTTAGCAAAAAACCCAAAAACTTCCAGGAAAGATCCTCCCTCCAGGCTGAGTACAGGAGTGGCAGCAGAAGACAAAGCTTTGCATTCAGTGTGGGAACAAAACGTGTAACAACTACAACGGGCTGTGGGATGCAGAGGGGATGCGGGGCAGCTCTGGGGTGCAGGGAGGCAGCAGAGGGCAGAGGACATGATATGGCCATGAACGTGGAAGGCCCACAGCAGAATTCAAGTAACGGGAGGGCTCATGCCCTACTGAGGTGTTTGTTTTAGAAGAACACTCTGGGTCGTGGGCTCTCGGCTGGAGGAAGAGGTGAGGGCAGAGCTGAGGGTCCCCAAACCCACCCCTGTGCTCCTGTTGGGGCACACAGGCAGAACTGAGCTCCATCAGGGACCTGCCAGCACCATGCAGCTCCAGCCTGCAGCACAAAGTGAACAAAGGGGACTTGGCACAGCCTTCACAGTTGCGTGGGCTCTCGCCCCAGTGCCCAGCACCATCTTGAGGCACGGGGCTGATTCAAGTGAGGATCTAGGAGCTGGTTTTGAGCAAACCTCTGCCCCGCTGCAGTGAGCCAGCGTCCGTTTTCAACAGGGAGAGGTGTTCTTTTAAAACAAACCAACAACAAAAAGAACATCTGAGGTTATCCGAGTTCATAAAAAAAAAAATCATAAAAAAAAAAACAAAAACCAACCAACAGTCCTGCAGTCAGAATCACACACAGAAGAACCAACCCACACACCTACATGCGCCAGGAACGGTAAAATGACAATATATATATATAAAATTAACCAATAAAGTGCATGTTCCTTATATTACACCTGCCCCTTTGTGTGACCACGGCGCAGCTCCCCGGATGGAACCACGGAGCTCTCACAATCACATGGTGTTATAGAGGGGATTGGTTGTCCGCTTTCTGTCATTGCTCTTTTTGAGTCTCCTCAACGGGTGAGTTCTACCGTGCTGCTGTCGGGGTGTTGCCAACACAGAGGGTCCCTCGTGGGGGGCAGTCCATGCGGGACCGGCGCTGGGAGCCGAGCTGTGCTGGCTGGAGCCGCACTCTTTGGCGTACTGAGCCAGCGGGCGCTCCACCGGCCTGCTCTGAGCAATGCACTCGGCTGTTCTGAGCTGCTCTACAAAATGCTGAGCAGGTTTGGGATCCTGGAGGGTGGGTGGGGAGAACGGGTGGCATTTCTCGCATGGGCTCTCCAAGCTCTGCTCTGACCTCCCACCGTGAAAGCCCGCACCCAGGGCCATGCAGGTGAGGAGGATGGGGCTGGTGCAGCGGGAGGCCGCCTCCCTCTCGGATAAGTCGTCCTTGGAGAGGTCCAGGCAGTCCAGTTTGGCCAAGGATGCTGATCTCTTCATCTGGGAGGGGGTGGTGAGCCCTGCGTGCCGGATCCGTGCCTCTATTTCCTTCGCTCGCTGCTTGACCAGCCCAGGGCTGCTGCTGCGTTCCCCCATGCTGTGACTGCTGGAGCTGTGGGGCAGGCTGCAGCACAGGAAGGAGATGTCCAGAAGGTCCACGTTTGCGGCGTGCAGGCTGCTTGAGGAGCCAGCAGCACCCTGGAGTGGAGCCTGGCTGCTGTCCCTGAATGGGAGACTCACAGCTCCCGCAGTGCCGCACAGCGCGGTCGGCTCATCGTCCGTGCTCGTGCTCTGCTCGGTGACACCTTCCAGGTGGATCACACAGGGCAACGCAGAGCGGTCGGGGCTGGCTGAGGGCGTGCGGGAGGGCTGGGCAGAGGGGGAAGCAGCACCGAGGGGAAAGGACAAGGCAGTGCCTTCCTCGCTGGGGCTGAGCAGGGTGCAGGCAGCCTGCTGCTGCTGCACCGCGTGCTCTGGCAGTGGCGGGTGTACCAGAGCTCTGAGAGAGGCTGCTGCCTTCTCGGAGCACAGCGAAGGGTTCAAGTTTTCATCCAGCAGAGGGAGGGCTGCGGGCTGCTCATTGCCTGCAGCGGGGCTCTCGGCAGCCCTGACCATAGGAGTGAACTCAATGATTTCGATTCTTTTGGGAAGGAGGGAAGGCAGGGCCGGCTCCTCCGTGCCATCAAAAGAGACCACCACCCTGTGCTCCTCCTGCCCTGGGCTGGGCTCTGTGGGGTGCGTGAGGGGTGTGGGCAGCTGCCTGCCTGCAGGCTGCTCTGCCCCCAGTGATAGCGGCTCCTCGGAGCCCTGCACTGCATCACCCTCTGGAGCCAACTCCAGGGGCAGCTCCTCCGTCCTCCCCCGCGGCAGCAGCTCAGCAGCAGGAGAGTCGTTCCTGGAGTTCTTGCGGGTCAGTAGGATGCAGACTGGGGACACGTGCTGGTGCTCTTGCTCCTGCCTCAAACGCTCCTCAAACTCCAACGTGGCTCTGCGGACGGAGCCGGGGCACCACTTGGGCTCAGGGTGGACGCTGTGCTGCTCACCCTCCTCCAGCTCTGACTTGCAGGAGGAGAGCTGCGGTGAGGGAACAGTTTCTTGCTCAGCTTGCAGAGGGTCTCTCTCCTTTTCCTGATGTCCTTCGCTCTGATCCACCCTTTCCGACGCCCAAATCACCTCCACAGGCAGGTCGTGTACCGTGTTCCTCTTTGGTGTCAGGGTGAGGTTGGCTGAACCCTCCTTCTGCTGAGCAGGCCCTGCTCCCTGCTTGATGGACTCGATCTCTGTGATGATTTCCTTCACCGAAATGGCATTTTCTGAGTGGGACCGTGTGAGATGGTCGTTGCCAGGCAGCTCAGGGACCTCCTGCAAGGCAGAAACAGGAATTACAAACAGCACACAGCAGCAGCTTAACGGCAGTGAGGGTGCACTCCTCCAAAGGAGCAGGAAGCATGTGTGCTGATGTGCAGGGATGGATTGCAACTACAGAATGATCGCTAGCACAGAAGCAATAATCTCTGGGCCCGCACTCTACATATTCCAGGCTGGATTTCCACTCAGACTGAGATTTAAGAACTGTTATTTTCTCGTCACGAGTTCTGAGGGAAAATAATTAACCAAAAAACCCAAGTTTTGAACTGAAAACGTTCAAAGAGACTGCTCAGGTAGGGGAGTGAACAGAAGGGCAGCATGAAGAAGGGCTGAGTGCTGAACCACTCTGGTTTCCCGGAGCAGAACAGGCAGCAATGCTCCCCCAGCAGCACAGAAACTCTTCCTGCCAAATTGCTGGAGAGAGATGGCCTCTTCTATTTGGATGAGCCTTAGTGCCTCACATGGAGATGGAAACGATTCAAGCAATGCAGGGTGGAATTTAAATAAGAGAGGCTCCTAAAAAATGATGGCCCTGGACACCATCAAACCCTGTGAGACTGCTGCAGGGTGGGAAGCAATAATAAGAGAAAGGTGCCTAAATTCAGAGGTTACTGAGTTCTGCCCCAGGAGAGAAGTCAGCCACGACATACCCGAGACCACCCCCCTGGGCCTGGCCAGGCTCACTCTCTTTTTCAATCAGCAGAAGCTCTACATCTGCCTCAATTTACTGCCTCAGTGCTGGTGTTTTCCAAGCAGGGAGAAGTGCCAGCTCTGTCCCGTTATTTGGTGCATTCCTCGAGGCAGACAAACTACCCGTGCAGGTTCAGGATGCTGGCTGGCCTCAGCTGCCCTAATGGCTCACGTCCCACCTATCCGCTCTCCTGATGAGAAACTCAAAAATAAGTTTCTCATGAGAACAACAGAGCAGGTCAGGTCAAGGTTGACTCAGCCCTGCACTGCCAGTAAACAGGTGTTTGAGCAAAGAGCACAGAAAGTAGCAAGCTTCTAAAAGCACAGAGTAGGACGAGCATCTAGCAATCTCTCCCCTAAAGGCTTAGCAAGACAGCAACCCCACAGCAAGGCAGCTACACACAGGCAGGTTGGAACAGCAGTTCCTAGAGCCCCCAGCAAGTCATTTTAACCTTTTGTTGCTCTTCATCTGTGGAAGAGTCATCTGATGCCTGAGGGGAGTTTCCAGAGCTGTTCCTTTGGGCGTCTGCACCCACGTCTGCAGCAGGCAGCACCTCCAGCATAGGCAGCCTGGCTGCCCCATTCCTCCCAGCACCTTGCTCCTCCGGCCGGGAGTGGGAGCAGCTGCGTGACCTGCTCTCCTGAGAGAGCTCCACGAATTTCTCCAAAGCACTGAAGAAGTCAATCCTGTCTGCACTGAGGTCCGTTCCTTCAGGCTGGGCATTCTGCTGCAGACTTGGCGCGTTTTGGTTTGGGGACTGGAGAGAGTCTTTTAAGCACAAAGTGAATTCTTCCATGGGAACCAAGTGCACGTTCATATCAGGCTTAAGGGCATCTTTTTCCAGATCGTCTACAGTCAAATCAGGAAATTCTGTTATTTCCAAGGGGTGCTGGAGTTGCATTAAGGCCTCAGAAGCATGGCAGTTATCAGGGGGGACAGAACCCACGCAGCACCCTGCTGTACAGCCATTGATGTTGTTCAGGTTCAGCTTGTCCTCCATTTGCTCCACATGGAAGTCCCTACACGTGAACTCCAGGTGGATCCTCCTCTCTTTCACACAGCTCTCCTCAATCACATTTGCATCCTCTGCGAGCTGCTCCCGGTCCAGCTCAGCAGGGTAGATGGGAGACATGGGCTGCTGGTTGTCGTTGCTCTTGGCCTCGGAGATCTGGTCGGCCGAGGTAGTGATCTCCTTCTTGTTCAGCTCCAGCCCTGATTTGCAGATGGGCTCATGGTGGTCAGAGAGGTCGCTGTCAGAGTGCGAACGCCACAGCTTGTTGTGCCGCTGCTTGCTGCAGGGAGGAAGAGCAGAGGAAACACTGAGTGGTGCTTTCACATACCAGATCACCTCGTTGTAAGAGGATGCAGCCTACATGAAAAACTGCAAATATTGGAGACAGTCAGCACAGCTGCAGCTTAACCTCAGTGTTTCAGGGTCAAATCTGCTGCTGGAGGAGCTGTCCCAGTAACAGGCTGCTTTTCATTAGCTACATCCCACTGCACTCTCCCACTCTACACACACACACACACACACACCCCCCACTCCCCAGCAGTATTTTATCAGTTTACTCATCAAATACAAAATTTGATGGGCTATGGACTGGTTATTCCTCAGCCAGAGGGTGTTCTCCCATGTGCTCACAGGCGAGCAGGGACCAGAAGGAACAGGGTCCTCAATCCTGGGTGGTGGACAAGGAATGAAGACTCATTTCCTTGTGGCTTCCTCTGAGCAACTTCAGTGGTCAGTACTAGGGCTCTGGTAACCAGAAGCGTGCTGGTACGTGTATGAGGAAAACACAGAAGACATTCTCTGCAGCCAGCAATCAGCCCCAAACACCACCTGTCTTTCCAGAGGAAGGAAGGTCAAGAGTTCTGCAGCTCTTGGAAAGCCCCTTTAGAAAGGTCCAAGCATTGCACCACCATAACTTTCATCTGCCAAGAAACCAGCCCACGTTCTGGGCTTACAGAGAGTCAAGGAGGCAACCTGTCACAACCAAACCACACCAGCAGGCCAGGGCTCTGCTGAGTGACCGTGGCTACAGGGCTGTGCTTCCACCACTTGCCCCTAGGAGGAGAGCACATACCACAGAAAGGCCCTGGAATCCACAGGAGACACAGCCAAACCTCTCCAGTCCCCTGCCAGTGTGAGCATCGCTCCCAGACACGTCCGCTGGTTGCAGTTAAGTTAATTACCAGACGCTACTGAACTAATTAGAATGCAGCAATTTTAGTTGTGGGTGCCCAACAGCTAAGGAAAATAATCCATCATGGATTTAGCTTCTTAACCACATCTCAGTGACAGCCTTCGTGCATGGCATGGGGCACAATGGGGTCCTTCTAGAGGAAGGTCAGGACGAGATGCCAGCAGGCACTGCCATGGGGTGGAGGCTCCAACCCTGGGGGTCCTGGAGCACAGCTGGGTGCCGGCAATAGATCTGGGCCTGTGTGCAAGGGATGGCAAGGACTGCCCATGTCTCTGCTTGCATAACCTGCGGAGCAGCTGCTGGTGTTTTCTGAACCTCAACGATGCTCACTGCCTCTCCTCACACCCAGCAGAGCCCAGCTGGTGGCTGTGCTCATGGCCATGCCGCAGCCACACCTCCAGGCTCCTAGGAAGACCACTGCTGTTGACTCACAAGGTGCACAAGGCGATGCCAAACGGTGTTTTGCTTCTAATAACTAATAAAAGAAACAGGGTTTTAGCTTGGCCTCTCTGCCGCTATCACCAGAGGGAGGGGACAGCTTAACTAATCCCAGGAAGTATGACAGCTCCAAAGCAAAACACGCCTGTTGTTGAGACTAAAAGCAGGCAGGGGGTTTTCATTTTGCACGTCCCAGTTGCTGTAAGCTCAACACAAAACCGTAACTAGATAGTGCGAGCACATGGCTGCCCTCACAGACCTTCCCTCTGAAATCCGAGCAGTCACATGAGCATGAATCTGTTGGGGTTTTTTTGTTGTTGTTTTTGTTTTTTACCTGGCCTGGAATACCACAGCAATAAACAAGGCAGCTGGAAGCCAGAGGGGAATGCTAAATAATGGAGAAGAAAGGGGAGAAAAAGCAGTTTAGAGATGAGAAAAGCAGCACATAAAGAAGGCTCATTCCAGCAGCACAGAGAAGCTGTTCCTTGCTTCAGTGAAGCTTCACTTACTGCAGGCTTTTTAGTCCTACATGCACAGATGTAATGCACTGCTCTTGCATTTTTTAAAGCCTCACGAGTAATCCTGTTTGTACCATTGTACAGGGACTTGCAGAGTAGGTCAGGAGCTGTGGTGTGCTCAAGTGGGAGGGCAGCTACACCACGTGTTGGCAGCAAGAAAGACTTCCCTCTTGACAAAATAATTACTGAAACAGACAGGAAAGAGAACCAAACACTCTTAACTAAACCATTTGTACAGGGTGGCTTTGTAGGTGTGCCACCAACTACCAGACTGACAGATTAGCCAAAGCAGGGCTGAGGGCTTGAAGATGTGATGCAGCAGCAGCAAGCAAACCCGGGCTCTTCTCAGGTGTTTACAAACCTGTGAAGGCTGTACAGGATGTTGGTGCTTTTCTTATCTTGAAAATCTTTTTTTTCTCCACCCAAAAAGACTGAATTTTGCAGCCTGGCCATGCTATGTGGTCAGTCACCTCTAAATCAGAGTTTGGGGTTTGGTGTAAGAATCAGGAACCCAGACCTGGCCCAAGAGAGATATCAGAGAGCTGGAAGCAAGTGGAGAGGGAAATCATGAGCACAGAGAGGGAAGGGAGATCTCTGTAAGTGGGTGGGAAAGGCCAAAGGGACAAAAACAAGATGGTGAAAGACAGAGCCCTGGGTGCCCTGGAGAGAGCACAGGTATACCCAAGCTGCTGTGAAGAACAGCACAGGGCAGGCACCTTTCAACTGCAATAAGCAGCTATGAAATTACTACTTTGGCCAAAAGATGTTGACAAGCCACCTCCTGTAGCAAGAGAGTCAGGTTGGGTAGCTCTGCTGAAATTTGCTGCCCTGCAAGGCACACCAGGGTCCTACATAAATCATCTGGCAAAACACAAAAGTATCACTACCTCCTTCCAGCTGATCACATGGAGACATTGCTTAACACAGCTTACAGGCAGATTTCTTGCAATATTTATGTCTTTTTGCTAATAGGTGATAGGTTTGGGATTACAAGACACTTGCCCATACCCCATCCCAGCCCTAGGACTCCACACAGGAACAAACACCACTGTTGCAATGCACAGAACATCCTGTCCCCTCCCCTAACAGCAACACCTACCAAAGAGATCTAAATAAAACCAGACCAGCTGCTGAGGAGGGGCACGTTCAACAGGGAGCTGGAAGGCTGGGATGGAGACAAAGCCAGCTCCCTGCCAAGAAAGAGGGACATCACTTATCTCTGCTGGAGCCTGCACAGCTCTGAATGCTGCGTTCAGATAGCAGTAGCAATCCCCTAAAGAAAACCACTTAGAAGTCGAACAGGCTCCTAAAAGCTTTTTGTTACACCCATTTTCACAGAATCACAGAATGGCCTGGGTTGAAAAGGACCACGATGATCATCTGGTTTCAACCCCCTGCTATGTGCAGGGTTGCCAACCACCAGACCAGGCTGCCCAGAGCCACATCCAGCCTGGCCTTGAATGCCTGCAGGGATGGGGCATCCACAACCTCCTTGGGCAACCTGTTCCAGTGCTCCCAAGCCATGAAAGCAGAGCGCTACCTTTCTCCAGATAACCATAATGCAGGGATGGAAGCTCTTCCCTTAAGATTCCCAGTCATTCCTCCACTCACCTTGCCAGCAGGATCCCCTGGTATTCCTCCAGCTGCCTCATAAAGCTGGGGTTGGGCTTGGTGACCGTGCGCCGTTCCTTCACGTAGTCGTAAGCCCTGTCCAGGTTCCAGCCGTACTCCTTCATGGCATAGGCAATGACTGTGGAGGCTGAGCGGCTCACCCCCATCTTGCAGTGCACCAGGCACTTGGAACCATTTTTCCTGATGTGAAACACAAAGAGAATCACTAAACAGAAAGCGCGGCCTCTGAGAAGCTTAAGAAAACAGCAAATTATCTACCAGAGCATTACCAAATATTTTCAGTGCCATGGACTCGCTTGGAGTCTCTTGGTTGTCATCTGGAAATCCTATTTACAAACTAGAGCAAGAGACAAAGAAAGTGAAGAACGAGATCTTAATATTCTTAACAGATTTAGTTACAAGAGCTCTTCCAAAGTGGACAAACATTGTTTGTTTGTGCAGATTTAGGAAGACTGTTGAGGACTGACATGGCATCTTCCAGCCTTAACAACCCACTGGAAACTAGCAGTTCTCCAAATAAAAAGGGCATCTGTCACACAAGCATGGTATCACCATCCACAAACATAACCTTGGAAGATTCCAACAGTTCAGGAGAGCTGCTAGCACAAAGATCCTTTTCCACTGTAAGCTACTGACAACGTATTTATTGGGTTTGGTGACTGGACAAAACCAGCTCTGCTTTAGCTAGGTGTTGGAAACCCTTCCTAGCTCCCACCCAGATCCAGAGATTTTTCTTACTGAAGGGAAAGCAAACAGTGTCTGTGAGCTGAAGGAGCACCCGCTGTGCCTGGGGGAGGCTGGTACAGGAGCACATGTGGGCAGCCAGCACTGCTCCTAGGAATTCAGAGGTGTTTGTTTGCCATGAAATGGGAGGAGGAAGGCTTGCTGGTCCTTATCTCTGGCCTCTGCACACCGGTACAGTGAAGGCTGAGAAAATTTCACTTTGGCTCCTGGAGTTTTCTCCTTCATGTGCCAGGTTCCTGTACTGCCAGCCACATGAAGCTCCCACAGGACAAACTGGGAGGTGATGGAGCACACGCAGCCACGAGCCTCAACAAGCCATCACAGCTGCCTGAGCCCATACCTGCAGCCACACTGCTCAGAGGAGATGTCTGCACTGTCAGGGGGTTCTATGCTATAGCAGTCTTTGCACATCACTCTTCTCCCCTAAGTACTGCTTTTGAAGTGCTGTCATCCTCAAGAATTTTTCCAAGTATTGCCATCCTCGTGCATTTACAAAGCTGAGAAAACCTTACAGCAGTCTTCAGACTGCTGGCCAGCACAACCCCTGGCCAGCAGGCAGACAGGACAAAGGAAGGGGTATGGTAACAGCTCCAGCCTAAAAGACTCCTCACTTACATCACATCACATGTAGAAACGAGGCCCAGCAATTCAAGCCCAGTGGAAATTATTCTGGGAAGAAAAGTACTTGAGGATGACAACACTTCAAAGCCAGAACTCAAGGGAAAACAGTGATGTCTTTTAAAGAAACAGTCTTCAATAAAATACGTATCTACAACTTGCTCAGGAGAGCCATACTCAAACAAGTCAGCTTTTCAAGGCCATGAGAAACCTGCAAGCACCAGCTGTGGTTAAGAGCAGACAGACTGCTATAATGGAAACAATACTTTAAAGGCAGCATATGCCACTCTGCTTTCTGACCAGTTTTCCCATAAAAAGGCTGCTGAATTAACTGGAGACAGCTCGTATAACTGGGATACAGCTCTTAGCAGTAAAAAGTGACAACTTTCAACATCCACTATCAGATTACTCAGTGTAACTGACAGCTCAGAGACTTATGCAGCCTTGTTAAAAGGGAAGAGTTTGCTCTATATAACACTACATAAACTCGCTTCCAGACTGTAGGCTTCACAGTACAGCCTAACAAAGCAGGGAACAGCCTTATGCTTGTGTTCATATTTCAAAATTTTCCTTCTTACTTTTGATAAGCCCTGCTCCATTTGTTACTGCCTTTTCCTCCCACCAGCACTCCGGAGACCCAGCATGTCTCTTAAGCAGCAGGTAAACTGTTAGCACCCTGATACAGGAGAGATCACCTCCTACCAGTCCTACCTGCTCCTTTTACAAGCACATGTAAGGATGACAGCTCATGGAAGGCAACTCTAGCACTTAAAAAGACCACAAAATGAATGTCTAGGCAGGCAAGTAAGAAAACTAGTTGACAAAATCATTGGGAAAGTAATAAGTGCTCAGTATTTATCTTCTAAATGCGCTTCGTCTGCTCTGAAAAGACTTACTTTGCCTTGGAGATGAATTTGTAAGTATCATTCCAGTAAGCCAGAAGATCTGTTGCTTCTTCATCGTACACCCGAATATTATGGTACTCAAAAAGGCCAGGGAAGAAGTTATCTATTTCTCGAGTCACATTCAAAATATACCGCACCCTGCATGGAAACACACAGCAGATAAAAATGCAGACCGTGCAGAACGCAGTGGGTTCAGAGACACATCACAGCTTCTAGATAACAGCTTTGTCTCCCTTTGTGACTGGCAAAATGCACAGCATTCAGAGCTGCAGTCCTGAATGTACCTCCCTGGAAATTAGGACGGAGAGCAAGGAAGCACTGCCTAACACAGACAAAAGAGCTCTCTGAGTAACTCACAGCTCTTCCTCACATCTGTCAGTGGCTCTGCTTGCCCATCACCTCTCTGCTCTAAGTGTTGCTAACATTCCTGCACAGCCCATTCTGCCTGTGTTTGGATCCTTTCTCAAAGCTCCTTCGTGAGCCCTTCCTCCTGCTGCAGCAATAACAGAGAAGACTGAAGGCACAAGCTCAGGAGCAATACTGTAGTTAAACAAACGTACAGAATAAATACAGAGAGAGTTAACAGACAATGGGCCACTGGGAAGACTTCTTGCTTCTCCCTAAGTCTTTTGGAATTACAGAGAGAGAGAAAGCATATGGTTTTTACCACTCCATCCAGGACCCTTAGCCCCGAGGGTCAGTTGTAAGGTGTTTATGAACTGCACTCATGCTGGGTTGCCAGACTTAGCAGAGCTGTGAGGGACGTCCCATCTCTCCAGCTGGTATGAGATCATTAGCAGTCAAGTGGGACCTGCTTGACCATGGAAACTGCAGCAGACCCTTGGCTTAATGATTCAATTTTGCTACGCTGGTTCTTCACAGAGCAGAAGTCTGCTATCAAACTCAGCTCAGCAGTGATTATTTTTTTCCACTGGATTGGCATAAGTCAGCCAAACCTGTAAGTAATGATTTAATTACACAATCTTGGTGCTCAGATCCACCCAACCTAGGGAGAGGACACTCTAACCTTATGTTTGAAAGAGAGGAAAGGCAGAAAGCAGAGCAGCTCCCATCGCTAAGCCCTAGAGCTACAGCACTGTACTTCCTCCAGGGCCCCACTCAAAGGAACAAATGTTCCTTCACACGTTTTCCTTCCTGCTGCAGTCTGGAGCTCCAGGCTCCAGTAATGGTGAAAGCTTAAGAGAAGGGCACAGAGCCAGCAACACAGCATCCAGTTAAGTAACTGCAGCTTTCTGCTGCTTATAGCTACGAGGTAGCTGGCTTCCTTTGTTCACCAAAGGGATGTCAGTCAAGGTCAGGGAATGAGATTCTTTTACTTTAGGGTGCCTGTTTGTGGGACATAGACTTTGGAGGAAGCAAGAGCTTGTTCAGATCTGCAAACCCTTTAATAAGTCTCAGGTTACTCAGCAGGTAAGGTTTAGTGCATAGACAAGTGTTGAGGGCAAGCTCCTGCTTTTAAGCTGATGGCCTGAAGCTACTTACCCTCTGTTCTGCAAGTCTTCCAGATTGGAGGCATTCCATTCAGAGCCCTGCAGGGAAAACATGCAATGGGACACATCAGCCAGATGAAGGATAACTGATGGATCCAGGGACTGTCACCATGACCTCAAATCCAGCAAACCCATCAGCCAGATCCCTTCTGAAGCAACAAACAGCTCTGCAAAGCAGAAGCCCAGCACTGTATACTTCCTGTAAGCCACAGAGAACCCCAGCACAGTTGAGCCCGCTCCACCCTTTCCCTGGAGGCTGCTGACAGCTCTGCCCCACAGAGCAGAGCCTGCTTGTGTTTAAAACCACCCAGGTGCTCTTTATACATGAAACACCCATCTTATACATCAAAGGCAGCAACCCTGTAAGTTCACTTGCTACACACACATCCCCATACTCAAAGCCTGCGTGAGCAAAGACGCAAACAGGCTTTACCCTCATCTCTGCAGCATGCTCAGGGCCTGCAGGCTGCCTGCTTCCTGCCCAAACACAAACACCTCAGCTGAGATCAAGGCCACTCAGACAACAGCTTCCTTCACAAATGATGGCGTGTGAGCTCTTTGCTTCCCTGCCCTAAACAGAAACAGCTCCTAACAAAAGGACAGCTCAGAT
This sequence comes from Chrysolophus pictus, assembly GCA_037305975.1. Lineage (NCBI taxonomy): Eukaryota > Metazoa > Chordata > Aves > Galliformes > Phasianidae > Chrysolophus > Chrysolophus pictus. The sequence goes on from CM074594.1 coordinate 6,306,984, forward strand.
GCAAGAAGGACCCAGGCAGCACTGACATCAGAACAGCCCTACTACAGCTTGCTACTCAGCATCTGCCAACAAGTTTATTGCCATATTGCCTTAGTCAGCTTCACGTTGTTGCTTCCTGGCAAATTAACTCCAGCCTGAGAACCATCATTTCCACAGGTACAGAGTACAGCGCTGCAAGTCTTTTCTCCTGCCCCTTGCTCCACAATCAGTGACATCATCAGGTCTCTTACTTCCTGCTAAGTTATTATTAGCTCTCCCTAAGCAGGACCCCACAGGGCTCTTGCCTTCACTCAACAGAAACCAGTCCCGTGCCTGTCAGAGCCCTCTGCTTTGCAGGATACGTGCTCCTGAATGAAGAAGCTGCTGCCCAGCCCAGCAGCACTGCTCCTCACCGCAGAGCCTGCTTTGCAAACACTTCTGTTCCAGACATCAGCCACAGCCCTCCTTCTTGGTGCTGCCTGCAAGCCTCTTTATTATGGTCTTGTTCCCATTAAATGTACTCAGAGCCAAGGTTCCAAGCTCTGCTTTGGACTGAACTGCCTGCACTGCCTTTGACCAGCACTGCAATCCTCTAACAAGTCTCTCTTGGGAACACCTATTCCACACAAACACATTACATCGTCGGTACTTTAAGCTTCCTGGCTCTACCCCACCACAATTTCTTGTGAGTGCTCACATACACCATCCCTCCTGAGCCACAGCCCAGGCCTAAGCTTCAGGAGACTGGGAGAGGCCGACTCTGCTTGGGCAGACCAGCTGCTCCAAAAGGATTCAGCTTTGTTTCAAGTCGAGCCAACCTCATAGGCTCAGACAGCCCAACCAAACCTGTGTCCGTTCCTTCAGGGCTGGGAAATCCAGAGAGCTGACTCATCAGAAGGAGGTGCAGTAATTAGACAGGCCCCAGCAGCAATGAAAGGCAGCTAAGCAAGCAAAACATTAACAGGCAGAACTTTTGTGTTTCCTTAAGTGAAGGATCTCCAGGATCCTTGGTTAAACCCCTCTGCTCCTGCTGGATCACACGAACTCAGAGCTTTCCTTGTTACCAAAGTGTAATTCCACCTGAATCTCACACAAGCTCATGCCAGCAGCTCCCTTCCCCTCCCTCTCTGCTGTAGTTACGCTATTCCCAAACACAATTTAACACGTGGGTACCCTAACCAGTTGAAGCCATAAAACTACACCAGTGGAAACAGCCACAAAAAGAGATTAAGACTAAAAACTTTTTCCCTTCCACCATCTAGTGACAGGGATTACAGCTTGGCAAAATTTGGCATAGCCAAGAAGCGTTCAACAGCACTGCTGTCTTGTGTCTTGCTTCAGTTTATGCTGACCTCAGGATCAGCCAAACCCTCCTTTAAAGACCCCTGAAGCTCCTCTCTATCCCTTGCTTTAACCAAGACAGCGTGAGAAGGGTTAGGTGTGTTCACAGCTGTAACTCTTTGGAACCCGCTCTCAGACTCACCAAAAAGACATGATCAAATATCTGAGTGGGGCTGTCCATCTGCCCCAGGATCACTATCATTTCATTGTCAATGAACTCTTTGAACTCCCGCAGGTTGCACACCATCTGCATCTCCAGCTCCGTGCGTATCTGGATGGGGTGGAGGAACACAAAGACACCACGTGAGTTGTTTTTTTTTCCTTTTGGCCTTTCTCCATGGCACAAAGAACTCTCTTAATTTGCACTGCTGCTCCCTCACCGCTCACCTCTTTGGATGTGATGTTCTCCAGATCTTTCTGCATCATGATCTCCCTTAACTTGGTCTTAATGAGTCGCTCTGTGCGCTCCCGCTCGGTTGGGCTATCAGAAGAGAGCAACACAGTCAGTGGGTGGGGATAGGAACTGGATTATGGTGATTTTAGAGCCTGAGTTGTTCAGCCTCGCTACTCTGTCTAAACACATCTCCAGCTGAAGGGAATTCAGGTGACTGCAAAGCCCAGTTTATGTTCCCAGTTGTACAAGAGACACCAACTGAATGCTCCTAATCCATTGCAGTCATCCACAGAACCTCTGGTATTTGGTAAAATTTAAATTGGGAAGGCTGCATTATACTCTCTGGAGCAATATCTAAGCCTCTCCCTACCTTTCTTGAAAAGGTAACAGCTCCAAAGCTCCTTACATGGAGAGGAGAGTGCAGCTAAGCCTCTGTGCATTCCTCCAGCCTCTGCTGCCAGGGGCCTTATCACCAGCTGCAAAAATAGCCTGGCTAGCACCAGGGGAAGTTGCAACAGAGCAGCAGTACAGAGCTGTCTCAGCCATCATCGTCTCAGATGGGGCCCAGCAGTCACATCTCCCACCACCTTTCTGTTCCTCTGCAGGGCTGCCAGGATGGCAACCGCAGACACTTTGCTTTACAAGTGTCCAACCAGTGGTTTGTGAATAGAAGTCAGACAAGCTGCCAGTTTCCTCAACCTCAAGCATTATTCCAGGACTCAGATAAGAGAATGCTGTCCAGGTGTCCCCAGGAGATGATTCAGTTGCTGCCAATGGGGAAAGAACAGGCTACCCAAAGTTTACAGAGGAAAAGCTGCAAGACAGTATTAACCTGAAAGCCTGCCAGAACTTTTCAGGCGTTTTCCTTGTATATTAAAAAACAATCAAGTGTGAAGACCTATTCACAGCTGAATAACTGCCTCAGCATTATTATTCACTCACTGAACTCCAACAAAATGAGGTCTCTGTGAGCACAAATCAACCTACAGCACTATTACAGTGGGAAAGCAGCTGGAGTTCATGAAATTATTTCTTCTACTACAAAGCAGGCAATGAAGCCCTCAAGCTTGGCATCACATCTGGTCACAGAGTACTTTAAAGTTATATGCTATCAGTATCATCAGCAATTGCTTATTACAGAGGTTGTAACCCTTTGTGTATTGACAAAGGCTGCGAATTTAGCCTTTCCAAACTGACTGCACATCTACTTTAGCTGCTGCTTTGGTCTGTACATCAGCAGACACCCAAGCACTCAGCTGGAGGCAGATGGGGTCCTGTTCCACACGTACAGAGCTCCCCAGAGACTGGCACTGTTGTTTCCCATTCTCTAGAGCCTCAGTCTCCCAAGTCCATATCTAAACACTTCACAGCTAAAAGAACTGAGTAAGGAAAAAGGTCCATGTTGTTCCATGTGCTCAGACACTCCAGCATAAGAACAAAGTCCAAAGAAACCTGATGGTTCTGGAAGGCACCAGGCCTGGAAGCCAGAGTACAAGCTAGCTAACAGGAAGGCCCGGGTACCAGATTACACCACACCTTCTCTTACTGCAGTAACACAGGACTTACCACGCAAAGATCTGAGAGCCTAAAGCCAAAGGTAAACAAACAGAATGGAAACAGAGGCTGGAGGAGATGTAAGGCAGTCCCAGGAGAGCAAAACTTCCAGCACTGGTGTTTACCTAACCAGGGTTGCATTTATTACCCCCAGCAGGAAATCCCTCCTCATTAGGACCTAGTTAAGAGTAAACTCTGTGGAAACAGGGCTCCTCTTTGACTGCCAAACAGCTCAGCTCAGCAGAGCCAGACCAACTCACACGTCTGTGAAGAGGGCGGGTGAGTCGGGCCGGTGGGATTGCACATCTTGCATAGCATTCCACTCATTGACCGAGGACTGGTCGGAGTTGATGTGGCTCTCATAGTAACTGACCCATGTGAGGAAGAGGCTCCCTGGGTAGTAATTGTTGCTTCGTGCCACCTCACACGCCTTATGTAAACTCTGCAGAGCAGACCTAGAAAGGGAAAAATACTTGCAGGATTACCAGGATGGCACTGAGCACAAAGCAGCTGCTAAATCCAGGATGCTACTCGTGTCCCATCGGTTGGTACAGAGCCCAGTGCTGTGTGCAGCAGCCTGTGGTGCTGTCTGGACAGGGTGTGGATTACTGCACACTCCACTGAAGCATACCAAGACATATTCCTCTTGTCCAGATAGCAACAAAAGTGGCCACAATTCAGAGTGCAGAGGCACCAAAACATGATGCAACTGCCTGCACCAGTGTACAGTGCACAGCAAGTGGCCCTGATACAGATCCTCCTGTGCAGGGCCAGGACAGATGAGAACTGCACACAGAAAGCTGCACACCCAAGGATTTATGGCTTGACTTCACAGAGGTGTTTAAGGGCCTGCCCTCCCTCCTCTCTGCACAAGGGATGTTACAAGTTTCTTCAGCTGCTGCTGGGAAACAAATCCCCCTCTCCTATTTTTAGCTCGTTTTAAATCTTTGACTGTGATCAGAAGGATCCAGGTCAAAACCACTGGGGTGACACAGTAGCATGACACCCTGACAGGGGATGTATTTCTGCAATGCAAAGCAGCTTGAGCCAGAAATACTTTAATGGCCACTACATTCTTACATGAACCGCCCTAAAAGGAAAGAAAAATGCAGGCAGCTTCTCTTTCCTTCTCACTGTCACAGTGATTATGCCTCACTGAAGTGGGGAACTTCTAAAATACGTACAGAGTGTTTCTTGATTTACGACAGATAAAATACTTCAAATGTGTGCTCCTATCAGTAACAAACTCCGATTTGGAGGGATCCAAAGCAGCAGTGCTTTGCAAAGAAAATGACCCTATTCCTCCTGCCTCCAGCATTGTTAACAGCTCACTGCTGTGCCCTGGTGTGAGCAGCTTTTGTCCTCTGGCATCAGCCCTCCTTCCCTGTCTCTGAAGGGGAGTGCTGGCTATTGAATAGGGCTTAGGATACCACTAACGCAAAGCAGCACCTGCTTTTTGAAAGTCCAAGAAGCCAAAACACTGCAAAAAGGATGGCTGGGACTGATTACAGTGAGTGCTTACCACATCGCCTGCACAGACACCGGCTTGAATATGTGCACCCTGTTATCCGTGGATACACTGAACCCGCTGTGGAGAAAAGAGGCACAGTAAAAACGTGTCCCAAAAGCAGCTTCCCAGTTACAGCACGGAGTTTGCAGCAGGCTAGAGCTGTGAAGGACTGGTCCTATGCAGACTGCTGAGCTCAGCTAGAAAACATACCAAAATAGCAAACTAAAAGCACTAAGGTGACTTTTTTTTTTTAAGCAGTTGCTCTTCAGGAAAAAAGCTAAGGCAGTGGGACAGTGCTGTGCTGTTTACCTTGGCAACACAAATTCAGTGGCACAGCTGGGAACAACAGAGCGCAGCTAAAGTGATCCTGGGGCAGCTACCAAGGAAAGAAAAGTCATTCCAAGTGCTGCACTGGACAGCCTTTGTAACTGGCACAAACAGGAGCCTGCAAGTCAGGCGTCTACTTGGCAGAGACACATCATTCTTATTTCATGTTCAGCAGAACGCTGCCTGCTGCAAGCGTGGTGGAGGAACACATAATAGGATCCCTTTAAGGAGCTTTCACTACACACCCACTCGCCAGTGAAAGCTCCTTTACTCCAGCTTAAACACACACATGAGCCACTGTCTCAATGCGTGTTTATGCACAGATAAGTCAATTATTGGTGCTCCCTGCCACAGACGCTGTGATTCAGGGCCTTTAGGTCTACTAACCCGGCACAGGTCATAGCAGAAGGCCTGCTGGATCTGCTGAAGCTCTGAAATCATTTGAACCCTCCTCCATGGACTGTGCTGCACACAGAGATCCTCTGCCAGAAGTACAAAGACACTCACCCGTCCCCATCCAGGTGGATCAAGGTGTCACTCCACAGAGGCAGCACCAAGCCCATTGTACAAGTGCTACTGTAGGAAAAAAAAAAGAGATGGTCAGGACACTTACTGCAGCACTGTTATCCTGATTTCACAGCAATGGTTGCAGGTGTTTGTGCTAATGTGGGAGAAAAAGAAAAAAGAAGATCCCACTGTTGCCTCAGGAACAGAGCCTGTGTTGTTTAGTACAGGTTCCTAGCAAGAATTATTACCTAGATACAGGGTACAGAAGTACTCTCTGAAGCAAGCTCTAAGGGTCAACATACACCCAGAAGAGCAAACAGGACTGAGAAGCAGCAAGCTCTGCACGGAAGGTGAAAGGGGCTCAGCCTTGGGTCAGCTCAAGGCTTTCGTTACAGATTAGTCCCTTCCAGGCTCAAGTGGGTTTGGTTTTATTGGTTTTGCAATGCACAGCTTTGTTTTCTTGTTTGTCCCTCAACCACAGCTGCTGGGAACTGGGGTCAGTGCAATGGCCGGGTGACTGTCAGCAGAGCAGGTCAGCAATTGCAGCTTACCACCTGCTGCTGACTCCTGCCCTGTGCCCCCTCCCAGCTCCGTGGTTGAGCAGACATCTCTTGGCAAGCCCACTCCTCTCTCAGCTGCTCAGAGCTCTCTGCCTCCAGTCACCTGCTTTCTGCAAGGCTGAGCAGAAGGCCAACGAAAAAGCAGAAGTTAAGTGATGGAAAAAAACAAGGGCAGGGGAACCCCAGCACAACCCACGGCAGGCTGTCCGACCAGAAAGCTCGACCAGAAAGGCTGCTCCATAACACAGGCACCAACTTCGAGAAAGGCCAGATTCACACTTGCCTCCTGTTCCTATGCTTTGCTCCAGCTGCTCTCAGTTTTCCACCAAGCCTACCAGACCTGCTAGCCCATGAGAAGTAGGGGAAAAGGGCAAGACCTGAGGCTTCCATGGGTCAGCAGATGCAAAGCCCCAGAAACACACGCCTCGGAGCGGCCGGCACAAGGAGACACTGCAGCATGCAGCTATTTCTGTTGACAACATGAGATGAGCTCATGGAAAGATATGTTTTTAAAAGGCTTCCCAAGGTGGCCGGGGTATTTTTAGTGATACTGTTCAGCAACCACTTATCAGAGCCCATAGCAACAAGTCTATATGGAATTATAAATAGCAAGTGGGCTAGGGGAGGGTGTATCAGAGTGACCATCCAGAACCTGAGTAACTCTAGGAGACAGCTAAAACCACCTCTCTATGTTATTAAAGACTGAATGCCAGTGAGCTCTCAGTTATCAAAGGTGGCAGTGCTGGTACATCCCAGCCAATAGCGGGCTCCACGCTCACAGCAACCTGTGCAAGGACAAGTTATTCTTGCACTGCCATAAGAGCATCCCTGAGCCATAGCTGTACGTGCACGCACAGGCTGGGATGCTCTCTCTCTTCAGTAGGCATCACTTGAGCAAAGCATCCAAATCCAATCACTTGAAATTAAGCATGGCTGTCACCATCAGCAAGCTGCTTGCAAAAATCTCCTTTTAGCCAAACTGTTCTAAAAGGTTTTCCAGTGACCCTGCTAACCACCCAAAAGTAATTTCTAGCAGCTAGGGTCAGCAGTGAGATTCATTTCTGTGCTTGAAGTCAGAGCTAGAAAAAAAGCATATGTATTAAGGCTTCCAGAATGTTTTGAATATCTTTTTTCTTCTTAAATTTAGAAATTCCTCACATAGACCATCATTTATTCTAACGTTTTTTTTTTTAAAGAGCTCCGTGCCCCCTGTGCTCTCTTCAAAGAGAGCAGTGCCCCCTTCTACGCCTGAAGCTGCTGCTTCCCACTTACATTCCCCAACCCTTGGAGAGGTCAGTAGCAATTAAAATGAAGGAAGCAAAAGCACTAAACCCTGACAGCACACTAATGCTTGGGGAGAAGACATGTTGTGCTATCAGCAACCCTGACATTCCCATCAGGTCCAGGCTCCCATGACCCTGGCACAGTGCTGTCTGATAGTCACCGCTGCTCTCCTGAACCCTGATGCCCAAACTTCTCAAACTGCAGCTTTTTGGTTTGCTCCCTGTGCCTAGTGTGCAGAGCTTTGGGATCTTGCTTTTCAAAGGCTGCTTAGGGCACTTCACGTACTCACACAAGCCTAAGGCATGGAGGAAATGCTGACCTGAGCTCTTTTGCTCCTATTTGCTACCTCTTTACAAAAAGCAAAAGAGGAACTCTAGTTCTGGAGAAAGACATCAGGCTGGAAAATCTGAAACAGTCCCCAGAAAGCGCAGACACCAGACAGCGATCGCTGAACTCTACTCAACACATGGGTGAACACAAGGACATCCCCACCCTGACAGCGTGAGTACCTGTCATTAGACGAGAAATCCATTCCCAGGACGATGCTCTCCTCCGTGTCCTGTCTGCCATTGGTGGATACGACCACCATGTACCTCGTGCGGTTCTGGTATGTGCTTTCCAGTCTTACAGCCTGGGGAAGTGAAGGAGAAACATCAGCAGCAGAGCCAGCAAGATGCACACTGTTACCTTTACAAGCCACCCTGCCAAACTGAGCGAGAGCCACAGAAGCAGTGATGTGATGCACGAGGCCAGCCAGCCTGATTCTCAACGGGGTGGTCAGCAGAAGAGGTCAGCAGATTCCCCTTCTCACAGTGCTCTCCTGAATAAGTGGGATGTCCCTGTGCTTTCAGCACACCTGGCCGTTAGCCTGCTGTGCCCCACCAAGGCTGTGAGCAAGCAGCAGCCCCAACCTGGGGACCCTCGTGCACATTTGGTGAACCAGAGCTTGTCTGTATCGTGTGCTCTCAGCTTCCCAGGCAGACAGCTAGACTAACTGGTGCATGGCTTCCTGCTGGCCCTCTGAGCTTTTCTAGCAGTTCCCTCAATATAAAAGAGATCTCACCACTGCACACCTGGCAGGAAAAGATTTGAGTTATGGGGCTGTACCCATGATTGGATCTCCTCCAGAAGCCAAAAGGCAGTGAGCTGTGGGCTGAGCACATCTCCCTGCAGACACACTGCTGAGGAGCCCAGGAATGCTGGGCTCAGAGCTCAGCTTTGCTATCCACGCTCACAGTATGCAATGCTCACTTGCAATACTTCTTGGACTCTGTTCCAAGCTGTCTGCAATTATTTTAGTCATAGGGTCCCAACTATGAGAGAAACTATGACATCTCTAGAAAGGAAACGTCCTAATTATGCATCTTAACTTTGGACAGCCTAACCCAACCTCAAGACACTGTCTGGCTTCAGTGTTTATCCTTTTGCTAAGCTGCTTCTTGAACTTTGAGCGGGGTCTGTGGAGAGCAGACGTGGCTGAGCAGGACGTGGTGTGTCCCAGCTATGCCCCAAGCTGTGGGCTGGCATCTGCCTGCTGCCAGGGACCCACCGCTGAATTCCTCTCGTTGGAACAGTGCAGCTCGAAGCTGTGTTCTACATCCTCTGCAAATAGAGCCTGAACTCCCCAAGACCCCACTGCCACCATCCCAAATCTCACGTCAGCATTCTTGGCCACCCATGACAGTTCATGCTCACAGAGCTTTCTCTCTGCAGTCATTTTAGCCTTCAAATAAAAGCTCACAGAACAACTACCCCGTGGGATCTCCCAGCAGCGCGCTGTTTTCCCCAGCACACCCTGCAGTTCTGAGGCCAGCACGGCACCTCCCAGCTCAGAGGAAGCACCTCCCAGCTCCCTCACATCTCGCCCTGCACCACATCTCAGGCAGGGGACGCGGCAGAACCCATCACAAGGTTTATGACAGCGTGTGGCAGCAGCCCCAGTGCCAGGTGCAGCAGCAAGTGCAGGCAGGAGGCAGTGCTAGCTGCACTTTCTAGGCTTGTTCTCTTGGACCAAAAGCTAACAAACTCCCCAAACGCCAACACCAGTGGACAGATGTGCTGTGTACAGTGAGACTGTGCTCCACTCCATCTCTTAAGGATAAGACATGCTAAAACCAGCCTTGTTGTCCTTCTTGTGTCTTGAGTCACTTGGACACTTGAGTCACACGGAGAGTCACAGAGGTCAGGCCTTCAAGGTGTGAGTTCTGCTGTCTGTACAACTAACCAACACAGTATCACAAAGGGTGCTCTTCCACCTGGAGCAGTAAGCAGTCGCCGAGGTGCTCAGAGTCATCATATATACGAAGATCCAAACCAAGACTTGCCCAAAACAGGAGCAGGCAGCCAACACTGCCCTGTGCCCAGGGCACCCAACGAGCTCTGTTCTGCTGCTCAAGGACGGTCCAGCAGCCAGAGGATTAACATAAGCTAACTCACTGTGCTAAACCAATTTGGCTAGCAGTAATTAGAAATGTGGCTTCAATGCAAGACCCTTTAGAACAGGGCAAGACAAACATTGGCCAAAGGTCACACAGCTCCCAGCCCTGGAGTGGGATTTTCAGAGGCCAATTAAGACAAGCTGGGCATGGTTTGTTGTGGCTCTCTGCATCCAGTTCACACCCTCCCCACAGAGAGAAGAACCATTAACAGAGCAGATAATCCTTTCTGCTAAATTTCCTGGAATAATAAAACAGTCGAGCTCCAAAGTTACAATAAAGGTTCAAACGCCCAGCAGATGACAGACTGGTGAGCAGCCTTTTCATTAAGCACTGGCTCTTACTCTCACCCAACAGTAGGTGTGCACCAAGCAACTAAATGATCTGATACCTTTTAAATGAAGATGCTGAAATCCCAATCAATCTCTGGAGGACAGCTAGCTCCAGGGGCTGACATGAGATGAGGAGGTTCTTTCTCCTCAATTTTGTTTTCTTGAACAGAAAGTCCTCTGTAGTCCTTCCAGGACCAGCAGTTTTTCTCTTAGCTTTAGGCTCACCTACCCACAAGCCAACCTTATCTTCTGCCACATTCTTGTTTCATCAGAGCTACAACGTGGTGTTTTATCAGCCCTTATGAACTGTACTTTCCAAGATGTAAGCTCACACTGACCTTTCCTCTTTTTTATGCTACAGGATAACAGGTGTTTCGTACAGGAATGCATTTCTCACTGGAATATTTGATGTGAAAACAAAAGAAAAAGTGCTCAAGTCTTCTGAAGTCTTCTTTTATTATTAAACACACTGAAGTGCACAACTCCCCACTCCGCTGCTCTCCAGGAAGTCTTCAAATCAGTTTGTACACTTCCAACTCATTTTCCTCCTTCCCACTGCATTTACACTCATACCATTCCTCTGATTCTGCTCACTGAAAGCTACGAAGCTCTGCCAACAGCTCCAACAGAAACAAGAGTTGTTCCAAAATATAAGTGTAGGTTTTTAGAGGATTAGATTTCTCTGCTGCCCTCGGAGCTGTGAAGTCTGCCCTCGGAGTGACAGCAGCCAACACAAGAAGAGAATGCATTTCTCTCAGTACTGTTTATATTTCAAATCTCATTTGTATCTACTATTTTATGAGAGAGTCTATAGCAGCTCTGCACACCCTTCGTTCGTCAAGAATCAATTAAATTCAAGTAGACTATCGAACTTAACCTCATGCAAGATTTCAGCATTCCAAATGTAGCTGTGAACAAAAGGGTTTATGTCTCAGCCCACAAAGTCCTTATTCAGCTGTTAAGGCTAATTTGTCCCAAATCACACAATGTAGCCACTGATATTGCTGAACAATGACTTGTTCAATGGCTTCCAAGGTTCTAACCCTGGCTGGGATTTTGAAAGGCTCTGAGAATCCCCCATCCATTCCCATCACTTTCACCGACATTTTCATGACAGCAAGGTGTGCCTGACAGATTTGGGGAGCAGGTCCCTCAGTCTGCTTACAGCACATTATTTTCCACAGTTGTTCTTAACAGTTGAAGCATTCTGTAGCAATCTTGGCTATTTTCTAGCCATCCTCAAAGGATCAGCCCAGCTCAGGAGGATTCCACAAACCAGAGGTGCCGGAATAACACTTCTGAGGATGGCAACACTGCTTCGGGCACGCGTTGCTAAGATGCATCAATGCAACACAGGGCAAGGCACTTCAGGCTACTAAGTGATGAGTGATGCAGAGACACTGCCACTGTGCCTGACCTTGCAGAGCACTTCAACACATCCCAGAAGGATTCCTCGCCGCTCTTCTCCAGCTGCTGGTGCTCTTTAATGCACATCAATGTTACAAACAGTAACAATGCATTTTCAACAGCCCCCCCAAAAAAACAGAACGATAGGGATCAGCATGGGTACATAGCTACACGGGGATCTTGCATGCTCCTTCCTGATAAGCCACAGCCTTTTCAGATGCACGCAGTAATAGAGCATAACAAGGAATCCAACTGAACTGCCATGGAAGGACAGGAGTTCATGCTGGTCAGAGACACCTACTGCTGACATTAAACAGGACACCATGTTAATTCACCCAGCTTCTCTGACAATTGCTACAGAACTTTCTGAGCATCAAACTACTCAGCACTTGGCTCAGACAAAGGCAGCCTGCTATGCATACAGTTTATCTCACTGCACAATCAATTAGGTGGGTCTTTTATAACAAGCTGCTTTTTTTCTCCTTGTGGTTGCAGTGAAGACTCCCAGGATCTGACAATGAAACCACTGGAACACACACGCACAGCTGCTCCCATGAGTTACACAGGTGTATTTGTGCAGTGAAACTTAACCTTTATATTCAGGAGAACAGATAAGCAAAAAGCCAGCCTACCAGTCTGATGTTGTCTTCTGGGCGGAGCAGTATGAACATGGCCTGCAGGTGTTGCTGGAGATCCCCTGCAGGAAAGAGGGTAAAGTGAATGCACAAAAATAGCTCCAAATCACATGCAGGCTCCTGGCTGACCAGCCAGAGCAAACGGCCACTGAGAAACCTGACACAGCACAGAGAGCACTGCTGCTTCCACCCACCCGGGATGACAAACCTCCATCCACCAGCCAGCTGCTCCTTGCTCTGTGCTCACCTGTTCCTGTCTCACCAGGCTCCCTGCTGCTAAATCTTGTTTTCTTTCTAACAGAAGTAAGAAGCACTCCAGTAGTCTCCGTTCCTTTAAAAGACTGGCACATGGGTCAACATCTCTTTCACTACCTGGCTCAAAGCAGGAATCTGCCAGTTCCTTTACACTGCTAATTACTTTGAAGAAAACTCTCACCTAGACAAAGGAGTCCTCTTTGAAGTGAGATTTGGTCCAACCTTAGAGCACAACGCGTTGCCTTACACTCATGCACCAACTCCATCAGGTATCTGACAGCCAAGAGAGGCACCTATGGGAGCATTGTGGTGACTTTTACAGCCAATGGAAGAGCAGGGCTGAAGCAGTCCCCACTACAGGGGATGACAATGCTTCTGTGAGCAGGCTGCACAGCACACAGCAGTCACTGCTTTCTTCTTCCTTCCTCCTTTAAACACGTTTCAGTATAGGGAGAATGAGTCAGTGCCCTGGAAGAGCTTTTATAAACTGGGGGTGGGACTGCAGGAGTGACACGCAGAGGTGACAGGCACCCAAAGGCACATCCTGCCCAAGGACATTGTTCTCAGCACTGCACAGGGCTCCTTCAGGGAGACAGCACAGGAAGGGCCAGCTCATCTATAGGATGCACGGCCTTGAGGGGAGCAGTGAGAGACAGGATTTCCCCACGTCAGCACTGCTACAACCCCTGGCAGAGGCACACAGCTTCAGCAGGTCTCAGCAGCAGTGCAGCAGGGCTGGGGGCAGTGATCCCCCATTTCAGGTGCCTGCAAACCCAGCAGCACTGAGCTCACAGGGACTGAGCAGCATGACACCAAAGCTGCTTCAGCTCAGCTTTCCCCTGCCCAAAACATCACCATTTCCACCTACTGCTCCCACTAATTCAACTGTAGGAAACAGTTTAAGGGCTGATGTTCCCAGAGACAGAAAAAAACACCAGGACTACTGGATTGTCTCAAAGGTTTGGAAGCTTCAAAGCTGGAAATAAAGCATTGCCTCTGTGGCCCACTTTGCTCAGCTTGCAGCATTTTCAGCCCCAAACACACAATATAAGCTTGCTGGATGAAGAAAAAGCAAAGGAAAGATTTTAGCATGCCAGAATCAGCACAAAGATATCACATCCTGTCCTGTGAAGAGCTGTCAGCTCTGCTGGCATTCATGGCACGACTGCTGCTTCCTATCACATTGTGCAGCAGTGAGCAGCTGCCTTTGCGTCCCCCAAGCTGGCAAGCTAGGTGCAAAGCATCAGCTTGGATGGGATCTTAAAACTGATTTACAATATCCCAGAGATGGCAAGAGCTGCAGGGAACCTGCATCCTTTCCAGGCCTTCTCTAGTCTGGTGGAGTGCAGTAGCCAGCCCCCAGCACGTGGCCAGTGTGCCAATGGCACAGTGAGGGACCACCAGGGAATGGGGGGGAGGGGAGGGAGCAGCCAGAGCAACCAGTGATTTCCATTCTGAAGGTGATACAATTAAAGAAATAGGTGTGAGCATTAATTATTTCCTGTTAGGCAGCTGCTCCTCGTGCTGGATTCCAGCACTGAGTTAGGGAGGCAGCTCTGTGAGGTCCCTCAGCCTTCCTAGGAAATGCTCTCGTGGCCACTTGAAACACCACTGCATGCATGGGCTGCAGCTTTGTGCTGACATGTTATGGCTGTTCCTGGGTCCCCTTCTGATTCCAAATGCCAGAGATAAGTCCCAACACACACACAGGAATGAAAGCTGAGCACGGCCTGCTGGAGGCCAAGAAAGGAGATGCTTTCCTTTGCCATGCACTGAGCTCACTGCCAGCAGCCACCTCACTCCTCAGGGCTGCTTTCCCTACATCACTGCTTTAATTTTGGTGGCACAGATGTGACATGTTGATCCCTAGGTGTCTTGGTCTGCTGGTATTCACTGCAAGTTGGAAAAGCACACAAAGAAACATGGCACACACTCATTTGAAAGACACTTCCCCACGAGATCTCCAAGTGCCACAAAACACCATGCCACAAACACCACTTGTAAGGAGGCACCAGTGCTTGTCCTTTCCTTGGCCTCCTGCTCATCTCACCCTGCAGATGGGTAAAGAGACTAAGAAGAAAAATCCCACCCCTCAGGCAAGCCAGCCTCCTAAACACAAAACACCTTGCTGAAAGCAATTACAACACACTGGATTTGCTTTCTTGGCAGCCCTGCTCCTGAAAGCTCTGTGCTGATCAGGCAAGCAGCACTATTTTCCACCGAGCTCTGCAGCTGCTGTGCAAGCCAGCAGCACCACAAAGACCTGAGGCAGCACCAGGAATAAACCACACTGCTATTTGGTGGTCACTTCTAGGCACAGAAAGCCTTCAGCCTCCTGGCTCTGCCCCATACACAAAAGCCCAAAGATCTCAACGTAGATTATGTTTTTCCTTGCTGAGTGTTTAATAGCAGGGGAAAACCCCATACAATCTGATGGCTAAACACCACCAGTGAATAAGCACCACACGCAGCAGGAAAGGCAGCCTACCTCCACATGTTTGAGTTTCATTATTCAGAGTGACTTTTCAAACAGAGCCAAAGCAAAAGTAAAAACACAACAAATCAAACCTGCAGGTGATAAGGGGGGGTGGAACCGTGCCTGCCTCTGCATTATTCACCCTGCTCTCACGTCTGAGAAGTCACACCGATGTTGCTCAGAGGTTTCCTCATCACCACACAGAGGTGAGTGTGCTCCTTTTCTTCCATCAGCACAGTTGGTTTCAGATTGGGACAATTACTCACCTCATATCATAACCTCAAGTTTCCCAGTGCAATCCTGCAGCCCCTCCCTCATATCAAAGCTACAGCATGACGGTTTTGGATTGTGAGGGCAGGTTTGTTCTTAGTTCTCCATGATGCCCCAGAGTCATTCATTTGTTGGATTAACAAGAGAGTACCAAAACCTTTTCTCTAAGAGCCTCGAGGCTGGAAGCTCTGCCTTTAGTTCACACCTGGTGTAAAACAAAGCGTATGTCCTCCAGCAAGAACACACAGCAGGGAGGTGAGCTGGGACAGAGCATGGCAGCAGCAGTTACCTGCGTGCTTGTTGCGCCGGTGGCTGACCCTGGGGGTGGAGGAGCCATTCCCTCGTGGCAGGAAGAGTGCTGCTCCTTTCACGGTGAGGAAGCTCTCGCTGATGCTGCAAGGGAAGAAATGAGAGGTGAGGGAGAGAAAGGTTGCCTTGATTTTAAAAGGAGAAAAGCAACGGAGAGGTTCAACCCACGGTGCTGTTCTGCCCGCAGAGGGGGAACCTGAGCAGGAGGAGGGGATTAACTATGGCTACATTTTCAGTTTGAAAGTCAAGATGCACATTTCTAAATGGTGATGAATAGGACAAGCCCACGCACTGCTCTAATTACAACTCTGTTAAGCCCAAGCTTTGTGGTTGGGACACAGCTGATGCCCCCTGGGAACAAACGTCTCCCTGCAGCAGTTAGCCTGAAGAAAATGAACACGTGGAACGGATTCAGCAGTACTATTTACAAATTGTATGGTATTTAACTCAAAGACTGATAAATTAAAAGCAAGACCATAGTGCGGTTAGACTCAGGCATCACTTGCTGCCCTGATTTTGCCCTCCATGAGGTCACATGAGGACAGAGGGAAGTGGCAATATCAAGAGCCCTCAAGTTCCGCCAGCAGTCAGTATTTTGAGCACATTTTCCAGCAGCTCTCAGGGAGATGCTGCGGCACACAGAAAAAGCAGGGCTCTCTGCAGATGTTGCAATTAACCCATCCTGTTGCACAGCGAAGGGTTCCTGCCCTTCTCAGAACTGATGAGATCGTCATACGTGCTTTGAAGAAAGCCAGGAACAATCCCACAGTCAACAGGATGGTTGATGAGTATGATAAGACAGGATGGGAGCGTCCCTGGCAGTGCGCACCCGGCAGTGCTGTGCCTTGAGGAAGGAGCTGGGTTTGTTCTCTTCAACCCAAGAAGAGACTGGGAACTTCCAAGCTCCTTTCTCTGCTTAAACAGATACAAAAATGATTACTTGTTCCCTTCCCTTAAGACCAAGGGCTGGGAAATAACAGCCATGCAGCAGCAGAACCCAGAACGGGCAGCACTGGTGCACCAGGGCAGCACCAGCACGTGTGTCCAGAGCTCAGTGTGAGCAGAGACAGCAGCGTGCAGGAATCAAACAGGCCAAGATCTCAGGGCCAGCATGGCACAGCCTGTCCCACTTCTCAAACCAAGGCTGACCACTCTAACAACACCTTTGCCTATTCTGTTGCTCTATCTGCAAGAGTGCTAAAAGCTTCAGTTCCAGCTGAATTTCCCCATAACCTCAAGCACGTGCCTGGGCACCTCTCCATTCTCCTGCTAGGGATACCAAACAATGAGGTTCTGAGCTCCATCAAGGTACATGGGCACAAAGGTGTTTCACAGGGCCGTGGCACATCCCAACACCGTGGCAATCACAGTGGTTTGCACCCAGTTCATTTCATTAGCAAAGCCTACAAGTCGCAGTAGCAATCCTTCACCCTGTGCCTGCACCATCAGGGACGTCCCCAGATGGAAGTGCTGGTACCAAAGCAGTGCTTCGAGGGAAGGATGCAGGCACCCAGGTCTCCTTACACACAGGCCAACTCTACAGCAAAGCAGTACCAGGCACTAAGAAAAACAAAACAAACCCCACGACAACCGGGAAATGGGAACGGCAAGAGAAACCTCAGCATGCCCTGCACTGACACCTGTGTAATAGGGTCAGCTGGCAGCACTCACTGACAAGTCCAGGCCTCTCTGACAGCCAAAATAGCTGAGCACAAGGCAGAGTGGAACGAGGGCTGCTCACCAACAGGGGCTGCTCACCAACAGGGGCCCTGCAGTGCTGTGAGCAGCGGTGACAACGCTGCAGGCAGTGGGGAAGGGAAGTGGTTTTCGGGCTCCTGCAACTCAGCACTTCTGCAACTTCAGAAACAGCACAAGGAGAAAAACAAACCCAGCGTGGGAACGCGCTCCAGCTCAGATGTTTGAGGCAAAACCCCTGCACAGATCACACAGACACACGGAGTCACAGAGATGCGCGGTGCCAACTGCACCAACATACACACCAGCTCCTCACTGAGCCTTCCTGTCCCCTCCACTGGATCCAATAGGGACATCAGCCGAGCAGGAAAATGAGAACTGCTTTCTGTTTGTGCTTTGGGATCATTGCTTGACCCGCAGCAGCTCTGAGGCACCCGTCCAGAGAGAGAGAGCAAAACATCCCCCAAAGCAACAGGGAAACACGTTGTGCAAACCAGGCTCTGGAATTCAGAGCAGAGAGACACACAGAGTCATGTTTCCTACAGCAACACAGAGTTCACCAACTAGAAATGGGGCGGCTCATGCAGTTGGGATGCTTACTAAGAAATGCGGGCACTTGATGTTTACAGAAGAAATGTGATTCTGTGTGCTGTTTTCAAGCAGAAGACCGGGATGGGAAGCGAGGCTGCAAAAGGAATTTGCTCTACATGACAGTCCCTAAAGGCTCCGGGTCTCCATGTCAGGATGTTCCCAGATGGAGCCCCACGTGCCATTCTTGCTGCACTACGCACAGCCTGAGCAGCCATGGGCATGCAAGATTCGAAGGGAAAAACACAGCGTTTCGACCAGCTATCTTCAAAAAGAACACCTTCTGCTTGACACACGCTTGTCTTTTACCCCTCAGAATCAACACAGTTCCTGTTGATCACCGTTAAACCACACAACTGCAATCAGTGATGGGAAGCTTAGTGTTCACACATAGCATGCGTCAGCTCAAACCACAACCCCACACTTTGTGCCAGGATTGCCCCACACACGTGGCAGCTCAGAGCCATCACAGACCCGGCCGTGTTTGGCCTGGCAGGCAGAGCTGCCACCTGCACCTCAGAGCACCCCATGACTTTAAATACTGCCATAACCCAAGTCACACCGGGCACACGAAGGTCACCGTGCTGCCCCACACCTGCCAGACCCTATATTTAGGCTGAGCACTTCAGAGATGGAGACCTACAGCCTGACACACTGCACCAGCTATCCCATAAGGAGAAAACAACCTGAGCAGTGCCCAACACCCCCTGCCCCCAGCCATCCTCGTGGCCCCGCTGCTGCCCAGGTCATGGCACAAAACGGAGGAGTCACACCATCCCACTGCCTGCCCTCAGCGCATTAACAGAGCCCCAAAACAAAGCACCAAAACAAGAGTCACTCTGTCTCCACGCAAAGAAATCAGTGCTGAATAATATAAGCCTTTCCTTTGTGCTGTAGAGAAGCAGATGCTCGTTTACCAAAAGCATCAAAAAAATCACGAAGAGGCCGTCAGATTCCACTCATGTAACAGAAGGAAGTTATCTGCTCACTATTTCAACTTCTGCAGCACTCAGCGCTTTCATTCTCATCGCTTTCATTCTCACTGCATCCTCCCCACAAGGATGTCTGATCCCAAAGACGAGGCAGAAAAAAGCAGGACAGCCCTTCCCCATCAGCGAAGTGAACACAGCTCCAGACCCACGTTAAAGCTGCAAGGCAAAGTACCCCAGCATCACTTCAGGCTGACCCCACGGTGGTACCCAGCTCCACGAGCAATGCTGTGCCAGTGCAGGGCAGCGCTCTGGTGCTCTACTGACAATGGGACATCAGGAAAAGCTCTCCAGATCAAAACCAGGAGATCTAATCCTGATGCATTTCAAAACACAAACTCAGCACCGCTTCCCAACCTGGCTCTTCCCCCGGTGATGCAGCCAGTTCTTCCTGAAGGCAACACGGCTGCGACTCTGCTTTTCTGTCTGCTCTCTGAATGGGGATCAGCTTACCAGGAGCCCTTTATTCCTGAAATAATTTCCACTAATCACTCACCATGTGCCATGTTAAACAGAAGCTGACGGGCTGTGGGGTGTCTGACAGCATCACTGCATCCCAGGGCTTAAGTAAAGGCTGAAAGGAAGCGCGGGCAAGAGGCAAAAGGAACACGCAGATGTCCATGTAGCAGAACTACACATGCTGCAGTGTGTCTGTACAGACACCTGCGGATTACTTAGCAATGTGGAAGCAGCACTGCTTGAACCAGGCACGCTTCATCTGCCCACAGGAAAGGAAAGGAACCACACACAGCATCCCCAAATGCAGCCCTGCAGCGGTTTGGCATCTATGACTCCGCGCATTACCTTACTGCTATTACCTCCGTCTGACTTCCAGCTAAAGGTGAGCTTAGCAGTGCTGTCTCGAGTGCACTTACAGTGCTCCTAACTCGAGGTGAGGAGCTGCAAAGTTCTGCTGAGCAGGTCTCAGACTGAAAACCCATTAAATGAGTTTTGTTTTATAAAAGCTTCAACTCCAAAGAGCGGCGATGCCAGATGTGTTTATCCACGCTGCAGTCAGGTGCTGAATTTCATCAGAATTAGCACCTGAGGCACTTTGGCAGCCAAGTTTCTGCAGCCCTCAACACAGGCCTTCCTATTTCCTAAAAGCATTCAACCCCAGTCAGAAACCACGCTTTGAAGGAGTAGGATTGGTGAACGCTGAGTGCGGCTCTGGGGCACAAAACCAGAGAAGTCCCAACAAGAACAGAGTGTAGTAGGGAAAATCATAAACTGGATTGGGTTGGAAGGGACCTCGAGGAAAAGGCTCTTTAAGAGCTTTAAAAACAGCTCTAAAATAGAAATTTGCTTAATTTTGAGCTAGAGAGACTTATTAGAGACTATTTACCCTCAGCTCACAGATGGGTGCTTACCCTGCTCGTTCCAAGGCACACAGATATTCCTCTGTTGGCTTCCCAACAACTTTCCTATCACAGTAAAACAACAGCAGGGCAGGAGTGGTGCTGACAAACTGTTTGTATTTAGGCAAGCTGGCTCTCCAGCTTTGCGACACACAGAGGAATGCAGCTGCTCTGCTTTGGGTTTGGGATTTCTCCACTTCTTTCTCAAAGCAAATAAAGGGAGAAACAACAACAAGAACAACCCAACAACAACAGAGCAGCCAACGAAACTCGCAGAGCTTTAAAAAGGAGAAGTGAGAAAATCAGCTTAGGGCACTGAGTTCCAGAAAGCATGCAAGACACGGACAGACCAAGTTCTCGAGGACAAAGGTAAAACTAACAATAGCTTTTCGTATCTGCAGCTTTGTGCAAATGGTATCTACCCTTAAATTGTGGTTTGACAGAGTCATTTATCATTTGCTGACCACAAGATGCTCCTGCAGGCCCACCTGCCCATGGGAGGCTCCCACCTGGATGGATGGGCACGGAGCCCTGAGCTGCTGCCCACTGCACAGCACCCTGCTGGGCACCGTGGTCCCAGCCAGCTGAGCCCAATCATGAACTGAACTCAGTCATCTTTGTAACCACACCAGAGCTTCACCCAGAGTTCAGATGCAACACTTTCGCAGTAAAAAGCTGGAGGTGTAACAGCATGCAAAGCAAACTCAGAATCAGGCAGTTACACCGAGCTCCTGAGAGCAGACAGAGCCCACCTGGAGCAGCACAGCCTGCGTAGGGCCTCGGTGTGAAGGATGTGAGGGCTTCAATGCTGAGTGACAAAGGTCATTTGTTTAAAAGAAAGGACTGAATCATTCATGGCTCAGCAGTCTGGGGATTTAACCTACTTCTTACATGGCTTATTGCAAGGAAAGCAGGAGACCCCAAAGGGCTGAGTGTGATGTTGATGAGGGCTGGATAAGTACGGGATAAACAACTGAACAGGCTGAATAAGGAGCCTGTGAGCTTACTGCACCAAAAAATGACCAGATTTAAGAAGTTGCCAGCACCAAGAAGCTCTCAGGGGCAGGATTCCTCCACTGCCCTAAGTCAGGGGAGGGCACTCACCCACATGGGCTTCTCTTCGTCCCCAGCTGCTGTCACTTGATGTCCATGAACCAGAGGGCTGATCCCTGCCACAGACACTGGGTTAATCCCACACAGTGACCATTCCCAGGCTCCCATCACTTCCCCACTGCACACACGAAGCAAAGCAGCGACTTCTGAACACATCACCCCATGTATCTGTGGAAATAGAAGGCTTCAGCCAGCTGCTACAAAACACCGTGGCAGGAAACCCCAATTGCAGAACGGCTCTGTACACATCAGATCCACCACGCTGGAGAAAAACTATTTGCTGAACGAGTTTTAAGCCCATAGGGGCTGATAATTTAAATGCTGTTTGCCAAAGTGATGCAGAGGAGACAGCAGCCCTGCACGGCTCATCCGGATGGGATCCTGAACCTTAAACTCCCTCTGACCTCACAAACAACTCAGAAGCAACGTTTCAGGACAGTCAGCATGAAGTCGTTGAAGACAATTAAGCAATAATTTAGCTAGGGGCTCTCTGACAAAGGTGGGAGGGAGTGCAGTCCTGTGAAACACCCCCAGGCAGCCCCAAAAGGCCCTTTTCTGCTGATAATCTCACTCTGGTCCTTCTGCCTTGTAATCCTCAAAAGCATCCAAAGCATTTCCAGAGTCTTGAGCATCTGCAGAAGTTGCATGAAGAGCAGCCCCTCCGGGAACACTCCATGGGAGCTGGCAGTCAGCAAGTCTCCATTGGACACTGTGCTCCCAACCAGGAGTGCTGGGCGGGCACAGGACTGCCCTGCAAACCCTCCTCTGCTGCCCCAGGCCTCACTTGCTGGCTGACAACCACCTCTGTCCTTCTCCCAGCCCCCCCAGGAAGCATCAGTGAGACAAACTCCGGGAGCTTCCGGGGAGTAAGAGGAAAAGGCAAACAGGAAAAGTACTTCGGAACAGCACAGCCCTGGCTGAGTTAATGATCAGCTCAGCAGGCAGCACACTGCTTCTATTCAATTACCGCAACTTATTTGCATTGCTTTTAATAACCAGAGAACAGCATAGATCTCTTTACACGCTGCGTTTGATCTCACAGAAGGATGGGACCAGCCCAGCAGCCCTGCTGCTGGCAGCCTGCACGTTTCCATTGCTCTGCACACACAGCTGGAAAGCTCCGTGCGGGTGCTGACACTGACACTGCACTGAGCCCCAGCTCGGGAGCATCAGCCAGAGCTGGGAGCGAGGATGGGGGATCACTGCTGCTCCCTCCAAGCATCCTCAGCACTGATCCTCAACACAAAGGTAGAGCACTTACAGAGGTACAGCACGTAGAGATGCTATTAAAGATTTCCAATAACTCGCTGCTTGGAGGAGCGCGGTCTGGTTGTGCCGAGAGGTCGAGAGATTTTGGCAGCAGGACACAGTGAGTAGATAAAAAGGTTGCAAGGTTTCGCATGCAGTAAATAAATAAATACACAGCTCTGCATGCAGCAACCTCACACCCTGTGATGTCAGCACAGGGCACGAGTTAAGGTGTGTCACCAGGACGGCGTTTCAGAGAGCAGAGGACGTGGCCACGGGGCTTTAAAGACAGAGGAAATGGGCAGGAAGGGGAAGGACAGGGCTAATGCTGCCTGGGTATGGGGACACGGCACAGGGAGTCCTCATAAAAACTATCAGTTAACATTTTGGAACAGGAAATGGTGGTATGAAGCAAGCAGGAGAAACAGCAAGGAAGTTCACAAAGTCAGCTCCATTTCATGCTGCTGAAGTGCTGAGGATGAGGCAGTAAACAGCACTGGAGCACTTCAACACGTGGGCACGGGGAGGGCTCTCAGTGCTGCTGTAGCTGAGGCAGAGAGAAAATGGTTAACCAGCCCCAAACACACAGCTGTGCCCAGCAGTGCCAGGTCCTTCTGCTGCCCGCCTGCATCCCTCACTGCTCACAGGGATGGTGACACAGTGATGTGGCACAGCAGTGCATGGCACAGTCCCACTCCCTAAATAAAGAGGAAGGTGGGCAGCAGAGGGATCCGGCAGAAGAACAGCATTATCACAGGGCCACGGAAAAAACACTTCAGGACACTGATAATGTGCTAGAATACCTAAAACTTGGCAAAAGGAAAAGGAAGTGATTGCAGACAGGAAGAGCTGATCTATGGCAACTTGTCCGGGCTTCTCCTGTACAAAATCCTTTGGTATGTGCACGCTGTCTGAAGTTCTGCTTTTTTCCTCCTGTCTCGCCATCAGCTGCTTCAGAGTTTCATGAGACTGAAAGAAGTTTTGAATCCCACACCAACGAGCTGCAGCCATGAGTTCAGAGCTTCTGCCAATCTTAAGTGTCTGGGACTGCAATGGGAGCCCTCGTGAACTCAAACCAAACGAGCCCCCGAGCAGCTGACTCTGTCACTGCCTAAAAGTGTCAACAGGAGCAATTTCTGCTGAGCTCTGACAGCCCGAGCTGATCAGCCAAACACAGACTGCACTGAAACCAGAGGTCCTGATTGCATTTGGGCCACCACTGCCGTTCCCATCCCACAGAGAACACGTTTTCAGCAAAGCAAATCAACAAAATTGGGATTTTTAGGTCTTGGCCAAGAAGAAATAAGGACACCTGATACCATCTAAGCCTTTGGGAACTTGCTGTTAGGAGCAGTTCCTCATTACGCCAGTCCCAAGCAGTGCCCTGATTGAGAACACCGGTCCCATGTGAGCACTCTGCGGCTCTCACAGCCCTTAATCTCCCTGGCCAGGAGGGCGGCACAGGCTGTCTGATAACCCCTATCTCCCTCTCCAGAGAGAAAGACGGGTGCTCCTTCCTACCCGGGCTGCCAGCGTTCCCATGCCCTGCCCGGCTGCCCCCGCTATGTGACACATGGGGTATTTCCCATCCCGCTCCCGTGGAGCTTCGGGTATCGCCGTTCAACTTTCGCTACCAGCGGCCACAGGGAATGCTGTAATACAACAGCCAACGCCACGAGGGGCTAAAAGGGGCCGGTTGTAAGTAATTGGGGTCGTTTCTAAAAGGCTCAGAGACACGGAACGGAGCTGACTGCCCACCCTGCTCTAGAAGGGACGACGGAGCGGCGGGACCGATTCCCCGATTCCCCGGCGGAGCTCAGTCGGGGCGGCCCCGCACCCAACACCGCGCGTGGCCAGAGCCTTATCTACGCCCCACATCGGACATCTCCCACGTTAATCCTCCCCACAACGCAACTCGAATCACCCACAAATGAAGATATGATTGGGATTTGTCCCAAAGGGTCTGCGGGCTGAGCGCAGGACCGGTAGCAGCCGGGAGTGCCTCCGGCTCGGCAGCAGGGAACGAACTCCGGAGCGCCGGCAAAGAGCAGCAGGAAGGCTGCGAGCTGCCCTGCGGCTGCCTGCCGGGAAAAGTTTGCTGAAAGCGGCGGGGTATGGCCGGGAGGGGGTCCCGCTACGGGACCAGGGGCCGGTCCCGTTCGGTACTTACAGCTGAGCGATGGTTCCCTGCGAGATGACGGCGTTGTCGGAGAAGTAGGGGATCATGGCGAAGCTCCAGCCCCGCAGGCAGCAGGTAGGCGGCCGCCCGGCCCCGCGGCATGGGGAGCTCCGGCCGCCCCGCTGCTCTGCTCCGCTCTGCCCCGCTCCGTTCCGCCACCCGCCGCACTGCGCAGGAGCGGCCCGGCAATGTCTCGGCCACGCCCCTTATGGGCATGGCCACGCCCCCTTCACAGCAGACCACGCCCATTCTGGGCACAACCACGCCTCCTTTTGGATACGACCACGCCCCTTTCGTGCTTGGCCACGCCCACCGGCGCGCACGTGGCGATTCGGTGCGGGAGGGAGCGAGCAGCAGCAGCAGCAGCAGCAGTGGGGGGGGGGCTGCCCGTTGGTGATTGGTTCTTTGTTTTCCTATCCCTAGCTCCAGGTAAGGGAGCAGGGGAGGGCTAAAAAACTCGAGGCTGGGGGGAAGCAACGCCGTGAGTGGTTTTGGGAAAGGCACGCAGTGCGTAGGAAATGACCTTAATTTCTCTCCTGCAAGAGAGAGGGGAAAGCGTTCTTGGCAATAACTTTCATATTTAGAAACTTGAATACGTCAAATGAGATGAGAAGCAGCTGCCTTTGGGCGCTATTCCATCCTCAGCTCCATCACTCCTGAGAGAGTGGGAAGAAGGGAAAAGCCTCGGGGCAGGAACCCGGCCCAGGGCTGCAGGGAATGTGGAGCACCAAGGGAACCCTCCTGCAGTACTCCCCCGTTTCAGCCCAGGGAGGGGGAGGGAAAAGAAAGCCTGAAGTCAGCTCGAGCCCCGTTCCCCAAAGAAACATCAGCCCAGCACAGAGGGGATGCACAAAGAACCCAGTCCTGGTGCCTGCTTCAGGTCTGATGCTGATGGGGAAGCTCCCACACAAACACACCTCATGGGTTCACAGGGGACAGACGAAGCAGCACAATGCGTGATGCTGCAAGTTCCACTCAAGTAAGGTTTAGCTGTGTTAATGTAGGCTGTCTCATACAGCCAAGAGCACATCTCTGGTAATGCTTCCTCACAGCTGTTTAAAAAAAAAATGCAGTGCCAGCTCACTGCTGTGCCAAAAAAAAAAGTCATTTCGTTGGACAGAAACGAAGTCAGTTGCAAAAAGCAATGGAAAAATCAGAGCATGAGAGAAATGGAGGTAACTCAACCCTCGCCGGGGTCAGGAGGCTGGCAAGAACCTCACACGCAGAACTGACACATACCACACGTTCACAGACTGAAAAACAACCCCAAACTTCTGCCCTACTCTAATGAGAAACTTAAGGGCTTTATGCACAAGTTGTGTAAGACCCAATGAATTCAGATATAGTCCAGACAAAGGTCAGGTTTGTTACTAGCAACCACCATTAGAAAGGCAAGCCCTTAGAAGTGGTGAGGACTGCGAGCAGCTACTCGTAACACACAGATAACAGATCTGTAAATGAATTAATCCTGCTTTAGTACCACCAAGCACTGTGTCTCCATACAGGCGGTTTTTCTTTTCGAAACACCAGACAACAGAAGTGGAAAATGCTCAAGGAAGTGCAGGCACTGAAATCTGTACTCATAAAAGGGATTTGATTGGAGTTTGTTGCCATAAAGGTGGGAATGCTGAGGCTGACACTGCCCTCAGGTCACTCTGTCAGGTTAACACTTTGGTTACCAGCCCCCATTTAAGCACCATTTGCACACTCTGCAAATGTCACAGCTCAGGCACAGCCCCAGTTTGTGTGGGTGCTGCATCCCACACTGCAGGGTTGGGCTGTGGGGATGTGATGGAGCTGAGGCAGGACACAGGGCACAGGACAGCTGCTCCTCGCTGCAAGCAGGTGCACTGTGCTGGGACAAACACAGACGGAGCTCAAAGCACACAAATTGCAGCGATGACAGGTAACAGCCTAAATCACTGCATGCTGCAATAGGGCACCAGCACAGCCATTCATCACCACCTGACAGGATGTAAATACGTCTGTCTGGGGTCAGAGTGTTTCCCAGCCTGCTGTATGAACTGTGTTTTGTTGTGGGGGCAGGGGAGTGCTCACCTAAGCACCAATCTCCCTCTGAAGAGCCCCAGTGAACATTCTATTACCATCACGTTTCTGGAAATGTATCTCAGTGGGTAAGCAGGGCCTGGTATTACTGTAAGTTTGCTTGAAATGAATGCAAGCACTCTACCAAAGCAATGGATGTTCTTTTCCTCCAATACAGGAGGAAGAAGCAAAGGAAGGTGCTATAACCATAACATATAACCATAACCTGATATGGTACCTGATTTAGTGGTTGTCAGCCCTGCCCACAGTGGGGGTTGGAAGCAGATGAGCTTTGAGGTCCTTTCTAACCCAAACCATTCTATGACTCTATGACTGGCTGCGTTCAGGGTAAAGAGAACAGTGGGATGTTATCAGATGTAGGAATTTTGGCCTAGATCTATCAGCACCAGTGGAAGAGATAAGGAAAAGCAGAACCCAGCTCCACGCTTTCAGATTAGGAAGAAAGCTCCTAGGCAGCTGCATTAGAAAACCTCCCTCACCACATCCTCTCTCCACTGGGAAATGAGCTGGGTTGGCATCAGGGCCAATGGGGAAAGAAGGTCTTAAGAGGTGTATTGTAGGAACACGGTGCCAGATTCCAGCTGTTTGATGGTCAGAGGATATAATGCCCCTCCTGTGCTGCCATTCAGCGGGTCCTGTGCAGGCTGAGAGCTGGGCAGAGAGGAACCTCGTGAGGCTCAACAAATGCGAGTGGAGAATCCTACACCTGGGGAGGAATTACTGCACCCATCAGTACAGCTGGGAGCTGAGCTACTGGAAAAGGAGCTCTGTAGGGAAGGACCTGGTGGTGAGCAGGTTAGCCATGAGCCAGCAGTGTGCCTTCGTGGCCAAGGATGGTACCATGATGACTTAGCCATAAATCACTGCAGCAAATCTATGGGTAAGAGACCCATCCCTTGAGCAGCAGCTCCTGCACGAGGCTCCTGCTGCAGACCCACTTCAGGGAGAGGAGCAGTGAGAAGGGTGCTGGATGCTTTCAGCACAAGAAAGAGAGACAGCTGTGTTATCTGGTCTCATTTATCAGGAAAACATGAAGCCATTGCAGTAGCAGTGGTCATAAACAAGCTGATGCACGCAGGGCAGAACGAGATACTGGGGAAGAAAGAAAGCTTTCCCTGTGGTGAGAGGCACGCCACCCACCAAGCACACGGCAGCTCTGTTACACACAGCAAGGAAATCTAACAAAGTAATTAGAAAAGAGGCTGTATCTGGTTAAAAGAAAAAAAGAAAAGAAAAAGGAGTGGGGAGGCAAGACGAGGGAAAGCATGCAAAACTCCGCTCTAATCCTGAAGAACCAGTCAGAACAGGAAGCCACGCTCTGAATTTGGTTATTTAAGCTGTCAAAGAGTATTTCTGTTTTCAGCTCTTGTGCAAAGAATCAGGCAGGAGCAAAGGCAGGGCGATAAGCATCGCAGGAGGAACAGACCTTGCTTTTAGAGACCGTTTGGTCAGCTGCCCATCGTGATCAATGATCGGGCTTCTCAGGTGAGAATTCAACACCTATTTTGCAATATTATCACTTCATTAAACTCTTCCCTCACAAAACCCACACCCAATCGTTGTATAGTTTACTTATCGGTAAATCTGAGGGTCTGACACAAAGAGGTCAATCCCAATTACACCCACCTTACAGCTGCAGAAGCAAAGATTGCAGCAGGGATGGGAGCAGTGGTGGCTGTTGCTCCTATTGCTGATGCTGGACATGGCAACCCATGGAGAAGCTTTGGCTGAAGTGCTTCTAAATAGTTAATCCAGACCCTTGCAAACCACTACAGCACTGCTCCAAGTCCAGCAAGGACAAAGCATTCCAAAATGAAATGTCTGAGATCGTAAAATAGGTGATGTGTTATTTGAGTGACCTATAGAAAAGAAACAGGTAAATCCTCTGAAATGTCAAACGTAATCCTATTTTTAAATTGATTTTGAAAAGGAATGTTTCTGATGCAAGGATACCAAAGAATTGAAGGGCAGTGAGTCTAGAAACCCTCGTCCAGATTCTCAAAATATATTTAAGTGCTGGGATTCACACAGAGCTGAGAACTCTGAGGATTGCTGCTTGGCTTCCAAGTCCTGACAAGGTGCCCTTGGGGACCAGAACTGTTATTTTGGAATCTCCCTTTCTATTTACAACAGGAGTCCTCCTCAGCACTGACTCCTCTCCCCTGGAGCACCTGGCTTCTGCTTGGCAGGAGACACAAACACGTCTGGAATCCCAGCCAGCCGCTCCTTCACCGACCTCTGAAGCAGCACAAGTGCATGGGGCAGCTGCTCTGGGTTAGCAGACCCACTTGGTAGCTAAAGGATCTGACCCTCCTTCATTCCTTCCACCTCTTAGTCCCGTGCTCCTCGTTCTCCTCTGTTCACACACTTTCAATGATAAATCAGCAAACTTTTCACAGGCCTTCATGCTTTGAGCACACTCCCTGCTACAGCACAATATCTTTACCTTGTAACCTTGGTGTAATTTGGCAGTGCAACAGCTAATACTGATTTGCTTGTCCAGCTGTGA
This sequence comes from Chrysolophus pictus, assembly GCA_037305975.1. Lineage (NCBI taxonomy): Eukaryota > Metazoa > Chordata > Aves > Galliformes > Phasianidae > Chrysolophus > Chrysolophus pictus. The sequence continues at coordinate 6,336,305 of CM074594.1, forward strand.
GGATCAAGTCACGCCATTGCTTATTGTGAAGCACAGGCACACCATTGGATGGGACCGAACTCACTGCAATCACAAAAGGCTGCAGGTAGTTATTACCAACCGAACCAGAGAATCGTTTGAGTTGGGGTGGACCCTTAAAATCATCTGATCCAACTCCCCTGCAATGCACAGGGACACCCACAGCTCCATCAGTGCTCAGAGCCCCTCCAGCCTGACCCTGGCTGTCTGCAGGGATGGGGCACCATCTCCTCCCTGGTCAATATGTGCCAATGCTTCCCTGCACTCATCATAAAAAAACTTCTTCCTTATATCCAATCTAAATCTTTTCTCGTTAAGTTTGAAATCAGGCCCTGTTAAACAGTCTGTCCCCTTCTTTCTTACAGCCCCTCTTTATAAACTGAAAGGCTGCTAATGGGTCTCTCCCCAGGAATAAACCTGATTCTACCACCAGTGCTACACCTTTGCTCACAGTTTGCTGGTAGAACACCCAGCACTGAAAACGAAGATTTGCATGAACTGTGATGTGTGGCCCACAGAACTTTTCCTGGAGGTCAGCTGAGCTGGCAGATGAACAGAACACTTCTTTATCTCGGTGTTCCATTCTACACAAGCAGCTGTAGTAAATGCCACTGGGACTGGGCTGTCACTGAGAGGAAAGGCAGAAAGATGGATACAGGAAATGCATTCTAAAGATAAGGTTTGTGCTACAGGAGCTTAGTAATCTCCGGCATGGATAAACACAAGCTCTTCCGTACCCCGCACACGCAGATCCCTCTCACTGGAGGTCTGGAGCTAACCAAGTGCCTCACAGACCCAGCACAACTTCCAGCTACAGCTCCAGTGCCAACAAAACGAGTTTGGCAGCTGCAGCAGCAAGCAAGGGAAGCACAAGGCAGGCTGAGGAGGTGGAACATCCAGCATGTGGCTTTTGGAGCCCCTCGTAGCACAGGATGTGCTCAGGGTAACAGCAGTGTCAGCAGCCTGTCCACCAAATGGTGACTGTCCTCATCCTAGAGTCACACACCTGGATGGGGTGAGTGAGCCCTGTGATGTGCCACCACCCTGCACCCAGACATGTCCCCAGGCACTGAGCAGCCTGCAGTGGGTGTCAGTGTGACCATCCAGCAAGCAGCCCTGCAGCTCACCTCGTGCAAGGAAACCCAAGCACCAATTCCACGCACCATCGAGGCAGTTAAAAACAACTCTTAACACTGTTAGCAACCATAACCTTCAGTATTAAATTGCCATCTCCCACTCCTAAAACAAAAGGCATTTACTCCCAGCTTGAAAGCTCGAGGCGTTTTGGCACATCCAGCTGTTATCATAGCGGTAATCTGATTTGCTTCCCTTCCCAGCTCACTCCTGGAAGGAACTCCTTTGACTAAAACAACAAACCAGAAGGTGAGCACACATGGGCTGCAAACCTAACACAGCGCACCTCCCTCCGGACTGGGGCAGCTGAGCACTTCAGGAGCACATTTGCATGTAATAAACCCAATTTAGGGCAGGACCTGACTTCTCCTCTGGCAGCCCAAGGGAACACAGGCTTCATGTCTTTCCCAATACACACAGACTGAGTGCAGGCCATAAAAGCTCAAAGTCTTCCCTGAAGTCCCTGCAGCTGGTCTGTGCTCAGTGTGCTGCAGGTACCGGGCAGCTTCAAATGCTGCATTTCAGCTCAGAGACAGCATTGGGAGCACAGGCACTGCTGCAACCAAAGCAGCCAGCACTGAGCCATCCCGCCAGCACGCAGCCCTGGAGGTGTCAGCCATCAGCAAAACAAAGGTGCTGAATCCTCGCAGCACCAGCACAGGGCAAGCAAAGCCGAACTGATACACCAGCTGGTGTAAGCACAGCTCGAAGCTCTGAACGTGGGGATTTTAGGTGAGTTTTAACAGCATCGGGATGATGCAAAGAGACTGTGAATGCAGATGTTAGAGTCAGTTCAGTGCAGCAGCAGCAAGTCTGCAGATCGCAGAGGAGCAGGCCAGCTGGTTTACGGCTTTCAGACAGCCCAATAAAAATGTCTAGAAGGCAGTTATGAGGGCAATAAATGTAACAAATTGATTGTTCTGTACACCTGCTTATGCAGTAGCTCCTTCTTAGTATCATTAGCCAAGAATTAGGTGAGGACAGGCTCAGGCAGGGGCTTGTGCCAAGGACTCAGGGATCCCACCCCAAACTACAGGACTGGTGATAGCTCTGGCAGGGCAGTGACCTCCCCAGCTTCTCCTAGAGCAGAGCTACAGTGTGCTGGAAACATTCAGACAGACCCCAGGGCAGAGGTGAGGAGGCAGCTGTGGGGATGGGCAGAGCGGAGCTGGGCGCTGCTGCTCTCTCTGTGCCCACAAACCCCAACATGGAGGCGAGTGTGGACTCGTCACATCTCTGCAGAGCAGGTTTAAGTTCAAACGAGGTCTTCATGTTTCCTTCCCCCTGCTGTGAGCCTCCAGTCAATGCAATCACAGCCCTTAGAAAGTGCAAATAGGCCAGCACCCGGACAAGCTGTTTGAGGTATGGTGGTCTTGATGCACCTACCTGTAAGTACAGTTCAAGTTAGAAACTCAGTTCTCTGCCTCTTTGGAGGATGCTTGAGGTCGGTTGCTACTCCCTCATGCTGTCACACTGCCAGCCTTTGCTACATGTTCCCCTTCACCTCTATACATGCCTCTTATCTCAGCAGCGAGCAAAGGCAAACAGCAGAAGCCTTAACATCGGAGCCCGCCCAGCCAGCCACAGCACTGGCAGCTGTCGGGCTGGACCTCAGCAGCACATCTGCCATCTGACAGCAGTGCCAGGACCCCACAGACAGCCCCAGGAGGATGGGAACGTGGGCTGTGCTCCCATCTGCAAAAGCCCCTTGATACCAAACATGTTTCTGTGCTTATGCTTGGGTCTTCATCTGACTCCCTCAGAAGTAATGCTAGACCTATATGCTACCATCCCATTTAACAAATACTGATATTTTTTTACTAACCCAAACATGCTTTCAGCCACAGCAGTGCTCTTGCACTCAATGGCCAATTAACGGGCTGAGTTTGGGCATGCTTGATGCCAGCTACACTACCCTGGGGCGGTGATTAAACAAATTCTACCAAGAGGCAGAAGGAGTCCTTTGGAAGAGTTCTATGAATTAAAAGACAGTTCCTACCTGAAGCACAGGCAGCTCCAGGCAGATCCCCAGGCTGCACTTTGGGCTCGCCCAGGTCAGTAGCAAGCAGTGCCAGAGCCCTTCATCAACACCACACCTTGTCTTTAAAGCCACAATCGGTCCATCACCTCACCACTGTCTGGATTTTAATAGCTACTGCTTGCCGTGCTCCCTTGAAATTGGGGATTAGATAGATGCACTCCAGAGCTGTTTATACACAGCTGCTGCTCCTCCTCTGCAGCACCTCTGGTTGATGACTTACCGTGTTTGGCTCTTACTTTTATCCCACTGTAATCAAACATTAAACACCCATGTGTCTGCAGGAGGGACTCCAGCTCTGTGCAGCTCTCTGGGCACAGCATTCAAATCACCAGCAGCAGGCTGCCACTTCCTCCCCCAGGAAGTTACTTCAAGTATATGAAAAAAAACGCTTCTTTCAAACCTAACCTACAATTGTTGTTAAGTGCCCACAACAACTACATCCCTCCCACCCCCCCCAATATGTTCTGTATACTAAGACGAGGTCATGAGCCCATCTTGTGACTGCTGGAAGGCTGGGAGTGAAGTTAAAAATTTGAGTTGAGCCGAGTTCAGCTTGAGCCTTTGGGACTGGTGTTTTCCAGCTTTCCTCACAGTCATGAAAGATGTAAAATGAAGAAACAGATTCTTAAATCATCACTGAAGGGGAGAAGCCCGAGGGTGCGGAGCAGCCACCGTCCCACAGCCAGGCGACTGCACTGAAGTCATGGGAATGTGCAACCACAGCTGCTTCTCCTTTTGCAGAGCCATCTAAGCTGGTCCCAAAAGCAAAGCCCACATTGCCCTGAAACCTTTTAAATATTGAAAATGACAGTTTCCATTGTTACCTACCCACACAAACAGCATTAAGCAAAGAACACCCGAAGAGCACATGAAGGGAGAACTTTCACCTTTGCTTCCCCTTTTCTCCCAAAATAGGGAACCTCACTCTTTGCATACAATTTGGCTGCAACACTTTAAGCCAAGAAAGAGCTCTCAATGCTGGAGAAATGACTTAGTTCTATACTGACTTTGCTTCTTGTAAGCATTAAGTTTAGCTGAAATAATGCTTTTGATGGCTGAGAGGATAGGAGACAAATCTCCTGACTTCAAAAGGCCTACTGTTGAGATGATGACTGCGTTATGAAAACACCATTTACACCCATCACCTTTAATACATGTCACCATCTACACCGACACATCCACTGCAGGGGCTCTTAAGGCATAGGGTCACCCTGCACTTCTAGAAACACTCTTCACAAATGCCAAAGATGGATGCAACCACGGAGGTGGAGAAACACAGCACAGGGGTGGCTATCACTGCTGAAACCCCTCCTTGATCCTCCTGCCAGCTCAGGGAATCCTGCACTGCTTTTGAGGCTTTTCAAAATCAGACAACAAAGTGTGTATTAATATCAGAATAATCTGATCACGGACCAAACCCTGAGAAACAATGCCCATCAGTGGGAGACAAGGAGTCCACCACCAGGACGTGCTCCCCAAACAAGGTGATGTCTCTGCACACACAAAGTGCAGGGTCACCATGCTCACAACTTGCTACAGGCACAACACCACCACCTGGCTGCAAGCAGCACTTTGGGAGATATACTCACTGACATCTTTGTGAACTGCTCCTCCTGTACATTTTAAGGTGTGTAAACTGTTTTTTTCCCTATTTCCTGATGCAGCAATGCCTTCACTGGGGCACCATTCAGATCACGGTTAAACACTGTGGTTTTATCTTTTGTTTCAGGTGTTTTTTGCAGCCAGGTACCCATGAGACAAGTTACATGAGATTAACAAGAGGCAGAAAGTTATGGCAGATAAAATACAAAAATTCCCAAGTAAAACAAAGCAAACCAAACCCCACAATAAGCACTGCAGAACGTTTCACAAAGAACAGCATCCTCTAAGTGACAATCTTACCTCCTGGGCTGGGACCGGCATTCTTCTTCCCCACTGTCTGCCTCCTGCAAACATAGGAGAGGAAGGAAAAGAAGAGTTAATATGCTTTAATATATTTATAGCACCCTAAGATTTGCATTTCACTGGCTTGACAGCATAAAGCAAGGGAAATTCTCGCTGCTCCTGCGTGGAGCTGTCACTACCCAGGAGCTCACTTTCTATCCAGCTGTCACTTCACATTCCCTCAAAACCCTTTTCACACTCAGCACAGAGTAAAACTGCAGGACCTGGAGTGTTCCCTCCCTTCCTGCCAATGCCCCCACTGCATGCAGCAGCCAAGAGCAGACACATAGTTTAATTCTGGGCAAAAATACTATTTTTTCGCCTTTTTTTTTAATCACTTTTATGCATACCATACTCATTGGTATTGCAGCATCAGCGTTCGAATTTAAGAGTCCACAAAACCAGCATGTACTGAACCCACCCAATGGGACCTGGTGCACATAGAGCAGGAAGCTCCATGTGACATACCAGGCTGTTTTAAGTGCAAAGTTAGTACATACAATCTCTAGTGTACTGCTGAACTTTAGCAGGCAGACCTATCACAGCCCAAAGCAATACCTCAGTAGAGAGATCTCAGCTATTAATTGCATGTCACAGCACATCTAAGCCAGACACTGCCTAGAGATCGGGTACAGCATCTGTTTTTAATCAGTGGAAACTTATGATGCTTATGCAGATCTGCATAATTGCTGCAGTGCTGAAGGTGCACGTGCAGGAGAGCAGGGCAAGCTATGGGCATGGACTCCTCTGCAGAACACACAGCCTGACATGTTCAAGCATTGAGCTCTGAACTGGGGAGGAGTGCAGTAAGTTAACTTTCTGTTTCTCTTATTTGAATGATCTGAATCTGTGGATATGAAAGCAGCTAGAAAACACATGCTTCCTGCTGCTCTTCTATTTCTAAGAACAGAACAAGAAATACCATGAAGGAGTTCACACGGAGCCACTTCCAACCACAGCTTCAAGCTAAAACTTGCAGACCATCCACAACAAGCAAGAGCTGGCACAACTGCCTTCTACTCATCACACCTAAGAAGCAGCTCAACACGCCAGCAGCCCGATAAGGAAGCTGTGTGCTCACCTCCTCCCAACATGAGTACCTCAATGAATTCCACGGCCAACACCAAGCAGTGGCAGCATTCAGAAAGGGGCAGAAGCACGGGGGAAGAGCAGCAGCCTCCCGAGGAGCAGAGCTGCCACTGCGGAGCCACGCTGGGTTTGAGATGTCAGCACTCACCCAGCTGAGTTCGAATCCCTTTGAACAACTCACTATCTACCACTTGTTGTTGTGTGTGTGCTTGTTGTTGCTGGAAGTCCTCGGGTCCTGCCAGAGCATAAATCCCCATCAATTTACTATGATGAAGTTGGTGGGGAGTACAGGGGCACACAGAGAGGTGGACAAGGGGAAGAGGGTACACGTGGGATAGATTAAGACATTAAAAAAAAAAAAACAGAGTAAATCAAAATGGCTCAAGAGCATCTAATTGGCTAGAGAACAAGTTCCTCAAAACCGCAGTAAGGAACACCGGCTGAAAGAGCACTCAAAAGCTCTACTGTGTTGTTCAGGAACCCAAAATATGCAAACATTTTTGGCATTATAATGAACGTCTGTTTCCACACGCAGGTCACAGCAACTCAGCAGGCCACAACCAACATTCCCACAGTGACCAAAGGTTCTGAAACACACAAATCGCTGCCGTGGCCCCACACAAAATCAGTGGAGGAGCTCAGTGGAGGAGGCCAGACGGGACCAACCACCACCACCTGCCTCTGTGAAGCCCTCTGTAATATTACGTGGCAGATCTGTGTCAGAAGTGGCTGACTGCCTAAAGAGAAGTGTCTGTGGAGGCTGTGACCCACGGCTTGGCTGCAATGACGGGTCACCCCACTAGAGGGAAGGGCAGGACAGGGGACAGGCGGCGGACACACGGACACACGGACACACGGCGGCTGTGCTGGGGCTCCTATGGGCACCTCCAGCTTTTACCGCTTCTGGATTCCCAAAGAGAAGGAAGCACAGCTGGCAAGTGCCAGCCAGTGGTTGGAACCTGTGGACTCCTGGGGAAAGCACAGTGAGGAACCTTTGGCAGCACCCAGAGATGCAACCCAGGACGCCCACACTGACTGCTCCCACTGCAGCCTTCTGCACCACCACCGGAACCAGAGCCACAGCCACAGCCAGAAGCAGGGCCAGAACCAGGGCTCCACGCATTCAGCACAGCAAAAGAGCCGACCCAGAGCCCCATGGCAGCCCCAGGCCTCCAGCCCACAGAGCAGCAGTGCGGGCCGGGGGGATGTGCGTCGCAGGGCGCAGAACTAGGCCACGTATTAAATGCGGTTTAAAGTGAAAGATGGAAAAAAAAAAAATCCATCTCTGCTCTTTTCGGGCCATGTAGGACAGAATATGCAAAACATTCATCCTGTTTGTGCTTTGATCTGCTGCCAACTGCCTGTCATCAAAGGGGCAAGGGAGAGGAGCGACATTTCTGAGCCTTATCCTGCTCTGTGCAATGGCAGTCGCTCCGTGTCACGCAAGCGGCTCCGCTCCTACAAATCTCCTCCTTGCAGACTGATGCAGTGATAACCGAGATCCAGTCCGTGCTCTTACGCACAGGATTGGAGGTGTCTGCCTGTGCTTAACACTGGGAACATCAGAACAGCTTCTTTTGTTCCAAGAGACGGGATTATTAGGGTAACATTCACGGCATTTCTAACCAGGAACACTTCACACAGACTACACCCTGCAAATACGTCCCGCAAGCCTTGAAAGTGATTCCAAAGTAATAATTGCATGTGATTTTGTGCCAACATACCTGACTGTGCAGGCAGTGCCTGGGAAACGCTTCTATTGGGAACAGGCTGCAGCCATCGATACAGAGAGCACAGCCAATATGGGCCAGGATGCCAGGCTCTTCCACTCCATAACCCTCAACACTCAGCTGACAGCTGCTAAGGGCACACTTCAGACATTGAGGAACTTCTCCCCACTTCTCCATTTTCTAAATTTTACCTGGGTGACACTTTCTGCATGGGCAACTCCACTGCTTTCCAGTGTCTGAGATACGTTCATAGAACCCCCTGCACAGCGACAAATACCAGCAGCGAGAGATCACAATTGCTTGCAGGCAGGCAGAAGCAGGAGGTGGATGTGAAGTCATTCTCATTTCACAAAACTGTTAAATTTGAAAGTGAATACTGTTTTTTTAAAAATGATCCTTACTTAACCAGCAGAGAGGTCTTGTGCAAGAGCAGAAACACAAAAGCTATTACAAAATGCTGTGACAATTTGAGGCCTTTTCACCTCTTAGCAAAGAGCAACTGGCAGCTTCTTACTGATACAACAGAAACCTAGTTTATGTGAATCCCCCCCAAATCCGTAGCAAGATTCAGATGTGATCATGCCATCGTGTCAAGCCAGCATCATGTGAACAACCGCAGACCCAGACTCAAAAGAGGTAATCAAATAAGAGGTCTAAAATTAAACAGGCAAGATCCTCGTTCCCTGCCTGCCTGTCCCTGGGCTATGTCCCATCCAGTTGTTCAAACACACACCAAGTGCTGCTGAGCCTAAAACAACCTTTGCAGGGAAGCATGCAGCTGCACTGGGAAATCAGAGGCTGGGCAGCTGTTGAAGCATGCAAATATTCCTCTCCACTGATCTCCCTGTACATCTCTGCACTACAGCTGCACTGTGCACTGCAAGCTCCTCCGTGCAGGACTTCTCCTTGGGTGTCACCAAGTATGAAGCAAGCTTTTCTTCTAGCACAGTACAAGTCACCAGAGATAAGAGCATTCGTTGCACTTGTGGGTTCCTCAAAGCTCAGCTCAACCGCTGACACTGACACAGTGACATCAGAGCTACCCCATGGTACCCAAGGTCTGTGCAGGACTGCCATGAGATGCCCAGAGCTGCACGTGAACAGAGGCTTGGATCCACGAACATCACACATATTCAATAGATTTCTATCTGACAGCATGCCCTGTGTAGGGCTGTCAATGGTCTCAAAGCATTTGCTGGAAGAAAACAAGACACAAACGTTTGAGTCAGATTGCCAATTATCTATTGCATCTTTCTGCAGCAGAGACGTTCATACAGTAGCTTGAGTTGTATCAACCTCTTAAATAAACTGTGTTTGCATAAAGCCCACACATGCTGCATTTGCAGTAAGTCTGAAGTGCCAGCAACAACACTGGCTGGTAATGGGAAACAAGGACTGACTTGAAAACCCAGGCCGAGAAAAGGTTCCCTTTTTGTGGTAGGAAGCCTGAGAATGCACCCAAACTCACCAGCAGGAGTTCCAGGGCAGGATGGGGATGCTGAACTAACACAGCTTGCAGGCTGACTTGTCTGGGAGCACTCGATTGGTGCTGTACATGGGGATCTGCCCACAGCAACAGCACATGGGCAGGCAGAGCCCACAGCCGCACCTGCAGAACAGACATCCTGCAGGCTGCAGCCATTTGTGTGAGCTGATATAAGGAGAGTGGTGATATAAGGAGATAGAAGGAGAGTGGAGCCAGTGCTCCCCTCCGCAGGACGGGTCTCAGGGCTGAACAGAAACCAGTGCTCTTCAGAACCCCCCAGCCTCTGGAGAAGGTTAACCTTAACCACTATTGAAAATGATAAAACTAATTAATGGAGTCCCCTACGCTGCAGAGAAGTAGCTCACAGCCACCTTTTGAAATACTTACATTTGCCATCAAACACTTTAAAAATAGCAGCTGCTGCCAGGAAGCCTTCGAGTTTGACATAAAAGTGCTTTAGACAGCTGAGCTGAGCAAAGTAGGCCAGCGAAGGGGAGGGGAGAGCTGCACAGTGCTGTGTGTAGTGCTCCTACCTCTCCACAGCCACAGGGATGGGGCAGAGCAGCAGCTTTCCCAGCAGTTTCTCCCTCTCCCATCACTATTTGCATGATATATTTTGAATGAACACCCTTTTCCTCCTCACATTTCTTCCGTGTTTGAGGTCCCACATACGCAGCCGCTCTCTGCAGCCAAGCTTTCATTCAGAGGTTGGCATTCTTTCCAGATTGTTTTCTGTATCACTTTGCTGCATCAGTAATTGGTATATTTAGGTCAAAGACATTGTGCTCTTGCTCTGGAGAAAGAAAAAACAAGTTCCTTATCAGAGCTTTCATCTTTCTGCTGGAGCTCAGGGATTTACACAAACTTCATCCAGATTGGCCCTCACTAAAAACTGCAGAAATAGCACTCAAACATTTGGACACGAGAAGCTTCCAACTGGTACAAGAGTGAGGGTGAGGAACAGCACGACACAGCCTGCCATGCTACAGCACGAGCGCAGATTAAAAAGGAGATTACTGTCCATTGAATTGTGGCAATGAAATAAGCTCGCCTGATGGGGAGTACAACAGCTTTTGCTTTAATCCCAGAGATGCTCCCAAGGGAAAAAAAATCCCACAAACACTTCATATTGACATTAAAAATCCCTGCATCACACGAAGCAGCGCTGTGGATGGTTTCTCTCTAAAACATGGCATATTGCTTGTCACCATCTAGACAGATACAGACACTAAGAGAAAAACCTGGCACCTCCCTAACAGACTCCTCTGACTTTCAGGCAGACATCTGACATCATGAGGATTCTCTGTGAAATGTAGGGCTTCCCAGAGCCTTGAAGGTATCCCTTCAGTCTACTTTTAGCCAAAGATAATGAAACTGTCCACCGGACATCCTGAAACCTACAGGTGTCCATTTCCACTTACAGTGATGGGACGAGCGTGAGAAAACTCACTGACTCCAACAGCTCCAGTTTGCATACCAGGCATTGTTGCTGATGTCAGAGGTATGGTTTGGGTAAGACCAAGTCAAAAACTCACACGTAGGCTGGTGAGTCCCAGGGCAGGGCTTCTGAAGCAGGACCAGCAGGGCACAGGACAGCCCGGCTGCACAGGTTACCACGATGAGAACCCCATCACCAGGCATGCACAAAAGGTGACAATCATAGAGGTGAAGCTGTCCCCACATGGTTAGGAAGGATGGGTGCTCCACCAGCTTCTGGTTTAAGACAAAGCCCAGTTTCTCACCGGAATGGACAAATGTTAAGTGTGCATTGAGAAAGAAGGAGATATTTGGTTTTCGCTCCTTAAGCTGAAGGGCTATTTTAGGAGGAGGAGGAGGGTGGAAGGAAGGGAGGTGCACAGCGAAGGGAAGGGTCTTTGTCTTGCAATCAATCAACCATCTTCCTGTTAGCAACAAGTTCACAAATAAAAGCAAGTTTGGGGGTTTTGATTAGACCTAGATGCACACTCACAGCAGCCTCAGCTCAATCCCTATAGCAGTGATGTACATGAAAAACCAGGCAGCCATTCTCATGTAGGCACGCAGCTGTGACTTCTCCTATGGTCACCGCAGGGTCACTGAACAGAGCTAAATGCAAACCTCCCCTCGATGCAATGGGCACTATGGAGGAGGTGGTGACACAACCAAACTGCAGCAAGTACAATGGCACCTCGTGCAATGGGGGTAGAGGGAAAATGAGAAAGGAAAATGAAGCTGAGGAGTAACAGGAGGCTTTCCAGAGTGGTCAAGCATGAAAAGAACTGAGCTGCATAATGACCGTCCCTTGACTTTTGTTATTTCTCCCAGCCAGCTCCTCCAAAAATCTGTTTGTTATTGTTTATTTGGGTATCTGTCCAAATTGCTGTGGGAGGAGAGGGAAAAAAAAAGGCAATGCTGTCCAGCTCTTAATTCCTGCAGCCATCCAGCGCTCTTCATCTGTTGATGAACCAATGTCCTATTTCTCTCTCTCCAGAGGCTGAAAGTTGAGAAAAACAGATCTTAATGAGACTCCAGCAAAGAGACCCAGTGCTATTTCTCCTTGGCCAGGACACACTCACCTTTGCTGGGGCAGGGCAGCTCAGCCCCACATCTCCCTCCAAAGAGCAAGAGCTGGGTAAGTGGCACACAGCTGGCAGCATCGCTCCTCAAATGTAAACCTCTGTGAAACACTACAGTGCCATAAAGGCCAGGCTGTGTCAGAAGCTGGAAGCAGCTGTCCATTCTCCCATCCAGACGTCACAGCCCTCCGTGCTGCCCAGAACAGCTTCGAACAGACGCGCCGTGCTGAAGGCAGGGGAAGGACATCAGCCTTGGCACGAGGCTGGGCTTGCCTGACCCCTGCAGTTCAACAGATCCATTAGATTTGTGGCCCTGCAGCACTCGGCTGCGTAATCCCAGCTCCTTTGTGCCATCTGTTGTCCCCTCAGCAGAGCAACCACGCGCTCTCCCCAGTAACAGGGTGTGCTGATCCCCCCCTTCATCTTCCACCAACCCTGCAGACTACCAGGATCTTCCCCAGGGGATGCACAACGTTATCAGTAGAAAAATATATGGGATGAGAGAAACGCTTTGGGACAAAGGCTGGGGATGCAAGAAGAGTGCAGGAGGCTGGAAGAGCTGAAACCTACTGAAGGATGTCCTTAGAGCTGTGAGCACCCACACATCTTCTGGGAGCCAGGTTTAAGGTCCCAGCTAAGCACTCAGTGCTCTCAGTTTCTTCTTATAAAGTATCAGTTATGAACAGTTTCCAATCAATACACCAGCCTTCAGAAAAATGCCCTACATGCACACTGTGCCCCTAAGACCACTGCCTCTAATACCTGCATGGTATGCTGCAGGCTGGGGGCTGTACCTCCAGCCTAGAGACTGGCTGCTCTCTGACCACAGGTTGGAAGTCAGTGACTGCCGGCTGCCTTGGGCTCCTTAATCCTTAAATCCCCACACCCTCTTCTCGAGGTTAATCCAGTTAAAACTTTCCCTTCCCTTTGGCCAGTGCCCTGAGTGAGCGGCCACCTGAGCAGCAGGGTGTGCTGGGGCTGCTTCCCAAAGGCTGTCCTGCCACGTAACGCAGCAAAGGACACATCTGATTGCCTGAAATTAGGAGCAGGTAGGTGGGGGCAAAGTGCTCCTTAGGGATTGGTGAAGTCAGCAGGAATCAATCCAAATCCCCGAGCTGCTTTCTGCCTTAAGATAACTGGAAACAGGTTTATGCTATGCTAGGGTAATGCAATCTTAAACCAGCGTAAGCCCCTGTGAAAATCCCGCTTTGGGAGGAGAGCAGAACTTGCCTTTGAGGTCATCTCTAAATAAGGCTGTAGGGCATTGCTGGACTTGGAGTGGCAGAAGGAAACGGCCCCTTCAGAAGAACACTGCCCATGGGCTGCCCGGCTCACCGAGCTCTCCAGGCTGTGCGCTGCAGCCGTGGCTCAGACCATACGCTCTTTGTGCTCTGGTTCATTCACGAGCAAGAGAAGCACCGGTCTGGTTTTGAGGACTGTTAATCAGCATCATCCTTCAGCCTGGAGCAGCAGGATGGGCAGCCCCAGGCAGGCAGTGAGCTGGGTGCTTGTGGAGATAGCAGGTATGGGCTGGGGGGGGAGGCAAGGCTGAGCCCAGTGCATTCCTAATCACAGATATGGAAAGCCTCTGCTCCCTATTTAAATGCTCGTTCTGAATGGCTGATTACTCAGAAGTGGAATGTTTCTGTAGCCACAGAGGAGCTATTTTAGGATTACATTATGCACTCTGCTTCCATTAATAGGTACATTTATTTAAAAAAACAAACAAAAAAACAAACAAAACAAAACAAAAAAAAGGCGTTACACCCAGCGATGCATTCACCTCAGCACACTGCAGGGCTGTGCATACAAACACCCAGAGCACACAGCCCAACAAACCACACTTCGCTTCCCAGCTCCAGAAACTGCCCAGCTGCAATCCTCTCCAAGTCCTGGTGGGATGAGTGGAATCCCCACATGCCCAGCCATGGATCCCAGGCCTAAGCCCACCAAAGGCTGAGGGGCAGCTCTGGCCAAGCAGAGCCATCCAATGCACAACCATCCAATGCACAACCATCCAATGCACAAGTACCAGATGCAAACAGTTTGGCCAAAACAAAGCCACGACACAATAACACCCCCCCCTCAACCCCCCCTGAAACAACCACACGCATTGTTTCTTCAAACAAATAAATAACACTTAAAAACGCGTGGGTGCTGATATCCTGCAGGTCAACATACGTGCAGAGCAACCGTAACTTCTCATCTCGTGCTCACAACCACATCTGTACCACACATGTAAGTCTGGATCAAATAACACCCTGTGTATGTGAGGACAGCCCTGCCCCGGTTCTCCCCCAGTACAGGGCTGTAGCTGTGCCTGCAGAAGTTGCACGCCGTGACCCAGCCATCAGCTGTGACGTCCAGCTTTCCTCTGTCCTCCCCAAAGGTGAGCTGCAGCATCAGCGTTCCATCACTGCGGTTTCCTAGGAGGGAGATGTGCAGGAGCTCGAAAGGAAGCATCAACGCCAGCACTTGGCGAAGCCGTGCAGCCAAGCTGCGTGCCAGCAGCACAAGGGATGGTATTTTAATTTTAAAGGAATCCATAATCTTGAAGGAGGGCAGGTTCAGAACGAGGAGTCAGTTTTCCACCAGCCCTGCTTTTACTAGCAGATTTGTACAGGCTGTTTTGAAGGCCAAAGCAGTCAAATCCAAAAGGTACACGTATAATAAATCTCATTAAAACCAGAACAGGTCAGTCCTCTGATGAACTTAAGCTGTAGATCCTCCTAATGCGCTTGAGGAGAGCTTGGCTGACCAGCCAAATGAGAAGGGATCCCTCAGCTGACATATCTGCATCTCCTGAGCCAAGTGGAAATACTGCTGGGCTACACAGTGTGAGCTGAGGGTTTGAACCTTTGGGTTTTTTAATGCAAGCATGAACAGCGAGCTAAATCCTGAAGTGTGAAGCAACAAGTACTAGAGGGAGAGCTGAAAACAAGGTGCAGCTTGGAGGAAATAAGGTGCTACAAAAAAAATGCTGGATTAATCCAAGGGCGCAGGCAGTGCAGCGCAGCAGCACACACACATACCAACAGCAGGGCTCCACACAGCAGCAGGGCTGGAAGCTGGACATAACTTCATTAACAGCATTTTTTGCAGCTTGAAAATGTCAGTCATGGTGGAGGAAGCCCTCAGCACCCCCAGCCTCGCCCCCCAGCTCCAAACACAGCAGGAACACAGCACAGCCCGCACTGGTTCGGGCAAACACATGGCTGCAGTCACAGGAGCACATTCTTCGGGGCTCATGAACCATCACATGACAAGCATCACAAGAAGCCAATTTACTAAATGATTTCAACTTTAAAAAAAGAGAAATTAAAAATCAAAGCTATTATTATGGAAATCCCTTGGAAGTGGGAGCTGCAGACACACAACAAGATCAGCTCTGGCGTTATCCGAAACTTTTGCTTTTTAATGTAAACGTATCAGCTTGGAAGCCCCTAATACAGACCTGCAGCACACAGCTTACAGCCAGCACTCACTGAAGACCTCCACAATCAGCCTCCCAAGAACAAATGCTTGCATTGTTTCATTGAGACTTAAGCTGTATTTTTTCTGATTCCTGGAAAGGCAACTTGTTCATCATAGTGTGGAGCGACCTTCTTCTTAACAAGTAAATAAATAAGCAAACCCAAGAGGACGTGCAATGCATGGTCCTTTCCTTATCCATCAAGCTGCACTGACAGCTACTCAGAAGAAAAGACACTGCTTCCAATGCCAACCGTATAAAGGAAAATAAAAGCAGAACTGCTTCTCAAGAGGAAGGCACTGTGTTAAGCAATTTCCACACCTGCACTGTCTGTATTGATTTCTGTACCAGGACAAAGGAATTTGTTTTCTATGCCATAAGCACCATTTCCATTCGAGATCTCAAATCTGTATTCGCATTTTATCTTGACATCTTTATCAGAGACCAGCCCAGTGCAGGGGCAGTGCTCCACATTCAGGGATGCTGAAGGCTTTGGATTGTATAAGAAGGTTACAGCGAGCCACAGGGCCACTATCAAACAGATCGCTGCAGACTCATCCTTGGGATTAAGTCATCTCTATTTACGAGCCCTTATGCGATGATCTGTCTATTACAGAGCGTAAGTACTGCATGAAAGCCTCTTCAAGGCCTCCACCACCATCTCTGAATTACATTATTAACCACGGTATGAACTTCCGAGGAGCATCTGCTTCCCTCCCCACCCCCTCCTGCAGGCACTGGCAGGGCTCTGTGGGCTGCAGGCAGGCTGGGCTCCTCGCCTGCCCTTGGGCAGCAGGGGTGCAGCTCAGCTCTGCACATCCACACCCCGTGTGCATGCTGAACAACCCTGGGACACGTGTAGTTCTGCTGGGAAAGGCTGACATTCATTTCATTGCTTTGCAGGGACAGCACGTGAAGGATGCTGCTGACGTAGTGCTGCAGAACACAGGCTCAGGGGCTGAGGCACACCTCTGGGAGGTGACGGAAACAGGCAGCAGCCGTTCAGTCACTGCAAGCAGTTGCTGCTGTAGCTGACATGCTGGGTGTGAATAAGCGTTCTGTCATCCCAAACCTCCTCCCCACTGAGCACGTTTCAGGAACTCACTCTGGAAACGTGCCAGCTTCCTGTAATCAGGCAGCAGGAAGGGATCCCAC
Organism: Chrysolophus pictus; assembly: GCA_037305975.1. Classification (NCBI taxonomy): domain Eukaryota; kingdom Metazoa; phylum Chordata; class Aves; order Galliformes; family Phasianidae; genus Chrysolophus; species Chrysolophus pictus. Next base: position 6,352,929 of record CM074594.1, read on the forward strand.
CACCATGGGTGTCAAAGCTCCACGCAGCCCCCCCGGCTGCTCTGCAGCATCACTTACCCTTACAGGAGCAGCACTCTTCCCATCTCACTTGCTACTGCTTGCTCTTCAAACTGAGCTTTTTCCCTTGCTCTGCGCTTGTTTAAGAGCTTCTCCTCACTTTAACTTCCTATGCAAAACCTCAGTGTTTTTTCCAACTCAATTCCTGAGTTGGTTATAGATCACAGTCAGGCAACACTGTTGGAGCCCTGTGAGATGCAGTGTCTTCCTCTGTCCTAGCAGCAGTATTTTTTGAAAGAGAAGAGCAATGTTATGACCAGCTCAATAAAGACTTCCATTCAGCAGGGATCTCCAGAGCAAGCAGTCCTGCAACATGCAATTACAAGGAGAAAATACTGAGGGGTGGGGGGGAGAAAAAAAATGACACCGTTTTGGGGCAAATTCACAGGAACCCCTCTGCTGACATACTGGTTATCTAATTCCCACACTTAGAAAAATAAATGTTAAGTCAGGTATGCATTGATATGCTCAGACACTAGCAATTAAGACATACTCCTATTATGACTACAGGTAAATGCTTAATGTGTTGAAGCCTCCCAAACAGTGGATAGGTGTATCCAGGGTCACTGTCATTCCCATGTGCTGCCTGAACGCTCTGTGCAAGTCGTGAGAGGAAGTCTGCAATTATTGCTGACCTCAGGCTGGAGGAGGTGAGGAAGCTCAGTGCGTGCAACTTGCCTCCAGGATGGTCGTGCCAGTGTCTAATTTGTTTTTGGTGATGACTGGCTGCTGTAGGCTGGATGGCAGGGCAGATTTCAGCTGAACCACTGCCCAAACTCCCGCAAAGGGACATAGCTGTGTTTTTATGCAGACATTTAAACAAGACAAGAGAGTCATAAAAAAAAAACAACTAAGTCTTACGAGTGGTTTTAGAAGGCCTGCTTAACAGTCAAGCCCCAAACTCTTATTCCCCTATAACTTCCTGGGAGAGGGAGAAGAAAAGTCAAGGAACTTGGCAAGTCTTACAGCATGTTAGTGTCCATAGGGACGGGCTCTGCCAGCCCAGCTCCCACCACACAGCAGCAGGGCATCCTTCCGAGAGCACAACACTAACACTGCAATGACAGCAGCTAGCACTGGAATGAGTTCCCATCACTTAAACAGTAAGCGCAGGTGATCATGTAATCAAATTAGCTAATTCTATGTTAAATCAGTGCATTGAATATCACCCAATGAGCTCATTTTTGGAGGCAGTTCAACGCCTCACTTCTAGGACTGATGTCAGCGTCACATGCTTGGAGAGGATCAGCCTGCAGCTGGATATTTTAAAGCCTCCTATTAGGAGTACAGAAAAGTCAGTGCATTTCAGCAGCATCAACTAATGAATTTGTATTTTACCATAACAATTTAGTCACCAGACCCAGATGTCGACGTCCCCGTGGGAATATTGCAGAGGTTCCCCTTCCCTCTGCACCATTAGACAGAAGATGAAGAGTACAGCAACATTCTTGTTTCAATGGAGAAAGTTGTGTTTCAACAGAAAGGAAATCAACAGAAAGACGAGGAAACAGGAAACTCTCGCTGACTCTGAGTGGCTCGTGATAAAGTGATTACTCATTGGCAGACTAAACTCAGAACTGGTACAAATAAATCACAGCAGAGCAAGAGGTGCTGAACATCGGGAGCACAAACACTTCACTCGGTGACATTTGGCCCTACACTCAAACCTCACTCAACTCACAGATCAACAGTGAAGTTGTATTTTAATTGGCCATGGCAATGTTTGACAGCAGTGGCAAGTGCTCATGCAGTACTGGTGAAGTCCCCCACACTGATACTCACTGCTTGCACTCTTCCAACAGCTACAAACAGATCTGCATGACACAAATAAGCAGTGTCTTCATTGTGCAACTGCATGCGACTTTTTTGGGGAAAAACAATGCTCAAAACACAAGTGTTGTGTGCACCAGGGTTCAGAGTGGGTGGTGGGAGTGTTGTCAGAAAGCTTACCTCCACGCCCATTGACTTCAGTGGAAGGCTATATAGGAAAAGCCTCTGAAGACGCAGCGCTCCCTAACCCATGGCGCTGTCCATATGCTATACTCAAGAAAGAGACAAAACAAAAGAAACCACAGAAGTGAAGAAGCATGAAATCACACCCCCCTCTTTCCTTTCCTGAAGGCTCTCGCTGTTCCCCATGCCAGCTATCAGACCATACACCCTTCAGAGCTGCTCAGCGCCCTGCCTGAGCCACTTCCATCCTCGGAGCACAGGATGAGCACGATGCTAACAACATGCTCACACTGCATGCAGACCTTGCATGAAGATGCCTTAAAGCCTCATGCTCTGCTCCACTTAGTTCAGTGAGACTAGCTGGGTTAACCAGGGCTGCATGGACACAGCCAGCCCTCATGAGCAGAGCCTCACCACGATGAAGGCTCCTGGGAGCCCCACACACCATGTGAACCCACAGGTGAATAAACATGTTTGGTGAGCAGACTGCAGCTGGGGTCGGGGAAGGTTATTACAAATGACACAAAGTTCCATTCCAAAATCACTTCAATTAACTCCCAGAGGCTCGGACTCATTTGCAGACTGCACTTCTCATCCTGGGCATTCAGTCAAAGAAAGAAGAGACCAAAGGAAATAACCAGGTCCTCATTTTGCTACTTGTGGTTCACTATGATATCCTCTCTCATTTTGCAAGGTCTATAAATTCGGTACCTTGAAGGTTTAAGTGAGCAGAATGCAGCCTTAATTCCAATCTATCCCATTTTCGGGCACAGCTCCTCCATCAGAACCCCATTTTTTCAGAGATTTGAAGCTATTTGGCAGTTAGATGCAGCCTGGACCAGGCTGTACTTTAATTTTAGACTTAATGTAGCATGTACTCTCAGAAAGGTTTACAATGCAGCCTTTTGTAGTTAACTTGCTCCAAGCTGGGCCACTGCCAAGTTGTTATCAATGACATTTTAAAGCAGATGAATGAAGTTCTTATGTATGGTGACAAGCAGAATTGTGATATGGCACATGCACACACTGAAAGAAGAGAGCTTGCTATTAGTTTGTCAGGTTAATAAATAAATAGCGATTCCATGAATCAAACCCCTTTATTAGGAAACAAAAGAACAAAATTAATATTTATAAAGCTTTAGAGCACCCTTTAAAATACGATGATTCTATTTCAGTCAGAGCCACCATCGCGTGTTAAAGACTCTTGGGAGCAGCTTCCCCTCCTGATGCTGTGATAGGGGCAGTGAGGAGGGCTGAGCAGTGATGCTCCAGCACTGAGCTGCTGGGACCGAGCTGTGCTCAGAGCAGAGGGCTGCATGCTGGCAAAGCTGGCTGCCATCAGAACACAGCTGGAAGATCCCCCCTGTGTCCCCTCCCCTGCAGGAAGGCCCTCTGCTCACCCACTGCTGATGCACCTCGAGAGCTGTGGGGCTTTTCAGCATTTCCCACAGCGCATGTAAAGCAGGATTCACATCAAAGCGGAGTTCAAGAAGAGTCAAATACGTCCAGGATGTACAGCTTCACAGCGACTACACCACGTTCTGACAACAGACTGCCTCTCCCCTCAGGCTATCTTCATACCAACCCTCCTTGGCTCGAGACGTTCCCTCCTAAAACCAAACTTGTAAGTTGAAACTTAATGAAATCTCAGCTTGTTTTACTATTTTTAAATGAGCCGCATCTCAAGTTTAAAAACCAAGACACGAGCACTTCCTCAAGCTTATTTTGAGTCAAGCCATCTTCAGGCCAAATTCTAACCAGACACCAAGCTTTCCCCCCTCCTCAGGACAACATCAAACCACACTTCCTTCCTTGTAGGAGAGCCAGACAGAAACTGTCCCGAAATAACCATCTCAGCATCTACATGTACGAACACCTCTCAGTTACAAGAGCTCCCTGCAGACTGGAGCAGTTGCTGGTGTACGTGTAAGAGAAAAACTGCACTTCAAAGAGCAGAAGTGTGGGCTGCAGGAGACTGGCACAGCTACAGCACACGTTGAGAGTGGGGATCTGCAGAGCATGTGACAAACGCTCGCTCTCCTGTGTGCAAATGATCCCAGCCGTACTCTAAGTGTTAGCTGATAATGCCTCCCTTGCTGACAGTTTCTACAATAAAGCCCAAATATAGGGAAGGCAGCTGAAAATATGCTGTGCTCACTGTTTTGCCCCCAGACCTTGCATTTAAGATGAGAGGCCAACTGAGCTGCACCACCTCAATGAGGAGCTTCCCCAGCCAGCAGACAAGCAGCCAGAGGTAACATGAACATGGATTTCTATGTCCAGACCCAACCCACATCACAGCGGAACCAAACGCCTGCAGATTCATTTAAAAGCTGAAGTTCAGGCTTGAATGTCTTTTAATTGTTGCGAGACCGACCAAAAATATCACCAAGAAGGGAGAAATGTCAAGAAAGCAGTGAAGAACAGGTTGATTGGTTTCACTTCTCTTTTTGAAGTCCTAAGCCAGCTACCCCACCTAAGCACAACTCAGCTGAAAACAAAAGCAGAGGAAACTCCCACCAGCAAAACTCACTGCATGTTACATAAGAAAAAATGCTTGTTTGGGAAATGAATTCAGTCTTTGTCAGCCATGCTGCAATTTTAAAAGGCAAGAGAGAACTCTGTCATTTCAGGGCTCACGCTTCAACCAGCTGCCATATTCTTGTTGTCCTGGGTAACTTTAATACCACTTTCTGAAGTGCTGCGTCTAAATCCAAAGCATCACTGAAGAGCATGCCCAGATCTGTGGCCTTAAATTATTTCATACCATCCAGAAGGACTGCAGAAAAGAAAACAATCAACAAGATGGGATTAGAGAAGAAAAAGACTCAAATCTCTACTCCAGAAACATGAAAGGGCTGGTCCTGCATCAGGAAGAAAACCCAGGCTACCTCCGAAGCTCTCCTTCAGAGAGCACAGCACTTCACACATGCACAGCACATGCCCTAAGCCCTCCCTCTCATCATCACACTAAAAGGCATAAAGATGAAAAGCCTGGAGTGTTTTTTGTCCTTTTTTTTTTTTCTTAAGGAATCTAATATACACATTTCTCAGATGTTAGCCACTGAAGGTAAACCAAGCCAGCTGAACGAGTCTTAAAAGTTCTCACATTAATGCTAAATGTGATAATTCTGTACATCAAAACAGAAGGGAAGCAGCAGCAGCCAGCTAGAGCAATTGGACAACTGCATTCCCTTGTAAGAGGACCAGCTTCTCACATTAAGAATCCATTTCTCAGATATGAAATACAGTTTAAAATTGAAGATAAAGTTGTCCAGCTCAGCAGCTTTTGCATTTTTGCTACGGAGGCCTTGAGAGCTAAGAAGTGAAAGCAGTAACCCTCAACCAAAGCCTCCTGCTGCCACTCTCACCTAACTTCTCGTGCTTGGGAGAGAAGGTAAACTTGTGCTTGGAGCCCGTCCTGTCCTGCTGCTGGAGTATCCCACCCTAACAACACAAAGCCACCTACAGAAAACAGCAGCAGCCTGCAGACTGTCTCCTAATGAGACAGCATCATACACCAACTGCTGCTGCAAGTGTGTTAGAGCCTACTGAGGAGAGACGATGCGTGACCTGATGGATCCACAGCACGGAGGAGTCAGGCTGGGGTCTTCTGCCCTTCAGATCCTACTTCCCTCTCACCTCAGAGTGGCTCTTGGCTCACCTCGTTGGGCTGTGGGCTGGAGGTGAGCTGTGCAACAAGGAGCCTGGATCACAAATCCCACACTCACTTCCCAAAGATGCAGTTTGCGTGCTGCCCTCGGGGCAATGGAAAGATCAGGCATCCAAACCGCCTCCTGAGCTGAGCACGGGGACAGGATGATCTGTGATAAAACAGTTATTTCAAAATAGGACAGATCAAACTTCTCGTGCTGAAGTAACCAAAGACATTAGAATATTTAAGCTGTGGCTTTAAGTGCCCCATTAATTTCACCCTGAAACGGTCTGCGCTGATGCTGTAATTTCACTGAAGTCTCAGCTGAGGAGTTCCTTGGGAGAAGAGGAGCAGAAAGCCCAAAAGCAGCGAGCAGGCACAAACAAAACACATCTCATCAAGTGCCACAGGCATTTCATTTACCAAGGCCATAAGAAGTTCACGTCACAGGGTATTTGCCAGGAGTTTCATGATTGCTGGCATACACAACAAGGGTGCGTCTCACCATGGAAGCAACAAGCTGCTTAACTGCATGACTCATCCTACAGCAACGTTCTGTGCCTTCTGATCAGCCTGCAGTGAGCAATGCTGATAAGATGCATACCCAGAGCAATTGCACTTGGGCAAAAAGCTATTGACACAAATAAAGCCTGTCCAAATGGTAAAACACACGAGCCACAGACACTGCAGTGTTACACTGCTGCAATAAGGCATTTTGTAGGTGGTTCTGGGACCTAATGGGTTTGTACAGCCCAACTCGGAAATGCAAATGTGGTTTTAGCCTTCATTGGTTTGTATCCCTTGAAGCAGAACCCTCCAGAGGAACAGCTTCCAGCCAATGTATTAGAAATTCCTTTTCTCTTGTCCAAATTCCCAACTACTTCTAATAGATACCTATTTCTTCCTTTGCTTCCAAGGTCCCTTTACACCAACGACACGCGCGTTACTCTCATTACCTAATAAATTAAAAGGATATTCAAACTAATCAGAAATGAGGCTCTGGTTGTATTCCCAGGCTGAACTGAACAGCTCAGAGACTCGCAGCAGGCAGCTGACAAGAGTGCTGCCTTCACGCTGCCAGCCCAGCTTACATAAAGCAAGCACCATTAGAGAAGAAGAGCAGCTCAGTGCACACCTACTGCTAAGGGGATGTGCAGGGCTCAGACACGAAAGCTTTGAGTCAGTTGAGCTCTAGAAACACGGGAGCATTTCTGAAGCCCATGACAGCCTTGCAAGGACAGCGAGGGCTCCCAGCACTGCTTTACATCAGCAGGGCCGAGTCACTCCAGGTGCTGGGAGGACGTGGTTTGTTGTGACTGCAGATGAAGCCCTGAGCTGCAGGCTGTGAGCAAGGAGCAGCAGCTACACAGAGCTGAGCTGCCCAAAGGCTATTTTCTGTCTCGGGAAATTTCCCAAGACACAGGAGTTGCAGCTATAGATCTCTCAGGATTTCATTTCAAGGAAGTGGAAATCCTCAGTCAGTGCCCTCTCACACCAAGACACTTCCAGCAGGTCCGTGTTTGAATGGCAGCCTTCATTCACGCAGCTCTTCAGTAAATGTTGCAGTGGCTCAGAACAACAGCAGATACCACACAGCAGCCCGACCTCTCAGCCTTCCTTGGCTGCTCTGACAGCACGGATCACAGCGGGCAGACAGGGACTTCTTACAGCATCTCACCCAATTTTTAAATGCCCTTTTTTCCCCGACACGTGAACTCAGTGCAGCTGCGGCTCAAGAGGAGATCAGTGCAGTGCACGTTTCACTCACTGCTTCCATTTCACTTCGTATTTTGAAAGCTGCAACTTTCGTACCTGAGGTGCCACAAACAGCATCACACCCCAAGGAATGAGAAAAGGCAAAACTGGTACCAAGACAAAACTTCCTTCAACCTAAGAATGGCCATCTTGGGGTCAATGCTGAAATAAAGTGAGCAGGCAACACAGGAGGGCTGACCTGCCCACCAAGAGCTGACTGCTGCCAATGCTTCTTTGGGCTGTACTTCACTGGTCATCATAACAACACTCCAAAGCTGACAACTCATAAAGCAATGCCCCAGGAAACAAAGCAACAAGGAGGGGGACACAGCAGCTGCCAGCTTTGCAAAGAAACCTTACAATAAACCAGTAAGAGGCACGAGAGAAAAAGGCATTTTATGTTCAGTACGTCCTCTATGTCAGTAAGTTTTCATCAGGAAAACTAAAAAACATCAGTTGGCGAAAAACAACGAGTAAGAGATGGGAGCATCTTTCAAGAAGGCACTGCTAGGCCTACTAAAGGTTTCATAGCAGAGCACTGCTCCCTTGGCCAGGCTGAAATCCCCCCCATAATCTTATACAGGCAGAAGCTATCAAGATCTTAACTAATTTAAATGGGACTTCCGTGTCAGAGGAAGGTTTATCAACGACTGAACTCCCAATTGCCACGTTGTTTAATAGTAATTGCAGCACCAGAGGTGGAGAAATGTTATATTTAGCCGAAGCATAAATAAGCAGGAAAATATTTCCTGTGTGCTCCAGCAGCAAAACACGACAGAGACCCTCAGACACATGTGCAGGGCTGTGCTTCCTGCAGGCTGCTCCCCAGGGATGGAGGAGGGGAAGTCAAACGGTTCATGTTTTCGTTTGCTTCAAACTTATTTCTTTTTTAAACTGTGCATTTTAGAACAATATACGCAGAACATCCTCTCTTTCTGGGTCAGTTTCTCCCTTCCAATACAGCATATTGTGTCCCTGAGGGTAGGGAAGACAGCGAGCAGTGAGAGCAGCAAGGGCCAGATTGCCTGCCCAGCTTCTTCCCTTCAGAGCAGATAAGCGTTAGGCTGAGGAATGCCAGCACTTAAAAGGAATCACAGCTTTTGTTCTGCACAACCGTGCATAAAAATAATTTAAAAGGACAAATTTTTATATGTTATATCCCAACACAGATAATTACCAGAAGTCTACAAAGAGCCTGAGAGCTGTTGGCATCAGCAGGATGGCACAGACGTGATGCTGGCCTGGTGGATGGGGAACCCAACAACCTGCAGGGCCTCAGTCAGCAGCACTCACAGCACTTGGAGGCATCCAGCTCCCAGCAGCTCCTCTCTGCTGCTCCACACTGCCCGCATGCAGCCTGCCCTGGGCATGGCAGCGTGGCTGCTGTGTCCATGCTTCACTATAGGGAGATATGAGAAACGGAGACAGCCCAGGTTTGTCAGAGAGCAGAACTTCACAGGAACAGAGAGCTCATTGCTTAGAGATACCAGCAGCTCAATTAACTTAAGTATTTGTTTACATGCCAGTTTAACAGCTGTCTTGAACAGCAATGCAGCCCAAGCAAAGTAGTTTATTCCCTTTTAAAATGCTAGTTTTTGTTTAAACAAAGACAACAGCTTCCCTTTTTTCCCCCGCTCCCATGGGACAGGTTTCTTCACCTCACTCCAGCAGAGCTCTGACTGCAAACCTGAGCAGCAGGTGGGCAAAGTGTTTTATCCCACTGCTTTTGCTGATGAGACCACTGTGCCCCTGCTGCATCCTGCTATCAAGGGCCCTTTCTTCACTTGGACACACGTCCTTCTTCTCCTAAAGGGACCAAACACCCACTGCACACACAGGAGAAAGACAAAGCTGAGTTTGCAGCACAAACGGAGGCCCAAGCAGCCCCTCTCCAACTCCTGGCACCTGCACTTTCCTGCAGTCCTGCCTTCCATCACCAGCCTGAAACGAAAGCTCATGAGATGCTCTATGGCCATGAGAACAGGATAAAGGCCTATAAATAAAAGCCATCCAATTTCAGAGCGATTCGGATCAGCTATTCCCCTGAATCCATAAAAGCCAATTATAACTGTTTATAGGGCATGCTTAATGCAAGAAATCAGTTTAAGGACATCAGTTTCACCCTTTCTCCTTGTCTGAGAATCTTACCTCTAAAGGGCGGAGGGGGGGGAAATCAAGCAAATTAAAAGAGAATAATTTCTGTCCTCAAAATTCGTAGCAACCTGGGTACTGAACCAGACACAGCCATACACTGTAAGCTTACTTTCTTTTTTCCTGTCCACAATTTGACCAGTAAAGTTCCAGCAGCTATCACACAATCTTCCTTCAGACACAGCAAGGGGTCAGGCAGCAAGACAGAGCCCTACACCTCTCACAGAAATCACTGAGCAAGATGAACTGCCTTTCAAAAAGGGAACTTTGAGATGCAGTTATCAGCCCACACAGAAGCTATCACCAACAGTTTACAACAGACAGGTTGAAATAATTTCACGTAATACTGAAAGATTCAAGGCCCCATCATGACAACCATCCATAAGAAAGGCAGGCTTGCAGGAGCACAGCCTTCAGGACGACTCAAAAGGCGACTGCCCTGTTCACCAGGCCTTGGCAGCTCAGAAGGACCATCTGAAACGATGCTGGAAGTTTCCATTACGAAGAAACGACTCAGCGATGGAGGGAGAGGACACAGAAGCTGAAGAACCAACAACTCCAGGACTAAAAGGGCAGCCAACCCCAGAGCGTGGTGAGGAAGCTGCCACAGGAAATGCAGCAGTTGAAAAGTATACTTGACAGCAGCTAAGGACAGAACGTGAGGAGCATCGTTTCCACTTCAAACTGCAAGAAAAGCCTGAGAAAGAACAAGAAATTACAAAAAGCAAAACCAGATCAGGAAAACAGTCCCACACCTGTGTTTGTAAGGGCACAAAAAGCAGCGGTACAGACTGCAGCTGAGCGCTGAGAGATGGAGGGAAGAGCACAGAGACACTGAGAGCTGCATTCTGTGGACGTGTCAGACCCTGAAGGGAGCAGTTTATGTACCTAAGAACCACACAGAGCTCAAGCATTGGTGTGGGCATCAAATAAAGAATACAAACGTTTTCTCATCACGTTGAGTGATCCCAATCTAAAGCACGCATGGTAACCAGGTTAGAAAAGAGCCTGGCTGCTCCAGGTGGGAAAACCTCACAGAATACAGCTAATTGCTCACCTGTATCAAAGATTTAACAAAGGAAGGGACTGCACATCCAAGTGCAAGTAAGGAGGATGCCAAGAGGGACCCGTTCCTGCAACGAGATCTCTTAAATGCCAGAAACTCGTGGGGAAAGCAGGGCTGGGAGGTAAGGAAGGCAGAAGAGGAAGTCATGCAGCGCATTAATATTGATGGCGAAGAAACACGGGTGGAAATCAAACGGCGTTGCTAAATAAACGGGGAGACACGGAGCGAGATAAAGACAAACCACAGCAGCCGACCGAGCGCTCCTGCCGCCCCCCGCCACGGGAACGACGGGGATTTCAAGCCCCGGCCGCACGGCGCTACACGGAAGCAAAAAGCAGCAGCCCACGGCAGCCAGCCGCGCGTTCCCACGGAGGGCGGTCGGTGCGGACACCCGCGTGCCGTCGGACGGGCTCGGCTCGGCGCGCCCTGCCCGCCCCCACCGCACACCGCGAGCGCGGAATCCAGCCGGCTGCGCCGCGGGCGGGGCAGGGAATCCCGCTCCCCGCAGCTCCCCGCGGCCCGCCGAGGTGCCGCCCCGCTCGGCCCCGCGCTTCGCACGGCGCTGCCCGGCGGGGCCGCGGGTCGAGGCGCGCGATCCGCCCGGCGCATGCGCAGTTCCGCGCGCCGGACCCCCAACGGCCGCCACAGAGCGCCGCGCTGCCCTCGGCGCAAGGCGGGCGGACTCACCGAGGCGCAGGGGCTGGAGGTGGCGCTGGGGGTAGGCGAGCGCTGCACCGTGACCAGAGCCATCGAGGAGCGGCGGCGGAGCCACCCGTCCGGCCGGCGGGGGCCTTTACTCCATGGCGGGCGGGGAGGAGGAGGGGGGGGGGGGGAGCGGAGGTGGCGCGGCGCCGGCCGCAGGGGGCAGCAGCTCCACGCGCGCCGACGGCCGCTCGCCGACTGAGGCGCGCTGGGGCCGGGCCGGCCGGGCACAATGAGGCGGCACGGCGCATGCGCGAGCTGTCAGCGCGGCGCCGCCTCTGCGGGCGGTTAACCCTTGCGGTGCCGGTGTGCGCGAGGCAACGTGTGCCGGCACCGCCTGGGGCGGAGTGCTCTTTGAGTACTGGAAACGGCCTGTAATTCTTCTTTATAATTCAGTGTCCAAGCAAAAAGCTCGACTGATAAGTACACGTGACATCTGAAGCATTAAAGGATGCCCAGAGCGCAATATCGCCGGGCGGTTTGGGGTCTGAGACAAAGGCGCGATGCTTTCAAGTCCGGGGGAGCCCACATCGCCCCTAAGCGCCCTGAGAACAGGCGGGAGCGAGCCGGGGTCGGCTGTGCTCCCAGTCACGGCAGCAGCACGAGAGGGGATGGCCTTAAGCTGCAGCGCGGGAGGTCAGGCTGGGCACCGCAGCGGTGATGGAGCGCCGCGGGCTGCCGGGGAGCTGCGGGATCTCCGTCCTTGGAGCGCTGAGGGGCCGTGGGGATGTGGCACTGAGGGCAGCGGGCATGGGGGGCTGGGGATCTGAGAGCTCCTTTCCAACGGCTCTGTGATTTGACGTGGGGTCTCAGCCTGATGCGCCCAACCCGCGAGTTGCCTTGTGTCTGATGGGAGCTCTGCGCCCGGCCAGCACGAGCCATTCTAACCACGGGACAACACAGGCTCTCCTTTACCCCGACCGTATATTAAATCCCATCCAATATTCTGAGCACTTGGTTCACAGCGTTTGCAGGTTGGAAGGGCCGTCAGGGCTCAGATACCCCCATATACATTCAAACAGCGTCAGGGGGTCCCGCCCCGCAGCCCCGCAGCCCCGCAGCCCCGCAGCCCCGCAGCCCCGCAGCCCCGCAGCCCCGCAGCCCCGCAGCCCCGCAGCCCCGCAGCCCCGCAGCCCCGCAGCCCCGCAGCCAGGCTCGGCCGGGCTGCCTGGCGCCCCCTGGCGGCTGGGCGGTGCTGCGGCGGAGAGGTGGGCTGCCGGGAGAAATTCCAGCTTTAGTTTCAACAGCGCTTCTTTCGCACCAATAGTTGCTACTTCTCCCTGGAATTGTCTCCCTAAAGTGTGCTTCTAGGACGGTATTAATATAATACAGTCATATAATTTTTATTTCGTTGTTACCCAGTTCAAGAAAGAGCAGAAGTGAAACGTGGCATGGATCAGCAATGTAACAGAGCATATGGGATCCCTTTTGTTCTCAGTAACTCTAAAGATCATTTAGATTTGCTGCTATATATGCTTACTCACATATGATGTTTGTTATCCGCGTTATTTTTTCTCCCTGGTTTGTTCCCTGTGAAACAGAAGAAGTCTCATCATCCTATGGGAAAACACTTCTTCCTTTCAGCTAAAAATGACCCTGCAGGGCCCTTTGCAGGTGGCACTGGGAGGTGAGAAGCACAGACAGCAGTGCTTGGTGGCTGGTTCTGTGCAGGAAGCTGAGCAGAAGATTCCTTGCCATGCATGTGCCAGGCCACGCTGCTGCAAAGCCTTTGCTGTCCTTTTCAGCAGGGGCAGGACCCACAGCTGAGGGTGGGGAAGGTTTTCTGCTCTATCATATGACAGTATAGCTCTGCTTCAAGGCGTGCATCTTCTGTTCTGTGCAGGTTTGGCTTAGTGCAGGGACTGCTGTTTCATTCCTCATTTTGAGAAATATTCAGGTGAGGATTACTATCAAGAAATAATTATTTAAACCAGCTTCCAAAATAGACTTTTGTGTAACATTCACATACTGGGGGGGTTGGATTCGATGATCTCTAGAGGTCCCTTCCAACCCATACAATTCTGTGCTGTGGTCATACAGCTCTTGCAGGTATTTGAACAGTGAACAGTTTGAAAATGCATCCACCACAAGTAAATAATGGAGCTACCATGTACAGTTAGCTAAAGGTCAAACATATCAGTTATTAGCTGCAGTAATCACAGTTTGCAATGCTTCTTTGAGCCATTAGAAAGGTGTAATTTGCATGTGCTTTTCAGCAGCAGCATTTCGATGTGAAGGAGGCTGCTCCAAGCAGATGGATTCTGACTGAACAGAGGGCACAGCAGGGCTGTACAGGCAGGAGGTTGGGAGCTGTGGCCATGTTGTGCCCTGTGCTGAAAGCATGGTGCTCAGTGCCTGGGCTCACAGCCCCGTGCATCCTCTGAGAGATGTGGGGCTGCAGGTGGGCTGGGTTTCTGGAATCGCCTGCTTTCTTCCACGAGCATGCTGTGACTTTCTTCCATGCGAGCATTTCCCTGCCCAACGTGACTTATTGTTACTGAGTGATGGGGCTTTCATTGCTCAATCTTGGCATCAGCTGCACGAGGCAACAGAATGCTTCCAAAATGTGTATCTTAAACAGAAAAACAAAACAAAAAACAAAAAAAAGAAGCGGCAATTCCAGCGAAACATCTGTGATGACATATTCAGCCCATTATTTTGTCAACAGTGCAAGTATTTGATGGCATAATAAAAGGATACACTTTGCTTAGCGAAAACATCGTCAGATAGCAGCCAAGTTAAACAGGGGGCAATTAAAAGTTTGCTTAACCCACGGGATCCCACTTCCAGAAACACACGGAGCCATTGGGATCCCACCTTCCATTTGTATTTGCAAGCTCTTGTTTGGGGGTAAAAAAAGCTTGAAGAAAAGAGAGTATTTTTTTTAATTGATGTTTCATAGAAAAAAAAATAAGTAGATATGTAAGTTGATTATAATAGCAACAAACTGTGAACTGCAAAGGGAAGTTCATCATGCTGTTCTTTGTCTCTCTCAGATTCTCACATCTGTTTTCCTTGCAAGGGACTTTTGACAGCGCTGGATTAACCTTGAATGTGAAGGTAAACCTGTCACCGGGCACCTGTGGATTCTCCTTCTGACTGTTTGTGCTCACAGTGCTGTCTGTTGCTATTCAGAGCCCTGTTTTGTTTTCAGCTGTGTGACACAAGGCGCTAAGTTCAGCACAGGAGCGTAAGTTGGGCTGCCAAAGCCAAAAGACAGCCTGCAGCAATTCCGAGTGGTGGGTGAGACATAGCAACCCTTGGGATCATTGCTTAGCAACTGCAAACACACCGAGGAGTAAACCTCACTGCCCGGATCTGCAGCAGCCCTGAGAAGTCCCTGTTTCACCTTGAGATCTCTCATGCTTGAGAACTGATGGGCATCTGTTTAATTCCTGTTCGTTTGCAAAGCCACTCTGAAAGCAGGAAGAATAAAGTCTGTTTTGATACCTGCTCTAAAGGTAAGGAAAACAGTTCTTTAGAGCTTCAGAAAAGAAAAGAGAAAAAGAAAGCCTTTGTTTCATGATCAGATATGAAAAGGGTAAAAGGGTGTTGGGCTCCTTGTGATGGGTGAGATAGGCGTGGAGCACTTTAGCAAAAGGCAAAGCTATTTCTGAGCATCAGAGATTGGACTCTGATTTTGAAAGGGCTTCTGTGACCCAAACATCTCCAAAATATTTACCTGAACAAACTTTCCTGGCCCTATCCCTCCACTCAGAATGCCCTAGCAGAGGAACAGCAGAACCATAAACGCCTGATTTCTGAGCAGGTTTGGGTTTTGTACAGAAGATGGAGAGGTTTTGTACCTGCAGGGTTTGCAGCAGGAACACTTCTCTCCCAGCCGAGGAGCTGGGAAGTGGCATCCTACTAAATAATGAAACGCTTATCTTGCCTTCAGCTTGAACAAAGGCTTGCAGGAAACTTTATATCACATTTCAAATGTCCTATGTGTTCCTAAACCTGGTCTACGTGCACTGTTCTTACATTATTTGGACTGTCAAGCCTCCACTTAGAAACATCATAGCACTTGAGAGCTCTGTGTCTGATGGGCCAAATTCTCAATGTAGATGTAACTGATGTAAATCAGCGTTGAAGTTTATCAGCTGATAGCTCCTTCCACAAGCAGGAGCTTATCTCTGTAATCACTGAGCAGCTCCAAGTTTTAGGGATTGATCCTGGCACCCTTTTGTCATTTATTTTAAATTGCATGCTGTGTGTGTGCTCTTCCATACCTTCACAGCTCGATTCATCTGCTCTGCACTACAGCCATCAGCGCAGCCCCGTGTGCCCTGTTCCCCTCTTGGGGTTATGCCAGTGCTGTGGGACTGAGATAGAACAGCTGCACTCCGGTTCTTCTGTTGTTCAGAGACACAGAGGCACTTCATAAACATTTACAAACCCACAAAATCATCCTAACAAATAGTTGAGAGCAATGTAGGGAATACATTTGTCATCACTGAGAACCAGGCACCCCCTACAGCAGAGTGCATTTGCTATTTTAACACTGTGCAGAATCTGAGGAGCAGTTTCGTAAACGATGTCAAAAAATAACTGCAAGAACAGTTTATTTTGGCACAACAAAACCAGTGGATTTGGGATGTGAGCAGAACGTTTGGTTAACACCCTGCTTTGAAGCAGGAGGAGTCTGGTTTCACAGCTCATTGAGAGAAACCCACCTAAGCAAGGAATGATTTGGCAGGGTTGACAGCTTTCCTTTGCTACCCTTATAAATCTGCACTCCCTCTGCACTTTGGTGGCAAAAACAGCCTCCGTCCTCCCAGCACTGCGTGGGTCAGGCAGGCAGCACAACCATAAATCCATCCCACCCCCCAGCAGGTAATCAGCATTACAAACAGATTACCAGGAGATGCCACCGAGCCCATCTAGAAACAGACTTAGAAATGTAATGCTGTAAAGCATCCTACCTACCCAGCAATATTTGGCTTCAGATGGTGGTTATGAGCCAGGAGGTCATCCTATTAGCAATTATGCTTGGGTGCCAGGAGGGCTGTAGATCACATTTATGTGTTTCCTGGAAGGTTGAACTGTCTTCAGAAAACAGCTACAAATGCTTAAATACGTATAGCAAAACTGAGCAAATGCAGTGGTATTTTTATGGGTACTGAAAGGCCCCTGTGAAAAAGGAATATTGTGGCAGCAAGTTCAGAGCAGGGTTTCATCTTTAATTTGGAAGGGCGTCAGTTTGGCTGTCTGTTAGTGTCAGTTTGGCTGTCTGTTAGTGTCACCCTGCCCTTGCTGTTGCTGAACACTGAGGTGGGTTGTTGTTTTCTTGTTCTGTTGGTGATTTTTCATGCTGTAAATCATGTGGGTAGGCCCCATTGTGCTCCATTTGTGTGAGCCCCGTTGCAGATGCAGCCCGTTACGTATGGAGACACACAGCAGTCGTTTCCAAACGGCGCCCTGTGAGCAGCTCAGTTCCTTCCTGGTATTTCACAGCGTTAATGATTTGAGAAGAAAGTGATGGAGTTTGGGAAACTGTGACAAAAATTGTCTGCAACTCTATAGATCTGCCTTTTACAAAACAGCCAGAAGTGAAGTGCTTGTGAGGAGCCTCGCTGCAGAGCTGCACTCTGGGCTCCCTTTCCCAAAGCATCCAGAAGAAAAACGGCTGCAGAAGTTGCCATTAAGTAGGAATCCACTGGTTAGGATGGGGAGAGACTTCTGAGCCATGTCCAGCCCTTGGTTTCTGACTCCCCAAGTGAACTGGAATTAATCTCTTCCCTCTTGTGTCTCAGTTTCTTCTCCTATAGAAGATGAACAGTTATGTAGCCGCTCTGTCTCCAAGGGCTGTTGTGATACATAATTAATCTTTATAAATCATTCACTAATCTTTGAAGTAAAGGGCTTGTATTTAAGAGTACAAAGCAGCATAAGAGAACAGAAAAGGCCATAGGAACAGAGTGTTGATTAATAAAGCTATAGGTTTTCTGACTGTGCCATCTGCTAGGACACCGCAGCATCTTTTGGCATCATAAAACATATTTCTTTTGTTCCGTGTCTCAGTTGTTGGTGTATGGCTGCACAGCCAGAAGAAGTGGCCCAAGCTGGAGCTCTGAAGCATCCCAAAGCTGGAGATAAATGTCTGACTGCCTCAGAAATGGAGAGAAACCAGAGGGGTGCTGAGCTGCCATGTCTCAGCGATCGCGCTCCGTGGAAAGAGTGCTTTTATGAAAAGGTGCAGCAGAGGTCCCTGAGTCTGCAGGAGGCGAAGGTGAAGATGGTTTGTGCACAAAAGGCAAAAGAAGAAAAGGCAAAAAAGCGAGAGCCCAGTGATGGGCTGTGCCAGGAGTGGTTCGGTAAGGAGAAGGAGTCTCTGGATGCTCGCACCTATTTGGCTGACAAACTCCTACCAACGTTAATCCCAGGAGTGGAAAAACTGTTAATGGAAGTAGAAAGGAAGGACGTGCTCACATCAGCCACGGAGCATGCCACATTTGACCCCATTACTTTTCTCGGAGAATATCTGATGAGACATAACCCTCAGTATGACACCTGTACCAAACCAGGCCCCTACCTGCGGGGTCTGAATGCGGTCACAGAGGAGCTAAAAAGAGGGATCCCAGATACGGCATCGCAGAGGTGAGAGACCTGAACGTGTGAGAGGTCACAGGATCACAGCTGTGTGCTGGTCACAAAAGGTGTGGTATGGCAGAATGAGCCATGTTGAGATGGCAATCCTCTCCCTGCTATAAACATGAGGAGCAGAACAAACAGAACATGTCACACAGAACAGAACAGCAGTCATTCCTGTCTAGGGCCATATTCTGCCCTTTGCAAGCATATAATTCCCCTTTAGACTCTATCTTAATTACATACGTGGAGTGTAAACTACTTCCAAGCCAGCCTAGGTTAGTGACAGCAGTTTGTAGGTACAGTGTCAGTATCAAAGGTCTACGGACTCTTTCACACCATTTTTTTCCAAACTTCTCCCAAACTCAGTTAACATGACTGCATTAGGTGGATGATAATGCTTTCATTTTAATCGCTCTTTTTATATCAAAACATAGAAGTGAACACTGTGTTTGTAGATGACCCATTGGTGACTGAGAATGATGTCAAAATTACTCATTCACTCCCAGATCACCTATAGCTGTGTTTGTGTGTAATGACTCCTGTGTGAATGGCTCTCTTCTATTTGCATGAATAGTACATAGAGCTTGAAAATTGGTTTCGGGGTTTTGGTGTCAGGAATTAGGGAAGTAAAACGTTGACATGCCTTATGCACAGTCTCCACATGAAGATAATTAAAGCTGCCAGTATTGTAATGAACAAAATAATATGTTAAATATCTCTCTCTACGTCTCTGAGTTTCTGTCTCCCTACATTTCTAGTCCACATCAGTTATAGCTCATAGGAACGCGCCCCATGAGAATGCAACTACAGCAGTGTGATGAGTGCCATGCACTCTCCTACCTCCTTGTTGCCTACAGAAAAATACAACTGATTTATTGTGGTACACGTAACAATTTTTTTTTCTTTTTTTCTTTTATTTCTGGAGATTCAGATTGAAAAGTATTGGCTACCCATGCCGTGTCTTGACCTTATCTTGTTACGTTGTGTGTACGTCTGGAGACAGATTCTCTGTAGCTGTGGGAGGTTCAGAACTGAGGAAGCATCGTTCAAGGGCTGCAATCCCTGCCAAGGGGGTTTATGTAGCCATAGCTGTCGCAGGCTTTGCATATCAGCTGGTTGTATATCATGGGATTTGCATTCTCGGTAGCTCAGGATTTACATATTTGTGATGGCTGTATTGAGGAATTTGCATAGGATTCTCAAACCACAGCAGTGCAGAGGATTGCATGTAGCGCTGAGACTCCTGACGTGAGTCATTGGCTTTCGAAGCAGGAAGAAAATGTTAGCAGAGAAATGCCAGTTTGGGCTCAAAATCTCTCACATAAGCACTAGAAAGATGAAGAGTGAAATTCTGGCTGCAGAGAAGCTCCTGAAGCCTTGGCACTACCTTCAAACAGGCAGATTTCAGTGCAGATTCCGTTCTGAAGCTTACCAGTCCTTCCTCGGGCTTCTTGACTACAGCCTGACTGGGAGTCAAAGAACGAGGGAGAACAGATGGGAGAAAATCCTTATCTAAATGGACAGATACCTTAAAGCAGACTGTATTTTGTTCGGGGATGGGAGTCCTTCAGTCTGAGTCAGCCGTCCTCGTGTGGGAGTCGGGCGGCTGTCTCCATGAAGGAACATGTTTCATTCTGCAGTGAGAACACCCTCACCACCACCATCTCCTATTTGCTGGAAATGCCTGACACCGAGCTGAGCTCTCTTTAAAATTACAGGATTTATGAACTCACTCTTGAAATTGCATCAGCTGAGAGAGTTGTAGCCTAAATCTCAAGTGATGCTTTGGACATAAATGTGCTTTACTAAAAGGACAAGAATTTCACTAACGTATTTCCTTTCATTTTATTCTTCAGGAGTGGTTTAATCTCTCTTCTTTAAGCTGGTGTATGACAGTATTGTCTGAATCATATTCCTATGTCCTACAGGCTGGCCAGGATGAAGTCTGAGGTAAAAACCAAACGTAAGGAAAGAGAGCAGGCAGACAGAATGAAGCGCCAGCAGAAAGAGATGAGAAAAGCAGCGCTGGCAACTCAGTTCAAAGAATGGACAGCGGATGTCAGTGGCAGAATACCAGTTGCACTGGTAACCAGGCTTGATATTTGGTAACACACTGCTGTGGTCGCTCCAGGTGGGAGGAAGGGCGAGCTGGTGGTGGTGCAGTCTGCCCTGCAGAAGGCACTTTGTGGTGGAGGGTTGGTGGTGGCCCTGACGTCCCTTGGGTCAGGGTGCAGGTTGGTGTCTGACACCTCACCAAAGCCCGGGAGAACGCAGAAAGGTTGCAGTGCATTCCCTGCAGATGTGGCCAGATGCACCTGCAGGTACAGGGCAGCCAGCCTTGCTCTCCTCTGGGCCCAATTACATCTTCTTTCTAGCCCTATGACTCGTACAGATCGACACCAGAGCTCATCAGAGATGAGATTTGAACTCATCTTAACGATCTCTTGGAACAAGCATCCTTCTTCCAAGTCACACGAGCCCTCTAGGAAATCGCCCTATGTTTACATGCACAGCAATGTAAACAAAGTCTACATTCAGCAGGGCCTTCCTGTTTGAAGTAAGAAGCATGGCTGCCCCACAGCTGTCCCACATGGCTGATTACTCAGCATGCTTTACTTCAGCATTTGCCAGCCACTGTCTGTGTGAAGCAGCCCTCTGAGTGTTACCTTCATTTCTAGATTCAGAGTGCAATGAAGATTTTTCTGGATGTCTGTGCTTCTACTCCCATAGATGCAAGAAAAGGTAAATTTTTGATGTGTCTCCTTTAGTTTTATATTAAAGACTGACAGAGTTGTTTAGGGGAAAACGATGAAACTTGCTTCACATCGCACATCTTGTCTAGCTGTTATCTTTCCCAATCCCAACACAGGGGCCTCTGTATCAGCACAGAAAGGTTTTCCATAATTCCCATCCCATTTATAGCTCACACTTGACCTCTCTGAATAATGATCATTGGATAGATAGAGCCAGGAACACCGAAGTGGCAACATTCAGCCTGCTGCCAGCCCTTTGCATAGATAGCCCATAATGATCATCAGTGATAACAAATCTGCCTTTGATAGAAGCAGGGCATTTCCAGAGGGTATTTCTGCTTGCTGCTGAAGTAACCTCTGTCTCAAGCTCGCCCTGCTCAGCCCTTTCTAATTAATGAACTGCTCCTCTGAGCAATCATCCTATATGGGCAGTGCATGGTGTGAATGCCAAACAGCCTTAATGCTTCTGGTGCAGAGTTCTCCAGTGCAAACAAACAGATCCTGGGCTGAGGAGGAGGTTTCTGTCTGGGTGCTGACCCTGCAGACACAAGAGGTGCTTCATGTTATATTCACTGATACGATGCTTCATTTCTTTGTATTTAATTTAATTGCACTCCCAGTATGTATATTAACGGAACACTAAACTTTGTTTTATAGTTCAATAAGGATGTGGTACAATTTAGGAGTGTCTTAAGCAACAAAAGGTAAATGCATTCCATGGCAAATGCTCTCATCACCCCTGATGTATTGTGGGATAAAGAACAGGAAAATGATCCCAACAGAAATAGCGTGTTGGTCTCAAAGGCCTCAGTGAGAAATGTGTGCAGATGTTTGATATCTTCTCAGTTCCTTCAGCAGCCCACCAGCAGATAGTTTTGAATATCATCACTGGTAAAATGTTTCCTACAGAGCTATTTGGGAAAATCACTGTGATTTTCACACTCCACTCTTGTGAAGCAGAACTGATGTCCCCAAAATGTTCGGGCATTTTCATCTGTTAAATCAAAACTAATTTCTTTCCTCACATAATTGGTGGTAACTGCTGTTAAAATGGTTGAAATTGCACCAACATCTGTCAAGAATAAATACAAACATGCTGTTCTGAATAGGGAAGTGCAGATTCCCAGCAAGAGAAATATTCTCAGTAAGAACCAGATTTAGATAGCCTCTCTACAGCCAGATCCTTCACATCCTTGTCACTTCCAGCTGCAGTGCAGGATAGCCTCAAATGCGTGCAGTCCAACATGAGAAGTTAATGTAGCACACTGCATGCGAAGATGTGTACAATGCAAAGCACAAACCTGAACCAACATACCTTTGTTTTTTGCTTGCAGCCTGTAAGAGGAAGCTGGAAATCGCAGACACATGGGGGGAAAACGTAAACGCTGATGAATTCATAGAGGTAAGAAATGGAAAGAAGGATTTCTGATCAGAAGGTGATGTTCACCACAAGGCAGTACTGTTTCCCTATGGACAGTTGAGTGAGTGAAGAGCTTTGGTTTTCTGTAGCACCCCTGGTAACTGACTAGGGTCTAACAAATTAGGACAAAGTGCAGAGTTTTGCACTTGGGCCGGAGGAATCCCAGGCATCCCTACAGACTGGAAGGAGCGGTCCTTAAGAGCAGCCCTGTGGAGAAGGACCTGGGGGTCCTGATGGATGAAAAACTGAACATGAGCCAGCAGTGTGCCCTTGTGGCTCGGAAGGCAAACGGTATCCTGGGCTTCATCAGCAGAGGGGTGGCCAACAGGGGCAGGGAGGTGATTGTTCCCCTCTACTCTGCTCTTGTGAGGCCCCATCTGGAGTACTGCGTCCAAGTGTGGAGCCCCCAGTACAAAAAAGACAGGGAGCTGTTGGAGAGGGTCCAGAGGAGGGCCACGAAGATGATCAGGGGGCTGGAGCACCTCCCCTATGAGGACAGGTTGAGGGAGCTGGGCTTGTTCAGCATGGAGAAAAGAAGGCTGCGGGGTGAATCATTGCAGCATTTCAGTACCTAAAGGGAGCCTACAGAGGGGAGGGGAATCAACTCTTTGAAAGAGTAGATAACTGCAGGACAAGGGGAAATGGTTTTAAGTTGAGGGAGGGGAGATTTAGGTTGGACGTCAGGGGGAAATTCTTTACAGAGAGAGCGGTGAGGTGCTGGAACAGCTGCCCAGAGAGGTTGTGGATGCCCCGTCCCTGGAGGTGTTCAAGGCCAGGTTGGATGGGGCCCTGGGCAGCCTGGTCTGGTATTAAAGGTGGAAGTTGGTGGCCCTGCATGTGGCAGGGGGTTGGAGATTCATGGTCCTTGAGGTCCCTTCCAACCCTGGCCATTCTGTGATTCTGTGATCCTCTGCTGTCACAACGCTTTCATCCATGCCAGCATCAGAGGCACCATTTGCTTTCCTCAGCCCTGCAGCTTGTGCCGCTGCTGGGCAGTTATCCTAATAGCAGTGGTTTTCAGAACACCCCTCTCAACCCCTTCTCAGAGCTCGCAGTCCCACCGCCCCCTGCACACTGCAAGGACGCGCACTGTGATCCCCTCCTGAAGTCACATTTTGCAATGGCTGCACGAGGGAGTTGTGGTGTGCCCATATAACCAATTAGCCTGAGGTAATTAATACAGTCCCCAGTGTATAATTATTTCTGATGAAACTCTGCAAGCCATAGGAAACCCTCATGAGTGATGAGAAGCTCTATGTTTTCAGCCCTGAACTGGCCTGAACCCTAACCAGGCTGTAACAAATGGCTGAGGGCTGTGTGAAGGATAACCAGGTTGAAAAACAGGCAGTTGTAAAATCAAAAGCTGTCACTAAGAAACATCAGCAGCGTGTTTGTAACTTTCCAAAGCCACTGAAAGTGTCACCTCATTACTCCACTCTTCATCGGCCTGAAAACAACCAAATCAGTTCCAGCTAAATTATTGCAAAGCTTTCCAGGCCAGGGCTTCACCCACCATTTCTCCCTGTGACAGAACTGCATTTCACAGCTGGGTTATTAAACCTGGGAGAAGAAGTTTGGGATGGAAATGATGACAGCCTGCAGTACAGCAGTGCTGGTGGGTGCTGTTATGGTAATTAAAACCAGGGCACAAAGCTGTGCAGATGAGTCTCCAGCAGCCATGTGTGGTTTTCTGTGCTTTCTTTGCTCTCAGGAGATTCACACATTCAGCATTTTGCACAGATACATTTTTATGATAGCTTGTTGATGGCTTTTTTAAGCGTGAAGTGAGATATTTTTAAATGTAACCTCGGAATAACTGCATTTAATTAAGGGATCTATTGTGGATAATGGCAGTCCAGAGAATTGCTTTCTGTTATGGAAGCGCAGCATCAATGCATAACCTCGATGGAACGGGTATAGCACTGAATGAACTAACGTCAGAAAAATGCTTTCAAGTAATTTTTGTCTGCCCATTCTTTTAACTCACTGAAAGATAGGAGACCAGAGAGGAGCCGTACAATAGGCACAGGCTGCCAGGCTGTACCAGGTCTTGTCCTCCTTCTTCCCATCTGGTCTTGATGGAACCAAGTGATGGGTTTTCATGGCTTCGCTCAGGAAGCACAGCACAGCCACAGGTCTTGTCTTCAGCCCAGTTCTGTCCCCAGTCCTCAGCCTCTATCTGCCTTTGCATCACCCAGGCTGAGGGCTGCTCCCTCCCCACGCCGCTCTTTGGCTTTTCATGTGCGGAAGGCATTGCTTTTTAATGGGACTTAACATGAATTGATCTTTTTACTTTTTCTTCCTTGAATTCAGTGCAGCTTTCGGTCACTTACAGGCTGTTAGAAACTCTGGGCAGACCTCACGCACTTGATTTACTTATCTGTAAATGTGAAGTTCAGCATGCAGAACTTCCAGCACTCTGACACCAAGGGAAATGCTCACATAGCTTTATGGGGTCCAAATCAGGCTTTACGGGTGAGATTATTCTTCATGAGTGCACATAGCTTGCTCGGTTCCCATTGGGATCAGTAGGAACAAAAAGCAAAACATCACTGTTACTGATGATAATGCATTTACAGTGCAGTCTCACACTGGATAGCAGTAAGGAGGCGTGAGCTTTCTTCTGAGGAGTGCCAGAATCTCTTGGTTAATAATGAACAAATGTGCATTAATCGCATATACAATATTTCACCTCTACACACATCAGCTGAGGAAAGCTTGCAGCTCCACAACAGTTCCTCCTGCCCCCACAGCCCAACAAACACTTCTAAGAAACGTTCTGAGGAGCTGTCAGACAGCAGTATTAATACACAGGG
Organism: Chrysolophus pictus; assembly: GCA_037305975.1. Taxonomy (NCBI): domain Eukaryota; kingdom Metazoa; phylum Chordata; class Aves; order Galliformes; family Phasianidae; genus Chrysolophus; species Chrysolophus pictus. Next base: position 6,377,851 of record CM074594.1, read on the forward strand.
CTCTGTGTGTGTCACCAGGCTGACATACCAAACAACACCCTGCTTTCCAACTGCCTCCCCATAGGATCACTGGCACAGGGCTCCGGGCTGCAGCTCTGTCAATGCACACAGCCCCAGCTCCATCACCTCCAGCCCACCGTGCCCTTCTTTTTGTGCTGAGATGCAGGAAGAGCTCACACTGCATCAGGAGCCATTCTCTGCCCCAGCTGCCCTTCAGGCTGTGCTCTGCTGCTCTTCTGCTCTTTCTCTGCTCCCATCTATTTGGATGTTATGCAGTACAGACACGAATAATGCTACAAATATTAATATTTCAGGTTGGTGATGCCTGTGTGGTGTTTCAGCAAGCTCAGGGTGCTCTGGCACTTATGTCAAGTATCCGTGGTCTAAAAACAGGATAAGGGAAACACTGTGTGTTCTGCACATTCTTCTCTTTCCCTTCCCCACCACTGCAGCCCAGCAACCTGCTGTAGTAATTCAGCTCAGGGTTTGGGGCTGTGGTTTGCTCTGATGGCTGTCATTATTTATGTCACACACACCACATTTTTAGAACCATACTGTTTTTGCTCATAAAAACCACATGGCTATAAATCCAAAGTGTTAAAATGTCTCCAAGGCTGGAGCTCAAAATAAATCTCCAGTCGGCAGTACTCCCTGTGTCAGAGGGCTGGGATGGCAGCAGGCTCATATGCAAGAAATTCTTTCCTTTTCTTATTGTATCCAGAGCTCCCCTCTAAATGCTGCAATGATGGGCAGTGGTCATTTGTGGCATTAGAGACCTCAGTGAATGTCAGATCTGCAAAAACAAAATCAGCGTGCCTTGTTGGGAGTGAAGTCAGGAGCACTAAGTGTTGCAGAAAGCTCAGAGGTTGTGCCTCCTGCCTCCTGAGGTGTCCCATCTGAGGCAGTGATGCTCCACAGGAGGGATTCTGATGTGGTTGCTAATCCCTGGGCCAGGAAAGGAGCTGCTCGACATGCCTCACACAGCAGCACATTGGGCTTGTTGGGAGAACAGTGCTGCTTCTGCAAGGAAGAACAAAGCGAGCGCTGCAGTGCCCGTGCACTGAGTTTGCATCACGTTGGCAGGCTGATCTACAAACAAAGTCCTGTACTTTTCATTACAAGTGATAGATTCTGAAGAGTTGAACTAATGGTGAAAATGCTTGGGGGATGCCAGTGACTTACATTACTGCTTTCTTTCCATAGTATGTCCATTCCTACACGGAGAACTTTCCAAATGATGCATTCCAAGAGGTCCTGAAGCATCTCAGTCAGTGTGCTGCTGACTTCCAAGAATCCATCAGGCGTGATACGTGCAAGCAGATGTTTATTGATCTCTTCCTACATTGTGATCGTGGACAGGTAAGCAAAGCATCTCCCAACCTGATTTCACTGCTTCCACTTTGGTATTTCTCTGGGTCACTGCCTTTTTGTGGTTCGTTCCTCCAAAAACTTTGGCTACTGCACAACAAACAGTCGCCACTGTTCTGCAGTTCTCTCCTCTACATTTGTGGCATATTCCATTCAGCACTCCTCTAATAATCCTTGCAGCTCTCCTACCCAGAACGGATGAATGTGCTCCACAGTGTCATGCTGATAATGCCATCAGCTCCGAGAGAACAGAATCACAGAGCACATTTCGACACCAATGCTGTGTTTTAGAGAACGGCAGCAAGCTGCTATTTCAGGATGAGGAAAGAAATGTGTCCATTACTCAGTCAGAAGACATTTCATTTCCCTATTGCTCTATCAATAGCAGAGCTGTGATGGATTCTCCTGGGCAGAGCAATGCATAAAACTGAGTCCCATCACCGACATGCATTCTGAAAGGTTCCCTTCTTCCCCTTCCATGTTTTAGTGTGACTTTCTTCCTGTTACTTCTGTGGCAGTAATCACCACGTCCACCCACAGAGGAGACGAACGATGCAAACTGGCCCACAGACATGCACACATACAGTGTGACCCATCATCTGTAGCACCACTCTGCAAAGCACAGCAGAGCAGTTGTTTCAGCTCCTGATTTCCATTCATTCGGCAGCAGGCAGTTATTCCAGTCTGCATGGCGAGCGTGGCTGGCCATCAGAGAGCTGCAATTAGGGCTGAGAAAGCACTGCTTAAATTACACTCAGATTAGAAGGTACCCACATGCTCATGATGATGATTTCAGATGCACGCATCCACAAGGATGGCAGCTCAGTGTGAACTGCCTGAGCTGTGCAGCGAGGCAGGACCTTCCCAAGGCAGTACCAAAACATGGATGAGTCACCATTTTAATGCCCCAAAGTACAACAAAGTCTGCCTTCTCGTTACCTTTGCAAGTGCCCATCCCCACCTTGCTCACCAACAAGATTATGGTGGGGCTGAGGATACACACCTCGTGTTTCCAGAAAAGCAGTCAGGCAGTCAGACACCGACCTGTCGCTCATTAAATGGCAAGTCTGCTTTTGTCTGCATCAATAAAGGAATTACACATGGATCAGGGGGAGCTGAGCTGAAAACAACCACAGATCATCACCTGCCAGCATCGAGGTGACGAGGAAAGGAGGTCAGCACGCTCCCCCTTCCCCACAGTTGGCACTGAAAGCAAAGCCAAGCTTTGGGCAGTTGTACAAACACAGATGGCCCACTGTTATTTATGGTGGGCTCTGTACCTGTCCTGCTGATAAGCAAGTCTGTGCAAGGGGTTGGGATGCAGCAATTGTTCATTGGGCTCTTTTTAATAAGACTTTATTCACTGATTTACATCTTCTGTTAAATGAAGCTCTGCATTGGTGCTGCCATCTTCAAGGCAGCCACCAGATGATTGTAATAAGTGACAGCTGAAGAAATGTGAAGAGCAAATTAAGTGTGTACAATGGAAACACTGAATGTAGAATCCAAATATTACAGAGTCGTCTGGTAACATCCACATATTTTTGTGTTTGTATGTAGAATCATAGGATCACAGAGTCATTCAGGTTGGAAAAGATCTCTCAGATCCCTATGTCCATCCCCACCATGCCCACTGATCACAGCTCTCACTGCCACATCCCCACATCCCCCCTCCCTGTAGCTGTGCCACTGCAGCACCACTCTTTGGAGAAGAAATTACCCCTAATATCCAACCTGAACCTCCCCTGGTACAACGTGAGGCCATTCCCTATTAAATAGATGTGTACCTACTAAATAGATGCAAAATTCAATATGAAACATTCAATTGCAAGACAGAATTACAAGTCGGTGAGTCCTGCCCTTTCTCCTCTTAGAGCAAAATGTGAAAAGGAAATCAATACTTTGAAAGCAAAGCTACCTGCCACAAATAAATGGAAGCAAATCTGTTATCTAATTAACTACTGTAGCTCACAAGATTACAAAGGTGGCAGGACGGAAATAATGACAACAGGAATTAATTGTAGCATGGAAGTCTTGCAATCATTTGCTTTACTTTTTAAACTCACAGTTTCCTGACTGCAAGTGGCCCATTTCTTTGCCTTTTCTTGGTCTGATTGTCTGTACACACTCATTTTGAGTTGTAAGAGTTTAATTAACTCTATGTTTTCCTCTGCACTCACCTCTCCCACCCCTGTGCTCAACTCTGCATGAATATCTGCAGGAAATTTGGGTGGTTGTCAGATCTGGGGGCTCGTGATCTTCCCAGGCAGTTGGACAGATGATGCTCCAAAGGAAGCAGTGGGGCACAAAACCAAACCTCAGTGCCATGCAGCACAATGGCAGTCCTTCCATGGTGCTCTCAGGCAATCCATACCTATCCTGAAAGCATCAGCTGTCATAGGATGTGCTTGCACAGCACTGTGTAACAAGTTCCAGATGAGCCCAAAGAAGGAATTTTTGTCCTTGTAAAATGAACTGACTTCTTTGAAACACGTTCCCATGTTCTGCTAATGGATAATGTTCTGTCATACAGAGTTCTTAGCTAATGTGTGATGCCTTTTAATGCTCCAAATGTCCTCATGAGAACCAGAGAAAGAAAGCAGAACAGTAACTGTCACCTCTCTGTCTAGGTTGGTGTCTTGGATAGAGCCCAAATACTTGGCCTTCTGGAGCAGTTCTATGAGAGAAGCTCTGCGTGTGCCAGGAGGAGATTCTGCAACCCCAAAAAGTGTATGTGGGGTGTTTCAGTTATACAGCACGAATTTGCCTTGTTAATATCCCTTTATAAGTACGGTTGGAAATGGACCTAAATGGGCAGTGTGAGCTGCACAGCATCATTTGCAGACTGTGATGCAATGCTCAGAAATACTGCAGCATCACAAACCTCTCCTTCCTCTGCCATTCCATAGTGCTTCTCCTGAACAAATTCTTTCTTACTGGGGATTACTGGAAGTTTATGTTCTGTTTACACAAAAACTTTTCTGGGAATTTAGAAGAATAAAGAAAAACCACAAAATCGTCTGTGTGAGAGTAAGGTGTTTTAAGGTATTGGACATCAATTAACTGCTGGGATCAAATACAAGGCAAATTGCAGCCTTCTTTTTTGCATGGAGAATTACAAAAATGTATTGCAAAAGAAACATGGAATAAGGAACATAAAGAATCATGACATACGGAACAGTTTTTTGCAGGGAAAGATTATGCTTAACTTTGGCTTTTCTGAGATGGATGTCTGCAGAAAATATTTTCACTCTTTGACTCTACATTGTTTGTGAGGGAATGCCATTTATTTTGGTTTAGTCGAGTTTTTGTTGTCTTGTGCAGTCCTAGAGAACAAAACCAGTGCAAGCCATCAACTTATCCATGTTGTTTCTGCATTAGGGCCGGTGGTTGAACTGCAAGAGGTCAGTCTGGAGGATCTGTGGGGAGACATTGAGGACCAGGAAGATTATGAGGAACCCAGAGAAGGTTTGGTCTTGTCTCAACCAGAGATTTCTGAGAGAGAAGTTTTAGCACGTGAACCTGCAGGTGATAACAGGCAAGGCAGTGATGGAACGAGCACCATCGTCAGAGGTCTTTTGGAACAAATGGATGTGAGTGAAACAGAGACTGGAGGAATTCCTGAGGAAGAAAACCAAGCTGCAGAATCAGGTGGTGCTGAGGTGAGGAAGGGAGGTGACAAACACTGATTATGAACCTGGTGATTTAGATGGAGATAAAATACACAGTGAGAGGCACAATGAGTCTGCAGGGGCAGGAGGGAGGAAGCTTCCCCAGGGCAGCTTCTGCTCAGAACTGTCTCAGCAGAGATGAAACTGAATCTGACAGACAGGAGGGGGACCAAAACAGTCTGAAGATGCACCTGAAGCTATGAACAAGATGTCAAAAGACAAAGCTGTGGCAGACACTGGTGTCATTGCTTCCAAACAGGATGCTATGGCTGCAGAGGCCGTGGAGGAACCTCCTGCAAGAAAAGAGGGTTTCACAAGGCAGCACAGCCACTGGTCTGAACAGCAGACAAGCTCAGGGACAGCACTGCAGGACGAGGACCGTCTGCAGGAGCCAGGTGAAGGTAAAGGCTTCTCCTTTGTTGTGGCAGTCCTTAACCTTCAACATATACATTTTTATCGGAGCAACTACAACAGCACATGCATGTGAGTGATTTCTGACCAGGCAAGCCTTTGGTATCTGCTCCGTGTGATGTTTTCCATCAGGGTTTCATCACTGGGAGCTCACACTGTATACTCTGGTTCACAGATGATTTGTTTTTAACACTGCAGGCCCAGCCCTCTCAGATGGACCAGGTTCTGCTGCAGCAGGCAGCCAGGAGCGTAAGGAGCCATGGCCAGGTACTGCTCGTGTCAGATCTTCTCACCTACACAACATGTGTGTATGTAACAGCTCTCACAAAAGCTGTATCTTAGGACTTTTTATAAATCTTATGTCCTTACAGACTGTATTTTGTCTTTCATCAGGTGACCTTCTCACCTTCGATCTCAGCTTCAGGCACGGGAGCTGTGGAGAGAAAATTCCAGAGGACTGGGGCTGTGAGAAGAGATTTCCAGGTATTTGGCCACAAAACTGTGCTTTCAGTGGGCACACAGTGACTGGCAGGGTCTGTGGGTGTGCTGTGAGCAAGAATACAAACACCAACTGCTGAAAGCTGACTGCAGGGTGGGAGAGCAGCATAGCCTTAGTCTCACAAGCTGGGTCTCTCTTTCAGTTAACCCATATTCAGTGCTTTGCTCTAATTGTACAGTAGTATCCATGCTAGACTGGAGCAAAAATCAAAGAATCTGAATGCAAAAAGTGCAAACAGATCACGGCCTTCGATCAGCACAGACTCAGTCTGCACTCAGCCCACGCGGCTGGGAAGCACGGGGCTCAGGAGTGCTGCTGCCTTGCAGTGGGTGCAGCACAGCAGGCAGCTTGCTGTGACACACGGTGCTCACTGCCTTTCAGACCTCCATCCCACCATGGCAGACATTCAGAGCTGCAGTGCTCCTCGGTTTGGGAGCCCCTTTGATGGAAGCTGCCTCAACCTGCCGCGCTTTGTTCAGCTCATGGAGACGTTCCTCGGGGAAGGCGTCGCTCTGCCTGCTGTGAAGGGGCTCATTGGGTTCATCAAAGAAGAATACAAACAGACCGAAGAGGAAAAAGTGAAACAACTAGAAAAAGTAAATGTTTACAAGTTTTGCTGATCGCGTGTCCGCAGACAAAACCAAGCAAATGCCTGGAGACAAGCAGACAACCAACTTGTAATCTTGTGCTGGCAGAGCTATTCACTTACAGCCCTGCATTCTGTATTTCTTCTGCCCTGTTGTTTCCCCATCCTCAGCCCTGAGCTCTAGCAGTGAGGACACACTCATCCTGTAGGAGGTTATCTGTTCTGGAGCTGGACCCAGTGAGACAGCAGGTTGATGGTGAAGAGCTCAAAACATTCTGTTCTGCTTATTCATGTTCATGGCAGTCATGAACCTGATGTCTGACCTACTGCTCTGGCACATGCACACATGAAGTTATGGGTGTTCTGGGGAGGGCTTTGAGGCAACATGCAGCTTTTGCTGTATGTGCACAGGTATTTGAGAATGTGGGCGTTTCTTTGTGTTTAAGTTACAAGGGGCTTTTGCAAAGTGTTGGAAAAATATACCTCCTTTCAGCAGCATTCTCATACTCAGCATCACGTACATATACATATTTAAGTCCCTGTATTTCCTGTGGGCCTGTTCACAGCGTTTTCTCTAGCTGTGCCTTCCCCAGACCTCTCTCTGGTTTCCCTCTGTGCTGCTGACCTAATTTGGATGAGATATTGGATCTGACGGCTCCGCTGTCCTCACACAGCGCAGCGCACTGCTGGTATTTCAGCCTTGGACACAATGCCACTCAGTGCCATTTATCACCACACACTGCACCAAGGCTGGTGCCGAAGGAGAAACTGCATGTGCATTTCTTGGAGCCCACATATTTCAGGGCAGAACCAGGCAAACAGCACGGAAATACACACTGTCAAACCTTTGGGTACTGCTGGCAAGGCTCTGCTTAGTTCTTGCCATGGAGACAGTTTGTGCTCTGGGAAATTCCCACTTGCCTGACTTGGTCTCATCTCTCACCCATAGGAAATGCCTCTCTGCAGTTCTGATTCTGCCAGGTAGAATTGAGCTATCTGCTCCATTTAGTGCTTCCAAATATCTCCCTGGTTTAATGATTCATCTCTGAGCTGTCTGCTCACAGCTCTGGTCCGTAGGGGTTGTGTGATCAACCCAGTGCTACAGCTCCCATATTTGTGCAGATGTTGGGCGTCGCTGTTGAGGAAGCACCAAACAGGAGCTCTTTCTCTGTTGTAGGCACATCTCATCTCTCGTCTGACCCGGCGGGAGCTGCTTCTGGAGGCACTTTTCGAAAAGTGGGACATCAATGCATCTGGGTTCCTGGAGATGAAAGAGGTGGAGGCTGCTATGAATGCATTCAAGGAAGGAATGGAAAAAGAGGCTGTGAGGAAAGGTAAGGAAACAGCTCTGCTCTGAGAGGAGTCATACAATGTCAACACAATAGGCCTTAAAGCATTCAAGGACAGTGCTAATGAATTTGTTGGCAAACACCTGGAATGTTTTGGTTTTGCAAGCAGTCATAAGCACACAAGGCCTGATGTATAAAATGAAAAGGAACTGTTATCCTGACCTGCTTGTTGATGCACAGCTCCATCCCCTCCTCTGCAGGACTCTCCAGAGAGTGGTTCTTAATCACAGAGGTAGCCCAGCGCTGTCACAGCACTGTCATGTGCTGAAAAATGGTACTGGCAGTAATATGGAGTGTGTGCTTGGCTGTAATATGGAGTGTATGCTCCTGAGACAGCAGTGAAAACAAACCAACCAAGCAACAAAAACCCTAAAGCCTGAGGACAGGCTTCATACTTTTAGTCTAGCCTATGTTATCCTGCTATTTTTAATAGATATATTTTACTACAGAGTCCATACATGGCTCATGTGGTGTTCAGTAATCCATCCTCTTGCTCAGTTCTCATGAATGAGACGGTAACTCCAAGTCTCACTTCACTATTAGTCCAGTAATGTTGGTCCTCAGCAGAGGCCTGGGGCAGCCAGAAGTGCAGCAGGTTCACCCAGGTCTGTCCAGCAGGCTTCCTACATGGGCATCACTGAAATACCATGTTAGCAATCAAGAACATGTCTGTATGTGTGCCTGCGTGGAGTGGACAGGTTTATTCATCTCCACACACTGTTGAAAAGGACTCATTTTGGCAGGCAGCAAAATCTCTGTATTCTTTTGCTGATTCCAGCAGCTGGTGGGATGGGCAGCACCCCGTCCTGCTGTTAATCACCCCCAGGCTGTACAGCCACAGAAGGAAATGGTGCTGCACAGCTCTTCTGCATTTGCAGCACGCCAGAACGTGCTTACAGGAGCACAGAGGGACAGAGTCCCTTCCCCCCGATTATTAGCCTTATAAACTAAAGGGACAAATAGATAGTACAGCAAAACCAAGACCAGAAGCAACAGAAAGCCGTTTGCAGCAGCTCTGACATCACCTCCTGAAGGCATCATGGAGCAAACTGGTTTGGAGGAGGGGCTCACAGACATTGCAGTTTCATGGATGAAAGTGGGTGGAAAGATCTGATTCTCCTTGTCAGTGAAAAGTGTAACCTTACAGATGGAATGGGAAACAATTCAGTGTGCTGTGCTTCGGTAGAGGAAAAGCTGATCAGCTTCACGTGTATTTCTTCACTTCTTTTGTCATAGAGGAGAAAGTGGGGGGTCAAAATCCAAACATTTTTACACCGTCAGTGAATTCTCCATCCTATTTCTGTCAGTAAATCAGAAATCACATGGAAAAAAAAAAAAAAAAAAGCCTGTATCTCCTTTAGATAATGGGCAGGCTAAGGTAGCACTGGCAGGCAGCTGTGATGTGAGTGAGGGCCGTTAGTGTGTGCCACTGCAGCTCACAGACTGAGAAATGCACCAACAGCCCCACTTCTCCCTGTGCATCCTGTGCCACTGCATCACTGCTCTTTTGGAGGACTTGTTCCTAATATCCAACCTGAAACAGGTAGCAGCCTGTTCACTGTCGAGGCGTTTTCCACTCTAATGTATTCCTCCCAACCCACGGAGTTTGTTCCTTTTGCACCACATCTGCTGCTGCAGTGCAGGTGATTCCAGAGCAGCCGTTGTCCCACCTCTGTACGACTTCCATGGAGCTTCCATTTGCTTTGATCTCCATTTATAAGAGTTAGCACAATACAAATGTTATTTCAATAATTCATCAAAGGCACCGAAAGGAGGATAATTAAAAGTGACTTTGGGAGGCCTCAAAGGGAAGTCATAATGGCTGAAAGCATGGTATAGAATGGAATATCCAGGTATGGGAGATCTGTGAAATCATCCATAAACTCTGGCCTTCACATTCCCAATAGGAGAGGTGAGTAGTTTTTCTGTAAACCTGTGCCTACATGCAGCCCAGTCCCACCAGCCCCTCAAGTGCCCATAGAACTTGGTTCTGATGAGCAACACCTCTGGTTTTTCCTATTTTCCATTGATCTTTATTTCTTAGGCATCCTGTAGAGGTGCAGAAGGAGTGATGCTGTGCAGGTTTCTTTCTCAGTAGGTGAGAATGAAGGCATCTAGTGGAAAAGGTACAAGCCATCTTGAAGCTGGAGATTACCTGGAGATTACAACTTACTTTAGGAGATAGCTGGAAGAAGCCCAGAGTGATGGGCTGGGCTGCCCCAAAGCCAGTTTAGGGCATAATTTGTGCTTTGTACGGAAAAAGCAAAACATATTATTCGAACAGATTGTCCCTGTCTTGTTTTCTGTTTCTCCTATTAGCAAAAAAACACTTTTGCTCACGTTACCCTCAGCTTGGCAGAGTGGGGAAGCTATCCCCAAAGGCATTCCAAGCTTTCCTTGAGTTGGTGGCTTCTGAGCTCACTGGGGGTGAGGATGAAGTTATCGATAACATCGTGGAATTTCTGACCACGAGGGTGGAACGAAGTCACATGCAGTGCTTGCAAAGCTTGGCGAGGAGGAGGTGGCTGCACAACATCCAGCAGGCGGCCGAGACCAGCGGAGCACGCATGGACCCGGTGTACGACGCCGTGCTCAAGGCCCTCCTCAAGGTATTGGTCCCTGGGAATGGGAGTTTGTTGTGAAACCAACCTCCAACCCCGGTGCTTCGAGGGCAGCTCACAGCTTACAGGGGCTGAGGATGCTGTCCCTGTGCTCCCTGCTCAGCGATGGTGTTCAGGAGAGCCAATGGTTTTGCACAGTCACAGGTGAGATCCAAGATGGAAGTCCAATTTCCATCCCCTATTGGAGATGAAATTCATAGTTCTGCTTAGGCCCTGGGCATAGTTAGCTGGTTGTTTCAACGACAGGAAAAAAGAAAGCTGTGTTCTCTCTGGCAGTCAGCACCCAAAGTGGTTTTGCTTGTAACAGAGCACACCAGTCAGCCTCAATCACAGCACACACATCGTGCATGACACACAAAATCAGTGACCCAGAACTGCGTGTCAGCACAAATGAGACAAGCGATAAGTACATGAAATAAGTGTAATGGCCAATGGCTAATGTACATAATGTAACAGGAAACATTTGGTTGCTAGGATGCAGAAGCCCACGGGGATAACAAGAAGATCAGTGCATATATTGCCCTTTTGGAAGAAAACCAGCTCTCACCAGAGCGGGGACAGACGCTCTTACGCTATGTGACATGTACCACAGATGATGCTCCGTATGTTCTAAACCAGACACTCTACAGAGACATGAAAGGAGTAAGGTAAGAAAAGCTACCAATAGTTTCCTTTATTTGAAAAGTGCTTGCAATGCAAGGGTACCCAGCAGTGCCTGGAGGTGCTCTGAAAACAGAGGTTGATCGGCTGCTCCAGAGAGGAACGTCCCTCAGGGACCTCTGTGGGATTATTCATTATCATACACATGCCCTAATGCTTTGCATGCTCTGCTCAGAACTGCTCTGTTTGGGATTCCACTCCTTCCCTTGGGTGATTAGCACACAGCCTCACAAATCTCATCCTTCAGCAAAGTGCGTTATTCTGGCCCTACATTGCCTTGTCTGGAAATTGATGTCCTTACAACAGTTTACACCTACTTGGAGTTTTTGAGAACGGTGCTTTCCTTCCTTAATGTCTGAAGTACAAACAGCTTTCCTGCCTCTTTATGTCTTATTTCCATAAGCTAAACGCATTTAGATACTGCTGCTTCTGATCTATAGAACGTAACAGCTGCTCCCTCCTGAATTCCTCTTCGTTACATTCATTAGTTGGTGCTTTTACATTGTCTTAAGGACAAAAAGTGCCTTATTTATTCCCATTCTGGGATGCGAGTGGTAAATGGAAGCTCGTCACAAACCTGCCCGCATGTTTATTTTTCAGCTTTGCAGCTGTTGAAGAGAAGAAGCCAATCCATGTCCCAAGAGTTCAGCTCCATGGAAATATCCACTTCTGGAACCAGGACCGCCCAGCTGAGCAGAGGAGAGGCTCGTTCCTGGTACTGCCATTGCAGGATGCTCACTGGAGAGTCTTTGGCACTCTGGGACTTGATACTCTTCGAGACCAGAGTGAGAAAACCATCTTCCTGACCCATGAGATCAGCTTCTACCAGGTGGGCACCACCAGAAAGCAGTTTGTGAGTCTGAACTACAAAAAAAAAAAAAAAAAGGGGAAAGAACACTGAATTTTTCAGGTTTGCTCTGAGATGTAAGATGGCACAACTCAGAAAAAAAAAAACCAGTGGGCTCCTTTTCATTGCGTGTGATAAAACTGTGTGTGAGCAGAGCACCTTACCAGTACCGTGCTGATTAACATCTTCTTTGTAACTGATGATCAGATATCATCTAATCAGTCATTTATTAAAGCTTCTCCTGCAGACCTGTCTATTACATTACCTGTGCAAAGCCCAGAGAGCAGCTTTATTTACCGACGCTCTGAATCTCAGATCTGTGTTCGTTTCTACGAGGCGGCACAAAAAGCCAACACAAAAACTTTTTACGCAATAGATTAATCACAATTACCAGCAGTTTGGGTTTCCTCGTGATGCAGCATTGCTCTTTAGAATCTGCCTCACTGCGGATGCATCGTGCGGGCAGCAGGGAGCGCAGCAAGCCAACGTTATCAGCTGGTTTGGCTGTGCATCACCACAGAGAGCAATCACAGTGCTTGGCTGTGAGCTGGGTGCCATGGAATCTCAGGGCCTGCTTTAATAACGTACATTTCACAGTTACTTTTCACCTTTACAAGCTGTCATTAAAGTGATTATTACAACCGCTTGGCTTCATTTTGTTGTATGATCCTAATTGTTTGGGTTTTTTTTTTTCCTAACTCATATAGAACTGCCTGGCTCATTTCCAGTGTTCTGCTTTCACAGGGAGTTTCTCATGCATTCAGCAAAGCCTACCAGCATGTGTGTGCACTAGGAAGCGTCCTGCAAATGGCCCTCACTGCTCTGGACTGGTTGTATCACAGAGTGCCCAGCATCCACACTGTCAGTACGTACCTGGTGGAGCCTGGCAATGATCAGGTATGCAGATTACTGATTAGGAAGATTGTGCTGATTAAAGGTACACAGGGCTGACAGGCCTACTTAAATTGGGGAGATATATTGTTTCTAGGTGTCTGTGATTTCCCAGTGCTTTTGTTGTCAAACTGAAGCCTGTCTGAGATACTTGTGCCTGCCTGAGTATCAAAAGGTACAGAGAGGGAAGGTTCCCTCTGTAAAGGAGGGTGCTCTTCATTATTTTCATCCTCTCGTGTAAAACAGCTGCTAGCATAGCTCCTTTCTCCATGGCACAAGAGAATGTTCTTCTACTTCAGAGTAAAACCCTACTCCTACTCAATCCATCCTTCCATCCATCCTTTCATCCATCCATGCATCATCCATCCATCCATATCTTAACCCTGCTAAAGCTTTGCTATTTGAGACCCCCACAAAGGGAGATGCCCTTCAGTAGAGATCCTGTGCATGGTGAAAATTAAGGCACGGAAAAAAAGGAATGCCCAAAGGTTTCTATCTGAACCAAGAGCTAAGGACAGTGCAGGAAGGGCTGCTCTCACTTTGACAGCTTGTAAAGGCAGCCCACCTCTGAGCAGATCCCAGTGGTTCAGCAGGCATTCGAGCCCTGGGAAACTTGTCACTTCATATACAAGTCAGTTAAGGAGATGAAAAGTGTATGTAATATTAAGGACTCATCCCATGTCACCGCAATGCCTGTTATGACATCTGCTGAAGCCGTAATTCATCTGCTTCCTCTGATAAGTATTGTTTTTGTTGGAAGCTTTCTGTTGTCATTCCAGGCTCTGCCCTGTCCCTCGTTAACAGCCTGATAGCCAGGTCATGTGTCAAGGCATGCTGACACAAACGTGCCATGAGAAATGAGGACTGTAATATGATGTGAAAAAGAAAGGAAACCTCTTCCTCAGCCTGCGGGTGTTCCTTGGTGTGGAGCCTGGGTTAGATGCATTAGGTGGTTTGGCTGAGGGAGGGTCCAGGCACGTTCTTCATGCACCCTGAGCAAGAAGGGGAATAAAAACAATGCCTGGTAATAAAAGTAGGCATTGATGGGAAATGTCTTCAAACCATCTCATGGCACTCAAATGTATGTGGGAATTTTAACATGCATACAAACACTTTCTCTCCTCTCCAAGCTTCACAATGGCTGTTCCTCTCCTGCATGCAGCTAACCATCCCTCTCCTCCCTGACAGACGCGTGACTACGCTCTGCGCAGAATGATTACTACAGACAGTACAGGACAAAAGGAAATCCACACCTCTCCTGTCCTCCTCCTCAGAAAAGAGAACCTTTTCAGGTGGGCTCCAGCACTTGCAGTCAGATACCAGACACCCCTGGTCCCAGATCCCAACCTGCACAATGCACACAGCACGAGGCCGGCTGTAACGTGCCAAAGTGCTGCCCAGAGCTTCTCCCTGCTGAGGCTCCAGGTGTGGATATTTGTGATACTGAATGACAAAAGCACAAGGTGTTTTCTATTTGATTTTAGGCCGGCAGAAAGTTAGCTTCCATCTTAGTGCTTACTGGATGAGCTGCCAAGCAAGCTCTGCATCTGTTGTGAAAGGTTTGCAGGATCAGAGCCCATAGTGAAGCATTTCCTTATTTACAGTAATCTGCCTTTTTTTTTCCTGGCTATATTTGTATCATTTCCTGTCATTATCTGTTTCCTTCAGCTGCCAGGATCCTCACAGGCTTGTCTTAAGTATATCAAACAAGAAGTTGTTTTTAAAGTGAGAATACAACCTCGTTTTATGCTTGTTAAATTGTTGTGGTTTTCAGCAGTTGCAATTTTCAGCAATATTGTGTTCCAAAATGTAATTTTCTCCATTCTGTATATGGCTTTAATGAGACTTAAATACGTTCATATTTCAGTTAAAGGAATTAAACAATAATTGTAAGACAATACCTTTGTTTTAACAGCAAGAGATGAATGACCTGTAACTCAAGCATGCTAAAGTGCCCAGAGGGACTGGAGTGGTAAAGCCGTGGATTTACTCCTCTCTTTACTCTCATTTCAGAGATTACCTGTTTAAGTGCATAGATTGTTCAGAGGTCGTTTGCAGATCTGTCTGTGGAGAACAGCACATTGCAGTGCCTCTCCAGGACCTGTCGAGACGAGCTCTGGGGTTATTTGATATCAGCATCAGACCCCACCAGACATTGCCTCCCCACGAACATAAGGACCTGCAGAGAATGCTGAAGATGGCCCAAGCTGCCTGCTCAGAGATATTGAAGATCCCTTCAGAGGAAGCCAAAGCAAGCCGTGTGCTGGGTATTGTGCACACAGAGCCAGGAGAGATCGTTAGGGGTAGAAGTAGGAATCACAGTAAAGCCATTTCTGAAGTATCATTTGTGCAAGTCCAAATGATACCAAAGACCTTTGGTACAGGTACTACTCCTGAGCAAGCCCAAGGGCTGAGCAGAGTACCCTTAAGCAGAAAGTTTAGATTTTGGCTTTGGTTCACAGGATTTCTACTGAAATCAAAGGTGTGAAGCAAGGTGCTGCATTCAGGAATCTAACATCTGCTCAGTGCCCCAGCTGAGATGGAAAGGATCTGTGTCACAACTACCTGTGTGCCTGGCCCCCCTGGGCTCTCAGGACTGTTCTGTAACATTTATGGCACCTGTCTATTCCCCTCAAGGCATTCAGCAGTCTCAACACATCACACTTACGTTACAGAAAGCTTTGCCTCCTGAAACACATAACCTTCTGAAATGTGTCATAGGACACCTGTGTTGTAAAAGCTCTTTGTTAAGGAGAAAATGAGTTAATGAGGCAGAGCTGTTCAGCCAATAATTTAAGTCTCGAGTAGAGAATGTTTTCGAGCAACTTCTTGAAAGGTTTGCTTGTGATTCCAGAGGCAGAACACAGGAATGTGAGGCATGCAGGGATTCTCTTCCACCGGTTCATGCTGCAGGACCTGCGTGAGTGTATCCAGAAACTGAATGCTGAGAGCTTTGCTGAAATCAAGAGCTATGAAGACACACCAGCTCTGGTACATAACATAATGAAGGCTGTGCTGTTGCTTTTACATCCAGAGTGGGAGGGCACGGAGAAGACTGAGAACTGGAATCAGTGCATACTGGTGAGACGTTTATTTCTTCCTTTCAATCTCCCACTTTCTGACTTACCATTTCTAGAAGTGCTGCCTGCAAGTTTCCTACAGGCCAACCTTAGCCAGCTTTAATTCTGTAACTCTCTCTTAAGGTTTTCACCATCTGACCTTCTTTGTTCTCCGCATTGCAGCAACTTGATGACAATTTAATTGAGGAGATGTATTGCTTTGATCCCACTGCTGCATCTGTGCACGTTCAAGCAGAGCTGGTACACGACTGTATCAATGGTAAATACCACACAGTAACTGTGAGATGATCAGACACAGCTAGCAATGAAACACTGTCAGTAGTGACATTCAGCTGAGTGCTTTCAAGTCCTTACTTCCAAAACTGATTTTGATTGTTTAATTTTGATAGATTAAACAATAGATAAGGGGTTCCTAAATATCTGCAGACTTTTTTTGGTCAATAGAAGTCAACTTGTTATATTTCTTATCAAAACTGCCTTGAGGGAAGGGGAGCAGATCAGCTTTGAGATCTAGCAGAACGGGTGATCTCATTGTAAACCTGAAGGTAACATGCTAACAAATACGAGTTTTTTTGGGACACATAATCTGTTCTGTGTACATCAGACCTGCTGTGCACTAGGCAATGACCCAGCTCCAAACAAATCATGGGTGTGGGAGCACAGTGGGAGCCCTCCTGCTCATAAACACCATCTGCCAGGTACTCCATACACTCACTGGCCATAAACAGGAGTTAGGTTTCCATCTGTCTTTCCCTCATTTAATGAATATGAGCTTTTTTTGGTGCCAGAGTACTCAAGAGGCTACTACTATTTTCAGTCTCTCTGCAGGAGAAGCAACTGGTGTTCTTGTTGACATCTTTCCCTTATTGATTTAATGACAGACTGAGAGGCTCGTTAAAATTAAGTGTGGACAGACTTACTAATTCAGCTGCGGATACTCATTTACAGTGACCTTCCTACCGCTGAGCAGTGAGCAGTCATAGCTCCTTTGTATGTGTTCCCATGTATATTAGACTAATTCTGGAGACAATGAAGCAGGCCTCGAGCATCCAGTCCTCCTAAGTTTAACTGGAAAGGGTATCACTTTGTCAAATTATTGGAACTTATTGTGGGACAGCAGTGTGAGATCAGTGGTGTGAAATCTGTACGACTCACGAGGGAAGGGTCTGGAGCACAAGTCTGATGGGGAACAGCTGAGGGAAGGGTCAGTGTGAAGAAGGAGAGGCTCAGGGGAGAGCTCACTGCCCTCTGTAACTCCTTGAAAGGAGGTTGTGGTGAGGTGGGGGTTGGTCTCTGCTCCCAGGTAACAGCAACAGGATGAGAGGAGATGGGCTCATGTTGTGCCAGGGTGGTCATTAGGAAATTTTTCTCCTCTGAAAGCGTGGTGCTGCAGTGGCACAGCTGCCCAGGAGGGTGTCCTGACCCTGGAGGTGTCCCAGAGCTGTGGAGATGTGGCACTGAGGGCTGTGGTCAGTAAGCATTGCAGGCTGGGGTTGGACCTGGGGATTTGAGAGCTCTTTTCCAACCCAAATGGTTCTGTGATGCTATGAATTCCTTTTAAATGAACATCAGTGTTCACACACAGTGTATGTTGGACAATACCCCTATATTCTATAGGCACGTCCTGGAATATGGAAGCACATAACCTACACCCCGTTCCCAGGGCGATGTTTAGAGGTATGACTCTATGGTTTCAATCCGGCCTTTTGCAGTGACAGCTCTTCTCTGTTGCAGGGGCACCACAGGCAGCAGTTTGGCCGCAGGGCTCCATCACAGCCCGGCTCCTGGAGCACTGGGTGCACACCTGCCTGTGCCTGGTCCAGCTAACAGAGAGCATGCAGAGCAGCACAGCCCCATCCTGCAGCACTGCCCACAGCAATGCCTCCTGTTAGACCACCAGCTGCTCACCTAACCCAGTGCTCCTGACACGGGACACCCGTCTCATTAATTAACCGTTTGCTTTTATTAGTTATGCATTGCAACTCAGTGCTTGTTAAGACGGTTCCTTAGGTGCCATTGAGGGCAGTAAAAACATTGCATGGAAATAATTTTGTTAGTATGAATCTATCTGCTAAGCCTTAAAAATTATTGAGCCTTAAAAATAAATTGAGGATTTATTATTAAAGTTCCAATAAGAGAGGCTGGGAACACTTGATGCACTCAGCACTCAGAAGCCATACAGCACAGAAGCTCAGGGTTCCCTCTCCTTCGGTCACATTTCAGAAGCAGCTCTAATTGAGGGCTGTTAATCAGCACTGTTAGCAGTTATAGGCGCGCTGCAGCACAGCCCCGCTGTTTTTATACAGCCCCCAACTTCAGCCTGCAGCAAGGCTGCATCTGTGCAACACTCCTTTTGGCAGAACGGCTTCTTTTAATAAAACTTTGGGAAATTAAATCCCTCTTTCTCTCTTCAGACCGGCGCTTCCACGTGTGCGGACGGGAACTACGGTCCCGCAGCGCCCGCAGGCGGGTGGGGAGGGGCGGGGGGACGAGCGCTACAGATCGCTGCCTATCCGCAGCGGTATTTTCGCCACTCGCCATTCCGCTGTTAAAAATTCATCCCCTACCTCTGTCCCTTCCCGCTCGCTCCCTGCGACCCTTCTGGAGCTAGAAAGGAGATCGGCGCGGCGGGTGCGCCTGAGAGAGGGAAGTAGAAAGCAGCAGAAAAAGGAGGAATCTGCGGTCGCGGAGCAGCAGGCGGCTGTGCCCAGCGGCGGCCGGGACAAGATGGCGGCGCTAAGCAAGCAGTGAGTGCGGGCCGCGCCGGGGTGGCGGGAACTGAGGGGCGCTACGGGGTCGCCGCCGAGGACGGGCACGGGCGGGTTCCGCCTCGCCTCGGGCCGGGGCTGGCGCTAACGGAGCGCTCGGTCTTCCCACACGGTGTTTGTTGGCGGGCAGCGGCCTCACCGCGTTGGCCTGAACGTAAAACTCGTCACACTGCGTTCGTTAAAAAGTAAATTACACGCGGGGAGGGGCGGGGAGCGGCTGCGGCGGCGCTGAGGGGACGTTTTCGCTCCAACGAAGCAGAATCTCTTCAGGATTCGCACAAAAACCGCCGTCTCCCGGCGCGGCCCAACCGCCGCCTCAGAGCTGGGCCGCCCCAGGGCCGCCCTGTGACGGAGCTGGATGCAGGGCCTGGTGGTTGCCCCGGCTCCACCTGTCAGCTGGCAGTGCTCACTGCTGGCCAAAAGCGTCTAAAGTGCGTGTGGGTCAGCGCTCTGCAGTTAAAGAGCTATCGTTTCTTCCTTCTCTGAGGAGGGAAAAAAGAAAAATCGTTGAGAATTGTGGCCTAATTTAGGAAGATGGGTAGTTTATCCATAAGCTTCGTGTGGAAAAAGGCTGATGGTGGCAGTAGGAGAAGCTGGCAGCTGTGCTGCTACCAGCACTGCCCTGAGCTGTGCTCTGTATGTTTTATAGTGCTGCTCGTCTTCTGTTTCTGCAGTTGTACATAGCAGAGCTCTGGTTTGGAACCTGCTTTGTGTACATAGCATGAAGGATAACTTCCAGTGTTTTTCCCTAGGTATGGGCTTATTATGCCCAAGAAATTGCAGCAGAAAAATCTGGCTTCCAACAAGCTCTCAGTGTTTGCAGATGACTCTGATGATGAGGTCAGTGTAACTAACAGTTTTCTTCTGATATTTGCACCGTATTCTGCCAGTGATTTGCTTACAACCCTAACGTACACATCTGCTCGTGGCCATGGTACTGAGAGACAATCATTTGGGTGCAGATGATTTGTAATCCTCAAAGCATTCACTTCTGCTAATAAGAGGTAACACTGTGTACAGGATTTCAGTGATCACACGCTTTATTGGTGCTTGGTGATGCATGACTACACTGCATGACATTCATAGTGTTCTTTTATATAGTCTTTATTTGTTTTTAAGGTGTTAGAGTGAAAATATTAACTTTCTACTTGTTCCAGTAGAGGGGGCTGCGCTCTACAAATTACCCTTCAGGATGGAATGCTGCATGGGGTGCACCCGAGAACTGCTCAGCGTTTAGGCTGGTTTGGGTGCTTACAGATACCCGTGTTCTTAAACAGAAGTTTTGAAGAATTTAAAGTAGCTTTGTAGTCTATGGGTAAAGGATAGGAACTCAGAGCTGTGGAGGTGATCTGTCTCTATATGGATAAGTGCTAAGGTTGCAACTTCTTTCTCTGTTTCTAAAGATGAGGTTGCAGTTTACTGAGTAGTATCAATCAGAAATTGTCTGTGATAGTTTAATCATTATGTCATTACATGCACGTTGTACTTTTTTACCCAAAGCCCAGCAAACATTGTTTTGATTGTGTAGTTGCAAAGAACAGTGCTCATTAAGCATCAAATAATATTTGTCAGTTGCTAATTCCTATAACCAAACATTTAAAATGTTTTCTAATGAACTGCTAGCTCTTAAGTTTTGTGACTATAAGCCCAAATCTAACAGTTGCCAACCTCTGTGAGAGGCTGAATCCCATCTGCTGCTGCTGAGGGTGTTGGAGCTGCCTTTGTACAGTGCATGAGAGGGCTGAGGGCTTCCCAGTGATATCCAGTCAGCCTCAAATGTGAAACTGCAGCTTATAGGAAATGCAGAGGATGTGAACATGTCTGACTTGCCATCTCTCACCTCACCTAGCTGCATCCTCAGCGCCATGTGGAGGTGTTCCTCTGCTTCAGCTCATAGCTGACAGCTTGGCTCCAAGGAGAGACCTTCCTTTGAGCACAGCTGATAGGGATGATAGGATCCACTGCCCTCCGGGGCAGCAGTACTTCCCTTTTCTGTGGCAGTTTGGGATTTGGTGTCCTTCTCTACATCTGAGAATAGGCTCTGTTTTCCAGAGCCCAAGAATGAGCTTCAGTTGATGAGTTGTCTGGAAACCCTCCTGGCTGGAGGGTGACTTGTTTTTTTTTTTCACTTCTGCATTTTCTCTTTTTAATTTTAGGAATAAAATAATGAATGATAACAATTATAATAACAGTAATAGTAACAATGTGTGATGCTGCCAGCTAACTTGTACTTAACAAATCAAGTATTTTTTCTGTCAGAAAAGCTGACATTCGCTACCAGAGTCTGTTATAAAGACTCTTAAAAGTTGTCATGTGCATTGGCATGGTACATCCCCAGCAAAATGTAATAATCTCATAACTGCCTTTATCAAAAAAGGATCATTTTTTAAAAAAGCAAAATTACTTTATTAGTTCAATAATAATTTCAGAGCTTTCAAGATAAGGAGCTGCATTTGGGAGGGGTTTCATTTCCTGTCTGCTAGCTTATCACTCAGAACTACATCTCAAACGTCTGGAGATTATGTATTTTTAACTGAACTCTAATAAATTTTGTGCTGGGAAATCTGCACACCTGACTTGGGCTGTGATTATATATGAGATAACAAACTTTTGCCTCCTTTTTTTTTTTTTTTTTAATGCTACTGTGTGTATTTTATTAAGGCTTTGACTGTACCTTTGCTGCAGGAGTTTAAAATGTGACTGTGGCAAAGTACATTAATGGGCATTAGCCAGCAATGAAGATGTTCCTTGGGTTAGTTCATAGCAAGCAGAACATCTTGGATGGAAATCTTCTTGAGATATTTTTCATCAGTATTGAATGGGACAACCAAAGCAGGTGGTTGCAGTTCTTCCTGGCTGCCTTGGTTCTGAGTTATGTGCCTTCATAAGCAGGGGTTGTTACTGTCTTTAGATATGGAGGGAGGGTTGTCATCCTCAGAGAGCCTTTAGTGGAGAATAGGTGATGCATCAGCAAAATGAGATGTGAGAAATGAGCTTTCATTTTGGTTTACTGCTACTTGTGAACAAGGGGGTGATGTTTGTGAGAAAATGAATAGATCACATGTTGTATCTCATATTACCCCCTCATTCATGCGCTGTGTCTCAAGAAGCAGTGTGTCACTTCCCCCTGTGCACTGCTCTGCTTTCTGTTCTACATTTACCATTTAGTTGGGAGTAGCTCTGTAAACTGGGACTCATTTTACAGCATTAAAATGTCTGTTTATTGAATTAGAATTACCTGTGTTGTACCAAACAACCTTCAGACCTGATCTGTTGCTTCAGGAAGACAGCGTAGATAAAAACCAAAACGCACACAGACTGCAGTGGGTGCTCAATGCAGGGGGACACCATGGTGGCAGTGGGAATGTTCTGTGAGTGTTGGCTTGTTTTAGTGACCCTCCAACAGAAAGGAGGAGCATTGGAGCAAACGTAAAGAAAGAAACGATCTGAAAAGAAAACTGCATTGGGTTGTAGAATCATCTTTGTTTTTGCTTATGGTTCCTGTCAAAAAAAAAAAACAAAAAAACAACACAATGTCTGAAAAAAAAATACTGAGTAGTGATAAGGACTGGGGTTCATGCAGCACAAGGAGCAAACAGGCTGAGGGGCTCTGACAGAGATCTCTGAGCAAAGTGAAGAAGTAAGTGTGGAAGAAGCATGAAAAAGCAAAAATGATTCAGAGAAAGTAAAGCAGTTTTGCTGTTTCTCATAATATGAGCAGCAGAGTGTAGTATGGAATAAATAAGAGACTGGTTTCATCAAAACAAAAGGAAGTTGTTTTTGTCCAGACAGTGTGTGATGCAGTTGTGGAACCCATTGCCATGGGACGTTGCGGTGTGGCTGGAGCTATAAATGGGTTCAGAAATGGATGAGTCAAACAAAGGGATGCTCGTGGTGTCCAACAATGGTCCAGTTGCATCCTCCCGTGCGGGAAGTCCTCTGCTGCGGGTTGCTGGAAGCTGGGAGCGTGTGCCAAGGAGAGTTAATGCCATATGGACTTATTTTTCATGTTCTTCCTTCTTTAAGAAATTGGACAGAACAGTGAAAGTGCTCATAGACCGAGGCCCTTTGTTCTATTTATTTATTTATTGTCTTTTTGTTCACATCAGAGCTTTCTGCCCTGGCCTTGTAGGGCAGGTAGACTTTAGAGTCTTGTTTTGAAGTTTGTTTGCATGGTTTCTGTGTGCTTTTACAGGAGAGGGTTAAAGTATCTTTTCCTTCCAGCAGATATTAAAACTACAAGCTTTGTGCTTTGGAAGAATAGCTTGAGTGCAGTACGAGTGTGAGACAGATTGCTGTGCTTATAGGTCTTTAATAAATGGGCAGTTGATAAGTAAAAACAATACAAAAGAACAGGAAGTTCTCATCTATCAGAGCTCAGGGCACAACAGGAAATTGTCAGCCATAAACCTTTAGGGAAGGTGTTTGTTGTAAACTTGCTGCCATTCTAGGCAAACATATCACAGGTGGGCTTCCTTACAAGTGTGTGTACAATAATGAGATTGTCTATTACTGCTGTGTTTGTTTCATCTTTGCAGATCAACTCGTTTATCTCACGTGGGCAGACAGGGAAAACATTCTATGCAGTGTTTCAGATATTTTGGTGTTCTGTAAATACAGCTGCAGGGTCTGTTCTGTCTTTTGTGGAGTCTGTGCTTTCTGTTTTCTGTGTGCAGAGACTCCTTAGGGCTCAGTACTGTTCTGTAAAGCCAATGTGAGCATCCCAGAACCATTGGTGAGCAGGGGCTGGAGCTGGGTGAGCATCAAGCTCCCATCTGCCCCAAACTGTTCATGGCAGAAACAAGGAAGCAAGTCCTGTCATTTGTAGTGAATGTACCTAATAAACAGCACTATCTACTGGTTGAGAAAAGAGATGTGCAGGCTAGTTCAGCACTAATTAAAAGACAAAACTAACTAAAACTCAGGGTTGGTTTGTTCATTTGTTTATAGAAAGCATGGTGAAGAGAAAACATTTTTAGTAGCAGATATGGTTTTTTTCTTAGGGAGGATTAATGCTATTTTCTAGCATATTAATGTTGAGCAGCTAAACATGAGTGCTTGAAATATGTGCTGCTCCCATCAGCAGCATTCTTGCTGTTAAAAATACAGAACTAATGATACTGATCAAACTCAGAGTCTCACCAAATCCTTGTGTTTGGTTCTTGCTCTGAATGCTGTTCTCATTCTGCTGTCAGTGAGAATACCTGCTCAGCACTGCTGCTTCTCTGAACCAATATGTGCAAGTGTGTTCTGAGCAGCACTGAACTGTCACAGACTACTGGAAGTACAATTATAACATCACTGAGAAGATTTATCCTGTATTCTGCAGGATAAATATGCAAGAACGTTAAAATGATTTTGATACATAAATTAGCAGGAGGGTATAACTCCAAGTTTTGTTCATCTGGGGGGGGAGCGAGGGGGGAGAGAGGTTCTGTGTTTTCCTTTTATTCTAGCAACGACTGAAAGAAGTTTAGTGTTGATGAGAATGTATAGGTGTATGGCAAGCATCCTGCCTTAGGAATTTGTTTCAGCATTGGCTGTAGCTGGCCTTGGCTAGAAGTCTGACTGCTGATGTGCCAACTCTCACACCACCAGGCTGACCCGTACTGCTGTGTTGGGAAAGGTCTTCCTGAGTTTTTTGGCAGTGGTTGGAGAATGGTGTTGGGACAGAACAGTTTCCACAGATCTCTGGGTGTTTCTTAAACTGAGACCGCTTGTTTTGTGAGATGACATCAAATTGTTTGTGGTTTTGGAGTCAAACTGGTCATTAAAATTGTATTCTTAAATCATCACCACTTCTATGCAAGACGTGTATGTTGAACTGCTGCAGTACTTTGCCCAGGAAAGAGGCAGATCCATTGTGTGCATGTGAATGAATTTTTAGTTTTTCTTGCTTGCAGAAAAATAGTATCGAAGTGAGAGACTCCTTAATAGAAAGAAACTGCGTATACAGTTGTTTGTTAGAGCAGCAGGAAAATCACCTGAGCTGTGTCAATGTGATTAATTTTATTTCTGCAATCTTTTCTTCTTACAGCCATCTGTTGGTGAAAGTCTTCAGAAAGAGGCATTGAAGAAACAGGCAATGAAGCAGGTGAGGTGCAGCGAAGGATCTTCGTGCCTGTGGCAAATTAGGAAATTACTGCCTTTAATTTCATGCTTCATTCTTGTGTCAGTTCTCACCCCATGTGTTTTGTTTTACTTTGTCTTGGTTTAGACAAAATTGGAAATTCAGAAGGCTTTGTCAGAAGATGCTACAGTATATGAATATGACAGTATCTATGATGAAATGCAGCAGAAAAAGAAAGAAAGTAGTGCCAGGCTGTTATCAGGGAGAGACGAGAAAAAGGTCAGTGCTTGAAAATGTGTTCTCTGTCTGAGCTCTGTCTTATCTGTGCTTGGAGTAACTTTAACTGCTTAACTTTTAAGCTTTGCTGGAAGGATTCTGTAATGGGGCACACGAGTTTTATGCTCAAATGCTATTACCTAAGGTAGGAATATGCAGCAATTGTGGTAGAATTTGGTCAATCCGATACTTCAGAGTCCTTGATCCAGTGATACTCTGGAAGCAGACTAAGTTTTCCATCTCACTTACGATGTATGGCATATCTTTCTGTATTTTTTAATCTCCCTAAAAGGGAATTACAGTTTATATAAGATTGTTGTCGGCATAAGAATGTGTTAGACTAGTTTCTGTTACTTTTTTTTTTTTCTGTTAGAAACTTCCCCTTCAACATCTCCAGCAGTCCCAAATAGTGTTTTCTTAGCCAGCTTAATTATCTCTCAGCATTATACCTTTTTTTCCTTTCTCTTTTAGCCCAGATACATTCACAATATCCTCAAAGCAGCTGAGATTAGGAAGAAGGAACAAGAAAAAAGAATGGAAAGGAAAATTCAGAAAGAGCGTGAAATGGAGGGAGGAGAATTTGCTGACAAAGAGGCTTTTGTGACTTCAGCCTATAAGAAGAAGCTGCAAGAGAGGGCTGAGGAGGAGGAAAGAGAAAGAAGAGAGGCAGCTCTGGAGGGTGAGTCTAACACTGAACCAGTGACCTTGTAGTGACAGACAGTATTGTCATCCAATCTTTCTGTGAGCCTTGGTATGGTTTAAATATCAAAGAGGAGCAGATGACAGATACTGAATTGGATCTCACTTTCCATCTGTTATTTTGCCTTGTACAGGTTACTGAAGGAACACAGGAAACTACTCCATTTGTGTGTCAGTACTGTTGGGGTTTTAATTTTTGAGAAAGTGTCAGTTATTGAAGGAAGGCTTGTAAGCCTGGGGTACAGTGATGCTCACACTCCCTAACTTCTCTTATTACGTAGGATCTCTTAAATAGTCATTGAAATAGGACTTAGAATAGATAGTATAACAAACTAGATAGAATAAATAGAATAACAAACAAGGTAAAATTGGTTGAGGTGTAACCTCTGGCATTTTCAGCATCTAGAATAAGATAATTCAGGTTGAAGTGGACCTCTGAAAGCCATCTGTTTCAGTCTGCTGTTTAAAGCATGGCCTACAGTGAAGTCAGATCAGTTTGTTCAGAGCTCATTTCACTCCAGGCTAAAAACCTCTTGGGATGGAGATAGCATTCTTGTTGCTGTCCTTACCAGTTGTGAGTTGTGTCTCGTGGGTATTTGTAGCACAGTAAATCTAGCCTTGCTTTTTTCCCCTTAGCATACCTGGACGTGACCAAACAGAAGGACCTCAGTGGGTTCTACAGACATCTCTTAAACCAGAGGGTAGGGGAAGAAGAGGTGCCAAAATGCAGCTTCCGTGAAGCCAGGTATGATGCGGTTCGGAAGGGCTTCAGATATAAACAGCTTCTGCTTATATGTGGTTCCAGACTTATGGAAATACTGCAAGAATTAGACAGGGAATGCTATAACGCACTGGTTGGGGTAAAGTGATTAGTTGGTACAGATGCTTAGTTGAGTTATTTGGAAAATGTCCAGTGATCATCATTGGTATAGATGATAAGACAAAAAAACATGGAGGACAAGTTAAAAAGTGTCAGAAGGCTGTCATGCTTGTAATAGTTCATATTATTCTAACCTGTATTTACTTTGGTTTGCATAATATTTTGCAATCTGCATTAAATTGCGTGCTGAATCACGAGGAAGACAGAAGGTAACATAATGGGCAAATCAAAGAGAAATGACTTTGGTATTAACATCCTGAAAAAAACATGGAACAATGACTTTATAGTCATTCCACATTTGCACGTTCATGAAAAATAAACAAATTCAGTGCTAATGCTGTGGTAAAAGGAAATGAATCAAATAAACTGTGAATGTTCAGATGGAGTATTTTAAGATCTTAGTATATACACAGTCCAAGGCAAAGTAATGAGATGAGGCTGAGTTATTTATGTAGTTGAGATGGTGAAATCCTGTCCTGTAAATAAATATGTTGAAGGAGATATATGTTCATTGTATGCAACAAATGATCATTTGTAACAGTTAATGCAGGTTAAAATTCACTTGGGATAGTCCTCAGACCTCAATCTCACTGAGTGTTTGCTATCACAAAGAAAATGCAGCTTTCATCAAAAGAAGTACTAAATCTGAGAGTGGATTGTTGGAAGGAAAATCCTTACATGAAGAATGTGCACACAGTGAAGTTACTTGGATATGTGAAATAAAGGAATTGTAGATTGTTTGCTGTAAGGATGTGCCACACGTTGGAAATAATAGGTGGTGTGCTGATCCATAAGAATTTACCACAGATTGTTATTGTAGCTGTTTAGGAGAGCTTGTGTGTGATGGAACATGTATCTCCTTACCAGTCAGGAAAGTGTGACAAAGCATAACCTTTTCTGCCTAGTGCCAAAATTTGTCCTTCATGGATCATCTTTTTCATGTACAAATCTATGAGCTGCTAAAAGGTACTGATTTTTGTTTAGCCACAAGAACGAGATCTTCAGAACTACTGGATTAAAAATCTACTCATGGAAGCTATGTTCCTGCCTCTATCATTGAAACATCCAAACTGCTTCTTCTGTGAATGACTATCTGACAAGAGTAGGGGAAAAAATACAGAGGAAAAAATGTGTTGCTTGCCAGAAAGCTCACACAAGGATGCAAATCTCTGTTCTGTTCCTTAGATAGAGACTGCAAATATTTAACCATACTCACTCTTTTAGATAAATCCATCAGTTTGCATTCACTGATGAACTAGATGCAAATCTTTAATAGAAATTGTTTATGCTAGATTCCTGGAACCTGAGCACCAAATAGATTTGCTTGTGTAGATTTTTCAGCTGCATCTTTTGCTTACAGTCCTGTTGAAGTCCTGATCAGAAGTCAATCGATAGAGAAGTCTGAGATTTCAGGCTGTGTAATGTTTTTTTTCTCTTTTTTTTTTTAACATAAAAAAAATGTAGGATAAAGGAAGATAAATCTGACAGTTGTTATGACGAATCCAGCCAAAGGAGCAAAGGCCCATATGAAAGACAAAGGCTCAAACCTTCTGCTAAAGAAGAAGATAATCCAGATGCTGATACTGACTTAGAAAGTGATAGTAATGATGAGAAGAGACATAAATCTGTTAAAGTGAGTTTGAAAAAGAAGAAAAAGAGAGACTCCTCTGAGAGCAGTGAGGAGGAGACTAAACGTCACAAGAGCCAGAGGCATTCCAGGTCACCGAGTTCGTCCAGTGCAGAGGAAGAGCTGCGCACAAAAGACCAGACAAATCATCTTACAAAGAAGGGAGAGGGCAGAAAGGGCTATGATGAACAGTACAGGGAAAAAGACTATCAGAGAAGTAGGACCCATGAAAAGGATCACCAGAGGGAAAAGGAAGAGAGACACAGATATGGGGATCACACTGGTAAAGACTATTACAGAAGGAGGGAAGAGCAAGATGATAAACAAAGGGAGAAGGAAAGAAAAGAGAGGGAGGGGCATGGTAGAGAATGGAGGAAGGCAAAGGAGAGAGAGGAGAAGTGTTCAGAAAAGGAACGAGAAAAAGAAAGAATAAGAAGTGGTAAAGATAGATCCAGTGACAGAGAGAAGGAGAGAGGAGAGAAATGCAGAGAGAAGGAAGATCATTCAAAGGAGAGGAGAGAGAAAGGTAGTAGTGATGAAAAATACAGGGACAGGAGGGAAAGCAGTCCTGCAGCTTTAGAAAAAGATGACACTGATCTGGAAAAGGAGAGAAAGGGAAGAGAGAAAGAGGTGGATGAGAAGAAAAGCTACAGTTCTGGGAATTTGTCTGGGCAGAAACGTAAGGATGGAGAAGGGGAGAAAGAGGAGAAAGAAGAGACACAAAAACCACCTGAGAGCATGAGCAAATTTGCCAAACGGAGCAATGAAGAGACTGTCATGTCAGCAAGGGACCGCTATTTGGCAAGGCAGATGGCACGTGTTGGTGCTAAATCTTACATTGAGAAAGAAGAAGATTAATGTCACTGTAGTGGACAAAAAGCTCTTGGTTTCTCGACCAAGAGGAAAATCCACTGCTTCGTGGACGTTTGTACAGAAGAGTATCCTAGCTATTTATTTTTAGGTTTCATAAAATATGTTTTATGTGTTACAGTAGAACATCTTTTGAAATGGATTAATGGGTCACTTGATGCACGCCCTCCATCAGTTTGTGCAGTCAAAGTATTAAATTTGTCTAAATCAGTCCAGCTTTATCTTCAGTATTTTTCATCTGAAGATTCTGGGGAGTTATAGGAATGTTGAACAGCCTAAGGTGAGAATGCTCCCACAGGCAGCTCCTATTCTCTGCAGTTGGATCAGAATGAACTCCTAAGCTCTTAATGCTTTGAGAGTCTCAGGCCTTACCAAGAGTTATCAGCACCCAGCAATGCTCTCAAAAATCATAAACACCTGTAAAAGAGGGGAAAATGGCAACAGAACAGCCCGGATAATGATGGAGGGGATCCCTGTATGTAACGAGGTGTTTTGTAAGCTAATGCATATTGACATATGGATTTTGTATATACGTTTGGGTTTGGTTTTAGGGACCTGATGTACAGAAATAAAGTGTAAGGTACATACTGTGTCCAATGTGTGGGTCATTTTTAATGCTATTATATTGGTAATAATGCCATCTTTTTTTGTGTATGAAATAAGGTATTTCAGTCTTTTCTCATGAATTACATTCATGTCTGCTTGTTCTGCCAGAGGTAGTATTTTAGGTGTGTCTATCTGTCCATCCATAATCCAGAAGTTATCTCTGCACTGTAACTGTAAGTAGGATAGCTGACAACAATCATAGTTTATAAGTCGTGCTCTTAATGCTTTCCACAATGTTCTTTGTTTCCTGCTTTTTTTTTCTGTTGTTATTTGTGTAGTGGCAATGCTAAGTCATGGCTTGAAGCAGTGATGGAGCACCTGGTGGGAGGGCAGGGCCAACCCAGGAGAGCTCAGGTACAGGCAATTCACCTGGGAGACCAGAAAGGGTGAAGCCAGGATCCGCCCCTTTCCAGACCTCATTTAAGGGCTGGCAATGGAGGTGAGGGCATCTTGCTGGAGATCCCTGCCTACCTGAGGCCTTCCAGAGGTAAGCAGCTCTTCTTCATTTTTGCATCTGTGGCTGCCCCTGTTCCTGTACAGTATTCTAAGATGTTGGACCGGTGTCTTTTCTCCTCCAGATCACTTCAAATTATTTTATTTTCCAATAAACTTCTGATTCAGTGATTCTTCTAAAAACTTCTGTGGTGCTTTTGCAAATATAATTTTCATAGCGCAGATCTTCTAAGTTGGTCATTTCCTGCTTTCTGGGAGACTTGAAAGCACATGGTGTGATTCACTTCACTACAGCAGTTTGTAGTAGGAAGAACAGCTGAGTCATTTGTACTTTTGTAGCATAGTTTTGGTAAGTGCTGCCAAAACTTCTGGGCTCCTTTTTGACATGTCACAAAGCATATTTTTCAGAATAGGACCAATTGGATTTTCTTTCTGTCTTCTACCCTTTCTTTGTGATATTGGAAAAGAAATACGATGTTTGTTTTCCTTTTTCTGTTTCTCTTCGAAACCATCTTTCCTGTCGGTAGGAGCTCAATAGTAGAAACAGAGACAGTCTTTGTTTTCTTGATCTCAAGTCAAAGTGTAGACAGAGTTTGAGTTCCTGGGAAGTTCTGTGTGTGCTGTCATCATCAGTCAACTCTAATATTTTCTCTAATATTTTGTTCAGCAAACTTGGTAATCTGAGTTAAAATGTCAGTACAATTAAATGCAAAACGTGCCAGTTAAAGAGCTGAAGTGGAACGAGCTTTATACTTGCTTTAATTGGGTAGCTAGGCACTTACTCCAAGTGTAGATGATTTAAGTTTTGATATTCTGTCTAAACAAACGTCATGTTGGTTCTGCTGTTGGAATAGAATGAAAGCAGAGTATTTAACAGTAGATGGGGTTCAGAGAGCAAACAAAATACTCTGCTTTTTGTCAAAGACTCCATGCTGATGTAGTAAATCGGACTGCTTTCTCTTGGCATTTTTATCTTTGCTCTAATAAAAAGGGTTCTATTGTAGGCCAGCTTGAAACTCCCCATAAGAGAGAGGCACAAGAGACATCTACAGATGGATTATGATTATTAAATTTATTACAATAACAGTTTACAGTACAAGGCACATACTGATAACTTACAATCAGCTTGCAACACTTGTAACTAAACAGCTGCATAAATTAATACAGATGCATCCATGTACAAGTTGGAGGGAATGCCTAATTCTGTACAGCTAAAACTCCAGTTTAATTCCTGCTTGAAAGAAATGCTTTCCTACATTAGCAATTTCATTAACTCCTTTTTCAGTGTTCATTATAGAGGGGGATGTACTGGTGTGGCAGATAAGCGGAACGTGAGCTGAGGAGAAGGGATTTCCTTGCCTCTAACACTTGGAATTGCAGTGCAGCCCATTTGGTATCTAATTAATTGAGCTTCAGACAAAAAAAATTATCAGAGATAACATGAAATGAACTTTTATAAGAAAAAGATCTAGAAAAGCTGAAACCAATATGCCATCTAAAACTGGAACTGAACCACCTTGCTAATTCACCTTGATTAGAATGAAAACACAGATGGTTTTTATCTTTGCCCCAGTTGGGAAGGGAGAACTTGTTATTTTACTTGAGGGCTTCCTTACCCTCTGTTCCCTGCACTGGACTGTCCTGGTGAAAAGAGGCTGGAGATGTGATGTCACTGTTGATCTTCGGTGCTGCCTATTTCTGACAGTGCTCCTTGTCCTGTGGCTTTGCTATCTGCATTGCTTTTCTGTCTGTCTTCAGGTGATTTCAAAAACTTTCATCTCTTACAGTACATCTGTAGTCAGGGTGTGTTTATCTGGATTTTTTCAGCTGAGAAATTCAAACTGAGAGAACCTGGGGCTTCCTGGCTGACTCAGTCCACTAGAAAAACATGGCATTTCTTGGGCAGCTCATCAGAATTCTGTGCTACCATCTCCCAGAGAGGCAACGTGTGTGGCACTGTATGTAGTGTCTCAATACAGATGCCTCTTCTGCCATTTAGAATGCTATTACAAAGGAAGACCATGTTGGAAGTATTGCATACTAAGAAGCAGTGATTTTTAGCAGTTATCAATTACTCTGCAAATTATTCCATTAGGAGTAACTGTTCAGCTTGTTTGCAAGAGCTCAAGGAGAAACTTTGGCTTTGATGCAGACAATGCTGATGTTTAATTCAACTAATTCTGCTGTACTATCACTGTTCTTAATAAAAGGCAGCAGAATGTCTGTTTGAAGAGACTTTTTGCAAGTGGATGTG
Organism: Chrysolophus pictus; assembly: GCA_037305975.1. NCBI lineage: Eukaryota > Metazoa > Chordata > Aves > Galliformes > Phasianidae > Chrysolophus > Chrysolophus pictus. The sequence continues at coordinate 6,410,337 of CM074594.1, forward strand.
CAAAAACTGCTAAAAGTTGGAACTGTAAGATTATGTTTTAATGAGCCCAGTAGGAAACAGCATCAACTCTGGCAAGAAATCAGTCAGTGAGATGTATCTGCTTAAAATAAGCATGGAGAGAGAAAGATACATAGCGATAGTTGGGCACCAGTCTGAAGAACGGAGGTGTGTGGTATTTTCTCCTTTATTTCCCACACTTGATATTGAATACAGACATTGTTCATTTTACATTGACATTCCATGTGTGTTTTTTTCAAGGAATGTACTCATAACAGAAAAGTTTATTAAAAGCAATCAGTAATTTTCTCCGATTGGCAGTTTGAAATCTTCGTGCATATCTAGATGAACTTTTCCTCACCACGAAGATGGTTTTGGAAGTAGTTTTCAGATAGCCTGGAGGGCTAAACTTCAAAACTATTCTGTATGAGTAAGCATCCAGTAAGACAAATTTATTATGTTTTTCTGGTGGCAGTGCAAGAACATACTCCCTTCTAAAAAATAGTGCAGGAGGCCTTTGTTTGTAATTTGCACAGAACAGTCCTTGTTCCTTAGGGTTATTTCCTTGTTGGGATTGAGTGCTAAAGATAAGGGAACTCGGGTCAGTAGCAGTGGTGGAAGTGAGGTGAGTGCTTTCAGAAGGCAATCATTGAATCACCTCCCCTTCTTTCTTATGTGCTTTGTACTGATGTAAATTCTTCAATGGGTTTCTCAGTGCCTGCTGCTATGTGTGCATGTATCATGTCATTAATTGCAGCAGTAAGTTTCCTAAGTAAACCATGAAATGCAGAAGAGGCGTTTATGCTCTATTTAATTCTACTTTTCTTAGACTTTTATAACCTATGTGGTAGAGTGAGAATGCACTGTCTTTACATAAATGATGACTACTCAGGTTTATCTAAATTCCCATGTAACTACAGCAAAACTGCTGTGCTCCAAGTGATTTGGCAGTGATGGTCAGTTTACAGAGCAGCTGTAGACTGCTGGAGGCATATGTACAGATATAATATGGCAAGGTTAGTATGTACATGGAAGTTAGTTTGTATGTCATCACTGCTTCAAAATCTAATACAATCAGTTCTGACCAGAATCTCCTGATAAACTCAACTGCTTGTTAAAGAAAAAAAAATCCCTACTGTTATTCTTCAGGGTTAAAACCCAAATGTATTCCTATAAGAATAGGAGCTAGTAAATCTTGGCAGTAGGTTTGTGTAAACATACTTCTGTCAGCCAGCCAAAAGGGTTGCTCTAAACTTGAGGTCTGTACCAGGAAACAATAGAGAAAGCCACAGGCTCCGGCCAATCTTAGCTGTGGAACTGAAATTTGAAAGGTCAACAAAGAAAAGCAGATCTGTCAGAGTCCACTTTTTGACATCTGAACTTGAAGTAATTCATTATTGGTATAAAGTTTCCTTGGTTGTAAAAGCACGGTCTGTGAGTACAAGGATTTTGTGAATATGTAGCTTAGCTGTGCTAGCAGCTTCAGTGCTTGTCAGATGACCCGTGAAACCTTTTTGTTGCTTGACTATGAAGCCCACATTACAAAGACTGGTTTTGTAGCATTAAACAAGAAACAATAGAAACATACGATCTACAAATGAAATGAGGAGGATAATGTTCCCAAATGTGCGTGCTGATTTGTGCAGAGCTGTGTATAGTGCTGCTGGAGATTGCTGCCTCTTTCTCTGACGACTCCACTCCAAACCCAGGAGTTGGAGAACTTACTAATTAGTTTATAAAACCCTGTGTTACTTGAGTAATATATGGCTATTGGAAATATTTTTGTATTTTTCAATGTAGTTGAAGCAATTAGAACTTTAGAAGCAAATACAACATTGCCCAGTACGAACGATCACATTGAGGAAGATACAGGAGAACTGCCACAGACTTGAGATTCTAAACTTAATCCTACCGCTGCTGCTCATCCTGTTGAGAGGCTTCTGCAACAGCCCTGGTGCCCACAGATGGAGCAGTGCTGTCTTCACACACACACACACATCCTCGTGTTTCCAGAATGAGTTGGTTCTCAGGTCAGTCTGGTTAGAAGTGCACGGCAGGTTTCATTGAATTGCTTGGATAGATGTGCTGGAGGCATCATGTTTCCAAATGTCCGTTGTCAGTGTCAGAACCTCCACAGAAAACTCATCCCGTTGTTATCTCAGCTGGAAACATATTTCCTTGGGTGGAAAGTTCGATTCTGTGCTTCCCCTCTCTCCCCAGAAACCAGGTTAGCTTACACTGCATTCATGCGGATGTCTCCAAAAGGAATTTCTGTGGCTGTTTCTGGAGTAATGCTTTTCAGAATGCGCTGTTGGAAAGAGATCAGTATTAGAAGTTCATTCATTTTATAGCTAATAAGTAACATTTCAGAACCCTTTCCAAATGGTTGCAATAAAAACACAACTGGTTTGAGTTACGCTTCTTACAGCTACAAGGCAAAAATGCTGCAGGGTTATGTTACTTTTGCACAGTGGTGCTATGGAAGTACACACTTATTTATTAATTCTTTGTAGTAGATCCAATCTGATTCCAAGGTTGACAGCTGTCATACTCATGCTTCAGGACTTTACTTGGGCACTCCGAGTTTGTTGAACACATTCTCTCAGAACTGGTATTTACAGGAACTTAGAAGAAATACCAAAAATGGCATCACAGGCTGCCATGGATTTATGGCAGAGAACCCTTATTAAGTGTGGGACAGAAAAAGAAACTTGTTCTTGTAAGCACACCCAAGGGACCCTCTCTGTCACTGGCTCACGTGTGATTTCTAGGGAAAGCTTCCAGTTCAGCGGAGCATAAAAAGAAACACTTGATTCAGTAAGTGGATGTGAATGTATCTCAGCCCCCACAGTGAGACCTGGGAGATTTGTAAATCACTCCAAATGGGTGAAAGACAACTAGCTGTAAGCAAGCTAGGAACAAACAGCCCGGGGCATCAAATCTTAGAAAAAATGACACACAATACTTATAGAAATCACTTCCTTCCTAACAGACACAGAGGAGCCTACTGGATACCTCCTTCAGTGTCCCAGGCGTGATGATCAACCGATAAACCATGTAGAGTGGGATACAGATGATGGAAGAGGTTCCTATGCAGTAGCCCAATACTGTGGTCCAGTAAGGATAGTTGTAATCAAAAAGCCGTAGCTCGGGGGGGTTGGACAGAAAGCTGCAAGTGACGAACTGGAAAGGAAACGAGAAAAGTTTCAACATGTTTTAATAGCACACGCTGTTCCTTCAGGGAACTCTGTGTGCCAGCATAGAACTAAACTTAAAAAAAAAAAAAAAAAAAAAGAAATAAACCAACAAAAACCAGAGCAGGGCTTGAGAAGGATTAAATGTGTACCGCTCCCGAAAAAATCTCAGATGACATTAATATAGATTAAACTAAAAGCTTTTTGATATCAAGACTTAAGGAAATTTAGAATTGCTCAGGAACTCCAGGACATAACCCAAGCAGTAACTGAAAGCTGAGAAGCATGGTCTGACATTCCAGCTTTGAACACAGCATTGTATTTTCTCATTCATTTGAGTTCTACAACTATTGCAGTTGTGCACTCTGAAACGAGTGGGGGGAAAAGTAATCTGTGGTAGAGCAATTAAGCAATTATGTGGGAAGAGAAGGAATTTTTTTTCTCTAAGACACATCTTAATGTTTGTTCCTGTTGTATGATTTCTTTCCTACCTCTGACTGTTTCAGAATGATGCATTAAGAAATGCTTCACTACAGTTTATCACTTATTCGTATCTGCTGTGAGCATTTCCTTGCCCTATAATCGGAGTGTGGCTTTTATTTTTATGTATAATCAAAATAAATGAGTGGGTTTTTAAGGTTAGACAAACATTCCATCTTCCATGCATTTAACGGTGTGCCAGCTACACTGCTTGTATTTGTGTCCTTTTTATCAGCGAGCAACTTCCCTAAGGGTCTGGGTCCCTAAGGAATATTCTTGGAATAAAGCACTTTTATGCAACTCCAGGGTTCCTTATCTTCAATGAGGTCACAGCACTGCAGGGTTTGTGCAAAGCATGCCTGCTTTTCAGTACTGCCGTTAAGTCTTCCCCAGCCCATGTACTCCCAGGAGGAAAACATCACATAATTAAGTCTTACTCAGAATTTGATTCATTTTCTTTATTCTGCTTTCCCTTCATGACTGTGAGATTTCTTGTGAAACAACAAATGCTTTGCAGCTGAACGCTACGTGAGTAACGTTGGTGACTGCTCTCAGAAGGATCTCTGAATTGTGGTTTTTTCCAGATTAGCATCAGAAGAGCAGGAGTACCACTGAAATTTCCATAGCAAAATAGCATAGTACCTTCTGGGCTTTCCTTACTTTAGTTTAGCTTCTGCAGAGAACACAAATAGCTGTGCCTAGTAACCACAGCACCAGAGCTGTCTGCTTTATTTTACTGGTTCAGGATCACAAAGAGGACAGGAGTTTAAAAATCATTTCTGGGGCAACGCTTTTATTTATAACCTTTTTTTCCTTCTTTTTCTGTGGGTAATAAAATAAAAATCTGTTAGAGATGCATTGATCATTACAGCAGAGTTTAGAATTCACTCTGCAGGTCTTCAATCCGCATTCGGTGCTCATAAATTCCATCTTGACCTGCTCTGCTCCTAGTTAACTATCAAAGATAGCACAAACCCATTTGGGAGCAGGAAATGAACACTTGATGTTAAAACATTATCAATAGTACTGCTAAGTCAAACATAGGGTCAGGATTTCCAATCTCAAATTATAGATTTATGATGGTTGCAATTAACTGCTGCAAACGCTACGTGGGATACACTGAAGTTGTCAGCCAGCAGTTACTGGGTCCCTGTGTTTACTTATCTTGGGTTTCCTCCCAGGCACTGTTTCATCATCATCTTTTATTTTCTGTGGCAAACGTAAAACAACAAAACAAAGTAATCTTTGTCTGTGAGGGGGGAAGGAGTTATTCCAAACTCAGGCTTGTTTATCTAGCTGGTCTACCAAAACCCTTAGGATTGTGATTTAGTAACCAGACCTTGCAGCACTGTGTTGGATTTTTCACTAATTAAGCATTTTTGTTTTAACAAGAATTGTTACTAAAGAGCTTCCTGAGAGAAATTTGTAATTAAGCTTTTAGATGTCTAAGGAACCGCATCGTTCAATGGTAATTTTGTTGTAGGGGGGGGGGGGGGGGGGGGGAGAAAAAAAAAAAAAAAGATATGAAGAAAACTCACCAGCAGGAAGATGGGACTGATTGCCACCCAGCACACTCGCCAGTACCAGCCTGGGGTGAAGCCCAGCATTTCTTTCACATCATTGCAAAACTGGGTGATGCCTGTGGAGACAAATGAGAGGAGAATGGGGACAGCAGAAAGGAGTCCTTCGCACAGAGATGTGTGCACAGCAAGGCAGCACAGGGCCCAGCCTGAGGTGCTGTTTGTGCCTTAACTACGTGGAACCCTTACTAGTTCTGAACGACCTCATTACTTTCAGATGTTAGCCTGCTTCTCTCAGAGCCATCAATAGTCGTTCTTACGGATTTGATAACAGTAAGTTTGTGGGGAGGGGAAAAGAAAGAAAAGCAAACGTTTTCCTGAGACATCAGTGATACTGTGTGCAGAACCAGAGGAGCTGTGGCTCGGTGGGGCCCAGCAGCGATGCACGTACCGTAGAACCAGGCCACTGCCACCGCTTCCAGGAACACCACTGTTAGCACAGCTGGGCCTGTGGCGTATTCTTCAAACAGCTTCACCACGTACGCGCCTCCCTGCAAAGGACATGGTGCTGTCAGTGACCCAGAGATTCAGGGGTGGAAGCCCTGGGATGCTGGTTTTTTTTATTATTGCCTTCATCTGAAGCAGAACGTTCACAGATGTGTGAGTTCTGCTGCACTGTGACCTGTGCAGTCCTTGGCTGTGCTGCTGTTGCTGTGCGTGGATGCAGTCCAGCAGTGGGGCTGCCATGCAGAAGGGCTAAAACTGAATCTCGTGGCTGTTCTCGTTGGATTTTAATGACCAATTGGGATCTGGTGCAGCGTGACAGTGTGCATGCCTCCCGTGTCACCTTCCTCCAACTGACTCACAGCCCCCAAACAGGAAACAAACGGTGTTGCTTCGCTTTCTTACCACTTGGGATACCTAGAACCAGCTTAAGGAGGAAGAGTTTGTGTCTCACAGAGGAACTACGTCTACTTTTACAGTAAATGCTCTCAATGAGAAGGGGGTTGTGTGTAAATGAGCAATGAAGTGAAACACAACAGGAAACCCGTGTGCATTTTCCTTGTCCCTTCGTTCTCATAATTCAAAATTTTGCTTGCTGTGAAAATGAAATCCCACGAGCTGTGAAGGGACGATGTGTGGGTGAGTGGTGGTGCTTTCCAGCCTGATTGGATGAGGAAGATTCAGGTCATTTGGCAGAAATTCCCGGAGAGTGGTTCAACAACATTCAATTACAGCAATTTCTTGTGGATAATTTCTGGCCGCTCTTTTTTTTTTTTTAACACAGTATATATTTCTAACATGGGGAAAATGAAAGAAACGATCCATTATTTTTAAACACGGAGGTTGGGAGAGTGAGAAGCAAAGCACATACACTGCATCAAAGCACCCCTGCATGCTGACTTAGCAGCTGGAGCAGTGGCTGAGCCAGGTGGGATTTGCAGCAGAGTTATGCTGAATTGCAATAGAATCGTTTTGCAACACATTTCTTAGTGAGAGATAATGTTCACATTTAGAGATTCAATCTCACTTCTTGAATCTCTTTTAAAACAAAAAATACGACCCTCTCCAAGATGTCATCTGCAGGAATCTGCCAGTGAGGAAAGCTGAGGGTGGGGTGAAATACTTACAAAAGTCAGGGTTGCTAATGACCCCAAAAAGCAAATGATGGTCAGACCGAGGACAAAGAATTCCCTGCGTTTGCTCCAGACGTGTGGGAATTCATCCAGTACTCCAGTAATCACTCCCTCTAATCCTGCAAACTGAAAAGCATGCAAAAATTAATGGAAAACAGAGGGCAGCTTTACCTGGAAGAGGAATTGTAAGCCATTGAAACACTGTGCTTTACTCTTCCTGTAGAGTTGGCACAATTCAGACTTTCTTCAGAATTTTTTTAGCTCTTTAAGCAGTGATTTAGTCTTCCCATTTCAGTAGGAAGTGCCTATCATCCAGAGGAAGTGGCTCAGTAGGACCAACATTGTGCAATCACTGTGTTGAGCCTTCCTAGAAGGAGCTGATTCTCAGTCAGTAAAAGACTCACGTGGCAATTTTTAGGAGAGCTCTGTATTGCAGTGCTGTGAAGAAAGCTTTCTCCAGTTTCCACCATTTAAATAAAATTCGTGTGAAAGAGTATCAAATGGGAATTTATTCACTGATTTGGGAGTTTACCAGTACAGGACAGACGGAGCCCATAAGGATGCATACAGTACGTGAATCACGTGCTTCAGCTGTGTTCCCAGGTCTGCTGCTATTTATCACAGTGCAACTCTGACAGATCATTTAATCTTATTTAAGCCTCCATTTCTCTGTCATTGAAATTGGAGTAAGAGTTCCTATCTTACAGAAGGCACGAGGAGATGCCAGTCCTGCATTAAACCCTTTGGTGGCAGCCCTGTGTTTGTAATTCTGCTCCTGGTGCTGGCTGGTAAGGAATACACCAAACATCATTCATCCATCTCTCTCAAGTATTGTCTACTCACCGTGCTGTCTAATCCCAGCGTGAGTAACATCAAGAAAAATATGATGGCAAAGAAAGTTGAGGCAGGCATGTTCGCAATGGCTTCGGCGTAGGTAATGAAGAGCAGACTGGGTCCTGGTGTTAGAGTGGAGAAACAGAGACACCTGTTAGTGCTGCTGGAGGGAGGACAGGTTGTTCCATTTTCCTGCAGAAGGCTTCTCCCCCTGTGTCCCAGTGTGCAGGTACAACAGTGCTGCGGAGCTGCATGCATGACTTCCATATGCTGGCATTATGGAATAGTATTTAACTGCACTGTGCATTTATAACAGCGCCTTTATCATAACAGAAGACAGTATCTACCCTGAATTACATACAAATATTTGACAATCTTATCCACTCATTCAAGCTGTTAGGTCTCTCAATGTAGAATACACAGATACATTCTCTCAGAAGTCAAAAATCCTACCCATATCTTTGGCAACCTCCGACACATCTTCATTCCTCATCTCAGCCATGTACCCCAGCACAGTGAAAATGACAAACCCGGACACAAAGCTGGTCAGGCAGTTCACAGTGCTGGTAACCAGGGCATCTCTGCAACAGAACACCAACTCACATCAGGGATCAGCATCTGCTGGGGAGGGCAGCGCGCTGCCAGGTGGGGGCGGTGGTTGAGCTGCACTCCTGCAGCAGTTTGGGGAATGCAGTGGAAGGAGCAAGGAGTGGATTTTGGAAAACAAACAACGACAAAACAACTTCTCATTGTTTTTCCTAAGGAAGAACTTCAGGTTGTAACATTAGTCTGGCACAGGATTAAATGCTGGGTTTGTGCCTGCAGGAATACCAGACTTCTAAAATGACAGGAATGGCTTTAGAAACATTAAAGAAAGAAGATATTATTTAATTTTATAAACAGTTGTTTGTTTTTTTAAGGAAACAATTACAAACTGCCTTTCAGCTCAGGGCTCTAAAGTCACAGCTTGGCTGACTGAGATTCAAACTCTCATCTGATTGTCAGGGAGCTGTGCCATTCTGTTGTGGCAGGTTTTACATCCTGGCCTCCTTGCCATCATTGGTAGAGATTACTTCTCTTTAAGGTAGGCACAACAGAGAACATGCTTGGGCTTGCAGTTTCTTTGTTCTGTTATACTGCTGTCTGGTTTGTATGTATAAAGGTCTGACAATTCAGTGTCTTTCACTGGCACTACTTCCTTTTCATAAAAACCAGCACCTATGTAAAGCTGAATTTAATATATAAGATGAGGTAGAACTCACTGGTAGCAGTTGTTATGGAATTTGTTGTAGCTGGCATAAGCCAACAGGACCCCAAAACCTGGACCGAGGGAGAAAAAAATCTGAGCTGCTGCATCCACCCAAACCTGAAACATGATAAAAATCAAGAAAAAAAGGTAATGAGACAGATGGGATGAGTTTGGTAGATTCACAATATTACTTAGCCATGCAAAGTTGAGTGTCACTTGTGTGCTTATGTTCTAGCCCTGGTCTAACAAACGCTTTGGTGAGGAAGTTGGAATGTGAGTTTTCTCTTGAGATTTGAGAAAGGTGTTAATATCTTCTATAGTTTGGCTTTGTAGTTCTGGTTTTCATTGGTGATGCAGTTAGGATTTATATCAAAAGAATTTACCACGGATAAAGAGCTGCTGCATTTCTTTACACGTTGTAAGTATCCATTCTGCCAGCATCGCAGATGATTTGCCTGTAATTGGGTTACCCCAGCTTCTGCAATGTATGGAGAGCTCTGCCCATGGTTTGGTGGTGGACTTGGCCCATCTTTCTCTGTGTGCTGTGCAGTAGCTCAGTGTTTGGCCGTGTGTCCTCTGGGCTGAGATTGTTCCTAGGCACACAGGTTGCATTTTGTAGTGCAGATGCAGCCGCAGTTCGAGGGGCTCCATCCAGCTTTGTTGTAGCCATGATAGATGCAAGTGTGATGGTCTTGTTATGAAAAGCTTGCTGTACTTGAAGAGTGGCTGCAGCCTTAATGAGTGGTGTTCCTAAAGTGCTAGTGTCAGCTCTTCTTCTGAAGGTGAAAGTCCTCATTTGTTTATCCTCTTTTGATTGAAACCTGGAGTTCATTACCACTCATTTCTAATACTCTGCCATCGTGAGAGGCCATCCTGTATCAGCCACAGACAGAACTCTGTCATCGTCCAGCACACACAGATTGTGATCTGCTGTCCTCACTTCAGATACATCCAATACAATATCAATGCCCTTTATTGCTTTTTCAGAAGATGTGGTCCCTTATTGAAGATGCTGCTTTATCAGAGACTGGTGTCTTTTCATTTCCTTTTCATTCAAAACTCTCCATATCAGCTGGGGAACAGCAGACTTGCAAACATTAGAATTTTTAATCTTTGTATTTGTAGTATTTATTGCTTTGGGGTTTTTCCATCACTCTCCCCACTAGAGACTTTCTTATACAGGGACCTCAGTGCAGCCTCCAACTTGATGGACTACTTGTCATCCACAGAGTTCAGAGCTGAATCAGATAGTGGAATGGGTTGGCTTTTTTTTTTTTTTTTTTTTTTTTTTTAATTAGCTCAGTCTTGTCCTCATCCTTCCTTTCTTTTCAAACCCTGGTGGGGTGTGCAGACCCAACTGATCCATTGCTTCTCCAGTGCACTTGCCCATGTCCACTCATCACCAAGTCATGCTTTAGTTGGCAGCTAAGGAGACCCTCCCTGGGCTTATCTGTCAGTGTGTCACAGGATGGAGACTTTAAATGTCAGCTCTGGTAACTATAGACACCATTGGGTGTGGGAAAGTCTGCCTGAGCATGTAATCATCCCCTCACCATCAAAACAACTGCAGCTAATCCAGATGGTAGAGTTTAGAGCTATTTGCCAAGGATTGTGCTGTTGTGTAGCAGCAATCATTGTAGCTTCTTGCACAGTGCTGGGCTGTTTGCTATTCACTGGTAGTTCAAGCTAAATTCACGGTGAACTTAAATAGCAGATCAGAAGCAGGAACCCCATCTAATCTTTTAAAAATATCTATATAGTTATGGAAAGAATAGGACGACTGTTTAAACGAGAGCATGATGTCCATGCTAAGGCATCTATTTAATCATAATCTATGTTGAAAGTACACACTGGAGTTTATACATGTAGTACACATGCTGAGAGGCTACAAGTGAGCCCCAACTATTTTGTAGTGTTCTTACCTCAGTGGCCAGGAGCTTCTGCCATTCAGGTTTCAGGTAGTAGAGGACACCTCTCCAGGCACCGGGCAGAGTTGCCCCTCTCACCAGCAGGATAAAAAGTATGACGTAAGGGAACGTGGCTGTCACCCACACCACCTGCCAGGGAGAACATTGAGACAGGTTTGCCATGGGCACAAAATTAAGAGATGAGAAGAATTTATGATAACTTTCAAATGGTAACTCTTAGCGTTTATAACACCTTCATATGAACTTCTCAAAAGTTCTGTAAACGGGCAGATTGCACATAAATATCCATGCTTTCTCTGTGTTCTCGTGCACAGAACTGTGGCATAACTTACTGTTTCGTATTACTTGGATAACAGTAGCAGTCATCTGCAGCAAGGGCTTCCCAAATAGGTGAGGCTACAATCCCTGCCCTGAAGACAGTCTGGGATAACTGTCATGTTAATTGGCTCCTTTAGAACTTGTGCTATACTGTACCAAGTGATTTGTCTTGCTTTTGCATTCACCTTGCCAGATGTTTTGACCCCTTTCCAGATGCTGAAGTATACAATGATGAAGATTAACAATAAACAGAGGGTCAATTGCCAGCTAATGCCCCCCAGGTCATCCAGCCCATTGGACCTATGCACCTGTAGAACTTGGCGGCTGAAAGAGGAAAGAAAAACACAGTGTAGATATTTTTGTAACAAATATGTTCAGTATGCTTTGAGCAGTCCCTTACTGAGGTCTGAGCATTACAAGTAGTCCTGAGGCCTTGATAATTAGACTTCAGAGTCATACCATTTTGGATTTTTTTTAACTTACAGGCCTTATATTAACAGTACACCAGTGATGATAAATGGTAAATATTGACAGTTGATAATGGCCAGACAATTGGGAACCTGCAGTCTAAAATACAGAGTACCCTCCCCCACACCCTAAGCTTACATTCCCCTACAGGTATTTAGTTACTTGAATAGTTTAGAAAAGAGTACCATTGCTAAACATCTCTTCTCCCCTTCCAAAGAAAAGCTTGCTGTGTGTTTCACCATTCTGTCTGATGTTACTGTCCTCACTTACATGCACTTACGTATAAAATTCTTCTGCAGGAGAGATGGAGTGCAGGGCCCAGCTGACGTTGTCCTTGCTGAAGTAGGTAGTGCAGTTGCCTGTGTTCCATGCATTATTGCAGCTGGTCCATGGCAGCTCCGTCGTGAAGGAGGACACGAGGTAGTAGAAGACCCATGCCATGATGGTGTTGTAGTAGGAGGCTACATAGAGGTTTATTACACAGATGGCAAAGCCAATGCCTAGCAGGTTAGGAAATAATGACATGAAGTGAGTGTCAGGCCACAAAAAGGAAGGAATTGGTTCTTCACATCACCCACAGCCTCTATCTAATCAATCAGAGAGTTATGTGATATGTGTATGCATGAGAGCACACACACATCTATAGATGTACATAAAGCCTTATGAAAACCTTCTCTGTAAAGCCAAAATTGTGTAGAACTAGACTTACTTTGTTCTAGCCTTACTTTGCTGTGTTATTTTCAGATTTTTATTTTTTTTTTAGAAAATACATCTTTATCGGAAGATCTTACTCAAAAAGTTCCTTCTAATTTTCCATTTCCCTTCATTACCTTTGAATATAGGACATATTTTTCTCCAAATTGAAATACACCCATTCCTGTGGTACTGTCCTAATGCTAATTCCATATAGAAGAGAGGAATACCACCGAAGATGGCCATAATTGTGTAAGGAATGAGGAATGCTCCTGCAAAAGACAAAACAGATCATTATAACTCTTCATAGGACTTCTCTTCCACTAGTTCATGGAGTGCTGAAACAATTCCTTTTGTTCCCCAGGGAAAATGCATATCCCCTCCCTAGCCAGTGTGCCATACCGAGTTACCACGGGATTTCTCACATCCAACTTCACAGCAGTGTGAATAAGAAGTGACACTCAGGCCAAACTTCTCATGTTTCTGTAACAAGTTTATGTGGGATTCACAAAGACTGTACTGCCTCTGCAGTACGAGGTGAGATGAGATACAGACGCAGTAATGAATTGCTTTGGTAGAACGCCTGAGTACATCAGCGATGCAAAAGTCCTTTCTGTCCAGTCTCTCCTTGAGGAGATTTATATTTTGGCTGGGACGTCTGTGAGTCTCAGTCCCAGCTTTCCTGAGGAGTGTTTTGACAAGTTGGTTTGTCTGGTTTTAAATATTCCTTGGGACAGGGCTCGAATCTTTTCTCTCAGATTACTCTGCACCTAACCAGTGCCCAGCTCTATATCTTATTAGTATTTATCTTATTAGTATATTTAAGTTTTCCAGTCTGCTTTAAAAGTAATTAATTTTCTGTTACTGCTATGCCATGCATGATATTAAAATAAACTACTAAACTAATTCACTAGAAAGCAAGGAAGCTGAATGTTAAGGAACAGCTTACAGAACTGGTCACTGACCTCCTCCATTCTGATAGCATATGTAAGGAAATCTCCACACGTTTCCCAGATCCACTGCGTATCCAATGACAGAGAGCAGAAAGTCAATTTTTTTACTCCAGGTCTCTCTGTCTTCCAGCTCCATCAGCTGCTGCTGGCCCTCTGCTCCACACGTGGTGGACGTGGTGGTGGTGGTGGTTGTGGCTGCTGGGTTGGTGCACTGTGCATCCTCCACCTCTCCCATCCCATTGCAAGGCACGGAGCTCTGAACCCCCGAATAACCATTTGAGATCTGAGCTGCCTCCTCCTTATTTCCCTGGCCAGGATGGATTTTATTCCCATCCTCCATGAGCCGTAGGGCAGATTTAGGGTTCCTGATCAGCAGTCCGTTCTCTTTACAATCTTCTCCTTCATTACAATCTGAGATATCTTTCTTGGAAGTCAGCGGCTGAGTCTCATTGCTTGTTGCCTTTTTTTCCATTTTTCCAAGATTTCTCCTGCCCAGTTGCAGTAGGCAGCAGCACACAGTCCTCTTCAGCTTATTTTCCCACGCTTTTATTTCCAGTGTATTCCCAGTGCTCTCAGAATTTCCCTTCCATATTTAAATCCATCAGACTGAAGGCACGAACACCATCTAAGAAATGAAACACATTACAGAATACTGTGTTACAGAGCTTGTTGATGCTGGTAGCATTCATGTTACAATTTGGGCAGTTCCTGTGATTAAAATACTTTTGGAGATAGTTAACCATTACTGCATGAAATACAAGTTATTTAGCAGATAATCCATTCAGAAGTGAACCAGCGAAACTCTAAGCTGCGTGCAGAGAAAGGAAGGAGGCAGTATTAAGAAAGAAGAAATAATTAAACAAATACTTCAATAACAACAGGTGTGCAAATTACATTCCATGATCATCTTCCTTCAGAAATCCCACATCCCTGCCATGTTTAGCAGCAGATCTGGAAAGCTTAAATGAAAGTTCAGAAAGTTCCGTCAACGCTAATAATGAGAAAAGGAAAAGAAGAAAAGAAGATTTCAGTTAGGTTGGTTAGAATCAGAAGGAACTAGCATCTAGGTCTGCTTAGGACAAAGCTAGACCCCCATGCTGCATAATTCCCTAGAGAAATAAAGGCATGTCTCACACTGTTTGGATTGCAGCTCTGGAAGGGCAGTGGGCACTGCTCCTACAGCAAATCCCAGCCTTGGCTTCACCTGCTCTCTTCTTACGGGCTGGAAGAGTAAACCAGAGGAAACAAAACAATCCAAAATTAAAAAAAATAATAATAATAAGGAAAGAAAGAAAGCAATTAATTGGTCGTTGAGAATAAAAAAGAGCTGCAAAAAAAGCTGTGGTTCTGTGGGTCATGTTCTTTTTTCTGCTGGTTTGTTCAGGTGCTGTAAGTCCTCAGTCAATGAAACGTGCAAACAGATCCTTTGTGCCACGAGTGCCCTGGGGCATCAACCCGGCTTTATGGCTTGCAAAGCATTACTCCATCTACACGATGCCCCCACATAGTAAATGATGATAATTACATCTCATTCTTCCTTTTCAAAGCATTTTTCACGCAGTAAATACGATTGCAACATCCCGTGCGGAAGAATAAGCATTATTTCACTTTCGACTCTTGGAAAAACCAAAGCAGGGTGGGAATATTATTTGCTCATTGCTGGAATTTGCTCACTGCCAGAGCTATTAAAACACAGGTTTTTCCCAGCCTTTAGTCTTCTGCAGAGATTGTTTGCTAAGCCTCTTCGCAAGCAAGCAAGCAGAAAGGAAAGGAAAGTTATCGAGCTGGAGAGCAAGCAGGATGACCTCCAGGGATGTTTTTATTACTTCCAGAAATCTCTGGGTTGCTCACACTTACTTTCTGTGCTTACCCAGATAATGTTGTTTTCACCTTATAGCAAGCAACGAATCATTAATATTGGATTATTACCATGGCAGTACTTTGCTATTAGTTAATCATCACAAAGACTGAAACATCTTCAGAGCACCGCAGAAAAATGCATGTCAGAGAACAGCAATGTCTGTTTTACCTGCAGGACTATGAAAACTGAGTGTCTTTGGAGTCCAAAACCTTCCCAGTGTCCCAAAAGAGCCTGTGTAGATAGAACTGTTCTACCACCACTGGTAACAACAGAAAAATCCTAGGAAAGGACACACCCAAGCCTTCTCTCCTCGTGTATGGCATGTTAAGAGTAAGGAATATGGAAAAGTAACCTGAGCCCTTCTGGACTTTATACCTCTTACTCATAAGTGGGAAAACAGTAAAGGATGTTGATTTAACTGCATTATCTGTGAGACTGAATTTTCCATACCATTTACTGTATTCACAAAACATTTTCTTTCAATGCATAAATACTTTTTGGCACGTCCTGAGGGGAGTTTGTTGAATGTCGTGTTGGTTTCCTGGATCTGTGACAATCAAGATTGTTGTCTTATCCAAACCTAAGCTCCTTCTGCAGGCCACAGGAAAGAAATATCACATCACTTGACATGTTTTCGTGGAATTTTCAGTATGCATCGTGACTTGTGAACTTCGAGGGGCTTCTGCTGGAATTTGAACTATTCCTTTTTGAGAGTAAATTCCAGCTCACCATCTACCATGGGAAATCTTTGGAGTGAGGCTCCAGAGCTCTGCAGTAGTGCTCTCAGAGCTGGCACGTGGAAACAGAACCGTAAGAGTTCATTACCCTTTAAAAAAGAACCAACAGCAAACAGCAGGGGAATGTACGCTGCTCCAGAGAGTAGTGGCAGTGGCAAAAGTAGAGTTCTTGGAGTTGAGAAGTATGCTAGGATTAATAGGGAAACAGGAAAATTATGCTAACAAGGAAGGACTTTGCCCACTTTTGCCCCTTATGCACCCATCTCTCTGCTGCTACAGGACCTGTAGGACACACTATTGTAGTGAATAATGAAAGGAATAACAGTTTATTACCTATTTTTTATCAGAGCTGTTGCAAAGGTTGCTCTGACATAAATACCTACTGGCTTCTTATCACCAACATAATTAATGCAGAAGGAAAAAAACAGAAAAACCGCACACAGCCAGAATCATGGAACCACAGAACCATAAAGGCTGGAAGAACCTCTCAGATTCTCAATTTCAACCCATCCCCACTGTGTCCACTGACCATGGCCCTCAGTGCCACAGCCCCGTGGGCCTTGAACACCTTCAGGGTCTCCCCCACTTCCCTGGGCAGCCTGTGCCACTGCATCAGCTCTCTTTGGAGAAGAAATTGTTCCTAATATCTCACATGCACTGCCTGGAGCAGCCCTGAGAAACACTTATATGTGCTGCAGCCACACTGGGCTAAACTGGGCAGCGAGGCTATGTGCTTCATGGAACTTGACTCAAGCCACCAACGCAGTTCACATAAACCAATTATTACATGATAATTTTTAGTTACTCCCACTCAGAGCTACATTTAAGCCAACAGTAGATGCCCAAAGCCAACTCCTCTGCTTCTCCCAAAGCAATCCCAGAGGAGCACCCCTGTGCTGGGGTCCGGATCCTTGCTGAGTGGGGAGCCACAGAGCTGGGCATTGCTTTGGGTATTCTTGAGGCACGCAGTGACCTCTCGTGGCAATGTGGGAATCCCTGTTGTGCTCTGCCGTGCAGTAAAACAAATCTTCCAGCACATTAATACAAAATTATTTCCCAGTACTCTGTATTTTTAAAGGAGAAAACTCTTGCCAGGCCTTTTTGAAGTCAGCACTTGGTGGTGTACAGCCTCCACCTGGGTTACAGCTGCATTCCTACAGGAAAACCCCATTATTGCCATACCTCTGCCTTCCTCCTGTCCACTTACACCTGCAAAGAGTTAAACTACATGACGAAACATTAATCTGTACTGCTGGCAAACAGCATCAAGTCTGAGATGATTTCTGTTAACCTGACCTAAGCTTTACTTCCATCACAGAATATATCAGACTGTTAATTACGTGGCTGCATGACTGCACATTGCACCGTGCAAAGAAGATGCAGCTCATACAGGCAGAGGGATGTAAATGGACAGATCCAAGGCACTGTTCTATCCATTGACCTCAGCTATTCCCAAGACGGCTTAATACGGGTAGATGTGAAAGTAAGGCTTGAAAATGGCAGTACTGAGGAAATACCAACTTGGACTGGGAGTCTTATGTCACACTCTTGTCCATGTCTCAGCCTGAAGTTAAGGAGTCAGCAGGAAAGAGAGGATTTACCTGTAGGAATTTGTTGAGAAGAGAGACACTGTGTGGTAGTGTGAAGAGTGCCAGCTGTCATTTAAGGAACAGAGAGGGGAGGAAAACGCATTTTGTGGCTCAAGAGTGTCTGTAAGCAGTGCAAGGAAACAGATAAGCACAGAGGGAGTGATAATCCATTTGCATTCTTCCTCAAATTATTTATATCAACTCATAGGAAGAGTTGAGCAAATATCAGCAAAGAAATAGAGCAGCACTCTATAACACTGCTCTGCACAGTGACCTGCTCTGCACTGCAGCTGAAAGGCCGTCTGCATGCTCAGAGCCTGCACCTAGATGCCAGAAGGCACATTGTTATGGTTGTCATGCTTTTGCCTAAAGGAAGCGAGGAATCGGGCACCAGCTTCCAGATGGATGCTTTGTAATGGATCTCTGAGCTGCAGCCCCTCTGCTGGAGCTCTGCTGCCTGCTGCATGGGATGCTTGTCCTGCAGATGGCTGCACTGCACTGCATTGGTGCTAAGGACATAAACTGACAGCCAGCAGAGCTGCAGGAACACAGCTGTGGAGCAGAGTTAACACATCAGCATCAGATGGGACAGAGTGAGCACTTGGTTAGGCTTCTAATGTTGTCCCTAATGAAAACTCAGCAGTTCATCTTTCCTTACAGAGAAGCAGGAAAGGGACTAAATACGCAGTGTGTGTGGGGATAATTTGGGGCTTTTATTAAATTTCCAGTTTGGAGGCAGCATTTGCTAGTTTGTGTAACAGTCTGAAATTCACCACCCCCTGTTCCATTACAACACGGACCGCAGCACTTGCCAAACTCACAGTGTGCTCTCCAAGAAAACTGCGCTCCATCCACCACCCATCAGAAGCACCAGAAGATGAGAGCTCCCCATTAAAACACCCGACAGCTTCAAAAAATTCCACAAGCAATTCTCCAAGGAACCCAAATCCCATAAATGCACTGTCCTCCCCTCCCCAGGCTTCCTAACACACCAAGACATGCCTTCCTCGAGGCGTTATGCATTCAGTTACGCTGCATTCCTCACCCAACTTCTGTGTCACAGTGCAGACAAACCCAGCGAGCCACAGCTTTCAGCAGTAAACTTGATTGACTGTGCATACATTCACAGCACACACACCTCAGATCCATCACTCGCAATAAATCTGTCCCATCGAGTCAGATAATTTGCTACACTGGAACAGTTTATCTTTTAAAACATAATTTCATGTAGTTGCTAAAGCGTCCTTCATTCTTCTGAAATAACAGCTTGCAAGGAATTTTTTTTTTTTTTTTTTTTGCTTCAGATCTGCTGCTTTTCTGTATTTTTTTTATACAGAATATGTATAAAGCTATACTTTATAGCTTTTTTATTTTTATTTTTTTCAATTGTTCTATAAATCCTGCTTTAGTAATGCACTGATGTGACGGCCGAACCTCAGATTTCAGACTGGCACAGCACAGTGCTACAGGTGTCCCATTCCCCACAGCCCTGAGTGCAGACAAGTGCCTGCACAGGATGGGGGACACATTGCAGAAAAGCAAGAAAAGACATGAGCAGTGTAAAAGCCAAAGCAAACTTTCACCCCACATCCACACTCCGTGGCTTTGCTTTATGCAAAGCTTTGTCTCCTGTTCTTTTTGACTCTGCTTTAGGAGCTACTCCAAGACCTTAAAAGTTAAAGATGGAACAATGAACACACACATATATATATATGCTAACCAACAGGCTGCTGTTAGTATTTCAGACTTCAGAGACAAAGTTAAAAGAGGCAACAAGAAGTCCAAGTTAACAACACTCCTGTGCAGGACGGCAGCTCAGACGCCTCCTAACAGCCTGCCTGGATTCCAGAAGGTATCTCACACCAGAAGCACCAATCCTTCCCTTACCTGTCCTTCACCCAGGTGTGCAGTGCTTTCCTCGCAGCTCTCCTTCACCCACATCTGCTGCAGATCCCAGCACGCAGCCTGTGTGCAGCGCAGCACCTCGGGGAGCTTTTTGTACACCAGTCCCCCTCACATGGTCTGATTTGCAGATAATCTGCTGCCAAAGAGCTCTTTAAGAATTTTTGCGTCACTTTAGTGAAATAAACTTTATGTTTCACCAGGGCTGCAGCTCGGTTTTCCTCCTAGAGGTGGGTGGCTCCACTTGAGCTGCTGGAAGGAACGTGATCCAATGGAGGCAGAGGGCGAGGGGAGCGGCTCAGCGGTGCTGTGACAGCTGGAACAGGAGATGCAGGGAGCACACATGGGGCCAGGTGCTGCTTGCAGGTGGAGGAAGAAAGGACAGAGATGTCTATCATCACATTAAGAGAGCTCGGAAGGAATGTAATTGCCACACATTTATATCATTTTAAGGAGGAGATGGTAAGAAGTTTAGTTTGAGCACAAACCCTTTAGGAAGTGTTCTGGTGCATCCACGCCGCGCTGCCGCTCATCCCACCACCAAACCCACCCCACTAAAGCGGCATTTCTTCCCTTCTCAACTTTACATTTTGTTTCTAAAGGGCCGTGGATCACAGGTCAACGAAACAGTGCTGTAGTTTGGTGTGAAAAAGAAAGGGGAAGAAGCAGAGCGGGGACGAGGAAGGAGAGTTAACATTACAGTGCGGTGCTGCGAGCGGCTGCCAGCTTGAGAGACTTGTTCCAAACAATTACATGGGGGGAAAAAAACAAACACAAAACTGTTAAAAATGAAAAGCACAGGGTTATAATTAGCGCGTTCCTCGTTCGGGTCCCCTCTCCATAGCAGCACTGTGTCACTGGCACCATCTCAAGGATGGCTCCGGTACTGCGATTACAAACAGATCCGTACCAAAACAGTTCGTTATTTTCCATTAATTCTTGTGGCAGTGCATTAACAACGTTTCGTCAATTAACATCGTTGCCTTAGCTATTTACTGTTCTCACATAGTGCTAGGGAGCTCATCTTGTTGCACCATACTCCCCTGCTGTGCTCTTTCCAATGCAAACACTTTGGGTGGTGGTAAACTCTGCTGAGCTGCAGAGCAAATCAGTGTCCTCACCTGCAATCATCCACGATCCTCTCTGTCCTGTCCTGCTGAGCACAAAGACCATCACATCTTACCCACCAAACCCCTCTAAAGGTCACAGCACAGTGTTGTAGTGCAGGACCACAGTGCTGTGCCCCAGGAGGGCTCTGTGCCTTTTCGTACAGATTTCCATCTCACTCTGCTGGGAGACTGCAACGCATGTTCACCTGTTACCTCTTCTTCCCTCCTGCAGGAAACACCACCTCTGTGCAAAACTGCATCTTCCTAAAGTCTTAGTGCTGTAACTTTGAGGCTTCTGCATCTCCTTCTCCCACTCAGAGCACTTGAGCACAGCTGTGTAACATCCAGCAGGCAGCTGATCTGCTTTCATCTGCTCTTAGCAGTGGCACCCAGTGTGAGTGTTCAACCATTTTTTGTGGGATATACGAAGCTGTAATGTGAAAAACAGCATGTTAAGAGCACAGAACCACCTTTCATGACTTATGCTGGCCATTAAGTTCCTTCTTTTTTTATTAATGTCTTCTGCAGCAGCGTCTGTTTGTTGTTCTTTAATTTCTTGCCAGAAGCCTGGAGCCTTTGGGGCATAATGCAAGTAACAGACCTCAGATTTCAGCTGACCCATCACCATTATGAAACATACTTATCCCACGTGACATTCTTTTAGGTGCTGCACTGAATTTCAGGGAATCTTTGCAAAATCCTGGTGGTTTAGGATAGGTACAGACGATCAAGAGCATTAAATTGGACCTCACACATGATATAACTTCAAATTCTTCTACAGCCCTCCCCAGGTAAAGCAGCAGTAATTCCAGCCACCAGTAGCAGCAGAGGAATGGAAATCATCAGCAAAGTGACCTAACAACAGCAGTACCAGCTGCACCAAGAGATTAACACCAGCTCTGTGAGCATGTCTCTGCTTCACCCCAATAAGAGGATAGGAGCAATTCACAAATAACACGAAACAAATCCTAAATTATTTACCTAGCTGTCTTTTGCTCAGTTAGGAGCCAGCTCACATTTAGAAGCTATTACATTTGGCTTTGGGATAAAAGAAATTCTGATTGTCCTTCCTTGCTGATTTCTAAGTGAACATGCTGGGATGCCCACCTGGCAGCTGGGGAGCCTGGGGGTGTTCTGTTGGCATCAGAACTGTGCTGAGAGAATTCAGAAGGGGAAATCTGATGCCACAAATCTACACACCAACACCGTACGCAGCCTCTCCCTCAGCCACTGCCTTTTCTGAGTTAGCAGCGTGTTATTTTCCTACTCCTGACTGAAACTACTCTAGCTGACTTTCATAACATCTGTCAATATTTTCCAAGTGTCATAGGAACTGCCTTTGAATTGCCACTGCATGGTTTTATTGGCAGAAATGGGAGGAGGAAATTATCTGCTAGCTGCCCAGCTTCCACCAAACTCCAAAGGTCTTCTTAGGAGCATGCAAAGGATATAAACCAACCAAACTGAACCGAAACAGAGGTGAAGAATTGCTTCTTGTTTCTCACTCTAACTTAACCTTTTTGCCAGGCAGCATAACAGAACATCTTAGCTTGCATTATGCCTTAAACTACAGACAGTCATGATCAGCAGCCTTAAAGCCAATTGTTCAGCTGCCCTTGGAGTTCTCAAGACAGAAACTCTGCTCTTTGACATAGGTATTTCCCTTCTTACTCCCCCTTACAGAGATCTTATAAAACAGCCAGACATGAATGCAAAACTGCTTCTGCCAGATTGGCTTTGTTTCCTATTATGTGTTTTAGGCATGTGGATTTTCTGTGCTTATTTGAAGGAAAGGAAAAAAAAGTACTATTGTATAAGCTGTACTGGGAAATATCTGGGTAAGGACTCCAGAGATAAGCACACAGTGGACAATATCTTTAAATACTAAAATTAACAGCAAAATTGGCTTGGAAACAAGTCTTAATTTGTCAAGCTCTATCACCGCCATCAGAGCTGCCACAGGCAGCAGAAGTTCACCAGTTGAACTCTGGAGAACAAATTAGCTCTCCTTTGTGGCTACAGTAGTAGGTAGGTGGTATAAAGGAAGAAGTAGTGTCACATCACAATCTGATTTTGAACAACCAAAATACTGACCTTTCCACAGGAAAAAAAAGCCCCCAAACCAACAGGCGTTACTCATAAGGAAAACATCGCACATAACACAGCTTCCCAAGAGGTTTGGCTTTGTTTCAGAGCCACCAGGGTTCAGCATGGAGCACAGGACTGTTTACTCATCATGATGCCATTAACACAGCACAAGGCAGAGGCTGCACATCACAGACCCATGGGGCACCTCGGATCAGCCTGCCACCCCTCTGCCAGAAGGAAGGATCCATTCCATCCACTTCTGAAACACTGCTCTGCAACCCCTCACCAAGGTCTCTAACCAACAGAGGGAGGCACTGCATCTCAGGCGATCTATTCCAACTCTTCATTAATTTGGAGATCCTCTAATTAGGGAAACTGATTGCAAAGGTATAGCTTTGTTATTGGCTGACTTGCTAGTAGAAAAAGCAAGTTGAAAGCAGTGTTAGTTTGTACCCAAGATAAAAACTTTTGGCAGAAGCTCAGGATAACATGAACTGAATTTTGCTAGAAAGGACATCAAATGGTAACACCACACTACTGCAGGTATATTCTGTGATCTCCAGAACAGCTTTGTTGCTTTCAAAGGAATGCTGCAGGATCCAGCCTTTCAAACAGTTTCAAACAGCATCATTTAAGGGAAGTAACAACCAACCCCACTCTGTTCCATACTCAGTTACTTCCCATCCACCCAGCATTTCTGCACACTACCAGAAATGCAGACTGCAAGTTTTATCAGCTTGGGTGACCCCTAGACAAGCCATGGATTTAGTTTAGCAGCAACATGCAGGCATGCTTTAGCTTGGTATTTTTAATATATATGTACATATACACACAATTGTATAACTTGTGTAAGATGTATATACTTTATAATAGCTTTCTACCTGTATAGTTCAAACAAAAGCAAAGTCAAACCAAGATGCAGAGTACCACAGCCATAACAAACATTTATCTACCAGCTCAGGAGCTGGCAGTGTGGCTCATTACCTTGCTTACCCTCTTATTTGCTCACAGCTAAACTCAACACACAACAGGACGATTGTCAGGTTACATAAAGACAGTCCACCATTCCATGCATTTCAATCGAAGGATTAGAACTGTGCTCATCACCAAACTATTTGAGAGCCCATGGCACATGATGCAGTGTTTATTTGTTCAGTGAGAAAAGCAACTGTGTCTACTTCAGACAACGTAAAGCAGCATGTTTCCTGTCCTCATACCAGCCCACTCACATTTGTTTGTAATTTCTCCAATTCAGCAGGGCTCAAAAAAGAAACCAGAGCTGTACCAGTCACTTAAGAAACTGTTTATTCAAAAGCTTCATAGCACCATCTTGTTTTTGAAAACATCCAAATAAAATGCAGCAATTAATTTTTTTTTCCTGTTCAGCATGACACTAACTCCATCCATGAACATTTATGGTTGTTCTTGCTAATGTAACTGAAAAATAGCGCTCCTGTGCACACAGACATGATGGGCCTTGATATGTGTTATCCAATCCTAGCTCAGTAACTGAAGAATAAAAACAAGTGAAACTGGAAACCTCAGGTTATTTTCCCCCAGTGCTGCTGGAAGATAAGTTTTCTAAGGGTAAATAAGGTAAACCTTCTCTAAGCTTCTGCAGTTTCAGCAATACATACCCTTGAAAACTTCCTCCTTTAAGAGAATTAAAAATGAAAGTGTATAAAATACCTCGGGCATTCTTTTGTGGTATAAGATAGACCACAAATGGTTAATCTATAAGTATCTTGACATGTTTGTTCCAACACCAAGCTGTTAACACTAAAAAATAGCCTTTTACCATCATCTTTTCTAGGGAAAACCCTGGTCAAAATGGTTCTACTTTATTACTATGCTGATTTAAATTTCTTAAGATTTAAATTTCTTAATTTAAAATTGATAAAACCAAACCACCACTGACAGCACTTGTAATATATTTCATTGCGAATTTTTTTTTTCCTTTTCCTTTTTTAATTTTGCAGAGTATCCTGTCTGAGAGCTTTAATTCAGCCAAGTCAGTAAAGCGCTATTTCCCAAAGATCCTTAACTTACTTTTCAAGAATGTGGACCATGCTGAGTGCTTGGTCACATTATCATTTGGCTATGGCTTCCAACCACTGGGTTCTCTATTGCATCTAATCTGGTTGACCATTAAGAGGCAAATATTCTGTAGTTCACTTGGCTAAGGCCCCCATGGGGTCCCATGCTGGCAAAACAATGGGTTCTTGTTCCATCACTGCCAAGACGTCTTCTGGCACATATTTCTTGTCCACCACAACTTCATAGACATACTCAGAGAACCAGTCATCCGTCATGATCAGGTAACCTGGTGATGAAAACAGCTCGTTACAACAGAGAATCATCATCATCAGCACAGTGAAACAGTCACACAAGTTTCACATATGAACAACCTCTTACAGACAGGTCACACTTCTGTACCTCTCAGGACAAAGTGAACAAAATTAACTAACATTTAGGCTGAGCAGATGTATTTTATGTGCACTAAAAGACTCACCAAGAAAGCTGCTAGGAAAAACAAGGCCCAGAAGAACTTGTTTTAATACATATGTTAAAATAAGCACTGGGAATGCCTGAGTGAATTGGGAATGCCTCAAAAACTTACACTGAGAGTAAGGTTATCTGGTTCTCCATCTTTACAAGTCTTCAAGATGTTGGTGGAAGGGATATTTGCCCAGATGAATGACCAAATCATCTCTTGTTTAGGCCAAAATTTGCTGGTTTATGTGCAGTAAGAGAAGGAGGTTATCTGCCTTCCCCAAATACAAAGGCATCTAAAACCAGTTTTGCTGAACCAAATTTCGATTTTCTTCCTTAACATAATTCTTATTAAGAATTTCAGTAAACAACCTTTGAAGTGAGGGGGGAAAAGTCAAATTTAGAATACCACAGGCTTTAGCAGAAAGCTATCACTGGAAAAACTATTCAAAGTGCACTGAAAATAGAGTGGCAGTGAGAAAGAAAGCATTTAGAAGACAGATGAGAAGGCTTTATGTAATAAAGTTTCTCACATCCTTATATACAGTATCATCACACAATCAAATGAAACAAGAAAATGTCCAAAGAATACGGACAATAAATGCATCTATCTACACCATCTTGTTTCTAAAGCAAGAGATCAGATAATTCCCATAAATTAAAAACCCTATCAATTGTAATCCGAGCTAGAAGCCATTTTGGAAACACTGCCAAAAGGAGCTGCTTTGATTATTCTCTCTTCAGGATATGAGTTCTTGGGACACACAAAAACCTCTCACTCCCAAGAGCCAACAAGTAATTGCACCCTGAGAGGATAATGAACTCTGTTCTGACATCCTGCATCTCAAAGCTTGACAGTGCTGATTAGGATCGCAGCGTCTGAACAAGAAGGAAACGTCAAACAGAACTTCAGAACATGCAAATAAGTAAGGGCACTCTGTGAGCAGGGCTGTGCTCAGTGCCACAATGAAAGCCATTATCAATTTCTTCATTAAAAGGAGATGTGTACTTTGCAGGCAGCATCGTCTTGCTGCAGCAGAACAGGACACTGACTACAGGAGGAAGCTCCGCTTTGTATGAAGTTGGTCCCCATTTCTTTAACTTAATTCTCCAATGGAAACCATTAAATTGCTTCACTGTAGAAGCAACAAGCTGCTAGATAAGGGAGAGGTCAGCTGAGGATGAATGGTCTGAGACTTCTTGCATAACCCAGCGTTTGGGCATCTGAAAAGAAAGCCCTTGCAAAGTTCCTGAAGAACTTTGTCTTCCCTGCAGGAGAGTTAAGGTACGAGATCACAGAGCCTGCCATAATGAACTCATGAGATTATAGATGCATACAAACAAATAAATCTGCAAAATGTCTCCCTGCGGAAGTATGCAGGCAGTACAAGAGATGAAGTCAAAAGGAAGATGACTTTTGGCTGGAGATGTACCACAGGAAAGCACTTTTTTGTGCCAAAACAAACAAATGGACCCCTATCAAGTGGATGTGATAATGTGATTTAGTGTTTCCCTTTGAAGACCTCCTCCTTGCTTTGAGAGGAAGACATCCGATGGGATAAGCAGGGTTCAAAGTTTGGTAACACTGTATTATATCTTCAGAACAAAAGAATAAGAATAATTAAACTTGCCTGTCTCACTGACACAGTGCCAACAAAACACAGAAAGGAAATATTTTACTGGGAAGTTAATTTTTTTTACCTCAAAAAAAAAAAAACAACCAATGTTTGTCAGCAGCTCTATTCATTCCTTGAGGAAAAGTGGATTGGATTCCAAGAAACCCTTTTACAGCAGATAGGCATGTAATTAAGTATTTAGAAGAGGCACTGCTAGGCTGTTCTCAGGGCTTCCCTTTCTCCAGGACTGTCAGCACAAGAATCCAGCTCTGCACACTCTGCAGATGCTAAGCATACAACTAACTGCTTCCCAGATACCCAGAACACAAGTCACAGTTGCTCCAGCCCTGTGCCATGCAAGGAAAGGGAAAGCAGAGATCCTCTGGCACTTCAGATTGTACTTACAGCAAAGCACAGGGGACTCTATGAAAAACACTCATTTCCTACACCAAGTGTTTTTGTTTTCTGTTGTGAATTTAATGGCAAAGTCTAGTCTCTGGTGTTTTGTCATAGACTGTAATCTATCATCTTGTCCAATAGTGGAGCTAGGTCTTACTTGTATCCCCCACACCCAACTGGGCCTCAACTGGGATGTGCCAAGCTTAACATCATTCTTGGCCTTTTTGTTTCTAATGTAGATTCTGGTTCTCTGTGCAGGATTTACCCAAGCACAGTTTCCCAGTAACCTGCAAGGCAGATAAGATAAAGTTCACTGGCAGACTGACTCAGTGACATAGCAAGAAAAGCAGGACATGAACCTCCTACATCAGCTAGTACTGGATGTAGAAGATGGAAAAAGCAGGGCAGGAAGAGGGGGAAGAAACCCTCTCGAGTTTCCTGTTTTGCTGTATCAAAACAAGCTCTGCTCCAGCCATTTAGGCTGAGCTGGCTGACTGCAGTGCTCAGCAGAGCAAAGCAGGAAAGCTGTAACACTGTCAGACCTGCTCACACAGAGCCAGCTGAGATCAGAGCTACACCCAGACACAGCAGAGAAGCACCCCTCCAGCCATGCCCATGCTGGGCAGGGGAGCAACTAGAAGCAATTTTCAAGCCACTGCTCAGCCGTGACTCATGTTCTGCCCACAGTGCCTGTCCATGTGCCAGGCCAAGATGGCTACAGCCCTACAGAGCTTACCAATTCTTTCCAAATGAGCAGCAGGGCAGGCTGAAACAGCCATCAAAAGGAAGGCAAGTTGATGCAGAAATGTGGTGTCAGTTGAACCGCAGGTGGATTTTTTTGGTTGCTGGTGCTTGTCATAGCAGGGAGGAACAGTGCAAGGATGCCATAGGTCATGTTTTCAGCATGGCTTCAGAAATGCAATTAATCAAGCTGGTACAAACCGCTTTCTTTTTTTCCTTTAACTGGAATAATACCAGGCAATTTTCTTGTGATCAGGGGCTGCCCATACACTACTTAGAAACTATAACAAACTAGTCAGCCTTTCCCCTATTCACTTCCTATTTCCAAACATGAGGTTGAGGCTTTGTGCTCCTGTAACTATAAATTGCTTTACCTTTATTACCACGATCTTCACCCCAGGAATTTTCCACTCGCCACTTTTCAAAGCAGTCTTCTTGCCCATCCTGCAACAAAACAAGGAGATGGTGACTCAGCAGCCAAGGGCTATGAGAGTTCACAGCAGCCAACCTTTCCACATCTAAATCCCGCATCAGCAAACCAGAGCTCCACTACCAAAAGCCTACAGCCACCAGTGAGTTTCAGACCGTGATTTATTGCTAATAATTGGAAAAGAATCTGAAATATTTGTATGTTTATTTACAAGTATGAGGAAATGTAGTCCAGGGCACAAAGTGTATGAATATTTTAAAGAGATGTTAAGTTACACTGAGCCAAATTCCAATTGAAAGAAGCTAAGCAGCCTTCTCTACCACCATTTAGGCACTGGAGGCCTTTTGAAATACAAAATGCATCACTTGCTTGAAGGAGGAATCCAAGAAGGCACAAGGCCAATAAAGTACCTGCAGCTTGCTTTAGAACAGTACTGTTAGGAGCAAACTCAAGCACATAGATCTAGCTGTTGGACAAAGTGGTACAGAAATGTTTGTTGTTGTTTTTAACCAAAAAGGATATTTAATCTGCACCAATTTTTAACCTTGTAAAATTGTAATGCTATTTTTTAAATCTTCAATCCAAGCCTTCTACTGAGTAGTAAATCCACAGCAGCATTATATTTTAACTATTTATCAAAGCTCCTTTAGATTAAGCTCAGGTTTAATATTAGAAAACGTGTTCAAAGTGGAAATGAAGTAAAAGTAGATTATTCTTGAGACAAAGGACAGTAATTTCATTTTAATGATCATTTCATAATAGGTACCATCCACAGTGATCTTAAACATATCTTTTTAAGGAAATTAGGTCATATTTTACACAGCTATACATTTAGGCATGTGAAATTACAAACTTGGAAATACAGACCATAAACTATAACCTCCAGTGAAAGTGCAGCAAGTAACTGGAGACATAGAAGCTTAAGTCATGAGTAGATAAATAAGTTTTGAACACTAGTAATGTATCATAGTGAAATATTTTTGAAGATGCAATAAATGTTAGGAACTCAGAATGCAAAACACAAGAATTTGTACTGAGCTGAAAAAAGCTGCTGAAAAATTCCTATGACTCAGCAGACTGTTGAGTCCTCAGACTGCAGAGCTCAAGCAAACAGATCCATGCACGCTGTTACTTCTCAAGCCAAGGTCATGTTGGACAGGAAAAGACCACTTCAAAGCAATTTTAATAATGACAACTTCTGGAAATAATGGCAAGCATCAAAGCTACAGATAACTCTACACTGTAAATATTCACTTTTTTCACTTCATATGTTCTGTGTCTGCTCCTGGCAGTACTTAGCTATGGATTCACCTCAACATGCTTCTGCCATAGAGATATTTGTGACACAATATTCCTCCTCTAATTACAAGTAGGCCAGAGAGGTCACACGTCAATGAATGGCAGAAGGTTAAGACTGCTGCAAAGTACCTACTACAGGCTGCTCAAGCATTTTACCCTTGTAAAAGGTGCATGAGACTAACCCATGCAATGGGATAGAGTGGAAAATGCTTGCTGTCCTACTTGATTTCCTGCTCAAAGTACCTCAGAATCTGTATTTAAAACCAGCTAAAGATGGTTGGTATCTCAGAAATTGAAGCAAACTTTTCCCTCTTCTCTAATTGGAGTTTGTGGACAGAAGGAAAGAAATCCTTAACTCATCTAAAATTCTCCCATTCTGAAGTATTTATAATTGTGAACACAAGGCAAATAAGGAAACAGACAACCTAGGCCTTGCATGCAGGGTGTTGCCACACATGCAGAGCTCTAGCAGAACAGCTTATACACTGAGCCCAGAACACAAACAATCTGCTCAAATATTCAAATACATCTGTGCAAACATCAGAGTTCCAGGAGGCAGACTCTACCTTCTCCGAGACAGCAGTCAGGACCATGGCATGGGTCATCATAGAGTCTCCAAAGATCAACCGTTCTGCCTTGTTCATGTTCTTGACAGAGACACCAAACACCAGCTCATGGTTAAATCTATTAGAAAGCCACATACACTGTATTAAAAAGAATGCATGGAGGATTCTCACTAACAAAACACAGAACCAGCAGACAGGCCAAAAAGTTCTAATCATACCGTCAGAATAAATGCAAAAGACCAATGCCTTTAGGAGTTTTTCTCACCAGATACTAGGCAATTCAAAGGGGTAAAAATATCCAAATCCTTTAAAGATGTGCTACAAAAAAGAAATTTTAGCTAAATGTAGGAAAAAGCATGTTCCTGTTGCTTGAGTTACTTAAATACACTTCTTTTAGGTATACTTAACCAAAAATATGTACAAATCAGGTTTTTTAAGCAGACAAGGCATTGTTTATGTCCTAGCCAAGTATCCACAATGACATTCTGTTTTGCTTTTCTACTTACATATTCAAGTCATTGATTCCCAGCTTGCCATAGAAGTGCTTTGCAACATCACAGCCAAACCACACAGCCTACAAATAGAAGGAAGAGTCACATCTAGGCCACATTCCAGTGAGTTTTACATTGCAAGAGCTGCACCATGTCATTCACAAAAAAAAAAACCCAAACCTCTCCATCCTTAATAGATGTTGCAGCCAATTTTTTCAAGACATCAATAGGCTGGTTGTTATAGAGAGTCTTCCTCCCTCCTGCCATGTTGCCCAGGTACTCCACTGTGTACAGCTGGCAGTATGGGTTCTGAGGTCGAGGATCATTCACTAGACAAACCTGCCAAGAAACAAGATGTAATAAACTAAGATGCAACTCAAGTGTAATCTTTGCAAAGTGAATCTAGGCAGATTTCAGACTTGCTTTTGTCCAATCTAGCAGTCTGCCCCACCAGCTGAGCAGCAGCTTTGCTGAAATACCAGTTTCTTTTTATTTTACTTTTACAAAGTTCACCTCCAGTTGTGGCACAGAAGCTGTAAATGTTACTCCTATCTTCTAACAGCTGTCTTAGAACTTTTTACGATTGATTCAATCACTTCATATTTTGCACTGAAGTGCAATATTCACAGCTAACTGAAGAGCACATCAACAGAGAATGGGAAATAAACACTGGGCAGTCTGAACTGAGGGAGCTGTAACTGTCCTGTATGGTGCCATTACAAGTGCAGACAGCACGCTCACAACAGGGGAAAATAAGTTGCAGGCAGTTTAGCTGTGAAAAGGTCTTTGCAAACCACAGCCATTCTACACTACCAACCTTGTCCTCCATGTTGAAGTAAGGCTTCACGTGCTCATTGTAGAACTGCACTGGTGTCAGAGGACCAAATCTGTGATAATTCTTCTCCTTATCCCGGAACTCCCAGCAGAAGGTCTCTGGGGGGTTGCCCAGGCAGGTACTCACTATTCTGAATACCTGCAGGGAGAGACAAACATCTGTGAACACACAGAAACATGTAGGTCTGCCCCTCCTACCACAACAATGCCATTGAGGGATTTTTCCATGTGAAAACCAATTGGAAAAATGGAATCTTAGTTTTCACCTCAAAAACACATCAGTAATCACATCAATTTCACATCAAAAACACTCCAGGTTATCCTAGGAATGAAGCAGACAAATCAAGTCAGCACACTGCCCAGTCTCATTCTAGTATCAGCAAGTAATTCTGAAGCTTCTCTGTCAAGAAATCTTTCCAGTGCAGGAGAGATCTGTTTCTAGAAAAAGCTTAAACACTCTGCAGTACTCGTTGTCAAGTGATTTGCCACATGCAGAGAGAAACCAGATTTTCCAACACACACAAAAGCAATTTATCCCAGCGTTTCCAATACTAATCTCTTTCTCCCCTGGATCTCTTTTGTCATTTGGATTTCAGCAATGGGCTTTTGTCTCTTTCCAAAATCCTAGAATAATTCTCTCATCTGTTTTAATACATTTAACAATGCCTCCATTTAGGGTTAAGCTGACAGGTTATGCAATTTAACTGGAGATCCCCATCCCCTGGCTGCAGCTGACAGCTTTCTGTTGCCTTTCTTTCACCACAAGACGGTGGAGATTTCAAGTTGTCAGCCTCCCTTTAAATCAGGCTATGAAATAGTACTTTCTCACAGGGCTTGTAAGACTTGCTGACTTGTAGGCAGCAACCAGATGGCTGTCTCTGGGTATATTTAGCAGGACTTACCACAGATAACATGGGAACATTCAATCACATTTAAACAGGCTTAAATGTTTTATCGCAGCTGAAACTAGTTCCCTTCACCTCTGTTCATCCATGTCATCAGCACAAGTCTTCTCCTTGCAGAGAACCAACAGTGTTTAAAATAAGAGAAGGGGCATCAAATCCAAACTGCACTTTCTGCACTAGGATCCAATGGCTGTGGTTTGTGCCAGCTTCCCCAGGCTGTCTGTCTTCACATTCCACCCTCACCAGCTTTCACAGGACTGGAGACAAAGCCTTTCCCAGAGCTACTTCTTTCTGGAGCCAGCTGATTGGACTTTTTTTCTTTTAAACTGCATTAAATGTACACTGACTACATGCCTGTATACAGCAAGTTGTTTTTCATGTGAAACTACATGCAATCTCAGTTTTTAACAGGTTTTGTGTTCCTTTTTAGTTCTGTGTTCTGAAGATGCATACAGAAAAAAAATGTCCAGAGAGAACCAGAGGGCTTTCTACATTTTAAGCACTTTGTGTTGAGGGCAAAGCATGTGCAAATTTCAGGCTAAGCAGCATCTGCTATGTGGCTGTGTATAAGATGCAAATAAGGGTGCTCTAGCTCCAAGCACTTCAAGGAAAACAAGTGAATAGATTAATTACGGGTTGAAATAAGGGTGTGGGCTTATGTTTTTACTGAAGGAACTCATTTATATCTCAATAAATATGTTAAGGAGCAAATGTTAATCCCTAAAAACTATAAATATTTATTTTTGCACACGCTGCACAAAAGGTAGAGTTTGCTGTGGATACACCCACATTACCTCAGTTAACCCCAAGTGGTGAAGATGAGGTCACGAAAACAAATCATGTGAAATTCCTAAAAGGAGAGCAAAAAGCAAGAGAGCTCGAGCCAGAGGAAGGAAAGTGATGGAGACACAAGTCTCAAATTAACATTGGCAGCTATGCCTGGGAACGACCTCCCTCAGTTGTTGTTTTTCCACCACACCCTCTACAGGACAACCCTCAATATCTCATGGGCTTCCTCTACCAATGCCCACAGGAGACTTATTTAAATTGAAAGGTGACTGGTATGACTGTGGCAACAAGGAGAACCGAGATAAGGCAGGGATGTATTGAACCATGCTAAAAAAAACAACCAAACAAATAACAGAGTGAGCAAGGAAAGGATGCTGCAGATAACGAAGAGTCTGCAGAGACAAACTGCAAAGGAAGAAAAAGTCAATCACATGCACAGAGCTGATGTCAACTTCTGGCCTGCTGTGCTCTAGTTTGATAAGGAGAATGTTTATACAGTTCTGGAGTGAATATTTAATCCCATGTTCCAGTACAACTGCCCTGTTTCAGCTCGTGCTGCCTTCCAGCAGAAGTGAGCTAAGATTTGATATGCAAATGAAGCCTCACAGATCAAAGACAAGTTCTGTTTTACCACATATAAAAACACACAACCAGCTTCATGCATGTAAACATGGAACCAGTTGTCTCATACTTCTCAAGTGTTCTTAAAATACACACCAGTGCACTTGCACATTCCAGCTACAATTTTACTAAAGTAAATCCACTTGAGTTGTGAAATACTACTGCTACTGCCAGAGGAAGTATTGTGTTAACTACAGATAAACAAACAACCTTATTACAAAACAAATTATAATCAGTTAATGAGCCTCTGCCAGTTCCAAGATCCCTTATCAGAGGGCAAGAGGCCCTCAGCAAATGAAGAGACATCCTACAGAGAACTGTACATCACTGCCCTGGAAGATGAACAGGGCAGCCCTGGGAAGCTCCATCACTTGCTGTGCAGTTCTTGAGACATCTAAGGATATTGAAACCACTGCAGTATGTTTGAGAAACAAATGGAGACTTCATTATTTTTAACACATGCACTTGGTCAAATACATCAACACTCTGAATACTCACAATTAATCTGAGCTATTTAAAAAGCAAGTAGAAGAAGTAGAAGGACTGAAGAATAAGAAAAATGACACGTGCCACTGTCACACTCAGTGTGAGCAGATGTAGAGCCAGGGTGCTCATGGGTGACACACAAACATCAGCACTACAGACTCTTGTCAATTTATTTAAGTTAATTAACACAGCCAAAAGCAGAAGTTGTGGTTCCTCCCTCTGCTGCCCTCCAGCAACAGATCACAGCTGGGTTCTGCCCTGTTTAGCTCACATCTTTACCACAATGCAGAGAAGTGCCTGCTGTTGTTCTTTCCTGCTCTCTTGTGGGGGATTTCTGCAACAACATGCGTGCTGTAGAATTCTCAATTCAGAACTGTCAGAACACAATTTTCAACTTGCCTCTTTACTACTATTTATAAAAGCCTGGTAGGGCATTGTTTTGATGACCATTAATATATAAAACGCAGAGTTTTTTTGTTGTGTGACATTTGATTTTTCACAAATGGATACATCTTCCTGAACTAAGTTCTAATCCACAATACATAAATAGTATTTGTCTGGAAATATAAAAAACAGAATAAGTAGCAAGCAAATAGACAAGAGATAAATACCTTCAAGCGTTCTGCCATACAAAACACCCCTAGTTGGGCAAATATAGGTACTTGTTTTGCTTTATCCTGATATCTACAGATCAATTTGATCAAGAAACCTCCTTCTACTCTGGTTTCCTGTTCACCACACTGTGTTTACCTCTTCTATCATGGTGTCCATTGCAGCACAAAGTTCTTCCTTATTTGTTCCAGTTGCCACCATGTTTCTCAGCCGCAAACAGTACTCTCTCATCTGTTTAAGGAGAAGGTCATTTTATTTTAAGGTTACGAAAGGTGCTGCCAAATGAGTCTTCAGGACTTCCAACTAACCAGGTTGTAACAAGCACCCATTTTACCCTTCAGAACATTTTCAAAATTAAAGAAATCCACTTCAGAATGTCTTGTTAGATATTGATTCTTTAAAATCAAGATTTTTATTTACATACAAGAGAGCAGCACAAAAAATCTACAAGCACATGCAATTCAATGACTATTTGCCAACTATTTTTGAAGCTTACAGCCATCAGCTTTTCTTAAGGCTTGGCTCCCCTTGGTTCTGTAACATACCTAGTGCTGCAACATTCAAACTCATTGCCACCTCTGACTCACAGAGCAGACTGCCTCTGTACTGTAAAATTAATTCTGCAATTCTAATGCATAATTAATCTCTTGGCTGATAAAAATAATGGAGCACTTCCCCCCTGCATACAGAATTGCAGTAAGAGCAGCACATGCCTCCATTACTGTCATCATCTATAAGGCTGAGAAGCAGTGACAGGAGCTCCCTCAAGACCAGCTGGTTTGCAGTGTTGAAGAAAAGAACAACATTAGCACCACCATTATGTCTAGGCTCACTGCAGCAGATTTTGCATTTTTTATGTATTTCCAAAGGCACTTTTCTCTTAGCATATTCCTTATGAACTGGAATAATCAAAGCCCATTATAAAAATGCAGTTGAAGCTTTTTCATCTAGAATCATAGTTACCTAGCCACCTACACTAACATCCTCCCAGATGAATTCACTTCTGTAGTTTAGGATTCAAGCTACAACCACAAATCAAGCATAAGCTTTTCAGAAATTTGAGAATTAGGAACAATTGCTACTGAAGTTATGCGATGTATTCAAGCTACTGAAGCCTGACAATGGTCATTTTCTTCCATAAACATTTTCCTGCTTCATATTTTAAGATTAACTGCGCTGCTTTGCTATGAGTTCAGGCTGCCTTTTGAATAAGAAAAGTTCAGTTTCTGAGATGCACTTAATACTTCAGCCAATAAAAAGAAATGAAAGAATATCTGAAGCAGGGTTATTCCCACCCTTCTTTAATTGTAACATATAAACCACTTTTACCTTATGATTCAAGATCTCATTCATCCTTCTAGTAGCCTCTGTGGTATGAGATTCAGGAAAATACTTCTTGGGAACAACACCATACTTTTCTAAAAGAAATTAAGTTGAGGGTTAGCAATCATTGCTGGAATGGGATCTCTGAGCGGCTCGATTCATTCCATTTGACACTCAGCTCTTCCAGACTAGTTAGTGCTTTTAACAAGCTCTTTCTCGCTAGAAAAAAAGTTCACATGAAAATTAAGATCCTGGAAAATCTTGCAGAAAAACTGAACTCATGAAACATTCCATGTATTTGATCTAATTTTAAGTAACTGATTTCCCAGTCTCCTTCACTCAACATTGATAAAGCATCAGCAATATCCATTTCCTCAGTACCAAAGATCACTCCACTCAAAATTCTGAATATAACAGCAGCAGCCAGAAGTTCTTTCTGCCTTGTGTGTTTATAATAGTGAAAAAAGTTACCACCAGGCTTCAAAGAAACAAGTTTCTTTTGTGATTCTAAACTTACATTATTGGCTTGTTACTTTACAGAGACATTCAATTGCATTATCATACAAATGAAAGCAAATGCTAGTCTAATTCAGACACCAGTGCTAAGGATGATGCTCCCTAAATTGCATGTTTGTAAGACCAGCATTGCCACATTCCATATAATTTCCCTCTCACCAATCTTCACATTGCCTTTCTTCAGGCTGCAGCTCAGCAGCTTTACTTCTGCCTTGAAGACAAACCCTTGCCTAACAGTCTCTTCTTACCTTGTGCCCTAGGACTGCATACATGGATACAAAGGCAACAACATTGAGCTGAGACAGAAGTAAAAGGGGACTGAAACTTACTACTGAATTAACAGTCTGGGGTATCTAATTACTCCTGCTGATTTTGAGCTTCTATCAGAAGCAGCAATATGCAAAAATAAAGATCTGAAAAGATTTAAGCCTAATGCTTAGAAGATACAATAAGATCCTTGATTGAAAAAGGCAGCCACTAAGTGTCGTGCCTTTTAACAAGCTTCCAGGTCTCATACTCAATTTCTAACTACTACAGATTGTCAGAATAAGAAATCTTAAATACATCAATCATCAAAGCATACTACAAGCTCTTCCTGCATGTCTCACATCTGGGGATTAAGTACACAGAACAAGAAAACCCATGTTTATGGAAGTTCCCTTTTCTCCCTGTGCTAATAACACAAAGGTGATTGTTACCTGAAAGGAAGTGTGATTAGAAAATAGGTTAGCTGCTTTTAATCAGAAGATTAAAGAAAGCAAAGCCGGAAATCAATAATTAAGTCCAGCAGAACTTACACAATTCTCCAGACTTCATTTTACCTGCAAAGTTTTCCATTAAACATTAGCAGAACGCTCTGAGACAGACTACAACTTACTTCCAGGCATAAAAGTGTAAAAGATGTAATAAGCCTTATGCTCAGAACCAAGTTATTACTCCTCATATTTACCTCAGTCATTTCAAGCTGGTTTTGGATGAGTTAGGTTACACTGAAAAGTATAAGCAACCTCTGCTTGAAGTCTTCTGCAGTGCCAGCTGCTATATGACCTAGGAGTCCTACACTGTAATATCAAGTGTAGTATCAAACATTGCAGAATTGATCCAAAATTGTTTTCTTTCACTCATCTCTCAAATCAGTGCACAATTGAGGAAACCCAGCAACCAATTCCCTTACCTATAATGTTAACCAACATATCCCACTGGCCTCCATCATTTGTGGGGTTAGAGAGCAGGAACTGCACCAGCCTTCCATCTATGGGTTCCTTTTTCTGAGCTGTTTCCACAAAGGCATTTAGAAAGTAGTAACAACGTTCAACCTATAATGAACAGACAGGACAAATCTCAGTGTGATACATGCATAGATTCGTTCCATGTATTCAGTTCTTTGGATCTAGATGAAACTAATCAGATTAAACTATCTGCTCATCCATTAACATGCTTGTTTTCCCTATACTATTCCAGGGCTTAACCTCAAGCTTATTTCTGGTACAGACCATGTATTTACAAGTGAGTTAGTACAGAGCTCGAGGGCGGAGGAAACAGGAAATGTGAAACAAGTTATATAATGAAGCCTGGCACAAACAAGTGCTAGGTTTTCTCAATTTCCCTTAGGGAAAAAAGCAAACAGCTCCCAGATCAGTAGGTGGCAAGCACTACTGAAAGGGAGCTCCACAGAAAATTACAGTTAGGCTTAGGCTTCCCGCTGGGCCTACCATAAATAACTTTTAAAATACTCAGAACACTTGAAAGACTTTTACTACTCCAAAACATTAGCATCTTGATGACTTCCTGCTCAAGCTGAAAGTCTCACTTTGCCCAATTTTAATTTCAAATATGTATTTAAAAATTTCTGGTGGTTCTTTCCACTCACGTTTTCTATCTGGATTGTTCAGATAGCCCAGCTTAAGAGAAATTCTGTCCCAACACTAAGACTCAATTGTGTAAGCATTCCTAGCACAGTCTGTGGCCTGTAGTACTGTACCTTGTCCCAGAAAAAGAGATATGACTGGCTGAATTCAAACTCTTCAATGTTGTACTTCTTCATGAAGGGAAGACGCATTGCATTGAGGCAGGAAAAGATCCAACACCTCCCTGAGGTCAAACAAACAAGAATGAAACTGCAGCACTTGTATTCAGAGCTACATAAGGGCTCAGAGCAACATCATGAATTTTGTGTGCCATCTTAAGCGTTTGGACCAGTGCCCTGGCCAGCACTGTAGGTTACTGAATAACCAGTAAGTTCAGAAGTCCTGGATAGACTCAATGATCTTAGAGGTCTTTTCCAACCTTAACAATTCTATGTTCTTATGAACCATGCATGCAGGTCTCTCAACTACTTCCATCTTGCTCTTTACAGAAGAGAAAGCAGGCCAGAAGGCAGATCTCACCCTGCTGCAGGGATTCCACGTCAGATCACCCACAGAACTTTCAGCAGCTGCTCTCAGAACTCAGTGCCACCCAAATCCCTCCTAGAGCCCCGCAGTGAGCTCACCTTGCCACGTCCAACCCTGAACAAAGCTCCTCTTGCTCTGAGACCCCCAGAAGGGCCCCAACAGAGATTCCTACAGCCACAGGGAGGCAACCAACCACCCCAGGTGCCCCAAAGCCCCCACTTACCAGAATTCTTCTGGTTGGTGACAGGCTTGCCCTCGGCGGGCACGGCGTGTTGGAAGACCTGTATGGTGTCCTGCACCACCTGCCGCTGCAGACAAACCTCCAGCGGGTCGCTGCAGGTCGCCACGTTCTGGGCCAGCAGGAACTGCGGCTCGGCCCGCAGCCGCCGGGTGAAGGCCGCGGCCTTTTCGGTGCTGAGCCCTGCTGCGGGGGATGAGAGGGGGAAAGGGGATGGCAGCATAAGCGCCCCGCATGGGGATACAAGAGAACCCCAGGCCTACAGCCCCTCACGGGCTTTTATCGTGGAGACCCCACCCCAGAGATAAGCCCCCCCCCGAGCCCACCGCCAGGGTGAGCCCACCCCCCGCGGACGAGGCCCCCCACACGCGTGCCCGCCCCTCACCGTGGGCATTCATGGTGCCGGAAAGCGGAGCGCCGCACAACAGCCGAACCCCTGCAACGGGTCGCGCGCGCCCCGCCGGAAGCGGCTCTTATAGCCCCGGCACCGGAAGCCGGAAGTGGGGCCCGAACCACTCGACGCTGAGGGTTGGCGGTAGGAGGGGGAGGACGGCGGGCGGAGAGGGACAAAAGGCGTCGGATTGCGCGAGCCGACCCCGCGGAAGCGCGCGAAGCTCCGCCCCCTTTCGGCGCCGCCCCCTTTTCTCCAGAACGTTCGGCGCTGCGGGCGGGCGCTCGTCCGCGTTGTGCTGTGCGGGAGCGGCGCGTGCACCACAGCCTCGAGCTGACGTACAGCATGGCGCGTTTATTGGCGGGGAGGGGCAGCCGCGAGAAGATTAAGGCGGTATGCATGCAGGCAGGCAGGCAGGCAGGCTGCCCCGCCATCACAGCACAGCACCCCGGGCTGCCCTTCTGTGGCGGCTGTGGGACGGGGCGCGGCGGGCCCTCAGCCTCCTGCCCCGCGTCTGCGTTGTGAGCAGCGAGTTACAGCCAGCATCGTGAGATGGTGCTTGTATTGCCGCAAAGCTTTGCTAAGCCCCTGCCCGAGTTGTGTTTCGGTGCCTAATTTCGTGCAGGTGTGCTGCTGCTTCGCGTGGTGTTTTCTGGGTGTGCAAAGCTTCCGTGCCATCTTCACCTGCAAGCAAGAGGGAACGATGTGGAAATTCACTCCGTTGGGGGAAAAAAGGAAAAACCAAAAAACAAGCCAATGGCTGAATTGAATTCAGCTCCTGACAGCTGTGGCTGCACACTGAGGTTTTTCCCCCTGCACGGAGTGTTCTGCTTTCCGCGCCGTGTCCCTGCCCAGTGCCTGCTGTGTGTCCCCACGTCCCAGCCCCGCAGCTGTGAGGCAGGGTGACGGCAGCCGTCCGGAGCTGCGGCACAGCAGGGCAGTGTGTGGGTGCTTTCATGTTCTGCCAGAGCTTAAAGAAGGGGTTCCATTCAGGCCTTTATTCTGGGAAGCTGTGTGATTGTGCAGTCGGATACTTACAGGGCTGTTTCGCTTGGTTTTTTGAAGCACTGAAAAGAAAGAGAGAGTCCTGTCACCGTTTGTGTTTTCTGCCCATGGAAGTGTTATTACTGAGCTCTTGCACACGTGTAACTCACTCCCCTTAAAATACCTGATATTTGATTTATATGCTAGTCATTCTCAAGGAGGTGATACTACACAATGGCTCTCTAACACTGGAGAACAGCACTACAAGGCAGCATAGAAGAGGTGGAAAACAAAAGGACATTGAAGCACTATGTTTTTCTTAAGAAACTGAGTCTTTCCATACCTTAAATATTTTCTCTTTCTGAGCCACGATTCCAAAAAGCACAGTGAGTGCAACCACCACAACAGCAGCAATGACAGCTTCCTTGGGGAAAACAGGTTTTTTATCTGTGAAGAGGGAGAGGAGGCTGACTGTCAGATAGATTGGTGTAGTCACGTAGTAAAGTCATTTCACAGAGCTGGAGGGAGGCACGTTTCTGTTTTGGTGAGTGGAAGGAGGAATTGAAACACTGGCTCCCATAGCCCTGCTTTGAGGACACCCATGGGAGTGGTGGGCAGTGGTTCCCTGAATCTAATGGTTCACTGAGACATGGGCACCCAGCCCAGCTCCCTGTAGCCCATGGAGGCACCGTCATTTCTGGAGGACAGCACAGCACCATTGCCTTAAGCAGCTTTCTTTTTAGCATGGCAAAACAATGTGGTTAGAATAAGAAGCTTCAAGTGAGACCTAAGGTGCTTTAAAGCACACTTGGATGTGCCTTGTCATCTTGGGAAGTGAGAAAGCAGGATGAGTCCACATCAGGTCACGGTTGCCAAATGCTTTTGAATAACAGGTAAAGCAGGAAGGGCCTTTTCTGGTGCTGTGCAGGCAGGCACAGGTGCACAGAGAGCTCCTTGCTGCTCTCAGAAGTTCATGTGGGGAATTTCCATGATGTAAACCCACTTACAGTGGGTTGCTACCATTGTAAAAGTGAACGCAGAGCTGGCTGTACAACCTAATGTTTAGTAGTAGCTTTGTTACCTTCAACTATCAGGTGGAAATCCTTACTGCTGTCTCCACAGGAAGATTTCACCTCACAAGTGTAGGTCCCGTTGTCTGACTTCTGTACTTTCTTGATAGAGAGCTGGAAGGTCTCACTGGTCTGGTACACCTGGTAGTGGTCTTGTAGGGTTAGGATGGTGTTGTCCTTGTACCACGTTGTTTGGCCTTGAGGGTTGGACTTGGCATTGCAGGTCAGAGTGACGTCTTTGCCTTCTTCAATATAGATGGACTCATCTTCACCCACGGAGGGAGGAACTATTCAGAGTAAGAGCAGTTAAAGAGGTCATTCATGTAAGTAAGTAGGTTCCCTTTTCACATCGACTGTGACACCATTTGTAGGGAACCTGCTTTAGTAGGGGAGTTAGACTTCGATGATCCCCTGAGGTTCCTTCCAGCCCCTACAGTTCTGTGATCTGAGCACACATGCTGTCCTGTGCCCCATCGTGGTCAGCAGGGCAGTCAGGACAGTTACTCCTGTGACTTTCCTGCCCCGACTTGTATCCTTGAGAAAGAGTCTAGGTGGAGACAGGGATGTAGCCAGAAAATCTTACTTAAAGGGCCCACCCATTGCCTGTAAAAGAGGCATTAGAACAGGCTATAAGCACCACTGTAGAAAGGGAGTGACTTATCACGTGAGCTATCTCCTCCTCAGCACATTTTTTCCCAGTGAATACAGTGCACAAAAACATCCTGCCCTCAGCTGAGCACATGGGGTGGGACAAAGCCCACCCAGCCATCCCTCACTGATAGCAGCACTCACAGCGGACGTCCAGGACCACCGAGACCTGCACGGACTGGTCCCGTACCAGCCTGCACGTGAAGGCAACGCCATTGTCAGACTCAGAGACTGGAGAGATGCAGATGTTGCTGATGTTCACTTTATTCCCATCTTTCAGATCCACACGGCTATCTCCTCGGTACCAGAGCAGCTCCTCGGCTTGGCTGCTGTTCTGTGCTAGGCAGGACAGGGAGGCGAGGGACCCGGATGATATGGTCAGGGTGAAGTCATCGTTGTGGTTATTGACAGACAGTTCTACACCTGCAAAAGGAGAATGAGGGCATTTAGGCACCCTGACCTGCACCCTTCCCACAAATGCCTGCGGTTTCCTGACCTTGGAGGAAACAATGAGAGCGTTAGGCTTCAACATAACACTCCTCTTTCAGGTGGGACTTTAGTTCCTAAAATAGGAAGCATCTTCATCACAAACTTCCCTTCATGGTTACTTAAAATCAAAATGAAAGTTTTGCAACTGACTACATGAACTCCAAAGCCTGACCTATGATAGATAACAAAGCATCTGAAAACCATGTGGTGGCACTGGTAATGTAACACGCAGTGAGAGAACACCCTGCCAGCAGTGCCCACCCTCCTACTGTTGTAGCACATCTGTGCCAAGGGTTTTTGTGCCCACAGTTTGGTGTTCTGCTTTTTGGCTGGAGCTGAACGTTGTATTAAGCTGTTCATCAGCTCCTCTGCTGCAGCCAGAAGGTTGGTGAGTCACAGTTAATCTAACATAGAGCCTCAGGATGGATTAAATGGGAAAACAATATGGGAAATAAATTTTTCTGTCAAGCTGGAACTCTCTAATTTAGCCGATGTCATGAATGAATGAGCTGAAAAATACATCTCAGAATAAAAGGCAGCGTGGTCCTGTGAGTACAACAGCCAAGAGCACCCTGTCTCTCCCTTGGTATTCCCAGGCCAAGTGCATTGCAGTTCTCACTTCGTGGAGCAGCTGTGAACACGGTGGCCTCGTCGTTCCTGTGCAGCTGACTGAAATGCTGAAGCTTCCCCATTCCCTGCTTGGCTGCTCCCAGAATCAGAAGCCAGTTTTTAGACAGTCCTCCGGGAGTGATCTCCAGAGCATATGAAAACAGGCTTCTGCCATTACCTGTCACCCCAGGCAGGACCCAACCCCAGCCAGTTTCACCTGCCAGCACGATGGAGTTTGGACAAACAGCGCTGCATTTTTCCATTACTTACCTGTGGCTACGTGTACCAAAAAGCAAAGCACGAGGATGTGCACTCGGCAGGAGGCTGTGAGTCTGCTTCTCTGTGCCATCATGGGGAGCCCAGCTGGTGCCTGCCAAAGAGAGGCAGGGTCACTGCACTGACTGCAGCTGTTGGGAGCCTTCGGTGGCGTTGGGTCGGGATCACCAGGGCATAAACTGAGCCAACGTCTTGCTTTTCTCGAGGGGATATTTTTGTATTTAATTTTTGCTGCCTGAGATCATTGTCTCTCACTCTCTGTCCATCCCTGACTTACCTTGGGAAGAGTCTCAGAGAGGTGGCTTCTGAAAAGAAAATGTGCAGCGCTTCCTCTCCTTATTTATAAGCTCTGATTTTTAATGTTTTATGGTAGCTCCGTAAGAAGTGAGTCCATAAAATGGGTTCAAGGCCACATTTAATTTCTGCATTTCTGAGCTCCCAGAACACTGAAGAAAAGTACTTGCTGGGCTCTGCTGGCTGTTTTATGAGTCTTGACAAGACAATGAATAACTAAGGAGAAAGTTCCTGCATCAGCCATAAAGACCTCCTGCCAAAAATAACACTTCTTCCCTTTCAGCTTTCTGGCTGTTCACAACACTGTTTCAAACCGTAGGAATTGTGATTCTGTGAAGCTTATCCTAATTATCCTCTAAGAGGACTCCAGCTGCCCCTTCCTGCCCCATGTCCTGCTGCTGGGTCCGTCTTTGGCTGCGGAAAGAGAAAATGCTCCAGTTCAGACTTTGGACTGCATGCTGGCTGAGCAGGGAGCAGAGACATGCCCTGTAATGCTGAGTACCCTCAGGGTACATTGTGCTTAGCTCAGGTCACTGCTCTGCAATGATACTTCACGTGAAGAAGGAAGTTTACAGTAAGTGAGAA
Organism: Chrysolophus pictus; assembly: GCA_037305975.1. Classification (NCBI taxonomy): domain Eukaryota; kingdom Metazoa; phylum Chordata; class Aves; order Galliformes; family Phasianidae; genus Chrysolophus; species Chrysolophus pictus. The sequence goes on from CM074594.1 coordinate 6,454,992, forward strand.
TGTAAAGAGTGAAAGAGTGAAGTTTGGGGGCGTATTTTCAGTCAGTAAACAAGAAAAAGGGGAAAAGACCATCAGGTAACAGGGAGCTTTGTCGTGACACAGGACACAGCATCGAATGGGACCTGGAGAAAATTCTGTGCCAGGTTTGCCCCAGGTGTGTGTGATGGGCAGAAGGATGAGCTCGGGTTCATGGGGTTTGTGGCCATTAAATGGCAGCAGAGGCAGTGCTGTTCTGCAATGGGATTTGAGACGTGCTGAAAGAAGGGAGATTAGAAAAGCAAGGTGTTAACTTGGCCAGAGATACAGGAAGGCAACAGTTTAAAACTGATAAGGAATTACTTTCGCAATGACTTTTTACATATATATTTTTATATAGGGCTTAATTATCTTGTGGGTGTCTTAATTACCACCATGGTCTGGAGTTTCGTGGGTTGCATTATCCACCTTCTCATTATATTTAGGAGGGACATAAACTTCGTTCCAGAATGCAAAGCAGCCACCAATGAGTCAGACTGGGAGGGAGGGTCCCCTTCAGAGAGGCAGGAGCCCCGTGACTGTCCTGCAAGGAGCCAGCTCTGCTTTGTGCTGTTTGTGTCAAGCAGTGTCAGGGGAGGGTTCCATGGGCATGGGCTGGAATTATCCACCGGCTCCTCCTCGCATCCTTATGGCAACAGTACACCAACAAACCCCAAATAAGGCTGTTGTTACCTATGACTCTGAACAGCCCCAAAGGGAGTAAATTAATAAATGCCAGTCTTTTCGGGTGTAACACAAGAAACCTGAGAAGAAATGATTTAGAACGTGAAAGAGTCTGTTGGCTGCGTTACCCTCCAGCTCACAGTCAGGGCAGCGCGTGTCCCAGTCTGTCCTCAGTGCCTCCAGAGGCAGAGCACTGCTCAGAACCCCCTGGGCTGTCGATGGCGGAGGGTTGCTCTTGCAATCCGGGGCATCCCAGGATGCACACAGATGTGTGTGAGTTGGGATTGCCTCTCTGGGTTGGCTGGCAGTGCCTGTAAGTGGCTGCAGTCCCCGAGGCTCTGCCCCAGGCTGCTCGTTGTGGTTCTCCTCTCCTAATCCCTTTTTAATACGCGGTGCCACTTGTTTTGCAACTTCCATTGTTTAGGAACACCCAAACCCAGCTCCGAGCAGGGCTGCAGGGAGTGCTGCTTGGGCACCCTCTGCTCTGCGCTGCCTCCCACAAATCCCATTTTCCCCAAGTATGATGACTGGAGATATGCCCTGCTTTTGCAATCAGACTCAGCCCAAACCCCACATACTTTCCACTATTGGCACAAAAGAATCTCAAGTTTTGTTTTGCTTTGTTTTTTTAATATATAATTTTGCTCATCATCGTATTTCCTGATCATCCTTAAATAAAAGGTCACTGAATGCAGAGGAAAGATTGGCAAGTTTTAGCCCTGGGGGAAAAACAAGGAAAAGAACCAGTGCCTGTGCGAAGGTTGGAGGGCGGCGGGGGCCACCTACTGGCTGCAGGCCGGTGCCATCGTGCTGTGCCTCTGTCATAGTTTTAAGCAGTTCCTTTCAATCATTTTTTTCAGGATCGTTTCAACTCTGTCTCCTTGAAGTGAGTGCAAGAAACAGAGCTGTGTCCCAGGAGTGCAAGTCTAAGCTGTACTGCAGAGCAGCGAAGCGCTGGCCCGTGGATCCTGTGCTGTGATGAGAGCACCCAGAGACTGCAGAAATTCTCAGGGTTGTGCACAAAGGTTCTGCCAAATCACTGCTGTCTCGTTGCTGTCTGTCAGCAGCCTCATCCCTGATGCTTCGGGTCATGGTCAGTGCTGCAGGTGTGCCCACAGCCACCAACCTGACTGAGAAAACTAAGGGCAGAACACTGGTGTGGTTGTTCCTGTCCTGCTCTGTGAAATATGGTCCCAAATAAAAGCACATGGGAAAAGAAACTTGGTGTTAAATGAACAGTACAGGTATCTGCAGGAGATAGATGTGAGGTTTCTGTTTTAAATTCGACTTAAATTAGAAAAAATGTGTTCTCAGAGCAGTGATGCAGTGGCACAACTGCCCAGGGAGGTGGGGGAGTCCCCATCCCTGGAGGTGCTCAGGAACCACAGGGATGTGGCACTGAGGGCTGTGGTCAGTGGGCATTATGGGGTGGGTTGGGGTTGGATTTGGGGATCTGAGAGCTCGTTTTCAACCTGAATGATTCTGTGATTCTGAATGTTGGTTCTTGTATCTTGCCAGCAAGGGGGTCCTGTTCACTAGCTTGCCACTTTCACACATAGTAGCACTCAGGCAGATGAATAACAACAATCCTTCGTTTGTCTATCCTCTGCTCATGAAACTTCATTTTCAACCCAATGGGAGCAATTCCAAGGCTCCTGCCCAGCAGACGGTGGTAGCAGAGATTATCCACAAAGTCCCCATGACTTTGTTGTTTTTCTGAACAGAAACAAGCTGCCAGTGATGGGCTGAAATTCAAGGGATTTTTGCTTCCTATGGGAAACCAGATTGACTGGGGTTGATGCCAAGTTGGGTGCCTGTTTCTTGCTGGATTTAGAAGCTCCCTCATGGCCAGTGCAGGAAGTTCCCTGGTGTAATTCCCTGATCTGCTTCTTTTTCAAGACTGCTGTGCCGTTGTACCCTTCAGCCTGGACTTAAGATATTTTTGTCTGCCTAGGAACTATCATCACCAATGGGACTTCTTGGAAGTGCACTGCTGGAAAACCAAGTGCTGATTTGATCCTGCAAACACCTCCCAAACAACATCAGCAGTTTGAACTTCCCCACTGCGGAGCCATCCCTCGTTCCCTCTGTGAGCAATCTGCAAAGACCAGGCTGCCCCATCCTGCCTGATGGGGAACCACTCAGGAGGAAAACGTGCACTCCTGCAAAAGGCACAGACCCCATGGAGGAGCAGGAGGCGTTGTGCAGGTCAGTCCATAACCTGCAGTCTCACCCCGCCTGCAGGCAGAGCTCTCAGGCTGGCTCGTGGGAGCGAGGGAGCTTTATTTATGCTGGCTGATGAGAAAATGACAGGATGAGTCAGGCCTCTGCCACATGCTGCTTTTACAGTTGGTTCGTTGAAATTCCAGACAACTGGGCCTTTATCGGCTAAAAAGGGAAATTATAGTTATACTGTGTAAATCCAAAGCAGTTTATTTGTAGACTGAGGATGTAACTTACGTAATGGGACCACTTCTGAGATTGCCAAGTTCCCCATTGATGTTCCTTCTCCCTTTCAGTTTAAAATACCCTGATGACCCAGGTCTTTCAGGATCAACCCTGAGAAGGAGGAGCTGATTTGCTCTTTTTTTCCTCTGGGCCCTTTGGATGCTGTGCATGCTCTGATCTGTGGAGCAGCAGATGGCAAAGATCTGCACAAGGGATGGATGTTCCCTAAAGGTTGCAGGTTTATGGGCCACACTCAGCTCATGTCTCCAACAGGAAATGCTGGAGCTGGGAAGCAGATGTGTATGGGAGAGAGCACTGAGGATTTAAACAGGGATTGCTGAGACCTGCTGTTGGAGGTGACCCCTTTTTTTATATGGGCTGCAGTGTGTTTTTTGCAAAGTTCTTCTCGTTATTCCTGATCATTTCACCTGCCTAAAAAAACTCAAAAAAAACAACAAAAAAAAGGAGCAGCAAAGATCTGATCAGAGGAACCCCCAAATATTATTTATCTGTCTCTTCAGACACTGTCCTGCAGTGACACCCAGCACGGCTGTGCTTCACATCTAACTGCACTGAGATGCCCTCAGTGCTCCGGGGCCGGGCGGTTCCCCGCAGTAAGCCGGGCCCCGGGGCGATACTCAGCCCCTCGTGCCTGTCGGTCCCCAGACCGCGCCTGTTCGCTGCTGCCCTGCCTCGCCTTTCCCTTTCGGGTAGGACAGCGCTGCAGCCCCGCCGTTCCGTCCCGCGGCGAGACGCGCTGCGCACGAGGCCGGGAGCGGCGCGGCCAACAGGGGGCGCCACAGCGCTCCGCGTCGCCCCGCCCCCCGTGACGCAGCACCGCCCTCCGCTCCCCATTGGCCGCTCTCCGTCTCGCCCCGGCCGCTTCACCCTCGGGCCGGCGCTCATTGGCCGGCGGCCTGAGCATCGCGCCCGCCCCCTCCCGGTGCCCGGCGGCTCCGCGGCGCGGCGGGGCCGGGGCGTGCGGCGGGGTCATGGCGAGCGCGGTGCGGGGGTCGCGTGGGTTGGTGCCGCTCTGCGCGCTGCTGGCGCTGCTGGGCCCTGCGCGCGGCACGCACATCAAGAAGGCGGAGGCGGCGGAGCCCGGCGAGGCGCTGCGGTACCTGCACGCGGCCGAGCTGGGCGAGGCGCTGCGGGAGCTGGCGGCCTCGGCCCCGCCGGGCCTCGCGCGGCTCTTCAGCATCGGCGAATCGGTGGAGGGGCGGCCGCTGTGGGTGCTGCGACTGACGGCGGGGCTGGAAGCGCCCCGGGCCGGCGAGGAGCCCGGCGGGCCGCCCCTACCCGGGCGGCCGCAGGTGAAGCTGGTGGGCAACATGCACGGCGACGAGCCCCTGGCGCGGCCGCTGCTGCTGCGGCTGGCCCGGGAGCTGGTGCGGGGCTGGGCCGGCGGCGACGCGCGGATCGGCCGCCTGCTGAACACCACCGACCTCTACCTGCTGCCCAGCCTCAACCCCGACGGCTTCGAGCACGCCCAGGAGGGAGACTGCGGCGGCGGCGGGGCGGGCGGCCGGGAGAACAGCCGCGGCCGGGACCTCAATCGCAGCTTCCCCGACCAATTCGAGGCTTCCGAGCCCGACCTGGGCCCCGTGCCCGAGGTGCGAGCCCTCATCGCCTGGATGCGGCGCAACAAGTGAGTGCGGGGCGTCTCTGCGCCGTCCGGGCTGCTTTCCTACCAGCGCCCGACCTCCGCTCTGCCCACGGCGGCGGCACGGGCCGCTCTTCTCTCTCCCGCTCAGCTTTGGGGAGCACGGTTTAGGTCGAGGGGCTCTCCTTGTTAACGCCCCGTGTGTGCCTGCCCACCGGGAGCCGTGCTTGGGGAGGCCCTGCAGGCTGCACCGGGATTGGTGTGTCCTGCTCAGACGGCTGGGTTATCCAGGAGCCCTCCTGGTTTGGTACAGTTCAGATTTAGCTGCAAGAGAAACATTTGCGTGTTCTTAATATCATTTTGGAAATTACTTTTTGCTTTCTGTTTGTTAATTTAATGGTTTTGCAAAGGTGAGGTTAGATTTTCATTTAAAGCAGGCTGGAATAGAAAGAATGTCATCCTTTGTGCACCCACTGGGGCTGCTGCGCTCGCTGCACCAACGTAGTGCTGGTACAGGAGGGGACAGGTAAACAGAACTGCTTGGCTTAAATAATAAAACAAACAAAAAAAATAGATAGCGGGTGTAACCCAGTTCACGTGTACTGTATGAAGCAAGGACAGAGGTATTGGTTGTGTTACCTCTGCTCAGGAGCAGCAACGTGCTGAACTTCAGTTCTCTTTCTGGTGGAGGCGGCTGTTGCTGGCTTCTTATTCACGGTGTTCCGACATGACTCTCAATTCTTTCCTTCTCCTTCCCAACTCCAGGTTTCTGCTCTCTGGCAACCTGCACGGTGGCTCAGTGGTTGCAAGCTATCCCTATGATGACTCGCCCACACATAAGCCCACAGGAGTCTACAGTAAATCAGCTGATGATGAAGTGTTCAAATATTTGGCAAAAGCTTATGCATCACATCACCCCATAATGAGGACTGGCAAGCCAAATTGCCCTGGTGAGGAGGGAGAGACCTTCCCGGAGGGCATCACCAATGGTGCCCAGTGGTATGATGTGGAAGGTAAGCTGTGCTGCTGAGCCACTCCCGCTGCTACTTTGGGTCACATGATGGTGTATAGAAAAGATGTCGTGGTCCTGCTGAGAAACAGTAGCAATGACCATCAAGGGAAGCATGGTAGGTAAGCGATGTTTTTAGCTTGGGACGTGTTCTAGCAGCTTGAAATGGCTTCATGGTCACACCAGCAAGTGCTTGGTGAATCTCAGCTTGGGAGATGCTTGTAAGGAGCAGATCACACCACACTGGAGGGCTCTTCTGCCCTCATTAGTTGCCAGAGGGTTATCCTACACACTGGAGGCTTCATCTGCCAAAGGGACTATCATAAGATCTTGAGACAGTTACCAAGTTTTAATGATAGTACAGGAAGGTAAACTCGTGTTAATGTACTGAAAACCCAAGCAGCTCTGATCTGAAACCAGTGCCAGTGTTTTGTGAGGGTTTTTAAACCTCTAAACTTGCAGGTTTGTAAATGGTTATAAGGTGGCCAGATGTAAAGGTGTAGAATGATGTAAGTGCATGGTGTGAGCTAACCTAGCTGCTCTCCCTGAGGTGGGGTGGTTTGGCCACGCAGTGTGCATCACTTCTGCTCTGCTGAGACTTAAATGTCAGTTTGTGATGAGGTGCTTTTGTGGAAGGGAGTCCGTGAGTAGCGGAAAGAGAAATCTTGGCTGTGCCCTTAGAAAGAATTACAGCATTTCCACACCCCCTCTGCGGAAGTTGTACAACCACAGGCTCACCAGGCAGCACGGTGACTTCTGTGGTGAGAACAAAGCACCAATCTGGCAGAACTGGCCTGAAGAAGTTGCACTGCTTTGCTGTGTCTGGACTGCTCTGCTTTCCCTCGCGCTGGGGCTGAGGCAGAAGGCAGAAGTCATGAAATCAGGCATAGCAGATCCCAAATAGCTTACAGCTTAACAAATTCTGAACATACGGTGTCTTTCCAAAACATGGATTTCAGAGCTGAATCATATGCTAACCCGATGTCCACGTTTCTGGGGAAGCAAGGAGGGTGATCCATTATTAGACCTGATTACATCACCGCCGTGCTGGAGAAGGAAGTCCTTATTTCAGCGTTTGGATGGATCGTTCCTGAGGATTTCACTGTTCTGATAAGTTGCAGTGTTCAAACAAGATGTGGCTCTGCCATGTTTGCTAACAGCCGTCTCCTCTCCTCCACCCTGCCCAGCACAGCACTGGTATTTACTGGCCTCAAGGTTCACTCTGGGAAGCAGAAAGTTCAGCACAAGGAAGGTTTGTGTAATCTCGTGCATCTGCTCGTGACGGAACAGGATATCCTGGATGATCTGTGCTGCCTTGTTCTCGTGGTGGTTGTTATCAGCAACCGTTGAGATCAATAGGTTTCTTTGCTGCAGCTCCAGGGCTTTTGGCTTCTTCCTCAACCTGGATGGGTGTGCTCTGGAGGAAAGCTGCTTTGAACTTTCAGTTTCCCTGCTCCTAGAGCAAGAAATGCTTCTCACCGCGGTGTTAACTTCATCCTCCTGCTGGGACAGGGAATGCCCCACCAGTGCCAGCCAGCCCATAGAAGGTTTGCTAGCAGCTGTTGCACAGGTGTGAACCTTTTGAGCTGCCTTTGTGTTGGAAGCTACTGAAGCTGGGGTTTGCCTGCTTTCTTCATGTAGGAAATGGCAAGGTGTGAGCTAGACCGCAGCGCTGTGGTTTATAACCTAATAGCCTCCAACTTTCAGCCTCTGCGGAAACAAACCCTTGAGCTGTGACAAGCCACAACCTCGGGCTCTGTGCTGATGGCTGCAGTCAGTGATTATAAGCAGTGTGCTAACAACACCAGCTCAGAATGAAGTGCTGCTAGACTGGCAGCTGTGCCATCTCAGCCACGCCGTAACCTCCATCTGGTTGCTGATCAGGAGGGCGGTGGCAGCCCTTGGAGCACATCCCACACTTATGTGTAACCCACCATTGAGGGAAGAGTGCACATGAGCTAACAGATAACACGGGGGCAGCCTGCGCATTTTGAAGTTGTGTCAGGTTTCAGTATTGCTTCGTGGTTTTGGGTGTTAACACTGATTTTCAGTAGTAGATGGAGAGTCAGTGGTATGCTGCTGTACTCAGACCAAGAGGCTTTTCCTAGTAACTGCAGAACTGGAATGCATGGGGGAAGGAGGATGGGAGCTCTGTGGCTGGGCTGAGCTCTGGTGAGAAGCATATGACATGCCTGAGGTGCAGAGCAAGTGCTCGTGGCCTGCAGAGCAGGTTGTGCTGGGAAAGGCTGCAGCCTCCAAGTGAACTCAAGCCAGGAAAAACAAAGAATTGAGAACAAAATGTTTCAACAGGTGGAAATTTTCCTACCACGTTTTATTGTGTGAAATCAAACATGCTGGAAAGCCAATTGCTGTGGGATTCTTTGTCCTGGAGCTACCAGTTGGGTTTCCGCTGGTGCCAGACCCCATTAACTTTGTTTTCAGTATCCTCTTATGTGTATCAAGCTAAGGTGGCAAGCACAAACCATCCGAGTAATTCTTAAGGTCAAGCGTGAGCAGAGTATGGCTCCTTGCCATGCAGCTCAATGTGGCTGCTGCGTTCCAGCTGCTATAGATAAGCATGTCTGGCACTGCTCGGGCTATCTCTGCTGTACATGTGCTCAGTCTTCCTTCCCTTGTAACCCCTAGGGCTTTTAACTACTGAATGGCCAGTTCAGATCAAGAAAATAGTTCGAAATTCGAGCTGTTTTATGATGCGGCTGAGTGCAGTCTGGGTCGAGAAGGGCAGCTGTCCTGGAGAGTCCATGAACGTGAGGAACTTTTGTCTGTGGGATGGTTGTGTTTGCCTTTAGGTGGTAAAGGCCCTGACTCAGAAATGGAATTAATTGTGACATTGAATGGGGTGTTTTATATGCTGCCTCAGGAGGCTTTTTCTTTATTTTGTAGCCTCTCTGTAGAAGATGCTTTTCTTGCTGCTTTCAACTTGTGCTGTGAAGGTGCTGGAGGTGCCTACCAGGTGTTGGGGCAGGGAGAGGTTTGGTGTGGGTTAGGTGTGTGTTTGCCAACTTCTGAGCAGCTTGTGGTGACATTGAACTCGGAGCAGTTGAAAGGAGCCCTGACAGCAGCAGCTGCTTGTGAGATCCCTGCTGTGGCCTCTGCTTCCTGGGCACGTCCAAAGGCAACTGCACAGTGTGAGCTCTGATGGAAGGTTTCACCCATGGCTTCTTGGGTTATGCAGTTAGCTGTCGTGTTTACATACGAGTCTTTAATGTAATTTTTTATTTATTTATTTTTTCCTTGAGAAAACTGTTGGCTTGGTTAGAGGCTCTGATGCATCTTTTCACACCTAACGTGAGCGGTGCAGTGCATGTGAAGGTGCTGCTCTGCTCCTCAGGGCCCTGGAAGGCTGCACTGCTCTGGGCTGGATTGTCAGCTGCTGGAGCTGGAGGCTGAAACCTCACCTCCTCTGAGTTTTAATGACTGCAAACTAATGGACCAAAACATTCCTCTGCTTTTTTGGGGCTGCTGCTGGTCTCACGCTGCGAGGCAATCAGCCCTGTCCACAGAGGAAGCAACTTATGCAGTGTATTTAATCACATTTCTTGCCTTGTGCCATCTGCTCTCCCTGCAGAGCAGACAGGAACCTTTCTCTGCTGTGACTGAGCTGCAGGTCTCCATCTCCTAACGTCTGCTCCGCTGAGAGCTGAAATTAGAGAACTTTCTTCATCATGCAGTTTGAAAATTGAGTCTTTCCAAGCTGGCCTAAAAGGCTTCTCTGGCATCTGGTGCATTTATGGTGTTGGGAGCTCCGGGCATGACTCGAGCGCTGCATTCTGCCGCCTGCCTGCCTGGTGTGGAGCTTGGCAGGGAGCAGAAGCATGCTGTGGGGCTCCTGTGCTGCGAGAGGTCTGAACCTGCTGCCTGAAGGGGAGCCCTGATGCTGAAGGGATGGTACAGAGCAGGGGGAGATTTCTGCTGGGCAGGGCTGCTTCTGTGTTGGAAAGCGGGGGGTCGGCTCCAGCCATTCTGGTACAGGTCTGTACACCTGCACATCTCCTGCCTACCCCTGAGAGGCCGTGCAGATGGTATATGGAAAAATGCGATTCCACATGCTGTAAAAATAGCTGTGCTGCTCTGCAATGGGTCTGTGAGAAAGCCAAATATGTTCAGCACATACAATCCAAATTTTCAAGCATGCAGTGGACTATTTCTTGAAGAGACTCTCACCAAAATCCATGTACCACGCTCCAATTTAGTCCGTTACTGCTCTATTATGGGTGAGCATCTGTCCTAAATTTACTTGAATGGCAGATGAAGCACTAAATATGCTTCTTAATGGCTCAGTTTTACGTATGGATGTTTTCAAATGCATTAGTATCCCACTATGAACAGATGGTTCCAGGCTGGCAAATCGTTCCGCTCTGCACAGAGTTTACATCCTGCTGTGGGCTGCTTTTCTGAGCCTGGTAACAGGAGCTGTGTAAAACCAGAGTCACAGGCCTGGCACCTCCAACCTCCTGAGCTGAGCTTTACAGGTGGGTTGGGTTTTTTTTTTTGGTATTTTTTTTTAGGTCCTCAAACACTTTTTTGGGCCAGAAAAGCTTCTTTTCTGTTTTAATCTCAGCCTGTGCACAAGCTGCAGTGCTCTCTGTCTAGTGGGAAGTGCCATTTGATTTGCTACAAGGGCTGCCTGTTCCCTTGGTAGCAGGCTCCCAGGAGAACCAGGAAGAACTGGGACATCTCTGATCCAGCCCCATCCCTCCTGTCTTCCCAGAGGTCTGTGCTGTCAGTCCGTCTGTTTCACCAGGCTGCCATGAGGCTCTTTGATTCAGGACAGCTGTCCCTGTTTTGGACAGTGAGTGCTCACAGTTGCCATGCTCACTGGAAGACTGCTGTGCTTGGGGGAGCAGTGCTGATACCTTTCCAGGCCATGCCTTGTCACAGCCTCTGCCAGTGCCAGTCTGTGTCTTTGCACTGTGGCTACTTATCCTTTCCAGCTAGTTAGTCATCCAGCACATATTTCTTAGACTTACCTGCTGGGATCCTGCTGTTTGACAGGCTTGTGGTGTTTGGGGGTCATACTGCTTTCTACTGAAAGCTCCCATGAGTGTTCAGAGCATTGTGTTTACAGCCCTGAGCCATGGACCATGAGATGGTGCCCAGCAGCCTCACGTCTCACTGGTACATCATTCGTTCCTGTTTGAGAAACAGATTTGGATGTTGAAGGTTGATCTTAACTTCAGCAAATGGGATCTGGGTGCTTGCTAGAACAAGGTGACCTTTTTTCGCTCATAGCAGTGCCTGTGGTTTCTCTGAAAGGAAAGAATGAACAGATAAGCTTAATGCTGGGAAACAGCTCTTGCACGCTCCTGTTTTCCGGTGCTCATGGGCTGGTTGGTTTCACACCAAACTCTTGAACTTCCCCAAGTTGGCACTCTGGTGCATTTTTTTGTGTCAAGCCTGACGCTTGTTTTGGATGAAACTGTTTCTCCTGTAGGCAGGCCTTACAAGTCCGAGGCTAGCTTGCAACATGCTTGCAACTTGCAGCAGCAGCATTCCAGCTCTGTGTGCCTGCCATGCTGTCTGGGCTCTGTAACATCTGGCAGAGAGCTTCCCAGTGATATGAACCCAGAGGCGTTGCCAAGTGCTGTAAGTTCAGCTGACAGAGCAGCAAGGCCAAAGGGACTGCCTGCAGCTTAATGCCCAGTGTGCTCATTACTGGGAGAAGAGAGCTCTGTCTCCCCCAACACAGGCTTTCACAGTGATCCCATCTGACTTTTCTGCTGAGTTCATCCTGGTGAGATGCCATAGGGGGCTGAAGGACGGAGAGGAGTGTGCATCTTGTGGAGGGATGTCTGTGTATTGTTCTTGTGACACATCTCTGCCTTGTTTCCTCAGGTGGGATGCAGGATTACAACTACGTGTGGGCTGACTGCTTTGAGATTACACTGGAGCTGTCCTGCTGCAAATACCCCATGACCTCTGAACTCCAGCAGGAGTGGGAGAACAATCGTGAATCTCTCCTTTCTTTCATTGAGAAGGTAGTGTGAGCTGGTGTGGGGTGTGGGGACAACACCTGAGAAACCCCTGTGCCCCTGCTGGGCTGGGAGCACTGCATCAGCTGCTCTCATGGGCTGCACGTGGTAACACAGCTGCTGCAGAGGCTGCACAGAGGTTGGAGACTACAAAGCTTCTGTGCATCTCTGTGGTTCTGCCACAGTTCCCACATCCTCAGTGATAGCGAGCTCCTCCAAAAGGCTGCATGGGGTACAGTGTTACACAGAAGGATTGTGAGTTGCAGATCTCACTACCCACGTATGTGCTGAGTAGGGGACAATTTAGCTTGAGGAGGGAGGCAGCTGTGTTCTGTCCCTCGATATGGCCTGTAACCTTGCTCTGTTCATTACGTTGCGTGCCCACGTTGACAAATGGGAGGATTAGCTAGGGAGGATCAGTTTTGAGAAGCTGCTGCATGCTAAATTTCCTGTCCTTGCTCCCAGGCCACGCACTGTCTAAATCATGGGCCCTTGTTTGTCTTTGCCTGGCAGCTGTCCTGCTCTGTGCATGTGGGACAGGAGAGGGTGGCCTTGCTGGTGAGGACACTGTTGACCTGTCTTCAGCTGGAGCCTTATGTTGTTTTCCTCAGGTCCACATTGGAGTGAAAGGTTTTGTCAGGGATGCAGTCACCAAGGCTGGTTTGGAGAATGCAACCATTGTTGTTGCTGGCATTGCTCATAACATCACAGCAGGCAGATATGGTGACTACCACCGGCTGCTGGTGCCTGGGACCTACAACGTGACCGCCGTTGTGATGGGGTAATGTCTCCATGGTGCTGCCTACTGCTTGTGTTACTTTACTTGATTTCTTCCCCCTGAGTATGTTGTGTATTTAAGGGGCTTGGCTGGAAGCTGCAGCAGGAAAGGTTTCCTGCAATGGATTAGAGCTGCAGCTGTGTTTGTTCACCCCTGCCCTGCTGCGGTGGGGAGCTGCTGGATGCACAGCACTTCTTCCTCCTTCATTTGCTTGTATCAACCTGCATCTTACTTATGGGCAAAAGGAGAAAGTGCAGTAGGTCATCCCAATAAGGGTTTGCCTCACATTTGGGGGTAAATGTGTTGCTTGCTGCTGGCTAGTCCTGTGCTGCACCTGTGGCTTCTTCCCTGGAGAGTCCATAAACAGGAACTCACGCCTCTGACACAGCAAAGGGCAGCAGCAGGGTTGGATTTGGAGGCAGGGGGATGAGCCCCATCAGCTTGTTTTGCTGGTGAATCTCTCACATAGTTATTAACGTATGAATGTGCTCAGACTGGGAGGAGGAGGATGGGAAAACCTGCAAAGGTTTTGGCCTCTGTTCTGCAGAGCTCCTTGCTGAAGCCCGCTTTTTTTTTTTCTTCTTACAGTTACACACCACTGACCAGAGAAAACATTGAGGTGAAGGAGGGAGATGCAACAGAAGTGGATTTCTTCTTGCAACCGACTGTGGCACCAGCTCCCAACCTCACACAGCTCACAGCAACACCAGCTCCTGCTTCTACCATTGCCTCCACCGTGGTGCAGGCTGAAGCCCCGAGCCCAACCTCTCTCCATCAGCCCATCCAACCTGTGGACTTCCGCCACCACCACTTCTCAGATATGGAGATCTTTCTGCGGCGCTACGCCAACGAGTACCCCAACATCACCCGGCTGTACTCCGCGGGCAAGTCGGTGGAGCTGCGGGAGCTCTACGTGATGGAGATCTCAGACAACCCTGGTGTCCACGAAGCAGGTAATGTGGGAGAGCAAAACACTTCCTTTCTAGCAAAACACAAATGCGAGTGGTAGACCTTTAGCTTTGGGAGACTATGGGCAGAGCGAAAAGGAAATGTAGAGCTGGCATCTGAAGAGAGGCTGAGCTCCTCCTCTTTAGAAAGACCAGGTGCAGTGAGTGGATGATGCTTGGGTGAGTTAAAGAGCATTCCTAGGGAAATTTACCTGAGTAGGTGGGACTCCGGGGTCAGAAAGACCAAGCACCCTCCTTGCACTAATATTCGTCCTCTTGGTGTTGTGAGAGCAGAAGGATACATATTAGGTAAATGCCCTCTGGCCTGGAGAAAGGTCTGAGTGATGTGCTTGTGGTGGTGAGATGTCTCCAAGCTTTAATATAGCAGTCATAATTATCTCTTTGGCATGGCTGTGTGTCTGCAGGTGAGCCAGAGTTCAAATACATTGGTAACATGCACGGGAATGAAGTTGTGGGGCGAGAGCTGCTGCTGAACCTCATCGAGTACCTCTGCAAGAACTTCGGCACAGATCCTGAAGTGACTGACTTGGTCCGGAGCACACGGATCCACATCATGCCATCCATGAACCCAGATGGCTATGAGAAGTCCCAGGAAGGTAATGCTGCCCATGCTGAAACCCCTGTGAGATTTCTAGCTCTGAGAATGAGATCTGTGGTTTGTCATACCTCTGGGAAGTCTGGAAGCATTCTGCTGGGGTGCTGTCGACACAGGGGGGATGGGAAGGGACTGGTGTGTGCAGTGGAATGAGGGGGTGGACCCACCACTGCAGGAAGTGGGTGGCTGACTGATGCCTGAAGTGGTTGGAAAGAGCTGTTATGCTTCGGCAGTGCTATATATGCTGCCCCTGTTTGGGTCCCCTTATGGTTTGTGGCTATCCCAAGGCTTATTTAAAAACAAAAAAAGACATTCCTTTTACACAGCTCATACTTGCTATGCTTTGGTCCGTGCTTTTAGTAACATGTGATGTGGGAGCCAGGCAGTCTGCAGAGCACTAGTCCAAGGGTAATACAGGCTTTTATTGTGGTGTTGAAATTGGCAAAAACATTCAAGGAAGTCCTTCAAACTGCGTGGCTTTTGCAGATTGGCCCAACAAAGTTTGTTCAGAACAATTTTCTGGAAGTAGAGCTCTGCTTGTGTTTAACACAGTGCTTGTCCAGCTGGTTTGAGAAGGTCTGGGATTCTGTGGTCATGACAGCAGCTGCTGGGATTGTTCATGGTTCAGTGTCTTTCTGCCAGCTGAGGCCTGACTGGCACTGACAGGGCCCCCAGACACCTTATGCACTTCTGCTGGAGGAAGGTGGATGTCCTGTCGTTCTGGGGTGCAGGGAGCCTGCATTGTTGTGTTCCCTGCTGTTTTCCACTGATCAACAGTATGAAGCTCTTCAGCAAGAGGACACGGCCTCCACAGCAAAATGGGAAATTGCATAGGGTTCAAACCTGAACCTGTGTTTATTTTTCAGGAGACAGAGGAGGAACCGTTGGCAGAAACAACAGCAACAACTACGACCTGAACCGGAACTTCCCAGATCAGTTCTTCCAGGTGGCAGATCCTCCACAGCCTGAAACTCTGGCTGTCATGAGCTGGCTGAAGACTTACCCATTCGTGCTTTCAGCAAACCTGCACGGAGGTACATCAGTTACACCAGGCTGCTTTCTCACCACTGAGGTTTGAGGATGGAGAACGCAGGAATATCTCTGCTGTGTTTATGGCGTGGATTGAGGAACACTGCTGTGAAACAGCAGGAGCAAAAGCAGCTGGGTTCCTGTACTGGGGATGGTGCCTGTAGAAAAAGGGGAAACCAAATCTACTGTTACTTGGTTGGAGGTTATGCTTCTGGTAGACGGATCAGAAGCTGAAAGCCATGTCCCCAAGCACACATATAAGCAGTTGAAGAGGCTGCTGGGAGGAGCACAGCCACTTTTCTGAAGGGAGCACACGCACAGGATAGCAGCTGGCATGTTGCCTGTGAAGTGATGGGGCAGTTGGGATGGACTCCCCTGTCAGCAGCTGCTCAGTGGCTGGTTCTGTGAGTGTGGCAGTGCAATGGCTGTCAGAGGCTTCATAGTATTTATAAATTGAGGAGAAAACGATGTAATCCTGAGGGTTCCCTGCCTCGAATTGCATGGCAGAACGATGAAATTTGCTGCAATTTAATTATCTTTTTAGAGTGATCTAAATGAAGTCTTTGCATTACAGCTTATTCCCTAGACGCTTTGTCTGCTGGCTTGGGGCTGTGGTGACTTGCAGGTGTTGCTCTGTGCTAGCATGTTTAATTCTGTAGTGCAGAAGTACAGTGTGTGGGTGAGAGGGAGCTGGCTGTTCTCCAGCAGCAGCACCCTCTGTGTCCCACAGTGCCATTAACACAGCTTGCTTAGGGAAAGTTTCAGCCAGCCAGAGCTGTCAGAGTCTGCCTGTCCTTGTAGTAAGCTCCAGAAGGCTGACAAGCTGCAGCAATTGGGCCAGGGGCACCGGGAGTGTTTTAGGAAATTTCCTTTGTGTTCACTTCTTTGGGAAAGTGATTATTAGCAGGCTGTGCCCATCCCTCCAGAATGTAAGGGCACAGCTTTGACATGTCGTGATTGGGGTTTGCCTTTCTTATTAGATGCTGTCTCATCTTTTCCTGTGCTTTTGTTGTCTTTTCTGTTCACTGTGCCTAATGCTATGTTTATAGCCAAGGCTTGAGAGCTTGGTCCTGACACTCCCAAAATAAAAGAAAAGCTGCTTCTGTTAGGCTGAGGACTCCATTGAAAAGCGTGCAAGTCAGAGTCAAATCTCATTTCCCCTGCAGGTTCTCTGGTGGTTAATTACCCCTATGATGACGATGAACAAGGAATGGCCATATACAGCAAATCCCCAGATGATGCTGTGTTTCAGCAGCTGGCACTTTCCTACTCCAAGGTAAAGCTCTAAAATGGGAAATCCCATCTGCCAGGATAGTTCCTGATGCTATCATGAGCTCTCTGAGTGTGTGGTAGTGGAGCTAGTCTGTTAGAACAGAAGTGCCAGTGGCTATAAAGAGCAGACTCAGCTTCATATGTTGCATCTTGTTTTTCAGGAAAATAAAAAGATGTATCAGGGAAGCCCATGTAAGGATATGTACCCCAACGAGTACTTCCCACATGGCATCACAAATGGGGCCCAGTGGTACAATGTTCCAGGTGAAGTCATCCTGAAGTCTCTTGCAGTGTTTCTTTCCAAGTTAACGCGTGTGCAGCTGAAAGAATTTAGTCTGATCAGTCACAGACTTTGCATCTCTCAACCCAGATTCCTGGGGCTTGGATTTCTTTTGTAACCTCTTCAGAAATGTACCCAGGTTAAGTCATTCAGGAGGGGAGGAATTTATGGTGTGGTGTTTCTGGTTACCAGCAGCATAATGGACATGAAAGCATTTACAAGGAGGGTGGTTATTTGTATGCAGTGTTGACAACCCCCTGAAGCTTGAATCTTGCCCCATGTTAAAAGCCTTTTCACCTTTGGTATTAATTGCATGTAGTAGTTAGTATTTAATCTTTCTCTACTATCTGATTTATTATTATTTTTTTAAAATCTTTTTTCTTAGAGCTGTGTTACTGCTTTCTTCAGGAGGTCATATCAAAACCTCTTTTACATTCCTGTTGTAGGTGGGATGCAAGACTGGAATTACTTAAACACAAACTGCTTTGAAGTGACCATTGAGTTGGGCTGTGTGAAATACCCAAACGCAGAGGAGCTCCCAAAGTACTGGGAGCAGAACCGCAGGTCCCTCCTGCAGTTCATGAAACAGGTGAGACACTTTGACCCCAAAAGATGGTGAGAGCTGCCTCTTAGGCCTGGATTAGAGGTGCTGGAATAAACAGGCTGATCTGCACACTGCAGTGAGTGCTGCTTCCTGGCCAGTCCAGGTCGCTGCTCCACAGCAATCCTTCCCATCTAAACATGCATTGATTTCCTCTTCTCCCCTCCTTAAAATGCCAAAAATCTGTATGGAAGCAGCAGCCAGGTGATGCAGGTGGGGGCATTTCATTTCCCAATAGCTCAGTTTTCCGTTGGCTAGAGTGTCCCTTTTCTGCTGTTTCCATCTGGCTCATGGCTGCTGGCAGCACGGTGCAGCTGAGGCATGCAAACAAAGGTGTGGGGCAGAGCGTACCGTCATGGCATCGTGAGACAAACAATTGCCCATTCGTTGTACTCGTGTGACCTTTGTCCATGCCAGCTTCACCTGAACCCTTTTGGGACGTGTTGCTCCTCCAGGAGCACTGGGAGCTCTGCATGTCAGCATTCCCACAGCACTGTGTGTTGGAGGGCTGAGTGGGGGCTCTCTGGGTCTGTTCCAGGTTCACCGTGGGGTCTGGGGCTTCGTGCTGGATGCCACGGATGGAAGGGGCGTTCTCAATGCCACCATCAGCGTCGCTGAGATCAACCACCCAGTGACCACCTACAACGATGGAGACTACTGGCGCCTCTTGGTGCAGGGGACGTACAAAATCACAGCATCTGCACGAGGGTGAGCGAGCCGTGGTGCACGGGATGGGTGCTGCACAACTGCCACAGCGCTCTCCTGGCTTCTTAGTCAAGAACTGACAAAGCTGTGCTACCCTGATGTCGGGACTGTTCCTTTGGTGACAGTGTAGAGTCCAAATCTTCCCTCGTTTGGAGGTGGTGTGGGGAAGCAGTTGATAACTGGGTGTTTTTAAGGGAAAAAAAGCTGCCCGCAGAAATGATTTCAGTGGCTGCCAAAACCTTGTTCTTTGGGTTCTTGGGTTAAAGCTGCCTGACCTGTCATCCTCCCTGCTTGCCACGTAACCCTGCAACCCTGGCTTCTGAGCTGCTCCCTTCCCTGCCGTTCCCATGCCCTTTTGAAGAGTTTTTTTGCTGTTTGTATTTGTGCCTCTTGCTTCCTTTGGCTGGAGAGCAGCAGAAGTCTTGTGCTGAGTATCTGGGCAGGAGGGGGGGTGGTTCGGTGTGCAAGGCCTCAACTCCTGATGTTTCCTTGTCCCTTCTCTTCCCTGGGCAGGTACAATCCTGTCACTAAGATGGTGACAGTTGACAGCGAAGATGCGGTGCAAGTCAACTTCACTCTTAAACGGACAGATGCCAAAGTGGAGGAGGGGAAAGTGCCAGTCCTGAATATCCCAGACACCAGCGACCCCAATGAAAAGGAGTTTGAGACTCTGATCAAGGATCTCTCTGCTGAGAATGGTGTGGAACACCTCCTGCTTTCCTCCTCAGGGAAAGTCTCTCCTTATCGATACCGCCCTTACAAGGACCTCTCCGAGTTCCTCCGAGGCCTCTACCTGAACTACCCACACATCACAAATCTCTCCAGGTGAAAACTCCAAGCAGCAATGCTCAGCTCCTCCATGAGCAGCAACCTGTGGCAGAGAAGCAGTGCAATGATGAGCTGTGAATGTGATACAGAGATGGGGGGAGCTTGTTCCTGTTCTTCCCATGTGGTGCATGAGCTGAGAGGAGCCCCAGATGTAAGGCACGGTGGCAGAGCATTGGCTGCAGGGACCCACAGACACATCCACGTGCTTTTTCCTGAGACCTCATTTTACTGAGTGAAACCTGGAGTGCAGTTAGCTGCCCTGGATGCCTTGCATTGATATTCCCAGCGTTGAGATGCCAGGTTTCTGCAGACATGTATTTCACACACTTTATTCCCTCTATTTTCCAAATCCTGTCTGACATCTAAGCTGTACAAGTGGACAAAATATGGCTTAGGAATCTTAGAATTGTAGAGTATTCTGGGTTGGAAGGGACCCATGAGGATCATAAATCCGATGGTATTTTTTCCAATTATCTCCTTTCAGCTTTTAATTTAATATTGTGAGATGTATTTGAGGTAATGCCCTGAGCCAAGGTCTCTGCCCTCCTGCAGGAGCTGCCTTGTAGTCCTCTGCTCTCCCTTGTGACCTGTAGCTATTACCCTCTGTCAACTTCAGAAGGCACAAATCCATCCTCTTTGTCCTAGGGCCCTGGTTGCTTGTTGTCACCAGGCACAGTGTGCTCATGTGCTGTCCGTGCTGGTGCCAAGGCTGCCGTTCTGATCTGTAGCCTCTATTGTCCTTCCAGTTGCATCAGCCCTGATTGTGTTCCCTGCTTTGCTTGCATTCAGTTCACTAACTTAATGGCACGACTGTAGCAACAAGTTCTGCACTGCTGGAAATAAGCCTGCTTTTGTCCTCTGAACTGGGTGCTTTATGGATTAGTTTGATCTCTGGATGTATCCTGCACTCATTAGAGAGGAGAAAAAAAGTCTAAAGCAAACAAACCCACCTTGGAAGCATGGAGGCATTTAGCCATTCCTTCCACACTTACTGTGATGTTATAGGCTATATAGAGATGCGTGGAGCATTGAGTGTTCTGTGCATCTCTGCCTGGATGCTTGGATGTGGCTGTGTGTTCTGTGCCACTTGTCTCAGTAGCCTGCTTATGGAAGGAGGCAGCATTCCCTTCCACACTAGGGTTTCTCCATAAGGCCAAGCTCTGTTCCTGAGCTGACACTCTGCTTTCTTCTCTCTTGGCAGCCTGGGTCAGAGCGTTGAGTTCCGTCAGATTTGGTCCCTTGAAATCTCCAACAAGCCCAACCAATCTGAGCCTGAGGAGCCCAAGATCCGCTTTGTTGCTGGGATTCATGGGAACGCTCCTGTTGGTACCGAGCTGCTCCTGACACTGGCAGAATTTCTTTGCATGAACTACAAGAAGAACGCTGCTGTTACAAAGGTGAGGAGCTGTGCTGCAAGGGACCGTCTTGGAGCCCTCCAGTTGTATCCTGAGAAGGCAGCACTCATCAGGAGAGACTTGTCTTGTTTTGGCCTGTAGGTCCCACGCACACAGGAGGGATATTAGGAGATCTGTGGGGCCAGTGGGAACCTGTGACTCGTGAAATCAATGGAAGCAGCTATTCCTAGGAAAAGATTGAGGCAAAGGAGATGTACAGAGATGTACAGAGAACAAACCCTGTTAATTGTACTGATGTGTTGTTTCCTCCCTGCTTTATTCAGCTGATTGACCGAACACGGATTGTGATTGTGCCATCCCTGAACCCAGACGGACGTGAGATAGCACAGGAGAGGGGCTGCACCTCCAAGATAGGCCAGACTAATGCCCATGGCAGAGATCTGGACACAGACTTCACAGGTAAAGCTAACTGATGCAAACTGACTTGTGGTGTCCCATAGAAATGCAGGCTGCAGTAGAAGTCTCCTTCTGGCTGGCCTCTAGGGTTGGAGGTACTTGTCTGATTGTGGGGTCCTTCTGTAAAGAGGGCAGTGCTCCTGCCTCAGAGCTGAAGTAGCACAGCTGCTGGGAAACATCCAAAGCTTGAATTCCCCTTAGAGGCTGTAATTTGCAGGCCTTTGTAGGGAAAGGAGAAGACAAAGCAGAGCTCTTTGGGAACAATCCAGTGATCATACAGTGTTTTTTCCTGTTAATTGATTTCTTTCAGTGCTACAGTTCTGAAAAGCATTCTCTGTTCTTGCTCCTTGGAAACAGTTTCCTTTTTTCATGCTTTTAACTGCCTGGTATATCCAGCTCTGTACCAGTGCTGTGCCCACCTTTCCTGGAGAGAAGGTGTTCTCTCTGGCCATCTTTGGCTGGAATCATCCCAAGTGCTTTCTTTGGAGTCAGTTCAGGGGCAATGAAGAGAGCAAACACACATGAAACACCCTCTGCATCACAAAAGTAAATAGATTGGGAAAACAGTGATGTGTCACGTTTGTTAAACTTTGCAGATGAATTCCACCCATGAGCAGTGTGGATGAGGTGCTTTGCTTAATCTTTCAGAAGCAATTTGCTGAGATCTTGCAAATATATTTTCAGGCAGATCATTTCAGCCATAAAGAAGAAACATATTTCTGCAAGCCTCTCAAATAGCAGAGAAAATTATCATCAATCCCTTTTCCTATTTGTTGTTCTTATTTACAGGCAATTACTCCAGGTATTCAGGAACACAAGAGCCTGAGACCAAAGCCATAGAGAACTTGATATTGAAGCAAGACTTCAGCCTCTCTGTTGCACTAGATGGTGGATCTTTGCTTGTCACTTATCCCTATGATAAGCCAGTGCAGACAGGTATGACTGACTCCTCCAGGGTCTTCAATGCAGTTAGACTCTGGCTAGTCGCGTGGCTGCATGGTGTAAGAGCTTGTCCTTTTCTTGGTGATTTTGTGCTGATGGTGTGCTGTAGTCTCCTTTTGGGTTTAACCCCTTGGTTCTGGAGAACTGCTGGCAGTCTGTAAAGCAAAGCTCAGCACCCTCATAGGATTCAGCTTGGGGTCAGAACATTTACTGTTCTGTTTTCAGAACAATGTAAGAAGAAATCTGAAATCCCCCAGAAGCAATGTGTGTGACTGTTTTATATAGGATCATGGGGTTAGAATATCTTCCCCCACTCAATAGGAGCTGCACTCCCTATGTCTCACCTTTCTGTTTGTAGTGGAGAACAAAGAAACACTGAAGCATTTGGCATCTGTATATGCAAACAACCATCCATCGATGCATTTAGGCCAGCCAGGCTGTCCAAATAAGTCCGGTAGGTTTGGTTCAATCCTTTAAACCCCTGACCACTTGTGCTGGGTTCTACTAGGAGCAGATCAGTCTGATTGCTGTGTTCTTACTCTCACAGATGAGAATGTTCCTGGGGGTGTGATCCGTGGCTCTGAATGGCACAGCCACCTGGGAAGTATGAAGGTACTTCATCTCATCACAACGCTTTCCTTCCTTGCAGATATGTCTTTAAATTTGGGCAAAACCTCAACCATCTTCAGCTGCACTCTGGGAAACCTTTTAAATGCTGTCTCTTGTAACTGTGGTGGTTTTGTTTCAGGATTTCAGCGTTACATTTGGTCATTGTCCTGAGATCACTGTTTATACCAGCTGCTGTTACTTCCCCAGCGCTGGGCAGCTCCCTGGCCTGTGGGCAGAGCACAAGAGGTCTCTCCTTAGCATGCTTGTGGAGGTGAGCAATGGTCTGGGGGGAGAAATTCTTGCTGGGAGTGAAGGTGGTGGGATGGATGAGTTACTTTCTAGTGGGCTGAGCAGCCCTTGTAGTATTGTATCATCATATTTTTTAAGGGAGAAGGGAGGTGTCATGGTGGGGTGATGGTTAAGGTTGCTGAAGAACATGCTGAATTTTAAGGGGAGACTAGATCCTGTTTTACTTAAAGATACACCTTACACTTGGACTGGAACATGAGGCATTTGAAATGCTTTGTTTTGTTTCAGGTTCACAAGGGAGTCCATGGATTTGTCCAAGACAAGAGTGGCAAGGCAATTTCTAAAGCTGTCATTGTTCTTAATGAAAGTTTGAGGGTTTGTACTAAAGAAGGTGGCTATTTCCATGTGCTGTTGGCTCCTGGTTTGCATAACATCAATGCTATAGCTGATGGGTACCAACAGAAGCATATGCAGGTATGTGAATATCTGTTGGAGTTCTCCTCCCTTGCTTTCATATGAAGGCATCCATCCCTAACTGCTCTTATGTGGGCTGTACCTTGTTGGCTGTGTTTACCTTCTGGTATGTTAGTTATCTTCTTCCTTGTTATAATGGAGAAGAATTTTTGAACACAGCAGAGTTTTTCTGGGCTACAGTTTTTCCCTACACTGCATTTATCTTTGGTATCTGCCTGGTTCTGCCATGGGCAGCAGATGTCTTTTTTTTCTTTAGACACCTACCAGATCTGTAAACATTGAGACAGACTGAGTTCTTGTATCTTTCCATAGGTCTTGGTACGCCATGATGCACCCAGCTCTGTGTTCATTGTATTTGACATGGAAAACAAGATATTTGGTCTGCCACGGGAGCTGGTTGTAACGGTTGCAGGTAAAGTGATAGCTTCATTCAAAGCTTTGAGCCTCGTTTTCTGGGCTGGTTCATTCTGACAGTAACTTTTTTTTTTAACTGAATTGGAAGAGTAGCCTTCAGCATTGAGGTTTTCCTCCTGTTTTCCATTCTGAACACATGCTTGGCCCTGCAGACTGGTCCAACAGCCTTTGTCT
This sequence comes from Chrysolophus pictus, assembly GCA_037305975.1. Classification (NCBI taxonomy): domain Eukaryota; kingdom Metazoa; phylum Chordata; class Aves; order Galliformes; family Phasianidae; genus Chrysolophus; species Chrysolophus pictus. The sequence continues at coordinate 6,478,473 of CM074594.1, forward strand.
CTAGTGATGCTGGGCTAGCAGATAAGGAGGAGAGAAGAAGTGGAGAATGTTGTAGGGATCTGAAAGGTCCTGAATGGACCTTGAGATGGCTAGAAGGGGGAGAGCCTGTATGTGCATAGGGTTGGGACCTAGCAGATCTTACATTTTCCCCACTGGGCAAGCGCTATGGAATTTATATAGGTTTGTCATTGTGGCTGCTGCTGGGGAGGCTGGGGTTTATTCCCAATGTACTGCAGAAGATCTCAGTGACGTTATCTTAAATTGCTAGCCCAGAAAATCCGGTGCTTCTCTACTGTGACTGAGCTCCTTCCTCTTAGGCACAGAAGTGAGGAAAGTGGCTGTGATTGTGTAAGAGAGGATTGATACTGGAAAATGTGGAAGCCTCTGAGGTGGGGAACATAAAATTAAATTCAGTGTCTTCTCTCTGGCAGGTGCAAGTATGTCTGCTCTGATCCTCACTGCCTGTATCATCTGGTGTGTCTGCTCAATTAAGTCCAACAGACACAAGGATGGCTTCCACCGCCTGCGGCAGCACCACGACGATTATGAGGATGAAATCCGCATGATGTCCACTGGCTCAAAGAAATCCCTCTTGAGCCACGAATTCCAGGATGAAACAGACACTGAAGAAGAAACATTATACTCCAGCAAACACTGACACCTCTCTGACAGGAAAGGAAGTTTCCATGGACTAGCCCCAGTGGGAGGGAGGGGTGATCCCTCTGTGGATCATTTTTGAAACATTAACTTGCAGGACTGTGTTTGGGTGGCAGCTCCTGACTTCCTTCTGCTGTTTGCTCTGTTCCTATGTACATGCAAATCAGTGGGTGTTAGAGGCTGTGTTTGGGTTAAGGGCATGGCTTATGTTTTTAGGGCAAGGTCTGAAGGTTCACATGATGCTGACTGAAAGGTGATGTAGCAGGTTGGCCAGCAGAGTTCCTAACACTTCCCCAGCATCTCAACACAGCGAGCAGATGATGGGGAAGTGTCCCAAGACCTGTGTAGGGTCATAGTCACAACACTCTGAAGTGGTATCTACCTGTTTTGATTTCATTTTTCTTACTGTACGTGGTGGAAGCTTTGATCCATCACCAACTCCTTTCTGCAGAGCAGCCCTTGGAAACAGCCTGTACTTGCTTCTCAGCAAGTACACCCTTGGAGCTTTTCCCTACCTTGAGATGCTGTGCTCAGCCACACTCTGCAGTGGTTGTGGAGCACCTCTAATGTGTTGCTAGTTCCAAGCAGTGATTTGGCATCCTGAGGGCTGGGGGAGATGACATCAATTCTTGGTGTGAACTGGAGGAAGGAGCAAATGTCAGAGCTTCAGCGAACTCTGACCAAGTTCAGCAGCTTGTCAGCTCTGCAGAACTGCTGTTCCTGGTTCTGGGGAAGAAAATTTCTGTCCCCATCAATCCCTGGTTGCATCTCATTTATGTGGACTTGGCTTTTGGAGTCTCATGTTAGTGTTGCAGCAGTGCAGTGTCTGAAAGCACAACTGGAGGTTGTTCTGAGCATTATTGGAGTAGCAGAGAGAGGGTATCCATGGCCTGACTTTGGTCTAGACTTTTGAAGAGCAGCTTTACCCTCTGCTGTTGTCCATTTAATACCACTTAGTGATCAGAGCACTTGGAAAACAATCTCTCATCAAGCTCTGGTGATGCTAGGCACCAAATTAGCCTGCTGGCCTAACTTAGTTCTGCTACTACTGTGTCCCTGACGTATGTAGCAAGAGCTCCACCTGCTTGTATGTCTGCAGTGTGCTGTGGAGGCCTGAGTGCAAGGCATGAGGAAGGGCTGAGTGGCTGTGCTGGAGGGAAAAGCAGCCAAATTCTCTTCTGGAGCACTTAAGTAATTGGAAAGAGGAGCTGCAGAGTGCATCCTGAAGCTGCATTGAGTTTGTGGGGCAGCGAAGAGTTGCCCAGAAGGGCAGGATGCTCAAGACATTTGATTTCCAAAGCCTTCATATATTTCTGAAGTTCTCGTGCTTTCTGGGCAGAAGTCTGGGGTTAGAATGTAGGCACTTATTTCCTTGCTGCTCGTTCTTTTTTGTTTATTTCTTTTACCCAACGGACCGAACTCTGCAGTGCCTGGAGCACTCACTGCCTTTTGGATATCCAGCGTCCCCTGAGCTGATCTGCCTCCAGCAGGCCAGGGAGGTCTGCTCCTGAGATCTGCATGGAGCAGTGCTGGAGCGTTTGCACCCAAATGTGTGATGAGGGCTCTGGAGGAACAGCGCAGTAAATTCCCTGTCCCAGGCTGCTGGTCCCTATCTTGCAAGGAACCCCATGGATGGTAGATGCCTCTCCAGAGCCACGGGGCTGTGGCTGTGCCGAAGGTCCTGGCAGCTGCCTGGAAGGGTGAAGATGACCCTTGGGTGGCCGCAGACCTTCTTCCCTCCTCTGTGGTGTTGGTATAGGGCAAGAAACACACGGTGAGACCTGGCTGGAGCAGCGCTCTGGGAACAGGGAGGTGATCATCCACACTGCTATCCTGCATCGCTGAGGTGTGAATGAGCCCCTCGGTGCCTCTGCCCTGCGGAGCCCATGCGGGGTCCCAGCTCCCTGCTGGGTTTGGTGCTGGACTGTGACTTAAGCAGCTCCTGGAGCGCCGCGTGGGCAGCAGAGCCGTCCCCAGCAATAAGTCCTTGGGAATCAGCACACGGGAGGTGAGCGGGGCTGATGGGCCGATGGTTCTGTAGCCGTGTGAGACTTCTCTGTGCCGCAGTGGTGCTCAGCGTGCCGAGGAGCCCATCCGTCCTTCTGTCCGTCCGTCCGTCCGTGGAAGCGTCTGCCCCACGCGCACTGTGCCTTCGCTGTACGTTTCCACGAGGGCCTCGAAGCGCCCTTCCCCGGGAGGCAAGGGCCGGCGCTGCCCCGCGCTGGGCCCTCGGGTCGTTTTTTACCTGTATACCAATAACCTGTATAAAACTATTTTGATGTCCGCCCGCCTTCTCTCGTTCTTCGCCCTCTCGACGTCGCGGGGACGGGGGCGTGCGGTGCTCTGCGCCTCCCGTCCGCTGGGGGGCGCTACGTTGGGAGGTCCGGCCGTCCCGTCGGGCACCGCGCTCGAAGGGAGACGCTCTAGGCAGGAGTTCTCGGCAGGCGGCGGCTGACGTTGGACAACAAAGATGGCGGCGGGGAGCAGCAACTACTGGGAAGGCGAGTGGGGCCGGGGCGGCGCGGGGCGCTCCCGGGACACGAGACGGGCAGGGCGAGGCCTCCGCCGGGTCCCCTCTGCCCGCTCGCGGCCGGAGGGTGCGGTGTTCTCGTCGGCCGCTCAGCCGTGAGGCGCCGGTGCCCGGCTGAGCCCCGCGGCGGGGAGGCCCCGGGCCGTGTGGGGCGCGGCCTGCGGGCCCTCAGCCCCCGTTCTCCTCATCCGCCCCCTGGGGCCGCATCTGTGTGAGGGCTCCGCGGGGCTCCCCGGGCGGCCTGGGGCTGTGTGTGACTCCCCTCGCACCCCCTTCCGTGCAGATCTCAGGAAGCAGGCGAGGCAGCTGGAGAACGAGCTGGACCTGAAGCTGGTCTCCTTCAGCAAGCTCTGCACCAGCAGCCGGGACGGGCGGCGCGACAGGTATAGGTACTAACACGTTTCTTTACGTTTTACTTTGCTCTTTGCAGCGTTTGGTTCATGTCTGTGGTTTGCTTAATGCTGGTCCCCACTACCACCTGCGGCGCAGTTGCTTAAGAAGCTTACTTTATGGTGCTGGTGTTGGGCTCTGGGAAATGTCTCTTTCAGGTGCCGGCATCGATGGACAGGTGTGTGTGTGCCACCTGTGAGAGCACGCAGGGCAATGGGGGAAGCTGTATTTAAACTTCAGTTTGTAATTCATGGGATCAGCACAGCTTGGGTTAGAAGGGTCCTTAAAGGTCGGGTTCTAGCCTTCCTGCTGTGAACGAGGCTGCCACTCAATTATGGGGGAAGTGTGTGAGGGAAGGATACGGCTTCCTCAGTGCACAGTACAGCTGCCTGTATCGTTTCCTGCTTCTCCCTGCATTACGGTTCTCAGGGACTTCAGTAAATGCTTTGTGCTCAGGCACTTCCCCAGTGGGTGGCTGTGGTGCTGGTGGTCCCATGCAGGAATGAGGGAACTGTGGTATGGGGCTGTGTTGACCAGCCCAAGGAGAACACCAGCAGAGTGGGGAAGCGAAGCAGTCAGTCTGTGGCAGACCCTTCCCGAGGGGTGGCTGTTATTTCTGCTTTCCTTTAAGGTAAGCCGTAGTAGGGAGAGCTATATATATATGTTTGTACGTATACATAGCAGTTTGTTTGAGGAAATTGTTTATTTAGGCAGATTTGTATTTGACCGAAGGATTAATATGACAAAACTTACCAACTCCGTCTAGCTTAAGGGCTAGATCTGAGGCCTTTCTGCAGTTCCACAGCACCTGGCTATCAGCTTCTTTGTCTCTGTGTGCAATCTTTAAAAAATGCCATTCTTTGCCTGCTAATCCTGGATCCCCACATTGCATATCAGTTATGAGAGTGATTACTGCTTGTATGTGTGTTGATTTTAATTCTTTTTCAAATCAGTGTTTACTTTTTATCTTTCTCAAGTTATGTCTTGATATGTACAAACCTACATCCTACAGTCTTGTGTGCTTTTTGTCTTTTGGCTAAAAGTTGCTTTCATTACCGATTTCATTGCCCATTCCTTTGAAGTTTAAGAGTGTGTCTTGGCTTTCTGCATTTGGGTTGGGTATAAAGTTTCTGGAGGGTGAAATGATTTTTTTGAATCTTTCACTGAATTTCTGTTCTGGAAGCCTGAGAGCAACTCAGGAATAATCACGTTGCTCTTGAGTCAGATTCTTTTTCTCTTAACTCTGGGATATATAACTTACTGTTTGTTCTAATTATCTTACTTAGTTTTGCTATCCTGCACGAAATGTTCTGATCTTGCTCTGGTTGTGGAGATAATCATTTGTTTGGTGTCATTTCTTTGGTGTGTCTTCCAAGGGGAGGTGCTGTTTTCCAGAAGTGATACAGGTTGTTGTATGTTCTAGTAACTTGCCTTCTTCTTCCTTAGCTCTGACACCACTCCTCTCTTAAATGGGTCGAGTCAGGACAGAATGTTTGAGACCATGGCTGTGGAGATTGAACAGCTTCTGGGAAAGGTAATACACAAATTATTGAATTTTACATCAGCATTTTGAAGTATTACAGTACAGCTTTCTGTGATGAATGTTTAGAAATTAATAGCATGGGTGGTAAAGAAGTGTTTCTGAAGGCGCGCATCTGATATAAGGGAAAGCTCTTTCACCTTATACATTGTACACTTCTTACAATAATAAACCATTTCAGGTTTGTTTTGTTTGTGTTGGTTTGTTTGTTTTTCCCCTACAGCTTACTGGAATAAATGACAAAATGGCAGAATATACAAACAGTGCAGGAGTCCCATCCCTGAATGCTGCACTGATGCACACATTACAGCGTCATAGAGACATCCTGCAGGTAACAAGCACGTGTTCCTCTTGTGTTTTATTTCTTTGGAGTAATTATTAGTATTATTAGCAGCTTGCTCAGACGCACTCCAGATGCCTGTTGGCTGGGAGAAGGCTCTGTGAGTGTCCAATGTGAAAGAAACAACAGATCTGATCTATTGAAAAAAATCTTTCCTCGCATGTGCTGCAAGCACAGGATCTGAAAACTTTCTTACAAACTTCTCCAGATGAGGTCAGGGTTTCAAAAACTTCACATGCACTTTGAATATGATGTGAATTTAATAAGTTGGTCTTAGCTGTTCTGCAGCAGAAAGGCTAACATGTGACAGAGATGGCAAGATTTGAGTGTCTTGCTTTGGTAACTTGATCTCAGGACTCTAACTTTGGAGTGATTGTTTTATTGCAGGATTATACTCATGAATTCCACAAAACCAAAGCGAACTTCTTGGCAATAAGAGAAAGGGAGAATCTGTTGGGATCAGTACGAAAAGATATTGAGTAAGTTGCATTGTGTATTGCAGCAGTGCTGTGGGAGTGTGCCAGAAGGGAGAAGGCAGCACGTCCTGTAGGAGTGTGCTTGGCTCGGGTTAATCCTCTGCACTCTGAGCAAAATGAGAGTAGTTGCTTGAGTTCACAGCTCTTAATGAGCTTCTGATAGAAATATTTGGTGGTTTTGTTTGCTAATTTTAACTGTGAAAATGAAATCATGTTTGTAAAAGTAAAATTGTTGAACACAGATCACTTAAAAAATGTTTCAATGTGACCAAAGCTTTTCTGGTTGGTCATTTCAGAGCAACACAGCATGATGTGTACATGAATCAGTAACATCTACTGAAAAGCCTCTGGAGAAAATGTTTTTCAATGTTTGTTTTTTGCATTTAGATCATATAAAAGTGGGTCTGGCGTGAATAACAGAAGAACAGAACTATTCCTGAAGGAACATGAGCACCTTCGGAAGTAGGTGTTACTTGTTATTTCTGGATAACTTGCACATTTCCTTATGGTGGAGGTTGCAAATTTTTCTGGGGGGTAAAGCATTCCGAATTTCAAGATGAGAACTTTGTGGTTTTTCCTTATCTCTAATGAATGTGTACAGAAGGCAATGGAAGAGGCTAATTCCCCAATATTTGTGAGTTGTCTGTACTTTATTGGATGAGGAAAACAAGAGGTGCTACCTTTTGATTCTTGCTGCAGAGGATACGAGGTTAGGAGAGGTTTTATTTGTGCATTCCCCACATAGCAGTAGCAGAGCACTGGCAGAAGAGCACTGTTTGTGGATGACTGGGATGCTTAGTCAAGAAGTAGCTCTGATCTTTCTGTCTGTTCTTGGCTGTAGTCGTGCTAAGCTGCAGGCTCACACCAGAGGGCAGGCTTTCATTTAAAAGAAGGAACGACCTCAGCCTTTCTATAGGTTGAATTTGTCGCTAGGCATGAATGATCAGGGAATGTAAAGTTTCCACAAAAAAAAAAAAAGAGGCTTAATATTTTGGAGTTGAACATCACCTGGAACGTCATGCTTAAATTGCCTGACATTGATTCCTTAAGGTAAACTGGGTTCCTTCCAGATGTTGGGATTTCAATTTTGAATTGTTTTTTGGAGGGGTTGCGAATACTTTATTTTAGATAAAGCTACAAATGTAATATTTCTGGAGTTGTAAAATACACTTCTGAAAAGCTGAGGATCCTCTGAGTGCTCTGTTCTGAAAAGAGGGAAGCTTGAAGTTCTGCAAACGTTACCTGAAAGATGTTTTCAGACACTGAAACTGGAGCTCCGTGAGGCATCCATTGCTTTGATCTCTTCAAACATACCAAGCTCTCTGTATGCTTCAAGGATAAAAAATACGTGAAAAATAAACAATTTCAGAAACATTTAAACCATCTTCTAGGTGATAATTTGAAGATATCAATTGAGACTAAAAGAAAAAGAAAACAAGAATTTAATGTGAGTTGGAGATGTTTAGGAAACAGAACTAAAACTAATCATGGAGCAGTACTGCACAGCAGAGATAACTCGAAGGTGTGTGAAGAAGCCTGGAGTAGAAGGAGAAGGCAGCTTTGGCAGGAAATCAAAGCCTGCAAGATGCACAGGACTCCTGAATCGAGACTCTGTAAGCTTAGATATACGTGCTGGCAGAGAAATGACTGAAGGCTGTGTGTGTTTTGAGGTGTTTGCAGTGCACTGAATGATGGTGCTTGGCTAATTGATAGAAATAAGCACTGCATGTAGATTGTCACGAAGGGGTAACTGGGAGAGTTCTGATGTATTTTTAGTGAAGTTGTGGAACTTGTGAGAAGAGCTTGAAAATGGAGATGGGAACACACACTGTGCAAGGTATTATTGTGAGCTGCAGAGTGGTGACAGTGCCACACGAGTGATGTATTCCTATTTAGTAGTGGAGTACGTGGTTGTGACCCTGCTTAATGTCTGATCTCAAGTAGTATGGGGGTAAGAAGTTCCAGAAATCTCTTCTTTGGGTGAGCTTTGGGACGGATGTTGGATCTCTGCTTTGTGCCTAAATCTGCCTTTTGACTTTTCCGCCCTATATCAGACATCATCCTTTCTGGAAAGACTGAGTCTGAGTCTGCCTTCTCTGTATGTAGATAAGAGGGGAAGTAAAAAATAATAATTTGTGAGTACAAAAGTCTGATGAGTAAAAGGATCCCAACGTACATTAAGCAGCAAGGGAATGAGGGCAGCAGAAGCACTCTGAGCCCTCGGTGTAGCACACACACACTGCTCTCCATTAAGCTGTGGGCACTGGGCATCCATTTGGATTCCCTTCCCCAGGCTGGTGCTGCTGCTGTGTCAGTGCTGCTGGCACGGGTGCTGTGCTGCTGGTTCCTCCCATAGCTCTGGGTTTAGCAGGGAGGTGGGTTTGTCTCAGTGTTACTTCCTGGGGGTGAGAGGCATAAAGAGTGTTTGACCTTGCAATTTTAGTTCTGTGCTGATGGTTCATGGGTTGGTTTTCCTATTTTCCTACCTCTGGAGAGAGAAGCAACAGTGCTGAAAACTTTAATAAAAATTGTAATAAAGATTTTAACACCTGTTAATTAAAAAGAGGCAGGAAGGCAGTTCTTGTTGCATACCGATGCCCTGCTAATATCTTTACTTCATACCTCAGGTCTTTTGGCAAGGCAGCTGCTTAAGGAAACATCAGGTCTCACATAGCAGCAACTCTAGTTGATTTTCCAATATTTGTTTCCTTGGGACTGTGCAGTGCAGTAAATGTGTCTGTATGCTTTTGGCAAGGAAGTAAACAAGTCATTCTTTTTCTTGTAATGTTTTCCATCTAAAGGAAACAAAAATTTTGATGAATAGATGTAGCTGAGCAGTTTATAAACTGCTCTGAAAAGTGCTGCCTCAGTGGATGGAGTCCTGTGGGCTCGATGTGCGCCCTGAGAAGTTCTGCAGTTATTGATGAGCTGTGCCCAAAGTCAGCAAAGAAGGGAGTAATGCGTTTGATTAAATTTGCAGTGCTGCGGTGTGTGTGCAAGTGAGAATGTTTGCCCTGTTAGTGCTGAGTTGCTGGGGAATGGGGAATGAAGTTGTGCTCATCAGCTCTTGCTGGAGCTTTGTCCTGCCCTTGTTGGGTTGCTGTGATTACTGCCTTGTGCTTAGCTCAAAAATCAGACGTTTGCCCATTTCCAAGAGGAGCGCTGCTGGTGGCTGTGCTGGTGCAGATGGCATGGGCTGATTTAATCACCAGCTGGCTCTGTTTGTGGTGAGTGCTGCCCTGCAGGCCCTCAGCCCAGCCAGGAAGGAGGTGTGCAGCTTCCTGGGGTACGGGGTGAGATGAGGGGCTGTGCCAGGGGCACAGAGCAGTGCTGTGTGAACGCAGCGGGGAGGGGGGAGCCCTGGTGGGCGGGTGGCACAGTGGGAGGAGAGTGAGCAAATCACAGAAGGGTGTTTGCATTCTGCATGCAAAAGAGGAACGGGAGAAGCGAGCAGTAGGAATAGGAGGATTTGCAGCAGTTGTGTAATTGTGCTATAAATAATATATACCTGGCTCATAGAGATGTTCGGAATAAATCAGTGTTCGTGGGGGGCTTTCACAGAACCATAGAATGGCCTGGGTTGAAAAGGACCACAGTGATCATCTAGTTTCAAACCCTCCTGCTATGTGCAGGGTCACCAACCACCAGACCAGGCTGCCCAGAGCCACATCCAGCCTGGCCTTGAATGCCTCCAGGGGACTTCGTCCGTGTAAAGCACTCTGAGGTATTAAATGTCTCTATTGCTACTATTGCATTTCATTTTTTTAGAGGGCTATATCAAATTTCCTGTGTTTTTGGGGGGCAGGAATGGCTGCATTCTGTAGAGAATAATCATCAGGAAGCCGCCTTCAAACTTTCTTGGATAACACAGTTGAGTTCTTAACAGAGGGAGTGACTTCTTCACCATTTCTCTCTCTTCCTACTGATGTTGCTCACAAGTGCTCAGCACTGCTGTGCTCAGAGAAGTCAGCTTAATGAGATGCTGAGGCACGTTACAGGGATCTTCCTTAAAGTGCTTTGTGGGAGAAGCTCCCAGCGTTCTACCTGGCTGTAATTTCCCATTCTTTGTTACTCCCTGCTCTGCCCTGTGGGCCATCTATGCTCTGTGTTGTGCTGCTCGTGTCACTGGGGGGCTTCAGAGCACCTCCAGCGTTGGCTCAGACCCAGCGTGCTGCCACAGCCACCCCTTCCACCCCACCCTCACCTCCCATTGCAGGGGATGCACAGATGCTTGGGAGCAGCTGCTCCAGCTGTTCTCTCTGCATCTCCATCACAGGGCAAATAGAGAGACCGTAAGAGAAACAGCTAATTCACCAATTCCTTCCTCCTTCCCAGGGTGGCTGGGCACAGCCTGGTGCCTCAGAACTGCTGAGCTCTGCTGTAGTTGGGCCCAGTAAGGGCTTTCTTAATTGCTCCACTCGTCTCTAAATTGAACTTATTTTGTCTTCGTGTCAAAGCAGAATGCGCTGTTCTTGTTGCTTTGTTTCTTAATTTTAATACAGATTTTAGCTGAAGCAGAGCTTGGTAATGAATAACTTTTTTTACTTTGTAGCAGTTCTGGAAAAAGCCAAATAGATCTGCTATGAAAGGCAAATCCATGCTAACCATCAGCTTGGTTTGGACTGTTTAGCAAGAAGCACTGAAAAAGGTGCAGTTTGGCTGCTTACTTGCTGTGCAATAGTAATAGAAGGCTGCAGTGCTTTGTCTATTGAACTGGAAGATATAATGCAAGGCAGGAGTGAGGAATCTAGGTTAAAACGTTTCCACGCTGTGATTAACTGAAAGAGCTCGAGCAGCATTGTGTCACCAGTTTCCCAAATGCAGTTAAATATCATTGGCTTCTTTGTTTCTGGAACAGGGAAAGTTGGGCAATGATTGCATTAGAAGTGCTGGTGCAAGCCAATTGGGATGCTGACTGTAATTACCCTGCAGACTGACTTGTCTGGTGCAGCTTTGAACCTCCCTAACGCTGAGTTTTTGGGTATGGCTGTACGTGCCATCCTGGAGGCAGCACAAATAAGATGGTTTTTAAGGAAGAGATTTGAACAAGGGAGCTTTTTGCTATCCCAGAGCAGCACGACAGCTTCTATTCCTGTTTCCAAACCCAACTCCGTGTTCTCATTCCGCTCTGTCTCCTGTTGCAGCAGATTTTTCTCAATGGCAGTTGCACATCAGTGACTCTTCCTTCAGCCTGGACCCTGTGTGGGGTTGAGTGGGCTTTATTTGTGAGCCTGCTGGCAGAACCTCATGGCAGAGTGACACAAGGCTGTGTGACAGCAGCTGCATCACCTTCCTCTGTAGCATTCCCAGTCTGAACACAGGATTCATGCATCTATCACCACACTTATCCACAAAGCTGGACTGAGCACAGTGCATCTGTTTTCATATCTTAATGATAAATGTTTCTCAATAAGAGGAGGCAGTTCTGGAAAAAAACTGGGGAAAAAAAAGACTGGAAAAAAGGCATTTCACCACTTATTAGGAGTGTAATATGACTGCATGAGCGAGTTATTGAAGTAGTTTAATGAGAATTTGGGGAGGTTCAAAGGCTGCAGGCAGCGAAAGAAGATGCTCTCCTGGGTGTTGTTACTATTTATAAATAATTTTCTAAAAGAATGTGAAAATCAGCCTTTAGCACTTCAGGATTTGAAAGAGGTTTTCCCTTTAAAAATAGTTGGAGCTTCGTTAGAGTAAAATCAAGTGGTGCTTTTCATCTTCCTGTGCTATATTTAAGGCTTAAAACGAACAGAACAACCAAACAACCACTAAACTAAAGATTCTGTTAGCCTCACAAGGTTTATTTGCAAGCTTTCCTTACAGTTAGATTTCATTTAAAAGGCAGTGAGGATAAACTCCCTGATGCCTGTGGTGAGATGGTTACACCTCGGTGTGTCTGTTCCAGCAAGGAGGGGAGGTACCTGCACACTCTGAGGGCTTCCTTTGGAGATTGGAACAGAGCTACACCAGTTTGTGCAGGTGACCAAGGACACAGCCAGGCAGCAGCACTGAGAACCTCAGAACTCATGGTTGGTACAAAGTGTGGAAACTTATGTGTTCATTTCCCTGTGCCCCCTGGGAAAACCCCATGAAATCCACCCCAGGTCTTTATGGACATCTGCAGAAACTCAAGGGCAAAACCTCACAGTGCAGTTGGGAAAAATGACCTGAGTACATCATGAACAAAGGAAACTAAAGATTGAAGCTCTGTTCTGGTTTGTGGTTCTGGGCTTTACCTTGATGCCCTTGGTGTGGGGAGGCAGGGACATAAAGCCAGCCTTCAGACTTCCAGCTCCACGTGCACTTCTGAAGCAAGTTGCTCGTTTCAGAAATAAACAAGTCAGCCACGTGTGCTGATTTGCTTCTCGTTTTCCTTCAAACACCGTTTCTTAACTAGGACAGCTTTCCTTCCACAAGGGCTGTATTGAAGTTGGGACTTTGACAGGTACCGAAACACATCTTCCATGGCTAGGATCTGAAAAGTAGGTGTGTTGTTTGAGCAGATCCGACAGTTGTGGAGTTTTATAGAGTTTCTTTTGTGTAGCTTATTTAACATGAGCAAATTAGCCCTTATTTCAGAGGAGCTGCCTCTGGTGGTTGCAGAGCTCTATTTATCCTCAGCGAGCACTCTGTTCACATATAATCACAACAATGATGCATATAGTGTAATTTTCCAGCTACAGAACATGTTAATATCCCCATTTATGAGAAGGAAACGGTTTTAAAATTAAGACAAGTTTACTCCTGATGCTTACAGCATTCTAGAAAGCATTCTAATGCAGATCTTCCCTATAGAAATGTTTTATGAAGCAAACATCTTCCAGAGAAATGGACCCCTCCTGCTGTTGTGACTACCAGAAGATATGTTGGTTTGCATATATGTGTGTGTATGGATACATTAAGCAGTGATTATTTCTATTTTTCAGGAATAGATATTATATGTCTTGGAAAATTATATTACTGTGTAAATGTAGTTGCTGAGTTTATTATTTGTATCGCTGCTTCAGAATGAGGTGCTCATCATCTTCACTGCTGTGTAGAAGTCACTGCAGATGTCCTAGCAGCCTGGGTTACTGGACATAAAGCATTGCCTCCTACCTGCTGAGGTTTAAAATGCATTATTTAGTTCACTGTACGATTGCAAGAATCCTTTCCTGAAGCATAAGAAGCAGGTAAGTAGTTCTAACTTCAGGTGCTCTGGTCAGGTCCTAAATGGAGGCTGTGTAGCTTCCTATACCTACAAAAAACCCTCAAAACCACAGCAGAGTTAGGAGGCAGAAACCCAGTGTGTATTTTAGGCTTTGTACTAAAATAAAACTGGGTTGTCATCTCAGGGATAACTCTCACTTTGTTTCTAGCTTCACTGGAAATGAAGACGACGCTTGAGGTATTAAATACCAAGTTGTGTGGCCAGGTCCTTTGGAAGGCATTCTCCTTGGCATTCCTTTTTTGCCATTATGGGTGTGTGAGTAGCAGGACAATTTTTCCAGCCATGGGGAAAAAAGGTTGAGGTAGAGAAGTGACACAATCTTTTTTGTTACAGTACTGGTTGTAAGCAGCTCGTGTTTCATGGAATTGGTGCATCAGTCTCATCGTTGTGCACAACACACCACTGCTGACAGGCTGTCTTGGTGTCTTCACATTGGTGTTGGACACTGAAGGCTTTGTGCTCTTACAGGTGTTGCTTGGTTTTGAGGGTTTTTTTTCCCCCTTGGTTAAAGGTATAATTTAAATTGTATCTCTTAAACCAGAGGAAATAGTGAAAACTGCCTTACTACTGAATGCTGGTTCTCTGTCCAAGCAGATGCCGATAGAGCCATTAGTAAGTTACTGGAATTGTTCTGACAGCTGTGGTTACTGATAATGACTTACAGTAAGGCCTGCCCTCTCCTTTCATTTAACTTTGTTCCTATGGGTAATAGGGAGCAATTACACGGGAGGGTCAATCTATCCAGGAACTTTCCCAACCATGGACAGAGAGCCTCTAGAAACTTCGTTATGTGGCTCTTGGTGCCATCCTGGCTTTGGTTTTATGCTTACTAATAGGCAACCAGCTGCTGCACTTCATTTAGATGATAGGAGCTGTTTTCATTTTAAGTTTTTAACTGCTTTCTTTGGGTAAACTGGATAGTGCAGATTATTGAGAAGCCTCTTATTTCCTTATAGATCTGCTTTAAAGGAAGAAGTATTGCTGTTACTCACCCTCCTGGGACTCTCAGACATCAGGCACTCACAGTAGCCTTTCTGTGTGCCAAAGAGCTTTCTTGGCTAACTCCTCTTTTTGCAGAAACATTTATTTTACTCTGCTGATAGTTCTCAGACAAATACATGGAGAGCAGTGGAGGTGTGGGCTGTGCCCTTTAGAGATCCCAGACAAACAGCGTGCTGGTGTCCTCTGGCTTCTGAATGGAGCTCCACCCCAAAGCCATGGCATCATTTGCATCATTCTCTAAACAGCCTTAGAGAAAAATCTTATTATCTGCAGTCCTGATGTAGGCAGAATTACAGATGTTTGATAGCTGCAGAGCTGTGTTAGCTTACCTTTAGATCCAAGAGGCTCTTCTCGCTGTAACCAACGCGCTGTTAAGGTATTTACTTAATGATGTCATTACGAGTCTGATTTCAATGAGTTCTTTATCATAGGACTGCAGATTGGTTGTTGTGTTGTCTGTAACCTCTTACATGCTTTGCACGTGTACAAGGTGGATGTGAAGCATCTGGAAGGAAACCCAACACCATTACGTTGGTACCTCCTGCCTAGAGCAGTGGTTTCTGTTCACTGTAGACTAACAAATTGCTTGCATTGACTTAAGAGCAACATGATGATGTGCTGTCATGATTTTTCTTCTCTTTTCCAATGTTGCAGCTCTTCCTCATTCTTCTTGAACACGGTTGCTGAGTGTCACACTCCCCAGCACAGTGATCCACAGAAATAAAATTGCTTATACGTGTAGAGCTTGAAGGCACGGTGACATTTACAGTGTTAACAGTTTGTTCCTTTGGGGCAAATCTATACATGAGCATAATGCTCGTACTTCTGCTGGGTTTTGTTGTGTTGTTGTAAGCTGTTATTTCATTTTGGCTACTGCAACTGGAAGTGTGAAAGCCTTGCATCTCCTTAGCACCCAGCTTGGTGCTGCTGTTAACGAACCAAGGGAACCCACTGGTCGTGTGGGTGTTGGAACCTTTCTCTGCTTCCTGAATGTTTGTCTCTAGCAATGCCCACTTACCCCAACTCTTTGTTTTTGGCCAACCTGCTCTTCTCACACTGGCAATTTAAGATGAGTATTAGTAGGCAAATGGACTCTTTTTTTCCTCTCTGCTGTGTGTTCACAGCAGGTGCTACTTCTGCTCTTCACTAACAACATAGGAGTCAGTTTTTTGTTGTTTGCAAAGACCTCTGCTATACGTTTTCATAGAATCATAGAATGGTTTGGGTTGAAGTGACCTTTAAATCATCTAGTTCCAATCCCCCTGCTATAGGCAGGGATACCTCCCTAAAGCCCAGGTTGCTCACCAGCCTGGCCTTGAATGCTTCTCTTTTTCTCTCCTTAGGTCTCATGTCCCCTCGGCGTATTTGACTCCATGCTCTTGTGTTGGCCCCAGTCAGTGAGGCTTCTGCAGCACGTTTTGTCTTCCTTAGCATCTGTGTCTGTACTAGCTATGCACCTCCAACAGAATTCTTTCTTTCTTTGGCATTGAAGTGAATCAAGCTTGATACGAATCTGATAAAATCTGGAATATCTGATTTATTATCACAAGAAAGACTAAATTCCACTTTGTGTCTTTCTAGTTAAGTTCTTACAGAGCTTAATGATATTTAGAACTTCTTCAGTGCTTTGGAATCTTAATGGCACTGAAGCATTGCTGGGTGCTCGTGGTGTTTCATTTGTGAGACAGGAATGGCTATGATGGGAATATCTGTGTAAGTGTGATTTGCTTCATCGTAATCTGCATAGTTGTATTAGAGTATCAAGTATGCTCTGCAACATTTGCATTCCTTAAAGCTCCATGTTGCCTGGTGATTCAGGACTGTGAAAATAGAAAAGATTTGGTGCGAGCAGCTTGGGGGAGCGAGGGCTATTGCTGGATCTTACAGTCAGAGCAAAGTAAAATCGGTACTTCTATGAAGAAAGAAAAAAGAAAAGAGAAGAAAAAATAATTTTGAAAGCTAGGTGTAATGGGCACACAGCTTTTCTATCCTAGAAGCCTATTTTACTTAAGTTAACCCAGAGGAAAAACTACCTGTCCACGTATCTAAATGATGAACTGCATGCCCACTCTTTTCTGAAGATAACAGTTGCACAGGGGCCTGATTATTTCATGTGCATGATTGCTGCTGCTGGATCTGTGCCACTTATTGCGGTAGGTGATGACCTCAGCATCTTTTAGCATTCCTTTGCATAGTATTTTTAAATGACTTGGTCAAAGTGCCATCTGTCTCGACAGGTGAAAGTGCCCAGCTTACTGAAACATATGGCAAGTCAGATTAATATTGCCCAGAGTGATCTCCTGCTTGGATGCTCATAAGGCAATGTCCACTGGAATTGTCTTTGCTTGGAAAGCAGAAAGATAGAATGGAGATTTTCTGGGGAACTCCATAATGTTTTGGATGTGTAAGATACACAAGATTACCTTTTTCAATGTTTTGCCTCTTGATTCTGTCAAATAGTTAAAATCTGACCTTACAATTGTGAGATCGGTGTGAAACAGAATATTAATAGTCAGAGATCTGTAAACATCCCCTCCACTCACCCTACCTCAGTCAGGCTTTGGTTCTCTGCTCCCCACTGTGCTTTTGGTCTTCCTGAAACCTGGCTGTTATTTTTTGTAACTGTGAGCTGTGAAATGGTGCTTTGCTGGAGGTGTACACCTGCTGGAGGTGCTCTCAGAGCCTCCAGAAGAGGAAATAGGAAGGACATGCTGGAAGATGCGTTCAGCAAAGCTGTGTGCTTTGCAGCTATTTATTTAATGAGAACATACGAGTTAGCTCAGTCTGCCCTTCCTGCACATCAATCATTCTGAACACAATTCATATGCAGCTCATCCTTTTCAATAGTCAGGGTGACTGCCTTGTAAGTTGAGAACCATTCATCTTGTGACTTCCATTACCAATTAAATGCTTTGGGTTGTCGTTTGAGTTCTCTGTGCCCATGGTAATAAATACCCCACAGTGGGTGAAAACAGCTTTACTTCATTAAAGCAATCAACTCACAGCTGATCTTTGGAGCACAGCTTTGGAGCAGAATGAAGTGCTCCAGTTCCAATGTTCTCAATGTTTGACCCCAGTTGGGTCCCTCCAACCCCAGCTTGGGCAAAATATTTGTAGTGCTCTGTGTGCTATCTCCATGTTTCAAGCTGTGGACTTGCCAGCAGTAGCAGCTCTGGTGGAGTCTCCATCCCTGGAGGTGTTCAGGAGCCACGGAGATGTGCTGGGATCATGGCAGTGGGCATGGTGGGGTTTTGGGTTGGAGCTGGGGGTCTGAGAGGTCTTGCCTTGCTTACAGCTGGGAGGTGCTGCTCTAGGGGATGCTACGTGCCTCTTCTTCTCCAGAACTCTCATTATATGTGTGCCAGATCTGTGTTGTAGTGAACAGCAACTGTGTTCTGAAACAAGACTTACCAAGGGTAAATTTGTGAAGGGTTATGTCATGGAAATCACTGATGTAATGATCAGAAGTACTGAGTGCTTGTTCCTTTTTTTAACTTTGTTTTTTCTTCTTGGCTTTCAGCTCAGATCGGCTGATAGAAGAAACAATAAGGTAGGAATGAATTTACTAATTTTCATTATTTTCTGTACAATCAGTATTTGCACTGAACTGTGTCCAAAAGTCTCAGTCACTTTCTTTATACAATAACTGTATTGTTCACAACTGGTACACGGTATTACAGTGAAGTGGGGTTTTATTTTTACTATTCAACATTGACATAATGGTGTTACTGAAATATTTTATTCAGCCTAATTTGGAAAATTTGGGTTTCTGTTCAAAGATGAATACCCTCTATGGCAACAATGAGGATAGCTGAGCAAAGGGAATCTCAGGTTGAGTTGTTGAGGGCCATTCCAATAGTGGGGCTGTTTTTTCTCAGGGTTACTCTCCTGCAGTATGATTTTCTGTAGTCCTTTGACGTGTTCAGCATCCCAGTATGCAGCTGATATTGGTAGGCACTTGGACCTTATGGGCTTGAGTGACTGTTGCTGCTGCAAAGTTACTTGGTTTCCCTTGGTTTTCGTGTGGTTTGAATATTTAAGTGCTGCCTTCTCTGACTGATCTAGAAATTCTCGAATCATAGCATTACAAATTACTTTTATCATCTGTGCCCTTCCCAATCTTTCATTGAACTCTGAGATTTTGAAAACCAATAATTCAGAGTGCCTGACTTAATGGTTTTAAGTCTTAGATTATTGCTTTAAAAAAAAAAAAAAGGAAGAAAGCAAGCAAGATACGGTTTCAGATAATGCATGTACTGGCATAAGTGATGAAGAGGAGTAATTAGAGGCTCTGCATCCATTAAGGGCTGGCTAGCTTAAGTACATTCAGTGGGCTCAGTATAATTAACATGGTGGAAGAATGTGTTAAACCACCACGTTAATGTGATGTGACAAACCAGAAGTGGTCACTGCCATAATGTCTGAGGACATGGTCTCTCCTCAGGCTCATAAAGATATTTGCCAGTCTGAGCACGGATATTGTGAGTCTTCATTTTACTTTGGTTCTCATCTTCTCCTGATTAAACATCCTCTCCTTTATTGCCATATTTGTAGCCCTACTTTTCCACCTCATAAAAACACTCAGTGTTTGTCAAATCTCTTCCTTGCTCTCCTTGCTCAAACATTCTCATAACTAAAGCATTGTAAAGCCTGTGATGACTTATTAAGCTTGATATCCTGCAAAATGACTCGTCTTATTTGAGCTCTTCCCCTGGCCTCCTGATTACGTGTCACAGAGGAGCATGAGAGTACAAGATAAGTGAGGTCCTGAGTGGACTGGCTTGCAAGCTGGGGCTCAAACAGGGCACCTACCTGTGTGATGCATGGGTTCCTTGACGAGCTGTGAGCCAGCCCCATGGCGTCCCAGCCACAGTATCATCAGGAGGTGACCTGCCTGCTGTAAAATGGCTTTGAGTTCCATTTGGGTGAGCTGCAGACCTGTGGTTAACTATGGATCAACCAGGGATGGCTTCTCGTGCGATAGACCCAACTGCCTGGCTCAGCTCAGAGCTCCTTGCTGCTGGGTGCAGAAAGCTTTCCTTCTGTTAGCAGGTGAGCTATGATTTTAGGAGGCTGGATCTCAGTGCTCCTCGTTGCACCATTTATTACCTGTAGTAAATGAACTTCTTGTAGCCATTGCCAAAAATGTTCAACGTTTCTTTTTGTAGAGAAAGAGTTGGGTAACCACACACATCACACAGCACATGCTGTTTAATTTAGATCCCCTTAATTCAATTCTGTCTCTGATGAAGCCAGGGTGATTTTTTTGTCACCCACAGCAGTTGGAGGTGTCCAGGTGTGGTGTTCCTGCTCTGATTTGCAGTGCACTGAAGAAGTGCAGGGCCTGACTTGCCCTGTGTGTGGTTCTTCTATGGAGCAAGCAGACCTGCAAGAGGATGCATAGGTGCTGAAGCTGTCATTCCAGATGTTGTGTTAGCATGAACCTTATAATGAGATTTTTAAATGAATTATGTGACATGGCTGCTAACTGCAGCATATTTCTTTCCAGAAAGGAGTGGGAAGTGATAGTTTGTACTGCAGTTCTTTTGGAACTGTGTTCACTCGTCTTGGATATATTTAAATATAAGCATAGATTCTGCTTAATATGTTTGGTGTTCTCAGGTTTTCATTTTCAAACATTATCACTTTCTCAGAATAGCAAATGATTTATTTCTTGTTTTCCAACAGCTTATATTTTTAGGTTGCTTCACTTTGACAATTTGCTACAGTTTGGCATCACGGTGTGACCAGCTCCTAGGAATTCATTGTAATATTCCTTCTGATGCCTGATTCAGCCTCACTTGTCAGTCTTTGTCTATTGGCAGGATGGACTCAGAGCATTTTTGCTTTGACCAAACCCGTGGATTAAATAAATAAATAGAAAATGTCTGTGTGGATACAGGGGGCGTTCCTCTGGGTAATAATTAGGATTTAATAAAAGGGAAAAATTCACTAGTGTTAAGTCCTGACTTCACAGAAGGGGGAGGTATGAGTTAGATTTTGAGTCTTAGCCCTGCTCAGGAGAGCCTGCAGGATCTGGGTGAAATCACATTCATTTCTGGGGGAACATTTCCTTGGTTTTCATCTGAGCCTTCGTCAGAAGACACGATAATCTGTAATGAAATTGGAAAGGTTATGTGTGTGTATGGATATGCCTATATATGCATGTGTGTGTATGTGTGTACACAAAGAGCAAGCAATGCAGTCATAATTGTTATCAATTTAGAAGCAGAGCTTGCATTTCTATGCATAGTCACTGAGCCCATCCCCTCAGTCACAGATGTTGTCATGCATTTAAATAAGCAAGTATGATTCACGAAGCACAAAGTGAAGCAGAACTTCCCGTAACACATGAGTTATTTTATTTTTAAAAGCGTGCCTTGTTCCTTCAGAGCTTTGTTTTAGTTCTGCACTCATACAGATGGGACTGAGCTACGTGAATAAGTGAAGCAAGGAGCTGACTTCTGGTATATTTGGTTGGCTGATACACTGCATCTGAATGGCTGCTACATGGGATAAAGGTACCCAACCCATCCTGCTGCCTCAGTCCAGTGCAGCACTGAGAAAAGGTCGTGCTGTAGTGAGCATTGTGGCATGGGGATATGTCTTCATTAGTTCAGTCCTGATACGAATTCTCAGTTTTCATCAGTGCTGCCACTCTTGTAACGTGGACTTAGCAGAGATTCTTATCATTGGTAATCATCAGTCAGCAACAATTGAGGAACCAAACCGTTCCTGTGGACTGGGGAGCTTGGGAAAGCTGGAGGATCAACATTCATCATCTCCAAGAATGCCTTGAGAAACGATCATCGTTTTGTTGGGAAGAAAAGTGCACTTTTAACCTTAATTCTGTGTCGTTCTGCTGAGTTTGAGAATTGGATCTACCACAGGGAGCAGGTAGATTCCTGAAGGAGGGATTTAATCTTATGACATAAACATTGAGTACAAGTTTCAAAATAGAAGAAGAAGTAATTCTTCATCTGGAGAGATTGATGTGTCAAGTGACTAAATGGGACCAATGCTGTGAACAGGAAGATTAATTTTTTTTAATTAAAAAAAAAAAGACATTTGTCAGTAAACAAATGATAATAGTGAGTTAATGAGCATATGCTGGGGGTGGGTATGGAAGCAGAGCTGTTTAATGAAGAATATGAGGAAGCTTAAATGCTTGAGTCTGCAGAAGCAGACAGGGACTAGCTCCCAGAAGCTGTGCATTGCCATTTTGGTGGTGCTTAAATGCAGTAG
This sequence comes from Chrysolophus pictus, assembly GCA_037305975.1. Taxonomy (NCBI): domain Eukaryota; kingdom Metazoa; phylum Chordata; class Aves; order Galliformes; family Phasianidae; genus Chrysolophus; species Chrysolophus pictus. Next base: position 6,499,860 of record CM074594.1, read on the forward strand.
TCTCAGGTTCACAGCTACAAAGGCTCAGGTAAACCAGGCAATATTTCAAGTGATCAGTGCATGAAGAACAGTGCTTTCTGTTTGAATTTTAATTTAAAATGACTCTTCCATGTAATCAAACAGATCAATTGTGTCAACAGAGCAGGTGAGTTGGTGGATCCACAGCAACAAACACACACACTTTGCTTAATGCCAGTTCCTGTACAAAGCAAGAGGAGCTGCTTTGGTCAGTTCTGCTTGCACAGAGGAGCAGCACAGGTTAATGGATGGGGCACCTCCTCCTGCTGCTTTAGCTCCAGTTTCACCTTGTGCTGATCTGACACTGTATAAAACAACTCGAAGCCATAAAATGCATGAAGGTTGATCTTAGTATGCCCAGAAGCATCCATTGTGTCAGGGTTCTGTTTGTTTGCTCTGTTTTGTTTTGAAACCCGTTTCAAACTGCAGAAAGGGGGCTGGAAAAGACATCCTCCACCTAAAGAGAGGGATGCAGATTTTTTCCTTTTATGTTTTTGGGATTGTTTGTTTGTTTTTTCTCAATTTTGACTGGCACACAGTGGGAAGGCAAGAGATACTGCATGAAGGTCTCCTCGAGATGGAGTAGGCAGATACAATGGAAGGGAGCCTGAATGAACTTAGTGCTCCAGACATACTTTTGCTCATTGATCCAGGCTCTTTCCTTAGGATGTCTCTGAGCTCTGGCAGTGACCTGTAGGTCTGAAAGGGCCACTGTTGGGCTTGGCTCTGCTGGGTTTTGATGTTGTGGTTGGCTGCAGTGCACTGGTGGAGGAGTCAGTGGTACGTGAGTGTGAGCACTGAGTGTGACAAGCATAAAACACTCATCTAAGTTTGGATGTCTGTATTTGGTACAGGATGCTTTCTCCTATCTGTTCATTTCCCTGTCAAATTGCAGCCTTAGCTCTCCTGTTTCTCTGTTGTATCATGATGTTCCAGTTAGCTTTCATTCTCCCAGAGCACTTTCCCTCCATATTTAAGGTTTAGAAACTTATCCAGGAACTTTTTAACCACTGTTATTCATGCAGGTATAGTCAGTAGCAAGTGTCATCTTCTGAGTTGTTATCCCACAACGTTGTATGGATGTTCTTCTTTTTGCAATTCACACCACCAAGGAGAGCAGCATTCCTCAAACTCTTCCTTCTTAAGTGCTGTAGCTCCTGAGTCTAAACTTTTATGTATTGTTTCTCTATGTGTAAATGAGTGTGCTTGTCAAGGCAGAGCTCTTGCATTCAGTGTAGCTACACAGAATATCACTGGGACTGCAAGTAGCAGACTGCCCTTTTGTTTTATGTGGTAGAACTCTTGGTTTTGTGGACTGAGGAGATGCTTCTGGTTCAAAAAAAAATTGTCAGCTGAGTATTTCTCTAAAATCTTCTACACGTTTTATTATTTAAAGAGGGTAGTTGCTGTTCTCCAACTTCCAGAATGTTTTGTACTTGAAATGGGAATTGATTTTATATTCACTTGTATTGTGTTCTGATATCTGGGCTGACCAAGTCTTACTGAAGAAGCAGAGTATGAAAACTGTATTTCCTTGTGTGACATTCTTAATTAGGGCTGAGGGTCAAAAATGTGATTTTTGTAATGCTATGATGGAAGTGTCATTTGATACAGTTTAATGATACACCAGCTTGTAGAAAACAGCAAAGTTGGACTTTGTGGGACACGAATCAGGAGAACCCAAGCTTTGTGTGCGCAGTTGGAGTTGGGATCTGCTTGATTCGGCAAACTTCCCAATTTACAGTGTAGACTGGCAGGGCACCTTTAGGTTTGGAACACTCATTTCTCACTGGGTGTGGAGGTGCACCAAAGCCTTGTTCAGAGAGCTGTTGTCTTCAGTTGCTAATGGCTTCTACAAAAACAGAAATCATGTAAGGGCAAAAGAGAGAGATTAATGGAAACAAATGTTGTTTCATTCATATTGCTTCACCTCATTCATTGTTCTGCACAGAGGTGTTGCCTGCTCGCTTTCCTGTTGTTTTAGCTGTGGATTATTCTTAGCACCAGCAACTTGATCCACTCTTTTTTTTTTCCAGCATTGCCATGGCAACGAAAGAAAATATGACTTCGCAGAGAGGGATGTTGAAGTCAATACACAGCAAGATGAATACCTTGGCTAGTATCCTTCCTTAAAAACTGTGCTGCCAGTGCTTAAGAAAGAGGTACAGTAACTTCTTTTCGGTATGTCATTGATTCATCAAAATGCTTTGGGATGCCAACAGCTGCATAACCTACGGTGGTCTTGTTGGGTTGTCTCTTAATGACAAATGTGATGAGCAAATTGGTTTTATTCAACTTTGAATCCTGCATATAGACCCAAGTCTATATTTTTCATGCAGAGATCTATAACAGCATTTATTACCTTTCCAACTCTGTTGGTTTTGGTTTTCAAGGCCAGAGCAACTGCTGCTGTTTGGCGTTATTTATAGCTCAGTATTCATCACCTGAGGATTCTTCTGTCTGTCACAGGCTTGCAGATGTTAAGATTTTGGTTTCTTAGCTTAGGATAGATTGACATTAGTATGATTTGATAGGAGGAGTTCTTCATGTGCTGTGCAGGGAATAGTGCATATCCCTGCAACGTGTGCATGCTTCTCTCAGTCAAATGCCTTTTGCTTGTTCCCTTAACCAGTAACTATTCCATTAAAGAAATATCACCAAAATTTTGCCCCCCCCCCTTTTTTTTTTCCATTTAAACATATTTATTAAGAGTAACAAAGCCTCGTATCGGAGATGACACCAAGCACTGGTGATCAAATACTGAGTTCTATGTAAATGTGAACTCTAACCTGTTCCATTAACTCTCTCCTCTGATTATTAGATCATAACTTCTCTGTCTTATTAGCAAAGTACAGTTGTAATCCTGCTTATCTTGTTAGTTTTCTGACTGCATCTTCTTTCTCCAGCTTGGGAGTAGTTCTGTACTTCGTGGCATTGCTGACTTGCACATACAGAATTTGGGGCTGGTTAAATAAGTCCCTGTTTTTTTGGTATGACCTTGACTCACCCTGCTCAAAGATCGGTTCCCAGCAGTGAACAGCCTGATCCAGAGGATCAACCTTCGGAAACGACGGGATTCATTCATTTTGGGCAGCATCATCGGCATCTGTACCATCCTACTGCTGCTCTTTGCCTTCCATTGATGGATGTTCCCCCGTGGACTCTGCTAAACTCATCACCACCATCCCTCCCCCCAGCCAAGGAAAAGTGAGCAGGGGAAGAGACGGACTTCCATCAGCCTGCTCCCCCTGGCTGGGACCGTCAGCATGATGTCTAGAGTTGATGATGATAGACTACAACACTGGTTTGGGGTTGAAGCTGCAGTGTTTCTCCTTCCTGCCATACATTTCCTTTGGTTAAATTTGGTGGGGTTTTTTTTTTTGTTCTTTTTTTTTTTGTAAATTTTTTCTTCCTTTAGTCCCTTTCTCATTGCAAGGTAAGTAAATCCAGCCACTTAACAGCACCAGTAGAACAGCTCCTGTGCTCAGTGGTGCTGGGGAGGTGCTGGCCAGCAGGTGGGACCTGCAGGAAACCTGCTTTGCCTGCAGGCACTTCTGGGCACTGTTGTCCTACGAGAAGAATATTGCAGCTTTAAGCCATCAGATTGCTTTACTACTAGATACATGTTCTGTAATTCTTTTTAACTCATGGTTGAGGTATTAGTTATTTCTTCATCATTTGTGCTGTGAAAACTCTGCTTCACACAAATTCCTCAAAGAAGGCAAGGATTGCTCCATTCACTTTTTGCACAGAAAATGAATAAACTGCCCTCTGAGGAACGGTGATAAGGTTTCTTGTGGCTTTAAAGGGACTTGACAGGTCCTCTTCTGTAAAAAGGGAGCACAGTGCCCTAGCAGCTCCTTACCATAGTGTTTAGTCATCTGAAAAGTGACCAAACATGAGTTCACCTAAGAGCAGTCTTTGGGTGTCAGTACTTGGATTGTGGCTGACGTCGTAGAGGTCTTTGTAAAGACAACGACTGAAAAGTCTGTATTGTAATTTACATAAAGTTATTCTAATAGCATTAATATTTTTACACTGTAAGTAAGATATAATCTACACCGTCAATTGGAAGTGAAAATTACGATGGTTCTACCTGAGGCAAATGCATCTGAGTGCAGAAGTTTTGGACACACCTCCTCCTGGTGAAGAGTTGAATGTAAAATAGCAAACCAAGTTTTATTTACTGTTATCTGGGGGAGTTCTTCTTGTCCAGGCACACAGACCCTGATGCATTTGCATTGATAACTGATGGCAGGAAGGGCTTTGATATTGCAGAACCACAAACGATGGATTTTTCTTTCTGCTCTTTCAACTGCTTTTTCTCCATTTGTTGTATGATGACCCAGTGAATCCCAGCTGAAGCACTGGAATGTCTTAGGAGCTTAATCAGCTCTTTGACAGTGTTCCTAAGAGATTCCATGGATGCCATTGCCACGGATGTCAGGTAGCCTCCAGGTTATCTTCTGGAACAAAGCCTAGTGGGACAGTTGCAGTGTTGTACTGCTTTTCTTGTGTCTGGAGGGGTTGGGGTTTGTGCCTGTGTGGTGTGCAGCCCACACTGCTGCCTCTGAAACGTTTGTATGGGCTGGAAGGCTTATTTGAGAATAATGACTTTGTGCTAAAAGGTCTACAAAGGCTTCTAATCGGTCGTCGTCGGGGTTAGAAAGCATTTGGAATTAATACATGTAAATAAAGGGTGATTATTTGGTTGATCTGGGAATATTCCTGGTTTGATATAAAGCGTTTATTAAAGGGGTTTATGAAAAACCTTGATGGATAAAGGGAGTTTATTAATGGAGCTGTGTGTTGGGAGATCGGCCCTTATCTCCCCCATCCCACCCTGTGCAGGATCCCAACTGGCAGTCGTGCATCTGCTTCGGATCTGTAGGATTTGGCTGCTCTATAGAGGGCACTCTGAGATCTGCAGCATCATAAATAAATTCATTTCCTTAATCTGGTAACCCGTCTTTTTACTGGACTTAATTGATGATTTGGTGCATATACTTAATCTTATTGTGTGAAAAAGCTGCTATGGAAAGTATGTAATTATAATAAATATGTAAACAGGATTGATTTTTTTCATGTTACGAAGATGTTTCGGAGGAACTGATTTATTTTAGTACAAGATAAATATGCTGAATTATCTCTGATAAAGCTTGACTGGAAATGCTAGCTATGGTCCTTCCATGCAGTTCTTCTTAATCTTTAGGAAAATGTGGTGTTAAACAGTTCTTATTTCTGGAATTCCCAGCAGAGTTGCAATGTAGTAACTCAACCAGGACCTGCTGGCAACTTCTCATCCCTCAGACAGACCCCAATGTTTGTGTCCCTGCCATTTCTGCCTGTCTGATCCTCCTGCTCCATTTGCTGGAGCCCACGGGCAGCACTGGGTGTGTGTTTGGTCAGCACTGAGCATTGCTGTGGCAGAACCAAGGATGTGGGGGTTTCTGCTGCTCTGGGAAGACACAGTGGGTGTTTGTGGTCAATACTGAGCTCATGAGCTTTGGGTGTCCGCATGCTGCGAGCTCCTGCTGGGTTCATTAACTGATCAAACAGAACCTGATGTAGTTCTAGAAGTCTTTTGAAGGTCTTAAGGTTGCTGTGAGAAGAACCAGTTCCTCACTGGGCGCTGAGAATAAAAGAGCAGAAGTAACGTGTTTGTAGGTGATGTAAAAGTTCCAGGTCTGTGCTGACCCCTCCAGGAGCCACGTTCCCAAAACTGCTCCACCATTCCCAGCTGGGAACTCCCATTTGGTTGGGTTTGTTGGGCCTCCCCAAACCCAGCAGCTTGTTTGCCAACATCATTCCATGCATAACTTTTTCTTACATTTGTCTTTTTTTTTTTTTCCAAAACCCTTTCATGTGAAGCAGACAGGAGGGGTGACAGGAAGAAATAATTCTGAAACTCCTCCTAACAGTGCTGGATTATGGCAGCCCTCAGAACGGTGGTTCTATTTGGCAGTGCACAGCCAAGCAGAGCACAATGGGACAGAACTGAACCCTTTTCTGGGTGACATCAGAAACCCTCCTGGGATCTGTGTGCTGGATGCACGAACCCAGCGCTGTGCTCAGCTCTGAACAAAGCAGTGGTTTGTCCTCTGTGTGCTGCAGAGCGAGGAAAGTGGTTTAAATCAACATTCCCTCAAAACGAAACCACCATCACCGAAAAAGTCATCACCAACAAAACCTTTCTGACAAAACATCCCAGTCCGGACTTCTGTAAGTTAATTTCTGATTGTAGTTTCTGATTGCACTTTTTGATTCTTTTTTGCTTTTCACAGAGCTGCTTGAGACTTACTGTATCTGTAATTACTTTTCACCTATTGTGCATTCTCTGGATGTAATTACGAAGCTTTGATATGTAATTTAATAATAAATGAGAACTCTAAGCAGGGTGCTTGGTTCTTTCCCCGGGGCAACTTCTCCCTCCCCAGCTCCAGTGAAGATGCAGACATTGCAGAGCTCATCTCTGCAGTTTGGGATTGACCCTGCTTTGTTCTCTGCTTCTGTGCCACAACGGGCTTCTCTTAAGGTGAGCTCTATGAAGGTTTGTGATATATCCATAATTTAAAACATGGATTCCCAATCGCCTGCCCGAACTGGGGCCAGTGTGGAGCTGACAGACTATAGGAGGTGATGCTCTTCCCGTTTTTTAAACCACTTCTCAGTGGTTTGGTTCCTTTGCTCCCACCTCACAGCACAGCACCAGGTGTGAACCTGCACTTGGAGCTCAGTGCAGGCGGTGTGGAAACCCACAGCCATGGACCAGAGCATCTCACCACGGCACCCACAGACAATGCAGCTGTTGGTTGGGACCTGTCCCTGCGTGGGGGCCGTGCAGTAATGATGAATCCCTGCATCCCTCGTGTGCCCCCAGACTGCTGGGGGTGAGCAGTTCTTCCTTCAGGGCAGCTTTGGGTGCTCCTGCCTGGAGAGCCAACTCTGGGATCGTTCTGGATGCACAGAGGCTGTTCTGCCTCCAGACGAGAAGCGCCATTCATTTTCCCAGTTGCTGCACTGGTAATAAGTGGTGCATAAAATTCCATCTTCGTTTGGATTAGGGGGTAAATTATTAATGGGGTTGAATCCTTTTTTCCAGCTCCCTGTACAGTCAATAATTTATAGTGGCACAAGCGCCGGAGATACATTTTTAACCATCCACCTCCCAGCACACTGCGTGGTGTGTGCGCTCAGCTCCTCCATTTCCTGCCACCGTTCCTTGCTCCTAATGGGACCCTGAGGCTTTGCTAACCCACTTTTAGTAGCTCTGCTCGTAAAGGAGGAGAGCTCTGCCTGCGATCAGAGTCCCTCCACCATTTGAAGCAGCGTTTGTGGTCCTCTCACTGTGTTTTCTTCTCCAGAATCGCCGCTGAGGTCTGTATGAATCCTCACCCCCTGGTGCACAGTGCAGTGTCTGTTCAGCAGCACTGGAAGGCAGATTGCAACCTCTTTGGATGCTGTTTCTCACCCTCCTTGCCCACCCCCATCCCATGCAGTGCTCTTGGAAGAAGAATCAGAATCCTTCAGCCTGCGTCTTGCTGAAGATGCAGCGGGAGGAGCTGGTGGCCTCTTGCTGCACATTGCAGACCTCACAGGTCCCATTTTGCTGCTGTTTGTGCAGTGGAAACTTCCTTCCAGCACTGCCCAGGCACACAGGCTGCTCCCCAGCCCCGTGCTGAGCTGGCTGTGTTGGTGCCACGCTGCTGAGCCATCACATTTGTACGGCCGCCTTCGCTCGGAGCTCTGCAGGAACAGCGCAGGTGGGAAAAAAAGGAACTGCGAGGAGCCCCAAAAAAAGTGCTGAGCGGCGACAGCACAAAAATTAATTCCATTCCAGGGTAACTGTGCAGCAGAAGGCCGTGTCATCAGTGCAGGTGTGAGGTGGGGTGGTGCGTCCCTGTGCTCCGGTGGCACAGCGCTGGGATGCGGGCGGTTTCCCCGCTGTGCTATAAGAGGAGTTCCCTCTGGGTCAGGCGTGTGTCACCAGAGCTAAATTTACCCACAGGCATCACTGAGGTGCGGCGGTGAGTCAGTCTGTGACAACCTTATGTCAAGGGGTGGAGGGGGCTGCCAGCCTCCAGCAATGCCCGTCCCAAATCGGCGTTCAGCCCATGGTGCACCTGAAGCAGGGTGAGGGGACGGCGGGATGCTATTCCTGGTTTTCCAGGTGTTTGGGGGAATTTGAAGACTTTCCAACCTCTATTCTGGCTTAGAAACGTAAAAAGGAAAAAACAAAGCTCACATTTGGGGGATGAATGAGTTCATCTGTTCGCATCCAGGAATACTTCAGCTCTGCACTGCTGTGGGAGGAGGGGGAGGAATGGGAAGGAGGGATGCTGCCGCGTGGGTTTGGGTGTTCAGAGCTGGGAAGGGTATAACAAATGGGCTTTGAGGAATGGCACCTGGGACCAAAAAACAGGAGAAATTCCTTAGGACCCACAGGCTATAGTCAGCCATCCCTATGAGCTCAGCAGGAGGAGGTGTTTTGCTGGGAAGGCTCTGTTCCCCCCTCTGTTACAGCTTCGTAAGGTGAGGAGTCCTTCAGCAGCTCCAGCCACCCTGCGGAGTGAAGGCAGTGAGGGCCATCAGTCGTCACATCTCTGTGCTCAGCTCAGGGAGAATCCCCACAGCTCTATTTTAGGAAACCTGGAGATTCGGCAGCAGCCAGCAGAAGGAAAGGGCTGAGTATGGAGTTATGGGTGCCAGAGCAAAGCCGGACATCTCCCTCTGTTCCACTGGGAGCTCCCATGGAAAGCGGCTGGGGAAGTGGTGACCGACTTTGTGTCCTTCACCCGAACCCCCAAACCTCACACAAACTTATTAGAGGTGAATGGAGAGCCTTTGGTGCTCAGCAAGAACCATATCCACAAGGAAATGGGATGTAAACCTCTCGCTGTTCCTTCTCCTATCTATTATACATGAACCATCAGAGCAGAGTATTAATAAAACAGGAGTGAAAGCACTTGGCACTGCCCTCTCCTTAGCAAAACAGCAGAGCAGAGGCCATCAGCTCCCACCTCTGAGGTCTGGAGCTCCATCTGCCCACCGCTCCAGGACTGCGCCCAGAGGAGGGAGCATTCTGTGCGGTGGGTTATAGGATTCACACTGGGAAAATTCTGGATGTGGCAAAGAAATAGGGATCAAAATGCCTTAGCATGGTGCAGAGCCCAGTGGGGGATGGTGTTGTGATAAAGGGGAAGGGCATGGAGAAGGCCGGTCTGGTCTGAGTGCTGCCTGAGTGCTCAGGCAGTGCCTCATGGTTTGAAATGCGGGTGATGGATCCCCAAACTGTAGCTTTTGTCTTTTGAGAAAGAAAAGAAGGTATTTGTCCTATCACTGCCTATCGACAGCCTAAAGCTTTGCTGTGCTCCTTCCTGCAGCCACCATCTGGGATAGGAATGAGGGGATGGACGAGGCTGCGCAGGGCGGTTGCCCATTCAGGAGAGCTGTGGTTTTGATCAATAATTTGAGGATTTGGGTTTGGAATGTGTCTGCTCTCTCTCCTCATTGGCTGTGCAGAATGGGAGCTACAGAGGTGAGGTCTGGTGGCAGTGCCACCACAGCCAAAATGCTGCACTGCTTTCGGAATGGGGAGCAGTAATTAAATGAACAGTTTGAATTTGATATATTGTTCTCATTTAGACAGAAGAAGCAAGTCTGGCTTTGACCATGCATGTTACATTTTAATTCTTTTCTCATGCCAAGAAATACAAAGGAAGTATATAAGGTACACCATATCATCCCGCAGAAAAAGAAACATCGACCAGCAAGGCGATTCCTGGAGTGTCCATGGCATCGCTGAGCACTCCTCCAGTTGGGCTCTGAGGATTGGGGCCGTGCCCTGGGACACCCATTGCTTTGAAAAGGCTGCTCCCCTCCCTCCCCCCCCCCCTCACCCCCCTGGCTTGTCCCCAAGCATGGGAGATTTTAGCTTTGCCAAATTTGGCTTTGCCAAAATGAAAGAGTGCACGCGGAAAGAAAATAATTGGCATTCAATCTGCAATCAGTTCATGTTGGGCAGCGATGAGCGGCCAAGTGCTGGGATGGGGCTGGAGGCACCAGGGATGGGAGCAGCCCATAGGGGTGGCTCAGCCCCATCCTGGGCTCAGACTGAACAGGAGTGGGGTTGGTGTTTAATTGGCAGCAACTGGAAAGGAGGGAAATAACGATTAGGAAAAGGAAAATCATCACCATTGCAGAAACTGGGAAAGCTCTTCTGTCATTTTCCTCCCTTCGTGCTAAAACCCTCCTGGTCCTCTCCACCAGCAGTCATCAGTTGGACACTGAGTGCTGTGCATCCCTCTGCCCCACGGTCACTGCATCCCACAAAAAGCCTGGCTGAAACCACAGTGCTGCACTGAGCAGTTCCTGGAGAGTCCTGTGTGCAGGATCGGGCTGCAGAGCAAACGGGAGCTCAATGCAGAGTGGGGAAAGGGTCTGGTTGGGAGCACAGCACAGGAGGTGGGTTGCAAGGAAGGAAAACATTCCGTGTGACTGTAGAGACGTTCGGCTGTGTCTAAGTGTGGGATGAGGAGCATGGGGATGTACTGAAAAGTGCAGGGCAGTTGTATCTAGCCAGAAAGGAGATGAAAAAAGGGAAGGAATTGAGGAGTCTTTGTGTTTTATGGTTTGGTTGTTGTTGTTGTTTTGTTTTGTTTTTTAGGAAAGTTGTTGCTCTCTCCTGCACTCGGTGGCTTCTGGTGCCTCTGCTGCACCTCCCGTCCTGCTCTGTACGTCCTCGAGGTCGTGCTGGCTTGCAAAAAGCCCTCTGGAAGCATCAGATTCAAAGGACGGATGCATTCCCTCCTATTTATGTTGAGGAGGAGAAAGAACTGTTTTCTTTTCTGAGCTGCTGGCACACGTGACTTGGAGCAACTTTGCCATCTGTGCGATGAGAATAGCGCAGCCCTCGCCGCGGGGCTGCAGCCGTGGCAAAGCACTTCAGGCCGTGAGCTGGAAGGCTTTGTGTAATGCCAGGGCAGCATTCCATCCTCCATTTGGTGCTCTCAAGTGCTGCAGTTTCCCCCATGTGCTGACCCATCTCATCCTCGGGGATCCCTCCTCTAAGAGGGACAGGGGATCAGGTGCCAAAGGGCTCTGCACACGGCCAAGCACAGAGCTGCTCCAGCCCTGAGCGTGCAAGAAATGAGTTGCAAATGCAGGAGGTGAATTTGGTCCGTTTTCAGAAGCTCACAGTTTGCAATAAAGCAGAGGCAAAGGGGCGGGTGGGAAGGCAGCCCAGGAAAGAGCTGTTGTACCGTGCTATTACTCTGAGTCCCTGCAGCCCCTTTGAATGTAAAGAAAAACATAATGGTGGGTGCAGGGATTTGGCTCTCCTATCCCCTGGGTTCAGATTACCTCTACCCAAAGGAAACTCCATAACAAAGAGCAGCTAAACAAGTGACAAGAGAACAACAATCCCATCTACATCCCTATGGTTCGAGGATTTATGGCACAGCAGCTCTCCCCCCTGCCTCCCCGCGTCCCCCATGCACACCAGCTTGGGAAGGATGCAAGCACAGTGATGCTCGGGGGCTCCTCCCGGTGCACCACGATGTACAGTAGCTCCCACATGGACAAAGCCCTTGGACACGTTGGGTTTGGTTTGGGGATCTCCTGGGTAGGGTGCTTCAAAAATACGCCACGTCCCAGGGCAAGCTGCGGGTGCAGCTCCCACGTCTGTAATTTGGAATTGTGCCAGCAAAGTTTTGCTAAAAGGAAGGCTTGGCCAACGCAAAGCCAATGGGCACAGCCAGGAGCCATCTGCAAACGTACAGCAATGGGAACTTTGCTCAATCTGCATGGCCAAATGAAATGCCAACACCAGCATCAGCCCACAGTGGGAACAAGGAGGTCGGATGGGGCTGCATGGCGTGGAAGACTTGGCTAGGAGCAGCGGGGCTTGGGACAATCATGGGGAGCAAAAAGTCAGCATTCTTTACATGTTGTTAAATACAAAATGTTAAAAAATAATAATACTCATGGACCCGAGCCCAGCACGCTCCAGTGGTGCTGGAGGTGTCCGAGATGCAGAAGAGGGGTAATGAGAAGAGCACGATTCTGAACTCCTCCATCCCTCTGAAGGTCCCCTGCAGCCCTCAGTTGGAGCCCAAAGAGGTGAGGGGAGATGAGCATGGTCGTAGGGCCGGATCTTGCTGCAGCTCCTGTGTGACGAATACGACCCAGCAGGTAGGAGGGCTCTGCTCCTCAGTGCCGCCTCTGTGGGTTAACCAGGACCTGTGCTCAGCGCCGGTGGCATTCACCTCACTTTGGGTGCATGGAGAAGGAAACGTGTGGTTGCACAGAGAAAGCGTGATCCCTTCCGTTAGCGCTGCGCTCCCATGCAGCAGCGCCCTGCTCTGCCAGCCCTGACATCTGCGAGCGATGGAGGGGCGTGGATGGATGAGCAGACACGGAGAACATTCCCAAAGGCATGCAAATGGTCATTGTCTCTTTTTTGTTTGTCTTTTTTTTTTTTTTCATCAAAAATACAAAAGCACCCACCGCATCTCCAAGCACCGCCGCGCTCTGCAGCTCGCCCTCCTCATGCATGGAACACCGCTCCGCTCCCGGTGGCAGTTTGAGCTTTTGGGTGGTTTTTTTTGTTTGTTTGTTTGTTTTTGCAGAGACAGAATTCGATGATTTAAAAACCAACAAATCCCCCAAAACGACAGTGCCAAAGTCCTTAGGAGGATTCCTCAAAATGCCGCGGTCCGCCCTTAGATTTTTCTTCAAATAAGCTTCGGTCTGGAATCTCCCTCCTCCTCCTTCTGTCCATCCTCCTGCGTGGTCTCCCCGCCCTGTTGGAGGGGAATGAGGTAGTGGATTTCCCCTTCTCCTCTCTGCTCACATCCAGTTCTTGTCCCTCATCCCCTTGCCGTGTGCCCATCCCCTCTTGTCCCCAGAAGGCAGTGGAGCAGCCACGCACATTCCTCCAGATGGGCTCCGCTGTCACAAGTTTTTGTTGCAAGGCTGAAAGTAAAAAAACCCCAAAAGGAGCGCTGTCTTCCTCCTCTTCGAGGTATTTGCATGCTACGTCTTCTAGGAAGCTGTAAAACAGAAAGAGGGTCTCAGGGCAGTTCCAGCAGAGGTGCCCCTGATGCCTTTGGGGTTTGGGCATGGAGTGGGTGAGAAGGTGGCTTTGTGGATGGGAAGGTCTCCACACACCCGGGGATGGCACCACTGGGCAGGCTGACTTGTGGCCTCAGTCCCTTTGCTTTTATTCTATCAGAGAAACCCACCTCAGCCTCACTGCGGTAAGTCCTTGGGTTATAGACAAAATACTTTTCGCCTGGGGGATCTTATATGGGATAGTAGAGAGACCTCAAATTCTGGTCCTATTCCTGCTGCAAGCATCCCCTTCTCTGGGGCATATTGCATGTGTGCTGTCGATGGTGGACATATCAGCACAGCATAGCAGTGCTCAGTGCCTCGTGCTGGGTGGGAATGTGTCCTATGGGCAGGGGTGTCCCATAAACTGCCCAAGGAGCCTCATGGACTGGGGAAAAAAAGGAGAGGTCACTGCTTGAGCTGGGGAAATGAGAAGGAGGTGTTACCTCGGACGCTGAGCGAGACGTAGAGCACGATGATGATGGTCCCCAGCACGATGGAGACGATGCTGAGCAGGCGGGCCATGCGGCCCAGGCGCCGGGCTCCATCCACATCCCCCTGCTGCCCGCTGTTCCGTGACTGGGGGGAAGCATAGAGAGAGAGGCTCCTGAGAGAGACTGCAGCCCCGAAATTCAGCAGCTGTGCCACCAAGGGACATGGATTGGATCTCAGCCAATTGGTTGTCCTCTGTTCCCCAAGGGTAAGATGGCAATGAATGGGTCCAGGTCTGCATTAGGACCCTGGCCTGGGTGGGAGGCGTTGACCAGCAACAACCATCCTTCTCTGGAGCTTGTATGGAAAAATAAACAACTGGAATTTGGGACTTGGATCCCCAAAGAAGTTCATTAATTGGGGGCTGGGATGGGGGAGGCAGTCACTGGTGGCCTGGGGTCCATAAGGGATGAAGGAGCCCTGAGAGCTGGAGCTGGATCCTTCAGTGGAACCAACTGAGAAGGGTTTGGGAGGGAGGAAAATAGAATAAGGAGCTGTAAGGCCCATTGGTAGTGTTCTCAGCTGCTCAGGGGGGCTTGGAGTGTGAAAAAGAAATAGGGAGAGACGCAACGTGGGCAAAGAAGAATCAAGAATTAAGGATGAGAAAGTATCAAACAATTGCACTTTCCTTTCCAAAACTGTGCATCTCAGATGCACTGCACCATGTGTGAGCTTTCTTGTATTGAAAACAAAAGAAAACGAGCAGCTGGGAGAGCCAGCACAGCTCCAACTCCATGCAACTCCATTACCTACGATGTCCTCAGTTTGCATCACCCCATAAACAGTGATCTGGCATCACACAGCCAAACCATTGCTGTTGAGCTCAAGACCTCATTCCCTTTGGTTCCCTACAGCACACCTGGCAGGCAACCCCAAAAATCAGTGGTACGCAGCCAAGAGCTTGTTTGCATTGTAGAGCAGGAGGGGAAGAAAAGAAGCCCCATGGGATGGCGCAGAGGGACAGGGGAGAACACAGCCATGCAGGGATAGATGGGGTCCCTGAGCTGCTCGCTGACAGCCCCCGGCATTTGGGATTTTTATAGGCTCAGATGTTTGTAACCAAGTGTAATGTTTTTGCAGGGTGTGGGTTAGATTGCGGTGAAACATATTTGCAGCTCTAGCTGTCTTCCAAGGAAAATATATGGGCTAACAGATTCGACATATTTATCACTACAGCTTCTGGAAGTGTTTAGTGATCGTTTATCCTGAACAATTCTGAAAAATACATCAGCATCAGCGTGGCGTATTTAGCAAGCATTTGGTCCTGCACATATATTATTCATTGGAATGGTTTGATTATAGCTGCTTCCTATCAGCCACCCTATGATTTTCATTCTCCATAAAACCATGACCATTTTCTTTATTAATCGAGACGCAGAGGAGCCCCAAAGGGCATTATGCCAGCATTGTGCTAAGGGACTCGGTGTCACGGGGAATCTTTTAGGGAACACAACCCACAACAGCAGAGCTGGTGCTGGAAGGGACCCACAGCAAAATGCGTGGAGCCAGGTGAGTGCCGTCAGGAGAGCCATCCCGTGCCAGGGACAGAAAGACAAACGGTCGCAGCCTCTCTCCATTTATGAACTGGCTTTGGATGTGCTCTGCTGAGTGCCACCCGTTACTCAGAATCAGTCATTAATTCTCCACACTTGCATTTGGTTGAAGAAAACGTTCCAAGGGAGGTATAAATCACCACCAGACTGAGATGGATGAATGCACCATTTACATGAATAACACACAGTTTGACTTCTCCCACACCGCTCTGTAGCAGCAGTATGGATTTGGGGCACACTGTTTTACTCGGTGTGGGTTCTCACTTTGTGTTTCACTCCCTTTGATCAGCTCCTGCTGTTGGGTGCTGTTGGGTGAGCTCTGCACTCCCATGGGACTCTGGCTCTTCTCCAAGCAGGTGCACCCCGGGAGCAGTGGAGGAGCCCCCAGGTTGCTCATTTCCCCAAGACCACCAGGAACAGGAAAGGCCTGGGGCTGGAGCTGATTTGTTTCCCCACCCCTGGCCCTGAGCCCTATGGGGATCTGAGTGCAGCGTTTGGAAAAAAATAATGATTTATGAGACACTAACTCCACAAAGCATTCATTTGCTTCCCTCTCTGCTTGCCGCTTATTGCCCAGCAAAGCTTTCATGTGCAAAAAAGCATTGACTTGGGAAAGGAAAAAACACAATTGCAGAGCTAGAGGGAAGTCAGCACACTGCAGGGAGGCTGCCCACCCCCCCAGCATGAGGGGTACCCGGGTGCCACGCAGGTTTGCAGGCAGCTGCACATCCCTGGTTCTGTGCTGTGGGGGAATGATGCCTCTGTATTTTGGGTGGAGAGGAGGGGATGGCTTTCCATGAGCATTTTCAAAGATGAGATTTGCCTCCGTTGCAAATGCATGGTGGGGAGGCTGGCCGGGGGCTGTGCAGCAGCAGGGGAAGGGGGTGGCCGTGCTCGCAAGGCTCTGCTGAGACAAGTGGGAGGCGGCTGCCTTTCTTCTCTCCTGCTCTGATGTCGGTGTGTTTGCTGAGGTGTGGGGGATATTTAATGGAGAAAATTGCTTTTTCGGGACGAATGTGGGAGCTGCAGGTGCAGCCTTCCTCCCTTTGAAGTGTCTGAGGGCAGGAGTGAGCCCCCCACCCGGGTCCCCCCGATGCTGCAGGGTTGGGTTGGGCTGCTAAGGGGTGGAGAGAGGGACAACCCTCGTCCGTGCCTCGCTGCTCCATCCCAGCTGGGAACTGGGCTGCTCATGGCCACCGGGAGAGGAGAGGGCATGGAGTCAGGGCAGGGCGTGCCTCAAACTGCATCCCAAATCCCGCATCCTGAATGAACCCAAATCCCAAATTCCAAACCACACATTCCGAATTCCAAATCCCGTATTTCCAGATCCCACATTGCACATCCCAAATCCCATATCCTAAATCCCGAATCCAACAGCCCGGTCTGCCCCACTTCATTCCTCCGGGAGCTGTCCCAGAGAACCCCAGTCGAAGTATGGGAGCAGCAGCACAACCCTTCCGAGCTCCGAGCCCCGAGATCCGATCACCGAGCCCCGAAATTCGAGTCCTGAGCCCCAAGAACCGAGCTCCGAGCCCCGAGCTCCGAGCCCCGCCCGGCCGCTCCCCGCCCCGAGCCGCCGCAGCACCGCGGACAGCGCCGCAGCCCGGTGCCGCCCGTCGGGGCCGCACTCACCATGATGGAGAAGACGAGGGCCACCACGTTGATGGGCCAAACGGGGCAGAAGCAGGAGAAGATGGCGAGTACCAGGTAGTCCCGCGGGCGGCCCTGGTCGGGAGCCGCCGTGCTGGTGGCGGTGGAGGAGGCTCTGCCCAGGCTGAGCCGGGACGGCGACAGCGGGGCCGCCTCCAAGTGCCCGACCGACACCGACTTGTAGGAGAGCCCGTGCCCGTTGCGCTCCGCCTCGCCGGCCAACGCGGCCGTGAAGGACTTGGAGCCCCGGAGGCCCTCCCGGCCCTCGGTGGCGGCCAGCAGCTTCTCTGTCTCCTGGAGGCGGCTGGGCAGCACCGTGCCCGAGCCCGAGCCGGAGCCCGAGCCCGCGGGCGCGGCGTCGCCGCTCGCCATGGCCCGGCGGAGCGGGCTCGGAGCTCGCCCCGCCGCCGCCGCTCTGCGCTCGGGGCTCGGCGCCCCGCGGGAGGCCGTGCCGGAGGAGGGGCCAACGGGGCTCTGCCCGCGGGGCAGGAGCGGGGCAGCGCACCGCCCCCGGGTTGGCCCGGTTCCTCCCGAGGAGGGGATGCTCGTCGGGATGCGGAGGGCCGAGGCGGGAGGGAAACCCCCCGTGGGATCCTCCCACCCACCCAACCCCCCGCGTGGTTCCGTCCCGCCCCGCGGAGCCCCCCGCGCTCGGATCTCCGGGCACAGCAGCGGGTGCGAGGGGCGGGAGGGAGGATGGTGGCTGCCCACCGAGCCGCCTTCCAACGGCAGCTCTTCGCCACCGGCTCCGAATTCTCCCTCCCCGCTTTGCCGGGGGATTCCCGGGCGCAGAGTGCCACCTGCGGGCCCGCCCCGCTCCCGCTGTCACTCCGCGGGGACCCGAAGAGCCGCTGTCCCCCGGCAACCACCCAACCCGCAGCCTCCGGACAGAAAAGGGATCCGCATTTTGTAACCGTGAAGCTGAGAGCCTCGATGGTCTCAAGTGTTTTGTCTCTCCCCTTATCTCATCTTTCCGAACATTTATTTCCATCCGTTTTGCTTTAACACCAAAATGTGGGGTAAAAACTGAAAATAGAATTGTGATGGAGGGGGATTAGTGCTAGGGTGGGCGTGGGTTTGGTTTGGCTTTCACATCTCTGGATTCTGGTTTTCCTGAGCTCACACCACGGTGTACGAGCACTGGACACAGGCAGAGCCTCGCCCCGTAGCAGGGGATGCTGATGGGAGACATGGATTCCTCCAGCAGCCATGGCTGCAGCCCTCCTGGAAAGGGGAACATCTGCTGGAGATGAAAGCCAAGATGTCTCACACCGGCAGCGCTTGGAGGAGGATCCTTTGCTGAGCAGAGAGCTCTCTCTCCTGGCTGCTACGGGCTTTCCTCTGTCAGGCTCATTTCCCAGCTCCCCCACCCCAACCTGGGTCTAAAGAAGGAGGAAGACTGGCACACGAGGAGCTGAGGGCTGAGCCCTCCCCTGTCCCAGCCAGGAGCTCGGTACCAGACCATCCCAGAGATCCACTTTGCAGTCACCAGGAGGAAGCACGGGCTTTCCAAAGGCAGACATCTGTCTCTCTTTCCTCCTGGTCCAGGCTTACCAGTCTGTCTGTGCACCAATATGTGCACCAATGGGCTTAGCATTAAAAGTACAACTGAGTTAACCTTTCCCAGCCCCTGCTCCCCTAATTCATCAACTGGAACCAGAGCCAGGGGCTTTAGTGTGATCCACACACACCATCTGTCCACCTCGCACACAGTAACAGCCAGTGCCCCGATGCTGGGTTTTTAAGTCATGTTTTCTCACAAAGCAAGCAAAAGAGAATAAATAATGGTCACAATTTCCAGCAGAGAAACCTCACAGGAAAAGAAACTGCGGAGCTGGCCCTTCCTCGAGCACAAAGCCACCTCCTCCGCGCTTCTCAGCTGAGTTCCCAGGCTTTGCTGGGCTCACGGCACCTCAGCTGAGCTCCATGTCCCACTGCTCCCACACATCCCATCCCACTCCCCGCTTTGTTACCTTCCCAGCACCGTCTCACCCTCCCTGCTCTGTGGTTCAGTGGATGGGGAAGCATTGGAAGCCAGAGCTCTGCAACCCCCCCAGCTGCCAGGGGAGCGGTGCAAGCGGGAGGGCTTGCGAGTTGCTTGCGTGCTTCTGCTGGTTCCCCACGGGGTAAAACACAGGGCTGGCTGCTGGGCGATCCTCCTGCGGGCTCTCGTAGCACTGGAGTTGGCTCTCAGGAGGATAGCAGCTGTAACCCACGGCACTGGGGGGCACGAGGCGGCCGTCCCGCACGCCCTGCCTGCGGCACTCGGAGTGGGTGCAGGGCCAGCAGTGCAAGGACAGGGACAGAGCGGCGATGCGGTGGATGGCTCTCCGGAGGGTGGCGATTTTGGAGAGCCTCTTGCCTCCGAGGTCGTGCTTGAGGGCCAGCCGCAGGGCGTTGAAGGCTTGGTTGTAGTCCAGGATCCTCTTGCGCTCCCGCACATTGGCTGCCATCCTCCTGGCCTTGGAGCGTGCCGGCCTGCTCCTCTTCCTCACCTTCATCTCCTCGGTGTCCTCCAGACCGGCGGTTGTATTCCTCCCCTTAGGAACCCACATTTTCTGCCTGCAGCATGCTCGCGGTGCTGCCCCCACCTCCAGCTCCTCTTCTGAGCCATCAGGCTCTCCCAGCCGTGCTGCAGCTGCTCGGGACATGGCTGTGGTGAGCAGGATGGGGGCGAGGTGCTGTTGTGGTCCTGCCTTCCCCGGGTCTGCCACACACTGCTCTGAGGTCAGGCAGCCAGCCCTAAAAACCCCACCACTGTCACGTGGCTCCATCCCAGCCCCCAGGTGCCGGCCCTGCCCAGGGGATGCTCCCATTTAGAGACCTCTCAGATCCCCAAGTCCAGCCCCAGACCACCCCCACCATGCCCAATAACCTCGTCCCTCAGTGCCACATCACTGGGCAGGTGGCAAAGGAGCTGGAGTGCTGTCTGCCTCCCGCCTTCCTGCTGCTGGGAGCACTGCTGGGCCTGCCTCATATTTGCCCTTGTTAGAGGAGATGATGAGGCTCCTTATGCCCCAAATCTCCTTGTTTCCCACAGCTTGTTTCCTAAATCTCCTTATTCCCCATGGGTCTCCAAGCCATGGGATGGAGATCATCAGGAGGGCCCGGCTGCTTGCAGTTGCATTCCCTGCCCCTTTGCCCACCTTTTCATTAGAGAGCAGCTGCTAAATGCCCTCCTGCACACGGGGTAACAATGATTTGAAAAATGGCCCTGGAGAGTCATTGTGACAAATTGTTGGGGCTACTGGTACAGAAGCCAAGCCCTGGGAGAACATGGTCCCCTTTATCCATCCCTTCTTATCTGATCATCCCGCAGTGGGGTTGATCAATGGCTACAATTAGTGAGGCTATTTGTCTGTTGCCCTTCTCCTCTTTTGGCTCTTTGAAGTGGGAGCTAATTTAGGTGCCTCTGCTTCAGAAACCCCATAAATCAGGAGCCAGGGCCTGGGGGAGCGGGGAGGATGAGGCAGTGGGACTTCAAAGGGAAATGAAGCTTGCAAATAGCTCTGAGCACCCACCTGTGCTCACCATAACCCTCTTGTTCTCCCAGTGGCCTTCTGGTCCCCCAGTCCCTGCAAGCTGCAGGTCCAGTTCAGGAACAAAAAGCGATTTAATTTTCTAGGGGGTGATTTCATGCCAGAGACTTAGGGAAATGCCACTCTGTGATGCCATGGGGATGCTTTGTTGGTGCAGGAAGTTGAGCCATGCACACAGAGCTGACGCAGGGCTGAGCACATAGATGTGCCCATGGCCCCTGTCGTACCCTCATCCTACCCAGAGCCCCAGGAATAGCCATGAAGCTTTGCTGGCCCCAGCCCTGCAGGGACTCAGCCCCAGCTCTCGGAAGGACCGGACCATAAATCACAGCTCGTCGGATGCCACCTGCTGCCTGTAATTAGCACAGCCCGCCGGGTGTCCCCACCTCGTCCTGGACATTTCCTATCTACCTGCCCATTACTGGGTGGGCAGGTGGGGAGGGACACCTGCCTGGGGCTGCTCCCCCAGCCCCCCTGATTTATCACTTTGCACTGGGGAGATTTATGGGTTGGGATGGGCAGCCAGAAATGTGGTGTAAAGCTCTGCTGGGCTGTCTACGTGACAGGTAATGGAAGGGCTGTAATTATCTGTCGCCACACATAAATCAGTTGCTCACTGCACCCCCCCTCCTCCTCCACCTCCTGTAGAGGGTCTCAGCACTGGGGATGGGCTGTCTCTCCAGCATGGGACGGGCATTACCGGGCACTGTTCTCATCTGGGCTCCAGTGTCACTTCTGTCACTGACCCCACGGCCCAGAGGGCTGTTTTGGGAGTCTCTGCCCC
The DNA here is from genome assembly GCA_037305975.1 of Chrysolophus pictus. Taxonomy (NCBI): domain Eukaryota; kingdom Metazoa; phylum Chordata; class Aves; order Galliformes; family Phasianidae; genus Chrysolophus; species Chrysolophus pictus. The sequence continues at coordinate 6,521,009 of CM074594.1, forward strand.
ACTGTCCCCAAGGGGAGGCTGTGCCAAGAGGAGCCCCAAAGCCCTCCCCATGGGAGCAGCCACCATGGGGACAGGAGCAGCCACTCTGGGGATGGAGGAGGCGGCTGTTGCGACACTTCCTGGGATCGTACGTAAATGAATAGGGTGCTTTCTTCCTGCTGGGCCACAGCCAGGTAGCAACAAGGGACACGGGCTGTGAATCACCACCCTGAGTCACCCACACCTCCCTGCTGTGGCGAAAGAGAAACGCCATTCCTGTATGAGGCGTGGAGAGCAAAGCACTGTGCACCAAGCCAGGTGTCACTGTCACTGATAACAAGCCAGGTGTCACCATCAGAGTGTCACTGTGCCAGGTGTTATCGTCAGAGCACCACCAGCATGGGGATGCTGATGGCCATAAGCCCAACACACGGGCTGGGATAGGGCGGCATCCACTACTCGGTGCCATTGAGGCTCACTTCTTGCTGGCTGAGAAGCAGCTCCTTGCAGTGCGTGGGATGGTTTGTGCCACTTGGTTCGTTGCTCGGATGCTGCTGGCAGCAGGCACTGCCTCATCTCAGCACTCAGCATCCTCCTGGCACATATCAGGAGCTCCAAGGTGGACCCTCACCAGGAAGGGCTCGGACCAGCTGCGGGTACACGACCCTCCCAGCATCCTCCTAACGCGTCAGGAGCTCCCGGGGAGACCCCAGGTTGCACTTCGAGCAGGAAAGGCTGCTGGTACGAGTGCTGTGCTAGCACCACTACCTCAGTGGGGCTCCTTTAACCTGGGGGCGCCTTCCTCCGGTGTTCCAGGAATGGACACCGAGACCCGGCTGCAGAGAGCCGGGCCGGGCGGTGCCGGAGGGCGGTGGTAGCGCTGCTCCCGCCCCGTCGGGGCCGTGCCGAGGAGGAGAGGCCGGGGGCGGGCCGGAGGGGCCGGGCGGGAGTCGACGTCAGGGCCCGCGGCGGTGGTGGGGGGCGGAAGGAGGAGGAGGAGGAGGAGGAAGGCGGCGGGGAAGCCCGGGGATGGCAGCGGGCGAGGAGGCGGCGGCGGCGGCTCGGGCTGACTTTGCCCGACATTGGCAGGAGGAATTCCCGGGGGAACCGGCGCCCCGCATGGAGCTGGGCTCGGTGCGGGCCATGGAGCGGGAGCTGGAGCGATGCCGCCGGCACCTGCGGCGCCTGCAGCGGGCTCTGGCCGAGGAGCGCTTCAAGGTGCTGTACCTGGAGGCGGCCCTGGCCCGCGCCCCCCCGCGACCCCCGGCCCTGCCCCGCCGCCGCCCGCCCCCCGCCGCCCCCCGCGGCAGTTCCCCGGAGGGAGGCAGCGACGGCAGCTCCGGAGCGGAGGACGCGTCCTCGGCAGGTGGGTGGCGGGGGGGCACGGCCCTGCGGGTCGGTGCCCGGCAGCGGGGTTGGCCCCCCAGGTACGGCAGAGGGGTCGTGCTGCCCCGCGGCCCCCGCGCCGGCTCCTCAGTGGGCTGTCCCCGTTTGCACGGTCAGGGGGTTTCCCGTGCTGTCCCCCCGGGCCACCCTCACGTGCCACATCCGAGGACGTCGTGCTCGTGTCCCCCCACCCTGTGCCGTCCCCTGTGCCATCCCCGCACGTGGTCACGGCACGGCAGCGGATCTGAAAGTCTCCCCAGGAGGTCCCCATCACACCGCCAGGAGCACCGCGTGTCCTTGTGCCTCAGTTAATGTCACCCCCAGCCCCGTGCTGTCCTGCTTTCAAGGGCATCCTGTGCCAATGCCCCATCCTTAGGCCGATCCCATGCAGCCACTTCTTGGAGGTACCACCAGCACAGCAGCCACCTCCAGGCCTTGGATGCTGCACAAAAGCCACTTCCTCCAAGTGTGCCTTAGCTCAGGGCTGTGAAGTCCTGCAGCCTCTAAAGCAGACGTGTGAGGTGTCCGGGCATCCTGAGGACACATTATTTTGCAAGCTGCTGCATGCTTCGTGGTACTGAGGGCGCAAGCAGCCAGCGCTGTCACATTGTCCTACTTCCAGCGGCCTGGAAGTTGTTATTGCATCATCCCGTGTGCTTTCATCCCAATTCAAACACAGCCCTGACAGCCAGGAGATGGCACTTACGTCGCTGACTCTGCAACTGACTTGCTTTAGTTTTGCTCTTGCTCAGTCTGTTGGGGTTGATTTGTTCCCTGCCCCAAACAAACTGAGCCCAAACAATCGGCTCCCAGAGCTGGGGGCTGTGTGGGTGATGGTGATGGTGACAGTGGTGGGCTCTTCCCAGCATGTCCCATGCAATCCCTTGGCATCAGCAGTGCTTTGTTGTGCATTATAAGGGACTCAGTGTGTGCTGACATTTCACAGCAGAGTCTGAGCGTACAATAAGCAGCGTGTGGCTGATGACTGGATCCCCCTTTCTAGTTACGTGCGGCTCATTTATTGCTCCTGCCTTTTCTTCTCACTTCTCTTTATTGTTCAGCTGTAACTACCAATTCCTGGTTGCAGTGCTGCTTGCCAGCTGGGCTGTGTAGTTGGTAATTTGGTGCATGCTGTCTGGTTTGGGGTCCCCCAGTATTTTCATGAAGTTTGGAGCTCTCCTTCTGTAGGCGGCTAAGCTCACGGTAACGTAATGCAGCAGTGCTGGGTATTGCCTTTATGGGAATTACCATGGGAAACACAGTGGTTTCCGTTAAGTAGCTTGTGATTAATCTGATTTAAAGTGAGGATATCTGCAAGATGCCTCCGTCTGCAGCTATTGCATGAGAGGAGGGCATGTGACAGCCAGATATGTGATGCTGGCATTGGAGATAATGCCCTTGCCAGCTCGCTCAGGACCGACCCAATCGGAGTGTCAGCGAGCAGATGGCTGAAAGGAAGTGCAAAGGGCTGGCATTCCCTTCATCTGGCCATCACCTGTCCCTGTGCTGGGGACTGAGAAGGGAACTGGGGGGATGCATGTTGAGGGGATGCTCTGAGCTCAGTGTTTGGGTTGCAGTCAGAGGAAGAGCACCTCTGTGCTCGGTTTCATTGCTGGGAAGTTTAGGAAGAGATTTGCTTTACATGAAGCTGCTTTGCTGCGTGAACTTTTCTTGTGGACACACTGCAGCCCAGCGGGATGAGGGCAGAATGTTTGGTGTTGGATGCAGCACAGCAGGGTGCTGTGAGTGAAACTGCCCTCCATTAGCTGGAATCACATCTCGTGGTCTCTTCCATGAATGCAACCACCCCACGTTTGCTGTGACCTTGGGAAGTGTGACCCGAGTCCTGGGGACAGCAATGGGGTCCCCGTGGCACAGAGATAGTGAGCTCAGCCCTAATGGAGCTGAGGCTCAGCTCCACCCCGGGCACCTTGTGCCCTGCTGATACTTCATCCCTCTCTTGTAAGATCTCAAAAGCCCCAGCAGAAAGGAGAACAGAAAACGGTTCGCAGTCCGAGGTTTGTCTCCATGCATCTCTTTCTGTCCGGAGCAGCTCGTGGTGTGCAGGAGGTGATGGAAAGTGAAATGTTTTGCTGTCACTTTGCAGCATCTCTGTACATCCGTTTCCCTCCCTTTGCAGCAAGGAGGGGCTTCAGGCAGGAGCTGAAGCTGTAGGTGCGTGGGTGGCCCCGAGCCTGGCCATGACATCTGTGTCCTCTTTATTTTTTAATTTTAACTTTGTAGTGTTTTCCACCGTTGGAAGACTGTTTGTTTGGGTTTGAGCACGCTGCGAGTTCCTCTTCTGGTCTGGGAAGGACATGCAGAGTGGCAGTGTTTAATTTTAACTACTCGGGAGGGAACAAAACCCCAGCATGTGTGTGTGTGAGCCCTGCCTGGGACCTTTGAACCGTCCCCATCTGCTGTGGGGCCCAGCACTGTGCTGGGAGGTGCAGGACAGGGCGCTTTTCCAAGCACCAAGCTGCCTGGGGATGTGGAGGGGGGTCTGGGGAGGTGACATTGGGGCAGGTTGGCACCATTAATGAAAACTGTAAAGAAGTGCCCTGCGGGGCCTGAATACATTTGCATTGTAAGTCCTACCAGGGCCGTGAAATCTGTTTTTCTTTTCTTTTTTTTCTTTTTTTTTTTTTTTTTTTCTGGAAAGACACTTCTGTGCAGAGGTCTTTGCTGGTGAGATTCCCTCTCCAACAGCTGCGGGAAAACTCTTTTTCCCATTTTCTGCTGGTGGGGGGATGTGTTCCCTTGAGTCAGAACAGGGTGACCCAGGTTAGCCAATAGCTAAAACCCTGTCTGTCCAGGAAAAATGGTACATTTACGCCCAGCATCTCCAGGTTCCTCCTGCAGACCTCGTGACAGTGTCCACAGGAGCAGCAGCCTCTGGACGTGGTGCTGCTGTTGGGGTGCACTCAGATTTCCCCTCCTCGCCTCTAAAAAACATCTTAAAATAGGCTTGGCTTTTCCATCCCTCCTCTCTTTATCAGTGTTTGCTAAGCTGGAGGATTTGCATATGTAGATGAGCAGCAGCGACGCCTCTCGGCTCCCTTGGATGCGTTTCAGGAGCAGAGCCTGGCCTGGGGCTGGGCGGGTCTGCCCTGCACTGAGCCACAGCCGCGAGCTTTGGGATGGAGCAGAGCTCTGGCAGATGGAAACCTTTGTGCTCGGGGCGGACGCTTTCTTCCCGACTTGCCAACCACCATCTCTTCCTTTTCCTCTGCAGCCCCGCCGGGTTGGAGCTGGGGCTCCTCCAGCCCCTCTCGTCCTGCTTTTGGCTGCGTGTTCTCCACCGATTCCTCCTCCCCCTCTCTTTCCCCTCGCTGCCCGTCCCCAACACCCCGGGGCCGCGTGGCTGTGGTCAGAGCATCCTCTTGTGCAAGAGCCCAGAAATAGCAGTGCGTGGGCTGCCCGGCTGCGGCCAGCAGATGCCAGGCGGGCGGTGAGAAACCCAACAGGGCACGGGGCTGCAGCGTGGGGGCAGCAGGCCTGGGCTTTGTCATAAGAATGCACCCAGCTCCACGAGCTGTTGTGCCTAGAGCCATGGGTGGAGGCTGTTGGGGTGTGTTGGAGTGTGTGGTTCACACTGTGGGAGCTGGGTGTCTGTGCTGTGGCACTGCTGCTGGGAGCTGGGTGTGCTCCATGTGCAGGAGCAGGGTTGTGTTTGTTTGTTTTGGTTTGGGTGTTTGTTTGTTTGCAAAGGCAAATAGAGTGGAGTAACCAAAATAAATCACGGGTGTTTGGCACAGCTGGTTGGCCCACAGGATATGTGTTTGCTGCATGAAACCATCAGTGGTGGCATAGGGATGGTACCACTTTAGGCATCTTGATGCATACTGAGCAGCATTTCTTCACCCCAAATCCATGGGATTTTTCCATGTGGCTCCAAATGGTTCCTACCTGAGCATCTCTTGGCTGCAACACTTGCTGTTGTCCCTGCTGTCTTTTCATAGAGTGTTTGCACTTTGGGGGGATTCCCTCAGTCCCCCCCAGTGCTGCTCAGGGGAGGCATGAGGTTCTTCACCCTCATGCTGATGCACAAGGGGAGTGATGTAAGCATACCATGTGCAGATAATCAGCTGCCCAGGAGATGCTGAGAGCTGCCTGCCTCTATTCTGTGCGGGGCTGTGCTGGTGCTGCATCACCACAGTGGTGCTGCTGCTCCTGCACTCAGCATCTTCCTCTCTTGCAGAGGATATGTGTGCTCAGTCCTGTACCTCGCCACTGTGGGGGCCTGGTTCTGCTGTGTCTATGCATGGATGCCTGCTCCCTGCTGCAGCCCAAGCAGCTGCTGCCGCCTCCACCTCCTCCATCCCTATCCCCAGCCCTGGCTTATACTGCATGGACTCAGAGAGAGCTGCCCAAGCACAGGAGTTGAGAGGATGGAAGTGGCTTTGCATCAAGGCTGGTTGTGCCTTGCAGTCATTCAGATGGGGGCTGCTAGGGATAGGAGAGCAGTGGATGCACTCACTGTGTGGGGCAGTGTGTCACCCCGTTGCCAGCCTCCCCTGGGCACCATATGTGCCAATGGCTTGTGGAGGGGAGCTGTGGCACCAAGCAGTGCCAGGGTGCGGAGTGGGGTGCAGGGGTCCCCAGGACACCCAGAAGCATGAGGGCTGGGAAATGGCAGCACCTTCAACACTGACTCAGCGTGCAGTGACTCAGCCCGTGGGGGCTGGATGCGGCCCTCTGAGGATGTAGGGCTGTGCCTGGGCGGCCCCGTGTGCTGTTGGCTGTGCCAAGCTGTGCTCCCCAAAATGCATCCACCACTTCTGAGGGTCACAGCATCCCTGGAAGCTGGGAACCGGGCGGTGGCAGTGTTTCCATTGACTTTTCCAGGTGTGGTGACTGCCTGGCATGTCCTGGCAACTTACATTCCAGTGTTGTGCCTTCCCCACATGTTCTGCACAGCATCGTTCCTCCTGCACGGCTCCCAGCTGTCCCCATCACCTGGGCCGAGCCCATCCCCATGCAGGGCAGGATGTGGCTGAGGACAGTGGCTTGGGATGCTGCCGCACCAGCAGGACGAGGGCATTGGTGTGGGTGCGGGTGGGAGGAGGGCTGGCTGAACGCTTGGCTGGTGTGCTGACATATTGGGGTTGATGACTCTGGCACTTTGTATTTCCTTTGGCTACATGCAGATGGGGAGGGCAGTTTAACCCCTGCCTGCCCATTCCAAGCCGTGTCAGCCCTTTGTGGGGGCAGAGGGGGAGGCTCCCTAGGTGCTGACTTCTCCTGGAGAGAGGGATCAGCAGTGGTCTGGGATCTGGGCATCCTTCAGCTGGTGAGGTTTGGCTGGGATTGGAGCATCCCTGGAGCATGGGGATGAGAGTGAGGTTGGGGCAGAGGTGGGTGTTCCCGTGTCCCCCCATTGATTCCGGGGTTGCCTGAGGCTCTGCGTGGAGCCTCGCATCCTTGTGCCCATAAAGCCACCATCCCCACCTCCCCTCCCCAGGCACCGCGGGGAGCTGGCGTGGCTGCGTGCGGGGGACGCAGGGCTCGGCTCCCCCCCGGCGAGGCAGAGGCGGGAGGCGGGACGCACTGCCATCGCCAGCCAGCACCTCCTTCCCTGGGCTCCCCTGGCAGAAGAAGAACCGCTGTGCGGCCGGTCAGGCGGCATTGCCCTGCTCCCAGCCAGCCCCCGCCTGGGCCTGCAGCCCCCCGCCTCCCGCCCTCGCTGCCTTTGTTGTGAGATGAGAGCCGGCTGGCGGGGCTGAACGCCGAGCATGGAGCCGCTGAGCCACCGCGGCCTGCCGCGACTGTCCTGGATCGACACCCTCTACAGCAGTACGTGCTCGGGGCGGGGGGCCGGGAGGGCTCGGAGAGACGGGTATCCCCACTGTCTGTTGGGTGATGGATGGATGCTGCGCTGGTGATGCTGAGCTGAGGGCGGGCAGGGGGCAGGTGATGCCGGTGGGGGGCTGTGCTCCCCCATCCCTGAACATCCCTCATGCCCCGGCAGGGCTCTCTGGGGTTGGAAGTGGGGACCTGTGTCCATTGCAAGGGGTGGCAGTGGTACTGGTGTGGTGCGGCTCACTGGTGCTGGAGCAATGTGATGGTGTGCTCTGCCCATGGGGGGCCTGGGGATAGGGGTGCTGCTTCAGTCCCTGTCTCTCTGTGGCTTTGGGTTGTATCCTCTCCCCCAGCAGTGATTTTAGCAGGAGGGTGCGGTGGAAACGCAGTCCCGTGGTAGTGGTACTTAAGGGCTGGCAGCAGGGAGTCCCCTGCAGCACCAGTGGGGCTGTGAATCCTTCCTGGTCCCATGGATGGGCAGCCAGGACCCGGCGTGGGAGGAATAAGCCAGTGCTGAGACACCCTGTGCAGGCATCAACATCCCAGGGAGCCTGGGATACACAGCTGGGAGATGGGGGGCTTGGGTCTCTGCCATTCCTTCTGGGGAGCACTGAACCTGCACACGCTGCTATGTGGTTTTGGGGGTGTGAAATCTGTGGATATTAGCTGGGAAGTGGCTGAGCATGGAGCCTGGCACTTGTGGGGCAGGTTTGGGTGGGGAGGCAGGATGGGGATCAGGGGTAATTGCATATTTGAATTTGCAATTCACTGTGCCAAGAACCCAGAGCTGGGGTTGATCACGGGGGCACCATGCATGGGGCTGAGTCCCCCAAAGTTTTCCATCCCAAATCCCCCAAGGCAGATTCTTGCAGTCAAAAGCATCCCTCCGTGCCAGCTTGTGCAGTTCTCCAGACCCAGCCTCCTTGCAGCTGCCTCCCTGCAGAGCCCACGGTGCCAGGGACTATCAGGATGCCCAGGGACCACAGCACTTGGGAGCAGTGAACGCTCAGCACTTGGGCTTGTGAGCATCCTGGGATGATGTGGTAGCTGGGAGGATGCAGCGTGGGTGAGGAGGAGATGCTGTTTGTGTCGAGGAGGCCTGTGGAGGCAGGTCTGAGGCCAGCTCACGCATCCCTGTTGTCATGGTGAATTTTCACCCAGTAAAAATGTGGCATTTTCCCAAACCTTGCAATCTGGGAATGGCAAAGTATGTTCTCCCCCACCATAAGGATGCTGAACTGTGGGAATGGAATAGGGCAGGTGAGCGTTGAGGTGTGCAGAGCCTTGGATGTGGTATGTGCCCAATTGGGAAAGCAAAGGAAATGCCACACTGTGCTGCTGTGACAGTGCTGTCACCTGCCCGTGTTGGGAGGAGCCAGTGGCCGCCCTTGGCCACGCTCACTCTCAAGCATCATTTCACTGGCGTCAGCTTGGATGGCAGAGCTGAGATGTGATTTTCCATGTGGGGACATATTCCTGACCCCACCATGCTGTGGGATCCCAGTGGTGCCAGTGTCCCTCAGGCACAAGCCTGTGGTGCTGGGGACTAGGGGCTGCAGCACTGCTGATGGAGCCTAGGCCGTGGCTGATTTGGGTGAGGGGCTGTGGAGTGGGTTCTGATTCCTCTGTCCCCACATCTTGGATGGATCAGGAGGGTTTCCACTGCTGCTGGAGCAAAAATAGCTCTGGGTTTGGCATGGGCACAAGAACAGGCTGCAGGGGCAATGCAGCTGCAGGGGGAGGAGGGAGCAGTGTAATTTGGTCTTGCTGGGCTCTGCAGGCAGGGCTGTGCAGAGGACAGGCCCTCAGTGTCCCTTATGCACGAGTCCCCCTCCCATGGTGGCATTAGGCACTGATCTGTGCGCCTAGTGATGGCACGTCCCTTTGGATCCCTGCTTGCAGCACATCCTGACTTGTGTCCATCTGTCTTCATAGTGAGTGCAGTGCTTCATGGACGTGGGGGGATTTGCTTCAGAGAGCCTGTGAAAAGGTTGGGATACTGCCAAGAAGCACCTCCTGGTGTCCTGCAGTCCTGGTGCACGTGGAGACATGGCATTGGAGACAGTGTTCTGGGCTCCTGAGTGGGTACAGGACTCTGCCAAGGGTCCCTCTCCTTCCATGTTTCTTTGGACACTGCAGCTTATCTCCAGGTCAGACCTGGGGCTGAAATCTGCTCAGGCTGAGGGCAAGCAATGGTGCTTGAGGTTTGGGGCCTTTCCTGCATCTCCATGGACTGGTCCCTTCCCCTTCTGTGCCTCTGTGCCTTTGTCATTACCTCCACTGCCGGAGGCAGTTGGCAAGGTCCCCAGCTGCCTCATTAAAACGGTGTTCCTCGTTACCCGAGCTGCTCCCAAGGCTGGCAGCGGGGTGGGGAGGTGGCCAGGTCCCAGCTCTGCTGCTGGGCTCAGCGTGGGCTCCTGCTGCTGCCGGCTGCTGCTGTGGCCCTGGTATAGAGGCAGTGGCTTTGGCAGGGCTGGCATAGCCTCAGATGTACCCATGTCACCATTTTTGGGTTCTGGGATGGGGTGGGCTCAGGGCTGGGGTGTTGTGCTTCTGTCTGAAGCTGCAGAGCTTGGCCAACAGGAGTGTGGGGTTGAAGATTGTCAGGGGGGAACATTCAGCTTTGCTCCCTCCTGCTCCCCTTGTTAGGCCCTAGCCAGTGAAGGGTCTGTGTGATGGGCTTCCCCAGGGTGAGTGGGTGGTGTGAGGTGGGCGGTGTCAGGCCTCTAGAGGTTGCTCATTAGCAGCTAATTGCTAATAAAGAGAGGTCTGAGAGTGACTAGGCTGCCCTGGCAAAACGGGGATGTCCTGTGCTGGGCTCCCTGTCCTGCGATGTAGGACAGTCCTGGTCCCTCCCTGCCAGCACTGCACAGCTCCTGGCCCTGTGCTCTTTGATTTAAAGATTTATCTACTTTAAATATTGAGCTGAATGCAATATTAATGGGACAAGCAATGCTGGCAGGAGCTAGGGGACTCCTTAGCTGAGGCTTTGGGGCGGTGAAGCGACAACAGTGCAGGGTTTGGCTTGGGATGGATGCAGCCCAGCGCCCTTCTGAGCAAGGATCTCAGCCATGGGGACACCCCAAGGGGTCGGGGTGAGGTCCTCATCCTCTTTGCGAGGTACTGGGGGGTTCCTGTGCCGCAGCCGGGCTCCCTTCCCCCTCCCCTTTGTCAGCATCTCGGGGCTGCTGCAGCCGCCTCTTCCCGCCGAGTGCTGCCGTTGCCATGGGAACCGGTTCGGATGTACCCCAGGCCCCCGCTGCGCCCTGGGCCCTCCCTGCAGCCCCCAGGCCTCGCACTGCTGCTTGGCTATTCTCAGCTCCCACCGAGGGCTGAGGGTCCCCAGAATGGCTCTGTGCGTGTGGATAAGAGGGGGGGGGCATGGCCTGGTGGCAACGTGAGGTTGAGCGGAGTCCTTCTGCAGTGTCCCAGGTCGCCGTGTTGGCATCGCTCCCACGTCCCCCACGTTGCCGTTGTCCCCATTCCTCCAGGCGGGGTGGCCATGTCCCCCTTACTGGCATGCAGTGAGGATGAGGAGGATTGGATGCCAGCCTGGTTCTGTCGCTCGCCGGCACTGAGGGCAGGGCTGCTGGCGCGGGGCCGGGCTGTCTGGAGGAGCAGCTGCCCCCACACAGACGCGGCCTGCGGCTTCCCGGCAGCATGAATTATGTAAATGTAGGGGAAAGAGCTGCTGGTCGGCAGGTGGGCAGCAGCAGCCGTATGGAGCGGGTGTCCATGTCCCTACGTGGCCCCAGGGGTTGGGAGAGGGGTTGTGAGCCCCCGATTTGTTGTGGGGTGGGGTGGAGACCGGGAATGCTTGGTGTCCCTGTCCCCACGTCGCCCACCTCCTTCCTGGATGCTCACCGCCATCTTCTCTTCTTCTGGCAGATTTCAACTATGGTGCAGAAGATTACGATGCCGAGGGCAACGAGGAGCCCAAAGCACTGCCAGAAGGCTCGGAAACCATGCCCTACATTGATGAGTCGCCCACCATGTCCCCCCAGCTCAGCGCTCGGGGCCAGGAGAGCGGAGATGGCGTCTCACCCACACCCACCGATGGGCTCAACACAGGGGTAGGTGGGCTGGGCACTGAGCTTGGCAGTAGGACCTGTGAAAATTGGGGCTGGGATGTGTCTTCTTTCCTGGTGATGATCTGGTGCTGCTGTGATGCATGTGACTACTCGGTTTCCCAGTTCCAGGGTTGGGAATGTTGCAGTGTCCATGGGTCACGTTGTTGCTCCAGACAGCAGGGTGCTGGAACCCAACTGAGAGGTGCTGGGATGGACTGCTGTGTCCCTGCCCCTCTGCGAGGGGACGAGGAGCAGCCGTGCTGCAGGCTCCATCTAGTGGCGTTTGGGGACAGCCTGCCAGCTGCAGTGGGACACCGTGTCCACCCCTTTCTCTTTAAAAGGAAACTCAGATTTAACTCCTTGAGCTCTCGAGTTCTGCAAATCCTTGCAGAACTGCTGGGTTTTTATCCATCGCATTTCCCAGGAGGGAAATTTGGAAAGCTTTGGAGTGGGAAACTGAAAATAGAAGGTGTTTTTTTTCCCAAAATTAGGTTTCTCTATAACCCAGGGGGAGCAGTGCTGTCCCAGGGACCTGGGAGCTGCTGTCCCCTGGGCAGGGCACTGGCTACCTCTGCTCCCTGTGCACAGGGACTCTTTTGTGGAGGATGGGGAGGACAGGGACGTGGGATGAGGCAGTGTGAAAAACGTGGAGGTTTTTGTCATGGAAGGAGTTAAAGCCCTAACCCGGATGTTGAGGCGGAGGAGCACAGAGGTGTGGCTTCCTCCCCAGGGTACGGGTGCTGTGCAGCATCCTCTGTGTCCAGTCCCATGTGCATCCCATGGGTTCCATCATCCCGTATCGAGCTGCTGTGTCCCCAGGCATGGTTCCCTGGCTCCCCAACATGGACTGAGTCAGCCCCCACCCTGGTGGGGGTCTCCCCACCCACTGCAAGGGGGTCTCATCCCCTGGCAATGTGGTCCTGGGGAAGCAGTCGGGCTCTGGATAGCCCAGGGGATGTTGCCTTCTGCTCTCAGGCAGTGATGCCATCTCAGTGGCCATCTCAGCTCAGTGCTGGCCCAGCACTAACAGGATTGGGGGCTTTAGAGCTCAGCACCAGCTCTGCCTCTGATCTCTTTATCTGCAGCTGCTTGGGCTGGGGCTTAGGGAGAGTGCCTTTGGGTGCCAGCAGCTGTGGTCTTGGAGCGCCTCTGGGTGGGTACATGTGTGTAAGCTGGAGCCTTGTTGTCTGGGTGGCAAAGGGTGCCTGACTCAACCTGACATCCCATATCCACCTGGAGTTGGAGGTGGCATCTCCAGCTTAGCAGAGTCTCATCTTGTCTCATGGGGTAACTGCAGCTGAGCCCAGAACTCCCCCAGCTGCATGGGAACAAGCCCATCCCACCTGCAGCTGTGAGCATCCTGGCAGAGGCTGTGGCCACAGAACAGGATGGTGCTGGTTTGGTGCTGAAGATGGCTCTACCCACCCTGGTGATTCAATGGCTGTGTTCTGGGGTCCTGGGGAAAGAGCTCTCTTACCAAATGTGCAAAGCCTGAGGTGGAGTGTGGATGCAGGGCAGGGCTCCAGAAAGTCCTCCATTTTTTTTCATGCACCAGTGCTTTGTTTCAGGTTTTAGGAGGAGTAGGGAGGCGAGAAGCCTGTGGGGGCTGAGCATCCGCAATTACTGGTTCCCCTTTTTTTTTTTTTTTTTTTTTTGCGGAGGAGAGTGGGAAAACGGCTGAAATGGCTCTTGCATTACCTCATCCAGATATGTGCATCTCCAATCCCTTCTTGCCCCACTCACCAGGGCCAGTGAAGCCCTGCAGAATTGCTAGATGTAGACCGGGTGTTCTGGGAAGTACTGTGCATCAGCACCACTGCCATGCTGAGATTTCCTCTGGGGCAGGGAGGGGTCCAGGAGCCTTCATCTGTAGGGTTCAGTGTGGGGGGTTAGATGTCCTAATGGGACATGAACCCTTCTGCTGCCCTCAGAGGTCACTGGAGAATCCTCTGGTCCAGCTCTCCACCTTCCTGGGGATACCCGTGGGTGATAGCAGGCAGGATGGGTGCTCTGTTGCTTGCTGCTCTGGCTGTCGAATCCGGGGAGGGCATGGGGGTGCGGATGGAGAGTTGGAGACCTCTCCCCATGGAGTTCCCCTTGCTCTCTGGCTTCCCCAGTGCTGTAACTCCGAAAAAACATTTGGCGAGCTGTCTTGACCATAGTGTGAGCAGCCCCACCTCCACACCAGACGTGCATTTCCTGTAGCGAGAGCGCAGGGCGGAGCGGCAGCGCTGGCTGCAAGCAGAGCAGAGCGGCACGGCGGGCAGCGGCCCTACGCTGCTGGCGGAGCACCCGGGGAAAGCGTTGGCCAAGGCAGAGCCAAGCAGCTCCTCCGTCCCCGCTTGGGTGACCTCGCCGTCCCCGCTGCCGTCACGCGCGGGTGGCTGTGCTGCTGCCTGGGGAGAGCCCCGCAGCGGGGCCGACGGCCTGAGCTGGGGCAGGCGGGAGCACCGGGGATCCCATAATGGCTCCTTTCATCCAGAGGCTGTGGCCGGCATCCAGGGCTGAGTCAGGCCCGGCTGGCTCGGCTGCGTAAGTCCTCACGTCCGAAGCCTTGTGGGGTCCCCGCAGCCCCCCCGGTGCCAAGCAGGCTATGGAGGAGGAAGAGGAAGCCATAGGGTACCTGGATAAAGTCCTGGAGGATGAAGATGACTCTGAGCCAGGAACCCCCACCAGCCCCGGGTCTCCATTCTCGGCCAGTGAGAAGGTGGGCACCCATGGGGCACCCTGCTTCAGTGCTGGATGGGGTGGGGATGGAAATGGGCACCTTGCTGCTGCCGACATGAGCCTAGGGGCTTGGGTGCGAGGTTTTCCAGGGCAGGGGTGGGGAGGGAATTGAGTGCCAAGAGCTCAGCCAGTGCTTGTGCGTGCCTGCTGCGGTGGGCTGCTGTGCTGTCGGACTGGGATGCTCGGGATGAGGCTGGACCACTCTGTGCCACTGACTCACTGCACAGCCATGAGCAAACTCCCTAAATTGCTCCCAGCCCTGGTACTTTGGCCCGGGACGTGTCCTGGTGTCTCTAACTACAGCCCTTTGCCTTCTAGCCCACCTAGCATGGTTGCTTCATGGGGGAGTGAGGAGGTCTCCATCTCTGTTCTCCTTGGGGTCTCCTTCACAGGGTAGCTGCTGGACCCTGCATGAGGGTGGACTTTCTGCCCCTTGGAGCCATGGGGGTCCCACTGACACTGTCCCCAGGGGCATCACAGGCTCTGGGTGTGAATGTGCCCCCCTTATCTCCTCAGCTCTCACGCAGGGCCCAGCCTCAGGGGAAGCAGGAAGAGCCCATGACTAATGGTGGCAACGAGCCCGCCAGCATCAAGCAGGCTCCCTGTGCTCCCCCCACACAGCTCCCTGCAGCCTGGCATTAACGGCACCGCTGGGCAGGGAGCACTGGGCTCTGAGCTGGCTGATGGGACGGGACCAAGCGGTGCCCACATGGGGTGGGACACGAGTATTGTGTGCTTCCTGGCTGTGCTTCCATCCGGGGGAGCTGCTCATGCTGCTCATGGCACCCAAGTGAGGCTGCTGTTGCTGTAGCCTTGGTGCGGTGCCCAGGGCTGGCAGAGAGAGAGGACTGTGGTCCTGCTTAGCCATCCCAAATTGCTTGGAGCAACAAGCTGGTAGTTGTGATCCTCGCTCTCCAAATTAGGTTGTAACAGCTGGGTTAAGGCAGGGCTGTGTCTCTGCCTGGTGCTGCTCTGGTTGGCAAAACCCAGCTTCTGAGAGTGAGCTTTAGTGCTGGGATGGGAATTTTGAGCACAGCATGGGTTTGAGGCAGTCCAAAGCCTGAGAGAGGCATTCAGGGTTGTGCCTGCACTGATGTCATGGCTAGGTGTATCTCTTCTGAGCAGATCAGAAGCTTCTTATGTGCGTGGATGGGTGCTGTGCCCCTGGCACCGGGCCTGCCCTGATGCCACCAAGCAGTGACGCAGAGGCCAGCGGTGACCGCAGGGGTGGCACTTTCCCAGAGAAAACCCCAGCTGAGAAGAGGGTGGTGCTGGTTCACAAAGCCAGCCTTAAGGCATGGTTTCTTTGGGCGCCTGTGGACTCTGCCCTGGGAGGGTTTTACCTCACTGTGCCGCCCTGGAGCGTTGCCTGCAGTGCTGGGCTCAAGGCCAAGCAAAGTCGGTGCCGCCCCAGCTTCCCAGCTGGCTCCAGCCTGGCTGTGCTGTCCTGCAGGCACGTACCCGGCCCTTGCTGCGGTGTCTCTATGCTGGAAGAGATGTGTCCTCGTGGGGATGCTGAGGCTGGTGGGATGAGGGGCTCTGTGCCATGCTGACTGCTGGCTGAGCTGAGCTCCTTGCTGTGTTGCACAGGGTGAGCGAGATGCTGGCAAAGGGCTGGAGATGCGGAAGCTGGTGCTCTCCGGCTTCCTGGCCAGTGAGGAGATCTACATCAACCAGCTGGAGGCACTCCTGTTGGTGAGCACAGCCGGGCCCCCTCCCCAAGGGGGTCACCAGAAGGGATGGGAGGTGGGGTCCCTCCTTCCCGGGCAGCCCTTGCCAGCCTGCCCAGCACAGAAGTGTCTGTAGCTCTGCTTCCTCCCATGGCCACGTTGGCCCTCGCAGTGGAGATGCAGTTGCATAATGTGAGGGCTGCTGCTGCTGGGATGGGCAAGTCAGAGGGTGCAGGAGCAGAGAGCAGACCTTGCAGTTACTGCCCCTCGTGCTGGGGGCCGGGGCTGTCCCAGAGCTGTCCCCTTTGTTGGGCTGGAGGAGTCCTTGGGGCCCAGCTCTCAGATGCTCTCCCTTCTCCTTCGGCAGCCCATGAAGCCGCTGAAGGCCACAGCCACTACATCACAGCCCGTCCTCACCCTGCAGCAGATTGAAACTATTTTCTACAAGATCCAGGACATCTACGAAATCCACAAGGAGTTCTATGACAACCTGTGCCCCAAGGTGCAGCAGTGGGACAGCAACATCACCATGGGCCACCTCTTCCAAAAGCTGGTATGCACCTTGCTCAGCTGGGTCACCCACATCCCCTTCTGCTTGAGGGACAGACTGAGATGGTTTATGGCCCTGCCTGGCCTCTGGGGGTGCAGTGGGCACTGTGGGCACCTAGCTGACCCCACTCCCCCCCTGCTCACAGGCCAGCCAGCTCGGGGTGTACAAGGCCTTTGTGGATAACTACAAAATTGCTCTGGAAACAGCTGAGAAGTGCAGCCATAGCAACAACCAGTTCCAGAAGATCTCTGAGGTGAGTGGGGCTGGGATCATGCTATGAGGTTAGAGCATGTGTGTGGGGTGGGGGAGGGGACTTTGTTCCCACAGCTGTGCTGACCACATGCACCCTATAGAGAGGTTCCCCCTGCCCTGGGGACTTTTGGGTACTATCTGTAAAGCAGAACCACCTCTTGCTGTGTGGGGTGGCAGCGCTCACTGGGTGTTGTTCTGAATCCTGCAAGCTTTGCCCCCCAGTTTGGGACCCCTTAGTGGGACCAGTGCTGTGATACTGCTTTGGGGAGACCTGGGGGAATGGCTGGATCCACTCCTAGCTAGTAGCACCCCGTGCTTATGGCAAGGCCCATGGGGCTGGGGGAGAGTCTTGGTGCAGAGCCTCCCAACCTTGAGGAATCCCTGCCCCAGCCCCGCTTTGCTGCCCTTTCCCTCCCTAGGAACTGAAGGTGAAAGGCCCCAAGGACTCGAAGGAGAGCCACACGTCCGTCACCATGGAGGGTACGGCATGCGAGGGGCGGGCGTGGGGAGGGGGCTGCAGCCTTTTGTCTGCGGGTGCATTACCAGGCAGCTCCCGGCAGCGGAGCCCTTTTGCGTTCCCATGCGCAGCGCTGGCACTGAGTAGGGGGGGACGCCCCTCGCGAGGATGCTGGGGGCGTGCAGCAGCCCCCCACCCCCTGCCCACCCCCTCCTCCTGCGCTGGGAGCTGTGCTGAGGGCCGATGCCGTGGCGCAGCAGCTGGGCTGAGCTGCCGAGGGGAGGCAGGGATGGCTGCGCGGAGAAGGGGCTGCCATGGAAATCCTCGTTATCATCCGGCTTTGCTGTAACTGCACTTACGGTGAGGGCTGGTGGGGGCTGTGGTGCGGGGGGAGCGTTTCACCTACTGAAGGGCCGACGTCTTTGCGGGACGGTGGTGGCTTTGTGCTCTGCAACCTGAAGTTGGGCTCTTCTTTGTTCCGGGCTCTGTCGAACCGCCTGGCTCCGGCAGAGTGGCCACGCGGTCATCTGGCCCATGGGGCTCGTGTTGGTGGTGGAGATGGGGAGAGAACTGCTCAATGGGGCTCTGCGCAGAGGTTGTGATGGGGAAGGGTCCTCCTTTTGCTCGCTGGATGCTGTGGGCATCTTGAGGCTGTGATGCCCTCCTTGGCTCTGTGCCTCTCTGCCTGCTGTCATCCAGCCCCTGGGGACTGCGGTGATAGGGATGGTGCTGGAGAGGGGGTTGGTGCTGTGCCAGATCAGCCCCTCCTGGGGATGTGTTGAGCTCCCAGGTGCTTTGTGTGCTCCTCGTAGCGATGGCAGCAGGAGGCTGTGTCCTCCCTGTGTGCAAGGCGGGGCGGCACCCTGAGCGTCCCCTCCCTCCTGGCTCTCGCTGAGCGCTGCAGGAGCTCCAGCTTTCCGAGGTGTGGGGAAGTGGCTGCAGTGGGGGACGGTCTCGTGTCCTCTCTCAGACAGAGGGGTCATTGCCTTGTCACCTGGGGCTGTCAGACAGCACCCTCCTTCAGGCTCCTTGGGAGCTTCTCCATGACTCATAGTGTGGTGCGGGGTCAGCACGTTTCCCTCTTCCTCTCCTGGTTGCAGCGCTTCCCCACTGGGGCTCTGCAATTTGAGGAAGTGATCCGAATTGCCGGGAAAATCCAGATGCCTCAGTCTGGGTATAAATAGCCCAGAGGGATGTGCAAGCAACCAGCTGTGGGGTGCTGGGACCCAGCACCACGAGGGGATGATGAGAAGGAAGGTCCTGCTGCTGGGGCTGAAGGGAGCAGCAGAGCATCTCACTGGGTGGGTGTGCAGGGCTGGAGCAGGAGCTGCACGGGACCCAGCATGGAGCAAAAAGAGAAACTGAGAAAGATTCTGGCTGTGAGGAGCTGAGCTCCCACAGGTAGTGCCAACTGACACCTTGTGTCTCCCACAGCACTGCTGTACAAGCCCATTGACCGTGTCACCCGGAGCACCCTTGTTCTGCACGTGAGTGTGATGCCAGCACTGGGGCGGGATGGGGATGGTGAGGTGTAATAGGGTGAGGTGACCTGTGATGGCTCTGTCCCCTGGCTGGACCAGCCATGTCATGCTCCTGTTGGGGTCCCACAGCCTGGGGAGCACTGTGGGGGGGCACCCCAAGCTCACTCCGTGCTCACCCCATCCAGGACCTCCTCAAGCACACCCCGTCTGACCACCCTGACTACCCACTGCTGCAGGATGCCCTCCGCATCTCACAGAACTTCCTCTCCAGCATCAATGAGGACATCGATCCCCGGAGGACAGCAGTTACCACTCCCAAGGGGGAGGTGAGACAGGCAGGGTGGCACAGGGGGGGCAGTCGAGCCCTGGTCCTTGCTGCTTGCTGGCACCCTACTGACATTCAGGGAGACAGAATGGTACCCAGGGAATGTGGACCTGTGGGATGAAACATGGGGAGGGACAGGGGTGTCTGTGTGTGCCACCCTATGCTCTTTTCCCTCTCTGACACCCACCCTGCTCCCTGCAGACCCGGCAGCTCATCAAGGATGGCTTCTTGGTGGAGCTGTCAGAGGGCTCGCGGAAGCTGCGGCACGTCTTCCTCTTCACCGATGTGCTGCTCTGTGCCAAGCTGAAGAAGACAGCAGTGGGGTAAGAAGGGCACAGGGTTTAGGGGGGACGAGCTGGATGTTTCAGCATCTGGTGGGATCCAGTAGGGCGGGGTGGATCTCTCAGTGCTCACACCTCGGCTGCAGGAAGCACCAGCAGTACGACTGTAAGTGGTATGTGCCCCTGGCCGACCTGGTGTTCCCCTCGCCGGAGGAGTCGGAGCACTGCCCGCAGGTGCACGTCATCCCCGACCACGAGCTGGAGGACATGAAAATGAAGATCTCAGCCATCAAGAGTGAGGTGCAGAAAGAGGTGAGAGGAGAGCATAGGATGCCTATGAAGTGCCTGGATATCCCCATCCTGGGATGGGACACCGAGGTTCTGGGGACACCAATGAAATCTTGCCTGCCTGTCCTTGACCGACTCGGCCTCTGTGTCCTCTCCCTGCCTGCAGAAAGCCAACAAAGGGCAGAGCCGTGCCATTGAGCGACTCAAGAAGAAGATGTTTGAGAATGAGTTCTGGCTGCTCCTCAACTCACCTGCCATTCCCTTCCGCATCCACAACCGCAACGGAAAGGTAAGCAGGGCTGCAGATGAGAGGACTGTGCTGGCCAAGGAAGGACAAGTCCCAGCCCTGCAGCATTGCCTTCTCTCTTCCAGAGCTACTTGTTCCTGCTGTCCTCTGACTACGAGAGGTCCGAATGGAGGGAAGCCATTCAGAAACTGCAGAAAAAAGGTAATTCTTGTCCTGTTGAGGCCCCCATGGGTCATCTTTTCCCCAGAATGCTGGGATGGGTTGGTCCCATGGGATTGCAACCACTGCCATCCAGTCCCTGGGGCCAGTGCTGGCCATGTCCCTCTGAAGCTACTCTGTTGTCCTCTTGCAGACCTCCAGGCCTTTGTGCTGAGCTCAGTGGAGTTGCAGGTGCTGACAGGGTCCTGCTTCAAGCTACGCACTGTCCACAACATCCCAGTCACCAGCAATAAGGATGGTGAGTGACAACCGGGCTGGTGGCCCCTCTTTGCACGGTGATGTCAGTGGGGAGGACATGCTGTGTCCCTGGCCTGGTGTGGGGTCCCTGCTGCGGTGGCCCTAGCTGTACATGGGGACATGTCCCCAGCAGGTGGCACTGCGGGAGCACAGCTGGGCTCCAGGATGCAGCACTCCCAGCTGTGACATGATACTGGCTTTGGGGTGGGAGCATCCCCCCAGCATCGGGATGCCCAGTGGGGTTGTTGGGGAGGAAAAGGGGGGTCGATGTTTGGCCTTCCCCAGACCTCTGACACAGCCCTGCAGAGGACTGGGGACACTGGGCTGTGCTGAATGGTAAAAACCAGAGCCCTAATGCATCCCCCTGTATTGCAGATGATGAGTCCCCTGGGCTCTATGGGTTCCTGCACGTCATTGTCCACTCTGCCAAGGGCTTCAAGCAGTCAGCCAGTAAGTGTGGGCACCTGCCCTCGTCTGCAGGGTCTGGGGAGGGAGCTCGGTCCTGCATGTGGCCCCGCTCTGTCCCAGTGTCCATGGTTTGGCAGTGAGTACACATTTCTGGATGCTCAGCAGTGTCTCCTCCCCCAGACCTGTACTGCACACTGGAGGTGGATTCCTTCGGTTATTTTGTCAGCAAAGCCAAGACCAGGGTTTTTCGGGACACAACAGAGCCGCAGTGGAATGAGGTGAGAGTAGGTTGTGGGATGCGGGGAAGAGACCATCCTCACCTTCCAGCCCAGGTTTTGAAGCTGATTTGGGTGCTGGTTCTGAGCCATCCTCTCCCTTCTCCCCAGGAATTTGAGATTGAGCTGGAAGGCTCCCAATCCCTGCGCATCCTCTGCTATGAGAAATGCTATGACAAGACCAAGCTCAATAAGGACAACAATGAAATCGTGGACAAGATCATGGGCAAGGGGCAGATCCAGGTATGTGCTGGGGCATTCAGACGTATTCTCACCCTCTTGGGGCTGGTCTGCTGGGCTGGGAGATGGTGTGTATCTGGCCTTTGGGTGATGATCCCTGCATGCAATAGCCTTAGCAGAGGCACAGAGCACAAAGGGATCTTGGGGAGGTGGCAAAGCCCATGACCACCCTGAAGGTTGCATCCAAATCTTGCCCTGGTGGCAGAGGAGCTGCAGGAATAGGGCTGCTCTGTCCAAGATGGGGCTGTGAGCTGGGTGCCTGCTTGCCCCATGGAGGGCTCTGAGTGTGCTGCCCCATATTTCCCATGCCAGCACAGCCGTCCCGCTCCGCTGGCCACTGCTATCCCCCTCTGCCACCATCTGCCTCGCCTGCGCCTCCATCAGCTGCTGTTATGGCAACGGGTGTTTCCAAGGCAACAGCTGAGCTGCCTCTGATTGGAGGTTACCAGGCAGGGAGGATGGAGGCCTTGGATGCCCTGAGATGCTCCCAGGTGAGCGGCAGCAGGACAGCAGGGAATGCCCATCCTGTTTCGTGGCAGGACCCCTGGTCTGGCTGGCTGCCTTCCCTGCTATGCTGGGGACAGTGTCATTTTGGAGGCACGTCCCTCCAATCTGAGCGTGTTTCTAAGTGCCCGTCATGGCTGTCTGCTCCATGGGAAAGTAGCTGAGGGCAGGTCCCTGGGGAGGGAGGAAGGAGCACGGAAATGTTGCTGAGATGGAGGCACCAAGTGGGGTCAGCACCTGACTGGGTGCAAGATAGAAGGTGGGGCTCGGCTGGGCTCATTCATATCCAAAATTGCCCATCTGTTGCCCTCCTTGGCACAGGGCAGGGGTGATGTGGGGTCAAGCAGTGTGCAAGAGGCCGGGGAAGGGGCTCAGCGCCTCGCAGGGCTCAGCCCAGCTGCACTCTCTGAAATAGCCCGTGTCAACAAACATGAGTCACGCTGAGAGACGCAGGGATCAGGATGGGGACAGCACAGCTTGTCTGTGCTATGCAAAAGTCCTGGAGGAAGAAAGGAAGAGATAAGAGGCCTCAGGGCTGCTTGCCCCAAGGAAGAACTGGCTGGATGCAGTGGTGTCTCTGACACTGGGACAGGGGTGTCCAACTATCACCCGGCCCCACCTCTCTGAGCAGGGCTGGCTGCAACAGAACCAGCACGGTTGCAGACTGGGAATGGAATGGAGCAGGTATGGGCAGGACAGGCACTGTTGTTTGCGGGTACCTGCGTTGTTGCATCCTTACTCTGTGCTCTGAGCTGCTAAGGCAGAGATGCTGCTTCAGGATAGCTCTTATTTGGTCTCTGAGATGTGTTGGTTCTATTTAGCAGTGAGGAGCAGAAGGCACTGGGCTGCGGTTGGCAAGGGGCTGGGCAGTGGATGCATCAGGAGGGCTCAGAGCCCTGGGGGCAGCCAGGGCTCATGGGTAGGAGGGAGAAGCCCCTTCTTGGCTGTATGGCTGCATTTTGGGGCAAGGGGAGGAGATGCAACTTTGGAAGCGGAGGCTGTGTTGTCACGGGCACAGTGCCTGCAGTTCTTGCAGGGAATCACCCCCTGGCAGCCCCCCTGGTGCAGAGCTGGCGGGGGCTCCGCAGGGGGAGATCTGTGGTGTTGGGGCTCTACTGGGTCTGCAGGGACTCACGGGATGCTCCATGCAGATCTGGGGGCTGGATCCTTCCTGGTGCTGAGCCCCACGGGGACAGGGGACTGTGCAAGTCCCCACACTGTCACTTTGCTCTGTCCCTCTGTGCCATGAGGAGCTGCGGTGATGCTCCAAGGCAGCACACCCCATCTCCATACTCTGCCCCGCTCTGTCCCCTCCTCACTCCCCCAGCAGTGGAGGTGACGAGGTCCAGGAAGGGATGGGGACGTGCGGAGGAATCCCTGTTCCCTAGAGCTTGGCGGGCCAATCCCCAAAGCACCAACCCTGTGCCTCTTGCCAGGCCCAGCCTGGCTGCTCAGAGGGCTGGGAATGCTCCAGCGCTGTGTCCCCAGCCGTGTCAGGCAAGGCTGCACAACCCTCCTGAGCAGCACGGCGGGCGGCAGGGCGGGAGTTAACGCGTGGGGGACGCCGGGGGGGCTGCTTTGAGTCACTTCCTCGCAGTGGGAGGGAGGCTTTGGGGCTGCCGAGCCGCTTCTCGCCAGCCTGGCTCACACCCTGAAGATGAGCCCAGCCTGCTGCTGCCCGAGCCGGGCTGCCCCCGGCCACCGCTGAGCTCCGTGCCCCAGCAACGGGAATGCCAGTGCTTTCTTAACCCCCATCCGGGCCACCCTCGGGTCCTCCGACCTCTCCTCTCGCGTCCCTGGAGCCGAATTGGTGGTGATGACCGACGTGTTGGTGCAGCCGGACAGTGGCCCCACTCCTGGGGGGGAACACCTGGAGCCGGGTGCAGAGGAGCCCGATGGCAAACGGCCCCCCACCACCGGTGCCCGCCTCTGGGGCCGGGTGCGCAGCAAGCTGCTGCGACAGAAGGTGCGGGGGGACCAGGTGGAGGTGAGGGGCACCCGGATGGCTTTCCCATGCTGTGGCTTTTGGCTGAGGGGGTTGTGGCTGTGGGGGTGCCTCGCTACCCGCTTGCTTTGGGGAGAGGGTTCTGCATGCTCTGTCTGGATGCTTTGGGAGCTTTTAGAAGTAGCTGCCTTCTCAGTGTTTGTTTTCCTCTTTCCCTTCTTCCCTGGGGGATGCTGAGCTGCTTTGTGCTGCACTGGTTGCGGTGTGCTTGGGGTGTAACACCCCACAAGTAGCCGGGAGGAAACACAGCACCTCAGTGTGCTGCACTCCCCCATGGGTGGTAGGTGCTGCTTGCTCTGCAGCCCCCCTGACCCTAACCCTCGCTCTGATGCTGCGTTGCAGCTGCGTTGCAGCCCCATCAGTGCTGTCTGTCTTTGGGATATGTTGAGGTACAGGGGGGACAGCACCATCTCAGGCTGTCCTGTGTGACATCAGGGGCTTTCTTCCTGTGCTGGCTTGGAGCGGTGGTGGACAGGAGCTGCCCTGGCATGTGTGGGTTCAGTTTGTCAACAGCACAGGGGGCTCGGTGGCAGCAGGGCTGGCTGTGACGCAGCAGCATTAACCTCGATTTTGTGCAGCCGCCACTCCCGGGGATTAAGGGGCGGCGAGGGCTGTGCAGGAGGCTGCCGGGGGCTGTTGCTGGGTCAAAAGCCGAGCGGGTTGTGCTTCCCACTGCTGCTCTAGGATGCGGGGCAGACGGGCAAACGGAGGCTGTGTCACCATGAGCTGTCCTTCTAAGGAGTTCGGCCACAGCAAGTCCGTGTGCAGGGTCCTGGTGTGCGGAGAGCACGTCCTGCATCCTGTTGGACAGGGCTGTGAATTGCTGCTTTGGGCTATGCTTTGCTTTGGGCTAGTGTAGGGGCTGCTGTGCTCCAATGGCACAGCTCTGACACTGCCAGCTCTGTGGGCAAGGAGTTGGTTGGGGAATCTAGAGCATCCTCTGCTCACTGAGCTGCTTCTGGAGGCCAGGCTGGGTGCCCTCAGGTGCCAAAATAATGTGGAATGGCCCCAGCTGCAGCAACTCTGCTGGGATCTCACTCGCAGGGTGACACAGGGTGACGCCACGCTGGTGAGTCACTGCAATGCTCAGAATGGCTTCACCCCAGGCTGAGGCATCGAGTGACCTCATGGATGAGGCACAAGAAGGGATGTGCCCGGCAGCATCTCAGCTCCTGGGGCCACTGCACGGGTCTCCCTGCCACCAGCAGAGAGCACAGCCTCTGTGCTGGCCTCAGCATGGGTGTGTCACAGCTCTGTCCTTGTGGGCAGGAGGGATTTGTCCCGCAGAGACACCTGTGACCCGTTTGCCTTGCTGCAGGGTGATGCTTGCATCCAGCTCAGAACAAAGCTCATGCACAGCACCTGGCATCTGGGACTGCAGCATATCACCTGCACCATCCTCTCTGCTAGCTTAGGGACATTACTGGGTCGTGCTGGAGTGAGGCAGCTGCCTTTGGTTTAGGAGAAGGAGTTGGTGATGGTGACAGTTGCTGAGGCTGGGTGTTTACCAGCATTGTATGGGCAGATGCTCACATTCATCCCACGTGTGGGGACAAGGCTGGCCAAGACACTGCCCTATGGGGATATGGGTAGGCTTTGGGGAGCACTGGGGCCAGCCCTGAGCCCACAGGGACCAGCCCCAGCTGCACGGCAGCTTGGTGACTCCAGCTAAGCCATCTCCATTGTGGGGCAGTGATGGAAGCAGAGGGCTGTAGTGTGGCAGGTGGCCTCAGGAACGCGACATACTCAGGGTAAGGTCTGCAGCACTAACAGCATCCAACCTGGCTTTTATTATGGCTCTGTTCAGAGCCTGCTAAAGCCATTCCAGATGTGCACTGCCAGGACCATCAGAGCCAGGGGGACCCATGGGATGGGGCTGGGGCAGATGTGTGTTGTTTTCAATTAGTCTTGTGCTGCAGAGTGTGGAGGCCCATGGCTCCTGACCTGGCTGGGCAGTGAATGGCTTCACTCGTCGCTGTTGGGGCTGCAGTGACAAGTCAGCCCCTGTGCTGTTGCCATACAGGAAACATGGGAAAGGGGTGAAAGCCCCTTGCATCTGTCCAAGGGTCCCTGGCCAGAACTGTGGTGCTGTACAGTGGGCTGTGGCAGGCATGCTGTGGCACTGTGGTGGAAGGGACATAAAGGATGTGGAGATGCAGGGCTGGGGCTGGCCACGGTCCAACTGAAGTCTCATGATCTTTGTGTCCAAACCTACTGTAGAGCCCCATGGGAGCCCAGGGTAGCTGCAGCCTTTCTTCTCCTTCTCTTCCTCCTCACTGTTCCCAGCAGCCACAGGTACTGGGTCTGAGCAGGGAGCCAGGGCAACTTGGTGTCTTGGTGTGCAATAGAGGGGACATGAGGGACCCCAGCAGCCCTCAGCACAATGTGCACTGGCTTCATGAGCAGCCAGAAGCTGTGGCAGGGGAATGGCAGCTCAGTGGCTGGAGCTCTGGACATCTTGATGCTTGCCTCGAGCATCTCTCAAGCCAGCAGCTGCCAGAGGAAACTCCAACGTCCTTGAGGAGTGACCTCACGCGTGTGGCATGAGCCTCGCCTGGCAGCTGCACACACATGGCCCTGGGACCCCCGCCAGGTCCACGTCCCGTCCCCTTCCCCGAGGGGACATTAGTGCCGGGTGCTGCTCTGCTGCCTGCCCTGTGCATTACAGGGATCGATGGGGACAGATCGATGCTACCAGCTGGGGACCAAAAAGCCCCAAAAGGCCATTGGAGTGAGAGCTGGCTGCTGCGGCAGAGCCCCATGCCCTCGGGTGGGAGCAGACTCCCTGATCCCAGTCCCCATCTCTGTGGGAAGGCGAGCTGGTGGCAGCCTTCCTCACCCCTGCTGTCATGTCTCCAGGGATGAGATTCCTGATCTCCATTCTTCTGGGTCCAGAATCAGCACTGTCACCTCTGCCCCAGTCCTGCATCACTGGGGATTGAGGACAGCTCTGTGCCACCTCGCTGCCACCCGTGTCAGGGCCTTGGGAACACCAGAACCTCGCTGCGATCCAGGGGAAGCATCACTGAGTCCCCTGCTACCCCGAAAGCCTGAAATAGCAGAGCCTGTCATTCCCAGGGGTTATAAATAGCCCTGGCTATTGGGAGATGTTGTTTTTTTCTGCATGGAAAATGCTGCCCTAGTTCTGTTCCATCAATCTGCCTCCAGAAATAGTCCCGATTCTTGGAAATTTCTTGCCTCTGGGGTGTATGTTCGGCTGGGGGCTCAGGGGGGACTGATCCCACATGGGTTCAGCACCCAACCCAGGGGACCCCAGATTGTCCCCTTTGGTCTCCAACACCACCTGTGGTTTGGGGGGGGTGGCAGCAGGTGGGGACTCAAGGACCCTCACGTGCTGTCTCTTCCCACAGCTGGACCCGCAGGCTGTGCAGACCAAGAACTGGCACATGGATGTGATTGAGATGAATGGGGTAAGCGGGGCCCAAACCCCCTTCCTTGGGATGGGATCGTTGGTTCCTCCCCAAGGGGAGCTGCTGGCTGGGATCCAGGCTGTGGGGCCGTGTGACACAGAGATGACAACCAGGGCATCTCCCGCAGATCAAGGTGGAGTTCTCCATGAAGTTCACGAGCAGAGACATGAGCCTGAAGAGGACCCCATCCAAAAAACAGACTGGAGTCTTCGGGGTCAAAATCAGCGTTGTGACAAAGTGCGTGCGGGGCTGCGGGTGGCTGGTGTCCCACTCCCTGTGGGATCTGGGAACGTGGGGCTGGTGGGGTCCAGCAATTACTGCTTACACCTCTCCTTTCTGAGCCAGGCGCGAGCGCTCCAAGGTGCCTTACATTGTGCGCCAGTGCATCGAGGAGGTGGAGAAGAGAGGCATTGAGGAGGTCGGCATCTACAGGATCTCCGGCGTTGCCACGGATATCCAGGCACTGAAGGCTGTCTTTGATGCGAGTGAGTGACTGCCTCTGTCTATCTGCAGGCATCAGGCACCCTTCCAGCCTCCAGTCCTGCAGGCTCGGGGTCTGCCTGTTGCATTGCACTAGGTGCAAATTGGCTGGGTGGATGCATGGGGTCTGAGCCCCCAGAAGGGAGCCCTGCAACCCCTGACCTATTTTTGGTGGTGTTTATGTTATGGCTGTGCTCTGCCTCCATGCCTGGATGGCTCCCAGGGAGACACTGAGTCAGGGCAAGGTTGCAGATGGATTTGCAAATTGTTCCGCGTTCCATTGCCCAGCAGGCGGGGACTGCTCAGCTGTGCCCAGCCCCGGCATGGCCAAACAATCCACTCCCAACAGCAGCAGGAGGGCCAGAAGTTGGATTAATGCTCACACTGGTGCACATCCCCTCCGTGGGGTGGTCACATACACAGGGACCCATGCTGTCTCTCAGAGTACCATGGGGCTGGGGACCCAGCTGTGCTGCCCCCTCGCTGGGCATTGGGGAGATACAGGTGTTGGCAAACAGGAAGCATCACATGTGGCTCTGCTCTCTGGCCAGATAACAAGGACATCCTGGTGATGCTGAGTGACATGGACATCAACGCCATCGCCGGCACGCTCAAACTGTATTTCCGGGAGCTGCCCGAGCCCCTCCTCACTGACAGACTGTACCCTGCCTTTATGGAGGGCATCGGTAAGGCCTTGGGGATGAGAAGGGTTCTGGCCATGCTGCTTTTCCCCACCATCCTGCTCATGCAAGGCTGGATGCCCCGTCCTGACTCTCTCTCCTTGCCCCCAGCCCTCTCGGATCCTGCTGCCAAGGAGAACTGCATGATGCACCTTCTCCGCTCACTGCCTGACCCCAACCTCATCACTTTCCTCTTCCTGCTGGAGCACTTGAAAAGGTAACAGCTTGGCGGTGCGGGGCAGGGAGGGCAGCTCAGCCTTTGGCATGAGGCAGCTCTTGGCTGCCTCAGCCTGCGTGCAGCTGCTGGGATGAGATCCCTGTGGCCTCAGCAGAGGGCGGGGAATCAATTTGGGACCATGCAGTGCCCTCTTAGAAAACAGCACTGCATCCCTTCCCATCAGTCCAGGAGCAAAGCATATTGTGCTAATCCCCATAACGTGTCTGCAGGGGTGTTCAGCTCTGCAGAGCCATCCTGAAGCTGCATGCAGCACCTTATGCTGCTGTAGTTGCATCCCAGCACGGCAGAGGCTGGAGCTCCTGCGCCGGCTCCATCTGGGGCAGGGAGAGCCCATCTGAGACTGGGGAAGGGCGGCACTGGGGCCCTATGGTGGACACAGAGCTGTCAGCAGAGCCCAGATGCAGCATGCTGTGAGCTTGGGAATGGGACTGGCAGCTCGTATTACTCGCATCGGGAACTGTTTTTCTCTGGTTTGGCTAAAAGCAAACAGAAAAAGTGATTGCTGCTGGGGGTGGGGAAGGAAAATCCATTTCCATCCTGAGAATTGGGTACAGGCAGTTCCTACATCTGCTCTCCTGGCCGGGGCTCAGCTGAGGATTGTGGCCACCTGCTGACATGGCAGTGCAGTCCCCCAGTGTGGGGTAGCTGGGGCCAGGGGCCGGTGTGCATCCTCCATGCCCTGCAGGGGCTGGGGCAGGGCGGAGGCTCTGTAGATCAGAAGCAGGCCAGGCTACGCCGCTGCCACATCACACTTGGGGCTCCCAGCCAGGCCTGGCGGCTCCCGCAGAGGCCATGAAGGGGGCTGAGCTCTCTGCCCTGCCCCTGGCTCTGAACAGCCAATGCTAGGACTGCAGGGTGGGAGGAAGGTTTGGTGTTTGTTCCTCTACATTGCCCCATGGCTGTGCTGCTCTAGGGGTGAAGCTTTGGGGGGCTCACATTTGCGCTCTCTCCTCACCCTCCAGGGTAGCGGAAAAGGAGCCCATCAACAAAATGTCCCTCCACAACCTGGCCACAGTCTTTGGGCCAACACTGCTGAGACCTTCAGAGGGAGAGAGCAAAGGACACCTCACCCTGGCATCTGACATCTGGTCCCACGATGTGATGGCCCAGGTGAGAGCCCCTAAAGGGCTTCCCCTGTCTGTCCTCACTGGGGATTGCTGCAACAGGGCATGCTGGCAGCACTCTCATTTTTGGCCTAACACCCCCTGTTTGCCCACCGTAGGTCCAGGTCCTTCTCTACTACCTGCAGCACCCTCCCATCTCCTTCACGGAGCTGAAACGCAACACACTTTACTTCTCCACGGACGTGTAGCCCGCAGGAAGGAAGCACTGGCTGCAAACACTCCCAGCTCCCTGCCAGGGCCATGGACCGGATCGCGGCCCCTGAGGACATCAGCCTGGACCCGAGATGTGCCGCCTGCAGCTCCTGTACAATCGTGTACTGATGGCCTGGTGCCGCCCCAGCGCCGTGCCGCTCTGTAAAGTAGTCGTGTCTTATGTCCCTTCTTGTGTTCAAGAATTGTTTTTATGTATATTTGTTCAACGGATGAGGTAGTGACTGACAAGGGCTGTGGACACAGGCTCCTCCTTTGGCTTACTTTCTCCTGGACTCCTTCCCACCCGCTGACTCCTGCCCAGCAGCCCTCATCTCGCCCTGCTCAAAGCCTGCAGGACCCACCAGTGCCCAGCTGCTGCTTGGCTCTGGATCTGCTCTGCCTCGCTGCCTGCGCCGTTGGACCCCACACCTGGATCTGGCTCTGCATCCATGAGAGCACAAAGCAGGGCACTGCTGCCTCCCCACCACATCCCTGCTGGGTGCTTCAGGCCAGTCTCCTTGCTCCCTGTGCTCCGCCTGTAGGGGTGCAGCATGGTGGTTACCTCCCTTGGTGTTCTGCAGGTCTCACAATTTCCCCCTCACAGGGTCTAGGGACTAGGCCTTGTTCTTGCCAAGCAAGAGTATTTCCCTGCCATTTCTGTATCCCTGCCTTAGCTCTGCATGTGCCCCTTCCAGCCAAGCACTGCCACTGGGTTACCAACCCCTGGGCTGCAATGCACTGCAGCTCCATCTGTGTCCCACAACAAAGCTGGCCAAAGCCTCAGTGAAGAAGGAGAGGTTTTGTTTCCCTCTGTGGCCCAGGGAAAGCAGGAGGAAGGCTCTTGTGGGTTCTGTTGGCTCTCACTCCCCGAGGCAGCAGTGCTTCTCTGTTTCATCAATGGCCTTGTCCCTGCCCTTACAGGTGGGTGCTGGTGCCTGTTGGGACACAAAGCCTCGGTTCTGTGAGCCTACCCTGTGTTATCATGGGGAAAGCCCCCTCCTCGATTGCGGTGGCCCCACGCACTCCTGTGCCAAAGGAGATGGATGAGAGGTGACCAAGCATGTCCCCACTACCAGCCTTGCCTTTACCCACCTGACTATCAGACTGTTCCAGGTAGAGCCCGGCCGATGCTCCAGGTATGTCCCAAGCCCACCTCCCTGGGGAAGACAGCACCTGCCGGGCCCCCACCAGCAAAGCAACTACAGGAGGGGAGGTCTTTTGGTCTCCCTCTAAAGGGCTCACACTCCAGCCCCTGCTCCTCTTGACTACCAGCTAAACAGAAGGGAAACAGCATAGCAGAAAATAACCAGGCGTCTGTCTTGGCCCTGGACCCAGGAAGGAGGCTGAGCGTTAGATCTGACTGCACAACGGATCCCTGTGCGTGTCTGATTTGTTACATGTGTCCAAGTCTCTGTCCACCATAGTGTCATTCCAGATGGAGGCTGTGTGCAGCCAAATCCCCCTGTGTGATGGTGGCCGGGGACCACTCCGCACAGCCCCGGCACAGCAGGCGGCAGCTGTCCCTGTGATGGGCTTCGTTTGTCCCCACAGGAGGGGAAGGCAGGGGGGTGAACTTTTGCAGCTACAGGTAGAATAGAACTGTTAATTAATATTTGACTTTCAGAAGTTGTTAAGGATATATTTTTGTTTGTGTTCTGTTTCAATTTCTGTAGATTATAAACTTTAAATGGCTGTAAACCATGTGAAGAGAAAAAAAAAAAAAAACAAACCTGTTAATAAAAACGCAAAGCCCCAACATTTGCACAAAAGGAGCCCTGTGGTGTTGCTGCTTGCACGAGTTGATCACCTTGGCTCCATAACTGCTCCTCTTTCAGTCATGGAAATCTTGCTAGTTGTGTTTCAAGCCAGTGGTATAAGCACAGGCATTGTGCCAGGCAATCTTTTAGGAGACATCTTATGGTTTGGGCTACATCCTTGCATTTCAGTACATTCTGGAGGAAAAAACCTGGACTGTCTGGAGCCAGCTTGTTAAATCAGCCCAAAATTACTCAAGCTTCAAATTCAGCTGACTTGCACAGCTTCTGGCCTGAGGACACTGAACAGGCACAGCGAGGGAGATCAGGTGATCAGGAAACCTCAGCTGATAGATCACATGGAGCTGTCTCCCCACTTCTTTTCATGTAGGCATGGGAGACAGCACGCCTCCAAAGTGACCACTTTCTCACTAAACACCCAGCTGGTGTTGCTCTTCCAGGTAAGCAAATGCTGTGCTGTCCTGGGATGTCAAACCCCGAATGCAAAGGGGAAGCATATGGGAGAACCCCCATTAGATGTTCACACTGCACTTTAAATCCTGCTTTTCATTGCAAGGGTGGGTGTTTGCCCACAACAGCATCTAAACTATTTTGAATATAAAAATTATCCCCTGAGGTCTGAAAACAGAATTTGGTTAGAAAAACAAGACAGCTAATAAGAATGCAAATCCAAAAGGGAGCAGCCAGCCAAGCTCATGAGCAGGTGCTCTGACTTCAGTACCAGCATTCTGCAGAAGTGATGTTTCACTTTCTCCCAGTTTAACACTGGGGAGCTCAGAGGTGGTGTAGGAAAAGAATGGGAAGCAGACAGCATGCTAAGTGAACGCCTTGTTATCTGTCTTTATTCTCACAACTCCGCTTTAAGTCCAGCCATCAAACTGCTGGAACTGAGGGTGTGAGCCTGTGGCAGTATAAAGCAGTAGCAGAACTGCTTGTACTCCCAGGGCGAGGTTAAATCAGGCGAGCCAAATGGCTACAGAGAATTATACATCTGCAACAACCTCTTTTTTACCCTTAAACTGTTTTGTTCATCTGCCAGGAACCACATGGTTCTAAGGCACAGGATTCCTTTTTGCTTTCCCCTTTAAGAAATGGTAAAGAAATCTGGCATTCGTTCTGTACTTGAAATAAGACAAGTTGTACAGATGGTGGTTTGTCTTCAGTTGATATTTTAAGAAAAGCCTGGAACAAACTATTTCTCCACAGGATCTTACCTCTCCCCAACAGAGCAGCAAGCTGCAAACCAGGAGCTGCTAAACACTTGCAGAACATTCAAACACACGGTAACATAAACCACTGCATTTCTTGATTGTTCTCCTGCCTCTTTTGATGCTAGCAACAGACTTAATCAAAATCAGACCCAAAGGATCCAGAAAGCTCAGAGTCCAGGCTTGTTTCCTGGAAACTGACAGTCAGCTGATCTGTACTGGTGATACTGCTCCCTGCGCCTGGCTCCATCCTTGCACATTCCTGCAGGCCTGCCTGAAGCAGCATGCCAAGGCTCGCAGCCAGATTATTGTTAGTCATTCAGGAAAAGCAGCCAGCATCATCCAGCTTGCACTGATCAGGACTCCAAGGCAGTGGAAAGGTAAGCCTGATGGTTCTTCTGCCGTGATGCAGGCTCTGAGCAGCAGCACTGGAACGCAAGGAAAACTTGCTCCCAAGGGATCCTGCTGTTACCGTAGATAGTAATCAATTGCTGCGGAAAAAGCAGCAAATCCACCACAGCCGATCACCCCTGCCTTCATACCAGCTGCAATACAAAAGGATGGGAAAGAATGAGACAAAACAGGGAAAAAAAAGATTCCTCACAGCAATTAGCCTACGCTGCATTGGCTTGAAAAGCCGACACCTGCAGGAACCCGGCGGTCCTCCACCAGGGAATGCTGCCACTGCCCCAGGGAAGGGGGTAACCTGACACAGATGGGACTTCAGCTCCCACATCTGGCTGAGCATAACACAGTGACTTTTTCTGTCCCTACAAAGGCTAGGACAGAAAAAGCAGTGGCCACTGACGATTTCAGGGTGCTCTGATTCAAAGCAAGTGACTTTACTGTTGGGCAAAGATGGACTGCAAAAGCAACTGCTACTTTGAATGCTCTAAGAGGATTAGGTCCAGGACAGACACAACTTAACAAGCTCAATTAGAAGCTCTTTTGAGAGCACTTTCATTTCTTCTATGCACTGTAAACTGTTTTTGTCTGTTTGATTTTGTTTTCTTAAAGATAAGTAAGTGAAGTTTGATATTTCTGCTGAGCAGCAGCACAGCTCTCTTCCTGCCTGGGGCTCTTCTCCAGATGTTAACAGTCAAAGCTTCCCAAGAAGTCCCCACTAGGTCCTGCTGGACTAAAATCTCAGTGCTCTTGCTCTTGTACAGCTAAATAGAATTGCCTGTTTGATTTGAGATGGGAGAAAAGAGGGAAGCATTGTACAAGCTGTGCAAGTTAACAGAGTTCCTGCCAGTGAAACAATATATATAAGAAGAGCTCTATTAACACAAGAGCTGTAACTTCAGCGAGTTGCTCAGAACATATTTTTGGCTCCCTCTCCATGACATCCCAGAAGCATGTGGATAGCTAGCACCATTTCCTGATTTGCTTTCAAGTCACTTCTGTTCATTTTTCTCCGATCTCCCTGTCCTGTACAACCAGCCTTCCCTACCCACACATATCTTTCAAGATGACAGGAAAGCGACAGAGATGGCAATTCTGCCAACTTCAAGCACATTCTCATGCTGACATCAACATAACCCCATACAAAGAGATTTGCTGTGTATGTTGCCTTAAAAATGCTGCCTGTTACCATACCAAATTGCTGTCTTATCACAGTAGTTGCTAGCAGGCATCACCAACCTCTGAAGCCGATTGCTCCTCCCGTGATGCAGCCACTAATAACACTGTTCCTCCAGTCTGACTTTCCACGATACTGTGGAATTAAAAAACAGAGACAACAAGTAAATATGGAATAACAACTCAACATCTGTGCTAATACCAAGGGAGATGAAGCGACCTTCCAGCCGTTTCAGATGAGGATGTTTTTCCCTCTGCTCTCAGCAGATGGCCCCCCTGCACTGTAAAAGGTTTTGTACTGCCAGGAGGAGGGGAAGGAGCAGGTCAGAAGGAGAGGTAAGACACATCCGCATGGTGCAATGCAGTGCTACAGCAGACTCTCAGGTGAACCCATACAGCCCCCAGAAGGCAGCACTGTGCACTGGAACCAGCTCACAGATTCTAAAGGCACTGTGAGCACAACCTGGCCAGGCAGCCTGCTGCTCAGCACAGGGAGAGCATCAGCAGCCTGCGGGCAAACATTAGCTATGGAAATAGTGTGAGCACGCTGGTTTTTCACCAGTGCAACATCTGTTTGTTCTGCTTCATTGTGCAAACAGATACACTTTTCTTTTACATAAGAACTAATTGCGTTGTTCAATTAAAGGACAGTACTGACGTTCATAACAGGCTCATCTTCCTTTTTAAGAAAATGGATGATAGCTTTAATGCCAAACCGCACGAGGTCATTTCTTGCTGTAGGGGCAAGCTGAAAACAGGTCTGTTACTTCAGAACTTTCATCAAAGGATCCCTTTCTGCACAAACAATTTTTAGAGGCTCAGATGGCCATGTTGCAACTCCCAGTTTGATCTTTTAACTCAACAACAAGTTGTTTGGAGCTAAGGTTTCAAAAAGTAATGCCAAAATCCAGGACTTGAACGGGAAAGGTCTTCACTATTGCACGCAGCTCTGCTTATTCCATCAGTGAACAGTTCTGAAAACCTTTAGAACTGAAAAACTTAAATGAGCAAGAAGCAAAAGGAAACGAGCCAATCCCTCACCACAGTGCAAAGGGACTTGGACTCATGAAAGGTGATCACTAGGGTATAATAAAACCTTATGTAATGTTTGAGGGTCGTTACTCACTGATTCCACCACGCACTCGGTGCAGGAGAACATGGCGCCCACGATGGCAAAGTTCTTGGCATAGGAAATGCCGCGCTGCCCCATGTCCTTCAGCACCTCCTTGGCAGTCGGGGTGCGATAGGGGTCCTTGGGGTCGAAGCCCACGTTGGTGTCGATGCCAGCAGTGAAGATCCCAAATGCTCCTCCGAGAACAAACCCTGGGAAAGATGATGGGTATGAAATGAACCTCTGGATTGGAGCAGCAGTCTCCTCACAGGGTCAGAGCTGCTCCGGTCCTACGGGCAGCACGAGGTGCTGTCCCTCCGTGTGGTGGGCACTGGTGCTGACCCTCCTTTACTGAGGGCACACAGCACGGAGCACTCTTCCTTCAACTGGGGAGGAAAGGAAGGAGACCCATCCCCGGCCCCTCCTGAGAGCTGAGGGGGCCGCAGCCTCTCCCTCAGCCCCAACCTCTCCCGGTACCGCGGGACCCCCCGGCCCTCCCAGCCCCGCCGCACCCCCCACGCAGGCCAACGCCGCTTTGAAGGCGCAGCTCTCCATGGCCCTCTCCACCATCTTCTGCTCCTTGCTCTTGGGCGGGCTGGGAATGCCTCCGAAGGTGTTGGGGTCCCACACTCGGGGCCGTCGCTGCTCGCCCACCAGGTGCTGCAGCAGAGCGCTGTACTGCAGAGGCGGCGGCGGCTGCGAACCGCCCGGCGTGGAAGGCGGCGGTGCGGCCGCCATCGCTGTCCTCGGCGCCGCGACCCGCTCCAGCCGCCGGCAGCGCGGCTTCCGTAGCGCGGAGGGAGCGGCGCGCGGGGGCCGATGGGTGTCGTAGTTTCGCTGAGGGAGACGCCCGTTGTGCGGCGCGGTGCCGCGACTCCATTTCCCAGCGTGCCCCGCGGCCGCGCCAGAGCGGAGAACTACAGCTCCCGGCACGCTCCGCGCCGAGACACGTGATTGGCTGCGCTGAGGGCGGGGAGCTCCGTTACCCGGCGTGCCGCAGCCCCCTGGCGGCCGTTGGGGCCGGTGCAGCTGAGGTGAGCGCTCCGGCTGCCCGAGCATCCTCGAAGGCGGCAGCGGAGGCGGCGGCGGCAGGGGAGGCGGCAGCGGGTGAGAGCGGCTCCGGTTGGGATGGAGAAGGGCTGGGAGCGGGCTGTGGGCAGCCGCGGGCTGTGGGAGGGCTGAGGAGCCGCAGTGCGGGGCCGCTCTGCCTCAGGTGCGCGGGGCGGCGGGAAGCTCTGAGGCGCCGTGAAGCTCTGAGGCGCCGTTCCCGCCCGCCGCTCCGTCTGAGTGACTTCTGGGGGCAGCAGGTCAGCCTCGCCGTGGGGCCGGGAGCTGCGGGTCCTGCGGTGGTGCTCCTGCACAGCACCGGGCCGAACCCTGGGGATGTCCTGGGGTGGTGGGGCTTCATCCCGCGGCCCTCGGGGCTCTCTTGAGGTGTGTGGAGGTGCGAGGTGCTGGGCATCTCCTGCGGCCACCTGAGCAGCCCCTGGTGCAGGGAGGCACGGAGAGACAGCTTTACTTCAAAGGTGCTTAGAGAGCAAATGAAAGTCTGCCTTTCTGTCACAGAATGCAAACTGAGCTCACGGCAAGTCATATAGAAACCTCAGTCCTTCCGTGCTTGCTCTGTTTGGTAACAGGGTGGGAAACTCTTCTGTGTCCCCCTCAGCGAACGAGGAGCTGCCAAGGTTAAAAGCCTTCATCTGCACATGTGTGTTCCATCTCACTTTGCTGTGTTCCTGTTCTGTGGAGCAGAAGCAGTGCTCTGCTCAGCCCAGCACACTGCAGATGGGTTTGTTTGGAAGGAATAGCCTTGTTGACTTCAATGTTGGCTTGGTTTAACTTTGTTACCTGTACATTTTTAACCCCTGAGAAATAGCTGCGATGGTTTGAGCAGGATGCTTCAGATCCATGTGCTTCAAGAACTGAAAACGATGTGTAAAATTTGCTCATTGTTCTTAGGCAATGAGTTAAGTATGAAATCTTCCTGGTGCCATGTGATGCTCTGAAATGTGACTGCTTAGAAATCCGAAGGATCCAAAATAACTTTTTCTTATTTCTTTTTTTTCTTTTCATTTTCTTAAATTTCTTACCCTGTGTCTTGCTTGTGCTGGATATGCAGGTTCAAATAACAACTTGGATTGATTGAGTACCTCTTCAAATGAAGTGATGAAGTTATTTCCATCAACTTTCCTCTTCTCCTCTTAAATTCCACTGCCCTCTGCTGGCTGGACCATCAGACCTGCCCAGAGCTCTTCCCTCGCTATTTTTTTTTTTTTTACTCTTTAAGGCTTCTTGTATTTTAAGGTCAGAAACTGTTGCAAAGTGTGCTGTTAATATCTACCACAATGAGATCTCTATACAGGAGAGGAGGTTGGTGGCAGGTTGAACTCCCTAGGGAGCCCTGAACTGTAGATCTCTCTTCTCTTTGATCCACACTAACCTAGTTGGGCTGATTTTGAAGTCACACTGCAAAGCCTATTTTCCAAAGGCATAAAGGGAAGAAAGATATGTTGGAACTGGCATTTGACGCTGCGAGTTTACATGTGAAGCTGGAATACTGCTTTTAACTTCTTTTCTGCTTTTCCAAACCCAAAATCATGAGTTTATGTTTGCTTATGAATATAACAATATTTCACGAGTATTTTCACATGCGTTTATATGAAATAATTATATTTATTTATGAATATGCATATTGAATTTCTATTTCCCCTTTAGGTATTTGTCCTTTTCCGTTTCATGCTGTTCTCTGTTCCACCTTTGAACAAATATATGTGCTTGAAAAGTCCTGATGAGATTATCCAAACAGTCTGAAGGAAGTCAGATGGAACATTAAGGCTTGGAGAGGGAATCTGAGAGTCTGAGACATCCCTAACGAGTTGTTCATGTGAAATTTTAAGTTGTTTCTTTCTTGTCCCATGTGAAACCTCTTCATTTTGTGCGTCTCCTCCCTGTGTGATGACAGGATCAGGTGCAGCTGATGGTGGCTTTGCTCAGGCCTGCAATGGACCCACTGTGCTCAGCACTTCAGCAGAGGGCAGCATGCAGGAATATTACATGATTGTATTTCACTTGGCCTGTGCAGTGACTCAGTTGTTATCCCACGTTGCAGTGTTCTCCAGAAGGGTTCTGAAAAGCAGATTGTTCAAACCTTGGAAGTAATGGTTTTGCTTGAAATCCTGGTTTTGTGTGTCCCTCCAAGATTTTGAATAGTCTTCAGCTGTCATTTTTGGCAGTGCTGTTTGAAAACAAAATCCAAAGGTTTTCATAGTTCAACTTTATTTTGTAACACGTTGTCAGTTCCTGAGTCCTTTGTGAAGCAGGAAGTGGCTGAAGGTGGAAGCTGAAAATAGATTAATCCATTCTTTTTCACTCTTACACCTACCTGCCTGCCCCTTTTCCTTTCCCAGAACTGCAGCAGCCCAAGGGAGAGAGGAAGAGAGGACGGGTTCACTGGTCTTCTCACAGAAGAAGGGAAACCTTTCCATTGTACCACGAGCAGAAGAAAGCATGGCAGGTTTGCAGTGCTGGTTGCTCTGGAGCCCATAGGCTCTCCATGACTACAGAGGGCTGTGCTGGGCTCCATTCCAGCAGCACCACCTAACGTTTTCACTGTAGTTCTCATATCCATGAAGAGAGGCTGCAGCTTTCCTACCTCTCATCCAGGTTCTGAATGTAATGATTTCTTACCTATGAGATTTTAAGTTCTTGGCTTTGAAAGGACATTACTGGAGTAAATTGCTTTGTGAAATATGCCTAAATCCAGTAGATTTAGTTGCTTTAACATCTATGCTTCCCTTGGCTTATGAATTTAACCAATTTTATGTTTGAGGGCACAGTTATTTTTTTCTTCTAATATAAAAAAAGAAAGGCTTTCTATGCTGGAGTATCTGCCACTATGATGACAAACAGCTGAAGTATTAATAACAGGTCACAATGTGGGGAGATGGCAGGTATATGGGAGGTAAAATGGAAAAGGCAGCCTGACTCGCTGGTTTTTCTTCAGGTCAGATAGACTGCAGTGATATAGACACAGATTTAAACAAGATCTCCTTTTAGGATCAGCAGGCTTGTTCCTTGTGGCTTTGATTTGTAGCTCAGGGAGGAGCGGGATGTGTGGGTTTTAAGCTGTTTGATCCTCTCTTTCTTCTCTTTAATATTTTATATCTGAAAGTGCACGTCCTTTTTGACCATAGTTCCTTCAGTTTTGTCCCACTTCAGTGAGCTACTACTTTCCTTCTTCCCAATTTCCCCAATACTGGGCATACTTTTTCTTTGATCTATGAAATCTAAAATGCACTCATGTTGTAGCCCATGGGCTAAAAAAAGATCTGTGTAAAGTTTCAGACATCATCGTCTCCCAGGGATTTCAGCCGTTGCTATAGGAGCCCAAACTCTCATTTGAGAGACCTTTCCAATGTGAAGAAGTTGATACTGGGGGAAGTTGTCATGGAAATACGCAGCAGAAAGGGAATCTCAAGGTGATAATTGTTACCTGGCTTAGCCAGCTTGAAGAGACTTGGTGGCTGGAAATCTGGTCCTGCAGATTCTTTGTTGCATTCCACCAGTCTGGAAGGCTACAGATTTGAGAAACACATTGTTTGATATTTATAGCTCTAGTTCTCCCAAGATAGCTCTTCATCAAAGTGAGCTTCTTATGCACCTGCATCCATGTTTCCCCCTGCATGCAGATAGCAGTGTGACACTGGGGCTGCCCAGCCACTGTTAGGTGATGCTGCCCTGCCAAGACCTGCAGTGCCACCGATGTCCCCTGCAGGAAGGAAGGCCCTCTGGGTGCCATGGGCAGCAATACATCCCACAGCCTGGCCCTGCTGTGGTAGTGAGCCACAGCACAGTCCCCTATTGCTCTTCTGGAGGGGTTCATAGAGCTATTGCTGCTGAAATGTGGCAGTGGAACAAATTTTTAAATGACTAAAAATAGCTTATTCTTCAGTGCTGCCTCAGGTTTGAATGGAACGAGTGCTTTGTGTGCAGCCAGGTGGTGGTAAGAGCAGATCTCTCTGTATGTTCCTTGTCCACTTACTCCATTACCAGATCCGGGTCTCTGGTTTCAAGCTTTTTCTGCTTTTTCTTAATAAAGCTTCTTGATCCCTAATAGAAGTGATTATGGGAGAGCTGCCTTTGAATGTCTCGTACTGGTGTTACCATGGTAACTGCTGCAGGGGTTTCTTGCTGGGAGAAGGCTTCCAGCTCCCTGAGATACAGCAGGGCAGCTCAGGCTGTTTGCACGCTCTGAATGAGATTACCCACAATATCAAAGAGGAAATACATTAGTTCTTATCTTTAATAGTGAATGTTAATGGTAATGGAAGGCTGTAAGATTGATGTTTCTCACATTAGATGTCCTCAGGTGAGAGAACTGAGGTCAGTTACGTGGGCAGTGGGAGCCCAAACTTTTTGCTAGGAGCATGGCTTTCCCAGCAGCTCCTGCAGCAATAGGGGAGTGTGGTTTTCCTTGATCAATCCAGTGCTTGACCTTTCCATTGATACTGCCAACAAGAGAACTAATTAATCTTAATGAAGGATATGGAATTGTGGTACTCACTACAGGAACAGACATTCCTATTCAGGTTTATTCAGTCTGTAGTAGAAAAAAATGATCTGCCCTTTATGTTCTCTTTTCTCTGTATTCCCAAACTGTGGCTGGGCACCACACTAGCACTGCTAGTTGGGCACTACCAGAGTGATTTTGCTGTCCTGAACTTCCTAATCTTCCCCTCTTTCCCACACAGTGGCTTTCTTTGCCAAGTTCCTTGGGTGTTCTTGGCTAATCAGTCCTCATTTGCTCTCTACCAGCAGTAGTTCCTTTTGCCTTCTCCAAGTGATGGGTTCACAGATGTCCCTCACATTCCCTCCTGCATGTTTTGTAACATGCTGTATCATGATCATTAATGCTGGAGGAGATGAATCTCCATGTTTGAGAGCTTCAGCTTTCAGGCAGCAGCGAGTGCAGTCGTTCAAACAAGTTGACTGGAAGCAATCAGTTGCTGAATGTTAATTTAGATTCTCCCCTTTTCCTGCATTTGATTAGGCCAC
Source organism: Chrysolophus pictus (assembly GCA_037305975.1). NCBI lineage: Eukaryota > Metazoa > Chordata > Aves > Galliformes > Phasianidae > Chrysolophus > Chrysolophus pictus. The sequence goes on from CM074594.1 coordinate 6,562,286, forward strand.
CAAAGCCAAATCTTTATGCTGCAGTTCTGGATGCCTGTCTATAACAGCAGGCCCAGTTTCTGCAAAGTTGCTGACTTCCTATTGGCTGAGGGCTGAAATCAATGGGTGCTGTAGATCCTTACTAGCTCTTGATGCATTGTCAATAAATTAGGTGCCTTTTTTCACTGTCTTTAAAACAGATAAGGGTTACTAAGCTGCTGATGCTGTTTAAGCAATCTATTAAAAAAAAAAAAAAAAGCAAAGAGTAAGAACAAGAATGGAATTTCAGGATATCCTTTATGGAGAACTAAACCTTGCAAATAGCTTTTTGTTTTTTTTTTTTCCTCTCAAATCCTGATCTTCATTAGAGGGCATGTTAGTCTTCTGGGGTTTGAGCTCCTTGTGCTTCATCATTTTTCTCAGCTAATTTGTCCTAGTTCTTGCTGCTGCTGGGCTCCCTGTGATGCACACTTTGCATCCAGGCATGCCCTGCAGTTCTGGTTCCGTTCAGGGTCTGTCAGCACTTCCAAGTCCCTCCAAAACAAAGCTGGCACCTCAGCTCTTTTATTTCCATCTCCCTGAAATGCATCAAGAAGTTCAAAGCAGTGGGATGGGACATTCCTACACCATCCCATTGGGGTTTCTGCTTCTAAAGCAGCCTCCAGCACACATCATCTTCGGTCCTTAATTTTCCTGCACAGCTCTCCATTGTCAGTGATCAGCAAAAACTTAATGAAGTGATTTTCTGTTAGACTTTCTAATGGATACTTGTTCTAATTCCTCTCCTGTAAAGTGATCAAATGCTGGTTTCTCCAGCATGAAGTCTGTCCCAGCCAGTAAGGAGAGAGAGCAAATGGGGTTGCGCAGTACTTTGCCTGTGTAGGTAGTAGGAACTTGCTGTGCAACTTGAATATGATAATTCTGTGTTGTTAATGCTGTGTTAGAGCCTATGCATCAGAAAATTAACAGTGAAGAATAATAAAGAACAGGGGTGTTCTTCTAAGTCTTTTTAATTTCATTACTGAAATAAAACAGTTAAGTGAGAAAGAACACAAAGTCTTATCTCCCCTTTCAGGGAAGAGAGCTGAGCATTGCATTTCTCACATATTGAGATATATCGGCATTTTGAACAGAGGAGTAACTGTAGTAACACTGTCTTTGGTTTGCTGCTGTGCCTCTTATGGCTGAGAATTTCTCTCTGCAATTTTCAGATGTCCCTATGCCAACTTCTCTAGATACGTGTGTGGAAAAAGCAACAAGAGGCTTTTGTTTTATATGTATGTATTGCAGTGAGTTTGTGAATATTTCTTTGCCATGTAGATTTCCTTCCTCATTCTGTCATGTTCTGTGGGTTGGATTTTTTTGGTAGATAGATGTCTATTAACTCTTCAGTGATTTGGATGGAAATGACAGAAATACTGAAAGATGCTGGCTCCTCTCACAGACTCTTACTTTTGAATCAGGAAGTTTCCTAACTCTATTTTTGACGTACTTTGTGGCTGTTCCCTTGGAAATTTTCAAGTTGTTGTCTGGTCTTCTGAAATTTTGGCAATAAGCAACAAAGGAAGCTGCTTTCAAGCTGCTTTTTCTGTCTCTTGTAGCACTCCACGTTCCATAAATCATATCTACTTTCTTCCAGCTTTAATGATTCTAGTTTCTTCCAGCAGAAATATTTGCTCTGGTTGCAGGTCAAAGCTGGTAGCTGTGCCACAGGGTGTGTGCTGCAGGTATCCACATGGAAAAGTGACACTGCAGGAGGAAATCTGAGTTCCCCAAGTGAGTGTACCCAGCTTTCTTGTACTAGTGGAGCCCTCCTGGCAGCAGTTCCAGGAGTTCACTTTTTGTATCCACTCATTTGATCAGCAGCATCATCTTGTTAGCTGAACAGCGGTTGTTTTTGTCAAAATGGAAAGCGGTGCCCCATGATTCATTCTGCACATGTCTGCTGGCTGCTTGAACTTCCTGACATCTGTAGTGGGACTGAGAAAATAAAGAAGTTTGTATCAGTTACGGAGGAGGAGGAGGAAAGGGGAGTAAATAGTGACCAAAGCCATGGCCTCAATCCACTTATGCCCGCTGTCTGGTGCAGACTTTCCCTTGTAATTACTCTTGGCACATTACTGTCTGGAGTTATAAAACCAAGTGTTATAGCTGAATTACAGGCTTGCTTTATAAAAGATGTTGTTATTGACATAATAGCCTTACTTACGGAATCTCTGCCTCTGTAATTAAGGTTGTTGCATGCACAAAAGTAGTTAAAAATAGCATAAATGCACAGATATTTTTCATCTTTATTCCTTGTATGAGCCTTTTTTTTTTTCCATGCAGCATGTACACTTGAATCTCAAATGAGCTGTGCCACTGGAAGTTCTGCCCTTTGCCCATTCCTTTAAGTTATGTGTTCTTGTGAAACTGTACCAGTGATAAAGGTTGTGCCATAAAGCACCTGCAGTCCTCACACTCAGGGTTATGAAGGTGCACTGGTGAATGAGGTTCAGTCTAACTTTTGTCCCTTGTTAGAAGAGTTGGTGGGTTTGACCAGCATGCAACCAATGTGCCATCTGTTCATGTGTTTGTCTGCTGACCAGACTGGTTGAGTGAGAACCTGGCAGTTTCTTTTAAAAAGAAAGAAATAAATTCATATTGCTGCTGAAATTTTCTCATCCTGGCTGTGTGAAAGTAATTATGGTTAATGCCCCGGACAGGCCAGGCCACAGGCTTTCTTTATGACCTCAGCCAACTCATTTTAGCTGTCTGTTTCTGGGCTCTTTGTTCATTAAACAGAAATGCAGTTTTTCAGTTCAGAAGGTTTTATGTTGAATATTTCTTTGGTCTAAGTGAAAAGATCAGATGAATGTAAGTGCTACTGAAAAACCTCAAAATAAATGTTCTGTCTGGTCTTGCTGGGCCTGGGGAAATTGTGTAGCACTATCCTAGCAAAACTGAAGTATGTAAATGCTGTCAGTACTTTTCATTTCTATTCAGCTCTGAAGGTTGTCCAGTGCCAAAGCAGAGGTTCTTGCAGCCTACCTTACTGTCTATGCAAGTGTCACTGAATGCAGTGTTGCTTCCTCAGAGAGGAGAAACACCATTTGTGTAGATTGCAATACCTGCCATAGTTTGGTTAATACGAATGACAGAAAGTACTGCTCTCCTGAGCTGTGAATAATCTCAGATTCTAAATATCAGATGTATAGAAATACGGCATTGATAAATTCTTCTGCCTGTGATGATCCAGACTGTCCTCAGCTACTGAAGAAACTGGCAAAGCAGGCTGGGTCAGGTTGGTACTGCAGGTATCTGAGCTCCCAGTATCAGCTGGCCTGGTTGGGTGAGTGCTTCGGGGCTTAAAGCTGATCGCGGGTGCCTGGCACCCACCAGACATTGACCACTGATGCTCTCAGTGCCTGATCTGTCACAGCCTATGGCACTTTCCTTCCTATTTTCAGAGACTACGTTTTCTTCAGAAAGATTAAGCAAGTGGGTTGTTGATCCTTACTCATTCTAGTCCCTAAATAGAGACCAGACTGATACTTCTTGGTCAGCTTGAGAAAAGTCACTCAGGACTGACTCCAGCTATTTCTGCCAGTGTGTCTGCCCAGGGTCCAGATCTGCTGTTAAGGATGAAGAGATACTGAAAGAAACTTTGGTCTGCTTTAATCCGTGAAGCATCTCTGTGCTTTTGAAATGGTTTTCTTGAATAAATCTGCCTTGCTTTGATGAAAATATGATATTTCTCTTTCCCCTGAGTAAGCAAGTGTGCATATATGTGTGCGTGTGTGTGCTGAATGCCAAAGTGCTGGTGAAGCCAGCTTGCTTCCGTATGTGAATCATTTCTCAAGCAGCTCTCTGTCTCGCTGCAATGTGGTTTTCCTCTCAGGGAAGCGCTCAAGCCCTGTATTTTCAGTCTGGCTTGCACATGCTGTCAGAAGCTAGTGGGAGACAGTTTTCTTCTTAATGCAGAAAAAAGGACAAGCTTTCACTGTAAGTATTTTATTTTTTAAGCTGGGAATATTTGTATCAGGATTGTAGGAATATCGGTGTATCTTAGAGTGAATGAACCTGTAATGCTCAGCAGTGCTTTTTTTTTTTTGTATTTCACTCTAATTAAACTTAAATTGCATGAAACACAAAAAATGTAGAGTGCAAACAATTCTGTGTTACAGAAAATAGGCTGGGGGTGATCTAGAAGTCATTCCAACTACCAAAAAGTGAATCTGGAGAGCTGGCTACTGTGTTTTCTCCTGCTTGGCTTCATAGAATTGGGTGACAGAAGGGCTGAAGCTATTTCTGTGCCTGCATCTCCTTTCTTCTCTGGGAGCCGAGTGCTGCGTTCCAGCAGTTAAACCAAGCAGGAGCATGAGCAGACTTTCCTCTGCTACTGCACGTTCATGCAGCCCATTGAGGAAAGGGCAGAAAGGAACCAGCTGCTAAACAAATAGCTTTGGCAGCTCGCTTCTCCACAGGGGACCAGTGACAGCTCTGCAGAGCCTGCCAGACAGTGCCATCCCATAACACCAAAGCGTACAGCTGCTCTGGGTTTTGCAGGGCCCTTGAGCTGTACCACTTTGACAGGTGGCCTTAAAAGTATACTTTGGGCTGAAGCATGTTCGTAATAATAATAGTGTTTATATAGCATGTAACATAGCTTTGCAAAGTTGTGGAGATGTTAATTAATGTTCTGTATATGTAGCAGTAAGGGATTACTGGTAGAACTGGTTTGAAAACAGGGATTCTCTACCACCTTCTCTTGTGTGCTGTCCTAAGTTCTTATGAGTGTCCCCTACTAGTTCTTTGTTTCAACTCCAGGATGTTGTTCCTCTTCTACTCTTTCTAAACTGTGAAACACTTTCTGTCCCTGTAAGCTTAGCTGTGGAGAGGATGTCTGATTTGCAGAAATATGCTGGGTTTTGTTCACAGAATGTGGCAGATGACTAATGCAGGGATACCTCATCCTAACATGCACACGTGTACTATCTCTTCACTTTCCTCTGTTTTAAAACAATTTCATTTTATTATGCAGCACACCACAGCGGGTCCTCTAGTCCCTCAGTGGTCCCGTAACTCACAGTCACAAACCCCTGATACTGTTATTTAAATCTGTTCTGTTCCTGTTCAGTATGACCGTTTTTTAAATTCAGAAGTCTAGCTGCTGCTTCAGATTTAGAATTTACTACGTTGTCTTCCCGAAGTAACCTTTCAGCTAGAAGTTTACAACATCACTCGTAAAAGTTCAGAAGTTCCCCATTTCCTAACTTTAATAAATGGCCTTCTCAGCACTTTGACAGAGGATAAATACCTCCTTAAGGGATGGCTTCCAGATCTCAATTATTTCTCCCTGTTGTGAGGGGTGGAAAAGGGGAATCAGGGAAACATCCCCACATATTTGGCAATATTTGGGGCTGCTCACTTGTATGCCGTGTGACAGATGTTGATTTCCCATTTTAACTTTGGTTTTTTTTCAGTAGAGTTTCTTTCCAAGGCACATGAATGATGCTCATTCATGTATTTATCTTCATAAATTTGTTGTATAGATGATGATTATGATTCTGCTCTCATAAATGGAAGAGGGCTGAGGTGGCCCATGAAATCTATGTTGGATCTGAGGGCAGAATCAGGAGGAATCCCAAGGCTGTGCACTGACAGTGGTGTCACCCAGCTGTGCATCACACACATGGGAACTTGCCAGTCTGTGTTTATGTACCAGTTAGTTGTACTGTGAAATGACCTGCTGTGCATCTCTGCCATCCTAAAAATGGGCTCATTCCTTCCCTTTCTTGTACCTCTATCTATCCTCCTGTGCTGCAGAAAAATGTAATTGCAGGTAATTACCCAGCAAACCACTTATAATTATTCTTCATTTCTCTAGCAATTACATAGCTCTTGCTCTATATAAAATGAAACCTTTTCCTTCTCCTTATGAGTTGACAAAACATGAAGTGTTAACCATATGTGTCACTCGCTTTGTGCTGTATTCACTGGGGCAGCAGTTCAAAGAACCTGGTTAATGGGCAGTAGCTACCTTGAAATGGTTCGAAAACATTTTGTTCTCAATGTGCAATATACTGAACATAAATTAAAACTTGTATTCAAGGCAGGGACGTGGTGGGGAAAGCCCCAAGTGACCTAATTCTTTGTGGTGGTGACAATTGCAATTCCAGAAGCTAGGAAATTCAGGATCATGGCATCATTTTCTCCCTTCTGGGGAAGATTGTCATTTATTGTGCAACCTGTACATATGCCTTCCATGCTTTATGTGCTTTTCCAGTTGCAGAACGTGCTGCCTGTGCCCGCTTCCCTTCTTTCAGTGTTTCCATCCTACCCTGCGTGTTTTTTTATTTTGCTGGTGTGCAATAATCGGTAGCTGGTGCATATGGGTTCAGAGTTGCCATATTCAAGTCCATATCTCTGTCCTGCAGTTAGTGGAAGACCCTACCTGCCTTTTGGATGAGACAGCATCCACTGCAACCGGAGAAGCACAGCAAGCTGCTTCATGCAGGCCAGCACACGGCTGTGCTTCATCACTTCAGGTCTCATGCCATCCAGCTGGTAGCTGCTGCTGTTGTCTGGAGGACATGCGAGCAAAATGCTGCCAAATCAGCTGATATCTTTGCTTCTCTATCCCTGTATTTTCTGTATGATGGAAGGTCACTGGGAAGTAGCACAGCTTCTCTTCTGAGATGCGTGGTGGTGGCTGGTTAGATAATCAGCGTGAGGAAGGAGGGGGTGGAGAAGATTGAATATCCATGGACAAACAGAAGATGGTTCTCAGCTGTTTCAGAGCACAGCGTTAGCTTGGTGGGTTTCTTGTATGATTTTTGTCCTGTTTTATAAATGGTCAGTAATGTAGAACAAGGAGAAAAGAAATACAGCTAAATATCTCCTATGTCCATACACACACATGAGGGTTTTACTGTAATTTCTGTGTTCCCTATGGGATCTAACTAAGCATAAAAAAGTCACAAATCATAAACTCCAGGGAAAATGTGCAAAGGGATGAGCGGGAGGCTGTGTGCTGCTCTCTGTGTGCCTGGAAAAATCATCAGTGACATTAATGGCTGGCGTGGGAAGGGAGCATTTTGTTTTGAGCAGTGCTGAGAAGTGGAGCTGTGTGGTTGCTGACCTGGAGCCTGTCAGCCATGGGATGGGATGGGTCAGGAGGTTGAGTTGATGACCAGAAACTTGTCCTTTTTGGCTACCTGGAACTGTCATCACTTGGACCATTTCTGCTGTTATTTACATGTCTTCATAACCATCTGGTATATTTACACCCTGGTTAATACGTATCTATTTTAGAGAATTATGAATGCTAAGAAAACAAGCAAGAAACACTTTAAACAACACCAGCACCAGAAATTGTCTTACCTCAGTAACCAGTGGTGCAGGAACTGTCTCTGAGAGACAAAGGGGGGTTTCCAAAGGGGTTAGAGGCTGTGAGCTTCTAACTGGTGCTGTGAAGGGAAGGGAGAGGAACTGGCTCCTCTGCAGTTCCTCATGCTGTGGAGCAAGGGAGCCATGTGCTCTATTAAGAACACTCTTATCTGAGGCTGTATTGAAGGCTTTCTTCTGAGATGTTTAGGAATCCTGCAGAAGAACAGATTTTGTTCTGTTAGTTGCCTGTTTGTATCCTTGAACAATGCCTTAAAAAGTAAACAATTTTCAGACAACATGAAGATGTTGGAGGTGCAACCCTCCAGCTGCATCAGAACTACTGATGGTTAAATTCTTGGAATGCTGCTTTGTTTTGTATTCTTCTAGTGATGAGTTAGGTGACCTTGGGCATGCTTTTTCACTTGTGTGTGTTTTCTGTCTGAAATCCATCTAAGATTTTAACCCCTTGCAAAACTGTTTGGATTCTTCAACTGCTTGGCTGTGTTACTGTACTTTTTTTTGAGCTACTGAAATTAAAAAACAAAAACAAACAAACAACCCCACAAAAACATCTTTGCTTGAGGCATGCATAAAATCAACCACTTTTTCCCTGCTGTGGCATGCAGTCTGGACATGAAAATTTCAAGGTGTTGTCCTGTTGTCTTGTTCTTTACCATCAAAACATGAAAATTCAACTGCAAATGCAATGGGAAAGTATGTCTACTGAGGTAGAACGGAGGAAACAGCTGCCTGAGTGATCGGGGTCAGGTTTAAAATTGATTCTCTGTTTTTATGGCCAGCAAGAGCGTCAGGGGTGAGATGCTGGCACACTTTACCTATTCCTCTGGGTTGATTTTTGGGTGGAAGCGGGTGATCTGACTTGTGGTTTTGAGGGATTTTTAATGCAATTGCAAGGAAAGTTCAGCTTTGCACTGGAAAAACTTCCAGCAAGTCTGTTTGGAAGAGTTACAGAGGATTGCTGCTCTGAGATAGCATGCTTTCAGTAAGTTTGAGGCTAATGGAAACTAAATGAAAAGAGGATGTTGAATACAGAAATATTACACACAGAGCTGAAAGGAACTGATACCTAAGGAAAGTTGCTAATGATGACCACAAGGGAGTAACAGATTGTTTTTAATTGTTAGTCTGGTCTTCCTTGCAGATAGCACATACAAAAAGCAACCTCCACCCTGGCAATTCCTGTGTTAGACTGTGGGCTTCCCTGGTGTGTGACCTGGCTGGATTCCAGGTATCAGCTCAAAAACCAACATGACTCATATGGAAGCATCTGTCAAGCCTGAAAATCGTTATTTAAAATGAATTTGTGTGAAAGGCAGAAAATCATTCTGCTTTAGCATAAATGGTTGCCCTGCTGTACAGCTTTCTGCAGGCCAGAAGAGAAGGTCTTGCTCTTCTGGGAACTCGCTATCCATCTCTATGTTCCAGTTGATAGTTCGATAAGTTTGGTTAGTTTAGGAGGACAGCATGATGCAAATTTTGCATGCCAAAAACAACAGCAAACAGAAGAGAATTGTTTTGTTTTCACGAAAATTTATACTAAAGGTCCTGGAATAGTCTGACATCTTGATATAATAGAAGTAACTGAATTATGGGAAAATGCACTGGGCTGGGGCTCTTAACCAACCTGACTAACAGACATCTGTCCTTTGAGAGTCCTTTTGGCCTCATTTTTCAGAAATGTTCATAGGTCTCAATGAACCTGCTATCTCATTCATTACTCATTACAGGTGAGTGTTATAAGGAATGTTGACAATTATTCTTTTCATTTGTTTGGCCAAGGCAACTTGAATGATTCTGCGTTAGCTGGGCTGCTCTATAGAGTAGGTAACATTGCACACAGAGATGAGCACTGAAACCTAAATCACGTGAAATTTATGGGGTACAGAACTCTGTGCATGTCCTCCTTTCTTCCCTGGGAGTTTCTTATGGAAATTAATTTCTGCAAGTGATATTCTGTTAGTGATATCTGTGTACTTAACATTGTAACTGCTAGGTTTCCTGACTGTAGAATATTTCTGTTGCCATTCAGTTCAATCTAATCTTATTTAGTTACTCAGAGGAAAGCAGCCTTTGACAGCCAGCAGAATGTTTCCTAGAATTTGTTCTACAAGATGGGTGGATTCCTCCTTTGATGGATAGCCAAGCCTTGAGATCCAAGGGACCTGTGTTGTTTCTGCTGATGCTGACTGCCTGTGAGAGTTGGAATAAATTCTGTATCCAGTTTTTCTAGCCATAAAATGGGAACCATTCTAGGCTGGTTTTAAAAACTTTTATTAATAAGTGCATGCAGACTGACTAATGAAGAATTGTCTAGGTTTTCAATCTTTAATAAAACAATTACATTGTAAGTAATATGGACCATTTTTCCACTCTAAAGCTTCCTCTGGCAACTTCTAAAATAGTCCACATCAAGACTTTCCAAATTCCCTTTAAAAAACCAGTGAGTTAGGATGTACTGTACAGTATGGCCTGAGTTGTTAGAGACTGATGCCTGCAGGGAATCCTGAGGATTACTGAGAGGAAAAGCTCAGTCAGGACTAGCTTTCCATTTTTATAAGCCCTCCTGTTATTTCATTTGCAGCACCCATTTCCGACAGGAGGGACAGGGACACTCAGACACCAGTGTTCTTTGAGTAGGAAATATTTAATTTTTTTTTAAGACACCTTCAGTCTAATTCTGGAGATTACTGGTAATGGAATTGATTTTGCTGCTCTTAAGAAATACGTTCTTGGCATGAACCCCCACTTACTTCAGCATGGGGCTGCTCCTTATCTTCAGTTTATATGCATTTTCAGAGCACGGCTCCAAGCAGAGAGTTCTGCTGGGCTGTAATTGCAGCCCACTCATGAGCTGCTCTGGCTGACAGCAGAGAGAGGCAGGGCTGGGATCTGTTCCTTTCCTAAGGAAAGCTCCCTGTAAAACGTGAAGAAAGAAATTAAAATTGTAGAGATCTGGACATTGCTTGTAAAGTTGTCTTCTGGGAGAGAGAGCAGAAGTGTGCCTCATCTGAATGTATGAGACATAAGGGATGGAAAAGCAGTGATTTTTGTCATTGCGTTTGTGACAGCAGCTTGACTGCATCTCTTGTGTAAAGCAACTTCTTTTTTCTGCTGTTCTTTTCCAGATTTCCCTCTGTGGGGAGCCTAGAGATCAAGTCATAATCTCTCTGGCGTTCTTCTGAAAGGAAACACTGATATTTATTTCAAATATAGCAGGCTTCTCTCGATGCATTGTACACTAACTGGGAGCCATTACCCACTGGTGCACAAACACAAGTTCTGTTTCCTGAATGCTAACTGTCTGCAGCCACAACAGATACCAAGTTAACACTTTCTTAACAGTTCATTGCTGCCTGCCTAACTCTGTCCATGAGCCATTACTTGATACTAAACTTTTCTTGGTTTATTTTCTTGTAATGCAATAAATTGAATTTTGAGGCAAAGAGAAGCAGATGCAAACTCTTAGGATGTATTTCCTGCTCTCATCAAAGCACAGTAGCATTTTATTTTATTTTTGAAGTAGTTTTATTTGGCATTTCTCTCGAAGCAGAGCTTCTAATAATGTGTGTCGCCTGCCTAAGAGTGAATCCTGCATAAGAGGTGTGAAACTTGTCTTTATTCTTTGAAGTACGTACAAGGCTTGTGGAAAATACTGGGGTTCCACTACACAGATGGAAACCTTTTTATCTGCAGTAGAGGTTCAGGATAGTCAATTGCATCAGGAGCATCAGCTTCACATTTCACAAATGCTGATTCCCATATAAATCTATGGAAAACACTGAACAAATCCAAATATCCTCTTCTCAATGTTAGTTTCATCTCTTTGATGTGGTACATTATTATTAAATCCACATGGCACAACTCGGCTATCACTACACGATAAAGCTGCTTTGCTGCAGGCTACTGGCTGCATACGGCTTCAGGTTTGTTTTGTTGTTTGGTACCTCCTCCTTTTGCTTCCAGCACTGTGCCCTCATGAGCATATCTCTCCACTGCAACTTCAAAATGCCACGAGTGACTCAAAATTAAAATCTTTTGGGCACCAAGAAAGCATCTGTGCATCTTAAGGCAGGAAAATATGAGGTAATTATGAAGAGATCCAGAGGATATGTGCAACCACTGACTGTACAAAAACCCAAATCTGCATAATTTGGAGATTAATCAGGAAGATAGCTTGCATCTGTAATTGCTTGTTCACCCATATAAATACAGTGAATGGTATGCTCATTATAAAGCAGTTTATTACATACATGCAAGCACTGAAGCTCCTTAAGGTAGACCATGGAGTCTGGAGATGCTAAATATTTTCTTTTGTAATATGGCTTACGTGTCTGTCCTGGCTTCATAAAAGCAGCCAACTGATCAGCATGATTATCAGCAGAAACGGTACTGCTTTCTCCTCTAATGAGATCAGTTGATGGCTCTATGCTGTGTGTGTTAAGAATTTTAATGGAGGAATAGCTTTAGTTACTAATAATATTAGCCAGTAATGATGTTGTAATTTCTTTATTTAGCAGCTTGCAGGTTAGAGCTGCAGGGAAAGCAGGCAAATCTTCAGGAAGCACTGAGGATAAACTGAGCAACTGCCACTTGCTGGCTTTGGTCTGTCAGACAGTAGCACAGCACCCTTTGCCTCTGTGCTGCAAAGCACTCCTTGAACAGACCATGGTGGCACACGGAAGCTGCTGTGAGTGCTGTGTCTTGTCCCCTAAGTGATTTGCTTTCCATGTGCTCGATGAGTGCTATTTGTGAATGTGAAATCATGCAGAAAATAAGCTGTGAGATAAAAAAAAAAAAAAAAAGTTATCTGAGCCCTTCTACTGACTCAGCCAGGAGGAAATTGTTTTGGCACCTCTGTCACAGGGTTGCCATCCAAGGTCACACCTGCCCAGCTGGACTTCTGCGTGATAAACAGCAGGCACTTACTGCTTGCTTCATGCTTTCTCCTTGCTGATCTCTTTGTAGATCTTTGGATATTACCTGTTCAACGTAGAAACAAGTTGGTTTCTGTCAACATAAGATGATATGCAACTGCATCCTGTGTCTATTTTAGAATTGGAGCTGAGGAAGAAAAATGTTGCTCGTGCTGAAGTGTGGAGAAGATAGCAAGGCGGTCTCCTCTCCCGCTCCCAGCCATGCAGGCTCGTGGGACTACAGGAATATAGATATAATTATTTTATTCTGCTCCTGGTTTGGACTGGGGAAATGGAACGTTGAAAATGTATGGATTTAGATCTACAGGAGTTGAGCTACTGAATTCTCCGCAGCCTGCTTACTGAGAGAGGCAGAGAAGTTGTTCTTGCTGGCAGATCAGGTTTACTCAGCTATAATAAAAAATAAATAAATTCTATTTCCTGATCCTGGCAGGATTTCTCTCTTGCATAAGCATATCTCTGAGGAACAGTGGATCTGGTTTTTGTTTTGTTATTTGCAAGGAAGTTGTTATTTTTACCATGGTTTGTAAATCTTGGTATTGTGAAACACATCTTTATCACCAGGGCAACCTCAGCTGCTTCTGTAGAAGACTGATAAGTTAAAGATATAATATTCTCTGTATGACTGAGGAAACTTACTTCTCATGTGGCTTTTTTAAAAAGAGTAGTATTTCAGCTGAAGATATTCTAGATCTAACAGTAAGAAAGAGTTTTCTTTTTATGCCAACGTTGTCTCAGTTGTTGTAGGTTTTCTCACAAGTGTCCTCAGTTGCTCTCTCATTGAGCTTAGGCATTTGTGGGTTTTCTGCTGTGGTTGACAAAGGTTTCTGACTTGCAGAGTCCCAACAAAAATCATTGTTCTGTCTGTGTTGTTTCATGTTTCCAGTCATTGTTAAAAATGTAAATGGCTGCAGCCTGTACTGAAGGACACTATAGGCTGAGGTCTTACGTTTATAAGAGAAGGAACAAAATTTGACCAATCTTCTTCAGCTCTTTAAACTCATGCCAGGTATCTCTGCTTTGCTCTCTCAGATGAAAAGACACTTTTTAACACTTTTTTTTTTTTTTTTAGGGTCTGTAGACTGAGTTACTCTGGGGGAGAAAAAATGAAGAGTACTGCCAGGCCTTGGAGTGCAGTGTCAAAGCAAGGAAGTCATGGGGTTGACAGAGGAAAGTCACTTCCCACTGCTTCATCAGGAATGAAGACATCCAAGTCCTCAACTTCACTCGCTTTCGAATCTCGGCTCAGCAAGGTAATAAATCCTGTGCAGACATTTCTGCCTTGTTTTTTGCACCTCTGAAGGGATGCTGCTGAAGACACTAGTCCAGAAATTTGATATGATTGATTTGCATATATGTTAAATGCAGAGGATTTTCTTCCTAATTACAGCTAATATTTTGAGATTATTGAACAACTGCAAATGCAAGACCATCAGTTTACATAGGTCACTCCAAAAGTAATGCCTCCTGTTTATTTCCATGGAAACTATGGCAGCTATGAAGAACAATACCACTACTTGATAGACCAAATTTTCAGCTACAAAATACAACTTGTCAGTGTAGTCATTGCCATTAGCTATGGATTTTCACCAGTAATGAACATGAGTCTGAATGCCACACTTGTTTAAAAACAAAAATTAAAAAATCTACTCCAGTGAAGGGGATCCATTGACCATGTCATCACTGCTGAAATACCTCACTGTTCTCACATCTACTGTTTGATCTCCATCATCATTCAGCAAGCATTGATGACTGCCAGTAGGTGCAATTTTTTTTGCATGGAGGAATTCAATTAAGTGCCTTTGCTTCATGTGCACTTCCATGTCAGACAGTGTTTTGTCAGACCGCCTCTCTGCTGCCATCTGTTGCATGGCAACAAAATTCAGTGAGTATTGGTGGAAAAGTTCAGCCTCTACTGCTATACCACCAACATCTGCTACTAACATCATAGTCCAATATCATAAAATAGGAGGCATTACTTTCAGAGCATCCTTCTAGTATATTTGAAAAAAGAGAGTTAAAAAGAGAGCTAACAGTTGCTGCTGTAAAAGAGGATTCATTGGCTAAGTTATGTAGAGAGGTTGCTGAGGTCTCTAAATTGTCAGAAAGTTCAAATTATTCCTTTCTGCTATTAAGGGGGAGCTGAAAAAACTTCTGGCAGAAGGTGAAACATTGTTTGGTTTCCGGAAGCAGATCAGCAGCAGCTTTTGAAACTTGCATGCTCATGGGGTCCAGGAAGCCACAGATTGAGTCAGAGACAAAAAGGAGAAAGAATTGGAGTTGAGAGAGATCTTACTTAAGATTTTACATTTAGAAACTGTTAACTAGATGAATGTACATCATCATGTGCATTCTTTTTCAGCCTGTGGTTTGTGGACCCCCCATGTGTCACTGAACAACCTCTAAGGAATTTGGTTTTGATCTGTGAAAACAGCTTAAGTGTCCACAAGCTGTGAAGGATAGAAAAATACCCTTCTAAGGAGTCTCTACAGTTTGGTCTTTTAAAATGCTTTACTTTCAAGAGAAATACATTCAGGTTTTTATCAGAAGTACATAAGCTGTTAGAGGTACAGAAATGGGGAAGCAGCTGACCAAAAGTTCTGAGATGACTTGGTACTTAAGTGTTCTGATTTAGAGTAAATTTAAAAGCAAATCCCTGTCCCAAGACAGGCAGCATGGCAACAACAGTTCCTTGCTTTCTCATGTACGATAAGGCATGTGAATAATATATATTGATATTATATACTATTTTTAAAAATATACTGTAAAATAGCATGTAAGGCAAATAGTTCTTCTTCCATGAAATGGAATGTGTCAGCTGGCACTGAAATGCAGAGACCTAAATATTTTAGTAAATGTAAACCAGTGAGGAAATCCAATGGTTGCTGGTCAGGGCAGCATCTGAGAAGCTGGCAATACCCAGTAGTCTATTACTGTAGACTTTTTTTCCCCCATCATCATAGTTACTTGCTAATATAAACACTTGTTCCTGGCTTTCATCTTTACTCTTGAAACGGTATTGTCTCTTAACCCACTTCTCAAAAATCTAGAATGCAATACAAGTAATATAAAAATAAATTAAAAATGAGATAGGATTTTTAGCAATATTTCTACTGGGTTACTTTATGGAAATGATTCTTTTCTCTTATGATCTTGGCTTTTTGAATGTCTTCATGGGAATAGTCAATTTCTGAATCTTCTGGTTGCTCATGAAATCTCTTTATTGTAGTTGAAGAGGGCATGCAGTGATGATATGCTTACAAAACCAGGAGTGACAGCAGCTTCTGGAGTTTCTAGACTGAAGAAGACCATTACAACTGGAGCAATCTCTGAGCTTGCTGAGAGTCGGCTGAAGCCCAGCACAGGTAGGTACAAAGATACTGGAAGACAGTCTGCTTGATGTGAAATGTGCTTGGTTTGCTGAGAACCTGTTTGAGTTTTCACTCTTTTCATCTTGTAGCACAGTTATAACTTACCTGCTGTAATATTCAGTATACTGAGCAGGAACCCGTTGTGCCTTAAAGATGACCCATCTTTTAGTGTATCCTGCTTGGTCAGTAATGTAAGGGAAGAAGAGACTGGGCGCTGAGTGGCCACGCGGTGGCACTGGCTGCCTTCTGGTAATTCGGGCTGTCAGGGGAGACGCGCAGCTCGCTGCTCGCAAAGGGACACGGCCATCTGAAAGCTTGTTCTTTGCTTATTTAATTTCCACCCTATGTGTATACAGCAAACTCTTTTCCTTTTATTGATTGAGCAGAGAAGTTATTAATCTGTCCCTGGGACACAGCAGAAATGCAGGAACAAAGAGCCAGCACTACCGTCTTCGTGTATAGGTTGTCCTCCTAAGCTACATTGTGGCATGCTCCCTCCCTCTGTGTCATCCTCACCAGCTTGTTCCTATTGACTTCAGATCTAAGCCCATTTCTAAAGGCAGCGACACCATCTGCATACCAAGGGCTTCTGAGCAAATACTTTGTTTTCCCCTAGGAGCTCAGCAAATGCTTTCTTTTGTCTGTTCCCTGGTAGCATTTCCAGGGGAATGTGAGATGTTATTAAATTTGATCATGACCTCGCAATTTGTCACAGCCTCTGCAGGGTTTGGCTGTGAAACAGAACAATGAAAGTAACCAGAAAGAGAATTCTCATTCAAGCTTTTGTTGCTTTTTTTTTTTTTTTAATATATACAACCCTGTAGCCTCTAATGGAAATGATGCATCTTAACAACCCAAACACAGATCCTGTTCTGCAGTTAATTGGTGTGTAAATCCTCAGCTTTAAATGTTTAGTTGTATCCAAAGACATCTGAGATTTTCCAGCCAATAAAGAGGCATGATGCTAGCTAAAGATGCTTGAGAGAGGAATAACAAGGAGAGTAGAGAACCTGCACAGAGAATGTAACACAGGATCCTGGGAATACAGCCAGGGAAACAGCACTGCAGGGAGTTCAGAATGAAATACATGTGTCAGATACAAAAATACTAGCACTGGAATAGAGAGCCTCCTTCTGCATTTGTGTGTAATAACTGGATGGGGGGAGGGGGACTGAGATTTATGATGATGACTGCTTTAAATACATGATAAAAAGGTTTCAGATAAACACTAAGAATATGTTATCCCTCAAAATTTTCTTTTAGCCTAGAGAGAAATGGCTCAGGTCTTACAGGAGCTATGCACAACAGTGTGGATGTTGTATGTCTTAATTTTCACAATGGTTTCATAGTCCAAAAGACTGTTGAGAAATCTACCTAGATTCTGAGAATATTTGTCACTATCATGGCCACTAAAAGACACTAGATATTAGTAAGCAAGGTTACAAGATCTAATTCTAGATGGTTGCACTGTGGAAAAAATACTAGAAGCATATTATAATACAATATATCATTGTTCAGAGGGAAAAAATAAAATCAGTTATGACAGAGGACAGAACATGTTCCTGAGAACATTAAGCAGAAAGAATGTTAAGTTTCAGCTGCTATCCTTCATTGAAATAGCATCACAAATAACCTCTGATTGTGATCAAGATGACTCTGAAATTCTAGCTGGCTGTGGAGCTAAGCCAAGAAATAATGTTCCTGTAGTTGAGAAATGCAGATGTTTGTGTACACAGCCAGCTGCATAAATCTTGAAATTCTGTTCTGAAACCCCTTTCTTTGGCTCCCTGATTTCCTTAATCAGTTCTGCATTTTCCTTTCATTTCTTAAATGCAGACATTATTTCTTTTCCCTGCCTTGTTTGTGCTTTTTATGTTGGGTTTCCTTTGTTAGTCAAGTGAGTGCTTTGATTATTTTACTGAAAGGATATTTATATTAGTTCCAGGTACATTTGGGTGATACTCATTTGGTATTTCAGTATTTTGTAACAGAAAAAAAATGTTTCTTTCTTCTTTGGGTGTGACTGTCTGGTATTTGTGTCTTAACCTTGAGCAATAGCACATGTTCCAAATGCTGCAGATAATAAATAATTGACACCAAGATTGTGTGTTTAAATAAGGTTATTTGTATGCTGCCCTTGGTGTGGTTTAGGTTATTCATTCTTGCCTTTTGCTGACATACGCTACCCTTGTCTGCCTTGTTGGAAGCTAACACAGTAAATTGTAAGTGGCTTAAAGGAAGATGAAGCCAATTGCATGTCTCCAATCTTGCCAAGTGGAGCTGAGCAAATGGAACTGGAGAGGAATTCTGGCTGGGAGTTCTTTGCTGTGATGTTTGGCTTTGTCTCTGCTTGGCAGTTTTAAAACCCCCAAGTAATGGGAAACGACACATAGGGAGAAAAGTCTTGGATTCTGCTTCCTTATCCGGTGTATGGCTGTCCATGTACTGCCCTGAAGTAGCTATTTGGTTTTATGTTAAAAAACAAATTTACAGAGGTCTTACATTGTCTTTAATGCTTCAGAAGAAATAGAGCTGGAAAAACTGCAGAACAGGAAGAGGAAAATGGGGAGATCACTAACCTTGGAAAATGTTTATTTTAATGAATGCACTTGTGAAGCTATCCAACCTGTAAAGCCATCAAGTAAATAAATTCTTTTAAAATATTTAAATATAGAAAATTATTTCTTTTTCTCCTTCAGTTTCAGGATTATAGGAAACTAATGATTTTTCAAATGCTGAACCTTCAAGGTTTATAAATCAAGTAGCCTAGAGCTCTGCTATTTCACTGTCAGAGAATTCCAAAGCTGCTAGTATGGTCATTTGCTTTTTGTGGAGAGCTTTGCATGGTAATATTGACATGCAAATAGAGGATTTGAGGTTCGGAAAGGTGAAATTGCCTGCTCAGTGGCTCCTAGAAGTCATTCCAAATCCTGTCTCAGTTCTCATACTCCCTGCACATTCTTAAATCGAACGCTTTCTGAAAATTTCCCTCAAGGCTGTCTAGTTTAATCACGTTCGTATGCTTCCTTGCTGTTATTTCAGTGCCAGCAGTTACTATCTGTCAGGTTCAACAACAGAAAAAAAGTCTTGTGCTATATATTTTGGACACTGGAAAAGAGAGCCAGAGTGCACGACTCGGCTGTGCTGTGAACATGTAATCTGAAAGCACTCCCATTTCTCACAGATATATTGATTCCTGTATAAAGCTCTGCCAGCTGGAGTATGAAGTATTGGTTATGCCTGAAATGTGAATAACAGCTAGCTGTTCTTGTTTTCCCTCTCTGCTTCATTAGCTTATTTCTTTAAACCTAAGTAAAGTCTAAAATTATATAAAGAACTATTGAATTTTACATAGAAGCAGTAGGAACTCATCAATACCAGTGTTATAATTGTCCAGCTTACTATTTATAGATATCTTGAATGTTTTACAGCCAGAAGAAGAAAAGTGTGTTGCTTTCTGTGCAGACCTTCAGAGTTGATGAACATCGATAGCTGAAGGCAGTGCAATGCAGAAATATAGCAGAGGAAAACTCAAAAGATATGAAGAGCTTAAACTGTCTCCTAAGCTTCTCGTGTTGGGAATCTGAACTGCAGGTTACCTGGACAAAGCCCCTAATCCTAAAAAGGAACGTTACCAGCATTAGAAATGAAGCTGTACAAAGCATGCTGTTTTAATAATGCCAGCAATTTAAATAGTGAAAGAAAAATACTAAGAATTTTGGCCTAATTGGTAAAGGCTACGAAAAGACACAGGTCATGGAACAGCTTATTTGGTTTGAGCAATGTACAGCTCCAATAATGGAGGCCTCAGCTTTTGAGTTTTCTGTCATCCATATTCCTGTAGGGTTGGCAGAGTTCATGTCCCAGTGGCTAAATATGGTACCTGTATATCTTCAATTCCTTCCTAGTTCTAGCAGAGCACTTACTGTCCTTTTGTCCAACTTAATCTGTTTGTTCATCACTTTCATTTAGTCATGTAGTTTATGTAAAAAGGGAAAATCCTGATTTCCCTCACAGGCTTGTTGTGTGTAGCTTTTCTCTGTTGATAGTGATGACACTTAGTTAATGAGGATAACTCTTTTCTGAATGAGGATAACTGTTAATAAAAGCTTTAAAAAAAAAAAAAAATCGCTGCAAAGTCTAATTCTTTAGACAGTTTAGTTCTTCTTAAGATGCTAATAGACCCCAATTAAAATAGAAAAAAAGGAAAATGATACCTTTTGAAGGACAGAGTTCTGACCTTGGGGTCCTTTTCCTTCCCTGTACATTCATTTTTGACAGGGTCTGCTTTTTGTGATCTGTCACATCAAACACTACTGCAGGTTTGCAGAGGGCTGCTGTGCTTTGCATTCAGCTTCATTACTGTCTCATTTTTGTGAAAGATACAGACAAGTGTGAGAGACACTAATGAGATTGGTGTGTTCTGTTCCCCAAGACTCCACTAGAAACCAAATGACTGAACTCATCTGGGCTTCCCAAGAACAATAAATATGCTTTAAAATTTCATCTGGAAGGCTGGTTGCATTTTGCTACCCTTTCCATGTACAAGAGGCAGCCCTTGCATGATTCTTCTTATCAAGAAAAAGATATATATATATATATTTATTTATATTTATATATATATATATTTTTTTTTTACTTCGAAAATGATATAGAAAGAAAAGAGTCAAAAAACAAATAATTGTCTTTGTCAAGATGTTGCTCAAATAGACAAGAAATACTGCAGAAATTTAGCACACAAAGC
Organism: Chrysolophus pictus; assembly: GCA_037305975.1. Lineage (NCBI taxonomy): Eukaryota > Metazoa > Chordata > Aves > Galliformes > Phasianidae > Chrysolophus > Chrysolophus pictus. The sequence continues at coordinate 6,582,706 of CM074594.1, forward strand.
AACAAAAATGCTCACCTGCATTTGCAGCCATAGCACCACATGTAGCTAGATGTATATATTGACACCCACGTGCACTTAAACATCTGCAGGTAACATATTTGTGCAAATGTGAATGAATCTGAACCTTCACCTCCCTGACTTAACGAAATGATTTCCCTGGAATGAAGTAATTCAACTAAATTTCAGCACCATTGAAGATTTTAGCCTTTTCTCTTTTAGTTCAGAGCTGACATATGATGGTTGACCAGCATAATTATTCTTTTGTTCTGTTGCTGGATGTATTACATGAGCCTCCTTCTATAGCCAGGAATGGAATGAGAGCAATTCATTACAGCGGCTGTCTGTTGGGATTTCTGTTACCTGATTCTGTTATGGATAACAACTTCTCTGAGAGGCGTTCACAGACTGTCTGCAGTCATCTTGCATTATTAAACAAGTAGAAATTAACTTCTGCTGACAACACAGTCTGCAGTATGTACCTTTCTCATTTTTGCTGCTATCTTAATGCATTGCACAACTTGCATCTACTGCACTGAGTCTGTATTAAAGCATTCTAGTGTTTTGCATGCAGCTTTCTGTTAGAACGACCTGTGAAATACAGTAGACCCTCTTCTCTCTTGTATATTCCTGAGAATGACTTTGTTGGCACATGTTTACAGCCCTGGGACCTGAGCCAGCTAAGAGGATTTGGTGTGTGGTAGGGATACTGAAATGCAGAATCTTAGAGATTGTAATTACTTGACTCATTAAACTGTTGACAGTTAATTGGCTCAAGCTGGCACATATAGGGAAGTTCTATTACAGTTATAAGCAAACTGTGAAGATCAGAAGAGCTTTGCTAGGGATGCCTAAACAGATAGGGGGGCTTGCTTGGATAGTCTCAGAATAGTGCACATCTATGATCTCTCAGTTTGTTTTCATTTTCAGTCTTCTTTGTTGAAACTGTTCACCAAAATCAATGCAACTTTGTGTTGCCTACCTATCGTAGGTTAATTATCAGCTTTCCTTCAGCTAGTTTGAAGAGAAATGATCCCTAGCAGTCTCAGGGCCTAAATGTATCACAGCCAGAATGCTTTGGCAGAATGCCATTCTCTTTGCACTTTGCGAATGGGAGGGAGGGAAAGAAAGGAATGCAAAGCGGGCCTGGTCTGACAAGTATGCATATCAGGAGAGGGCTTGGCATTCCTTTTATTATTATTTTTCCACTGTTTGGTTTTTTATTTTTTATTTTTTTTCCAGCAGTTTGTGGCTTGCATTAGGCTTTAATACTATAAGGTAAGAGGGAGGGGTTGACAGCTACGTGCTGAATGGGTTCATAAGTGGTACTTAGTGCTCAGAAAAGCTTCAGCATTAATAGGATAAGCAGAGCATGGTGGTGTGGACACTGGTACTGATGGTCAGCATCACATGTAGGACCTGTTCAGTTTAGTTCAGTCTTGGCCAGAAGGTCCACTCTCTGGAAGTCATCCTCAGCAGTGACTTCTTTAGAATTTCTCTTTCTGAAGAGAGTGACAATTATCCAGTCATAGAAATTTGAGAGCACTCTGCAGCACTTTCAACCTTCTTTTGACCATGGATTATAATTTAAAATTTCAGAAGTTATGCTAATTAATCTGCTGTGCAGTGAGAGCAGGACAGAAGGAGGACTGTACCTGACAAATAAGTCCTTTGACTTGTTATTTGAAAAAGTTGTCTGTTTCACACCTTCTCATTCTTATTACATAGAAAAGGGTGTTTGTGGACTATTATCTTTTTAGGCAGTCCCACAAGTGAATAGTGCAAAGGGATGAGTCAGTCAGTCTTCGTGCCTATGGAGAAACCAGCTAGTCTACTTTAGAATGATGAAATTGTTTAGTCATTCACCTTTATTACTGAGGAGGAAGGCAAAAAATGTAAAGTATTCAGAAAATAAATAGTAGCCTATAGATTTAGCCAACAATCTGTCATAATTTCATAGCTATGAACTGTTCTAGAAGTCTTGTGCCAAATCCTTTTTTCCTCTGTTTCAGCTTCGTGCTCCATGAATGCTAATCTTGATATCCATAGTCTCTTCTCAGGCTTAGCTGTTTTTAAAACTTGAATTCTACCTTTTGCTGTGGGTTTGGTCTTGTAGTCTTATGCCTGACTCGCCCTATTGTGATGTTAGAATTTCTGACTTATGTTTCATGCTGCTGTCAAAAATAGCAGATTGGTTCTTCCAGCAGTGATACTTGCACAGTGTTAAGATCTCAAGTGTGTTTGCTCTGGCTCTGTGCTTACATCTTGTAGTTACTTCAAGCTGTATCCTCACACTGTACTGGGATTCTGATACCCCTTCTGTGTTACTTTCTGAAGTAGAAAGCTGGTGTTGAAATAATGAATAGTTAGTGTCAGAATTTATCAGCCCAAGAGCTGAATAGTGTTATATATAATTAGTGTCAGAATTTATTAGCCCATTGGCTAACACAGTTCCTCTGAATCCTGTTGATGAAAAGCAGACGTTGCTCTTTAATCTATAATAGAAGAAAATCTCTTTGTCTCAGAGATGTTTCAAGAGCAGTTGGAGGACATTTGTATCTTCTTTTCTGAGAAAACTGATGGACATGCTGAATACCAAAGCTTAAGAGACCATAAGATGGCTTCTAGAAAAAGCATCATTGATAATGTGTTATTTTTTATAGAACTTATATCATTTATTCATTAAACAAAGCATTGCATACTTGATGAGTCATAAAATAGACAGGAGTTTTGTTTATTGTCTTCCAAACCAGACAGATGTATGTAAGCTTTTAGCTTCATCCATGGAGTGTCAGAGCAAGAACAATGAAAAATTACAGTTGACAACTAACTCCCTTATGCTGAAGTCTTAGAAAAACTCCTTCTCTCTTATGCAACAATCTCTTTTAATTTGAATCAATAGATTCACAATTGGCTATCTTAATCTCTGCGTGTTTTATTTTCAGTCTGTTTTGATCTGAAGACACTTTTTAATGTGTTACTGTATTAATTTGTTTATAACCTCCTTGTTGAAACCGAGACTTCGGTAATTGTGTTAATTGTCCATGCAGAGAAAACAGATTGCTGGAGCTGTTCAGGGTTCTTGTTTCCAATGTGTGTCATGACTCCATTAGTGAGAAGCATCTTGATATATTTCAAAGGAAGATCAGCCATCAGCCAGTCTGTGAACTGCCACATGCAGCTCTTCTTGCACTACAAGGCGTGGTCAAAAAAAATGTTGATGATAGAGATACGGTATGTAGATCGTATTTGTAATCAAATTTACTGGTGTATGACATAGCTCTGGGGCCAGTCACCCCCCTGCTGCCACGGCTCCTCATCAGATGTGGCTGCACCAGGACGCAGAAGTCCTGTTTAAGTTTCCAGGGTGATTTCTTGTCTGTGGTGGAGCTGGTTTCAGGCTTTAGGGGGCTTAATCGCAATCGGTGCCTCTCAGCTGCCTGCAGTTCGCTGCTGCTGCCTCTGAGTGGCCTCCACTGCTCGTTGAGTCGCTCTTTCTTTCTCTGCGAGCTCTCTCTTTTTTTCTGCCTCTCTTTCTCCCCTCCTTTTATTCCAGCAGTCAGGCAGCTAATTAACTGCACAGGCCGGCCTTCAGTGCATAATATTGTAATGAGGTAGGAGGGAGAGCCACAGCTGCTCCAGCATGAGCAGCAGGCTCTGTTCCTGGTGCCAGGAACTAGGAAGGAGGTGACTTTTTTTTCCTTTGTAAGTTGACCGAAGCGCAAACGTTACCAGCAGATAAAGGCAGGTCTGTCTCTGAGAGCATGGGGTCCTAAAGGAGCCTGGGGAAGAGCTGGCGGTGACTGAAGATGGGCAACCAGCCTGGGCGAGCGGAGGAGCACGACCAAGGTCTGTATGGCCGGGCGGCTGCCTGCCCAGCCCTGCGCAATGCCGGGGCTGCTGCCTGCAGCTTGCAGGGCTGTAACTGCAGGGGTTGGGGTTTTGTTCTCGGGGAGCTTACCTGCAGCGTCCTACCGAGTGGAAAAAGAGGCTGTTGGCATAGGTAATGCTGACAGCTTTGAGCCTGCCAGTGAAATTAGGGCTGTTTACCTTGTAACTTGTAAATGGTATTCATTACAGTTCCATACCTGAGCTCACAGCATCGTCCTCGGGGGAATTTCTAAAAGAAATCCTTTGGTCAGAACAGAATGCTGACAAGGGAGGGACCTCTGTGCCTGACGGATGTTATTTTGTGTGGTCTGCATGATGCAGCTAAAAAGTTACAAAGCTAATCTAGTGATGTACGTACAATTTGTTAGAATCTGCAGCTTGGTGTCTTGGCTTTTACAATTGTTTGTGGCCTCCAGCCTGATATTTTCCAGGCCTTAGAATTTAAAATGATGCCTTTGTGGATGGTCTTCCCACCATTGTCTTTCAGAAGTGTAATGCTTTGCATGTTAATCAGTAGCAGCTTTTATAGAAAGCCAAGAGTCAGGTATATCTACTTCCCTTTGTGCCAGATGTCTGTACCGTGAGCTTGGAGATAATAATGATTTGTTCCTGATGCTGAAGTACTGCCCTTTGATTCATTTTGTTTGCTGCCCTAATACCAAATGAGGAAAAAAGAGTAGGCCTACAGATTTCTGCTGTTAGTTCCTGTTCAGGCTTAGAATGCTCCAACGTACAGAAACCAGCATCAGTTGGATTTCCTGGCACTGTGTGCCTTATTGTTGTGTGGGAGTTCCATTCATAAAATTTAGTTGAAGCTGTTATTGAGTGATCAGTGTTTCTTCATTGCTTTTGTTTAGATATGTAGCTACTGTTTTAGAAGTAAATGTGTATAGCTGAGCTCTGGGGTTGTGCAGAAGGCGTTGCATTGCTGCTCTAGAATCGATCATAATAGATCTGCTAGTGAGTGCTAGAACAGCAGTTAGGTGTAGTGGAGAACTCTCTAGCAGTATGTTAATCAGCAGGCTAATGAGGAGCACAAAAGCTGCCAGTATTCAGTCACCAGAAGAAATGCTGCCCTAAGGGAAACTTCAGTTTTGGGCTGGAAAGTGCTGCTATTCCAAACGTGGTCTCTGAAATCATCCTACTGCAAGCTACGGAGGTATTGTTGAAACCAACCCTGTTAACCTCATTTGAGGAGGGATGATGCTGCTGATAAACTGTGGGGCGATGGACAATGGCATGGGTAGCACTGCTAACTTCTGGTCAGAGTTTGGGAAGGCTGGCTATGATTTTTCAGGGCCAGTGGCAGAATTTGAACAGCTTATTACTATTAACTTAAATGACAAATGAATGCAGACTTCCTGTGGGTTTTGAAAATCTCTTTCAACCTTTGTTTACTCTTGTCCCGTGATTTATTCATTTGAAAGGGGAAGGGTTATGTTTCTGTAGCATCTATAAATTTTCAAAGCTTTTTAGTTTTTAAATGTAGACCACACTAAGTCTTGTTTTAGTTTGATCTCATGGTTCGTAAGATATAAACATGACTAAAACCCAGATTTTATATTGAACTGTGTGCTCAAAACTTAGTTTAATTATGAAAAAAACTTTCAGGAACACCAAAGCAGATGATAAATTGTGAGAACATATTCCATGTGTGAGATCTCAGATGCTGAAAGTCAGGGGATAATGGAAAGACATCAGAAGAATTTGTGTTCCTTTTAGACTGGGCTCTTTATTGATGTAGTTCATGTTCCAGATTTAACTACAGAAATCACTTCTTATCCTCTGTTTTCCTTGTGATATCCAGTGTCATCTTGTTTGTTTTTCTTCTCAGGAAATCTTGTAGACACTGCATGTTTCACGTTCAGTCTTTCATCCCAGCACTTACTGTACTGGGTTGCCACAGACAGATCTTTAAAACTCTTCTTCCTCCTATCGATGTCACCGGACCACAGAAGTCTTTAAAAATCTGACTCTGAATGCCTCTGTTATGATGTATATTGTAACCTAGAGTGAAATACTTATTTCCAGATGCTTAGGAGAGTGCAGAGTACTTTGACAGGTTTTCTGTTGAGCGTGGATACAAAAAGCAGGACATGGGCATGCACAGCTTTTGGCTTGGTTTTACAACAAAGATCACTTTTAGCTTAAAACCTATAAATAAAATAATACAGGTCCAGAAGCAAATTCTGGGTGGCGGACTGTGCCTGCTAACGGTCAAGATGCAAGATATATGGGCACAGCAGTGGTAACCCCAAGTTCTGGGTGGGTTGGTCAGTGCTATTGAGGAACAGGAAGGAAATTATTAGGCCCAAGCGCAGCAGTTTGAAGCTGACACCTTACTATGTTGGACTCTGAAAGAAATTTAGCTAGAAAATGTCAGAGAGGTGAAGACAGAAAAAGTGGATATTAGATACATTGCATGCATTTTTGAAGTAACCCCTGCTGATGTCTAATGGTTATATTTGGAACCAAAGGTTTACAGGACTGTAACAGCCAAGTATCAATTTAGATTACTGTACACGTTGCTAAGAGTGCAAGAGTGTTTCAACAGCAATCAGGGACAGTACATTCTATGGGTCTTTTCTGACTTCAAATTTCAAACCTGTTTTAAATCATTTTTAAAATAAGTTGTAAAAACTTTGTTTTATGCTGTTGTGACCAAAGTCTGCACCATGTTTGCCAAAACTCTCCTTGCAAAGTTGGGTAAGTAATAACCATCTCCAAGTGCTCTGAAATATTTGAATTTAATTAATGTTGAGTTTTTAGAAGGAAAACACCTGTGAAATTGTAATAAGTTCTAACAATAAGTTGTAAAAACAGTAGTGAATATTGCTGCAGTTCATCAGTAGAATTAGTTTTTCTGCTTCCGAGACTGGCTGCCTCAAATAGAATGAACTGTTAGTGCATATGTAGGCCAGGGCACCTGTGAAATAGCTGGAACATTTTATGGGAACTGTATGGAAGAATACATACCATGCAGTGCAGAAACATTTATTGAGAGAAGCCTTTCAAACATCATTTTCCTTGGAAACAGTGAGGCAGCCAGTGTTTGTGAACAGGAGTGCTAAGATTCTTTGACATTGGTTGACTTGGTGATGGTGAGGTTTTGTTTATCCTCTAAACATCTGCAGGTGATGTGGTGATTAATAATATCTTTGAGAAGAGGTGGAAAAAGTGACTCAAAACATGCAAAAACTTTGAAAGCAGCAGTTGAATGGGAAATGTTAACTTCTCTAGCTGGAACAAGGTAACAAGAGGGGTTATCCAAGGGTTAGACTTTTTTTTTTGGGACTGTGCTTATTTGTTAAACATGCTTACATGGCTTGGATGAGGCTATCAGATGTCAGTGCACACACTAAGGCAGTATTGCTCTGTTTTCTTGTGCCTGTTTTGTCCTGACTCAGAGGTGGCTTCATTTTGTGTTTCAGTGTAGGGGAGATAGTCCACAAAACATCAGACCCTGTCAAGGTAAAGGGTAGAACTATTATTTTTAGCAATGTCTGATATTCCTTCTCAGGGAGTACATTTGGGTCTTTCTCTGGGTGCTCCCTTCAGTCTTTGTCTGCTTCTCTTCCTTTCTTTGAAACATGGGAACCACTCATTTTAGCTGTTCTATGTCAGCACACCATTTCTGCCAAGCAAGAGCTCCAGAGAACAGATGAGTTTAATGATGGTGTGGGGGGAAGGGAGGAAGGCGAGAGGGGCCGGCAGAGCTAATGAATCACATAACAGCTTTCATGGAAATACCGACAGCAAGTCATGTCCTCTTAGAGCCCAGGCAGCAAGCTGTAGACCTTTTGTTCCCAGTGGAGCCAGCAAGCCACAGTTTGCTCTCCGGTGGATAGTTTAATTCCTTAGTCACCTCTTCCTCCCACAAGTCACTCTTGCACGAGGGTTTTACAAATGCTTTCATTCTTCAGAGTAGTAACACATTGCTGATTAAACTAGCATTGAAGGAGATTATTTTCCCCCAGAGAGTAATTTTTACTTGACTTAAGCCTCTCTTCCAAGGCCAGTTAGGGCCAGCTCTGTTGATTAGCTTTGTGATGTGACTCAACTGGAGTGACACTATTAAATCATTTCAGAAATACTGACAAACAGATGTCAAATAGCAGTAGTGTGTTCTGCTCTGTAGGCCAGCGAAATGAGTACAGCCAAGAGACTATGTCACTGTTTGGACAGACCTCTTAGAGGAATTTAGTCATGAGTATGAGTAACTAGCTGCCTCTGAAAATATCTGTTTGAGGCAGAGTTAAGTGATAATCAGAGGTCCCCTGATCCCAAGTTGAGAGGCCAGTGAATGCTATATTTGTGGAAGAGATCAGTTGAGTTCTGCTTAATGCAAGGTCCCTTCCAACATTTGGCGGAGGCTGGGAGGATGTGCTGAGTGGGAGTACTTTCTCTTGGGGCAGGACTGAAGATCTTACAGAAAGAACTTCTAGGGCATGGCAGGCAGCAGGATGTGGTTTATGGATTTTGTTTTGTGTTAAATTGTTTTGCTGTTGAAAATTAAAACCATTCTTGGAAAAAAAAGCAAGAAACTTCTGCTGCAGTTGAGGAATCTTACTGGGTGAGCTAGTCAGTGGAGGCTTGTCCTATGGATAGAGCTCTGCACACTGCTTCTTCCTAGCACTGGGGATGTTTTAGAATCTATGAATAGTAGATCCGGTATAACAGTAAAGGTAAAAGCTAACTTTTGCACACATCCATGTCCTCTGAGAAGAATCACATCTCTCTCATTTTTTTTTCTCTATATGCTCTGGTGCTGTCAAAGATGATCAGTGGAAGTAGGACTCCACAGAAATAATTGGTAAAATTCTTACTTGCTTCAGTAAAGTCCTATTTATTAATGTATGGGAAAGGGGTTTTGGGGCAGAGTGCAGTTAGTGGTTTGACATATGGTGCATATGTTGGCTGACTTCTCCTCCTTCTCCTACTGAACTGTAATTTATCCTTCAGTTCGCATTTCTTTGCCATGTACAGTAGATCATATTCAGAATTTTTTTACTCTTCAGAACCTTTTTTTTACTATTCAGAATTTGGTTTACTCTTCAATTTGCAATGAACTAGTCGTTGCACATGTAATTCGATGAATGGCAATTATCCTGCTTTAAGAAGTTGATTGCTTTCTATGATCAGTTCCATTTCTAAACAAAATAATATCTAGAAATAAAGTGGTTACTTAAAAGCAAACAAAGCAAGAATAAAGCACGCAAAATATTTCTGAACAAACTTAATCACTAAGGATGCTGCCCTTCTGCACAGCTTCTGCCTCAGAATGCAGCAGGCATCTCAAATTCAGAGGATTTTCTGCTGTATTTTTAACACCCTAAAGGTCTTCTGCAATTTTCACATTGCAGCATTTATAATGAAGATGTGGAATCCTTATAATACTGTGTAATTATGCCCCATGTAATCACTTTTGCAGGGATTGTTTCTACAAGGGTGTGGATAACGATAAATTTGTTGGCACAAACCAAGTTCTCTGCAAGACAGGGAAGAGAAGACCTTCAAAAGCATATGTGAATGTTTACTTTTATAGACAAAAACACAAAACAAAACAGAGGTAGTTCCTCAGAAAGGTGCAGAAAAGAGCCAGCTCAGCAGTAAGTTCAATCAGTCACAATTAGCATGGATGAGACATGTGGATGAGACAGCTTTCATGAACGCCAGTCATTGCAGGGTTGGGTATTCTCCTCTCAGGAAAAGCACGCACAGCACCAGCCTGCTGAGTGCAAGAGCCCTGCTGTTTTCCTACCACTGACACGATAAAATCATTGGTAAGCAGCAGCCTGTGGAGAAAATGTTTTCTGTGGGTGAAATTCTCAAAATCCTGTTTTCTCAGAAAACAAAAAGACACACACCTGTTTGATCACATACATTTTTAATGCTTTTTCTAAGTCTTGTTCCCAAGAATATATAATGTCAGCAATGATGCTGGTACTCCAGCACTAGGCAGGCATGACACACTGGTGTCATACCCATCTCCACTGGCAAATGTCGTGCTGTGGGTAGGAAGTGTGCTCCCAAAAACTGATGCAGTTTGTGTAAATCTTTAAACATGTTTAAGCCCTCATATAACAGAAGGTTGTGTGCCTGGTTTTATCAGGCTAAAGCAACGTGCAAACATTTTGGCTTATGTTTGCAGCCTCTTTAAGTACATGGCAATAGCTTTGTTTAACCCGACGTTGTGTTATCAGTGCTGGGTTTACTGTCCATTTTAAGGGGGGAGGCACATGGCTCTGATAATATTTTTCCAGGCTTCTCCTGAGCAAAAGCTGGTGGTGATCAGTCATCCGAAGGAAAGGGACAGCACTCTTTGAGGAGCTGGAGATATTTCCATGATCCTTATCTATTTTTGAGAAATCCTGCTCTTGCAAAACCTTGTTGACTTTGAAGAATGGGCTAATCAAGTTAGAAATTGGCCTCTCCCTCCTCCACTCACAATTTCTTTGAGGCTGCTTGACTGTGGAAAATCTTTGACTGATCTTTTAATTAAAAGTGCTTTTTTTTTTTTTTTTTTTTAACCAAGGATTTGAAGCTCTTCCTGCTTTGAAGTGGGCAACTTTTTATAGATAAACATCTCATTATGTTATGAGATTTCTTCCTCTCTGTCCTTCTGTCTCGTTCCTTGATGCATCTCATCCTGTGTTGATGGAGTTTTAATGATTTCAGCCCCATTCCCAGTGTCAGCTCTTCAGGACAGTGCTCTTTGGCTCCCTTCTTGCTCTGCTCGGCACAGCTAAGGCTCTAGATGAGCTGTGGAAACTAAACACAGTTCTGTTCCCCACTCCCCCACTGCAGCAAGCTGGAAACAGCAATAAAACTGGGTTTATTATGTGGTCATCACATTTTAATAAACAAAAAGCAGTTGTAATAGCAGTGCAATGTGTACTGGTATTAAGTATTAAGCAAAGTATTAAGTATTATTCAAAATGTAAAGGCCTCTATTTGTTAAGTTCTGCCTTCTGTTTTGTACAAGAAGGAGGAACCCTTTTTCATATCTTAATTTTTGTTCCGTTCCTTCCCACTCTATCTGGATTAGCAGGGTTTGAGAATTCGTGAGGAGAGAAATTATTTTGGCTCAGTCAGCCATGGCCTTTTGGCCAAGTGTGGGGCAGCATTCCTGAACTGGAGGATTCGGGTCATGGTTTCCTAATACAAAGCACTCAGCAGCAGCACTGACCAAAGGCATTTTCAGCTGCTTCATTCCTCTGTAGTGGCTTGCTGCTCCCTCAGTGGGATGAGCTCAAGTGTTTATGGGAATGACAGTGAATTAGATCAGGGTCTGTCTTTAACAAAGAAAGGTGAAGGAGGAGAAGCATGTAGATAATTCTACAGCCAGTCTAATTCCCTGAGTCAGCTCTCAACCTGGCCTCCTGAGCAGTTAAATAGACTGAATTCTGCAAATGTTGATATCAAGCATTTCCCTACTTACGATCACTTTTTGGTTATCCTTTGTGCATGCAGATGCATCAGTTGGGTCTTTGGTTCAGGTGATACACAGCACTGAAGTGTGTCTGGAAGTAGCAAGGTTCTGTTTGCTTCTCTTTCCTGTTGGATTCTTGGACCAGGAGGCCTTGGGCAACTATTCTTCTTTTGTGACCACCAGACACAGCTCAAATGTTAATGCACAGCTGTGACAGCCACTGTACATGCACTGTGTGCATAGGAATGTGTCTATTTGCTACTCAGCAATGACCATTACTAACTGAATTTACATAGTTGGTTTGTTTGTGTTTTAATTTCCTGTATTTCTTGAAACACTTAAAGCTGGTATTCTATCTGATTTAATTGCTTTTCCCAGAATTGGGGGAGTATAGCTGTCATGTTACCACTGTTAATTCAGCAGTGCCTGAGTGACAGACTGCTGGGCTTCATTAGTAAGGAAGTAACTTTCTGAGCTGAAGACAATTCTCTACTGGTTTACAGACAAGAATAGAGGAATATCCTGGAATTCTTAATACAACTAATAGTCATTTATCTCAGGGGAACTATATGCAGTACAGGCATCTCATTCAGAAAATAGCTGGGTTTCTGTAAATTCCACCAGATTAATTTTGATATAATGCTATGTAAAACATTTTAGTCATCCTTTCTAGGAGGAGACAAGGGTTATAGTCAGCAGGTGACTGTGTTTTTGGCAGACCCACAGGTATTAACAGTTCCTAAATAAAGTAGACTTGAGTTTACAGGAGGACATGCCACTGAGCATACATGTGATATAGAGTTTCTCTCAACATTTGCTAGACCATTTGCTTTGGATATCTGTTTGTTATGCCAGGTTGCTGGGTACTCTTAAATACAACGCAGTCCAGTGGTAGATGGCAGTTACACTCCTTGTCTGCACCCAGGTTGGCAGAGATGACAAACTTTGGTTAATTTGTGGGGTTTTGTATACTTCATTTTAAAGGTAAACACTGTGGTATGCTTGTGTATGTCATGGTGCAAGAGGCTTATGGCACAGTGAAGGCTCAGGCTCAGGTACAAAACTGTATTATCTTCAAAATAGGCGTATCCAAGCTTGAGTTTTCATTTGAAACTTAACAAACCTCCAGAAAATCCAAGCAAATATCTGAAGGAATGCTCGGAGAAATTCTGCTTTGTACGGACATTGGTGTGTCTGTCAGGATTAAGAGATTTTAGCTACGGCTGTGGTTATTCAGAGAGGAATTCTATATGAACAGACCAACAGAGAGGAAAGGAAGTTCATGTTGTAACTAGTCTTTAGTCTCTATTTAATGAAAGAGTGAAGGTGTTATTTGAACAGATGCTTCTACATAGTTAGTGTTAGATTATCAAAACCACCTTTGTTATTCTGCAGCCATCCCTTTGTCTCTTTTAAAGTGGGGTGGAGTCCAGGTGAACCTTCCCAAAGATTTGCTGACCTGCAAAGGTGTTGGCTCTATGACTAATGTTCTGCAAACAGACTCATTCAGGAGAACCACAACTGGCCAAGCCTAGATCTGCTTTGTTTGCTGTTGCATAAGGACTGGGTAACAGAGAGCATTGCCTTTCTGCAGGGAAGCTCTGAAAGAGATGGAAAACAACATATTCTTTTTGTTACTGAGGAATATCCAAAGGAGTGTCTAGCAGTGTGGTCACTCAGAACTGCTGACAGGCTAACCCATTCAGCTTGTTCCTTTGATCAAGCAGATCAAGCTGTAATTGTTTGTTGCTATGCAATAGTGTCACTCTTTATCCTAATTTTTTACCTAGGTGGACCAGATGTTTTAAACGTTTTGCTCTTGAATATGAAATTCTAAACAACTTAAGCAATTTTGAAAATAACAGTAGGTGATGATCAGTCTCTTGACACCATTCTCTGGAAATCTGGCCTTCTGCATCCAGTCCTGCTCTCATTTGAAGCTACAAGAAGCACTTAACAACTGATTCAGATCTTAAGTTGATTCCGTCACATGCATTCACTCAGTATTCATTATCAAACTGTCTTGCTGTCAGCATGCCCAAAGGATTTGGAATACAAACATTAAATAACATGACAGACTAGGTACTATGGATAGGGATCTGTCTCTGTGAATATCTCTATGGAAGGCTTTAGTCCAGTAGAGGATTGCTGTTATGTCTGCCCTCCTTTATAGCAGTTATGCTTTTTGTCTTTCCACCCTGAAATGTATCAGTGTTTCCCTCCTGTGGAAACTGTTTCCTGTTAATTAGGATATGGAAGGTCTCTGGATAGCAGGGAAATTGTTTTGTTTTTTTTTTCATCTTTAAGCAAAGCAGTGTAACAACAGGGGAAAATAGAGCATTTTAATTACGTAGACGCCTGTGCAAAATTTCTCAATGAAAAGAGTACTTAAGAGCCAAATGTACACCAGTCATTCTTCTGTGCTATATAGTCATCATTTCCCAAAACACAGTTGTGGTTCACCCTTCATCAATCTCAGATAGGAGCAGTGGTGGAGAGAGGAAGGTGAAAGAAAATTGCAATGTCACCTAGACTTTCCATTCAAATTTGAGCTCTTAATGGCTCATCTGCTTTTGGGAAAAGTCATATTGAGCACCAGGTTAATCAGGATCTTGTCAATTCAGAATAACATTTTCAAAAGGCAGCAGAAAGGGTGGCTCATCTCCTTTCAATATGTACTACTTTATAGCAGGGAATCAACTGGGAATAAGATGGCTGTAAGGCAATACTGTCTTATTTTGAGTTGCCAACCAATTAATTGCTATCAGTGATCTCATGAAGTTGTATATTAATTCACTGCATTAAGTCACCGTTCATTCTGTGGCTGGAAGTTACCCAAGTGATACTTGGGTACTGAAATACTTTCAAAAACGACGCATAAAAGCTGTTATTACCCATCTTGGAACATCAGCTTCTAAATCTGTTGTGAAATTATGACAGTTCAATTTGATCTCTAGCACCATTTCAGATGTCTTCAGACATCACAGCTGCTCTCTTGGTGCCTCTCTGGCAGAGTACATATCTCCCATAGGTGCTGTCAAGTCTTTCAGGTCAGTGGGGGTATTTTAAAAGTACCTAAAGAGCATCCAAAGTGACACTAGACATCTATGTTTTGGCTTCCTACATTGTGTCATAAATTGGATGAGATTAAGGTATGTCCATGGCCCATATTTGTCCAGTTTGGTTAAAAACAGTAGTAGAACACAGGCAAGAATGAACACACACAATTAGTGGTTGCATTATTGTTTGTTAACAATCTGCTGTGGATCCTCAGCAATCTTAGCAAACCCTGGGTAGGTGCAAGCAATGCTGAGTTCAGGATCTACCTTGCAGTTCACAGTCAGAGGATAAGATGAAAGCTAAAGCTGATGAGCAGGACTATTTCAGCTAAACCATGTGTAATAGAGCAAAGTAAAATGGTATGGGGACGTTTAATAACTCTTTTTATTTGCTGTGCAAACATGGGCTGTTAGTAGTATTGTCTTAACTTAGCCATTCTAAATGCTCACAGCACATAGAATGATGTTTTTCCTCCAGGTTTCACAATAATCACTTTTCTGTCTGAGAGACAGAAACCTGTGAGCTCTGTGTAGGAAAATAGATTAAAAAATCATAGTGCCTGGGAATAGAATTCCAGAGCAACAAAAGAAGCAGTCTTCTTTGTTGGCAGAGAGGCTATGAATTTAGCCCATAATTTCTTGCTTCTTTGTCCTTTATTTCTTTTTCCCTTTGAAGCCTTTTTGAGATGGGAGGGATGGCAAGGAAACACGCAAGACAGTGAAATAGTTTGTTGCAAGTGTGGGAGAAAGAATGAAAGAGACGTGACAATTGTTGAGCAGCAGATGATCATGAGGGTGCAGATTTGTCTGCAGGCAAGCCTGCCTTTTTCTGAAATACGACTTCTAACATTACAGAGTGCTGTGAATAGTTTTATTTCTTGTTTTGCTGCCCTTGCAATTCGAATAAGGTATCCATTGTTCTAAAAAATCACACCCCAAAATGTGTCTGTCTTCATGGTTTAGGTTTACATGACTGAAGTGCTTTCTGAAATGAATCAGTGACCAGCATGCTTAAATTACATAGATGAGCTCTATTCCTACTCAAGCTATGGAAACATGAATTATTAACATGGATTTTTAAACATGCTAGAGAAGAAACTGCATGCTTGTATTGTTGTTAGTTTAAGAGTTGTCAGGATTGCAATTTGGGAAGAACTTACAAATGGAACTTTCCATGTTAATTTAACCTTGGAAGAACTGAAGTCCATGGCATTAATCTTTGGGTTATTAGAATGTTGACAGAGGGGAGGATTAAGAAAAGGGCAGGTTGTGGGACACGAGTGACACAAAGACCAGAGGAAAAATAGTCTTGTAGTGACTCCAGTTCTAAAAAATAGACTCAGTAGAGAAATCAGAACTTACTGCAAGGTGATTCTGTGGTCAAATGAAATCAGTTCCCGAAGTTCCTCTGCACTGGGTTTGGAGAAGCAAGTATTTGAACCAGTTCTACTTAAGAATGAAGTAAAATAAATGTAAGTTCAAGGCTTTACTGAAGAGGCAGTGATATGTTATCTCAGAGCATACAAAACTTGAGGACTGACAGTCTCAATGGAATCTTCATTCCTAAATGTCACATAGGACCCCTCTGTGCCTATGGTAAAATGTTTGCCACCTCCCCTGCCTTGCTATGCTAGTGCTGTAACTGTGTTAGCTCTCTTGCAGGAATTTGCCTTCTGAACAGCAGTTGGTGTGTTCCACCTTCTGGGTTAGGAACTGATTCTCTCCATTCTCTCCTTGTTATGGCTGCCCTTATGGGAGCTGATGCAACAGGTGCTGGGAGCTTAGATCCGATATAGATCAGAGGCATTCTGTGGAAAAATTGAAGAGCAATCCTGATCCTTCTTTCTGTGGAATACAATGTAGTTGTGCTGCAAATGGGATTAAAATGGCTAAAGATCATCATGAAGGGTCAACTTTTATCTCATTAAAGTTCCACTTTGTTTCTGACGCCAGCTGAAAGGCTGCGAGTGTTCCCTGGTGAGCAGTAAGGCAGCACAGCAGGCTGTGAGCCAGCAGCTCCGGGGGCCTAATCCTTACTGATGTAGCATGACCTTGGGCAAGGCATTCCTGTGCATCTCTCTTTTGTAATCTGGAGGTCGCAATTGTATTTATCTGTAGATTTGAGCATTAAATTGTTGTTAATTTTAAGGTATTTTGAAGATTAGAGGTACTATGTAACTTTAATCCATTGTGCCTGGATACTAAGTAGGCAGATCCTGAAAATGGAGGAGTTCAGTGCTCCTCCTGGGCACCAAAGTGAGAAATGTGACAATAAGGTGACTCCAGTTTGTCCAAAACAGGTTTTCAGGAAATAACTCCCAGTGGATTATTTGGGGATAATTCCTAGCTCCTCTGATGTGGAGGAACACAAGCTGAGCCCATTGGCAAGCTGGGTGCTGTGCTGGGGAATAGGAGGTTAAGCATGGTGCAAAGGGAAGTACATGGAACTGTACTGTAGGTTGGAGGTGATGGAGGTAGGCATGAGTTTGGATGTACAAAGCAGTGGAATGGAGCTGTGCTCAAATTTGTCAAGAGAATAGTTGAGCTAACAGGGCAGGCAGGGTAGATAAACGGTGGAAATGCAAATGAGATACCATAGCACCATTTGAACAATCAGAAAGGTATTTAAGGGTTTGGGACTTTTTTCTAGATTGTCACCCTTGAGGCAGGACTGAATTCTTTCTTGTTTGTTTATATGTTTGTTTTTTTCCTGCTCAAAGCTCTCCGTTGGAAGTGCAGTTCCATGAGATGCCAACCACTTTAAAATCAAAACATAAGCAAAAAAAAAAAAAAGTAGTAGTATTAATCAGCTCTAAAACAGGGTCTGCAGCTTGGCAGCATGCTCTGGCTGGAATCTCCTTTAGACCTTAACTGGTATGGGGTGTAGAGCTGATGGTCACCAGGGAGACTGTGCAGCTCTAAGTACAGTTCCTGCATAGTGGGTGCCTCGGGCACTGGGGCTGGCAGTTCCATTTATAACTACACTGCTCAATTTCAAGGTCGTTCAAGGGGGGGTTGCCCATAAAATAGACTTGATATCCATGCTTATGCTTGTTTTGGTGCTTTCTGATCAGCTTATGCCTTGAGAGGTGCCTCTTTTCTATGTTCTCTTTGGTTTTTTAGTACTTTATAGAGCTGTTTCAGAGGATGGAGAAAGGAAAATACAGAAACACTCGTATATCAAGAAAAAACACACAGGTTAATTAGTGGTTCTTGATAGATTGCAAATGCTTTATGATTTATGATGGAACAGATCAGCAGAGTATGGACTCTTATAAAACGTGGGGCAAGCTGAGTAAGCTTGATGGCTGGGACTGGTTGGCAGCCTGGTGAAGTACAGATAATCCCTGTTAAGTATGCTTGATAGTTATCCTTATGTATATATCTTCCATTGCTCAGGATCATGTTGCAATTGTAAGCAGGTGGCAATTAGAAGCATGCTGGCATTGCTACCAGAGCTGCTACATTTCTCTCAGGGAAAAGGGGTTTTTCTCATCGTGCTGCAGAATTTGTACCAGTGTGCAGCAGCATTTTCTTGTTGTAGTGTGTGTTACACTGCCTAGTCAATGCTACCCACTGCTTATATAACACTTCCCTGTCATGTGCTGACCAGATGACAGTCATGCAGACAGGCATAAGCCTCAGCATTGCAAGAAGCAGATGAGTTATATGGGGCATTTTGTCATGAAATCGCATTATAACAGTAGGAAAACCTTTTGGATTGAATAAAAGAGTAGAATGCAATGGAAGGCTTTCAAAGCACACCTTCCTTAGTTCCATTGAGGAACGTTTCTGGCCATGTGTAATGTATGCTGTACATCTTTAATCTGTAGTATGGCTATAGCTCATCTGAGTACTGCTTCTCTACTTGGGACTCCTGTACAAATGTCTGCTCAAGGGATGGATGCTCTCTGCTGTACTCCTGTGAATCTCCAAGTGAACCTTTGCTTCTGTGCTGAGCTGATGCTTCTCTGCTGGAAGCCACACATCACATCAGTCCGTTCATTTCCCCTCTTGTCCTTCATCTTACAGCATTAGCTGCATCAGTGCTAAAAGCTTTGTGTGGCAGGCTCACTACGAGTACATTTTACAGATGCCACGTTGTGGCAGTTGGGAGCCCATGAGTTTGGAAACAGGACGAGCAGTGAGGCCAGGGCCTTCAGACCCCCCCCCAAATGAAGGAGTTCTCTGGCCTGGGGCAGCAGCAGCCACCATTTGAGTCGCAGCAGCAAACTCCTCTTTCTGCCTGTGCTGCACTTCTTGCTGGGGAGCGTGGTGCTGCCTGGATCCTTCATCTCCTGCAGATGCAGATGGCTAAATGAAGCTGTGTGGGCTGCTGGCTCTCTAGCCAGCCTGTCCCTGCTATCTCTTCCCATAAACACTGAACCCTTTGTCTCCGGCCTTATCGTGCCCCTGCCATCACAGAGCCCTTTCTGTGCTCTCCTCCCAGCACAGCCACTGTGTTCAGGGGTCTTTTCTTCAGCTGCTCTTTGTCTCTGGGTGTTTATTGTGCCTGCTGCAGAGTGTGTTTGTTGGGAAAGAGGAGGAGGGGCTCCTGTTTGTGTGGGTTTTATAAACCCAGTGCAGTCTTAAAAGAGATGCTGAGCAAACTGGGTGGTGGTAATATTAACCCCTACTTTACTGACTGCAAAACTGTGCTAAGATTTCCTCAGTGTGTGGAAAATATTTTGGGAGGCTTACGGAGTTGTATTGCTGTGGGAGGCAGTAGGCGCGCAGTGTTGTAGCAGGGGGTCTGCTCCCTTTTTGTCTCAACAGACCTTTGATTTTCTGTGAATTTTGCACATGTGTGTCAGCAAAGTGAGCCTTCCAAACATGGGGAGATGGAGCTGATTGTAGTATTTATGCCCAGAGTGCTTCTGGAACTTGTTTTTACTGCAAACGCTGGATTGGTAGCCTCTCCTATTTGCTTAACTGACTTGTGCATCCTGTCTATGTTGCTGCATCAGGCAGTATCTCTTTGTTGTGCCATGTTCCAAAACTTTGTGACTCTGTACTTTAAGGATTTCCTTTTGAGGAAGGTCCTGAAAACAGAAACTTGAACATACTTCTTTTCTTTAATCAGTTTGTTAATACTTTCAAGGTTAGAATGGCTGTTATTGTTTATTCAGTACCTGTGATACCATATTCATTATTCAGGTCTTCTAGAATATCAGCTGCTCAGAACTTTTCCCTTGTAATCACATAATGCTTTGTTACTAGGTTTAAAGTAATGATACTAAATAACATTAAAAAGGAAAAGCATCAATTTTCTAACCTCTTCTTGTTCTTCCATGATAATGGAGAATGGAATTTATAACATGAAAAGTCTTTTGTTCAGCTCTGAGAAACTGCTGCAGTACCACTGTTGGAGACAGTTTTCTATTTGAGACTCCATATCACTGAAAGTAGAGTCAGAATAAGGGTTTCCAGCATTTCTCATGATTCTGTCCTGCATAAATTGAGTGTAATGCTGATACATTAGTTTAATGTGTGATAACATAGTTGTGTGACTAGAAAATAATATATTTTATAATCAAGGATCATATTTTTTCCTACGTTATTGAAACTTCTGCCAGAAATTAATAGATTAAACTTGTCTTTTCACAAGGTGTAGCGTAAAGAATGTTTTCATTTTCAAATAATTAGCATCCTGGTATTGGGAGGGTTGCAGTTTGTGTATCACAGCATCTGCATGCTATATTATTACATTGGGAAGAACTTCAGCAGATTGTGTTCCCTTTGCAGGAGGTAGCAGGGGAGGAAATGCAAAACAGTACAAGCCTTCGTGAAACATGAATCCACACTCCTCATGACTAAACCTATTCAAACATTCAGGTGTTTTTTTCCAAGACTGCTGTAGTCTTGTCATCGTGTGATTTGTTTTCATGAACTCAATTTGCCTCATCTTTTTGTTTTCAAGGAACAGTTTCAACTGCAAAGCGCACAGGGATTCCAGCACCCCGAGAAATATCATCTTCTGTATCAAGGGAGAGAGCTGTACTGCGTGGCCAAGCCAATACAAGGAAAACTCAGCCCAGCCCCACCTCTTCTGGTACACCGACTCCTACCAAACATGTGCGCCCCACTAGCAAGTCCAAGCAAGAGAGTGAAACTGGTGACAAGGCTGTTTTGGAATCTCAGGTTAAAGAACTCCTGGCAGAAGCAAAGACAAAAGATTCTGAAATAACCAAACTCCGTTGTGAACTGAAGAAATGCAAAGAGAAAGGGTCACTTAACCCTGAAGGAATGGGTACTCCAGACCAAAATGTAGAAACCTTGTCACCTGTTGACATAGATCCACTAATACGGACCCTTCAGGAAAAGAACAGGACTTTTCAAAAAGAGCTTGCTAGCCTGGGGGAAGAAAATCGTGTTTTGAAAGAGAAATTGCTTTATCTAGAGAACTCTCCTCTGTCAGACACAACAACAAGCAGTGGCGGTGACAGCAGCCTCCCTACCCCAACTACCCAAGAATCCAGCTTTGGAAGTCCATCAAAAAATGTACTGAGAGCTGAAACAGTTGAGCACAGGCAGCGAGTGAATGGGGGCACGCTGCGCAATTCCGCCTCTTCCAGCAGCGATGTAACTAAAGCTTCCTTGTCACCTGATGCGTCTGATTTTGAACATATAGCAGATATACCTTCCAGGCCAGCATCCTCCAACAGCAACCACTTCAAAGGCTCCAAATGTTCCACTACAGGAAGTTCTCCAAACAATATTAGTGACCTTTCTGTTGCATCTCTTACGGAGAAAATACAAAAAATGGAGGAGAATCACCATAGCACAGCAGAAGAATTACAAGCCACTCTGCAGGAGCTGTCTGATCAGCAACAAATGGTGCAGGAACTGACAGCAGAAAACGAGAAGCTGGTGGAAGAGAAAGCTCTCCTGGAGACTTCTTTTCGCCAACATAGAGATAGAGCAGAACAGCTGGGTCAAGAAAATGAAAAGCTAATGACTCTCCTCCAAGAGCGATCCAAAAGTGAAGAAAGCAGAGCTCAGGAGGGAAAAGTCCTTGAACTGGAACAGAAGTGTGCAGAAGTTCTTGAAAAAGCACAATTTGAAAGAGAGAAATTGCTCAACATTCAGCAACAATTAACCAGCAGCCTACGAAGCTTGGAAAGGGAGCATCAAGATGCCCAGCAGGTAATTAAAGGCCTGAGAGATGAAAATGAAAAGCTGCTTAAACTTCTAGAAGTGGAACAGCAGAGCAACAGCACAGTGACAAAAACTCTGGAGGACTGCAAAATTGCGTTGGAAGGTCTAAAAATTGAGAATGGATCTCTAAAAACGCAGCTGGAGAGTGAGAAACAAAAGGCTGCAGAAATCAACGCCATGGGATGCACTACTGACAACTCTGAGGTGCAAGAGCTGCTGAAAGTAGCCCATGCAGAAAAGGATCAGCTGGAAGCATCTTGCACTGAACTTAAGCAAGAGCTGCTGAAGGCAAACAGTGAACTGAAGCATGTTCAGGGTCTCCTATCTAAGGTAAGGCAGTAGCAGCTGTACAATGTAACAGTTGTTTATCTGTCTTTTTCCATAAATAAGCAATTGTTGGTCTGTGAATTGCTATTGATCAGCTGATTTCAGTACTAATTATTTCAATTGCATTCATTACTGTTGAATGGAAGCTGGGATGATTACAATATTTTCTGTTTCTTTTGCTATGTGCGTGTTTTTCCAGGAATAACTGTTAGCAAAACTGGGCTTACAAGTTCAAAATTTATTTCATGTATAGTATCTTCTGCAGAACATGCAGAATTTTTGGTGAACAGAAATATACTTACCAAAATTGAAGCAAAAGAACAGGTTAATAAAAATGTACTTTGACATTACGTCAACAAATATTAGTGAAAGTTACTTTGTAGTCTGGGTAGAGAGAAGGACCTAAGTAATTATCAGCAAATATTAAATTTCCGATAAATGATAAAGGACAAGCTAATAAGTAGTGAGTTATAGATGTCACTGAGCACAAAAACACAGGAGCATGAGTTAATACTCGAAGTTGATACTTACAGTGACAATGTACAGTCAAGCTCCAGATGAGATTATTTTGGTAGAACTTAAGGTATTGTTACAAAACTGAAAAGTACTCTGTTTGGAGATAGGTAAAGTAATGGCAAAAAATAAATATATTTTGGAACAGATTTCTCTGTCATTTGGTGGCTTGGAGCTTTGCTCCAAGCAAGCTTAAGTCAACTGTTGGTTCTATTTTCTGTCTGATCCTGGGTGTTCCAAAGAGATTTGCAATGCAGGGTGTCACAGAACAAGCACTAATATAGTGTCAGCCAGTGATTAATGTCCCATCACTGCAGAACGAGTGATAAGCAATGTGTGCAGCCTTTCCTGTATGGGGAAGGGGTCATGGGAAGAACTGTAGAGTTGGCTAGCTGCAGAGGAAGAGAGCATTGCCAAAAAGCACCTCAATGGTTTGTGTGTTTTAGAAAATCCAGGTGTCCTTTCAGCTTAAATAGGTGACCACAGCAAACAGGGTTGCAGAGGAAGTTCCCTAGTGTTTTTGAGTGCTTGCTAGTGCTGGAGTGTGTGAAGAATAAATGAAAAACTGCTGAGTTCTCAGACTCTGCTCTGAACTTTTATTGCTTGGTTTTGAAACCACAGATTTCCTCCTTTTTACTCTTCCCTTGAATTAAGCTGTTTTGAATCAATGGTTATTTGTCACACCCAAGCAAGACCACAGGCTTCTGTAAGGCTGCCCTTCAGTCAGGCTGTGCCAATGCTGCTTGCTGAGTTGGCAGCCTACATCTTGCTTTTGCATAGGTTGTTCATACTCAGAGGTCTCCCCCAACCCTGGAAGCATTGATCTGTGGGCCTGAGCCAACAAACTGAAGTACAGCATATTCCCCCTTCAGTAATTCCAGCTGTCCTATATCCAGAAAATATACTTATCTGTAGTAGCTAGCTCTCCCACATGTGTTTCACAATCCATCAGAAATGTGTGTGGTAAAAGCAGCAGAATTGTTAATATGGACAAACTGATTACTCTCATCCCTAAGGCAGCTCTATCATTCTCATAATATAATACATGATTAGATTTGGAGCTTTCCAGAAATACCATTCTTCCGTTCATTACCTGCAGAGAGTGGTTTGGAATAACAGTCACCCAATAGAAAACTTCATTTCCTTCCTAGTATCTTCTTTTGTTATCTTTATGTCTGGGGAAGAACACTGACATTCATAGCTCGTGTATGTTTCTTGAAACTGTCTCATTAGTGTTGAAACTCAGTTTTCACAAAGCAGGTTCAATTCTTAAGTTCATGACATAGTAAAATATCCAACAAGTTATATCCCTTAAGAAATAAGGACAGTCAAGCAGTTTTCTTTCCTTATTTCTAGGCTGAGAATGAGTGCGGTCAGCTGAAGGAGGTGTGTGAGCGGCAGGCTGAGCAACTGAGCAGAACCAGCCAGAAGCTGCAGGAAAAAACATCAGAGAATGAAGCAGATATAAAGAACCTAAAGGAGACAATTTTCGAGTTGGAGGACCAGGTGGAACAACATCGTGCTATCAAACTTCACAACAACCAGATCATCAGTGACTTAGAAAGTAGGTGGAGCTGAAAAAAGGGTTTAAGTGAACTTATTCTGGAGGCTCAGATGTGGCCAGAACCAGGAGGAGGAGGAGGCAGCGTGTCCTGATGTGTGACAAGAGCCTCACTTCAGAATTATTTGTATTTCAACCAATCCTTTCTGTTTGTGTGCGAGTCACTGTTTTAACAGTTAGCGCTATGGAAATAATATTACAGACATTTTCCAAACTTACTGTTTAGCGACAGATGTATCACCCGTTCCAGAACCTGCAGTTACTGGCCTTTTGAGGAGCCTTCGGATAAAACTGCTGGTAGGAACGGGGAAGTCGAGTTTGCTGCTGTTGTGTGGGAGAGGAGCTGCCACCTGGTGGAATGAGTTGTTCATTTCACTTACCAGTATTAAACTGTTCCTGGCTGTGCACACTGACAAGTGATCCTGCACTTGCAGTTCTGTTAATTTAACAGCCTGCTTTAGTATCACAAAATAATGAACTGCTTTGGAGATATTTGAATAAAAAATCTGTTGTTGATTCTATTCCTGATCCACTCACAGAGTATCTTAATTTCCATTTAATCTCTGTTAGTGACGCAAAATCAGAGGCAAAATCAAATAGGCTTTTCTTTTTTTTAAACTGTTTCTAGGTAAAACTATGAAGCTGGAAGAGCAAAAACAAGATATAGAGAAGCAGCTGAAGGCTCTGACTAAGCAAATGAAGGTAAGGCTCAGATGCCACGAAAAGCTAGGCTGAACTTTTATTGTAATACTGGATTTCATTTAGGCATTGCAATTTTTAGAGCAATTATAGAAATTTCTTCCTCCTCTCATTCTCTATTCCTTGTTTATAGCTGATTCTTTGCCAGTGAGGTAAACTATAATCTTTGCAAATTACTTCTAATTTTTCTACCAGTGAACTTCTGCTACTTTGGAGCATATTCCTGCTTCCTGAACCATCAGTAGCAGTGAGCTCTTTTCAGCAACAATCCTTGTAGTAGTATCACAATTCTGAATGATCAACAGCTATAGGGAGGACCTTGATTCTACTTTTTGAATTGGAATGTGGAGCTTAGGGTCAGTTGTCAACTTCTTTGGCAATCTAGTCAAAACTGTAAAGACACTAGTATTAAGTTTGACCTCAACATCTTGAAATTGTGCTGAAATCCTGTTCTCTTTTGATCACTGAAATAGAGGTCAATAATTAAGTGCTTGAGTGGCATTTTTACAGCAGTTTGTGGTTGTAATTATTCTTTCTAGGAGGATACAGAAGAATGGAAACGTTTTCAAGCTGATCTACAGACTGCAGTGGTTGTAGCCAATGATATCAAGTGTGAAGCCCAGCAGGAGCTCCGTGTGGTAAAGAGAAAGCTTCAGGAGGAAGAGGAGAAGAGTGCCAGGCTGCAGAAGGAGCTTGATGAAGTGAAGGGCAACAACAGGTCGGTTACTTACAAAGGCCAAGATCTGATCTCCGTGACTGCTAACATGCATGCAAACAGTGCTTTGTCAATAACTATTCATTGGCTTGGATGTGTATGTTGTCTGTTTTTAACTCTTCTGATAGATTTTGTCGTCTTTTATTCTAAGATGTTCTGTTCTTTTCTCTTTTTTGATGATCTAGTTCTGTCACCTAGGCCTTGAAGGTTGTAATAAGCAAATATGAAGTAATAACAATTGCCAATATCCTTTCTTAACTTTATTCTCTCTACTGTATTCCACTGTTTTATTGCCTTCGTAACTCTGCACATCTGCATTAAACCATCTGTGAAAAGCTTGTCTGGCTACATATGGGACATCCAGAAGAGAACTTCTTTCAAACTGAAGTGAGGATTAGCTGAACTCTTTGTTCTGCAAGTCTGATACATGCTGATTAAATGAATAATGCAAGTACTAGGATTCCTCACCTCCTGTCCTTAAGTCAAAATCTGTTGTGTGATTAAATGACCTGGACTGTGGCCTGGTTTAACATCCTAGAAGTGATTTTTGTTGTGCAGCAGACCCTCTTGAAAATCAGTGTCTGTAGTCTGTGGTTGGGCAGGGAGCAGTAAAAATATGAGCTATTTAGAGACGTACCCCAGCATGGTGAGGTTCCATGAAAGCATGGTAAGATCAAGTGACTTTACAATTGAAATTGGAATCAGCATAACTGCCTTACAGTGTGGCTTTTGTGCCATGCAGGATGCTTTATTTATGACATTTTATTCCAAAAGTCATACTACAATTGAAGTACTAAATAATAAAGGATAGAAAACAAAATGTATGTTATGAGGGGCAACTAAAATTTATGAAGGAGGCAATGCTGTACTTCTTTTTTATTGCATTGGCACAAGCAGAATTAGAGCTACAGGAATGAAAATTTGTACAAGGGAAATGATGAAAAACAACACACACAGTGATGCTGCTTACCATCAGTATGCTAAATGAGCTCTGCTTCTCTGCATTTTTCCAGTTAATCTCTCTGCTGCCAGGTTCAAGACCATTATTAGAATAGCCACAGGAACACAGAAAACACTCTCCTTTCTTTCAGGTAGAATAACAGTCCAGATTAATACTGCTTGAATTTATTCACTATTTTCCATTCAGGAGCTTCCACAGCAGCTGTACAGTAGATAGGTGTACAAAGATGGGAAGACTTTTGTGAGGTATATGGTTCAGAATTGATGGATAGAACAGAAATCCTTTTTTTTCAGGAGAAGAAAATGTGTTTAACTTCCAATTTTGTTATTGGTGTGTCCAGTAAAGAAAAGCTATTAGGTGCAGTGCATTAAGACAAAGTTATTACCAGACAGTACTTAAATTCTAAGCTCTGTTTTTATTCTTAATTTGTTCTTAATCAAATTTCTCATGTGGAATAGGGCAATGTTCATCTGTACATAAAATATCAATATTCAGACATTAATCCATATGAAGATGTACTTGGTATTCAAACTGAATAGAAGATGACCTGCTAATTTGCAAACTGGGCTATTTATCTTATATGTATAGGGAACTTGCCTGCATTGTTGGTTCTTTGGCATAAGAAGCCTGAGCTGAAAATACTGATTTTGAAATTAGACCATGGAAATGTATACATACGTAGCTTCAGAAGAAGGCATACAGACTTGTATTTGAGTCAGTTTTGGCATTTGTCTCGCTTTTTCTCATACGTACAGAAAGATATGTCTGTCTTTTGCATTGCCTTGGTTGTCTGTATAGCTTGCTTTGAGTATTACTTTGGTCTTGGAGCCAGACATGCTGTCTGCGGTGGATAATGTATTTTCTCTTTCACAGACAGGTGTTGAGATTTTGCATCTGTTAATTTAGGTTTAACAAACTTGACTGTGGATATCAGTGTCCATGCAGAGAGTACTCAGGCAAAGTTTCAGTACTGAGTGGTATGGAGAAATTAATGAAGTCTATATAAGTCATTACTCAACTCACTGATCAGCAGGAAAGCAGTGAAATTATAAAACTGACCTATAAAACAAAGTCTTGACGTTGCCAAAGCTACTGCCAAGAGCAAGTTCTACACTTCCCTACACGGTTGTTTTTGGATTCCCGAGGTTGCTGTGTTACCTGGCACCTCAACTACTTTTATGTGGAAAGATCTGGGACATTCTCCTCATTTCTGTTAGTGATCATTCACAAATGCTATTACTCAGGATCAGCAGTAGATTCTGGTGCCCGTGGTGATTTTAAATGCATGCTCAGCACTGGTGAAAACAGTTTGTAGCACAACACCTTAACGCATTATGTAAAGTGTCCCTCCTGTTTGTTAATTCTGAGCAGCTGTGCACTCAGCTGAATGTCTGAGAAAGTTTCCTGTCTGATTTTTGAACTCCAATTGTAAATGTACCTTCCAAATAGTTGTTGCTGCTCAAAGGTTTTTTGGCAAAACCTCATCCATCTCTTGAGGGTCAGTAGACTCCACTCATAAATTGATCTCGAAGCCAGTTTTCTCCTACAACATCCTGCCATTTTAATGTTTGTCTGTGGCTGCCTGAATTCCTGCCTCCAACACTGATTTCACCATTACATTCTTCTAATCAGACAAAAAGTCACTTTTGGTTCAGGAACAGCCAAAGAACTTGCAGAAAAAATCCTGATGAGGTCATCAGAGTTCATCTGAACGAAGGTAAGAGCCTCCCAAAGGCGACTTTAACACAGATTAAATGTCTAATTCTATGACTAAGAATGTTGGGGGGAGGTTGGTCCACCATCAAACAAGTGGAACAAAGAAGAGAGATGTTCACTTGTCCCAAATTACTGATTAAAACCTACAAATTGATTATCACATTTCAAACAGACTTATGATACTTTACATTGTAATTAATGCTATTTCTCTGCAGTTATATGCAGAAGTTTACCATCCACTGTTGTGTAACTTTTCTCAGACATGGTAGACATTGAGATAACAGTCTCCATCCTTGGAGGTTTTCAAGACCAGACTGGATAAGCCCTGGGTAACCTGGTCTGACCTCATAGCTGATTCTGCTTTGAACAGGCAGTTGGAAAAGGTCCCTTTCAGCCTAAATTATTCTGTCATCCTGTAGCAAGTCTCATCTTTTCAAAAAACTCACCTTAGGAATAAACTCACATTTTGTAGCTATTTTAGGATCAAATATTTAACTGGAGATAAAGTACTATATTGGGTTTGTAACACAACAAACACATTGGCTGCTGAGTGCATCCAAATTCTGAGTGGCCCTTTATGGCTTCGTGCATATGCATTTTGGAGCCTTTCTAGCAATACAGTGTTTAGCAACAGAGAAAGTTTATAGGTGTGCCTTTGACTCTTTCCCTCCCTTTTCTTCACAAAATTATGTTGGAACTATAATATTAAGTACCTTAAATCAAGAGCATGGTGGGAAAATAGTTGGGCTGGGAGCCGTGTTCAGAAGACAGAGAAATTATAGCTGGAATTAAATGAGCCACTTCCTATAATAGTAATAATAATAATAATAATAAAATCTAACCAAGTCCTCAAAAGAAAGTCTAAAATGAAGCTTGTGATGTATCCCACTAATTTGCTTCTGTTCTTCCTCCTAAAGTCTCAAATGCTGCAGCATGGCAGTGTTACATGCTTTTTCTCCTGGAAATAAGCTTGTACTCTATGTGTATTAAACCCTTATGTCAGTCTTTATGTGCTGATGTGCTGCTCATTTGTGCCTGTGTTTTGCAGCTGTTCTGTCTTTTAGAGGTTTGATAGTTCATTCTGCTCTCACTTTAAGAAAGCATAGTAGGATTTTAGAGCAGGGTTCTTGAAGTATTGTTTGCTCTAATCAACTGATTAGTTGATTAGCTCTTTAGAGTTTTTGGTACTGACTGAGATTGCCTTGGGCCCTTCAGTGGAAGGACCCTGACTAAACTTGGACTGAGGGTAGTACATTTCTAATTACGTGAGCAAGTTCACATACCCGTTTTGAATGAATAGTCCTAACTGAATATAGGCAAAGAAAGCCAGGTATGCAACCACCCTTGTCCTTTGAAACTTGTTCCTTGGCTCTAAGTACTTTATTCTTTCCTATCTGAGCAATGCAGATTTACATTATTGATGGTTGCTCATTGTGTCCCAAAGCAGAGTTAGTGAAGTGTTAAGGCACTCCTGTAAGACTGGTCTTGCACCCGTATATCATTCTTTCCCCTTTATTTAGTGATGATGGGATGATTAACTGTATAATACAGAGAGCTATACCTCGGAATGGGCACTGTACTACTTCTTTTAACTTCTCCCATTGTTGTCTGTATCTCCTAGGTGCCTGATCTCTACCAGCTAACACAGCCCTGGATGGATGCATAGCCAGGCCTGTGAGACACTTCAGGACATGCCTTCAACTTGCAGCTGAAAAAGGGAAGTTTCAATTGGAGAAAAGCACCCCCAGTTTTTTATTGCCTGCAAAAGTCGAGTGTATCACCAAGTGTGAATGTGCTCAGGTCCACCTTCTCCCCATGGGCAAGAGCTGATTTCTTTGTTTCAAAATGCTTCTCTCTTCAGAAGACTCCATGAGGCAGGAAAAAGTTCTGAATTAATTTAAAACCTACTAGAAGTAATCACAGAGATTTGGGAGACTGAAATAACTGATGCCCCGTTTGGAGTGATGGGGCTATTTGCATTTGAACGGAAGTTCAAATGCTCTATTTTAAGCTTAAACAAAAATAAAACTGTGTGTATGTCTAATTTGTAAAATTTAATGTGCATACACATTTGTTCTCCATATAATATTCTATTCATAAATCTTTGTGTCTAAATACACGTGCATACAGATCTGTATGTAAAAATGCACACAAACTCTAGTGATTCCCACCTTTGCAGCTGGGGTGAGTTGCTTGTGGAAATTAATTACTGAAATCCAACAGGAAAATTAAATAGAAATATTATGCTATTTAATTGGTATCAGCTGTTTTGTTGGTTTCAGTTATTTAATATTGTGTTGCACTCACCACTTGGTGGCATGTCTGACTCAGTGTGTGCTAGGAAGCAGGGTGATGCTCAAGGAGCACGATGTCCTGATCCGACTTTCACAGGCTGTGTCCCACAGAGGAGAGATTTGTCTTTGCTATGAGAATTGCAGGTGAAGAGATCCAGAAGGAAAAGCAACGGATATGTCAAGCTCTAATCATTATCCTCTCAGAAGGAGTTTTTCTCGTGCCCTTAACTCAGGTGAAGTGTATAATCAGGGAGAACTTGTTTTGCTACTGGAGACACCTGAAGAGAGCTTTACTTGGATGCTGATGAGAAACTGAAAAGTCACAGTCTCTACCAGGATATCATCAGGATTTGTTACAGGACTGGGATTACATATTTTGGCTATGGGATTCCTTCCTTTTCTCCTGGATGTGAAGACCTAGCAGGGGCCTGATCTCAGAGGAGGCTGAGCTAGAGAATTCTGCAGGATTTTGGCACAGCCTTCACATATGTGCCATTCTACTGGAGTGTATGCATATATGCACACTTGTGTTGCCTTTCTTTACTGTGCTGGCAGCTGTTAAATGTTGGTTTTTATGTTTAAGAAATTATATATATTGAAGTGCCAAATAAATGTTTGTGTTTGGAATTGTCTGCTGCCTACTCTTGGCTTCTCTTCTGTTCTGTGCATCAGCAGCTGTGTGTCGTCTTTGTGTCACTTGGAGTTCAGGAGGATTCACAACAATGTAATGCAATGAAGACTAGATTACAGAGTAATTATTTCTGAAAACATGGTTCTGCTGTCCTGGGCCACTTGTAATGAGGAGATCATCAGAGCAGTTCAGAAACCTTCAAAAGCATGATGGCTGCTCTTGCAAAAAATCTATATATTAAGCACAGAAAGACTTGTACCTTGCTGGCTATTGTCCACATATTCCAAACCCAGAAAACAAGCAGAGTAACTCGTCTTTAGAGAAAAGCTCATGACATGTATTTCTCTCTTCAGTGAATGAAACTAAGCAGTGGTTTTGTGAAAAGAACTCTGCATGTTTCAATTTCTTTGTGGCTAAAGTGCTCCGCTTCATGCTGTAGCTGCTTCACTTAAGCCAGCTGCACTTGCAGCTTTTAGCTGTGCAAACCATTTATTCTTGTTTCAAGGTAAGCATATAGCAGATGCTGACATTTTGCTTAACTCCATCCTCTTAGTAGCAGGACTTAGTCTTCTTGGCTAGACTAGTCTGTGCAGTGTGAGCTTTTCTCAGACTTAAATCCTGCTCAGTGATTCCAGTCTGGCTGAGACTTGTCATTAATACTGGCAGCCATCAGTCCTTTCCAGTGTTTTGTGCTCCCAGTTAGTATGGTTTCTTTCTGACTAAATAAAACCTGGGTCCAGCTTCCACTTTTCTGCTGAAATGATGGCTGTCCACAAACCTTGTACTTTATTGTTCTTACCTGGTAAACCAGACAGAACTCTTACATAGTGGCCTTTTTAATTCTTGAAAACAAAATGGATTGCACTGGTTGACTTAGTCTCCTGAGGCAGAAATCTATTCTCTTTGTGTTTTCTTACAATGAAGTGCAGATGCTATCACCTGATGATTTGTTATTTATATCTTAAAAAGCCGTGAAAGAAAAAGTGAAGGATTGAGGTTAAAATTAGCCAGTAAAACACTGGCTCCCTCAGAGCTCTGTGGATCTTATCCAGTTTGCTTTTCCTCCTTATTGGATTAAATGGAGAATGGAACTGAAATGGCTTTTTCTCTAGCCATCTGCCTCTGCGGTCCCTTCTGGCACACAAGGAGCTTGAATGAATTAGCAAAGAAATGCCTACTTAAAGACAGCACCTCCTTAAGCTCTGCCAAAAATAGAAGCATTAGTCACTCTTATTCTCTTATTCATTGACACCCTTTAGCCCTTTGCATTTTGTAGGCTGTGATGCCAAAAGGGAAATAAGAAGACTCCAAGTTCTATTTTTAACTAACAGAAGTTGTTCAGTCTCATGGGTACTTGCCTGTTGGAGTCTTCCAGGCGCCCTGTGAAATCTTTTCTGTTTTTCTGTTCATGTAGCCCTTGGTGCCTACCTTACTGCAGAGTAGGGGAATGATGATGCCTCAGCTTCTGTAGATCAATGTGCATTTCTTAAGCTGCTAGGAGATAGGGAAAACCACGTAATAAAGACTCTCTTTTTTATGTCACTAGGCTTTGTTGTCTAATTACAGCTTTCCTAAACTAAAGCTAGGTAATTACACTCGAAGTCTGCCTGAGCACTGCTAGGTAAGTACAATGTCAGTGCTAAGCCATTTCATCCAGATCCATAAAATGCATGACTAGAACCATCAGTTATACTTACAATTATGTTTGCAGTTTTTATGCAATGTGGACTTTTCTGTATTAATTTCTTTCAAGTTCGCCACTCCTGACTTTAAAATTTCCTATCAGTGGAATAACTGAATGATCTTTACTGTTAATATAGGGGCCTTACTTCTATTTTGAGTACATCTATCTTCATTACCACTGAATTTTGGTATTCCTCTGTCTGTTAGGATGAAGCACTTTTAAGTTTTATTCCCTATATATTTGCTTAGAGGTGGCGATTGAGGGTTTACTGGTTTAGCAGATGTTTTTGTTGATAAGTTGTAAGAGTTGAATTTCAGTGTTTTTCATTATAAAGCATGTTTCTGGTTTAACTTTTGTGGTTCTTTTCTGAACCCTGTCCTGCTAATTATTTTTTTCCAGTTATGAGATTTTAACTGATAATAATGATGCCAGCAGACGTTGCATCAATTGAAAACATAGAACATAACATCTTTCTGCTTAGATATTTTCCTTGTTACATACCTAGTATATACCACGTTAGCCCATTGGCCCCAGTGCTGTATTGAATGCCATTCTTCAGGTGATGATCTGTGGTGACCTGAATTTCATAAAACTCTTTTTCCACGATAACCCTCTGTCTTGTGAGAAGATGAGAAATGGGGATGATACAGCTAACAACAGGAAGAATTGTTAATACACAATGATTTCATGTTTGTTAAGCTCCATACAATGACAGATGCTGTCCAACACTACAAAACTCTCTACTCCACTCTCCAAACACTTCAAAAAATGAGCGTGAGCATTATAACAGTGGGTTTATATTTGGGTATTACAATATAAGATGTGCATCGTTAGATTTGCCCTACATATGAAGACCTGCACTTTCTGTCTGTGTTTCCTGTTGCCACTGACTTTGTTCTGGTTTCTGCTTTGCAGGCTGACAGCTGAAGAGGTAGAATCTATAGAGGCAGATACAGCCAACCGTTGGCAAGGAATTTGCATTAGCAGGGCATCTCCCACACCAGCAGAATCTGCAGCCACTGTGAAGTCGCTGATAAAATCATTTGACTTAGGATGTTCAGGTATGTTGTATACTTAGTATTTTTTTTTTCTTTTTGAGTGATAAATATGTATTTCTTGTCATTTCGTGTTGCTGCTTATGGAAATTTTCTGTCAGTGCTTGGTTCAGAAGTACTATCTGTGGAATGTCACTATGTCATTGGTTCCCTGTTCTGCTGAGAGGAAGATGACTGGTTTTGAAACAATTGTTTCCATGCTTTTTCTTTAAAGGTAGCACTGGACAAAACATCACAGTTCAAAAGGTCCCTAGAAGTCCTCTAAGTGGAATTCCAGTGAGGACAGCCCCTGCAGCTGCTGTTTCCCCCATGCAGGTACGAGGTACTCTTTCAATCACTGGAGTGTTTGAATGGATAGATGCCATGTTTGAATGACACAGCTTCAGTGTGCCAACATATGTAAGTTGACAAGGGGAAAGGGAAACTCATCTGTTTATTTGCTGTGAAACATCAAATACTTTAGTACTAACAAAAAGGATCAAAGTTTGCCTTTGACTTCAGTTTAGAGGTCTCAGTGGACGGATGTAAACTCCTTGGAATACAATTCTGAACTTTAATCACAGTTATCTAGAAATTAAGTTTTAGTTATTGGTAGTGAGAATGAGCATCTCACTCATGCTAGTATTTTTTAATTCTCTTATACATTTTTTTGTTTCACAGAGACATTCTGTTTATAATAACACAAAGCCAGCCAGCAAAGGTGTTGTCAAGCACACAGATCTTTCAGACCTTCCACTTGCAGGTAAATTGCAGTAAAGGTACAAATATTGCTTCTTTGCCAGCATTGTCATTAACTGTTAGTCCTTCTGGGCCACTTTTCCTCTTCACGTATGGTCGAAGAAAACATGAAAATATGTCTTTAGACTCTGTTTTAAGGAGCTTATTGATTTTGTCATGTTCCCATTCCCATCTTGATTGTAGCCTTAGGAAAAGAAAAAAAAAAACAACTGATGCACTAGGGTTTGCCAACACAAACTTGCCGTCTTTATTCCAAAGTATCCGTGGCACCTCTCTAATCCATGCTGTGGAACTGGAGAGGGTTGAATTTTGTTCAGTATATGTGTGTTTGGAACAAGTCCAGAACACTGTCTTTTGGGGGCCTGATTATTTTTGAATTGAGCTTCATTTGAAATACATCAAACATTTCAGATACAGATGGGACTGTTTTAGGAGGAGTCATTTTGGGGCTTGAAAGAGTTTGTTTTGAGAATTCTCAAGAGATGCATTTGTTTTCATTTCACACTTCTGTTCTCTTGTCATTTAACATTCTTTTCTACTAGTGTTTGTTTCCACTTTTCTCTGGGGCCCTTTATTTTGCTTATCTAGTCTTGAATTTAATTATTGCACTGGAATTGAAGTTGGTACCAATAGATGACCGAATCTGTAAGGACAGATGAAAAATTATATTCATGTAGTCAAACTGAAACTATAGGGAGAGAAAAAAGGATCAGTCAACTTCTTCAGTGGTAGATTGAATTTTCTGCAGTAAGTTTGCTAACACGGGGAGAAATTGGAACCCGCTTTCATTTTTAAACTCTTCAGATAATTTGGTAAAATGCCCTTTCCTACATTCAAAAAATGAAGAGATACTGGATCTGAACAGCAAAACAGCTTATAGGGATGGCAACATAAATAACATCTTGTCTGTGCTACCAGCTTCTGTATGAGTAAATGATAATCAAGCAGAGGTTATTAGTGGAACAGATAGTTTACTTGTATTTATCAATTGATTTCCAGAAAATCTCTTGCATGAAAATATGCTCTGATCCTACACAGAACATAAAACTCTTAAAATCTCTATTGATTTATTCCACAGTGAAGCAATCTGTCAACTGTGATGTATTTTGAGTCCTTAATAATACATATCCTACTTCAGGATGTGGATAATTGCTGTTATTACCTATAAACAATTGTTCTATGGAAATCTGTTGAAATCAACAGATATTTTATTAACTATTGTGTGTTAAAATTTATGGTCACTTACCTAATGAGTTCCTATGTCTATCATTTCTCTTTGTACCTGGATTTGATTTAGCCCCAGTAATTCATTGCAAATGCTTTCTCACTATGAAGTTGTAATAGCTCTGGTTCCAATCTAAATAACCCTAGAAGGCAGTTGATCCAAGTCCTATGCAAACAAGACTGAATTAAAAAATATCCCCAAGGAAATTCAGAGTTGAAGTAGTCTCCATGATAATAATCTTCTGGCTGATTCTATCTGACTAATATTACAGCAGTGTCCTGTGATGTCCTTAATCTGACCCAAATGTGATGTGGTTGAAGAGGAGAGTAGATTACTTTGCAGAGAGAGATGATCTACGAGTATGATCTTTTCAGTTAGAATCAGAAGTTGACTGATTCTGTCCTGGAATTTCTAGCAGCACGAAGCAAGTCAGAGGAGGTGTATTATTCATGCAAGTGAGACGCAAAGTACAGAGCTGGATAGCATTGCCTGCACCACTTCAGGCACTACTGTATAATTTAAGCCAGTAACCACAGAGTTTGTTTTAATTCATGCAAACTGATCATGCTAACAGGATGTGATTTTTTTTCCATAATCATGTTGCATATTTTTCATATGATTATTATCCCTTTTCTTTTTCCAAATTGCTCCTTATATGCCCTCATCTTCCCCTTCTTTTCTTTGTAGCTATGTGCTTCCAATAGCTTTTATTCCTGTCTGGGAGCCATCCTTTTCTTTCTTGCACTATGCTTGAATGCATCCTGAATGGTTGGCTCAGCATTTCCTATTTGGATCATGCCATTAGCCAAGCTCAATTATGCTAATGACAGTTTAACAGTGCACTTCCTTAAAGGCTAGTGAGAAACCTTCATTCCTCCTCATAATGTTTGGGTTTTATTTATTGATATGCCCTTTGTTGTAGGTCTGTTTCTCTAAACAGAATATTCTAAAGTTTAAAAAGGTTCCAGAGCCATCTGGAACAATGTGCTTGTCTGGCAAATGCTGTAACACTTCTGCTGAACATAAATGTAGGACTGATGCAGTGATAGTGCAGTTTGCTGAAACAAAGATAAGAAGAGGAATTCATACCCTTAGGCATTAATTATTTAATAATTAATATGGGGAAGTAACTGTAAAGGAAGAGAGAACATTAAATGATCTGCATTCACTTAATTTTTGATAACAACTCATAGTGTGCTGCTCACAGATCCTGGCTTGTTGACAGTTTGTCTACAGAAAAGAAAGCACCAGTTTTCCCAATATTATCCATCGCTCTACTTAATAATTGAGAGGCATGAAGATAATTTAATTTCTATGATCTCCTTAGCTTCTGTTAAAAAACTTATCAACTTTGGATTCCATGTCTACTAATTTTGTTGATTTTATATATGTAAGCATATCATAAAAACAATATATAATATATATATAAATGCATAATATATGTAAATAATAATAATACAGCTGCATTTCCTATGAACGTATTGAGAGCTCCCAAAGTCATATTACATAGGATTACATAGGATGGCAAGCATCATGTGTGAATAAATGCCTTTTACTGCTGCCTTGAACTGGTTGCATTCAGGAGGGAAGAAGCTTTCATGTTACATGTCTGCTAGTGGCAGGGAAAAGCAAGTATTATACTAGGGTTGGTCAGACCTCTGGTGAAGATATCTGGTAATCAGCTTTTGAACCTTTAAGTTTGTAGATTTTGGTATTTCCCCTCATTCACCTGAGGCCCCTACCCCCCAGCAGGACTATCAATCACAGGAAACCAGGCAGTCCGTATTGTTGAAGTCATCAAAGCCATTCCTTGTTATGATCACCTCTAATCTGCTCAAGGTTTCCTAGCCCCATGTGTGTTTAATGAACAAATGAGTACATTTGTTTAGAATCAAAACAACAGACTGCATATTGTGTGCTGTGTGGCAGGACAGTGATTAATCAAATTCCTCAGACTGCAAGCTGGCAGCTTTTTTTTTTTTTTTTTTTAATTCCCACAGACCTTCTGAAGGGGAGAAATGAAGAGCTGAAACCGGACCATTACCTCCGTAAAAGCCCCTCCCTGGAATCCCTGAGCAAACCCCCTATGGCCTTCAGCAGCAGAATGCTTAACTCTACCCCCAGCAGCTTGAAACCCCAAAGCAAACTCAGGT
Source organism: Chrysolophus pictus (assembly GCA_037305975.1). Lineage (NCBI taxonomy): Eukaryota > Metazoa > Chordata > Aves > Galliformes > Phasianidae > Chrysolophus > Chrysolophus pictus. The sequence goes on from CM074594.1 coordinate 6,620,515, forward strand.
ACCAGCTAAGTCTCCTGGGAAAAACAGCACACTGGAAAGATTTGATGTATTATCTGGAACCAAGATTGATGTTTTAATTAATAGACTCTTGTCTCCAGTAGAAAGCCTGCTGGCTACTCTGTCTAGCTCTGAATTACCAGACTGTATAAACTATACTCGATTCAAATTTCAGAATTCAGACTATAGTAAAAACAATTATCTGTAAGATGAGCAATCATGACAAAATGAGGATAACAAATTTTCAGGAGCTATTCAGTTGTATGCCAGAATACCATCATTATCTTACTGTAGCTTTGCACATTATAGTGAGTTAAAAGCTAAAAGCTTTGAGGCCTATGGGAGAGCCAGACACATAATTTTCCTCTGATCTCCACCATTATTCTCAAAAGTAAAAGCTGTAGGGTAGAGACTGTGCAAATTTTGATTGTTGGCCTTTAACAATCCTCGAGGCCTTGACAGCAATACAGACTGCAGTTATTTCAGTTAAATCAAGTATTTGTTCTGCAGCACCTCAATTGGATGCAAATTGGCTGTTACAGATTCTTTAAGTAGAATGTATGCTCTGAAGTCTATTACAGTTTGGTTTCCATTTAGGTTCTGTGCTGCCATCCTATTTTATCATATGGATATTATTTTCAGTAACACTGAATCACACAATCACTGATTAGTCCTTAGGTACAGGGGTACAGGTTTCGCATGGGGAAGAGCAAACAATCCTCCTTCCACATGTTCAGGTCCAAGTTTGATGGAGCCATGTGCAACCTGATTGAGCAGGTGGTAACCCTGCCCAAGGCAGGGCTTTTGAACTGGATAATCCTTAAGGTCCCTTCTGACCCCAGCCACTCTGTAATGAAGGCTCCCTCATTTTTACCTCGAACCCAAGTTGCTGGATTGACTTTATGTACAGGAAGACCCTGAGCTGAGATCTGGCTAGAGAATCATCAGACCCCCTGCATACTGTGGAGATCTTCAAGACCTATTTGGGTGCTTTTCTGCTCAACCTCCTGTAGCGAACCTGCTTTTAGCAGGGAAGTTGGACTCAATTATCTCCAGAAGTCCCTTCTAATCCCTATGATTCTATGATTCTATTTGTACAACAGAGGGGGGGAAAAAAAGAGACTTAAAACTTATTTGTCTTCTTCTCCCTTACGCTCCCTTGGATTAGTGTGGAGAGAAAGGACCCGTTGGCAGCCCTAGCCCGGGAGTATGGCGGTTCGAAGAGGAATGCTCTGTTGAAATGGTGCCAAAAGAAGACCGAGGGCTACCAGGTACAATTTCACTTTTCTTTAGAAAATAATTCATGTTTGTTTTTTTTTTTTTTGTCTGCGTGAAGTAAGCAATGTCATTTCAAAGAAATATGTGCATTTCAGTCTGCTGATTTTTACATGTTTATTTCTGCTGGATGTTTTTGTTGTTTTCCTTCAGATTTTTTAGCACTGCTAAAGTCGCTAGTATTACGTTGTTGTAAGTTGTTCAAGGTGAAATGTTTCCTGCATCAAAGATAAATGATGTTCAGAGTTAGTGTGTATCAGCAGCAGCTTTGGTTTGATACCACTTTTTAAAATGACATTTTAATACATTTTTGTGTGTTACAAAATTTAGGTATTTACTTGTGTGGCCTTGACAGAATTGCACTTTAGGACGTCACTTTCTCATCTGCTTCAGTTTAACAGAATTCTGCAAAGCGAGTTTTGACTGCTTGAGAATGTGTAATTTCTTTGTGGAGTGATGTTTCGCTGCAAAACAGGCATTAATTTTGTTCAGTTCTTGTATGGCTGTTGCTGTGCTCATTAAGCTCGGACTTGTGTTTGTATATAGATGAGCTAGACCTTTGACTCTGCTTGTAACTGAGCTGGAGAAGGCAGTTTTAGACAACAGTTCATCCTGTGCTATATGCTGGCTGTGCAGGACAGTCTTGGTTTGATATAATGTTGAGATTTTTTTTTTCCTTAAGAAAAATATTGTTTGTTACTTAGAACAGAAGACAAAAGCAGTTATCACCACATGATATGCACCCTGGAGCATTTCTTTAATAAAAGCAGAGTCCAACTTTTAAAGTAAATAATATTTTTTTCTTCACAACATCTCTTTATGAAGCATTAGCTACAGGGGGCAGAAGATTGGAAGAAAAGACAGTAGCTTTTCCTTTAATAAACCGATCTATAGAAGTTCAAGTTGTTTCTTAGGCACTGGCATATTTATCTGATTTGCACATACTTCAGAGAAGGACAATCAGCAGAGAAAGCTCTTTAGACACACCTTACAAGCACTAAAGCCAAGGTTAGATTGCCTCCAATCATGTGATGCTGCCTGGAAAGCCTTTGCGCTGTTCTGCAATGTTGCATCCTCTGTTGAATTTATACTCATTTGTATCTCACCTTTTGAAATTCTCCTGGTCTTTGATTAGAATGTACTGGGGGAATATTTCCATCCAGTATTCAGAAAATGATTGGCAAAATACAACTTTCCCAAGCCTAACTTGTATTGAACCAGTAAGACCATCTCTCGGGTTGGACTTTCTCCTGATGGTTATCTTTTTTTTTTGTTTTAAATGTCAGATAAAGTGAGCTTCCTCCACTTCTCTTAAAACAAGCAAACTCATCAGAGTTCACTGTAAGGGAGGCAGTCTGTAGTTTCCTTTGTATAGTTACACCCAGGTAGGACTAATGGTAATACTTTTAGAAGTTATTGTGTGGTTTTGTGAATACACAGGCCTGGTGCTGTAGGTACCAGTCTGATAACTAGAGTGACAAGTATTCCCACTGTGACAAAGTAGAAAAGGAGTTTTGTTTTTCTGTGCTGAACCCAAGTGGTGGAGCTAACTGTGTATCAGATAGCAGGCCACACAGGAGGTATGCAAGACAGTCTATTTGTTTTTCCTTTTGGTATTAGCCTCTGGAGGATAGTATGTCCATGGGTCAGAGGACAATGCATGTCTTTGCTTTATATGTGGCTGCTGGATATTCAGAAGATGTTTCAGGAAAAAAAACTTTGTCATTTTGATTCCTGTTCTGATGAGACTCGTTGCATCAGTGGCTGTCCTCCATCATTACCATTTCTAATGCAGCAGAATGAGTCTTCAGCAGTTTTCATAAAGAGCAGGTATGGTGTTGAACAAGCACTGTAAGTCAGGAGAGCCCAAGAAGTTCAGCTCATGATGGGGGGCCTTATTGCTCAGAGCATAAAATTTCAGAGTAGAAATTGAAATCAAATGAACCAAAGGATAAAAAATTCACTGATTTATGGTGAGAGTCTTGCCTGTCTATCCTCATTGCTTCATTTTGAAGCATTATCTCTTGGACATTCTTCTTCAGATTTTTTTTTCCATACTGCCCTCTGTGGTGTATTCACTGACTTTTCTTGAACTAGCTTTTCCCTGACCCTTGCACTCATATGATAAGTCTGATATTAAGCTCCACAGGGAGTTTTTTTTTCATTCTTGAGTACAGAGCACTGGAGTGCAGTAAAGAACGTCATCCTCCTTCCTGCCTTAGTCACAGCTCTGGTGGGAATGAAGTAATGAACTCTAGCAAGCAGAGCCCTGATGACATGCATGACTCTTTTCTGTGCATAATATCCTTGTCTGTGAGGTATCATCTGTGCAAGTTCCTGTATATTCTGTCATGTTCTTTCTAACATGAAGCCCAGAACCACAAGTCGCTTTGGAAGCAAGCTATTTTCATCTTGGTGATGCAGTGGAAAGAGTGAAAATGAGACTTGATGCTTAGCTGCCTAACTTCTTTTTCCCATTGACACCATTGATTCTCATGCCTTCCAACATCTAATATTGACAATTATAATGTGAGCTGGCAAGGAGGAGGGGAATTCCTTTCTGTTTATATTATGGAGATACCAGATTTCATTAAATGATACAAGTAAAATGAATTAGAATAGCTAATATGCTCATGAGCTTCTACTACCCATGTCCCAGATTCCTGGAGGAAAGCTGGATTAGTGACCTAGGAGAGTATTTGGGGATAAGACCTAGGGACCAGTGCACGAGGCTCCACTTTTAAATGCTTTAATCCATACAAGGCTTATACTATAGATAGAAATTTACATCCTGCTGCTGGCATATATCCTTACACTGACTACAGTGGAACATTCCTTGGCTTTTAGCTTCAGTGTGCTGTTCCCCTGGAGGCAATCTCATAAAACAAGAGAGGAACATTGGAGGGAGTTGAGAGAAATGCGACATAAATGAATGTTGGCCTGGAGAGTTTGATTTATTTTTGAAAAAAAAAAAAAATTGCATGAGTTTCCAGTAACTGAGAAAAAACATGAAAGCATCTGTGACTCTGATCTGCTATCATTTCTAAGATCCCTCTTCAAACAGTGATTTGATATCAAAAAGATACGAACACTAAGGAGAGAGTAATTATTTAGAAAGTGAAGAAGCTCTAGAATGAAAATAGAGTTGAAGTTCAGCTTAATGGCTGCCAAAAAAATACATGAAATGTCAAACACTATGGTATGTTCTACCATATGATTTCAGTTGTCATATTTCAATGCCTGGGTGAATACCTTCTGGCATTTTAGGCATCGATTTTTGAATAACTGCACAGAAGCGCTAAACAAAAATGGCAGCAGCAAGAAGAATTGCAGTGAAATCAGGCTTTGGGCTCAGCAGCTTTTTGCAAAACCTCTCTGGGGAAAAACTCCAGCTTGGAAAAAAAAACAAACACCCTTCATCTAAATTATGGTTCCCTGTAAGAATCTTGCACTGGCACATCTCTTTGGCTAGACAGATATAGACTGCTCCTTCTTACTCTGAATTTGCTGATATCATGGTTTATAATGTAGGGTGATGAGACACTTGAGTACTGCTTTTGTGGTTCTGAAGCTCAATTACTACAAGTCCGTTCAACCACAGAGCCTGCTGAGAGTAAGTCATTTGTGTTAAAATAGCTGTTGTTCTGTTGTCTAGTGTTTTTAGTTTTTCATTTATTTTAAAGTTATACATCATAGCAACAATGTGAAGCAGAAGTTGGGTGCCTCTGTTCTAATAGAGGCTCTGTTCCCATGAGCCGTAATTCCTGGAAGCTGCTGAAAGTCATTCTTGTTGCATTATCACCTCCCATAATCATATCATTAGTGACTGTGGTGTTATTTAAGTGCTCAGGTTCTATTTGCTCTCTGTGGAGACCATTTGTCAAGAGTCCAAACCTCTCTAGATTAAGTCTATTGCTATCCACAGATGTATTGTGAACACATGGAACATCAAGAGGCACTTAACCCACTATCATTAGAGTTCAGGATTATTGTTTCTGCCACATACTCTCCTTAGAGAGGGGAAGGAGCTGCTGCCATGTTAATAAATATCGTTTGCTTAGAAGAACTGTTTTTACATTTTTTCCAGCAACTTTGCCTCCATCCTATGGCACAGAGGAAAAGAAAATCTGAGACTTTTCTCTAAAAGTACCGTCATGGTAATAAGTTTAACTGAGTTTAATGGGACCCATTCAGGATCTGCTTCTTGAAGAACTACCATCCTTTATAATGAAACCCTCTGTGTTGTTGTCTTAAGTAGAGGAATGTGAAAATAGGAGGTGGTAAAGGACGCTCTAGAACAGACAGGGGAAAATAGCAGCTATACCTCTGAAGATGTTTTTATTTCATAGTTTCCCTACCTGTGCACGCAAGCCATTGCTTTGTAACTTAGGACAGTGTGAGCACATCAGCTCACATATAGGGCAGTGCTACCCAAATTCATGCCCCTGGAAAAATCACACCAGCACGCAGAAAGATTTTAGTAGCATGATATTTACCTAACTTTCATAGCTGCTTCTGGAAAAAGTAATTCCTTTTCATTATTCTGCACAAAATGTGCTAGCAACTATGAGCAAAGCTAGAAGAAAATGATTTATTTGTTTCCCTGCCTTATTTGGAGTCACTTAATGTTGTAGTACGTTCCAAGAACACTGTGCTGTTTCAAAAAGTATTCTTAGGAGCATGTAGAAACTATTTTTAGGGCAATACTCTCTGACATTGTATTGTTTGGTCTGAATTAGCAAAGTACAAAAATCTGTACCCCCAGCATCCTGAATATTTGTATGGAAAGTTATGAATTGTTTTCTGAAGCTTCAATTTCTTAAGACATGGGAGTTTTAGGGCTCTGGTGAAATATCCCAAGGGTATCTGTGTTCTACGTGGCTTCTAGAAATACAGAATGGCATGGAGAAGAGGCTGAGTACTTCAGCCTTCGTCTTTGCTGTATGTATTAATAGGAGTGCCTTTCAGATGTGCTTCAGGTAGCTATTCAAAAAGAAGAAAAAGGCCTATCCTGAAGTATTCCTGCTATTATAGCTATCTTAGCCTTGAGAGACAGAAATTGGAAACAAATTTCTCCCAAGCATAACCTAAAAGTCATTAAGTGTAACTCTGAGTGCCCTTACTGCATGAAGCTGGTATATCAGACCATGTAAAAGTTGTAGCATTGTATTACGTCCTTCATGTAGTAAGGATGCAAAAGCGTGGGGAGAAAAACAAGGGCTGTGCCAGTGTGTGCTGTTTGTCAAGTAATCGTAGCAAGAAACTGGTTGGCCAGTGGCTTGGCAACAGTTACAAAGCTTTTTGTCCTTTTATATTTGTTTTAACTATCACCCAAAGATGTACAAATGCACATAGGCTGATGAGGGTATAAAGTTCACTTTGGCCTGGTGGTCAGAGGCCAATGCATTTGCATTAGGGAGACAGATGCTGCTGCTGGACCAAGCAGACAAGATGCTTATTTCTCAGCAGCTGGTACAGCATGCAGGTGTATTAAAGGGCTGTGTGTTTTGGAAGGAGAACCAAAAAGCTCCTTCGTGACCAGTTGTACATGAAGATGGCTGAAGAAGAACACTGAAAAAAACACCTCCAGATTGAAATGACAGCCATCTATTAATTCCAAACAGGAACTCCTCTGTGAATTCCTATTTCTTCTGCCACACCAAACTGCGTGTTTTGGATTAGAAGCATATGAGCAGAGCCTGCTGAGTAAAAAAAAAAAGCTATCTGTCTTAGTATTTACCAATGCCATTAATGGTTAAGAGTTCTTCTCTGGTGTACAATGGCATTTGTTCTAAAATACCACACACTAGCAGATCTGTTCTGGTATGAGAAGGTGCACGTGTTTGTAATAGCACTGCACCCACAGTGCTCAACACATTTTGACATTTAGAGGTGGAACGTGTGTGCAGTGAGGTTTTGAGGAAGTGGTGTACTTGGTCTATTTCTGAGAACTGGTTAAAATTTCTGCCTGAGTTTTTTTAATTACTGCAGAAAATATTTTAGTTTAATGAAGAGGATGTTGACTTCAGAGAGACTTTTCCTATCTATGCAATAATTGAAGGGAATCTTGGGAAAAGCCATTGAAATGGGAGGATCTACCCCATGTTTAAATGAAAATTGATAATAGGGTGATAGGAGTTTTGCTCCTGAGTCTGTTTTGGGCCACCTCTGATTGTGGCAGTCTTACATAATATTGCCTTGGTTTCCCAGGCTGTTAAAATACAGATCATCTTGTCATCTCAGTGGATAATGATGAGTTTCAGTCATGTCTGGAAAGGTGCTCTGATAACAGGGCAATACTGAGGGGTTTTAATAATGGAAAATGAATTTGAATTTTCAAGATATTCCTGATTCTTTTCCAGAATAATTCTTTTCTTATTCTACATAAAAGCACTTAGATAGCTGACTGGATATATGCAGTTTTTATGTCCCAGCTGAAGCCAGGGGTGGGTCTGGAAAACACGTGTAGCACCCAAATCTTCACATGTTGGGAATAATCCATTTCATTACTCATCTGCAAACCCCCTTTGCAGTGGTGCCAATTCCTAAATGTGCTTCTCCAATGCAGACAACTAATTTGAGGTGAGTTCTACCTTCTCCCCCCCCCCCCCCCCCCCCCCACACACACACAAGGGGCTTTATCCTTTAAGCAAATAAAGTCTTTAGATTGAAAGGATAAAATAAACGCCCGTGCAGCGCTCTCACACGTAACTTTCTATCCTGCTGGGTAATTTTAAAAATAGCATTTACATTCTATCCATCCCAAAGTCCAAGACATTTTCCTTGTGTTGCCTGGATGCAGTGACAATCAGTGAAAACACTGATTGGTCACCAGCTGGAACAACTCCAAGCTGTAGATTTAAGTGGGAGAGCTGAGCCCTGTTGCTTCTTCCATCAATATTCTGTGCTACTGGGACCTTCTCCTACCTTGTTTCCATCCTTTTCCATGAGCCTACCATAGTCTGCAGCCTAACCCTCTGCCCAGGAATTGCAGGACGTGGCTAATGGCACAACTGTCCATGCAGATAATTAGCAATAACTGTGGGAGCGGTCACTGTGCTCGTTAGCAATTCAGTGCCAGGCTGCTGGCAGGAAGTAGCTAAGCTGCTGCCTTGGACACAGAGGGCAGCGCGTACCTCCCCAGCTCCTTCCCTTTCTTCCCAGAATGTCTGTGTGGCCATCGGAGCTCTGCTGCTGCATCTTTACTTTTGCAGCCTTGGCAATGAAAGAACACAGCCCAGCCTGTTTCATCTCTGCAGCTTGCAGCTGTGTGGTGTCCTTTATGTGAGATGTGAGAAAAGTGATGCAAGTGTTAGCTTTGTAGCAGGAAAGGAATTGGCTTTCAGCAGGTAAGCATAACAAATATAATTTATACTGAAGAGCAGAGAAGAGGTGCATGAGAAGAACTAATTGCTTCCTGGCCTTGCTGTGTAATTCACCTCTGCCTCTCCAGACACAGCTAACTCACTCTCTCCCTCTGCTCTCCTCTCCCAAAGCTGGAGTGCAAAGAGATAGTTAAGTCCCACAGTGAGGAAGATGTACAAAATCCTGTTACTTTACTAGCCTCTAGAGAGTTCTTTGAAGTAGGTGACCTTAGTAATGAGAATGTTTTCATAGGGTAATTGGTATTCAAAGCAGCTTGTGTTATTTGCTAGGAAAAGTTCACATGCATTGTGTGTTATGTGTGCTGTGCCAGCAATGTGTCTCAAGCTTTTTCCTGATTTACCAGAATTTACTTTCTTTTTAAGAAGTTGATGTTAATACATTACAATGAAAAGAAAACCCAAAAACAAATCATAGTGAAATGTTTACCAGTCCACACAGTGCTGGGAGCAATACAGCCGATGGGCATGAACAGATGCTGCTTGGCTCATTAAGGTGGTTATTTGTATTTACAATTACAGTGATGATATCCATGTCAGTTGCAGCTGTATTTCACCTTGCAAGCCAAGGAAGCTGGTAGTTACATAGTTATGTTATCACATATTACTGTAAGTATCTCCCATTTGGTGCCACTTTCGCTTTTATTCTTATGACAACTTCAGTTACAGCAGCAGCACATCTCCTACAACCAGAACGACAGAGTGAAGCTGCCTTGTAGTGGTCACAGACCTCCTCAATACTTCATGAAAGAAGAGCTGAGCTTGAAGAATACACAGATTATTTTATAATGCCTTTACAATCTACTCTGAGTGGTATCTCTAAGACAACTTATGTCAGATTAGATTGTGCAGAGCTGTAGAGAGCACTGTTACCTATTCTTGCCAGTTTGATCCAATCTGGAAAGGTAATGAAGAACGTGAGACACGCCTGACTTTCTGCTGTCTTCTTAGAAATCTTGTTTTAGAGAGACTTGCAGTGATTGGAAGCTAAGAAGAAACCTGTGTTTAGTGCATGACAATGAGCTTGTTAATTTTTTGCTTTTTAATCATCCCTCCTCCCTGTGGCTATTCTACTCATCCGATGTAAGAGAGCTGGGTGCTCCTGGGGAAAAAAAAAAGTCACAAACTTGTTTTCAAACATACTAGATGAGATAGCCCCTAAAGAGCTGACACCACTTCCTTACATTGTTTCATACATATAATCAGCAGTAAGGTGCACGACTTACTGACATGTCTTACAGAAGTGTTAGAAATACAGAAGGAGGGGATGGAAACACTGAGTTTCAAAGAGGTTAAAACAATCCTAATTGAGACTGCAGCTGCCCAAACCATTTGAACTGGGGATATTAATATAGCCTGGAGGACAGAAGGTCATTTGGTTCCCCTTCCAATCTTGGCTAGCAAATTTATCTCTATACAGTAAATAGTGTTGGTGTTCCACAAGCTATTCTCAATTGATTTTATTTTTTTTTTAATCAAGAGGTATTATTTTGTATTCCATTTATGACTAAAAGATTTGTAAGAAAATTCAAGAAGTTTCCTGGTAATAGATTGGCATTTTAAACGTGAAAGGTAAATCACTTTAGATTTGCAGCCATCCATTTAAAATAGTTGTGTGCAATTGTCCAAGCCATCTGGGTGCACCCTGTAATTACAGAAGAATCCAGGCAGTCTTCAATTTTAAGCATTCATGCCTTCCATCCATGTTAACTGGACCTGACCATATTTCCAATTCACCTATATTTCCAGTGAGCTGCCCAGATGTTTCATATATTTGGAGCATTTCAGATGAACTGGAGAATTCTGTTTGCTCAGATTAGGTCGTGCTAAGAGGAGCCCTTCTTGTATTACTGCTTAGGTGATGTTTAGTACTCACCTAATCAGGGCTTAGAGTTTATGTGCTTCCTTTGGTAGAACCACTTTGGCTGAAGTCCACTAACTTGTCCCCCACCAGTTAGGGTGAAACAAATCCAAATTAGATTTGCAGTTTCACACGGCTGTTGTTGAAGATGGACGAGTGGAGGTGGTCCTTGGGAGTTGTCTTTCAAGGTACCTTGAGCAGATTTTGTATTGGAAATGTCAGCATCAGGATTTGTTGAGATATGTAGCCCATGGAAGGGAGGATTTTGTCCAGGCAAATATATAGTCTAAATATAATGACTTAAAAGCACCATACGTTGAGACTTTTGGTTTGTGAATGTGATGTAGGTCTTTGATTATTGATAGGGAGGAAGAATTCTAGAAAGCTGAGCTGATGAAGGGGGAGCTGCTCTTAAAAACAGCTATTTTCCTTTGACTTATTCAATACATTTAACTAGTTCTGTCTTCAGAATTGAAGTTTATATTTTCTTTGGACTGAAATTCAGTGATTAGCCACTCTGGTGCATTCCAGGTCTGCTGTTCTGAGAGGCAGGAGGGCAATTTGTTTGCTGGGGGTGGGTGGGAAGGGAGATGCTAAGGATGTATTTATTGCAGTCTTCCTTCTGCAGAGTTCCAGTTTAGCTTCAAGCTGATTCATGTTTATAATTCATAATTCTGGGTCTTACAGTGAAAATTATGACTCAGAGAACCATTGCTGCAGGCACAGGATCTGCATGGTGGGAATATCTTGGGTCAGTATTTAACATCCTGAGGCTGTAATGAGGAGCATGTGATGTCATTGTTGCTTTTTGCTGAAGACTCAAAGATCCAGTGAAATCTGATGGGGTGGTTGTTTTTTCCTCAGACAAACAAGGAATTGTTTTTAGTGAGAAGAGATCACACAGATTTCCCTGTGGGTCCTTGGGTGGCTCTTGCAGTGCTCTGTTATCTGCAAGCAAAGGTCCTGGTCCTGGAGGTGGGGGGGGGCTGAGGTTAATGACTTGCAGGTGTTCGGTGCCTTTTGGACTTGGCATGTCACTAATGCTATAGATAATACATATGATCTCTAAATAACATTGCCTGGACTTGTTATTATTTTTTGCTTTGCCTTATGTCAGGTACATTAAGATACACAGAAATGAACCATGCTGAGTCCTTTCAGACAATCAAGCTCCCTGTGTGCTTCTAGATCCATCTTGTATTGTTCCCACTGCACATATGAACTTTCTTTTGAAGTGAGTGGAGTGTTTTCTCTGACAAGAAACCTGGCTGCTACCCTGGAAATAGCTTTGTCTGGATTACCCTTACGCTATTAGCAGTTCTCTACCACTGCCCCAGCAAACCTTACACTCAGGTCTTTCTGTGCTCCTGTTCTGCCACTCCATTGGGCATGTAAAGATTCTTGTGTCATACTCTTGTGGCCTATCTTGGTGTTAGGCTGCTTGCTGATAACATGTACTGGCCTCAGTAAATTTAACACTTGAGTAATTTGGAGGTCAATCCTTTCCCACTAACTGCAGATTGATAAATAATATGTACTTTTTCCATCAGAAACTTCACTTCCTGTTGCAACTTTATGGCTTAGGCAATGCCAGGATAGTTCTCAGAGTAAAATATTTCTTTCTTGCAATGGTATGCAACTACTATGTCTCTTTTATCTCCACTGACAGATGTGCTTAGCCCAAAATGCAATCTGGTGGCTAGTACAGTAATGGCTGCTGATGATAACCTGCTTGCTCAGTTCATTAGTTTTGTAGATTTATTACTGCGGGAGTATTTTAACTTGAAATATTCTGAACTCTTTCAGTTCATATTTTATTGTAGATATTAACTTCTAATCTGAAATCCTGACTGGACAAAGTCCAGGTTGGACAACTAATCAATGAGGCATAAGTGAAAAGCATATGCTGAAATACTTATCAGCTGGGTTTTAGTGCTCTGCGTGAAGTTTCGTATGAGAAATGCAGTAAAAGATGTGTTCTGGGGAGAATCTTGCAAGAGGACAGAAAATAGCTAAATAAATAAAGTTAAGTAGCAGAGATGAGAGCTGACATTCAGTGCACTGAAGATCTGGCTAAAAGGGGATTTCAGGGTGTCTGAGCACCTGTCATGGTGTGAGAGATGGTGCACTACTGTCGTATCCCAGAGCCTTCCATGCTTTGAACATTTGGAACTTTTCTAACCACTATCCCTATTATATTTTTAGCTTGTTGTTGGAACTACAGCAATAAAACCTAGCCTTGAGGATTCCTGGGCACACTGGTATGGCTCCATCAGTGCATTCAAGAACGTTAGAAAGGTCACTTTGTTCACAGAATCAGATGGGACCACAAATGCATGTTTAACTGTAGCTCTGCTCACAAGAGAATCCGTGTGAAGAACCCTGGGTGCACTCTGTGTCCCAGTAATATTTTTATTTTAAAGGTGTTCTTAAAGGTGGCTGATTTTAAAACATCTGTTCCTGCAATTGCTTACTTGAGCAAACTCAGGATTGCTGTCATGTTAGGAAATGTGTGTCAATAATGTTTAAGTATTTATTTCTGTTCTGTCAGGATCTTGTACTTGTTACCAGGGTCTCTGTCACCTTTATTTGTCAGCAGCTATAGAAGTAGGAGAGTGAGCATCAGGAAAATCTGATTCATCCTCAACTCTACTTAGGGCTCGTTTTGTGAATTTGGATAGATGATCAAATTCTGTGTCTCTGACTTCCCGTTCTTTATCCGCCTTTTGTTCAGTTCTCTGTGACGTGCAAATGAAAGCTGCTGCATTGACAGAGGACATAAGAATGCAGACGTGCCTTCATGCAAACAACTCTGCAAATTAGGCACATCTGCCCAGCTCCTGGAAAGCTGCCCACTCAGCTGCTGGTGCTGCCAATTTGGAGCCTCTCTCTCATACAAACAAGCACATTCTTTCTTTAGGGCTTGAGAACTAGGTTATATATTAGCAGTCTGATACGGTTTTCGATAAGGAACTGAATCTTGTTGATTACACATTCTCATTAAAGCATGTATCTGTGTGAAGGTAGCATGAGGTCAAATACACAGAATCACAGAATGGTTGAGATTGAAAGGGACACCTGGAGGTCACCTGGTCCGGCCTCCCTGTTCAAGTGTTCAAGTGGCACTGTTAAGGAATGATTTGTTTCCTCTTACAGAATATTGATATTACCAACTTCAGCAGCAGCTGGAGTGATGGGCTGGCCTTCTGTGCTCTGCTGCACACGTATTTGCCTGCACATATTCCTTACCAAGAGCTCAACAGCCAGGATAAAGTAAGTTTTGTTGTACTTAATCGTAAACAATCTGCTGAATGCACAGTGAACATTATCCATTTTGATGGAGACACAGTGCTCCAAGATCTTGGTATTAATTCATACAAAAGAAAAAGGTGGGAGCAGCAATAAGAGGCAAGTGTCATTTAAGAACTCAGCAGATAAACTGCAGCTTTTTTTTTTTTTTTTACCTGGGACCTGATCTAGCTGCTTTGTCTGTGAAAATACCAAGCCTGGTGTTTTTCAGTATTCAGGTGTTTGTCACCTGCTTATTTAAATTTACTATTTGTTCCAGACACAAAGTAGAATTCCAGAATCATACTTTGATAATCCTTTTGAACCTTTGTTTTATTTTTACAGAAGAGAAATCTGCTGTTAGCATTTCAAGCTGCCGAAAGTGTGGGCATCAAACCCAGCTTGGTGAGTAATCTACTTTTAGCAAGGGAAGAATTGCTGCCTACATCATTCCAAAGATTTGTTGTCATGTGGCTTGTCAGTCAACTTGCACTGAAAATGCTCATTGTGTGCTAGGGAATGTGCAGCACCATCTCTGAAAGTTTGCGTTGTTTTGAGAAGTCCCAGCAGACCAAATCCATAGTATCATTGAATTAATACAATTTAAAGTAACTTCTGGGAGTCATCTGGTATTAAAATTGAGAGTATTGATTATGTCTTCCTCTCAGAAGCTTATTCGAGAAGATGATTCCTGTTTGCATGGGCAGAGCCCTATATCAGCCTGCTAGATTGTTTGCTTTCCTTTTGTTTTACAGTTTTAAGAAACAGAAGGATAATTTTCTTGTTAAACTGTTTAAAAAGCCTTTGCTTAAATCAACAATTTAATGGCAAGAAAGGTAAGATTAATATGAAGGAGGAAATATTATGGGTTCATAAGCTAAATTACAGAACCAAGGACATGCAAAGAAGCAGTCATTTAAATAAAATGAAATTACATAGAGAATTAATCTTTGATTACAGATGAAAGAGACCTTTTCAGGATGTACAGTGTTTAAATAGTTTGTTCTTTGGCTGGAGTAGTACAGTTGCAGTCAGCCAGTAGATTGTTCCCATGGACTTTTGTTCAGTTTTGTGGCTTTAACATGCTCTGGAATGGAAGCAGTAGTGTTCAGTAACAACAGCTACTCAGAAGACCCAGGGATGCTCCAGTGGAGGTGCTTGACTAAATTTTGACAATATGTCCTATGCAGGAACTCAGTGAGATGATGTACACAGACCGGCCAGACTGGCAGAGTGTGATGCAGTACGTCGCCCAGATTTACAAGTACTTTGAGACCTGAGATGCAGAGCAAGAGGTGGACACAAGTGGGGAAGAGAACAAAGAATGCCACAGATGCACTCGATCACTTTAAAAATCCCCTTGCTCCTCTTCCACAACCAACCTATGCTCTTAGTTTGAAAGAAAGCTCTTCCATAGTTTTGATTACATCTGGGATTAAACCAAATAAATAACTGTTGTCCATATATTCAAACCAAATTCATCTGCAATTTTGTTTCTGAAGAGGATTCCTTGTGCTAAACGATGTTTACCACAAACCAATCTCTACCAACAGGAGACCTGCCACAACATGAAGTTTTAAATCAGTGTGGACTATGCTGGTACTTAAGGGAAGCTGGGAGATTAACTCTAATGCAAAATCTCACAAAAATGCTCTTCTCGCCCAAATATTTTTAACTCATTCCAAATATGTTTTGTTTTCTTCCCTCTGTGTATTTTATGAGATGCCATGACAAATGCATGTGTGTAGAACTTTAACCTGAGTTATTCTCACACATCTGACCCAGTCAGTCTGCTAGTTTTTTTGCCATAGCTTATCCAGTAGGATAACAACACCATCATTTGTAACTTGGAAACCATGCTCTGTTCCACCACCAGTTCATGAGAGAACTCTGGAAGATACTGTTACGTACTGGCACTCCACTTCAGATCAAACAGATGTCATTTCAGAGAAAAACAGCTTTATTACAACAGTTTCATTACTATAGCTTGACTGTTAAAGGAAAATGGAGCCTTGTTTCACAGCTGTCTATATAGACACTGTTAGCATAGGAATATTGCAAATGCAAGTTACTAGCTTTAGTTTACAAGGTGTCAGTAATCAGGTGGTGACTCTCTAAGCAGCATATTGACATCTCAGTAGTTCATGTTTTTGTGAACTGAGTAGAGCAACTTCTCTTTTCTGCACTGATCTTCTATAATCAGCACAAATAAGTAAATTCTATGTAGAAACATAAATCTTGAGACAGCTTATGCCCTTTGAGATGAAATGTAGTCCACAGGGCACTGTTAAATGCTTAGAAGTTACATTACCCTGTAAAGGAACACAGTAATGTACTGGTAACAATAGAAGTTGCAATTTCACTCTGCAAATTGCAGAATATTACTGTGTTCCCCTCTTGGTTTCTTGGATATCTTTAAGGTGCCAGAGAATAGCCTTTCAGCTCAGTAATACTATCAGTAAGATGTCCAAAGTATGCTGTTTAATTTACTGTTTCTCTTATTTCACCCCATGAAGCTAAATTTTATGTTGTCTCCAATGGTGAAAGGATCAAACTCAAATGAAGGCTACTTAGTTTGTTCTAGGAGCAGGTCTTAGAGAATATGCTATACAGGATCTCACAGAAGGCTGCTAGCCACTTTAGATTATGCTGCTAGAAGAAAGGAGTTGTTTAGTTAGTGTGTTTAACCCTGTGACCCAGACCTGATGCTTCATGAATGTTAATCATAGGCAGCTAGGGATCATTTTTCTCTTACAAAAGTTAATAGTGTATGCTTGCTGCTCTTAGCACTTGAAAAGAGCTCATGAAATGGAAATAGATGATTTCACAGAAGAAACATGATTTTTCTGGGGCACTGCAGGTGCCTGATCTCAGCCTCTGGCTTCCCATAGTACTTAATTGGGTTTGTTTATTTGTCTTTTTTTTTTTTTAATTAGTAAACAAGTTATTTCAGACTTTGGTTTTCTCACAGCAAAATCAAGATTTAGGGGGGTAGATGACAGCAGCCAAGGTCAATGAGTGCCTTGAACAGAAAGGAAGCTGGAAGAATACAGAGTATGCCTGTTTCACAGGAGGAGGAAAGCAGCACTTGCTCTGAGTTCCAGTTTGACACTTATTCTAATCCATCACCTTCAGGAGAAAGTGATTGTAAATGCTTGGGCAGAGTTCCTTCCTTGCAAGAGAGTGCTTTCTAGATTAAATTAAGTCTGCAATAATTTTCAGCGTACACTCTGACATCTCTAGAGAGCAGGGGATGCATTGCTCTAAATGTTCTCAAATATAAGTTTCCTGTTATATGATAAGATGGAAGAGAAAAATAGTTGCTAAGCAGATTTTGTTTAGGAAGGGAGCCACGCTGCACAACTCCTTTGCCTTGTGGATGCAGCAGGCTCTTTTCCCTTGAGGTATCTATTGGCAGAGACCCCAACTCACCAACAGGCTGTAGTTCAAAGCATAGTGAAGTCAACACAGAAAATTCCATATTCCTCAGTGGGCTTTGGATCAGGCACTTGGACAGATGACAAAAACTGTTTTCATTCCCAGAGTCTGGAAAACATTTCAAAGTCAGAGGGCTCCACGTGATCCAGAAAAGAAAGATCATCTTAACCCTCTGATCACTGGAAGTGCATGTGTTCCGTGTGGCTGTCCAGATGTAAGCTACATACATATGTTATCTAATATGTCAGTTCCATTTGCTTCAAGCACTGTTTTGACACTTATTCTAATCTGTTTCCCCAAGACTTACTAGCTTTACAAAGCATTCTGCTGCTTGATCTGATGGCTTTCAGTTTTTAAATCAATTTTACAAAGCATTGTTTCTGTCTCTTTACAGCTTATTTTCTCATGCCTCCCCCAACAGCATAGTCCAAACTCTAATTCTACGCAGTTCTAATTGTATATTCATGAGAACACATTCCCTTACCTGGGAGTTGGAACAAGGAGTTGTCTGTCTGTAGAGAACAAGGTATCAGTTTTACCGTTTGCTCTGTGTTACTTTCCAGCCTTTAAACCTGCAAAACATCTCACTTTGAAGTGCTGACAATTGGAGATTGAGATACTCTTCCAAGTTATTTTCTGAGATGGAGAATTGGATTTATGGGTTCATTTAAGCTGCTACATTGTTGTGTTTGTTTTTTTTTTTTTTCCTTTGGAACACTGCACCATTACACCTGCAGACCTAGATTTTTAGAAAAGGCTATTGCTTTTTGAGGCTGCCTAAAGGTTTGAATATAAATTTACATTTGTCCCATATAAGGTGCTGCAGAGCAGTGTCGTGTTCAGAAAATACATAGTGTCTGTGAGTTCTTTTAAGGCATCTCAAATTGGAATTTGAAAAATTAAAGTTGTAGCTGCCATTAATGTTACAGGACTTATTAAAGTAAGCTACAGTGTATAGGAATATTCTTGCTAAATTGGAACACACGATGCTGTGATATGGATGGTATCAGCAACAGCTTGCCTAAGCTACCTAAATCCTTTCTGACTTTGCCTCTTGGAGTAATAGATTTTTTCCCTGATGCGGGCAAATGGAATTGCTTTAGCATGTGCTCCTTAAATGTACAGTAGCTCTAAAACATAACTGCATTTATTTGTGTCCTGGGGTAGTCTGTCAGACTCCAAGAAATCATAAAGCTGATTTTGGTTGAGCATGTGAGAAAAATGTTTAGGATGGGGATTTCAGTGGAGTTCCAAGGAGGGATATTGCATTGTGCGATTGTTTCACTACAGCTGCTAGAGGAAAGGGAATTAAATGTGTGGAAAGTGATCTGACTTCCAGAATTTGTGGTGATTTGTAGAAGGTACAGAGTATATCATGATTTGGGAAGATACAGGGTAATTGAGAAGGGAGTCAAGAGTCAGCTCTCTAAGAAGGTTTTTCTAGAAGGACTGATGAGCTGTTTCTGAAAGTATGCAATGAAACTGCCTAGAGTGAAAGTCCTGTATGTGAGGAGAGGGAGCAAGATGGAAAATTAATACCTGTGCCTGTATGGACAGCAAAGGATGCGGATGTCTGTAGGATTTCAGCTTGAGAGTCCCGACTGACCGACCTCTTGAGTGCAGCCTGGGATGGACCTTGGAAGATGAAGAGGGAAGAGAACCCAGAGCTCACTGCATTTGCCAGGTTTTCCTTCCTGTGACTGTGATATTCATGGGAATGTCCAAGAGCCAAAGATTCACTGTTTTTTTGTGCTGCAGTAAGGCAGCCACATTAAGCAGACTCATTTTTGACTTAAGCATGTTCTCCAGTTTCCATTCAGTGAGACACATTGTGCTGTTTGAGTTTTGGCAGGTTTCTTTTCTTTCTTTTTTTTTTTTTTTTCAGGCTTTCTGTATGATTATTCTTGTTCTGTGTGTGCAACCAGTATTTGTGAGTTTTCTGTCCAAACCAAATAGGTGCATGCTGACAGAAGGATTGGTTCTGCCCTATTTGATTCCTGACCCGGAGCTCTTCAAAGTCCAGCTTTTGGCTTCACTGCCTTAACTCTCACTTCCTTGGCAATGACAATAAGAGTGTGTTGGCTCATCTGGCTATAGGTTGTTTGCACCTCCCTCATCTTTCTCTGCTAATGGTACCAGGCCTTCCATTTGGAAGTATCTGACAGGTCCAGCTGTTTGCAAAGCTGCACCTTTTTGTCTATCTGATGACATGCAGAGTCCGTATGGGATGAGATTATGCATTTTCCTGTCAGAAGAGGGCTTTTGCCTAAGAAGACTCAGGGCACTGAGCATTAAGACATATTTTTAAACCCAGCAATAACTTCTACTATGCTAGACTCTGTTGTTTTTTATCAACTCCAGTGCCATTTAGACTCACCCACAAATGCTGCGTAGGAACAAGTTTATAATTTAACTACAATTAACATTTTTCACAACTGATGGTCTCTACATTTTTAACACTTGCACGTGTGCCAAGTTCCATTGGGTGGTGCTGGACACAATGTTTTTATTGACTATTGGTCCAGACTTGAGTTTATCATGTGGCATAATCATCTCTTAACAGTTGAGTACTTTTAGCTTTCTCTATTGGATACAGATGTTACATCATGATCTAATTTATACAAAGAGCACATTAGAATGTATATACAAGGCATTGCCAGATTCGGACATGCTAATATTTAAAGATTAACATTATTGAAATGTATGATGCAAAAAAAAAAAAAAAAAAAAAAGTAATATTTCTAATAAATCTTTCTCTGTTTCTGATGTTTTTGTAATGTTTCAAATATCTGCATACAAACCTGATTCATCTGCAGACTGCTGGGAAGCAGGGCTCCCAGGAGAGGCTTTAAAACATCCTCATGGTTCATTGTTTCTCCTACACTGGTAGCAGAGAAAATTTGATCAGAAGCTTCATTTCATAAATACATCAATTTCCATTTTTTAAGTAGATGCATTTGGATGCCTTTCAGAAGACTGTCTTGGGGATAAAGGAGTGTCAGATTCTGAAACAGACTGTGTTGAAGACACAGTAAGAAACCATCCTAATGCAAAGGAAAGGAAGGAACACAGGAGACACCGGTATGTTTCTGCATCAGGAGAGCTTAAATGGCTTAGAGGATTTAGGAAGAAGCAGTCAAAAATTGAAAGCCAAGGATGCGTGACTGGAATAAGTATAAGGTATAAGCAAGTCACCAGTAAGGTGGCAAAATGAGTTACAGCCTGCAAAGAGCACTCCACCTGGTGCTGTTACACGTGATGCTGAGGAGTAGCAGTGAGAAGCTGTGTCCGGCTGTGTAAGTGAAAGCTTGTGAGAAAGATCCTCATTTGCATAATCCAAATTTCTTTGCTTTTCCCCACCTAAATATCATGTTTCAGCCATGGATTTTTGTCCCTCCTTGTGGCAATGTCACAGGGAAAGCAGTGTTGTTTTGATGATTTCTCTGATTCAGACAGCTTTACCTCCTGGACATAGCATGACCAAGTAAAATGGCAAAGAAGAGTTTCCAATTTTTTCAGGCTGCCACTTTATTTAAAAATCTTGCAGTAGCTCACTTAGAAAGCACTAGATTCGGTATTTGTATCTCTGTGGTCTTCTGCAAAGAACTTCTCAGAATCAGCCTTGTCTTGCCCTCCAGAGATCTCACCATCATCAGGAATGTGTTATGCACAAAGAGCAGGACTCTGCGTTCATCAATTGGATGATCTTGGATTAAAACAATTCATGTCAGTCTATCTAAAGCTCCAATCCATCATCAATCTATTTTATCCTTTTGTCTATCCTCATTTTTCAGCCGTTAATTCTTTAGGGCAATAACTGTTTTTGCTAGAAGTTTGTTTAGCCTCTAACCACAATCTGAGTCAATGTGCAGTATTGTAATATGACTAATTAATAATCAGGTCACACTGATTTTGTGATGTTTCACCTCAGGGATGTGAAATCCTGCTTGTCTGTCTCACATACTGGTGAGCAAAAATTGCACCTACCAAAGTCTCAGTTCCATTCTCTGTCTATAAAACAATAGGAATCCCTTGATAGCGTGTTGTCAGAGTTGATCCATTCTTTGTACAGTGTGGAGATACCAATGGCTAGCAAGATACATGTTATTGCAGCTACTTTAGATCATGTTTGCTTTGTTTCTGAGCAAGTGATCAAGCAAACTACGTCTATTTGCTGGCTCTTTAAAATCTGTCACCATATTCCTTGCTTGAACTGTAATTGCTACAAAACACAAAGTCATGCTATCACAGATTGTCTCAAAGCTTAAGCCAAACAAGCGCTCATAAAAAGATATAAATGTTGAAATTGAGACACTGCTCTGCCACTTGACTTCAGTATCTCGACTAAACTGATGCCATTGCCTTTGCCATGGTAAGTATACACTGAGAATCCTGCAAAAGTCAATAGTCTTTCCATCAAGTCCTACAAGCTGTAAGATCATTCTTTTTTTATCAGAATTTACTATATTCGGTCGTGTATTAATGTCTTCAAATTCCCTTATTATCTTTCAGAAAATAGATCCTACATAGGATCAGTTGGTGCTGTCCCTTCTGCCAGACTTGGTATTTCTGTTACTGAAGGAAGCTGTGAGATGCTTGCAGGCTCTGCTGCCTCAGCTCTTTTCACAACATACTCCAGTTGCTTTGATTTATTTGTTGGAAAAAGCTGGATTCTCTGTGGAAAATGTCTGTGAGTAATCCATGCTGATATGTTTGCAAGTGGTTCAGCAAGAGACTGGAAATGAGAGTTCAGGCCAATGTTTTTCCAGGATTGTTTGTGGCTGGTTGTAGATGAGTGAAATGAGAAGATTTAGGGCTGCTTTGCTGCTAAGTTTGGTTTCACTACCAGGTGTTTCCTAATGCTTAGAGAGCATAGATTGGACTGGAAGGAAAAATTCCTTTCCTGCCCGGTGCACATTCATCTATCTGAGATGGAGAGGTTTTATTTGTTTGTATCAGCTTAGTGCCCATGTCATGAACCTCTCTGAGATCTCACAGACCTGCTCCAAACATAGATCCCAGCACTTGGAGGTTCATATCCAGCTGGAGCCCTGGCAGAGGCAGATAAAAGCATAGTGCCATGACCTGATCTATATTTGAAGCTGAAGAAAACACAGTCGGTGCAGTAAAGCTTAAAGCCCAGTATGAGCCCTGGGAAGTCTTGGTTTGCATTCCCAAAATGGTCACAGACCCTCCCTGGGAACTGAGGCAGGTGTGCTAATCACAAACATGGTTTGAACCTATGGGAACTCGCTTGTGGTTCCCCAAGATGTGATGAAAAGGAAACTCTTGGTTTTGGGAAAAGCTTATTATGTTTT
This sequence comes from Chrysolophus pictus, assembly GCA_037305975.1. Lineage (NCBI taxonomy): Eukaryota > Metazoa > Chordata > Aves > Galliformes > Phasianidae > Chrysolophus > Chrysolophus pictus. The sequence continues at coordinate 6,643,074 of CM074594.1, forward strand.
TCAGTCGCACCCACCTCTGAGCCAACCCTTTCATGTCTCCTCTTAGTCATTAATAATGCTAATTTTGCCCAATATTCCCAGGATTCTGCTAACTAAATGGACAGGACCTCAGATCCTGGTTCTCTTACAACTCCTGAAAAGTAGCTCAGAAGAAAGGAAAAAAGAAGTGAGGTGCAGTGTAGAGGAAGCAGTTTCTTACTGAATCACATAGTGAACAGCTTACAGGCAAGTGTCATACCACATTGTCCTGGGCTGCCCAGCCACCCATGGGTGTAAAATAATTACTCTGTGTTTCCTCTTTTTAGGCTACAACAGATGTAGTGATGCTTGAACAGGAGATGCAAGTGAGCATTAGTTAAGGAGCTGAACGGGCTTGAGAGTCATGGACCATAATAGATGGCAGAGAAACGTGAGCAATACTAATGGTATGAGAAGCAAGTCTTCCAGATGGAGAGTCTGCAAGGGTCAGAACCAGGTGGCTGAATTCTCACAGGTGAAGTTTTGCATTATTTGATGCTGAAATAGTACTGGCGCAAGCTGTGTGTAGCAGGACTCTGAAGTAAATGTCACTCAGAAAAGATGGCATTAGGATTATGGGGGCAATCAGTGTTTTTTATTGAGCATAGCAGGAAGAAAATGAAAGCTGTAAAATGCCAGTGTGGGTAAACATTATTCACATATGTAGAATATGAACTTCTGTCCCTTCTTAAGTACATAGCAATGACCGAGCTTTTATCCTTACCCGCACATCATGAGTTTAAGCTGGTTAAAGAGAAACTAACAAGACTAGAGAATTAAAACGAGAGCAAGTGTTTTTCCAAACCTGCTCTGTAGCAAACAACCCAGCACAGAGGAACCTGCTGTAATGCCACTGTGACTGGAAAAAGCCAATTGCTGGTATGAGCTGCAGGGAGTGGAATCCAGCAGAAAACACCTCCTGGGGATGGCTCTCATTAGGGACACTGCTGCCCAACCCCCTTTGAAGGAACCTGCAAAAATTTGAATTTCTGCTTATAATTTCCTTCCCTGGAGGGCAGTTACAGTGAAAGCAGTGCACGCAGTCTATTCCTATTTGTAATGCAGCTACTGGTGTTCAGTTCCCACAACCCAGTGTGTCTGAATAGCACAGCAATAATATCATATGCATAGCTTAGCCCTTGAGAGTAGTTGTATTGCTGAGACCCTGGAGAGCCATTCAGGGATGGAAGAGTTCATTTTGAAGCTTTGCAAAGGGACTCATAATACCAATAATAAATAACACACTGATCCATGAAGGTTCTCCCCTTCACCTGGGATTAAGACAGTGCTTTCTGAGCAATTAAATGAGGGTCTGAAAAGTCATGCAGGGGCGGACATTAAGTTACTGTGTTCTGAAGGTGTTTAGCAGCAGGTTTATGTCATGCTTTTGCAAGTGGACAAACAGGATCCAAAGGAAGTGAGGTTTCTCTATATTGGTGCTCAGTCTCTGAAGGAAGATGGCATTCAGTGTGTCACCATCCCTCCAAGGGCAGGACCCTCCCGTGCTGAGCAGATTCCAAGAAATTCTTTTTGTAATGGAGGAGTGCAACAGGGGCTGTGGTAAAGATACTTGGAATCAAACGGGTTTTGAGCACAAATTCAGTGTTTGCTGTGTTGAGACAGCAAGACAGGAAGGCTGTGGTACTTCCTCCACATTGCCTGACCTGATTTTTTGTGTGTATCCTGCAGGTTTCACAGTGTCACAACTAAGGCACCCTTTTACTCATTAGAGGCTGCATGGGTCTGTCTGTGAAAGGAGAATGGGAATTAGAGGCTAAAGATGGCTCCAAGGTGTCATGGGACTTGGAACATGATGGGCTTCTCTATTCAGGATAGCTGTGTTGCATTAATTCAAGTCTCCTCAGTCTGTTCAGTTGAAACTCAAATGTCCCATTTTTGCATAAAGCCAAACAGCTTTGATCTCTGGTGTAAGAGCAAATTTCCGTGCCCTGTCAGAGTTTGGCAAGGAACAGAATCACTTCTCCTTATTGTTACCGTGAAGTATTGATGGAGAGCAAACTTCTGAGTTACACTCCTGCAGCAGACATTTAGCAAGGCTGTGTTGTTAGGGGCAAGAAGCTGTGAAGGCTTTGCCCAGGAAGCGCTGGCTGTGAATGAGGCAATCTCGGGTTGTTTGAATTGCAAACGGCATCGCTGCCTGTCCTGCTTCACCCTGGGCTTTCCACTGCTGGTGTTGGCCTGGAAACAAAACGACACTTCCTACGGATTTCTCTGGGGAAGTTGCTGTACCCTCAGCACGAGTGAGGCAACCCACGCCCTGCGAGCCCTGTGCGGCTTCATGCACTTCTGGAAAAACTGCAGCTTTCACCTAGGACTACTGCTGAGAAGGGTGCTTGGCTTTGCATCATACGAGGTGCTTAGTAAGTAAAATCAAACACAGAGATAAACTAAAACATTCTTTAAAATGCTGTCCTCGCTGCCTGGCCCTCTGCTCAGCCAAAATCCTTCCTTTTTAACTTCTCTGCTCTTAATAGTTTATTTTGATTTTTCAGTCTTGTGGTGACTTTTTTTGTTTTCTAATGAAAGGTGTAAGATATAACTCACCATTTATAAAGAACTCACACACCTGCATTGTTGCAGGATGCAGGTAATTTAGGCACTGGTTTTACATTCCAGAATAATTTACGTTTATTATCTGGCAGTGACCCCAGATCTTGGAAAACCCAGGTTTGTTGATCTGCAGTTTACAATCTTGCCATAATTTTTTGTTTCATCTCTCAAGCACTTCGCAGACTTACTGAGGTCTCCAGCATGGAAATAGTTTTCTCTGCAGTTTTGCTCTCTGCTTTACACTTTTCCTTCCCTTCTGGAAAAACACCCACAGCAGTAAAGGGCAAACCTCACCTTGAATCATGCACCTCCATAACTTCAGAGCTCATCTGGATCTTTGGCATGGTAATGCTCAGTGCGGAGGCGCAGGCAGTGAATATTTGGGCAGAGCAGCACTTCACCTGCTGCACACCATACTGCACTCAAAAATGGTGTTTCCTTCACCCAGCTCATGCAGGCAGCACGCAGCTCAGACTGCCAGTGTAAGCACCACTTTGAAGAGGACTTTTGTACCAGCTGCCTGGTTTGCAGGTTATATTATGCCTTGGGAACCCTTCCTTGGAGCCAAGATCAGGACAAGCTGTGTCTTGTCCTGCAGAGCAGTTCAGAAGTGCCAGTGGAGACTTGAGAAGCAGTGGGGCCTCAATTCAGAGGGCTGTGCCAGTTCTGCCGGGCTGATGGCTCATACCAAGCAGTCAGACACAGCCTCACAGAATCATTAAGGTTCAAAACAACCTCTAGGGTCATCTAGTCCAAGCATCTGCCTAAAACCAATTTTGCCCACTAGACCGTGTCCCTAAGTACTGCATCTCCACGGATCTGTCACTGGTCATTCCCCCTGGCTGATGCAAGCAGTTCAAAGAGATTAGGATGTTTTTCCTGAGGAGGTGTGTGTGTATTTTGAGGTCTGTGCTGAAGGCTGGAGGGAGAGAGAACCTCTGGGCCTCCGTGGTCGTCAAACTTGCATGCTCAGCAAGGCACAAGGGGCTGTGGGCTGCCATCCAGGAACTGCTCAGGCAGCAGGTGTGGTGCTGTCTACAGGCCCGAGGGCTCACTAAGCCACGTGGCAGGGCTCTGACCAGGCTTAGAGCCCTGAAGGTGTCAAAACAGAGACGACCAAGGGCAGCCCTCAACCTGAGCCTTGCTCAGAAGATCACAGCGGCCGCAGGAAGCTGCCTCCAGCATGGCGGCTCTGCTCCCCCGGGAGAGCAGCGACAGAGGAACGGCACGTACGAGCTGCAAGCCTCTGCCAAGCCGTAGCCCAGCAGGCTGCTGGGGTTGTCTCCCACTGTATCACACACGGCACGTGTTTAAAGCTGCTTCCCTCTGAACAAAGGAGCCCGAGTCGTGCTGGCACTTGAAAGGAGCAGCTCACCGCTGGTGTCGCTTCCTATGGGAGCACTGAGCAGCAAGTCCCCGGAGTCGAATAAATCCAGGAAAGTAATGGTGGTGATGATTTACTTGTCACTCAGCGACATCTTTGTGCCAAACAGTGCTCTGTTCTTAATGTGCTCCAGCTCTTGAATAGATTCTGTAGCCTGTGGGCTGCCTTTACCCGTGTGACTGCATAGAATCACAGAGTATCCTGAGTTGGAAGGAACCCATAAGGATCACTTACTGACTCCTGTACACAAATGCATGCTGCACACATTTTCATCTAAGGATCATCGTCCTCACAGCCACAGGAATGAGTTTCACAGCGCCTGCTCAGCTGGTTGCATTACAAGGCCAGCATGCTCCAGTGGTGTTTGGTGGTAGATTCTATGGTGCTATACTTCTTAAAACAGGGTTTGAAGAATGCAGCCGGAGGGCACGGGCTGGGAGCTGCGTGTCTCTGGCTGGGGAGGGGCTCATCCTGCTCTCCTGCCTGCAGGTTTAACTGCATTTGTACAGCAGAGCTCAGCACGCTTCTGTTTGGCCACACTTACAGCAAAGTTGTGTTCGGAGTGAGTTCAGCTGCATCAGTTAATGCCAAAAGAAACCACCAGGCCTTGGCAGAGGTTTCTGTGCATTGCAGGGCCATGAATCTCAGCATAATGCAAAATCCACAATGTTCACAGTGCTTTGCTACCTGCCTTGCAGACCTCCTTGTCCAGAACAGCCTGCGAAGGATCGCTGCTCTGTTCACATCTGACTTGGTAAACCAAAATTTCCATGGGATCAGCCTGTAAGAAGTGCTTCCGTGGTCACCACAGCAGATTCTTCTCTAATGAAATGCAAAGAAGTCCCTTTCCGTTGCACTGAAGTGCTGTAAAGCAGCAACAGGCTTCTGTTGGCACGTATTGTAGTGCTAGGAAAACAGCGTGTAAAAAACCCTGATGTAGATCCATTGCTTTGGGGTAAAAAGTGCTTTTCCACGACTGTTAACCTTTGTTTACATGATTATAACAGCCTCCCCATGAGCGGAGCTCTGCCTATCCCCAAATAATAAATAAACCAAACCAGTGCAGGCAGGTTCAGGACCCAGGCAGGGCTGGGGAGGACCTGAAGCACATGGGAGTATTTCTATTCCCTCCACAAAATAAGCATTTATATAGTACTTTTCCCATGTGTTTTTCTTCTGCTTCAGCTTCAGATCCCCGGAAAGCTTTCCCTCCCACGGATTTTTCTTCCAGAGTTTGTTTTAAAAAAGCAACTGCCGTTTCTTTTACTTTCTGTTTGCAATGGCCAGACCTGAGGTTGAACATCAGCGCAGTTTTGTGGCATCCAGTAGTGCTCAGCCAACAGGATGGACAGAGGTAACGACCCCAGCAATTCACTTTGCTCAGTCCCAGCTCTGGCTGCGTTTTGATGGCAAACACAGCATACAGAAGGTGCAGTGGAAAGGTGTTATTGGATAGGTGCTGTATTTCAGCCCCACTGCTGCATACAGCCCCTTTGCTTTGGCGATTGCCTCGGTTCCACACTCTGTAGCCCCACGCAAAGCCTCTGCAGCCCTGTGAGTAACAGTCAGCTTTGGTAACCGTTATGTTTTGCCACTTCTTACATCAGGGAACGTTACGTTGTGTGATAACCGTCCGCAGACGAAGTGCTATCATGATTTATGAAATAGTTCTCTTTTTTTTTTTTTTTTCTTTTCCAGCTCATCGCGGGGATTTTTCTCCGTGTGGCAACACCGCACGGCGGTGTCCCAACGCGCTTAGCAATGCGGTGCGGGAGAAGCGCGGTGCTGAACGCCGGGGGGAACTTTCTGCTCGGGGCACCTGCGGGGCGGGCGGGGGCAGCGGCCGGGCGGAGCGGTGCGGAGCGGAGCGGAGAGGTGCGGGGGTGCCGGTCCGGGGCCCGCCCGCCTCGGCCAATCGTGGCCGCTCCGCACACTCCCCGCCCCGCTCCGTTCGCCCCATGTGCAGAAATAGCCGCGGCGGCGGTTTCCGCAGGGAGCGGGGCGAGCGGGCGGCGGCGGAGCATCCCCGGCCGGAGCGGAGGAACCGTCCCGTCCCGTCCCGTCCCGTCCCGATCCATCCCGTCCTGACCGGCCCCGATGGCCCCGCGACGGCCGAGCCCCGCGGTGGAGGGCGGGCGGTGATCGCTGCCGGCGAAGCTCGGATGCCCCCCGGGGGACGGGGGCTGCGGGCAGCGGGGGGCCGAGGCGCGGGGCTCGGCGCGCCCCTCCGGCCCCCCACGGCCCCATCGGTGGGGCCGGACATGGGAATTGGGCTCCGGGAGCCGCTGCCCCGTGGCCTGCCGGTACCTGCGGCGGAAAGTCCCTTCTGCTTGTGAACCTTTCGAGCTCCTCGCCCCGGGCTCTCGCCATGAACACTATGAAAACCACCTACATCGTGCTGGAGCTCATCATCGCCGTGCTGTCCATCGCTGGCAACGTCCTGGTGTGCTGGGCCGTGGCCATCAACAGCACCTTGAAGAACGCGACCAACTATTTCCTGGTGTCTCTGGCGGTGGCCGACATCGCCGTGGGTTTGCTGGCCATCCCTTTCGCCATCACCATCAGCATCGGCTTCCAGGTGGATTTTCACAGCTGCCTCTTCTTTGCCTGCTTCGTGCTGGTGCTGACCCAAAGCTCCATCTTCAGCCTGCTGGCGGTGGCCATCGACCGGTACCTGGCCATCAAGATCCCCCTGAGGTAAGAGGCCCCGCACCTGGCAGCTGCCCCATCCCACCTCGCTCGTGGGAACTTCCTCTCTCTCACATTACCATGCGGTCTGCTGCCCAAAGGTGATGATAGTGAAAGTGTCAGTGATTCGCCGTTACTTGCTCTGGGATTGGGTTGTCTGTCCCATCTCTTATTCAGAGTTATAACTGTGGGCTCGGTTTCTGGAAGTTATTTGCCTTGGGTGGGTTGGCAGCGGCTCCACAGCGGTGCGGTAGCGAGGGACAGCTCCAGCTCATCTATGGAGGTATTTGTACAGCCCCCATTCCTGTGGTATCCGGGCTTCTCTGGGTCATTAAGCACGAGAGCAGCTGTGCAGGCTGCTCCCAGCTCGGGTCATGATACCTTCAGCAAGGCTGAAATTCAGCCCTAGGATCTGCTGTGACACTGTGCATGCTTCACGTCATTAACTTGCACTAGAGCTAACGAGGCTTTTTCCAGGTTTTAGAGGGGATGTAATGAATAGAAAGTGCAGTTTGTTGCAGCAAGTGTTGGGTGCTGTAAGTACGTTTCTGCACTCACACATGGGCCTGTTCCTTCCGAGTGTGCACAGCGGAGAATATCAGGAGTTGTCAGCTCTGCAGCATGCTGTGAGGGGAGAGCAGCAGGGGGGTCAGAAACCGCTGTGTGGTTTTCAGAAACACACAGTTCATGTTTTTGTCAAAGCGTGGTTTCAAGGCCAGGAATTGGCTTCCTTCTAGTTCATTGCAATGCACTGGGAAAGTGTGTGAAATATATTTTACAAGTGCTTTCCCTAAGTGTACCAAAACCCCAAAGTCTGTATCACAACTGACCGGAGTCTGTCAGCCCGCTCTCTTGTCTCCACTGTCCCTCCCCCAGAACCAGACATTGATGCAGCCCGGTGAGCCCCAGGAGCACTGGGACTGCCAGCAGTGTTGGTGTGGTCAGGGCAGCTCTGGTTTGGGACCTCAGTTGAACCATGCCAGCTGCAGCTTCCCTGGGCTCTGCTCACTTCTAGCTCCCCTGCACCAATGATGAATTCATCCTCAAATGACTTGGAGGACCCCACCCACCCACCCTCTTCTGGCACCTTGCAGCACAGAACTCCCGTATGTGGGGCAAACTTTAATTAGTCATCGGGCAGATGATAAAACTATCGGGGTGGTGGAATTGCATGTATCCTGAGTGGCTGTGTGTCACCAGAGCATGGAAATTCCATGGGATGCGGAGTGTTGTACGGAGACAGCAGGGCTCAGCTCTTGCACACTTCTGGCTCTGGCTGCTGAGCTCCCAGCCTCCAGCACAGGACTCTGTCTGGACAATGCTTCACCCAATCCACCTGTTGGCACTGAGGCTCTTGGAGTGGGCTTTGACAGCACAGAGCCCCTCTGGATAGAGTGAGAGCAGTACAACCCCGTTACAAGGATGGGAACAGGGCAGTGCCTCAGCAGCAGCAGGTTTAGGGACTGTGCTGAAAGGCTGTACTTGTACAGCACAGGTTAGTGCCCAGCTGCAGCCTGCATCACTTGAGCTCAGCACACCACATTCCCTCTGGTAACCTGTGCAGGGATGCTGAGGACGGAGCCTGACGCATAATTCAGTATTATTTAAGGGATGTTTCAGCCCACAGAGGCCAGGCAGAGCTGCAGGCAGGGCTGTGCATTACAGCCAGGCTTGTAATGGATTTTTCAGTTCTGTGGCTGAACCGAGAAATCCCATGGGAGAAGAGGCAAATTACTTCAGTCTGACTGAAGCAGCAGTGGTAGGGGGTGGCAGTGAAACAGAGGGTCCCAACTGACTGTGCAGATCACATTTGGGCTGCTTGCCCTTCTGCTGCTGCTTTCTGAAATGGAGGCACATAAGAAGGAGCAGATGAACCCCCACCTAGAGTGCAGCAAAACAACTGATTTGTTGAATCTCAAACTGGTTCTTTGGAACCCTCCCTCGTCTGGCTAAAAATATTTGCTTAATTTGGCCACAGAGTCATGAATTCTTTCTGTCCCTTGAAACTCTATTTTTTATTTGTTTGTTTCACAAATTTACTATTTCCTGAGGAGTCCCCTGCACCCTTCCAGCATGTGTGGCCACAGCCCTGAGCCGCTTCCCAGCTCCTTTCTCCCCAGGACACAACTTTTGACTGCCCCTTGTCCTGCTGTCCCTATGCCCACCAGTGCTGCCCTGCAGTGCCTCTAAGTCCCCTGCCCATCCCATTGGTGGCCAGCACTATTACTGCTGTTTTATAACCACAGCATGCATCAGGCCAGAAGAGTGTGCCCAGTGCAGGGGGGAAATAGCAGCTATTTTTAGGTGTGAGCAGTCTGATTTCCTAAAATATGTCCCAAATTTTTCTATTTTTCCTGCACCTCAGGGGTCATTTCCCTCCCTGGCAAAAAACAAAATCCTGACAGGATGTGAATTGTCCCCAGGACCTCTGCACTCCTGGAGCAGCTGTGGGGGCAGCAGGGATGTCAGGGAGCACACAGCTGCTTCCAGGCTGTGGCTTGGGGTATGGAGCTGTGCTGAGCCAGGAACCGGAGCCTTGAGATTGTTCAGGGTTTCTTTCAGCTCAGGTCAGATCGATCTGTTATAATAACCCCAATACTGTGTTAATTTTTAATTATGTTAATTTTTGTGCTGTTTTATTGTCTCTCAGGGCCGTGCTGCCCTGACCCTGATGGCAATCACTCTGCAGTGGGATGTGAGGCTCCAGCAGAGCTTCGTGCAGGGTCAGTGCTGCCAGCTGTGCCGTCCCCATCTGCTCCCAGAGCCTGCCGAAGGCCGGCGGGGCTCAGGGAATTTGCACGCCCCAAAGAGCGGATTATCCCCCTATAATCCCACTGATGACTTCGGGCCTGCCAGGAGCCACAAATAACCCACATCCTGCCTTGTGTTCCTGGGGTGTGGCTGTGCCCTGCGAGCACCGTCTGGTGCTGGGAAAGCAGTCAGGTGCTGAGGAGCAGGGGAGCTGCTGTACCTCTGTTCTGCAGGGGACAAGGGGCAGCGATGGCCACATCCTCGCCCCCCGCTGCTGAAGGCCTGTTGCCTGCTGTGTTACAGAAGAAATGATCTCACTGCCACCCACCACCTTGCCCTCATCTGCTATCTGCATGCACAGGGCTCCCATGTGTGGGAGGGGTTGCACCGCTGCCCTATATACGGGTTTGCACCAACACAGCCACAGCTCCTATCTCCCTTCTGCACCACAAGGAGTGTCTGGGGGCTGGAAATGAGAGAAATCCTCATCCACAGGCATGGAGGGGCTGATAGCAACACCCTCAAGAAGGCTGGGAGGGTGCTGCAGCCGAGCTCAGGGGATGCTGCAATGCCAACTGCCGCCCATGGGCACACAGCACAGCGCTCACTGTTGGCTGCCCTCACTGTGCCCCCAGCCCCACATACCCAGCAGGAAGGCCGAGAGCACGAGCGGGGGATGCTGCTGCCTTCCCATGTGCACAATAGGGACAGATGCAGGAGGAAGTGATTTGTCTGCCACTGGATGCGGACGCGCGCAGATGTCCGGCTTCCTCGGCCGATGCTGTAACGCCGATCAGATTTCTCATTCTCGCCGCCAACTCCTTCCTGGTTGGACAGCCCTGCTTTCTCCTTTTCTTTTTTTCTTTCTTCCCTCTAAAGTGCAGTTTATGATTCATTTAAAATGTCCTGCCAGGGTGTGCTGTCTGGCGTGTGATCGCAAGCAGCCCAACAGCACTGGAGCTGAAAAAAAAAAGGGAGTGTGATGCAAAGTACAGCTGCAAGTGGATGACAGGGACACAATGCTTGGCAGCCAGAGGGCCTTCACCCTTGTGAATGGAGGTGTCTGTGTGTTTTTCTTCACACTTAAAATAGAAACATGTAAATTATCACCACGTGTTTGTATCAGAGCACCTGCATAGGATGAGTTCTGCAGCTCCCGGCTGCTCGTGTCCCTGCAGATAGCACTGGGCACAGGCAGATGGGGAGGACGCAGCACAGCACTGCAGGCACGGCCCCAACCAGGGACCCAAAGGGCAGGACAGGGGCTGGGATGCTCCTGGCTCTGCTCTGCAGAAGGCAGTGATGTCCCTGTCAGGCTGCTTGGAGCAGCAGCCCCACGGCACTCCGTCATTAGAGAAATTCCTCCTGATTGGAAAGGTAATGCTGCAACGTCAGCAGTGTGTTCCATACACAAGAGGAGCATTTAAACACTCAGTAGCTCCATGTGGCTTTCACGTCTCCGGTGTTCAGTACAACCAGTGGTGAGGTGGCACTGGTGCTCCTCCAGTGTGCAATGGGCAGCAGCGGGCGGGAGCTGAGTAATTAGCAGTCTGACACTGATTAGGCCAGGAAAGAGACTGTGCCTGCCTGTGTGAAGGGAACTAATGCATTGCTGGGTTATTTAATCTCAATAAATCATTTTAAAATATTCCGCTGTTATTTACATTAAAGCAGCACTTGATGCCTTTTGGCAGAAGCATAGAGGAGATTCAATATTTGTTGTCCATTAATTGAGCAGACTTCAGCAAGTAAATTTACTTTAATTATTTCTTGCCTAATAATATTAAGCCTAAAAGAGCAAAGGAGGGATTTAGTGGTGCGTTCAGAGCAGTGGAAACGCATCAGCTCCCCACTGCCTGCTCATGTTGTATGTGCATGGCGATGAGCTCGGCCTTGCAGTTGCCATTGCCATTGCTGCTGTTGCCATTGGTTTATGGTGGCTCGAGGCTCTGACCTCGCCAAGATTTCTGGGGTTTTGCCTCTAATCAAACCAAGTTTCAGAGCAGGTGGAGCTCCTGCAAACAGGCACAGAGCTTTGAAAAAAAAGGGCTTGGCCTCACAGCTGGCCTCTCTGATAACTTCTCAGCTGAAGCAGTGCTTAGTAATGAGGAGAGGAAGGTGCAGGGGCACCCAGATCTGCCCTGTGAGCTCCATCGGGTGTGTGTGCAGCCGTGCAGGGCTGCTGCCTGCGGCCGTGGCTCCCAGCAGGGGATGGCCGCGTGCGCACGGAGGCAACGGCAGCGTGATTCAGATGCACAGCTGTGGGTCTGTGGGAATCCAACCCTCCCCTGCCTCATGGGCCGGAAGAAAATGAGAACAAGCGTTCTTAGGAAAGGAGGAGCAGAGTAATGGAGCCAGAGTAAACAAGCACTGAGAGGAGGGTGTGGGAAGGGGGGACACGTATGTCGGCCAGTGGACGCTAGCTGGCAGTGGACGGGACAATAATGGGTTTCTCATGTTGTCTTTCTGGCACTCACTGAGCTCTTTGTATCCCCAAAAAGAGAACTGAGCACTGAGCAGCACTTTGATGCTGCTGTCTGTTCTAATTACACCCAACTAGCCTGCCCTTCCTGCTATTCTCACTGCTCTGTGCACCTGGGCTTGGGGGAGCACTTGGCTTTCCTAACTCAGGATTTGGGATAAGGAGAGGTGTAGGGCAACACATGGCTCTGTGCCCCTCAGTCCCACACCAGCTTGACCCTCTGCCATAGCTGAAATTTTTTATAACTCATGAGAACCCAAGGAAAGCATTTGCTTAGAAACCCAGCTTTTTGCAACCACACAGGAGCAGCCCCGGTGGCCAGGAAAGCTGTCCACATTGACAGGAGGGCAGGAGGAGGGAGAACAGCCCAGTGTTTCTGGCTCCCTGCTCCGTGCCTGGATGCAAGTCTCAGAATAGAGACACAACCCCTGGCTTCTAAATCTGAGCAATCCATCATTAGCAGATGCTGGCTCGGAGCAGTCTCCCAGGGTGTTTGTTATCCAGCCACAACAGGCTTGCGTGGGCTGCAGCCTGGCATGTGTAAGCCAGCTATCGCCCTGTTTGGGAAGCTAATAGGATCCATGGTTTCCAGAGACATGGATACTTCCCACGTTACTGCACGAGGTAGCACAGGGACGGACATCACACTACTGCACCGTGGCAATCTCCAGTCAGCCAGCATTGCTGCAGGTCTAAGAACAGCCCAAGCTGAAGCAAGCTGCCCATTGTACAGAGGCTGTAAGACCACGTGGTGATGTTGGTTAAGTTTTAGCTGCCCGGTACAGCATGCAAGTGAGAACCAGCAGCAGCTCAGCCCTGCAGGTCAGGTAGCCCAGCAGCATGCTGGAGCGTGCCGGTACTGGGTGCTGGGAGCCAGGTGCTGGCTGCAGCGCTTTGTGCCCTCCTGGTGGGTTAGGTTCACAATGACAAAGCCTTGTTCAGAACTCTCAGTCCTTACCTCCAGCTGAAGGCAGTGCTGAGCACCCCTCGGTGACTCAGCTCCCTGATCACATCATGTGGGCATAGAGATGAGATTTTGTACCCCGGGGCCATCACAGAGGTGAGGTTCCTGTGAGTTCACATGGGGCTTTTGTAGCCTCCACCAAAATGCCAATGACTTGAACTGCAGGGAAGTCACGAGTGCTCCTTTAGTTAATGGCTCTGTCCTGGTTCTGATGCTGCAGGTACAACAGCCTGGTGACCGGCAAGCGGGCGCGAGGACTCATCGCTGTGCTGTGGCTCCTGTCCTTTGTGATCGGGCTGACCCCGCTTATGGGGTGGAACAAAGCCATGAGTGGTTGTCCCAACTCCACCAACGAGACGGGGGCTGACCGCGGGGCAGGGCACCACGGCTGCTTCATCTCGTGTCTCTTTGAGAATGTGGTGACTATGAGCTACATGGTGTACTTCAACTTCTTCGGCTGCGTGCTGCTGCCGCTCATCATCATGCTGGGAATCTACATCAAGATCTTCATGGTAGCCTGCAAGCAGCTGCATCAAATTGAGCTGATGGGCAACTCCAGGACCACGCTGCAGAAGGAGGTCCATGCAGCCAAGTCTCTGGCCATCATCGTAGGACTTTTTGCCTTCTGTTGGCTGCCCCTGCATATCTTGAACTGCATCACTCATTTCCACGAGGAGTTCTCCAAGTCCAAGCCAGAGTGGGTGATGTATATGGCCATCATCCTCTCACATGCCAACTCGGTCATCAACCCCATCATCTACGCCTACAGGATCAGGGACTTCCGCTACACCTTCCGCAAGATCATTTCCAAGATCCTCTGCAAGACGGACGACTTTCCCAAGTGCACCACTGACAACAACCAGCACCTGACTGTCACCAACGTGAATGCTCCGGCCGCCTCGGTGACCATATGACCTCGCACGTCCCGCTCCCAGCCTGTCCCCAACGCTACCCCTCCCTGTGCCTATGTGAACAGTTACAGCCGGCTCCTATGGGAGTGCTCAGAAATGACCACTATGCAGTTCAGCAGCTGTATTTTTATGTTTGTAATTAACGTAGTGCCTCCTAGGGGGATAACCTGACCAAGGAGACTGAGTGCAGTTCACCCTCTACTGTTAACCACGTTGCGTGAGTGCTGGTGACCGTGCTGTACTTCCTTGCCAGGTCAGGTGCTGACTGTGGAAGTCCCACCTGCCGGGGGTGTTTCCCCAGTTGTGCTGCTCATGTCAAGTCCTCGGATCTTTATTTTAATTAATGTTATTATTTTTTAATCTCTTGATTGATAGGAGTTATAATTTAGTGTCTGATTTTTTGGGTTGTTCATACTTGACAGCACTTTGGTAATACCCTAATTATTCCATCAATTGTTTGATGCAGCTAGTATTCTCTGATGGGAAAAAGTCTTAGCCCAGTTGCTGGTGTGAAACCGGATCTGTGTTCCAGGCTCTGAGGGACACGACTGTGCTGATGGCAAACAGATCACACCTGGCCATATTTTTGGCCTCAGAATGAGAGCCCTACTTACTAAAACAGAGAACTTTAGGGAAAGGGCTGACTGAAGTTTTAGAACAGCAGTTTTATTGCCTTTAAGTCACTTTGTTCTATAGTACGTACTAACTTGTGCAGCTGAACGCATCAGGTTTGATTTCTCGTTATTGAAATGCAGAAGGCAGATGTGTCCCAGCAGTCATGGTTGGTCTGCCCTGAAGCCACCAAGGGCCATGGGAACACTCCCTTGGTGACAGGACCTTTTTTGTTTCCTTTCAGTTACTTCAAGTGCTCACCTCGCCCAGAGGCCAGTTTGCTGGAAGTGGTGGACTCAGCTCCTGTAAGGCAGCTGAACCATCAAAGCCAGCCACAAAGCTTGGTGAAGCACCAGTGTGCTCTGACGGGGTCTGTGCAATGCCCACATTTGGCTCGGTATCTTGGCATTTCCAAGATGAATCTAAACAGTTAAAGCTAGTCTGAAGGATTTCTTTTTTACTATCTCCATTCAGCTTTGCTGCATCTGCCTTGGTCATGGTCCAGCTAACACATGTAGCCACCTCCTGCCATTTAGGCAGGCTTTGGCTCTCCTTTTAGTCCTTCCCTTCACTATTATCTTTGGCTGTGTTCTTTCTTCCGTTAATCATGGCTAGAAACAAGTAGAGTTTCACCTGCACGTCTGGCAGAGTTGCAAGCCACATTTATCCTTACAACAAAGAATTCAATTCCTCCCCTCATGCAGGCTGAAAATGAACCAAACTCTTAACAGCACAGAGCAGAGACAGAGCCAGTCCCAGGACACTGCCTGCGTGTGACAGCACTGCAGAGTGGCACTCACTACTGCTACCCTTCTTATGCCACTTATGAGCCAGAAGTCCATAGACAGACAGGTTGTTCACTTTGTGTGAATGTGCTACCAAGTTATTGGCCATCATTAACTGCGGCCTGGGTCACCATGGCATTTAGGCACACGAAGTGCCTTTCTGGATCTGAGCCAAAGTCATTTCAAGGAAAAATAAAAACAGGACACCCTCTCAACCCTCCTCAAAAAAAGCTCTGAACATTACTATAAAAATGTGAAATGAAAATAGCAGAGGACCTTTCTGTAGAGTGTAGCTGTGGACCCTCAGCTATCACTCTTTACTGCTCTGATGTACATAGGATGGATGTGTTTTCCTCACGTTGCTCGGATTTTGTATTTGCCATAACTTTGTTATTTACATACAGAATGCTTAATCTACCACTACACAACCTGGCTCAGCCTGTGTGCAGTCATTTTGTGCAGTGTTGTGTTCACATGGTGTGTCATACAAATCCACACTGTACCTGGAGAGGAGGCCAACCTCAGAGCAGGACCAGGAGTCACAGAGCTGTTCCTGAGAGATCCAAGACCTGCTTGAAACATCTTCAGAAATCCCAAGAATAGCTTAATGAAACTGAAGTCAGCACAGGCTTCTTACAATTTATTATATATCGGTGCAAAGCTGCTAATTAAGTCACACTTGGTTACAGCACAAGAGTAAGCCTACAGCCGCAATGGACATTTGACAGCCTTGTAGACAAGAAAAATGCTGGCTATGCCAGGAGGTATACAGAAATCACATCTGCATGCGATCTGAATCTTTCATCCTTCATCCTCTTCCTCAGCCAGTAAGATGCTTGTGAGCTGCTCCTCAGAGACAGTCAGCTCCTGACAGGTTCCCATGGCCTGGCTGAGGTAGACGGCAAGTATATGTTTGCACTGCAAATAACAGAGTGGAAAAGTTAACAGCAAGAGCAACACAGAAATGTCATGCTATACCTGGAAGCCACAGCAAACCACCCAGGCCAGAATGCACCTAATGAAGTTCTCAGCTTGCAGGAACATGGCTCCCTCTTGTCACACCAAGCCCCGGCACATTCTGCAGCTCCAGTTTGCCCAGGTCAGCCTTCCCAGGCTCAGGGGGGAGATATCAGCACGGCCATCTCCCCTGCTCCCTGCTCCCCAGGTTAAGGCAGACAGCTTACCAGAAGGCTCTCGCTCTTCTGCAGTACAGTGAAACCAAAAGCGGGACACGTGCAGAAGTGGCAGGAACTGTAGCAGGTGTAGAGTTTGCCTGAGCTCCCAAGGACCTGAAATAAATGCAGTCAGAGGGTAGGAGGAACTCAGGATAAGCATTCAGTATAATTTGTCTGACTATCAGCCTGTATCTGCCCCCATGTCCTCTCTACAGAGACTCAGCTCTCAGCAGGAAAGCAGGGGCCTCAAACACTGCAGAGATCCACACTGAGCTTGAAACTCCTCAGCTTTCCATGCCTCTGTGCGTTTCTCTCCCTGCAGAGAAACACTCCTGTACGTACACCCATGTTCCCAACAGACCTCAGATCCAGTGACTTGTCTGGGAGAAAAGGGCAGTGCCACAAAGCACTAAGCCCCATCCCAGTTGCCTGGCTTCCCTCCAGCCAGCCTCCTCCCTGTACTGGTAGACACTGGATGGTCAAAGATGACCAAAACTCTTTCTCACAAATTCACATGGGTGAATTCAGGGCCACTGATGACACTGGGACTGAGGGCAAGCAGCAGTAAGCACTTGCACTGAGGCTTTTTCTAACCAGCTCCAGGAACTGGAGGCTGCTGCAGCATTCTGTGCCAGGACCTGCTGCTCTAATCCTCATGAAGGGTCAGGCTGCCACAGAGTTCTAGGAAATCAATTTTAAAATACATATTTAAGAAGAAACCAGGATGTGAGCAACGGAAGTGACAACTGGCAGCAGGGCTAGAGCACAGATTCTCTCCCTGCTAACTGCCTTCACTCCTGCAGATTACAGCTTTTTCACAATTTAGGCAGAGTCAACGTGTGCCCCGACTGCTGCTCACCCCTTAAAGTCCAGCGTGCTCCAACATCAGCCAGCAGTGGCTGCTCTGCATATCCCTCAGCCATATTCCTCACCAGGAATACACAGGGCTGGCTGTAGCCTGCAGTGTAGGCAGATACTATACAAGCCCTTCTAGGATGATTACCAACTGTGAAATAACAGCCTTTGAATACCCAGTCAGTGCCATCCCTCTATGAAGTAGCAAGAGCATTAATGCCTGGGCATTGAAAGACAAATCAATTTTCACTCAAATGAGGGCTTTTTCTACTCCCATCTCAGTTCCTGAGGGCAAAAGCTGTCTACACTACAAACTACAAGCAGTCTTAAAGCTTGTCTGAGCAGAGGCATTTTCCCCTGAAGCAGTGCCCGAGATGTGCTGGGTGATATGGAACACAAACAGCATTTTAGTCTGTGAAGTATCAACATCTCAGATTTGGCTATGAGGACTCGGAGGAGTTTCACAACAGGACCAACCTTATGGCCACAACAAACAGAGCTCCCTGGATCCAGCTGCAAGTGAAGGCACATTCCAGCTCAACCACATCTGGGCGCAGCCAGGAGGGCAGAGCTTTCAGGTCAGTGAGATGGATGTGTGCAGGCAGTCACAGACATCCCCCAACCCCCAGTGCACTGGGCGTGCTTTTCTGCAGAGGGAGAAGTGCACACAGCTGGGATCCGTACCACACACAGACACGAGCTGAGGGCCAATGACATTACCCAGCCACCATGTGTCCCACTCAGAGCTTCAGTTTCTACAGCCCCAGCCTGCACTCCTGTCAGAGCTCCAGCTAGCGGCCCTGGGGAAGGCTCTGCTCTGTTTCTGCATCTCAGACAGATGTGCTGAGGAAGAATTTTGCAATAGGACCGTTCTCACAGCTATTTTTTCCAGAGAAAATAGCTTTTCAAATTCTTCTCTAACTGAACTCATCAGAGTGGCCTTAATCAGCAGGGTGAAGAGCAATGCTGCTCTGAAGCAGTGCAACACAGCTGTGGGCTGGGAGCATTTCCTGCAGGCTGTGGATCAGCCCAGAGGATTCAGGCACATACCTGGCTGATGCTGGACACCCACACCATAACCACAGTGCCAGGCTGAAGGCCAGGCCCTTCTTGCTTTAGCTCCAGGTGACCAGCCCTGACCAACCTGCCAAGGGCTCCTCCTCTGCTAGGGAACCTCCACCTGCAGAGGCAGGAGGACAGCACTTCTCCCACTTGCTCTTTTTTAGCATGCATCAGTTAGGCTCCTGCTGCACTACATGCTGCTTGAGGCAGCACACGTTAAGAACGGCCCTGTCCAGAGCAGAACAGGCTGTCAGGGCACTATGTGGCACATCAAAACCCTCTCACCAGGCTCCTCTGATCTCTTCACCATCTCAAGGGGCTTCCTCCACCCAGGACATGAGTATCAAGCTTCTTGAGATTAAGATAACTCTGTCATGATGCAGAAAAATCAAGGGTATGTGAGCACACATTCAGGCTCCTCGAGATGACCAGAGACTCTAAGTGGTCTCCTCTGTCCTCCACACAAAAAGGGGGAAAGTGATGACTGTACATCCCTGCCTGCCACACTCTGCTTTAGCCCACGAGGCCTGACAAAGCTCTGCAAAGAGAATGTGACTGTTTTCTGCTCAGTGACATATTCAACTGAGAAACAGTAAATAAAGAAAAGCCTTTAAGCATTCAATTACTGAGGCAGCTGCTTCTTAGGCTTTACCAAAAACCCACAGGCAAGCCCTCATCTCAGATTAAAGCCTGTGTTCTTGAATCCTGTGTGTTTATGAATCATGCCTCTTTAGAGGAGCAGATGTCCTCTCCAAGCTCCCAGAAGAGATGAAGATTCCATGTGCAAAGTAAGCAATGCAAAGCTCTGAACACGTGAGAAATACTTGTTTTGTTACCCAGGCCCAGTTTCCCAGCAAAGGTTTAAAGAAGTGCCAATGACTTTTCCTTCAGCTGATGAGCCTCAGCTCCACCTCCAGTCCTGTGCTACGCAAGGAGCTTCATCTTCAGGACTAAGATGAGCTCTTCTGTCTATGCTGCCATTTTATGAAGATGCTTCTATGATCCACAGACTTGGCTACAGTGAAACAGTGAACTAGAATGAAAGCCACAGGCTTGGCCTCCACTGCTTCCTTCCAGGCAGCAAGGATCCTATTGGAGGTCACTGGTATCAGAGACACTGAGGATTTGAAGTGCAACAAGGAAAGAGATGCAGTGACTGCAGATAACACTTATTGTATACAGTTTGTCAGGAGGAAGAACTGCCTTTGCTGGATAGGATGAAAATAATGCAGCAAAATCAGCAAATCTTGAAAACCTTCCTGTGACCCTAATGCTCACAAACAAATCAGAAACCGTCTCTAGCCAGGAGCTGTAAAGAAAACTGTCGTGCAGCATGCTGTTCTCAATTCATTCTGTGGTTACTGCTCTCCAGTAGCACTTGAGGGGTTTGTAAGGCACTGATACTGACTCTGTGTTTGTCTAATTAGTCAGTAGTTGGGTAAAATGTCAACTGGAAACCATCAGAAAGTGAGACTTAGGAGGAAAAAGACTGTGCTTACCTGATACGCAGTCCTTCCACTGGGGGACACAACTCGGGTGACAGAACGTTGATCCACCAAATCCAAAGCTGGGACAGCAGATGGGCCAAATATGAACTTCAGCCTGAAAGAAAAAGGGTCTCTGTTTATGTCATGCCACAAAAAGAGATCACCTGACCTTGTTTAATCCACAGGACTTAGCCTTATAGAGGTCTATAGCCAAAGGTTCCCTTTGCATCCCCAAATCCCACCAGTTACAGCCCTACTATCTATACTACCAAACAACGTGTCCATTTGTCATTCTCAGCTTTGCTGGCTTTCACTACTGACTGCCAACCCCAGCCCATCTCTGAGACAGCCCCAGATGACAGCCTTGCTCCTGGAAGACACATCTCTGCAAAACTCAACGCAGATTTAATTACAAGGCATTTTAAGGATTTTTTTCTTTTTTTTTTTTTACATAGGACATGCAGTGGTTCCTGTCCTGAACTAAAATGAGACAAAGTGCATCAGAGACACAGCAGTGAGATTTGTACCTCAGCCTCTGACTGTGAGTGGCGTTAGCCATGTAGGTGAGAAGAACATCTGATAAGCTGTATGCCAAACCCACACAGCTGTACCTTTAGTCTATTGTCCAGACAGCTCATGAAACTAAAAAGTTATTGTAGAGCTGCACATCCAGCTGCTCTGAGAGCATTCCAAAGAGTCAGGGGCAACTGAGATAATCCTTACACACCTTTTATTCACTGAGAAAAAAAAATGTGTAGTCTAGATTAGTTGCAAAGGTAACCAACAAGAGAATCAGCAGTGATGAAACAACAGTACAAAACATGAGCAGGAGAAAGAAGAGGAACACTTCCAACTGCCAAAGAGCTGAGGCACAGCCGTCCCAGCAGCGACTGACCTATGAGGCTGAGTCAATCTCACTGATGACGAGCCAAGCAGACAGATTTATTCCAGGAAGAGCAAAACTTCAGTTGTACAAACTCAAGGCAGTAAGGACTGGCCCCATTCGAAGGGCTGAGCAGCGATGGGTGGGGGAACACTCAACGTAAGACATTCCTTAACGATTAGGTTTGGGAATATAAGGGGGCTGAGTTTAATGAGTTTCAGTAACTCAGATTTAGGGAATTCTTTTTTCACCTACATGATTTGATCAGACTAACAGGAAATAAGCAAGGGGAATGCCCAAAGGAAATTGAAGTTCTTTAGATATTTGGAAGAGATTCAGAAATGAAATCAGAACACTTTCAGATCCCTTGGTTACAGAAAACTGATGGAAATTCAGCTGCCAAGAGTTACCACCCCAGTGTTACTAAACTTAACAAGGGAACTTCTCTTTCTCTTAACTTTTATGACAAGAAGGAAACAAAAAGTTGAGAGTTGTCAAATGTAATCCCATGCTTCAAAGGCCACTGTGGTCCAGAAGGCTTCAGCACACACCTTCCCAAAGGCAAACCTTTCGCAACTGTTATATTAAGTAACTTCACACCCAAAGTTAGTAAGGCCTGAAGAGTTCCTGGTGATCTCCTCCCCTGGCTAACCTTACAGGCTGGCAGGAACACAAAGTTAAATAGGATTTGAAAGAAAAGTTTCTCTCACTGTAGTGGTGCCTTCTACCTTTGTCACCAATCAGTGAGGACTGGAAGAGTTCTTGGGTCTGCCTGGGTATGACATATTCACAAACTTCAATCAGTGCACGTGTGATGAAGCTGACCTAAGAATTCCTCTAGGGAAGAAACCTCTCAAGGTAATCTTCAAAGTAACAACTTCCTGGTACAGAGGGATGAAAAGTTCAACTTTCCCTTTCCATCACACATATGTGTGACTCGAACACGAGGGGATGGCAGGAAGCTGTTGTGCTCACAGTGATAGGAGGAGATGCATTGTTCCAGTGGCATGAATCACTGAAACACAGCTTGCTGCCACAGAAAACTCATTATGGATCAGAAGGTGGACTCAGAGCTCAGGTTAAACATTCTGGGTTTCTGCATGCTTTATTCACCCAGATTAGTGCACATCATCGCAGGAAATTCAGTGATACAGAGATAGTTTCACAAATGTGGAAAAACCCTTGAGATTTCCTCACTCCTACTGCAGTCAAGAGCACTCAGCAACTCTGCACGAGAAGCATTACACAGGGAAAAAAGAGCAGTGCTGTGCCGAGAACAGATTATCAGCTGTCCTTTGGCAGAACTTGGACAAGAAGCAAAGCAAAAGATACTCACCCCAGCAGCAGGTCATCAGGGACTGCAACAAAAAGAAAACAGTGATTTTGTTAGCATGAGCCATTGCAAGAAACTTCATCACAGGGAAGAGAGGCTCTCCCTGATCTGCCCCCAGAGGCCTCACAGAGTGCAGCCCTTCCAGCCCTGAGCCTCCCACGTCCTCCTCTGAGACCAGACCCTCTTTACACAGCAGCACTGTCTCTTCCCAAAGCCCACGTAATAAACCCCACATCTCGCTCTGCCACTTTAAGAAGTTGGTTAAAAATACATACATTGTTTTCCTTGAAACTCTCTTGGCATCAGCTGAGAACTCTGTGGCATTATAACTTTAAGTGTGTTGTTCTTTTCCCAGCACGGTCTTTGAGGGCCCTGCTAGTTTATAGCTCTTATTACAGCACACAGAAACATAACATTTTCATTTATTGGAACTTCTTGTTAAGATGGAAAATTGCACTTAGGAGAAGCAGTCTCTTTTAGCTAGCAGCTTACACTGATCAGCCAATCTGATATTTCTGTTATCGCTAACAGGACACACTGTACCATCTCAGTACTCTGCTACAAGACTACAGGTCTCCTAACTTTTAAAGCCCTTTCTTCCAACAATTCAAAATATTTTCTCTGACTTAATGCTGTTGTTTTGACTTTTCCAACTTTCTTCTGATTTTCTTCTCCAAAGAGGCTGATCAGCTTCCCCCCACAGTCACATCCCAGCACACAGCTTTGGTGCTGCAGGGAAAAGTGCACTTCGAAAGGAACGCTTTTTCCTTGTTTACAGAGGGATTTATAAACTACTTTAAAAAGCCACATGTATGTTTTGGATCTCCTCTAACCTGACAGGAGCCAGACAAGTACAACAAAAAGCAATTGAGGTGGCCGCTCTGTTTTGATATGAAGTCTTTGTTCCTTCTGCACTCCAATGCAGTACTCAGCCAGACTTCCCTGACCATTTATCTGGTTGGTTTCAGCACAGCTAAAAGCACTCCTTGCACAGACACTTTCCTTAGGACTTTCTACCCAGCAACAAACAAAGATTAATATTCTTTCAGCACAGATCACAGAATCATGTTTTAGTAATCCAGAATGCAAGGAAGGTAACAGTTCTGATCTGGCTGCTGGAATGGACCAAGGTGTTGGCTGGTGCCTTCTTCCTTCGTGCACCATGAAAGCTGCTCTGCCACGCGCTGGCCGATGCTGTACCCTCTGCTGGTCGCTGATGAAACACCATCATGTTTAGGAAGATTTCCCTTTCAACTCTGCTTTTGAGTCCATAAAAAGGAGCACCGTGGTAGGCATGACAAAAAAACCCCACGGAAGGAAGCACGGAAATGACCATCCCTCACACACAACCAGCCGCACGCACTACAAGCTCTGGGCAGGCAGAATTTCCCTAAGTCCCGTGTTGGGAAGCATCCAAACGGGTGTTGTTTTTTAAAGGGGTGCCGCTACTCATTATCTCTACTTCAGAGCCCTTTGTGTCGATGCCAGGCAGGGGCACAAAGGCTGGGAGCAGCCCACACGTGGGAACAGCCCACACGTGACAGCGGCGTGCAAAGGACGCAGAAGAGGGCAGGGCACCAACGCTGCTACGGAGGCTCTGCCAGCAGCCGGGCGGCAGGGATGGACCTGCAGCTCCTTACGTACCGTGCGAGGTCTCCCGAAACGCCTTCCTGATCTCCTTCAGAAGCTCTTCTGCCACCGCTGGCAAGGTGCCACCCGTCCCACAGCACGGCCCTGGGGGCTGCGGGCGAGACAGAGCAGATGAGGAGGCGGTGGGAGGCCGTGAAGGTCCGTTTGTGCGGGCAGCGCTTCGTCCCAGCCTGACGCGGGGCCGAGGCGGAGGCACCCAGCCGAACCCCTGGGCGCTTCTCAGCACGAAGGGCTGCGCGGGCGCCGGCGTCTTTCAGACGGGCATAAGCGCAGCGCAGGGAGAGCGGAGGGGGAGCGGGCAGGAAGAGGCCCGGGCCTGGGGCAGTTCCAGCCATCCTGGCGGCCCGGGGGTCTCGGGGAGCGCCGGCAGCCGCCAGACCCCGGCAGCGGGAACCGAGCCGCAGCCATTCGGGGCCCCGGGCTCGGGCCTACCTGCGGCCGCGTCGCCATAGCAACGGGAGCGCGCCGCTCCGCTGACGCGGCGACTCCCGTCACGTGACAGGGCGAGCTCTTAAAGGGCCCGCGCCCCAGGAAGATGCTGGCGGCGGCGCTGCCGCGGGCTCTGTGCCGCTTGGCCCGGCGCTGCCCCGCGGGGCTCGCGCGACCCCGGCCCGGCCGGCACGGCGGAACCCGGCAGGAGCGGGACGGCGGCGGCGACGCGGGGTCCGCCGGGCGGCGGCGGGCTCGGCCGGGCGAGGCTGCGCTGGGCTTCCTCGGAGGTGAGGCGCGGCGGGCCGCGGGCGGGCCGGGTCGGGCGGCGGTCACCTCCGCCCCGCAGCTTTCTCCATCTTTCCCAGGGACGGCAGCGAGGAGGACGGCGAGGACGCCATCATCCTCCTGCTGAAGAAAGCCAAGGTGAGGCGGAAATGGCGGCCGTGCGGTGACGGCTTTCTCCCGCCGGCTGGGCGCGGAGCCGCGCACGGGAGGGCCGGGCTAAAGGCGTTCCGCCGCTCCGTGCCGCTCTGCCCGCAGCTCAGCGTCGCGAAGGGCGAACTGGATGAGGCCGAGCGGCTGCTGCATCGAGCGCTGCGCCTGGCGCACCGGGCCGACAACAGGAGGGCCGTCATCTACACCTACAGCACGGTAAGCAGCCGGGCTGCGGGCTGCGGGAGCCGGAACCGCCGCGGAGCTCCAGCGCTGTCCGTCTGTTCCAGATGGCGAACGTGGCCTTCCTGCGGGGGCAGCTGCACGACGTGAGTAAGCGTGGCGGCCGCTGGTTTTCCCGCTGCGCGGGCTGACAGCTGAGAGCTGGGATCTGTGAAGCAGGACGTTCAGCCCGCGGTCTCGCGGTGCTGCTGAGAACAAAGCTTTCCCAGCTGGGCGTTGAGCTCCGACATCCGAGGGAAGGATGATGTCTTACTACCGAATGCCACAACCCTTGGCCCAAGGAGAACCCGGGAAGGCACTGAAGAGCCCCAGCTGTGATCAGCGTGTGGGCGCTGTGGGGGTCCTGCAGTAGAAAGATCCTGACCAGCGGTCGCACCAGACTCTGGCTGGCCTTTCACTTCTCAGCACTCTTGATAATAATTGTGGCAATACGAATGCCAGAGTTTGAGGCAGATTCCTCCCGGCAGTCTTCTGTTGTAGGGACGCGCCGTCATCATCCTGCAGTGACTCTTCAACGTTCTCATTTCAGGCAGAAAAGCTGTACAAAGCGACGATGAGCTACTTGCTCGCAGGAGACACGAAGGAGGTGGGTTCTTTTGGTGAAGGCTTTTCACTGGGAGCGTGAAGCGCCTTGCTCAATTCTTTGGTGTGTTTGGTGCGATGCTCTGCCTCCTACCGGTACCTGGCAGCACTGGCTGTGAGCCTGCCAGCCTGTCAGGAATTCCTTTAATGGAAAGTTGCTCTGGAAACAGGATGGGCACATTGGAGGACTTAAGTTTGTTCTCTATCAAAGTAACGGTTCTACCGGGAAGGTGCAGGAGGAGTAACAGTTGCGTTGTGTGTCCTGGCAGGATGACAATGCAATCCTTGAGATGTCCCTCAAGCTGGCCAGTATCTATGCTGCTCAGAAACAGTGAGTTCTCTGTTAAAGGCATGTTTTGCTTTAATCTCAGCTTCACAGTGGTAATGGTGGCCAAGCAGAGGCTCGTGCCTCTAAGAATAGAGTGCCTAAGGAAGCTTTGATGTGATAAGATACCATCAGTATGAAAGTTCTCACTGACGTGGTATTTGCCTGCTCACCATCGTGCAGTGGTGATTGCTGTAACAACCTGCCCAGCTTAGGGCAGAAGTAGCCATAGAGGCCACAGTGCTTAGCCTTAAATCCCCACCTCGCAACACAGGCTTTTGAATGCAGTTGGTGTTTGGTAATTTGTAGTTTCTTTTTTTCACAAAAGACAGAGCATTGGTGGGGGCAGCTTCTGTTTACCTTTTTTTTTTTTGATGGGGCTCCTTCCTCCCTCTTGGGTCCCTTTGCACATTGGTCAGAAGGGTGTACACCATAATCAAGGAGCAAGCATTGAAGGCAAGAATGGAGGGATAAAGTCTTATAGGATAAGGAAAGTATTCCCATCCATCCCTCTAGGGATGGAAGAAGTCTTGCACTGCTGAGCTGTTGTACATTGCAGGCACAAATTAGCCCTGGCTGGCTATGAGTTCTGCATTCTGACCTTAGAGGAGAAGATTGCCAAGCAAAAGGACTTGCCTGAGGATGTCTTGCCAGGTGAGAGTGCCTCAACTGCCAAAGGCTTCTTTCATTATCTTTTCTCTGTTTCTATGTCTTTGCTTAAGCACCATCTTCATGCCAGTCCATTGTCTTCATACTGCTTGGTTTTCCAGCTCTCTAGGAGGTGAACTCATGCTTCATATTGCAGTGTTCACTTCCACTCCTCTCTATTTGCAGCTGAAGAAAAAGCCAACACTCGTCTCTTGCTGGGGATGAGCCTGGACTCCTATGCTCGCTATCTGCTAGACATTAACCAGCTCCCAGTGGCCCAAAAAATGTATGAGAAGGCTCTGCAGATATCACATGAAGTTCAGGGAGAGACTCATCCACAGGTAATGATGTGTACAGTGGGAGTTAGGCATAACGGTTGTGAGGGATCAAACAGGGGAGGGCAGCAGTCTTAAAAGCAGCTTTGCTGGCATTGAATATAGACAGTACCCTTTTCCTACCAGTAACAGGGAGCATGTATCATGTTGATATATAGGTGCTTCCTTACCAAAAGCTCCTCTGGGAAGCACTTTTGTTAGTATAACATGACTGGGGTGCTGCTGTAGGCTCAAAGTTCTACACAAGTTTTGCCCTGAGGATTCTCTTTCTTTCCTGCTGCAGACTGTGGTCCTCATGAATGACTTAGCAACTGTACTGGATGCTCAAGGGCACTATGATGAGGCATACTCTCATGTGAAGAGGGCAGCTGAACTGGCAAAGGAGACACAGCATCCTGAGGAGCACATGGTGCTGAATAACCTGGCAGCAATTCTGATGCACAGAAGTAAGTAAATGAATGTCCAGTGTCTGTCACTTCTGTGCATTCCTGTTTTTAGTTTAATTAGCGAGTCTGCTGACTTGGGGTAGGCAACATGTGTTGCATTCAAACCAGAGTCAGCTGCTGAAAGGTCTGGTCCAGTGTCAGCCAGCATGTCACCAGAGGGACCTCGTTTGCCTTGTCTGTACACAGTAGCTGTTTCAAAAAGGACAGAAGGCATTTGTGATTTGTTTCAGAGACCTTGATGCTGAAGCAGCACCTTGACACATCATTATAGGTGCTATCTGGCTTTCACAGTTGGTGGCAAATACTGAATGTTCTCCAAATCACCCTTGCTCTCTAAGAGTTCCAGGTAGTCCTTTACTCTGCATGTGGGTGATGTGGCTGGTTAGAACCACTTTTTTTCTCTTCTCACAGAAGACTTTCTGCAAGCAAAACAAGTGTATAAAGAAGCTCTGAAACAGGCAGAACAGAAGGGAGATGCTGATTCTGTCCGGCACATCCAGGAAGAATTAGCTGAACTGGCCAAGAGGAGAAAAGGCTCTCAGTGAGTTTGGCCAAAGAGTCCAACAGCAGCAATGGTGGGTGAATACAAGCAGTCTGGGACTAGTTTGGTACAATTCTCCAGAGGAGCAGCAACTAGGAACTTAAGGATAGCTTAATAAGAAGGGCTGTTATTGCCTAACTGTTAAGCCCCAAATAAAGTTCTGAAATCTTAATAGTATTTGAATTTGTGGTGTAATCTATGGGTATAATAATGTAATATACAGGATCTTTGTGCTAGAGAGTGCAGTTTGCCAGTAAAAGTCTAGCCTGTTACTAATACCTGCAGTTAGTCGAGGAGCAGTCATTTGCTATTCCTGACTTTTCACAGTATTCAGTTTCAAAACATGTCTGTCCTAAAGCTATGTTGTGAAAAACAGAACAGCCTGCCATGAGGCAGCACTGACTTAAATTTCAGACTAAGGAAGGAGGATCCAAACTAAGACAGGAATTCTCACTCTTTACATGCCAGCCAGCAGAGCAGGGTGTACTTATCAGTGCTACAGTTCACTATGTATTAACTGCAGTACAACACTTTCCACCACGTACCCACATTGACAGAGCTGCAGCCTCGTCTCATGTTATTTTCAGACAGGTTGCCTGAAGATCAGATGTATATCTTCAAAACATTTAGCATGTGAAGATAGAGCCTGCCTTCTCAAAACAGTAAGAATATGTTACTAAACCAGAGCTGCCAGCAGAAATAAAAGCCTCTGACTACCTCACTGCAGCAGCCAGAGCACACTAAATGCCAGTTTTTCCTGTGCTAGGACACAATCTGGTGCTAGAATGCTGAGGCTTCCTAGTGGAAAGGATGATATGTGACAAGCATCAGGCTTATAAATTACCTGCCATCACAGGGATTCAGTATGAACAGCCTGCTTAAACAACAGCATTTTCCAGTTTTTCCCTGTAGGGAGGCCTCCTATGAAAGACAAACAAGAAGTTATCAAACTGTTGTTTATCTAGGCGTGCAGAACTACAAGTAGCTGTCACTGATCATCATTTTAACTGCTCAGCTGTAGGAACTTCAGATATGCAATATAACTCTTAGTTTTAATTGCATCATTATTAACTTACAGTAGCATTACTAGTGGCTCCAGCTCTTTGTAAATGTGAGCTAAGCAGTAGCACATGAGTAGGCGTTTGCTGAAGCTAGGAACTCACTGTCACATATACAGCATTGCTGCCAGCATGCTAGGAAATAAGAAATAGGGATGTTATAAGGCACACTTGTACCAACAAAGAGGCTCTAACACATTAGAGCCAATTTTTCTTTATTATTTAGATTTTGTTTTTAGATACCAGCAGTGTCAGCTGGCAACCCTGCAGCATCCCCTAAGGGAAATGTTTTGCCACTTCTCATGAGCACAACTTGATGCTGCAAAACAAGAGGGAGACACAGGAAAATCAAACTGAGAACTGATCCCCTTTATTGATTGGTCTGAATCCAGAAGTCACTGCCTACTGGAGAGACACTGTGTGGGGGAAAAAAAACCTGGAGATACGATGCATGGGTTTTTCAAGTCTTAAATGATTTCATATCAGAATCACGAGGTTAAGATGACAGCATAGCAAAAGCGCTGACCAGAAATCAGTTAAAAATTTGTAGCAGACCACAGTTTGTAAATGTGATTTATAAACACCTTCCTGCTTGAAGCAGGTGAGATGTAATTCCATACGTGAAGATCAGTGGAATTATGTTTAACTCTAACTTAGGTTCTGGACAGGTCTATACATGGAGAAGTTAGAACTTGGATAACAAATAAAAGCAGCAGCAGCAGCTTATGTGCAAACACCACTCACATTGCACCTCAGAACTTTCCTATCTTGGGTATTTTGCTGCTGCAGCACGAAGATCAGTGATGAACATGCTGTACTTACTGTACAGTTAGCAGCAAAGACTTTTGGCTGTTTGTGCCTCTTTCGTGTTGCATTTGTTACACTAAAAGTGAAAACAACTGAATTTTAGAATGAAACTTAAGTCTCTGTTCCAATTTAAAAGCTCCAAAACAGGCAGATGAATGTGTTGGAGAGCACACGTGGCTGGGGGAACAGAAAAGGTATAAAACCAGGATGGAGAAATCAGTGCTTTAAGCCAGAAGGGGACTGCCAGCTGCTCTGATGCAGTGTTTAAATTTTAAAAAAGTAGCAAAGCAGTTCTGTATTTACAATGCACAGTCAAGTTTTCAAATAAGTTCCCTTCTGATTTCTCTTTCCTACACCTATGGCAAAAAGGCTTTCCTCTATAAAGCAATTTGCTTAAGTAGATTTGCTATTGATAGCAAGTCTGTACTGGTTCTTAACTGGACCATTAAGCTGTGTATCTTATGGAAAAACTGCACACAGGCTTAAGGTTACACAGCTGCATTCTACCTTTCATAGAATGTACTGCAAATGTGGGGTTAAATTTAAAATGTTTTGACTGGAAAGTAACTTCTAAGCAAAGACTGAGGTGCAAAAGCAGTTTGGAATCTGCCAGGCCA
Organism: Chrysolophus pictus; assembly: GCA_037305975.1. Taxonomy (NCBI): domain Eukaryota; kingdom Metazoa; phylum Chordata; class Aves; order Galliformes; family Phasianidae; genus Chrysolophus; species Chrysolophus pictus. The sequence continues at coordinate 6,673,151 of CM074594.1, forward strand.
TCCAGCCCCCCAACTCAGTGCTATCTGTAAATCAGTCCTTCTACCCCAGAGATTTAAATTCATTTTCCTGAAGTTAATGCAGCAGAACATAAGATGCTCCTGAAGATGGATGCCAGGAGACTCTGTAACAACAGACCCAGATGTACACAGGAGCTACAAGCAGACCAGAGCAGGCAGTGATAGATGAATGATGTCTCTCCCAGTACCATGTACAGTTAAAAAAGAAAATAAATCCACCCTAATATGTATCGCATACTTCAGGAGTTAAGCCAAATGTTTGTAAGGACTTCCAGCTTTAAGTTTTCTTAGAAAGTTAGGAACTGGGATGTGAACACAGGCTTCAGAATTATTATTACATAAAGATTTTAGAATCAGACTGAAGGTAAAAATTACAGTACCTGTTTCAAACTGCTGTAACAGAAGTCAAGTAGCTGACTCGTGTTGCTCAATTATTCTATAAAAGCATTTTGTTTTTATTTCAACTTGGGATGTAGAGTTTTTCCTTCTTGAAGGACTTATCAATCCACCCAGAGCCTCTGTCCAGGAAAACCATTTGCTGTGGTTAAACACGACGGTAAGATTTAGTAGCCTATTTCAACTGCATACAATGCAGAAACACAGAACACTAAGGTTTGCTTTGGGGGCACAGTTGAAATTCCCAGTGTGCATAACAGTGAGGTACAGCCTCCAGAAGCTGCTCTTCTTCTTGTTTTTTTTTTTTTTCTTTTATCCTTTTTAAAATTAACCATAACATACCCATGCAATAATATTTCTGCAGTGTTGCTAAATAAAATCAACTGCACCAAAAATGTACAATGTGGCAGAATTCAAAATTCAAAGAAATATATCATCTTATTCCAGCGAGCTGGCTATGTTCATGTACACAGTTCAGTACGGGGTCAGTCTTAAAAAAAAAAATAAATCAACATCTTCACAAGAGCTTGAACACCACTGAGAAAGTGTGTCTAGGGGAGAAAATATAAAAGCACAATGCCTGCAAGAAGTGGCACAGCATTAAACGGGCAACGATGCTAGGCTGGCTGGGAGTTTGGGTATGGTTAGGGAAGGCTGGGAGGGAGGCCACGGTTATGAGGAGTAACTCTACACTGAGAAAATGCTTTAAAAAAAAATTACAAAATGACCCCCAAAGTTTAGGCAATGATTTGAACATAAGTACACCAGATACTATAGCAAGGGAAAAAACACTGCAAAAAGTACTCTCTATTTACAGAAGAATGATTTAAAGACATTATGGTTTTCTTTACAAATAGATGTAGAACAGGAATAGTCCACATTTTTAAAAACTTTTTACATATTTATCTTTAGTAAGTCAACCTTCTTGATCACAATCCTCCAACACACAGCCGTGCAGAAGGCATTTAACAGACTCTCCATTAATTCTTCATTGTGTGGCCCTCGCTCTCTTGGAAAGTCTCTCTGGGCACAAGTCAAAAATAAAATCTTTTGTTTTGACCCGCAAATTAAAAAAAAAAATAATATCTGCATAGTTCAGTCATCACTGTCAGACAGAGTCTCATATTGTGCTGAAAGCAGTGGTGCTGGCTCTCGCTCCCAGATCCTGTTCTGTTGGTGAGTGGTTGCTTGGCTCATGGACGGCGGGGCGCACGCGATGGATGTTGGCGGCGTACTGCTGAGCATCCGCATTGTCAGTGGGTTGTAAGGAAACTGCGTGGAACCTGGATGAGAGAGTATCTGCAAGTCAAACATGTGCCATTCTGAGAAGTTATCAGAGAGCTGCACGTTCAGAGATAGCATGGCTTTGGTCGCGACGGCTAGCAGAAGAAAAATCAGTTTCAGACAATGCTTGCATTCTTTTGATGAACACACCAGTGCTACGTGTCTGCATCTGACTGTTCCACAATTAGCATATCTAGTTCATGAAGTTGAAAGAAAAGCTGCATTTCTCACCTGTTGATGAAGGCCGATCCTCCCAGGCCCACACCGGAGTCTGTCTGTGGTAGTCCCCTTCTGAATGTACAGATGAGACAGAAGAAGGTCTTTCGGTTCCTAAATATCCCTGTCCAGGAATCGGAGACTTTGACTTCCTGCTATTGGATTTGCCAATTAACTTCTGCTTGCCGACTCCCCCTCCTGGAAATAGAAGGGACAGGTTTTCCAAAAAGCATTACACTGCATTTTAGCCTCTCTATTGGCTCCTACAAATTATCACTTAGCACCAAACAGGAATTGATGCCTTTTGAAATGCTGATTTACTACAACTAGAAGAGCAGCTTACACAGTCATTAATAATACTTGCTAGAAATGTTTTACTTTTTTTAATCATAAAATATTTGGGAGCTGAAATGCCTCACCTGAATTTGGTGATGGATTGGCTTCTTCCCTACGTGTCTCATTGCTTGCTGATACCACAGCACTGGAATTGCCAGGTGCTACTGCAATGGATTGTGACATTACAACTCCATGATCCTCGCTCTTGTCATCAAAGTTTCCCATCAATGCTTTTCTAATAATGTCTTCTAGACCCAGATTACTGGCAGGATCTGCAAAGGAATGACCCCTAGAACTGACTGCACCTGGGAGATAAAAAACATACATGGAAAGGTGGGAGGGGAGGCAAAAAATATATCTCAGAAATTACAAAGGGATGTGGAAGATGATTTTAGAGAGAGGCAGAAAGTTAGGAGAAAAAAAAAAGATTTTTTTTAAACGCAAAACAACTTGCTCCAAAGCAGCTCACAATGGCAGGAAATTATATGTGCCAGCAAACACCAAATATCCACAATAGAGTACATTACACATTAAAAAAATGCAAAAAAACCCAACATAAACAAGCAAAGGAAGCTGAACATGCTGACTGTAAAAGCATATTAGGTCAAAATCTGCAACTACTCATCAGCTGTAAGAGAAGAGACAAGAAAAATACTCCTCACATTAACGATCCACACTAATTCATCTTATGAAGTATGATTTGTGGCAATTTTTATTCCAAAAGCCTGTTTTTCCATCTAGTTTGATGGAGATCACTTCCTTCTCCACTTGAAAGACAGAATCACTGCATGAGGAGGGGAGGTCGCTGGCCAAAATCACTTAAAGGCAACCTGCAGTTCAACTCAGACTCAGATTTACCAGTTCTTATCTCCCATATTTTTATTCAGTTCTCTTTCACTGATTGCTTTAACATCTAATGTATGGGTTATGTTTAATATTTCTGTGACAGGAAGTTGGGAATTTTAATTTATTTTCCATAGGAAAATAAAAAAAAACAAACAAAAAACCAAGTAACTACACATTTCACATATCCTGGTTTATAAACTAAACTACATTTGATGAACTAAGCTCAAGTTTTGTTAAACTGTATTTAAATTCTGTTTGAGTTAGATGCTAACCAATTTCATGGCTTTCTCTCCGTAAGATTTGCAGACAACACAAAAATAAAACATTAAGTCCCCAATTTAAACATTTTCTGAAGCCTTCAATCATTTTTTCTCCTTCCCATGACATAAGAAACATTTTTTTCATGTGGGATATTACTTTTCAAGTTATATATCATCTTCTCACTTACTGCATTCTTCAAAGCATATACATTAAATATGCATTAGTTTACCTTTTCTGAAACAGAAGTAGTTTTATTTTCTGAAAAACTCACCTGAGGTAGTGACTGCTGGCAAATTGAATATTTCAGTCCCCGGCTGAGCAGTTGCTGCAATTGAAATACAACATTTAATTGAGTTTTCCAGTATATATTTATGTTCATTCATGTTATTTGAAACATATTGATTTTAGAACATCTGTGGACAGCAGTCACACAAATCTCAAGTTGGAAAAATTCAGCAGAAAAGCAAGTCCTGCATACCCATGTCAGAGTCGCCTCCACCAGATGAGTTCAGCTTTCGAAATATCTCTTGCTTCTTGGATTTTACCATGGGTGAAGTGTTCTCAAGTTTGGTGAAAAATGAAGGCAGGTAGCTTATACTGCCTGGGGAGCGAGAGTCAGTCCTGCCAACATCAAGTGTCAAAGAAAAAGAACATTCTAAACATTGTATATTTAACTTCTTTCCAAAAGCAGTCCCAGGCAGAAACTTCCAACATTCATATGCTTTAAGATTATCTTAGGATCTCAGTTCTATACATACCTCTGTTCAGTAGGCTCAGCTCTTTGGGAAAGCAATAGAATATTTTCCTGTTTCTCATGTACAACGGGGACCTGAGGGGGTGAGATTGGCTCATAGGGCTCTGAGGAAACATGACTCCTCTCCGGAGATTTTCCAGGTCTACATTTAGAATTCAGAGATGGATATGTAATCTTAATGCATGTAGTAAAGCAGTTAACACACACAATTGCATTTTGACTGTTAAATAAATATTTGTGTTTAGTTATATGCGTTACATGCTTTAGATCACAAAAATATCAGAATAATTATAGAAAATTCAGTGTCACAAGTTCTAAGTGATTAAACATCTTCACTTCTCTAAAGATTGGAAATCAAGCATTGGTAGGGAGGGGAACATGTTTACAAGTGATATTATGGAGCCAAACAATCACCAAAAACATCACAAGACCAAAGATTACCTCTATTTCTGATAGACACAAGGATTACCACACAAGTTTTTGTAATTATCATATTTGAGAATTAAATTTGCAGTTAAACCAAATACATGCATTACCTTCCCCGGGACTTGTCAGACAGATTTTCAGGTGACACTCTGGCACCTGGCCTCTGATGGTGGACTGGTTGTGACTGTGACTCAGGGCTGTAGCGGTTTGATGTTTTTGCTCGGGTAGAAACAGGCGTTGGAGCAGGGGTAGAGTTCTGGAATGTAGTGGTGGGAGGCTGCAAAGAGGCCTGAGAAGCTGCCTGGCTTCGAGCAAAGTCTTGTGTAATAATTTGCTGATTGTGTCCAAAAAACAAACAAACAGAGAGAATTTGGTCAGACATTGGTTACAGAATAGTACTCAAAAATTTGTGAACAAGACAAGTATGAGACCAACTGCAACACATGAAACAACTGTAAGATCAGACACATAGTATACAGTATTTCCCTATAGCAATTCTATAATTACTAGTTTTTATTAATGTTCCAAGATGTACGTTTTCATAATTAAAATATAACTTTTCTTATCTGCAAATAAACCTACACAGATGTGATCAGCAAGGGTGATAAGTCGGTGTGTCCTGGGCACATGTGCCATCCCTTCTGCCTGGGAGGAAGGAGGTGGAGGTTGCTGGGGTGAAGGAGGAGGTTCCTGCTGTGCCCTGTAACGGTGAATCGTCCCTTCATACTGCCTGTTTGGGTCACCTAGTTGAAGAAGAAAAGGGCAGTCTTAAAGGTCAGTATTACTGAAGTTTCAAGGTTTTAAAGTTCTTAAAGATTCTTGAGTTAAAAACTGATGTATTTTAATTATGTTTTGAGTTCATGATAAATATAAGGAAGATAATTGCCAGCATGTTTGCATAAGCAAACTTACCTTCTGCTTGGCTTGGTTTAGGTGTCTCTTGTTGATAGGGCTGTAGCTTTTCTTGAGTTGGTATAGGTGAATTTGCAGGACTGATCACCTCAATGGCATCTCCAGGAGCTTCATACCGGTGAGAAGATACTGATTATCAAGCAGAGGTTATGGAATAAGGTGTAAATATTACAGACTTTTGTTGTCTATAATGTAGCAACACTAGTGCTTCCATCAAAATGACACCAGTACAATGGAAGTCAAAATACTGTCGTCTTTTTCTAATAAGAACTGCAGTGAAACACAAATTTCCACAAAAGCACATTCTAACATAAACTCAGTTATTTTACATCTCCTGACTTCTGATAAGGTTACTTCTAATACCCTGCACTTCATGATGCAGCATGGAATCTGAAGAAAGCTATCAGCTACAATTTTGCAGGAATCTTCAGTCACTATATATAAAACTGTATTTACCCATCAAGCATATGATCTTGCAAAAAAGATCTATGCAAAGCTGAATATTTTATCATTAAATGTCAGAATCACTTCACATCTTATTATCTCCCTACAAGGCTAAGACAATAAAGAAGTAGATAGTTACTAAGATACGTACAACTACTGGAAGAATCTGAACTTTGAGAGCCCCTATCTCGTGCATCCTTGTCTGAAGCAATCTGTCGAGTGATGATCACATCTATGAAGTTAGCAGCAGTAATTGTGGTCTTTCCTCGAGTTCTCAGCTCTTCCTCGTACCTGGATTTAGGAGGAGGTCCTTTCTCTTTACCAGCCTCTGAATAGACTACTGTTGAAGACTGTCCCTGGGATTTGCCACCAGAAAAATTTGCAGATGTATAGGGGCACTGGACAGCCCTCTTTTCTACCTCCAGTGTTTTCTGTTCTATCTGCTGCTGCTCAGTAACCACAGCTGATCTGCGTCCCACGTTCTCTTCTATCCTGGTTCCTTCGTGCTTGGTATCTTTTGCTTTGGCAACTTCCATCTGAGGAGCAGAGGCTGCAGCATCTACAAGTGCAGCGAGGGCATCAGCAGCAGTATTGTAGCGGGAAGCAGGTAAACCTTGAGTTATGGAGGGAGCTCCAGGAGTGAGCTGCCTGTTGGCAAACAACGAATATTCCGAATTATATCACATTGAATATTCTGAACTATATCACACACAAAAAAGAGTCATTTCATGAGGGAAACAAAGTAAAGCTTTAGTGACACTAATCTCTACCTAAACTGTACTGAATGAAAATGCAATGAATTCAAGAGCCATCTGACAGCAGCACATCCTAGTCACTCAGAATCTTCCTCAGACTAAACAAACCTTTTAATAAGCTCAAATATTAGAAAAGATATTCCTGGAACAGTAACTTAAGAAACATACATGATACGAAGCTGAGCAGCAGGATCCAAAGGTGTGATTACGCTCGTCCCATTCGTTCCTTGAAAAATGCTAGGCCTTTGCTGCAGTATGTTTTCCTGGCTTCTAACTGAAGGGGATGGGGACCGAACATATCCATGACTGCCAGGTCTGCCAGGCTGCTCTGTTCCTGCAGAACATAGAGCAGAGAGGGAAAAACAATAAGTAATAATAACTCTTATAGAGAACTACATATCAGTGTTTTCTCCTCCACATTCTTTCCTAACTGTCACCACTACTGTAGATATAACAAACTAAAGTTTGTTATTAAGAGTTTAAATAGTAGCGTTCTGAATGCAAGTAGCAACAGGCATGGCTGGGATTCACACCTTTCCCTGGGTACTTCATCATTATGACAGAAAGATGAAGAAGCCTGGTTCTTGCTGAAGTTCCAACCAGAACTGAAAAGTGTTAGAAATCACCATTCAGTTTAGAGCCAAACAATACTGAGCAATTGTGTTGTTAAGAAGCTGCATATTGTTTATAGTGGATATAGAAAATGAGCAGTTACAGTCTACAAGAAGACTGATCCAAACGCAGCAATGCACACTCACCTGGTCGAAGATAAAGTTCAGCAGGGACTGAAGTTATTCTCTCCCTTTCTCGCTCACGTTCTCTTTCCCGTTCCCGTTCTCGTTCCCTCTCCCTTTCCCGCTCCTTCTCCCTCTCTCTTTCCCGTTCCCTTTCAGCATTTGCAGCTGCAGAAGCTGCCAGGTGTGTAGGGTGTCCTGGAACATCCGCAAGACAAGAAGCAGCAAAAACAAATATTAAAGTTAAGCACAGTTTGATGTAAACACTATCCGATACATTCTGCCACCTACTTGCAACATGTTTCCCAAATCCATTTTCTTTCCAGTCAAGGCTATCCATTTTTTTAGGAAAGCAAAAGCTTAACACACAGAGCCAGTGGAAAGCTGAACAGCTTTTTACTAAAGGGTTTTCTCTCTAGTTAGAAACTAGACAGATTAGATACCCAAGTTCCACCCTTTAACACACCATTTGATGTTAGTGAACACGAAGTCAATTTTTAACAGCTTATACCTGGTGACAGAGAAGCAGGATTGTAAGGCCTAGGGGGGAATGTAAGCTGAGTACCAGGGATGTAAGTGATTCTCTCCATGGGTGGTGTGCTCGTTCCTCCAGGATGAGGCACTAAGATAGTGGGAGCCATATTGTTCAGGTCAATAATTCCTGTCAGGAGATGACACATGCAAGAAAGACTTTTCAAGGACAGATCAAAGGCCCACACGTTAAATACACTGTTCACTGATAACACCCTTTTCCAGATTTCTTATATTCAACAAATAAAATGAAACATTGAAATGCACAGGACTCCAGTATAACTTCTACTATGAAAAACACTTATCCTTTCTTTTTCAACCAATTGAATCATTGCAAGAGCTAGTATCTTATTCCCAAGATAATTAGTCCTACTGGACTAATTCCTTCACATTCGTTATCTTCCATTCTATGAATAACTTCCCAAACTGATTTAACTGACAGGCAGATTACCACATCCAGTAACCAAGCTCACAGCTCAGCAATCTCCTGTTATATCTCTAACGCCATGTAATTCCAGGGATTCATAACTATTTGTGTATTATTTTGGTCTAATATTGCACTTTACGTTTCAGTGTGAAGCTCTTCTTCAAAATTATGTTCCGTATGAAAGTCTTTACAGAAATGTGTGCCTCTAAGAAACCTAAATCCCTCCACAGTGAACAGAGCATTACTTCTGAGTTCTGATCATTTATCAACCCCTTCTGCCAAGCCACACTGCTTATCCAAAATAAACTTTAAATAACACCAGACAAAACCCCATAGGCATACCTCTTGCTCCTGCGTATGGGAGAGCTAAAGTTTGCTCTCTGGGAGATAATCCTCTGGTTACATCAGGACGTAAATTGACTTGCATTTGCTGTGAGGTAATGTAGTCATTTAGGATTGTCTGTCGTGTATTCTCCATTGCGTAAAGCTGATACTGACTTGGGTAGCCTGGGGTGGGTGAGAGCTGCCTTTGGAACAGGTAAGCAGCAGCAGCTGAGGGTGAGGGAGGAAAAAGAAGATTTAGTGTTCAAGATACAGAACCAAAGTTTCAGATGTTTATATAGTTTCAGTGAGAAGTGCTATCAATTCTCGTAATGAATCAAAATAGCATTGTAATACTGGTATTTTATTGAATTTAAGCACTGAATGTGGACAGAAAAAGCTAAGCAATCCACATTCTCCTAGAGAAAATACCTGAATAAAATCATAAAGTTTTGAAGATGAATGGCTGAAACACCTGAAGAAGGTTACAGCACCCCATAAAGTTAGACTGACAGATTATGTTAAATAGAGCTCTACTGACTTAATATCATCAGAGACAACCTGATAATCTCTCAAGTGAACACAGGAGATCTGATTACACTTTTATTCTGTGGCATCTTCCACACCCTTATGGGCACAGTTCTCCTGAAAGCTTTTAATACATTTCACAAATATTTATTTTAAAATACTATCTGAAGCTTCTAGAAGAAATATTACAGTAAGTTTCCTGGCTAGACATCAAGCCACAGCAGTGTATATATAACCCCTTCTGAATTATATCTGCCCATCAATAAGAGTTTTATTAAGACATCTTTACTGTGCCGAGCACACAATATTTCTAAAAACAAACAAACAAAGCCAAAATACAAACAGATTTACCAGGATCCAGAGCCCTGTGAAATGGCATAGCAGGATCTAAGTGAGGAGGGAGGTGACTCCTATAGACTTCAGGAGTAGCCCCTCTGTGATGAGGGTCAAAAGGGCTGTGAGCCACTACAGGATCAACCCCTGGGACTGGAGATTTTGCTGGCACACTCTCTCTCTGTGTGGGAGTAAGTGTGTTTTTCCTTTCATGATTTGCTGACTTCCCAGAAGATATTCCAGCTAATGAAAAAAAGGAAAAATCCAAACTCAAAATATGCATTTTCAATACGAGATACAGCTATATGCATACATGCTGCAATTAATTACAATAAATCATAGACAGTATTTTATATCACAAAATATCTAGTGAAAATTTTAAGTCCTAAAACTACATTTGTTTGCACTATGTCACATTATCTTCCTTTTCTAGGAACCTCTAATACAGAAGTAGTTTCTGCCCTCAGAACATTATGCTCTTAGATAACATTAACAGAAATGCCAATGGAGATTGAACTACTTTTTAACCTCCATGGTATGACACAGCAGATTTTTGTTTTCTTATTTCAATTAACAACTCATAGCTTTCTTTAATTCCTTCTAACCAACCTCCAAATCAAGAGGAACCATTAGAGTAAAAATAAAGTAGAACAGATTACAGGGAAAAAGGAAGTTAAAAATATATTTCAAATGAAATTACTCAAAGTTGTTTTCTTACTGTGGATCAGAATAACATACCCTCACTAACTCTATTCATCATAGGTGAACTCCTGGACATTGGACTCTGATAGTTCACAGGTGTTCTCCGTGCATTGGTATCATCATAAATCCCAGGGCTCAGTTGTGATTTAGGAGTTTCGTGAAGAGTTGACCTGAGAACAGAGGGACCAGAGCTGACTACTGACGTGTGACGGGAACGTACTGCATCCCCGGTCTTCACATCTTCGTATTTTCCTCGCTCCACCACCTTCACATTTTCTGGCACCATTTCCAGCTGAGGCATTCCACGGGGTAACTTGCTTGGTCCAGTGATTAACGATTTTACATTGTGTTTGATGGCAGACTGGCCAGAATTGCTTTCATATTTTATGGGTGTACCCTGAGAAGGAAAGAAGGATAAGGTGAGGTTATTCTGCCAGTGTTTCACTCTTGCTAAAAAATGAAAGAAAAATTAAAAAATCACATGGCTGATATTGTAGTTCATTGCTGCTGTCACAGCATAGAACATAATTGGATTTTAGCCACTGTTATTAGTCAGTTACATCACACTTGCTAAGTGTGTTCCCTGCAGGTCAAGTGTCAAGATTTCTCTAACACACAGAGGATATTTAAGTCTCATACATCAGCAGCTTTCTTGGAAAAGAAAACAAACAGAACACCTACACATTTGTCCTTACTCAAATATCTGGAACTGATTCACTGCTGACTGTGTAAGCAACCATAAGATTCTATGAGTGCCTTCTGTATTTACCTGAGATATGGAGCCTTCTATGATTGGCCTGGCTGTCTGCACGATTTCGGGAGTCTTGCGACTCTCCTGGCTTAACAGATCCTGTCTTGGGATCTCGTGGATGGAACGGCCCATTTCTTTGATGGTAGTGACTCCATCATACGGCTTTCCTTTAGTGATGGCTCCTTCGAATGCCCTTATGGGAGGTGACTCTCTCTTAATCTGTTTAGGGTATTTCAAGCCTTCCTCGAAACTTTCAGATGTTGCTCTTGGTGTGCCTTTTATAGAAAGAAAGTCACATCGCCAGTATTAATTATCACTACAACTCCTTTTTCATAAGCAGAGTAACTAGCTATTAGAATTCTCATTTGCTGAGTCTATGATAATGGGCTACAAGAGTAAAACTATGTCACAAAAATAACAGTGAGCAGATTTTCAAGTTACTCAAAGTGTCCCAGGTTATTTCAGTTGCTGAAATAAAAGCAGTACCGTACACCTTCATGTCTGGGGGAATTATTATGCTCTATTTAAAAATTTAAAAAAAAAAAAAAAAAAGGAAAAAGTGCTAAATACTGACAATTTGTACTGAACAAAAATCTATTTTCAAAAAATATATATATCAATACTTAATATATTAGCTTTAAATATGGTGTATCAGAAAGCGTGTCTAACAAAATAAGCTCTACCACTCTTAATAACGGATTTCTGGGAATGTAATTAATGCCTGCCTTCCAAACTAGCAAAACTTTACCTTGCATTATAGAGCCAGACAACACTGTTCTTTCTTTAAGTTCAGCATGTGGGCTACCCCTAGGCAGTGCACGGCATATTAAACCTGAAATTAAAATGAACATAGTTTAGAGAATTAAATAACAAGTGTTCAAAAACACCCTCCTCCTTCTTACATAATTACAGATCTTATCTGTAGTGCCCAGAGCTTTGCCTCATTATGCTAGGCCTTGCATCAACACGTTAGAAGACCATCTTGCCCTACGAAGTTCCTTGGTTCAAGTATTCTTGCTATTACACCACTGCAAGTTTTAACATATTTCAAATCAGAAGGTTATTTTATAACTAAGCTTAACTCTTGTTCCAAAAGCTTCTCTTAACACTTCCCTTTATTTTTGAGAAGACAAACCAAGTGCATGAGCAAGTTAAAGGCACCACTGAATTTCTGCACATGGTTTAGAAACCTCTTACTCATTGTTCAATCTGATGAAAACAAACCAAAATGTCCTTTAAGGGCTATTCAAAGGTGGGACAAAATGCATCTTAGGACTAAGGTTCCAGAGTTCAGGTAAGAAACATTTTCTTGATATTCTGTATTTTACAAGACAACCATAAAAGTTATATAATGGCCTATGTTGACTTTTACAATCTTAGTCTGACTGCAGTTTGTTAAATCAAAGTAATGCTAGGGATGCCCAGAAACAGAATACAGCTGTATAAATCTTCTGCTTGGCATAATTTAAGCTATTTAGTGAAGGAATGCAAAGTGTCATAGCAACACATTACGCTACTGTGCCACAGCAGAGAAGCAATATTGAACTGAGGAGCTGTGCATCCATGCAGTCAACACTAGTATGACTCAGTGCTGTTTGAGCTTTGCAACAATTCACTAGAACTGTGAAAAGTCCATTACTTCTCTGAGAAAATGACACATGTAAGTGCTAGGTGAATCACCTGCAGTTATGGGGACCATCCACCAGCAAAAGAAATAGGAAATCTCCAATCCCGTAATAACTACAGCATGCTTTTATTGTAGTAGTTATTATACAGATTTAGTTAATGGCATAAGATATAAACATAATTCCTCTTTTGATTTGCCCCATAAGACAATTCTAGATTATCTTACATCAATACAAAAGACCTGAATAAAACACAAAACAACTCAGAAGCAGCAGTTTTTACCTTCCAGTGGTGCAGATACTGGAGATTCCCTCATTGACATTCCTTGCTTTATATTTCCTTCCATTGTATCATAACTTCTTTTTAAACTAATTTCATGAGCAGTTCTTGGGCTCCTTGTTCCTTCACGAACATTTTTAATAGCTGGTAACATTTACAGAGGTGTGGTTAGAAAATGCAGAAAATAAGAAGTCATGAGCATTACATTTAATGAGACCAGAGGACAGTAATACTTTATTGACGACTTTGATGTAATACTGAAACATTAAATTACAAGCTTAATGATCTTTTATGGTTTGTTAAATAAAGTACTTTCTCAGTTGCTTGTGTATCAGTATTTCAAATGAAGCATAAAGTTAAAAAAAAACAACAACCTGTGGCCTTTATTTTAATTTTAATATAGGGTATTTTAAACTTGGTTGTCTCAAATTTTTTCAGGACGTAATAAAAACAAGCAGCACAGCAATTGTTAACTATATTTTATCTACATATACAGGAGACTCATCAGAACACAGATAAAGTTTCTGGACCGTTTTAGTCTTTATACCCACAAAAACACACAGGTAGGTCAGTGCTTCTTCCAGGTGGCCCCCCAGTGACTGAGGTTTATATCCATACATTTGGAAGCACACAGACTTCAGCAGAACCCGCTGCAGTCTTGGCTTTCATCAAGTAGAATATATAAATACTCACCATCATAAGATAAAATATGCCCACTTTTGCCTTCATAAATAACGTGGCCTTTGGCTGAAGCTTCCTCTCGACACTTTTCTGGGCTGCTGTCTTCTGTAGCTAGCCGGGTAATAGTCCCCTTCAATAACGCATCAGCTGCTATGCCAGACTGGGACAGAGCTGGTGTACCCTGCATTTAAATCAATCAAATATAATTCAGACTATGTGTATTTATGCAAGAAAATAGGCAGCCATGAAGGAAAGTGCTCTATTTTTAAGATCTAGAACACTAACCACTTTAACAAGCAGCATGGCTTAAACTTCTGCCCCTATTATTAGGATTTTAACCTAAATATTAATAAAATTATTTGTAAGCAATTCTCACATTTTAAAAAAAAAGCACATAAAGCAGAATTGGGAGTACAACATTACAGAAGCATTTAGTGACCTAGAACATTTACACTATAGTACCACCCGGGGGAAAGACAGCATACTCTACACATTTACTGGAGCCATTAAGATGTATCTCCATCTACAGTAATGAAATCTTCCCTTCTGAGAATAGAATTGTTCCTATTGCTGTCTTTAACTAAGAGAAATCCCAAATCACCATTTAAAACAGCTTATTCATCCTCTGTGCAAGACAGGTTACAACTGCTTTTACTACTCGAACTCAGGCGTGCTGCTGTTTTTCACAGAAATTGCTACTGATAAAGGTTGGATGACACCAATAAGCCCTCATGTATACTAAAGGCTCCAGCAATTTTATTTGACAAGTTTAAAAACAATCAAATACATGACGATGAAATCCTTGCAGTGCTGACTTCACTGATGGTTGGATTTGACTATCTAATTCTATTTAAACTTTTGAGGTAGTTCCTGTTCTGTGGTATTTACTCCTTCCAGACATGCAAATACAATCACAGCAATAACTGAAATACACTGTCATGCTACAGCCTTCTCAGTGAGAGAAGAATACCTGAGTTATGGAGCCTCTCAAAGAAGGAATGGTCTCAACAGAAACTTTATTGGTTGGAGTTCCTCGTGTTATACTTCCCTCCTGTATGGTTGTGGTACCTGATTTTAAATAAAGATATATATAGATAAATAAGCAAACAATAGAAAATATAGCCACTCTACTTGAAACAGAAACTGTAATAAGAACCACTAGTTTGTATACTAAAATACAGGGAAATTTTCAGCTTGTTAACAATGTGTATACGAGGCAGCTAAACTATTTCCTCTTTTGACTTAGCCTTTTATGGCATGCGAAGCTATTAACCTACGCTGCTTAGTTTCTTCTCTGAAATATTTACATATTTCACAAGTATTGCACTTGTGAGACTGGCATCTCTTGAAACCATTTTTTTTAAACGAGATATGCAGACAAGAGGAGCTTTACTAATACACATGTACACATGCCTCAGAAAAAAGGGAACAGATTAATCCTTTAATGTTTAAAAATTAGACTTGAGTAGCTTAGGCTCAAATTCTCTGTTCTACCAGGCTCTTACAAAATTTCTTTCTTAGACTGTATGACTGACATTACCTCGAACAACACCTTCATGCTGTGCCCTGACCAGGAGTCCCTCAGGTTGGGAATTCTGACTTCTGGGAGAAAATTCTTCTTGTTTGATGTAGGGCAGAGAAGCTATTCAGAAGAAAAAATAAAAGGTTTTTTTTTTTCTTGTTTGCTGGTATTCTCTCCCCCACTCCCTAGTTACAAGTTATTAAATAGTCTGTACAAAAGGTATGTCAGCTCCTCTTTTCTTACCAGATTTGGCTGACTCCTGCTGCCTTGGCAACCCAAGTGATATGGAACCCACCGATGGCTTTGCCGTTTCTTGCGTATAGGAAGCTTGAGTGTGAGATGTTAAGTAAGTGCCAGGTGTTCCCTGAAACAAGACATTATGTTAATTGTTGTTTCTGGAAAAAAGATTCACTTCTGTGTTTGAAGGAGATGGTTAAAACCATTATGATCCTAAAATGCTACAGAGCATTGCTGCAAAATAAGTGCAGAACTATAGGAGTCCAGAGCAGAGATGCAGTTCACCTGAACAGTGCATTCTCAACTATGCTAATAAATAACTGCATCATGTTTTATATTATAAGATACCTCCTGGATTTTTAGAGATAACATGTATAGTTCTTTAACTGTTAATGCTGTTAATGTGTTACTGAATACAAGATCCCAAAGGTTGGTGAAAGGGCAAAAAGTGTTGTTACAAGCACAGATTTTCAATGAATAATTCTCTTACTTGTGAGATTGAGCCTCCCATAATGAAAGAAGGTTTTTCTGACGGCACGCTTGTTTTAGAGGATGGAATGAGTGGTGGTGGTGGTCTGGTAGGTCTGGTTGTAGGAAGGCGGACTCCTTCAGGGATATTGGTTATTACTTGATGAGGAGCAGGCTGGAGAACTTAGGGAAAAATTGTATATTAAACATGACAGTCTGTTTCAGCTCTATTAGTTAGTAGAGACACAAGAACACAAATTGTATAGCTCATCTGACAATTTCCAACAAGAAAAGCTTCGCAATACCCAAAAGCTATCTCACTGTATTTCCAGCTCTGGAACTCACTATGTCCAAACACACGTCACGCTTTAAAAATCAAATGAGTGATACCTAACCTGGCAACGGCGTTCAAAAAATAGCAGAAGCTGGCCAGTAGAATTACAAACTCTTAAAAATGAATTTTTAAAGCTAACAATCCAGGGTACATTCATCTTTTTCATCGTTTTCCTGTTTTTAGATAAAGTATTCTATTTAAAGAATAAGAACAACTTAGAGTGTAATTTAGGCTTCCCTCAGCTCTGCCTGAAGATGACAGTATTTGTCATATTGAGCTGAAAAAACTCTGGATGACTTAGTTCCTATGCTGTTCTAACACTTTACAGATCATCCTATTTGTTTAGTAAAGTACTTGTTAGCTGATAAAACAAAATCCAGGACAAACAAAACCACAACCTCACTGGAGACAGAAAAATACGTACACACTGACAACCCCCTTCTTCTGTTAGTTCACAAAGCACTCAGAGAATAATTTCATACTGCAGAAAGTAAAAGAAGTCCATATTCCAGACACCACACATTGCTGTGATACTAAAACAAGCATTTACCTGGTGGGACACTATAGCGAGCTGCATTCATATCAGGCTGGGGAGAGGCTTTATTGACTTCTCTTGGAGATAGCCTGTATGGTGATGCTGACCTTGCTGCTGTAGTTTGCACTTGTGCTTCCTGTTCTATTGCTCGCTTGACCTCAGCGTAGGGCATATAAGCCACTGGTTTTCCTATCAGGGTTAAAGAAAGGAGAATCCTAAGATTAGAAATTGGAGTCAAAAAGTCCAGTATGCAACAGAATTTTAGCAGAGGACGGATTACAATGGTCAGATTGCATTCAGCAGGTATAGATGTTTAAGTGCAAAGATGTAATTTGACTAAAAAGGAAACAACTGCTTTCAAAACATCCCTTGGCACTGAAATAACAGAAAAATTCCAAAGTCGGGCACGTAGGCTCTTTCTAAATGAAAGGAATAAACAGTTCTACATACTGAGGCATGAGGATACCAATTCTTGTGTCAGTTTCCTGGCTTACAACAAGTAAGCATTGCAACCAGTAGAAGATGAGTGTATTTAGTACTGCTATCTTTTAGGTAATTCAGACTCATGCATTTGTTTCAAAATCAATGTGCACAAATACATACATAAATTCATTCTAGAATACTGTCCTTACCAAAGACTGCAAGTTTTTTTTTTTTAATTAAGTTACACATGGGTATCAGGTTGCTTTCCAAAATAATTAGAAAATTGGATTAAAGGTACAACTTAATTTATTATGTTCCTAGGTCTGTACAAAATTTTGAACAACTCTCATACTTTGTGAAAAAAAAAAACAAAACAGTATTTGGTCCCTTTACATCTCCTAATTGTCATAAGCCAGTTCAGCAGCAGGTCCTGCAGTCCGACTGAAAAACCTGAAGATTTTTACAAAGACTACATGCTCCCTCCTACATACAAGAGTGTAAGGACAAAGTTGCATGCAGAATGTATCTTAGGAAGTAGCTACTGTAATGATCTGATGACAAGTCAGCCTCTTTAATTTGCAGATGAAAATGTCCAAGCTTGTAGAACCCATTTACATTAACCACATTATCCCCCCCACTACTTCAGTAACACTCTTGATTTTTGTGGGCAGACTTCATGCTAGAACTTTCCCACAGTTTATAACATAGTACTGCCAATGTCAAGATTTACTGAGGTAATATTTTAGCTAAATGGTACTTGAGCAAAGGTTTGAGAAACCTTGACTTTGCACCTAAAGAAGCAGCTTCCAAAAACCACAACCTTATACCCACTCTCTCAGTGTAAAAGCTCCCTTTCTCATCATTTTAACAGGGGGAAAAAAGTATGTTTCCTTCTTTTTAGGTAAAAATAATGAAGATGAAGCATTTTCATAGCATATTTTTAAAACTTACACACGTTAAATATAAAATACTCAGAGCACAAAGAACATGACAGTTCACGTTGCTAACATTGTGGAGCCACCAGACAACACACAAGGATATTAAATCAATGAATGAAGAATTAAACATCAATGAGGGTATCTCTAACATTGGTGCCTTACTGGTTTTATTTCCCTGTTACAATGCATTTTCTGGACCACTCCCTTCTCCTCCTCCAGTAAAGAATGTTGGATATTTAGAGGTAAGTTACAGTGAAGAACTGGGGCTTCCACTGAATATGCATAAAGACAATCATCAGCGCAGCTGTTTCTGAACTCTAAATTCTGACCTCACGCCAAGGGAGCCCATTTTGCCTTATTCAGTGAGGTTATAAGGTAGTTCCCTAACCCTGTTACTGTAGCAGGATCTGTTACAACAGACTGGTTCCTTCAATAAAATTCCTTAAGAAAGCAGGAATTCATCAAC
Organism: Chrysolophus pictus; assembly: GCA_037305975.1. Classification (NCBI taxonomy): domain Eukaryota; kingdom Metazoa; phylum Chordata; class Aves; order Galliformes; family Phasianidae; genus Chrysolophus; species Chrysolophus pictus. The sequence continues at coordinate 6,691,635 of CM074594.1, forward strand.
AGTACATTAAATTTTCCTTCTTAAATGAGGCAGAGAGGTGAACACGTGACATATAGTAGAATTACTTCCATGACAGATGTAAAACCTACCTTCCCACTCAACATTAGGGCTTTTGGAAGTGCCACATGGGCTTACAGAGCTTCGATACTCCATGTCCAGCTGTTCTTGCCTCTGGCGTTGTTCCTCCAGCAGTGCTGACTCATGCATTGCTTTAATGTGCCGTTGATAGAGAGCATAACCACTCACTGGTGTTCCAACAGGAACGGTACAGGGACTGCAAGAAACCTACAAAGAGGGGAAGATGCTCACAATTGGCACTTTAATACTAAGTATTTTCTAAAGTAACTATCTTGTTCAATAGCCCCATTACACCAGGGGTATAACTTATGTATGAGCACTTCAAATGGTCTACTTCTCTTTTTAGGCCAGTACTTGTCTATTTGTTTCTATAGAATTTAATTCACTCTTGAAAAATTACACAATAAGAAAGTAAACAATATATATATATATATATATATATATATATATATTTTCAAAACTATTAGCTGTTTTAGCATTGAAACTATTATCAGGAAAACAAATATTCCTTCAACCATCACTTAAAACACCCCCATACCATAGGTGGTATGACAGCTGCTCGGTGGTGAAGCTGTTGTAGGTCCATCTGCCCTTGCTTTATTGTAGGTGACACCAGTATTGATCCAGCTGGGTTTAACAGCGAGGGCTTTGACTCCCTGAAGATACTAGAAAAAGAGAAAGAAGAAAGGGAAAACATATCACCAAAAAGACCAAGATTCAACATGCTGGACAACACTGAATAAATGAAATATAGATTATGTTTTGCTTGTCCCGAAGTGCATCAGGTAGAATAGATAAGCAACAGATCATTCTGTGTTATAAGATTCACAGAAATAACAAATGTTCAGAATCTTCAGAACTATGTATTTATGTATGCAGTTTCCATATGTACATTATTACAAGAATGCAACCTTCTTTATAAAGAATGCCTTGAAAAAAAAATAGGTGGGAAGTGCAAGATCTATACATAAACTGTAATGTATAACAGAATTTCCACCCAGAGACCTAATACATTTGTGATGTCTGAAGAGGCAGAGAGAAACACCATCAACTGCACTCTTCAAAACAGCACATGCAGCACAACGACACTGGATACTTTTGACATTTAACAGCTATCCTTGGTACAGTGTGTATATTAAGACCACTGGCATAGAGGAGGCATTGGTTCTGAAGCTACGCTATGGTTACAGAGGAATCTCACCAACAAAACACACTGGGATGGATGAGGAGCAGAACAAGCACTTATGGGTCAGGACTAAAGGGAGAGCAGAGACAGGTGACTTTACAGTGGGAGTCTGCCACAGTCCACCTGACCAGGAAGACCAACTGGATAAGGCCCTCTATAATTGGAGCAGTCTCATGTCCACAAGCCCTGGTCCTCACTGGTGACTTAACCACTCCAATATGTGTTCAGGAGGCAATAGAGGAGGGTATATGCAATCCAGGATGTTCCTGGAAGACACTGATGTTAACTTCCTTCTCCAAGTGACAGAGAAGGCAACAAGGAGAGGTGCTATCCTAGACTTTGTTCTCACCAACAAGGAGGGGGCTGGTGGAGAAAGCAAAGCTCAAGAGCAGCCTTGGCTGTAGTGACCATGAAACAGTGTTCAAGATTCTTAGGACAGTGAGGAGGGCACATGAAAAGCTCACTAGGCTGGCTTCAGGAGAGCAGACTTTGGCCTCTTCAGGGACCTGCTTAGTGGAATACAATGGAATAAATCCCTGAAGGTAAGAGGGACCCAAAAAAGCTGGTCAGTATTCAAGAATAACTTAATCCAAGCTCAAGAGTGAAGCATCCCGACTAAGAGTTCAGGCAAAAATACCAGGAAGCATGCATGGATGAGCAAAGAGCTGAAAAATATCACTACTGATGACAGTTTTTAACCACTGCTAAGTAAAACCATATCAGATTTTTAAATATGGAAGTTTTTGAATGCTAAATAATTAAACTCACCCTTGTCTGTCAGGCTCTCCATCAACTTCCTCATCAGCACTACATGTGGCACTTGAATCATTATCCGAATGGGATTCTTGTCTTGCTGAGTTAACCTGTTGTGACAGACTATAGTCCATTTCTTCAGGTTCTGACTTCTCCTTGGGCTTCTCCATCTCTCTCTCTTTGGTATCACTCTCTACTTTCACTTGAATATTTTCTGGTAGCCTCATTTCAGTCTCTACAGGTTCAACTTTGGTATGCACTGGAAGATTAAGCACAGGCTTAGCTTCAACTGGTTGGCTTCTACTGTCAACCTCCATAGGTTCTTCTGCTTCAGTATTTATTTCTTCCTTAACCTGTGGCTCAGAGGTCTGACTTTCAGCTGTTGATACACTTTGGGATGTTAAGGAGGGAGATGTGCTGGCTGCAGGTTTAACAGTAGATTCCTGTTCTGCTGCCGCCTCAGTGGTCATTTTTGGAGCAGCATTCTCAGATGGAGTTTCTTCAGTTGGTTTAGCAGTTTCTGCTGGAGTTGGAGACGGAGCACTTTCTGTATCAGAACTATTTTCAGCACCTGAAAATTAAAAAAAAGTTTTAGAATAGACTCAACATCAATGAGGTCCAACTAAGCTTCAGTCAACTGCTGCTTAGTATTTACTATGATAATGAAATATATGTCTGCTGTTCCAAAACACAACAAGACAATTGCCCTAAGAGCATCGACTAGCAAAGATTTGATTCAATTTTCAGACTGCTCAATACCAAAAACAATTTTTCCTCTCCACATACAACTAGTGAAATAAGTTCCAACAGCTGAAAATCAACTGTCTGAGTATGACATTATGAAATGGAATACAGCTTTCTGATCAACATCTTTCCCTTCCAGTGCATGTGGGCGTTCCCTTCCCACGAAGTTACCTTCACTGTCCTCTGGATTCTCTTCTTCATTAGATGCTTCAATGTCTTCATCCTCCTGAGCTGACACAGTCGAAGCTACGCTCTCACACTGTGATACATCTCGCTCTTCACGGGGCCTTCGTGAAGACTGATAAATACATGGCATTTATACTGTACTGAAAATTTAAAAGTATTCTTTCTTTCTAGATGCAGTCTCATTTCTTAACCTCAGGTTGAAATGAAAGGCACAGAATCTCTTTAGTACAGACTCATTTGCAAGGACTTACTCTTTCAACCTCTGTACAGCTTTTGCTGCTCCTGACCAAATGTAAGTTTGGGAACAAACCACTGTCTCCATACATATTTAGGGGAAAAAAGGAACGACTGCAGCAAACAGAGAAACCAATGCTCTTCATTTCAGCAGAGAGAAGACTAGGACACTACAGCTTAGAGGATACCAACTTCCAGTTCAGATGCCACAGAACTTTCAGCTCATGGTCTTCTATTAATTCTTTTACTCTGTTCTGTAAGGTTAGTACTTACTGTGCATGAGGCATATTTCAAGGTATCTTTTCCATAGCCATGCCCTGAACTTTATCTATAGTTGCTGGTGTACAAATAAAAGCACTGAGGAATTCTTCAAGCTTAATTATGCCATCCAATAGACAATTTTCTATTGTATTTTAAAGCATTAAGTGATTACTATCACAGGTCAGTGAGCATCAGTTGCCTTCTCTAGATTTACACCACAACACAAAAACAAGCAGAAAAGGAAACAAGTGGTGACTGCAGAATAGTTTTAGTGAAGTGCAATGAATGACTTCAGAGATACTAAATTTTTCTCTGCAAAATATGCAATGTCCACTGTATTTACCTTCTGTTTGTGCTGTTGTAGGAGACTGTCCAGGTTATGTCTCCTTTTATAGTTGAAGTAGAAGTTTTTACACTGAGCTTCACTTTTCGTCCCAACCATTTTGGCAATTGCTGCCCAGTTGCGTCCATGTTCCACAAGGCCTGTTCAAGCATAAAGAAACAGATATTTGCTATAATAAGTAATTCAGAGATCCAAACCCTCATAAATCGAGCAACACGACCAGTTGGAAAGGAAGGTACTGAAATATTGCTGTCCTTACACATTATCACAGTGAGAATCCTCATGCGACCTCTAACTATGGGGATGTCAATCAAAATGTCTGCTAATGAAGCCTTCAGACTTAACTCTGCTGTTGCTAATACATAACACTTTTGTGAAAACACTGATTTTATGGGTAATATTTAGAAGTAACATTATCTGTTAAATGAATAGACAACTTACAAAATACACTGACTTTCCTGTCAAAGGACTGTCTCGCAACTCGCACAAAAGGAACTTTTGTAAGTTGTAAACACAAAAACAGCAAATTTCAAATTATTCATTTAGTGTAGTGCTGCACAGAGTCACAGTACTTACAGAATTCATAAGGAAACATTCAATAGTTCAGTAAATCAGAAGTAAATCAAATTTTTACAAAGTTTACCCTTCTTAGCAACTTCCATTTCTTCTTCTGTCCAGCGGGATGTCTCCACAGGCTCTGTAGAAGCTGAAAGAGCAAATGACAGCTGATCAGAAAAAAAAAGAACAAGAGTTCCTTTTATGGCATGCATCCCATAATCCATTACATTAAGGCTTATTCAAGACACATGGGAAAGCTGCTCTTGTCGGTGGGAAATAGTCTTCATTAAATCAAGACAGAAATATACATTCCCAGCAGGGCCCTTTTTCCTCTTTTGATCCATTCTTTCCTTTCTATCCACCAGGGTTCCATAAGTTTAGATGTTACAGTAATGCAAACATGCTATATTCTTCTAAAATCACAAAAGAACTTTCTGCACTCTTCCTGCCCACGTGATTGTTAAGTTTTCAGCACGTTGATTACTGAAGTGGCTGAACAACAACAACAAAAAAAACCAACAAACTGATTCTCAGTTGTAATTTAACCCTGACCTCATAAACCAAGTATATAATCAACTCAGGGTAAAACAAATCAGCAGTATTTTGTTGTTTTTAATATGCTTCACAACTGGAGGGAAGCATAACATAGTAGCTTCTTTAAAAGGTGTTCTGCACTTTTCTCACAATCCAAGATGCTATATTTAATTTCATTATTTCATGAACTACTTATTTCATCGACTACTGTGGAATGGACTGAAATGGTTGTTCAGCAATTAGCTGTTATCAAATCTACTATTCTTCTATTGATTACGTTTTCTACTTGAGAAACAGAAAAATAAAGGAACAGTGAAAACAAAAACAAGAGGGAAACTATGATTCATGGCAAAAATCTTTTTCATTTACTTCTCTGGATTTGACAACATTCTGTTTAAGTTTCTGAATGGCAACAGCCTCCATTTCCTTTTCATAAAATCTGTCATTACATATAGCACACAATGTGGACTCTCCAACAACTTCCATTAACAATAATAAGAGGATCTGACCCACTGAAAAGCTATTCTGGATTTTCTAGAAAATCCTGTAAAAACAAGTAAAAAAGTAACTATTGCCATTATCCAGCAGCTGACAAAAAAAAAAGAATCGTCAACTGAGAAAAAGTGTTTATCACAATCACTGATATTTACAGCTAAAGAACTCATTTGCCTACTTACTCTGTTAGGATGTGAAGAAAATCTGAGCAACAGAAAAAGTTGTTACAAATTCGGTAAGAGCAGCTGCCACTAACTACCCAGCTGGAGAGCTAAGACTGATGTTTGCCACAGCACAGCAGTGAAGGAAAAAAATAAAAGCAAGTCACACCAACCTGTCTAATAACTGACCTGTCACAAAGCATTCTATTTGTCAGTATTTCTGCACCACCACAAATTATGTCAGAAATGCAGCTAGAGTTAGCGTACTCTTTTCTAACATGCCAAGGGAGTAACATTTCTATTTTAAAGAATTCTCTTGCCACCTAATGCAGAAATGATAACACAAACAACTTGCTGGGATCTATTTCAGATTATGAAACTCCCCAATACACTCAAATATCAACTCTACTTATTCATTCAACAATAAATTCTATGAGCTACAGCCTGTAAATTAATCTCTGCCAAAGGCATTTGGATTTGCATGCATCCACCAATAACTGAAAAACAGAAAAAGTATTTAACACAAAATCTTAATTGGCTCCTACCACTTGTGGTTTTAAGAGTCATCCGAATACAACTGTTGCATTTATGAAATTTAACAGTAACAAATGAACATAAAATTATAAGCAGGCCTAAGAACAAAGATGTAATACTAAACAAACAAATCCCAAAATGTACTCCACATATAGAACACACTCATATGTAAGTGATGAGCATGACCACAGATGGGTCCCCAAGTGTCCTATCAATGCTACTCACAAGGTTCTGGTGGGGGTGGAAGAGGCGGTGGTGGCTCTTCAGTGGCTGCAGCTGCAGCAGCATTTGCTTGTGCAGCTTCATTTGTCATTGATCTGGTGATTCTGCCCTTACGACGACCTTGACTATTGGCAGTTTTTCGGCCCCTAGGAGTGGCCTGCTCCCTTTCCTCCGTTTCCTCTGTGGCAACTTCAGTTTTGTCCTTTTCTTTGGTATTCTCTCTGAGAATAGTTTTAAAAAAATAATATATATAAATAAAGTTATTATTTACACTCATTCAGATTTCCATTATGGACTGTCTGATTAATTTGTTTGTTTTTTTGTTTTTTTTTTTTTTTAAACTATCCTGTTTGACGCATAAGAACTAAACAGGAACAAGATGTCATTGCTGGACTAATTCATGCTGAACCTTATCTGTTCTCTATTAAAAAAAACTGCATAAAAGTTACTGCAATCTAGATTAAGTATCTTTTCTGTACATATACTTACTTAGATTCCTCCTTCTCATCCTTTTCTTCCTCATCTTTCTTTTCCTCGTCTTTTTTGTCTGCTTTTTCTGCTTTTTCCTCTTCTACCTTTTCTTCTACTTTTTCCTCTTGAGAAGGACGAGCAATTTGTTGCTGAAATAAAACAGAATTTACATGTTTTAAACAACAATTTACACACAAAGGAACAGAAGCTCAGAGCACCACAAATGCTGATGTTACCCTATTTGCAAATTATATTTTAAGCTATAATCACCACACATCTGTCAGTATAACAGTAAAACTGGGCCAGGAATTTAGATTTGTTTCTAGTGAATTTATGTTGTGTAGATGGAAAATTACAGTTCAGATTATTTTTTTAAATGCTATACGTGTTGAGATAATAGCTCTGCAAGCACTTAAGTACTGACAAAAGAAAAAGGTAATTACCATTACTTGTTACTGCTCTACAGAGAACAGCACAAAATACTGTTTATGCATTAAGGGACACTCTCTCGTTCAGAGTGAATCCAGATGACTGCTACGTGGGAAAATCTCATTTGAGAAAGCACATAAATTTGATTTAAACTTTCCAGAAGACATAATGCAGTTCAAAACAGGAATTAATGGAAGAAATGCCTGTTACTTTATATGATCACATGGAATTTTACCAGTGCTAGAAAGTAAAAGTTTAATTTTTAAAAAATCTCAGAAGTGTGACAAGAATATGTGGCATTGTTTTTGCTATTACTTGTCACACACACACAAAAAAATACCTTGGTATTCCCTGTCTGATTCATTCGTTAGCTATAGGCTAGCATTAAGCAAGCCAAATATCCCCCGATGTTCTAAGAAAGCAAAAAGAAAATAAGAAATACCCATACAGAAAAATAATATGTTAAGGAAAATACATTAAATATGGCTTCTGAAGAACCTTCCTTAAGTTTTAGCATTGCTGTCCTTCTAGTACGTTGCTTCTCAGCACTCTGAAGACCTCAGCTTTTCTGACCTGAACTGGTCAAGATAGAAAGTAAAGCTGGTAAGTATTTATTAGCATTAGTGAAGAACACTTCCTTTTGGATCCTTTTTAAACCACTGACTGCTAGCCAGATAAAATGCTCTTCAGTTCAGCAGCACTCAGCTTTGCCACACAGGCCACAAGTCTTGTTAAGCACGAAGAAGAGCCTCAATATTGCTTTTTGCCATCCACATCCTGCACATGACAAACACATCTTATGCTTCTCAAGCAAGTCATGAAGGCAGAAATTCGTCAATGTTGGAAATTCCTTCCTCTCCAGATTAAAACATCAAGCAGCAGTTGGCTGCCACAAAATAAATCACGTAACCCACTCTCAAAATTCACAGAATCCCTACATGCAACCAATGGCAAGTGAGTGAGTTCTCCTGATGGGCCTCAAAAGCCAGCAAGTCCACAGAGAGTATTCAGAGTTTAACACTGCATTCGGATATTCATGCTGAACCTTATCTAAAACAAGGTGATCCTCCAAGTGCCACAAGAAAATCCAAGCCTGCTGTATTAGGCATGATACATCAAAACTGGGAAAATAACCAGCTTCAGATTGCAGACGAGTTATAGCAGGAACAACTCCAAACAAAGGTGAGGAGGGGAGAGGGAAGAATTAAAAAAAAAAAAAAGAAGTTATTTCTCCTCTCTGAAAACACATGTTTTCATAACATAACTTAAATAAATGATTACAGTTTAAATGCTTTCATAAGAAACTATAACACATACAAGGAGAGGGGATTCAGAAATAGCCGCACAGAGGGAACCATCAGCAGGAATTCACACCGAAGGAGCTTGAATGGGTTAAACAAACCACCTCAGCCAGAGACCCCGACGCCAAAGAACCACCGCACTGAGGCTTTCCACTGACATTTGTGTTGTGCAGAACAGAGCTGGTCCTTGCTGGGTGTTACACTCTGCAAAACTACTTTAAAAAGCAAAGTAGGTGTAGTATTTACATACGGCTAATTTTATATGGAGCTACCTTTCACATAAATGCCAAACATACACTGGGAAATCCATAGAAAGTCAAGGACAGGGATCTAGAAGACAGCTGGTTGAGAATTAGCCATTCAATAATTGATAGCCCACTGAAATATTCCTCAAAATAAGCTTTTTTTACTGAAGAACCTTCTTGTAAGCATAGCAGCAGGTGTCACTGTTTCATCAGCAAAGCTGAAGTTGGAAATAGTCAAGAAAAAGGGCTTGTTTTTGACATTTTAATAACGTGAATTGGAGCAGAAACCCCAAACACTAACCATTATTATCCTGCAAATTAGTAGCACCTAAGATACTAGCGTTTCTTGGTGATCCAAAACATTCCTTCACAGAAGATGTCAGAGACATGTACTAATGTAAATTATTTCCACTGCCCTACACAGAGCAGCCTTGAAAATGAGGAGTTAAAATCTGCATTTTCAGAAGAAAACCTCTGTATTTTACATTTAATCTAATCCCAAGACAGTTGCTGAAAACCCTCTGCTCTTTTTGCCATTTGGTTAATATCATAATTTTTTTTTTAACATGCATAATCGATAGGTCAAGGGCAGGTTAAACACAAACCTTCAAACAGCTGAAGCCTCAGTCAGCGACGTACCTGCACATTCATCTGTTGATTAAAACTTTTACTATCCAGAGAAGGGGACGGGCTTTAGTTCAGGATAAGATTCAAAAGGACAAAACCCCCAACAGCACCGACATCACACGGCTCTCGAGCAGCAGCTGCCTGACCCAGCAACATGTTTATTCCAGGAAATTGTGTCATTCTGCCACTTAAGCTGCCCGCAGAAGAGTTGCCCATCTCACATACAACCTTCTAATCTCACCGGGGTCACACGAGGCGATCCCGGCAGCTCGGCTGATTGGCGGCCGCAGGAGCACAGCGAATTTCTGTCTAGTCAGGTCACTGGGCTGGGCCACCTGCTGCAAAGCACAGCCTGCAGACACTGCTGAGCAGGCAGCCATGGAATCACAGCCCGGCTGCTGCTTTGCTGCTGAATGTCAGTGAGAAGCTTTACTCAGAACCTCCTTTCAATGAGCTATTTAAGGAATTATCTGTAATGAAACCAGTGCAAAAACGTTGACTTCTTTGCTCCATCAACTCCCAACTTGCAAAACAACAACACTCAAACCATCTGTGGGCAGCTGTTTTTCCCTCCTGAAACAAAACTTGGAATACAACTCCCAAACAGACAAAAACGTACAGTCAGGCTTCGCTCTTACAGCCACACTTCCTTTTAATACTCCGTTAAAGATCTGCACTTTGTTTTATAATTCACATTTGGTTTAAGGCACACCGCCCTCCTTGCCTCTGTGAGCATTCTGGGACAGACAGGCAGCATTTTATAACAAGATCCTTCTAAGCCTATTCAAGGACAAATGTATATCAGAATCCAATAAGCTTTACATCTCTTAACTTTATATGCCTTAACCTAGCAGTCAGCTTCTGTAAGTATAAACCTCCATTGAAATTTGAGTCAAGCTGTACTCACTGAAGTTCTCAATGATTTCAACATTGTTACCATGATTAATACATTCTCCATTGCAACATTCTATTTCCTTGCCTTCTACTTTATAAAAATATATGAACTCTGAAGGGCTTAAGCTGAAGCACCTGTTATTGGCATAAGCATATCTCAGAGCGCATCATAAATCTTCACACCTTGTGTTTGCCAATCAGCAAGGAAGTTTCAGGTTGCCACTCTGAGATAGGAGAAAGATCAGCTTCAAACAAAGCTGGGGTGAGGAAGGGACAGGGGGAATTAATTACAGTCTGCAGCCGTAAGGAAGAGTCCTGGCAAGCAAGGCACTTCAACAGTCAAGTCCTCTTTAACTAGTTTACATAGATGTCACTAATTAATCATCAATAAAATTAAGAACTAGAAATATGACTTCTTACTTCAGTGTTACTAAACACTAACTTGTAACACTCCCAAACAGGAAAAATGTTCACATTTGGCACGTTCATAGCATTTCTTTGTCTTTACAAGTATGCTATAGCAGTCATCAGATCTGTAAAGTCTGACACTTATCTGTATCCTTACTGCAGAGCTCACCTTAAGTCCGTGCAGCAGCTGTCCACTGATCTGCTGTTGTATTTATTGTGGAACAACAACTAGCAAATAAGAATTTTAACAGTTGTGGATCTAAGAGTAAGTAATCTGAATCCAAAAACCAACTTCAGCAGCTCCAGTGCTCCAACTCACATATGTACTGCGACTTACATACAGATGGTATTCATAAGAAAAAGTCACAAAGCCAGGCAAGAGCACCTTCATTTTCCTTTTAGCTAAGGTCACAAATCTACGTACGCACTTTTGTACAAGACTGTAATTCAAATCTTTCTAGGTTATATGTGTTATTCAAGGAAAGTAATTTATGGATGGAGAAATCTGTTCAAATTTTGAGTTCTACCAGTTTTGATATTCTGAAGTGCAGCAATGCTGAAAGAAATTTAAACACAGTTGTGATCTTCTGAATACTTCACAACTTAAAGTTATGCTGTGATACAGATGGAACCAGTTATGTCTCCTCACCTCTTATTACAGCTGCAAGAGAACACCGTATGGCAAAGACATCACTTAACATATGTGTACTTACTATCACCATGCCAAACTCATTTTATATTGAACTCTAAAACTAAACCACTTAAAACAGCAGCATTACATGTATTTGGTTCTTATAGCAAATTTTGGACAAACCTCATTTATTTTCATCTGCTTTGTATTTTCATCTATCTTTGTATTTCTATACAATCTTAATTGAATTTTTTTGCCATCAGTACTCACACAGAAATACATTTTTCTTATTATTAAACCAAAGAAGTCTAACGTAAGTTCTGGTAAAATACAGCACATATTTCATTTATTTCCAACCACTGCCATAGTCAGAGCTTCTACCACCTGGGCTAACTGCCAAGTCCTTTACATAATGAAATTATTTTCTCCCATCAATCCATAATTTGTGGGGGTACAGAGAAATCAGTCCTTGTTGGCACAGTCTCTTCTGTCAGAATATCAAACAATATGTTAAAAGGCTTAAATGCAACAGAACCATAGAAGCACAGAATACTGTTTTTAGCCAACAGGATCAATTTGTCAGCTGCAGTTGCATTACAGTTACTGGGACTTATTATTAGATAAGAGGATATGTACATGTATGACCTTCTTTCCTAACCTCGTTACTCTTTTATTCTATTTTCAGAATGCTTTTAGATGCAAAGGAAAATCAAAACAGAATGACAGCGAATATACAGCATTGCTCCCTTTTTCTAAACAAGTCTCAGCATTTTTGTTTTCCTAATATCCACATTAAACCCAGTAGCCTAACAAACATATATATTCTTCATAATATGCTGTTCTTTCCCCTTGGAAACCCTTCCAAAGATTTCCAAGACTTCCAAGTGAAATATTCCCGAATCAGTAGAATTTTTAATTTGCATACATTAAATTTGTCTCTTTCTTCTTGCTATTAAGTTCCAGTTTGACTTTGAGCCTGACCACCAAGAAACTATCACTACTAATTTCTGCTTTTTGACAAGCACTGACATTACAAAGTGATTATATGTTTTCCACTGCAAGTCGCATGTGAAACCTTATTTCTGTTGGCTCCACCATGGAATTTAATAATTATGGATTTGACCTCCATGTCCATGGAAGGGTCCTCAAATAAAAGGAGTTGTCATTTAAAAATAAAAATAAAAATGAAAAAGACAGTCACAAATGTGCAGAGGAAGAAGATACTGCACAGAATTAAGTACTAACGAAAAAACCTTTAATGACAGGATTTCTTAATTTCAAAGGGAGGTAAGAATGAACTAATGAAAAAGGACCTGTTTTTTCCACCTCATGCCTTCTGTATAGGATATCAATATAGCTATAAATATGAAACAATAAAACAATATTCAAGTGAGATATCAATGTCAGATACCTGGTTTCTTCCTCTGCGTTTACCATAATTCCTTCGCACAAGGGCTTTATAGTTTTCATTTTTCTTAGTCAAGTAATAATAGAGTACACAGTCAGGAACATTCTAAAATGGAAAAGGAAAAAAAAGTTTTTATACCTGCAAGAAAACCCCCACATTGTAACCACTTAATTTCCTCCAACACTTAAAAATACTCATCCCCTAGACTACAAGCTACTAGATTTGATAGTTACATCAGTAGGAAAGTAAATTCATGCACAAATGTAACAATATAACCATGCATAAAATTACACAGTGCTAAATACAAGTCCCATATTTATAATATCCCTCAGCTACCCCAATTTGGGCAATTTAATGTATACCAGTCAGTTTGCAAATCTGTGAAAGCCTCTGTTTATAATAATAGTCCTAAGTAATCAAGATCCTTATGTCTCAACAAATCATAATTTTCCATTACTTCTTACATGATCTCTGCAAAGTCAGTTCTAAAGACTAATTCAGCCAGCAGTAGGATCTCACTGACCTGAACTGTGGAGGCAAGGTTTCTCAGAGTTAGCACAGTGGCACAGCAGATCAAACTATACCCTTACTTGAAGATTTACATCACTAAAGCAGCTTCTCAGCTTCAAAAGCAAAGTAAATCAAAACTAATTAAAGTGTCATCTACTTTTACTGCTCTCAATAGTGTCATTTCACTAACTTTTCTTAGATGCTTGCTTGTGCTGATCGTGTAACTGTTCAACACTACAAAATCCTGTCAAAGCAGCAACTTTTCAGAATTGCAGTTTTTCCCAAGATGATAAAATAATGCTGGAATAAACAACTTACATTTGGAAAATTAGGGATCCCACCCTAGACTCTACATGTATTCAAAAAGGTCTTACCTTTCGTTCCAGGTAGGAAGCAATTAGACCAAAGTTCTTGGGATGTTGGACAAACCTTTTACAAATCAGAAATTATTTAAGTTTAACAACATAATACATATCAAATAAACAAAGCAGTCTTCTAAACAATCTGCACCATCAGCAAACTCTTGATTTCTACAACTGAAATTAGTCTAAAAAGTTTAGTTTTCAAATCATTCAACTTAGAACAAAGCTACTAACATCATAATGAGATCATATACATACTCTTCTAATTTTCACCTTCTCAAAAAACTGAAGTGTTTTAAAAATAATTTCTGGTGTACAGCCTAACTGGACGCAATTGAAAGACATACAGAGCAGTCTAAAACTTCTTGCAGTGTTTCATTCATCCAACTAAGTTATCAAATACTTCACAAAAACTTCAGTTTTTCCAGTTTAACTCATGAGTTATGTAATAAAAAGAAGAGATAAGAAAGCCCATTACTTTTCTTTAAAAATCTCTTTCTCATGGTCCGTCCAGACATTCATGAATTGTCTGTCTTTATAAACTTTCATGGGATCCTCCATCAGACCATTCATATTAATAAACTTCACTCTTCTCTGTTCTGCATCAAACATCATGGGAGGAATGACTGAGAGCTGACGCATTTGTTTTTCATTATTCTACAGGTAAAGAATAAAAGAAAAAGTAAAAAATGCAAAAAAAAAAGTTGTTATTAATGTTTACATTTCTCTATTTACACAATTCATAGAAGCTCCAGCACAGTAGCCATTCACAGATAATTGGAAACATCTTTCTGTTGCCTTCTTAACTCTTCTAAAAGTCGTTCATTGGAACAGTGACATTTACACAGTCAGCTAAAGGAAAAGGAGATAGTGTCTCACCACAAAAAACTGAAATGGTACAGGGCTTTAGAATGGATGACTTTTCACATGTCTCTTACAACTGTGAAAAAAATAGGTTATAACATGCCTGAAATGGACAAATGAGTAAGTCTAGGATGGGTACAATTAGAAAACACAATCTTTAAAAGAAAAGTATTTCTCAGATTTGTTCTAAGCCAAAGCTTGCATAGACTCTCCCAAACCAGCACCCCAAAATGTTTCTCTTCCAATTTAAAAAAAAAAAAACAAAACAAATCCCCTGAAAGAGACCTTTCATTTGCACAGTCTTATAGCAAAGCATACATAATAGCCTCACCTCCTGCTCAGAAAGCCCATCAATGATTTCAGAAATCTCATGCTCGCTTCTAGCAATAGTTGCTGAAAGTCCAGCCCCTCTTTGACCAACTCTAGAATTAGGAGTAAAGAGAAGTAGAATTTGTGCTCAATGCCATGAAACACAGTGAACAATGCATTTAATTATAGAACAAAATAACGTTTTACTTTGTACATTAAGACACACTAATATGAATTACCCTATAAAATAACTATAAGCAAAAACAATTTCATTATAAATAGTTCTAAAAACTAAGTTCTAAGAGATGATTTACAAGAATGTTCCAAATCCACATTTATACCTCTGAAATCGTTCTTGCTGCTCTCTTTGCTTCCGGATTTCTGGAAATTGTTTCTCATAATACTCTCTTGTTTTGCTCTCCTTAGCTTTCCTGCGTGGATTATTTTCTATCCTGTCAACTTTTTTCTCCCATGCTTCCATCAGCTGATCATAACGTTGGCAGATTTTCTGTTCCTGTTAAATTTCAAAAGCAAAGGTTGAACTAAACAGAAATACATTAAATGATCAGTATCCCTAGACTGGGTAGGCTCTAGGAATTAGGAGAAATTCTTCCTGCAGCACTGGCTTTCCATTTTGAAAACGACATACAACTGTTTTCAACAGAATGGACCTCAGAACTTACACTGGAGAAAGATACACCTAGTTCTCTTTCTTATACATCACAGTGACACTACATAACTGCAGTCCTTTCTAGAAATCTCACATCTCCAGGAACCATGCTTTTAGTTAACAGAATGGACTCAGGGTTTTTTTACATTTAAGCTTTTGCTAAACTTAATAACAGAAATACCCTTTTGGATATCATCCAAAACAACTTCACATGCTGCTTGCTATAACATTACTCAAGGCTAATACTAGTGTTTAACATGCAAACATTTGATTAAAAATTCTGTCATACTTCAGAATCAGATCTGCTCCTTTTCTTTCAGATCCTATAGCTACTATACAAGAAAGGTGCAGAGAGAGGCCAGGCAAAACAGTTCAGGATTCTTCACTGACTTTTTTCCATTCATACTCTAAGAGCAGAACGGAAAGGAGAAGAGGGAAAAAAGCAAAACAAAAACAAACAAAAAAATCCACAATATTTTCCTCATTGCATTTTAGGATGGTTTTCAGTTAAATAATTAGCAAATAGCAGCTATAAAATGGCAGTTTCTTTTCCAATAACTTGATAGAAAATTAGTTTGAAGACATTTTTCCAGTCAACTGAATTTACATGACACAATGGATAAAATACACCAAGGATTTAGATAAAAAACTGACAACATCCTCTTTTTACAAGAACACGATAGTATTACCCGTTGTTTCCTTGCATGATTTCTTCTTTTAAAAAACAGTATTAGCTTTTTCCTCATCACCTGGTTTCTGGAAAACAAAATTTGAAATGTGAACCACACACAATACAAGAATTTCAAAGCTACCCAACCAACTCCATGTGCATTATAGATGTCAGATTGTCGCTACAAAGAATATTTTCAGAGGTAGAAAAACTGGGAAAATTCCTGACAAAACAATCACTTAACTTACACTGTATTTTATCTGAGAGAAAATAATCTTGAAGATTGCCTGAGAAAGACATGAAAGCTCCCAGTTTCAAGCTGGGTGCTCTCCTAGAGATACTAAAGTAAGCAAGTTTGGAAAAGATTTTGTGCCTTGGAAAAAAAAAAAAGAAAAAAATGCATATTTGCAATTCAATCCTAAAAACCGTAAAAAATTGCCCGAAGCCAACCAGCTTATTTCAGGTAGGTGATTTTTGCTTGCCCCAGCAAATAAACATAGCAAGCAGCAACTCTACTCTCACAGCCCCCGACATGAAACAAGTACAGGATGAAATCAATGAATAAATAACAAAAAGTCAGGACTCCTGCCACTTTGTGACAGCTGTAACTTTTGAAACAGTTCTTTGAAACAAGAACCTTTGGGAAAAGTTGACAAGGCACATCTAGGTCAGACGTGATATTTCAGACTTTGAAAAATACCAGTGCTACCAACTTAAAGAAAAATATGTTTTATGACTTATTTTTTCTCTTTAATCGACAATGCAAAGTTACTGTTTGCCATTGCCTGCAGTAAATACAGCTAATTCCTTGCACCACTGTTCTACAACATAGAAGTCTGAAGGGTACATGGGCTGGAAGGATGTAAATGTTAAAGTATACATGGCGTATTTGGAAATAGCAGCAATTAAAAATTTGAATCTTTAAGTCCAGACCATTTAAAAGGCACAACAAGAAGATTTTAAAGCACTCACGTTTTGATGTTTTCATGGTAGACTTTTGTGTCTGATGGTTGGTTGTAAAGCGGCTACAATTTTGGATTAGAAAGATAAACTTAGTACTTTTAAGTGCACGTAATTTTTAAGTATATGGAATACATTTACCTGTATTCAAATATTCTGCTCACAATGTATTCATTCTAAGATGCAGCAACCCAAAGTGACAAGTTTAAGATACTCAATAGTTACAGCATAGATTTTATTACTTTAAATTAGATCATTATAATTATTTATGTATATAACAGCATTTCACAGTGCAGTTCTATTTCAACCCTGACCTCTGATTCAAACCTATTTTAAAGTCATACTTACACATCCAGTTCACTCAAGCCCTAAACCACGAGTGTATTTAAACACACATTAACATATTCTTGTTAAAATAAAGACTCCAGAAGATTAATTGCTTTCTTGAGAATTAAAGATGAATATCAGACCGAAGACAACTTTTACTTGAAATATGCTTTTAAAATGCATTGCTTGCAATTTCAGGAAGACAACAGAACAACATATGTTTAATCTACACTCTCGTATAGCTACGCTACCAATTTCACTATCAAATACCTGAGATATTCAAACAATTTTTTGGCTGATAAATAAGACAGGCACAGGATTTCCACACTTATATAAAATATCAGGCACCAAGTGAAAAGCAAAAAGAAGTCCCACCCTTTCCCTTCCCAAACCAAAAGATTAAATCACCCTATAATGTTCTTTTATATGTGAACACAGAACAACATGTTTACCACAGCAGAATTACAGATGTGAAAGCTACACTGGCAACACAGTAAACAGAACAAAAACAGACCACTTACCAGTTCAACTTTGGGACCAAGTCCTTCAAAAATCTTGTGAGCTTCTTCTGCTTTTTTCTGTAAACAAGATTTTTTTTTTTAATATGGTCTCAGTAAGTCCTCTGTAGTTCAGGTGTGAAAAGTGTCTCTGAACTTTCACTCAGTCCAGCTGGTAGACCCATCTGAGCACATCCTCCTTCACCTACTTCTGCAGCACTGCCTCAGTGAATCAAGAAGCCTCTACCTGAATTTTGCAGTTACTGCTGTGCTCTCTCAACTCAAAAGTGTGGAAAGGTGTTCAGAAAAATAAGAGTATATTTCGGAATTAAAGAAAAAATTCTTCAACTGCAAAGTCTGCAATTGTTAACCAACATGTGCATACCAAAGATCATGCCAAAGATCTTCTTTCCCTTAAGCTAGGCAAGGACCCCAGAGTAACTCCAGCCCTAAAGGAGGCAGCACTGGATAACACAGTTGGCTTTCATAAATTCATTTCAAGCCAGTACAATTTCCTAAAGCCTTTTGTCAGAAGACAAGGCTGTCTGAAAAGATCCAGAAGACTAATTCACATTTGCTTCTTTCCCACTAATAGTTGTATGCACTAGCCCTAAAAGCAGATGCCTGCAAAGAAAAATGTAGGATAACTAATCCACAAAGTAGTTATTATTAGAAAGAGTTCTGCTAAGTTCTAATTTCACATGTAATTTAAATCTTGAGATGTTCTTTGGAACTCACAGCTGGACACAATAATTATATACCAAGGCAATATTACAGCATAACCCTGCTAAAATGGTTTGTTTGGTTTGAAAAAAAAACATAGAACTGAACTGTAGTCCTATTACTTCAACCAAAATTTAGCCAATTGTATTTGAATATTAGAAGTAATTATCCCATAATGCATGCTTTTAAGATGAAAGCTGCCAAGGGGACTGTCCTCCTCTTACAACTGTAGAAGATACCAATGAAATACTGCGTGATACTACATGAATGGATTAATGTTTCTTTAATGACCATTTAAAATAATATAGTGGTTACTGACACACTGGATTTGTATTAAGTCTCAATGACATTGCCATTCTACAGTACAAGTAATGCCTGATAACAAGGGCTCAAACCAAATGCTAAGTGGACTCAAATGTATCAGACTTGGTACTTCCTCTGCTATAGATGTTACTACATGGACAGTTACAAGAACAGAAGCAGCTACCACACGACCACACTGACACACTATTCTCTCTCACTCAACAGAGAAATGGATTTCCTCCCACTTACTGATACACACAACACGGGAAAGCAACAGTAACTTCAAGACCCTCCTAAGCCACCAACAACCAGGGCTAGCAAAGGAAGAGAGCTGCACAGCAGCCCACTGATGCATCTTCAAATATGACCTAGTTTTGCCATCTACCCATCACTAAAGTCACCTTAAGAAAATTTTCTAAGGTGATTATACGGTTTTAATGCTTTTTAATTACATTACTGTGAAAGAGACTTAAAACAGCAGAACTGTTTCATAATCGGTAGTTAAGTGATTGCTGTACATTGGTTCTATCAGTCTGTGTAACATAATAACTGTCCTCCTGTATTAAGCAAACACAACAAATTTCAGAGACAAACTAGGTGAAAGGGAGAACAAGAACACCGAGGGCATAGTACTGCTATGTATGATCTAGTATTGTGCTGTTTGTTTCATGTTTTACCATCTCAAATTTTCAAAAATACTCTACTCTGAGAGAAGCTAGCTATTCCTCTGAATTACAAAATAAAATTGGGTAATTAAACGTTAAACAAAAGTCTACCAGTCACATAAGCTTGGAACACTTGGCACTTCCAGAAACAACAGATAACCAACTCCCCAGTCTCAAACTACCAGAAGGAAAAGGTCAGGAAGCACTTTGCTACCACTGCTGACACCACTGAGCTCCTGTACTTTACTCATCCATTATGCAAAACAAACTCAAAATTCACTTGGATACTTCTTATATTCGTTCATTTATCCCAATTTTAAGTGTAAGAAAACAGAGTTTTAAAAGAAAGTACAGAAGATATCTTAGATAGATATCTTAGAAGATATCTTAGATCTTACAACATATGCAGGTTTTTTTTTTCCTTCAGCTAATTTAAATGACAGGTCTTCATCCAAACTCATTGGTATTTAGTGAGGAGAAAAGAATTCAAAACAAATTCCTGAATGGTACATACACACATATACACATGTGGGCACATATACACATTCACATAAATAAAAATATACATAGATGTACACATACACACACATCAACACACAGATCTAGGGATGACAACCATCGATGTATTTTCAGTATACTGTTTATAAGATAGAATAAGGATATCACCATCAAGAACAAAGATTTTGTGCAAGAGTTTTTCATATAAAGAAGTAAATAATATAAAAGGAGGGTGAGGACAAAACCAATAAAATAAAAATAGTAAAAACAGCCCCAGAGGAGTGTATTAATGGCTTTCAGTAAACTTGTTAAGACTCACAATTACACTCAGTCAACTGAAAAATATGCTTACCCGATTTTCATCATAAATAATTTGGACAATACTGCGGTGCTTCTGTTCCACTGGAGGAGGGGAGACAGGCCTCTCTGGCTCTGGTGGTTTAGCAGCTTCTTCTTCGAGTTGTTGCTAAGAAACCAAAGAAAGAAAATCAGCCATCCGCACCATGTTACCCTTACAGTAATTAGTCACCAGAGATAAAATATGCATCTGATCAACAGTTTGCACTGTCTGTTATTCCTCTTTTTAACTAACTATGAATGAAATGGTTTCAATGTCCATAGTGATAGTAACAACCACTCTGAGCTATCAGTAAACTGAATTGTTTACAAGATTCACCTGCACTGAATCAGACTTGTTTCAGCTTGACACTTAAAGCAACTGCAGCATCGTATTTTATCAAATATTTAACTTTAAGCAGGAACAATAACTTCAGAGAACAGTTACACCAAACCTGTCTTCTCACAGAAGACATTATCCCCATAGACATCTACAAGACAGAAAAACTTCTAAGTGACATTATTACTACTTTCTTATTTTTTTAGAAAGGCGTGCAAGAGATTCTCCACTTTCACAACTATGGAAGAAGAAAGATGACAGCCATCCCCTTAACCAGTGGTCGTTCTTTAAAGCTGAAATTACAGTCACAGTGTCCTTGTTTCACTAGACATGTAACAAGAGTTTAAAATAAAGTCAATTGCTTTTGGTGTTTCTACATGGCTTTCTCTTAGTTTCAAGATGTTTAAAATTACACTACATCCAATCTATTTAAATGTTCCAAGAAAACTGTATAAACAACCTTTCCTTTTTAACCGTTAGTTCACATAACCAAAAAAAAAAAAAACCACCACTAACACAACAGAAGAAGTTTTCCCACATATTTTGCACTAGCAGATAATAACAGCAGTGTCTGCTATGCTCACTTGCTTTTTCTTCAGTTTAAGGATTTGCTGTTCAACCTTCGCAATCTCACGATCCACGCGGTCCATGCTCTGTATCAATTCTTCCTTTGACAGCTTTGAAGGTGAAGCATTCTGGTCCTCCCCACACGGTTGACCAGAAATCGGAGAAGATGGTCCCTCATGCTTTCCTCCAAAACCTGGGTCCTTTCATTGGTGGGGCAGAATTGAGAAAAGTCAGTCATATTACTAACATGTAAATGAGTGTTCAGTAACTAAACTAGCATGCATGAATTAAACAAGAACTTCCAGTTATTTATAGCTTAGGTAGCTCTTCAGCAGAGATAAAGTTTAAGATTTCAGATTATCAGTGCTCTAATTATCTTAGAATTAATTGACAGCTCATTTATGTTACTACAATTTCAAAATCCATCTTTAAATATGGAAGCATGATGCTAATTATTTTTATCATGAATTGAAAATAAGATCAAAACATTTCCCTTCTAAAAATACATCTTCATAAATATAAATAGTAACTTCTATTTTGAAAGGTAGAGTTACTTAAGAGACAACCCTCAATACTCTGCACATATACTGATGAAAACACACTTGAACATAACTGTGATCAGAGAGGAGTACATCTGGAGTCATGTGTGGAGATGCTTTGAAAGGACAGGTCACAATTCATGTGGCTTTGCTTTTTCATCATTTTTTTTTCCTATGTGTTTCCAAAAAACCTTAGAACGTAGAACATACTGAAATATGTCAATACTGTTGCACCTTGATTTTATTTGCATCCTCAGAAATGATGCTCTACAACTGCTCAGCTGGCAAATGGTAACTCAATAAATGCATCCCCCACTCAAGCCAATCTAACCAAAAGATTGTGCCTGAATGCTATTTCTCAAGATAACACTGGGACGTATTTCTAAACTGAGACAGTAGATTTCTACGTGTAGTACCTGGATAAAAATTCAGTAACATACAAGCACGCTAACACTGCATGTCTTAATTTGGTTTCTCCAGCCCCTTTGATCTTATCTTTGCTATGCAGCCCAGCAAGTTACTAAGAGATGATGTGCTATCATAATTTTACTTTACTTCCCAGATAGCTTTACTTACTTGATAAAAGGAATGGTAAAGACAGTGCAAGACAAATATTCTACTTTAAAATCTGAATCCATGTGCTAAATGCTTTCTTTAATGATAGGAGCTTAGAAACCTGAGCTCACCATGACACAATTTTCACCTTCAGTATTATGAGAGAAAATGCCTTTACCTTCTTAATATCTGTAGATCTCAACCCTTCCTGCAGAGGATGTACTAAAGGCAAGACAGTAGCAGCACTGACACGCTGAAAATGGGAATCAGAAACTTGTTCAAGACGTGGTCGCTTAGATTCCAGTGAATCATGATCTGTCTGAGATGGACCTGGATGAAACTGTTGTTCATATCCAGTTCTCCTTTCCTGAGGCCTAGTACACAGAAGAGATTGTAAACTATTAAAATATGCATTTTTATGCAAGAAATGTGTTTTTTTGTTCCTCAACCCTTACCAAATGTACAGGAAACACGATTTAGCAGAACTCTTTCTGAACGGTAAAGCAGAAAAACATTTTTAAGTGCAGTCTTCAAAAATATAATAGTTAAAATCCATTGAAAAAGAGCTGAATCTTAAAAGATGCTGTTTAAATGCATTCCTATCATTGCAACCACATAAAGAAACCACTGCTACAATGATATTGTTCAAATCAAAGCTTTGATTCAAATTATAAACATAAAAAATCCATGAGATAAAGATAGCACTATATTCGACAGAGCACAGATGGCTACAACAGCTCCATTATTTCATTTTTGCAATCAAATCATTTAAAACATACACAGAATGCTTGAAATGAACCATGAGCCTATGTGGAATTTGATCTACAGTCAAATGCTATTAAAACACAGATGGAACCAGGGATCTTAAAGGTCCCTTGCAATCCAAGCCGTTCTATGAATTTACATTTCTGTGATATAACCAAAATAAACTGCTAAAATTAATACAGCGTGTGAAATTACTCCTAGCAGTAACATGGACTAAAAGGCCAAGAAAGAAGGTTGTTACAACCAATAAGATCTGCTTAGACTTCTACATCAGCATACTAATACGTGCACAGACCATACAGTAACTTCTCCCTTAAACACATACATAATCCTGCCAATTTTCTACAACCCAATTCATCTCACACTGGTCTGATATCTACTAAAAACTTTTCCTTGAGCCCATCATCTCTATAATAATGTTAATGATTGAACGTTCATCAATATTGATTGTAAAGTAACCTATTTTACTAAGAGGATATTGCCAATCTGACACTAAATGGACAATACATGATTCACTGTAGCTGTTCACTATAGCTGTCCTCAGTTAACCTACCAGACCCAGATCATTTGCATGCATTTGCACACACAGGAATGTTACACCAGACCAACAGAAAGGGTACTTAACACAAATGATAAGAAGCTGTCAAGTCTCTTGCCAAAAGCAGCATACTTTAGTCCCATTTTTGTGCCACAGTTTGGTGTTCTACAATTTCTGCAACTCAAATACCCAATTAGCTCCATTGTTTATTTCTTACCCAGGCACACAAATACCATCTGTTGAATATGCAAACTTAAGAATTTATTCCCACTGTAATCTAGGAAATACAACTAGTAATATTCACGCTGTTAATGATTCTTGCATTTGTTACTCTGACTTTGTGAAATCAAATTATCCAAAGATAATATTTTACATGCTTTTAGCCTAAAGCTTTAGAAGCTTGCAATATGCAGCTGTATCCTAGGAGCTTTCTGTAGGGAGGGTGCAGCAGATTGTTACTTCCTGTCTGTGAAGCAAATGTAATTAAAGCAAAGGAACTAAAGAATTACACAGCAGATGAAAACCAGGCAGACCTACAACACTCAAACACAGGAGACCACAACTGCTCAGCAATGGAGCACTGATGAATAAAGTCATGTACTCGGGCTCAAAATGTTTCTATTCAGAAATTACAACTCACTTCACAGAAATGAGAGACATAAGAGATTCCTCTTCACGTAAGTCAAAAAGAGAATCCTGACCTGTCAGAGCCTGGGTGAAATTCTGATAGCAAAGAAGGCCGGCGCCGGAGCTGCTGCTGTTGCTGCTGCTGTTGCAAGAGTTGTGTTGCCTGACTGACTTCCAGGTGAGACGAGCGATAATCGGGAACTGCAAATTCCTAAAGGAAACACACTTCACATGTTAATGAATACAAAAGGCAGAAAAGACAGGATGAAAAGTGTTCAGTGTTATAGAACAATCATTTCTCTAACCATTAAAAACAGATCAAGACCAAATCACCAAAGCCTTACTTGAGCTCAAAAAGTTAAATATATAAAGGGCAGTTCTCAACTTTAAATGAACACACAATTTGAAAATAAAGGAGAAAACCAAAAAGCTTCAGATTTTGAATTTCCTTTTCTAAACACAAGAGTGGAGCAAAACAGATCCAAATTATCTGTAGTGGGAGGAGAATTTCATTAAAATAAGGAAAACCTGAGCTGTCCTTGAGGCAACAGGCAGTCCTCCACAACCTACAATTCCACAGCAAGCCCACAGTGACAGAGCACACGCTCAGGAGAAATGAGCAAGTCGGAGATCCTTAGAAATCCATTCCCTTACTTCTGGTAAGCAGAACACAGCTGGCTGGAAGCACTTTTACAGATGCTTCAGAAAAAGCTTGGGGTAAAACAAATTGGTACATTTTAGATTCACATTCTCCAGCATGAACACAGATTTTGTCAAGCACAGCATCAGCTTGGAGCAAATGTAACCCAACACTCCTTATGTATTTTTTGCCCTCTGGGAACTCTCCTGGGCCTAAAAGGAAATTTCCCATATAAATTCAGCACTCACCAATGCCCCACAAGTCCATCCCCTCCAGAGATCTGTTACACCCAGACCTCTGCATTCATATTAAACGCACAGTGACTGGAGACAAGTTATTTGCAGATTCTTGGAAAATTCCTCCCATCAATGCATATGGACTCAGCAACACTTGCATTGGCCAAATTTAGTACAATGACTAAACATTACTGAATTGAAGCAAAGCTAAACCAAAAGTTTATGAAAACAATCCACAGTGAATTTATTCAAGCTAGGAGAAACCGATAAGAACAGGAATTTAATATTAATTCTCCATGATAAAGATACAGGACTACAAAATACAGATTTCTAAAGAAATATATATAAATAAATAAAAGGAGAGAGGCAGGGAAGACATTTATTTGTCTAAATAATACGAGCAGCAGTTCTCCTCAGCAGGGAAAACACTTCATTTGCCACTTCAAAATTATTTTACTTTTGATTTTTCAACACTAAAAAAGAAGACAAGGTGTTTTAAGACAGGCCAAATTTTTTAAAAGCGTTTTGTTAGTTTTAGTAGATTCATAAACGTTAAATACTGCAGGAAATGCTGTCAAGCCAAAATACTGTCTAGGGTTTTATTTAGGGTTCCTTCAAATTTTATGGAGCATTTTTAAATTTTAGTCTGCGTAAAAAGAACTGGGAGGAAGGAGAGGGAGAACAGGCCAAAAGTAAGCTTTAAAGAGCCAAATTTGAAGCCAAAGATTTCAGCAATTTCATCTACAGTACTGCAGCAAGGCATAAATCAACAGGTAATTATATCCTTTCAAGTTAATACTTCAGAAGGATTCACAGCACCAGATTACTACAGATTATACTTCCCAGAAGTTACACCATAGTCAGACCCTCATTCACAGAGGAATCGACTCAAACAGGTGGACCCATCAGCCTTGATTTAAAGCCAAATTTCAAGGCTACAAACAACATGGGTGCACAGATTTCCCCAGTTATCTTTACCTGAGCACACTGATCAGCAACTGCTCAGTTTTCAGATGTGAAGAACTCATATGACAGCAGTAAAAAAAAAAAGTCCCATTTGACACAACAAATACCTGAATTATTTCTTGCTAGGACTGCAACCTTTGTGGCTCCTTACCTGCTGGTGTCGGGTGCTAGGGAAGGTGTACTGGACAGAGTGGGTAGGGTAACGACTCTGTTCTGTGCTGAATGCTCCTTGGTTAGGAGGGTAGCCTGAACTTGACATTATCAGAGAAGAAGTCTTCACAAAGCTGTGAGATCAAGACCAGCAAGCAATCATGTTTCTAGGAAACCGCCTAAAGGAAAAAAGATCACTGATAAGCACTGAAGTACCAGATGTACCCACAATACATTACAGCCATAGTCACCTAAGCAAAACAACCATTACCAGTAAAAGCTTTTTCCTGATGTATTTATTTAATAGGTTACTCTAGTCTGAAACATGTTAACGGGTCTTAAATGGGCTCAAAAACAGGTATGTCAGCATTGTCTACACAAAGATTTGAGGATTATACTGTCAGAATACATCATTTTACCAGCTACCAGTTGAATTAATAGGATTTTAAAGAAAAGTAGGTCACTTATATAGGTGTTAAGAGGTTATAATAGTCCATAGATAGAACCTATAATATATAGTAAGCTTCTTTAGCTCAACGTGAAGTTCACTTTCGTTTCTACTACAGTTTCTGGATTCTATGAACTCTTTCCTACTTTCAGGTAGACTTAGGGCTGCTTGACTCAGCGCTGCCTACAGTTCATTAAACCACAATGCATTAGTCAAGCCATAAAATATTACCACCACCTAAGAGCAGCTTGACAGAAGTAGTTCTCAGAAAAGGAAAAAAGCACTCACAGAGGAAAACAAGCTCATTCAGTTTACAGCATACATAGTGTGTCCTATATGGGATGCTAGCAACTGAACGTACTGTGAAGCTTTGAAACAAACCTGCATAGTAGACATTCAATGACAAATTTGCCCCTACTGCAAATTAGCTGCAGATTAACGGTGGAATGTTTACTGATAGGAGGAAGATTAAAATACTGGGGGAAAAAAAAAGGCCACTAACAAAGTTCAAGCATCCATAAAGCAGTGTATAGCTTTATCTGCCTAAACCATCTGCTGAAGATCAGAAGACAGCAACCAAACATGAACACTGCCCATTAGTGCTTTGAACACTTCTCCATGCAGGTGAATTACAGCTCTGAATAAAAGAGAATTTCTTCTTTTAAAGCATAAGCTGGTTCTTCCTGACAGCCCAGAAGAGGCAAGCCTGAAGTAGTAAATACAGAATTCTATCAGACCTGTAGCAACCTCTGGTCTGGAGCCCAGCAGACATGCAGACCTTCAAACAAAGTAATGCTGTTCCCTGCCCAGATGGCTTCATTTTTAAGTGCATTCAACTGCAACTTTTCACAAACACCAACATAAAATTATACTTCTGAACTGTGGTTTCCATTAACAGTCAATAGACAAAATCCGTTTAGGAAAAGATCTGACACAGCAAGCTATACAAACAGATTTTCAAGTTTATCTAATGTATTTTGTCACTCCTGCCCTGATTACTTTCTTTTCCCACCTCTCCATCGAAGAAACCACCGGAGTTCAAGCCTTTCTGTCTACAAGTCCTTAACAGCTTTCTCTTCCATTGGTTCACCCAGCTGTTTGCTGAAGCAGTATGAATTCTCAGCATGCACAATCACTCTTTGCACTTCTACAGCTCAGTGACATCTTGCATGAGAAACCACCAGCTTTTGTTTGCTTTGGACCTGCAACCTTCGTTTGGTATCTGTGCTTTTGGCATTGGAACAGACCAAACATCTAATTTCTAGTTTTTTTTCCCCCACCACACATGGGATTCCGCAGAATTCTTTCATTTCCCTTTAGCCATATCTTTTCCACATTGAATAATCTTAGTCTGCTTGGTTCCTTGTCAACTCGCTTCAAAACCTTCTCAATTTGCAGGGTGTCCACTCTGGGGCGCAGGGTGCCAAAAATGCATGCTGTGTTCCGGGAGAGCATCAAAAACCACTCTCTATTCCCTTTCCCTGGCACGTTGGCCATAGATCCAAAGAATGTGGAAAAGCAGACAGGGACCAGGAGAACAGCCATCTCAAAATCAGGCATAAACATAGGCCAAGTACTGTGTGATTCAAGGTCCTCTCTAGTTCATCTCTGTCATGTCACATCTTATTTTCTCTATGCTCTGACAAACCAGCAGGTTGATCATTAACTCAAGTGCTGAAAGTTCGATTCAGGCTCACTTTACATGATGCTGTAAAGGCTATTTCTCCATTCACAAGAACTTCAGTGTACAGGTTGTTAGTTTGCGTTACAATTGTCAGTTCTGAAGTCTTCCCAACCTGCCCATGGCTAGTAAACCATATACTTATCCACTGGGAGCAATCTCAGACACTGGTGGTAAAGACACCCAAGATCCCTTTGCTTATCTAACAAGTAAATTTTATCCAGGGCAGGGGGAGAAAAGGAGTAATTCACTCATTCAAGAGCAATGAGAAGTCCTAACTGTTGCTCCAAGGGCAGGACGAGGCCACAGCACACAAGTGTGAACATCCTTCATCAATCCAGCAACACAAAAAAATGCCCCATATGTACTATATAAAACTTGTAGATCAAGAGATATGAAAACATGCAGTCTAATGGCCTTTCAGGTGGGAACTGGAAGTATGACCACTTCTGTAGCAACAACTCAAAAAAAAAGTGTGAAACAAAATCTGCCAACAGCAGAAGGCAACAAAAACAGCAATATAGCTCAGAATTGAGGTCAGAGGGAGGTGGAAGTGAAGAAAGAAAAAAGGAAAGCAAAAGCTTTCAGTGGTGGGGGTGCACCACTCCCCCCAAGGGCAGGAACAGCAGAGGAAGATGTACGGTTACATAGTGACATTGAAAAGGTGCAGAGGGAACCAAAGGATGGGGATCCTGCATAAGACCTCATTTCATTCATGACAAAAACAACATTGTAGCACGATACATAAAGTGACACTTAAGGATAAAATTCCCTGCTCACTACACCTGCCATTCCCATTAAAAACGTTTGTGTGCCTGCACACTCTCCTTATCTGACCTCTTTACATGCCCTGCAGACCCCACCTTATCTGCTGATCTCTCAGTATGAGCATGTTTACATTCTGTTATATTGGGCCGTGGGAGCTTGCTGGTATTTGCCCATGGAATTACCACCAACATTATGCATCTCTCCCATGTTTTATTACCTTAATCCTGGAATTGTGGCTGCACATACGTGAGTTTGACTGTTATTTCTCTGCAGACCACCCTACAGCTGCCCACCTGCCTCCCTCTTCAGCATTTGCTTATGCATTTGCACATGTCCAGAGCATGGATTATTCCTCACCAACCTATCTTCTGGTCAAGGAGGGCAACGTCAGCCTCCTGCTCTAACTTCTCCAAGTCCCCCACACTCAAACTAGACATAAATATGGTCTTTTTTTGCATCAAACTATAACCATGCATACAGACTGCACACAGTTCCATCCATGCTCCCCTCACTGCTCTATCTTCTCTTTATTCATGAAAAACCACGTCCCAGTCTACACAAATCCAATCAGAATTCTCCTGTAAAGCCCACTGTTATCAAGTTATCAAGCCTCTGATCCTTCCACCAGTTCCTTCTTCCACGCTGGGCCAGGAGCTGCTCACCTTCATTTTTAGCGTCCTTGGCAAACTGTGATACAGGAAATCAAATTCCAAATCTGCTCAGTCAATGGTAGCAAAATCATGTTTTTTCACTTAGTATTTTCATACCTTCCTCTCATGTCTTTCTGCAAATCTCAGAACTTGCTCATAAAAACATTCATAAGAACCACTGTAGGCTTTGGAATTGTGCCTTAAATGTCTAAGATAAAGCTAGGTCATGAATACTTCCACACAGTTGCCATCCATGCTGGCCAACTGTCCGTCTCACTGACAATCAGAAGGGGAAGAAATACATATTTCTTGTTTTCTACTTTCATAACCCAGCCCATTCTTCTTGCATCCCAGCCCAGGAGTGACATTCCCAGACTGAATGTCCAAGAGATGGGAAAACTCAGTAGTGTCATGATTAATATACAAAATAAATTGAAAATACATGGGAAGTAAGCACAAAAAGTCCAAAATGATACTATTAAATCTAAAGATTCCTAGCTGAGAAACAGCAGTGACACCTGTAGGAGCTATGAGGGTACACTCAGGAAGTGTGATAATTCAAGCTTTTCAGGCAAGGAGATAATTTAACATTGTTTATATCCAAAGATATGGCAACACATTCATTCTCCCAGCTCTTACTGAAACTTTGCCTCATGCTTGCATTTGTCCTATGCAGAGAATACTGAGTAAATTACAAATAATCCAGAACTGGATACTACAAGAGCAAGTGTAACTTCGCACAGTGTCATTTCAGAGTTGGTTCTAAGAGGCCGTACTAATTTGAACGGTATCTCTAAATCTGCAGGTCTCCAAATGCTTCAGAAAGAAGCAGAACTATGTGGTAGCCTCAGTGCCCGCATGGGAAAATGAGTCACTGAAAGGTCAGGGCATCATCAAAGAGTACCCACGAAATAGTCAATGACTGAATCAGAAATCAGACTCACATCCCCAAGCCTTTGGCTCGTGGATTTGTGACATCTGACGTGGGCAAAAGGTGGCACTGCCCCAGAGAAAAGTAGTTCTTTGCTTGGAAAAACATGGTTAAAAACCATAGCTATTTTTAGCAGGCCAGTTCCCCAATTCAAACCATTCAACACGTGGCCAGACAGATGTTTAGGGCAACAAGAGGGAAGGTCAGGAGGGCAGGAGAAGGGCAGCCATCTCCTCACTGCTCCGCTCGCAGCTTGGTATGGAAGGACGATCTCTGGTCCTTTGGGGTAGATGCAATTTTTCTTCAGACATACGAAACAAGCTAACACTTAGCATTCAGAGTCATTTTTGTGCCATCTTGAAGTACTTAACCAACATTTGCTAATTAAATTTCACATTCCTTGGGGAATTTTCCTCATCTTGTTTTTGAGCAACCTAAGCACGATAGCGAGTGCAACGAGTGAGATTACAGCCAAAGAAAGCTTCAATCGAGTTGTTTAAAACAAAATCTGCAGCCTCAGTAAAGCGAGCTCTGATGTAACAAAGCTGCAGCTAAACAAGGAAGGCTCTGCCTTAGGCAAGGGGTCTACAATATAATATGGAATTCATTCAGGGATATCTAGTCAAATTTAATCCAGCAAGAAAATGAAGAGCGAAGAAAATGTTTCAGCAGTGGTTATTCCAGTGGTGGTCAGAAGGACTTTATCCAAAGCATTCTCAAAGCTTGAGGTCTCTTCCACCCCTTAAAAATCACCATCCGTTCGGTTTTATGTGGCAGAACACTCTGACAAAGCATATGAGCATACGCTGTTAGAGTGAGCGAACAGAAACAACAAATGTTTTCTTTAGGTTGAAAACAACAGTTGAATTTTCATGGTAATTCTGCACGAACAAATGCTTTTTCTCTTCTCTAAAGATGTTTCAAATGTACTATAAATTCTTGAGACTAATCTCGCATAGTTGCACTCCCTCCTTCCATAAGACTCTTGACGTAAAAAAATTGCTATTTCTATCCCTACTAGAAATACATTTTTAAAGAAAAAACATCTGTAGGGCTTCGTTTTACTAGCAACACTAAATAGCATTCTCTCCATTTATTCCTAATGTTGTGAATCGAGCCATAAATGCTGCAGTGGGGATATCTGGGGAAAAAGAGGAAATAAAACGCAGAGAGAAGCCCAAACATCTGAATGCGACCCTTCCTCACACCCTGACATTTCTACTAGCATATAATATTGCCTTATATCTGAAGGCCCAAGGCATTAACTCATTGCTGCACCACACAGTGTCTGACTTACATTCTGCAGGATATTCAAGCACAGTATGCTTTAATTTAGCCAATTAAGGAAGTGACAGAAGTCAAGGAGGATTACAGTGGCCAATTCAAGATGTCACATTTACTCTCTATTAGCATGACTTTTCCATCTGCATCAAGGTAGAGCAAAAATGAAGACAGGATTTTACACTTCAAGTTTTAACAGAAGGTTTTCCATTAAAAGTCTTCCAACTCCTCAAAGTACTTTAAGTAATAGCTTTTGGAACATTAAATATTGAACAAGTTATAGAAGAGTACTTCAAAAGGATTTTTGTTGCCATACCAGAAGATGAATATAGCTTACTTAATTGCTTATGTCATTTGCAACCAAACTATGTCACCAAATCTCAAGATCACATTTTGATAATTCATCTTTAAATACCAGTTTCCCCTGTTCGTGGCTACAAATACAAATAGAATTAGTGCTCTTCTAAATGGGGTCGATCAAATCCAACTGACAAGCCGCCCTTCTCCAGCAAATTCTATTTTAATCTCTCTTCTGTAATTTATGAGCCTAAAGAAAAGTTGCTAATAAGTGATACCAGGATCCAAGCTATGCGCAACTTTGCTGTTATATGGGAGATCAGAACAGGACAAACCAAAGCTGCATTAACACCTTAGGAAGCTTCGAATTAGCTACCCACTTACCCCCATCAAAAAGTAAATAATAAAATGGTGCTGAGCACACATGTTTTAAAGAAAAGTGCTTTGGTTCACAGCCTGCTCACCAGTTGCTTCAAATCTAACATGCAAGGGGATCAGATTCATTCTTTAATTCTCACTTGCTGAGATGAGAGCTTCTCCCTTCTGGGTTATGTCTAGGAATCACACTTCTCAGCTCTGGAGGAACACATCCAGCTCTTTTCTGCCAAGGAAGGTCACAGGGACACTAAGGAAGGAGGAAGTCCTCCATTCACAAAATGAAAGTCGGGGACGCACACGGTTCCTTCACTAAAAGTACTGTTGAGAAACAAATTAAACCGAAGAAGGATACAAATCTCATTAGGTGTTCTAGATTCAAAAACTTATCTTTAGAATATAAACTGTCTGCTTTTCTCCTGAAGGCATTTAAAGCATATTTTGGTTTTCTCAGAACCACCAGAGGCTCATTCCTGGTTGTCCCAAGACAGCAAATACTGGGCACTCAGTGCACACCACAAGGAAACGTCACGAGCCAAAAACCAGAAACCAAACCTACAGTGTTGCCTGGTTAAAGTAGCATTTTTTTCCCCTCTCTTAAGATAACTGCAACTTCAAAACTCCCTTCTGAAAGATCCCATCTCTGTCACAGGGTAATTCGACTGATTATGAAACATCATTCAAACTTAACCCACAAAGCAGTAATGTGAAACAGAAACCATCCCAAGCATCCTCCAGTGAATCAGTTTGTAGAATGCAAGAGGTCCAAGAGATTCTACATCCACAGCAGCGCTAAGCACCACCACACCTCCCTCAGCAAGTCATCCTCACTCAGGAGTCTGTGCCAAAAAGTCACCCAAGTTTACTTCAACGCATCCAATTCCTCCCATTTCACCTACAATTAAGATGGTCTCAAATTCCACAGGTACCATACACTATGCATAAAATATTCTTGCTAGATGACAATTTTTGCTTTTTCATCTGGGACTGAAAGCATAGGTACCTTAAAAACAGCTGCTGCACATTAATTTGTTCCTTCACTGTTAGGTCTGCTGCAGCTAAAACTGCTTTTTACATTACTTAGCATGCAAGAAATTGTGGTCACAATTTTTCATTTCCAGCCACCTCATGCAGACCATTCATCAAAAGCATATCAGGAGCAGCAGCTTTCCAGAAGAGCTTTGGTTTGGAAGAGGAACTGCAACCTGACTAATCCATACTAACTAAACCCACAGCTCACAAAATGGATATATTGTAAGAGAAACCAATCCTTCCATCTAAAGGGTTTACAGAACAAGCATCGGCCTCAACTCTCTCCTCAGTCAGCTGGGTTCATACAAAAATCATTCTCAATCTGAACTAAAAAGATAGTAAGGTTAAAATAATTTCCTTTTACAGTACATAATATTGTCTAGGTCTATTTAGATACTCCATAGGATAAGCAAGATGGCCCTCTGGAAACAAAGTTTGTGATTTATTTATGTGTAATTGTGATTTATTGACTTTAACAATGAAGTTTGAGATGTTCTGCTACACAGAGAATACGACATAAAAATACAGTCCTTGTTGGAGCTCACATAACAGCCTCTAGGTCACAGAAAATGGCAAGGAACGGATCTTTAACTACAAATGGTAGAAGCACCTCTGTTTTGAGGGGAGGATAGAAAACAGTTTAAAAAGAAAAAAAAACAAGAAGTCAAGGTTCTAGATGGTACAAGTCTCTTTGAAACCACAGGGAAATATCAACACCTACAGAAATATCAGCCGGAGGTAAGTGGTTGCTTTTAGCAAGAAAGGTTTTGAGAATAACACTCTGAGAAAGGTAAAGCGTACGGGAGAGCTCTCACCTTCCTGACACCCCTTCTCTGTCAACAAAGCATTTTAAACAACATGAAAAGCAGAAACAATGATAGAATAATAGTGAAGACTCCAGCTGAACTCTAACACGCTCATCTGGTCTGCTGAAAAGCACTTGAACTTCTAATCAAATTTATTTGTTGGGCTTAACTTTCCAGTAGTGACAGAGATAAAACAGGTTCGAGAGAAGAAAGAGGCAAGTACATTCCCTAATGGATTTTCTGTATGAAAACATGATTTACATTTACATTTGTTGGACATCCTCCTCACAATCTGAATGCAGGTGAATTCATGCAGGAGAGCACTGCCCAGCGATGTCCACACGCAGTCCATGCCCCACAGCCAGGACAGATGTGCCTCTGACTGCACGAGGGCTACAAACAGAATTACCACATGTACTTTCCCAGAAGCACCGTAAGGCACAACTGAACGGGTGGCATAAGAGGAAGAATTAAAGAGACATTATATTAGTTTAAGCATAGTTTATAATTTATCTCATCTTTTCTCATTTATGGGTCGCGTTCCCCTCGCTGTCTTTGTGAATGCATTTTTATTTTCAGGTTTACCCAAGGCCAGTTTACACACACAGAATTTCTAAGTCCTGATCACCAGTCTGCCCAAATAACGTCTGCATAAAAATTTAATTGCCCAAGTTTCTTACTGCTGAGAAATACAAACAGGAGAGTTTTTCAGAACAGCTTACATTTCTTTTTACCAACACAGTGACTTAATTTTGCAATAGCCTTTGAAATCATAAGCAGGTGAAGTCATTGACTTCAAAACCACACAGACCAACATCCTCCTGAAGCCTGAAACAAAACTGCCTATCAAATCAGTCAGGGAGTGGCAGCACTACATGAGCGGCTTACATGTGAAGCTATTCAAGGACACAGAAATCTCTCTCAGGATACTGGGAGGAAACATAGCTCCAAGGTAAGTTTGAGCTTTCTGTGTGCACACCAACTGAAGCCCTGGTAGGCCCAGACTGTGGACAACACTTACCAGACAGTGGATAAAGGCTGAACTAGCGTGGAAGAGGGAGGAAGCATCACAAAACATCATTATTCAATGGAGACTCATTGAAGGAGAAACTAAAACTGAAGATAAATTCAGCATGTTCCTGGATATTTACATAATTTAGAAGTAGTCCAAAGTAAATATTTACAGACAGCATTCTACGTAGGTCAGAATTTTTACTTCAAACATTTACAGTACAGAGACCAGGTAGCAGGTTGCTAATTGCTTGCCATCTGAAACACTGATTCAGATTTGACTGAAGAACATTAATGACACGAAGAGTTCGAGCCTGCATCCAGGAAACATTTGTTTGCATTATGAAACCACTGTCTGGTTAGTAGCCTGTTCTCAGGATTGTACTGCATTGCACAGCACCTGCGTGAGGCACAGATCTGTTCCAACTTAAACAATTGTTAAAATCTTAAACTTAAGTGACTACACACACAAGAATTTTGAACAGTACTTGTGACCATCCAAGAAAACCTTCACTGAAACCATTTTGTAGGAAAGCACAGAAGAAAAAAAAAAAAAAGGTTTCAGCAAAACTTTGGCTGAGAGCTTTGAACAAATTAAATGTTAATATTAAGAATATAATAGTAGAGAAAATAAAGAAAATATTTCTCCCTGATACAGAATATTATCCTGTTACTTTCAGACATTTAACAGTAGTTGAAGCAGTCAGCTTCCCCTCCCTGTAAGCATCTCTCACTCATGCTGTAACTGAGAAATGAGGCAGATTAGAGGATGCAGCAACAGAGAACCCGAGGGCACCAGAGGGAGGAAATTGAAAGGAAGCATTCACTTCTGTCACTGCTTTTACCTCCATTTTTGAGACACTTTTATAGACTCCTCACAATGAGGAACGCCCAGAAAGAGCAACTAAGAAGAATGGTTATAAGACTCGAATGTATTTAGAGTAAATCAGCAGCATAACATAGAATAATGAATATACTCCAACTTTGTACACTAAATTCAAATTGTAAGAGTTAGCTTTAGTTGGTTTGTATCTCAAAGAATAGAGAGAACTAACGCTTGTGGAAGCAAACACTTGCAGTATCCTCTCTATACACCAACAAATGGCATTTTAACCCTTAGAAAGAAGATTTCAAAGTGCCACCCTCTCCTGTATCACAGTGACCAACATCAAACAGCGTATTACAAACAGACAAATCAAACTGCATACAAAGCACAACAGAATTTTGTTTCCTAAGCAGCCCATATTCTATCACAGAGAAAAGCCATGTCAAGAAAAAAATTAACCACGCTATTGCAAAAAGGGTCACTGCAGTTGGCTTGTTTCCTCTGAACTTTTGAGAATGAAGGTCTTTCATCCCCCAACATGAGACATTAGATTTTAGCTAGTTAGAAATCCACTTCAAAGATTACATACTCCCTTTCCAAATGTCAAGGCTCTTTAGTTAATCACGAACAACATCCTGCAGAGTAAAACTCCAGTGCAAAATTTCAACAGATCCGCACGGCCCCTACGTGCAGTGACACAGTGCTGTGTGTCCACTTGTTTGGACACCTCAGCTGTACCCAGGGCCTCCTTACACACCACAGTAATATTCACAACAGCACCATTTTTCCTTTAAATCATCAAGCCTAAAATGAAAAGCCCTGCCTGAGCTCGAGCAGCACATAACCGTATCACTATACATAAAGATACTGAATAATACAAGAATATTGCCACAAAACTCAAAGCTAGACATCCTCCTCGTTGCAGTGTTATCTTTATTATTATTGTTATTACGTTACAACGATATTTATAGTCATGAAGACCATATAATTAACACATGAAGAAGCCCATTTTGGACAACAAGATGGTTCAAACTCACAGCTTACATGCTTGAGCCCATCTAGCACTAACAGCACACAGTCCATCTGGAACCTCGTCCAACTGCCACCAATTGGACACTGACCATTTTTGTATGCACAGAAACCAGTGAGCACAACGTTCTCTACCACCGAGGCAGAACTGCTCTAGAAAAGGCCATTTCCCTGGTGCCCTCTGGTAGCCCTGAGGTGAGGGGGGCCATGGGATGCAGGGGTTGGGGCTGCTGATGGGTCCGAATGGGGTAACCCAGCACCAGCAGCTGCCCATTGACAGCCTCAGCAGGAGGAGAGCATCCTCAGGAACGAACGCACTTCTGCCCCACGTTCCAGAAGACTGACTTCGAAGAGATTTTTTTTTTTTTTTTGGAAGAACGGGCCCTTTTTCTTTAATTATTACTATGCTTGGGTGTTGGGTTTTTTTTTTCCTTTTTTTTTTTTTTCCCCCCTCCAGATCGCGCTTCTCCCCACAGGAGGATCACGGCAACCCCCGCCCCACCGCTCTGCACTTCACCCCCAAGTTCCCCTCACTCAGGGGCCGCTCCCGCAGCCCCGCGCACCCCCCGCCCTCCTCACGCACACACCGCGGGCAGCGGCACCCCCCCCCCAACCCCGATCTGCCTCCCCCTCCCCCGCCCGGCCGCTCCCTCAGGACCCCCCCGGCTCCAGCGCCCTCCCCTCGGGGCTCTGCCCGACGAGGAAGGAGGAGGGAGGATGGCCGTGGCCCCCGCCTCTTCCCCTTCCCCCTCCTCTTCCTCCTCCTCCTCCTCCTCACAGCGGAGACTCCAAAGCCCCGCTACCCCCCGCGCTTCTCCTCGCCGCCCCGCCAGGTTTCTGCCCTTACCGACAGCGCGGCGCTGGGGCGGCGCGGCCGCGGGCTCCAGCGGGGTTGGGCGGTCGCGGCGTCTCACCTCAGCCTCAGCGCCACCGCCACCGCCATTTTGCCTCCCCTCCCCCGGCTCGGAGGACTCCGCCTCCTCTCGCCAGGTCCTGGCAGCTACCAAACAAACGGCGGCGCGGCGACTCGGAAGTTTTTTACCGGTCGCGGAGACTCGCGCCTTCCTCCCAACGCGCAGCCGACGTAGCGCTGCTCTGGAGGCATCGGCTAGCTAGAAAGCGGGGGCGGGCCCCGGAGTAAGAAGGCGGGTTGTTACGTTCCTTCCAGGACCCGCTGGCCGGTGCGGCGGCGGAGTACGGCTCCCTCCCCCCTCCCCGCTGAGGGGCTCAGTGCGGGGGGGGGAGGGAGGGAGGCGGCGGCCGCCATGAGGCGCGCAGCGGCGCTGAGGCGATGTGACGGACGGAGCGCGGGGGAACCCCTCACGTA
This sequence comes from Chrysolophus pictus, assembly GCA_037305975.1. NCBI lineage: Eukaryota > Metazoa > Chordata > Aves > Galliformes > Phasianidae > Chrysolophus > Chrysolophus pictus. The sequence goes on from CM074594.1 coordinate 6,730,417, forward strand.
CACACCGCCCCTCGGCCGCGAGAAAGCGAATGGGCTGAGGTGAAAAATGGTAAATAACGGCCGCCGAAGCGCCAGGCGGCGGCTGAGGGGCGGAAGGCGGCACCTCGCAGCCGTGTGGGGTCCCCGCTGTTGGCGCGCCTCCGCCTCTCGTTATGAAATATTAGGTTTTAAATCGCAACTGCCTCGTTTGTTTGGCTTTTTTTTTTTTTTTCCCCCTTTCCTCCTGAATGAGAAAAAATGAGCGCTGTCCCCTGTCGAGCCGCGTTACGCTGCGCTGCTGCCGACGGCTTTTCCGTCAGGCGTTTGAAATCCTCACGTTTTATCTTGCAAACGTGAGGCGCTGAGATCACGGATGGATTCTCGTTTGTAACGGGAAGCACGTACCGTCAGCCAAGATTAAGCTGTCCCATTGAGGAAACCGTGGTCATGTTGCACAGCTTCCAGCCGGAGTCACAACGCAGGTGCTCAGCCCGTGGCAAAGAGGCGACTTTCCCTCGTTAAACACGCGCTTTATTGGCAGCACCGCGTAGCGAGCACGGCTGAGTTCCACTCCGTTAATTGCCTACATCAACACATCTCCAGGCTGAAGTCTTTAACCCCACCACAGCCGACGGCTCGCTTCAAGGCATCCCAGAAAAACCCGTGAAGGAGCCGGGTGTGTTTTGTGAGGTGTTTGTTCTCCGGATGCTCGATTCCTCTGATTTGCTCTCCCACTTTTATTCTTTAAGCTGAGGTTGGGGTAACGGACTGCTCTTCCATGCCTCGAGCAGCACGGCTTCCAAGCCGCCGTTTATCTCATTGCTTTTCCCTATTTATTCCCTGTCACCTTTCGCTCTGTAACATCTCCAGCGATTGACTTCACCCCTGAGACGCATTCCAACGCTTTTTTTCTCTCGCAGCCGCGCTCAGGACAGCCGCACAGACCTGCGCACGGCACAGCCTGCCCTTGGAGACGCTCCTCGCCCCGCTCTCGAGGTCTCACTTCGCCCACGTGTCCCACAGCCACACCGAGGTACGCGTCGAAGAGCTCAGTTTTGTCTCCGTTTATTTCTTAACGTCCCACAGGGGCCCATTTCTCGCTAACAGGGATGCTCCCGGGCCATGCCGACACCCAGCCCGAGTACGGCGGAGCAGCCCCGAAGCAGCGGGGCCGGTGCACGTTTCTGCGGCAGCGTGACCCCGCCCTGAGGCGGGGAATAGAAGGGCGGAAGAGGGGAACTGTTGGGAGCGCGGAACGTTCGTGCCTCCCGTCCCCGTTTCCCGGCGGAGCGGTGCGCGGCGGCTGTCGCTATGGCAGCGGGGCCGTGGGGCTGGGGGCTGGCGGTGCTGCCGCTGTTACTGTTGGCGGTCCTGCGCTGCGCCGCGCGCCGCCTGCGGACTCGTTCCGCCGCGGAAAGCGCGGCGGTGTCGCGGGATGATGACGTCAGCGCTCTGCTGGTGACGGCGCACCCCGATGACGAAGTGATGTTCTTCGCCCCCACGCTGCTCTGCCTAGGCAGGGCCGGCGCCCGCCTCGCGGTGCTGTGCTGCTCCGCAGGTGAGCGGGGATGCGGCAGGGAGCGGTGGGGCTACCTGGCCCCGGAGCTGCCGCTGGTCGTGGACGTCAGGCTTCCCACCCGTGGCGTCACGCGGAGGCCGCTGTGATGTTTTCGTTCGTGACGTCAGCGCTGGGTTGCCTCCGTGGGCGGAGCGGGCAGGGCTGTAGTGACGGATCAGCGCGTGGTTGGTGTGGCCTCATCGTGGTGTGACGGCGTGATGTCACCGCGATGCCACGCGTGATGTCAGCTGTGCTGATCCTCGCAGCCCTCTGGGCTTCTGCTGCAGTGACAGTGGGCACTGCTGAGACTCTGTGGTTTGGGGGCACCATTCTAGGTTGGGGCATTCTGCACCCGCCTGAGGGTGGCCTCACGTGTGGGTCTTCAGCCAAAGTGCTGCTTTTGGCAGTTTTGTTGGCCGTAGTAAAATCTATATTTGAACCACGCACACGGTTTCACAATCAGTTCTCATGCTGCAGCACTGAGGTACTCAGAAACTGCATGGAATTGTCATTAAGTTGCATAAAAGCACTCATTGTTAAAGTTTTTGCATTTTGTAGTTCTCTGGTCTTTTAGAGAACTTGCTTTGGATGATCCAGTTTTGATATCATGATATACTCACAGTAATGCGTCTAAAAATGTTGGTTGCAAAACAGTCTAATCATTGAAAAATAGCTCTGAAGATAACCTGAGGTTGTGCTGCCCATCAGTCAGCTCAGAGGCAACACTAACAGTGTCTTCAGTTGCTAGAGACAAATGTCTAGTTTGTGCTTTGGGTCCTCCAGGGAGGTTGCATGGCCTGCTTCAGTGCTGCATTAGCTTTTCTTCACATCACCTTTTCCTGAATTTGGAGTGGCCTGAGTTTGTTTGTTTATTTGTTTTATCTGCTATGAACATAGAAATCAGAATATTCCTTTGTAGCAGCCTCTTACGTATTTTTAAAGCTGTTGTCTGCCTCTCCTGTGTTCTCTGGACTAAAGTACACAATTTCTTTCAATCCTTATCACAGGTAGTATTTTCTAAGCTTCTGATCATTCTCCTTGCACTCCTGTGGACTCCATTTGATTCACATCTGTTTCTGAAGCACAGTCACCAAGAACTGAGGCCTTTCTGGGCCTGAATCAAATGAAAGACTCTCAGAGGAGAAATCTCGCAAGGAATTTTCCCAGCATATTACACTCCTATCTTCTGTTTTTCTTGTTATCTACTAAAGCTTGAGATAATTTTTTTAGTGCACAACTGATACCTAATCAGTTATTCTTCCTGTGAATTCAAGGTTGTACTGTTGTGCTTGATGGAGCACTGCAGTTTTGCATTTCATTATCATTACTTTGTTCAGTTCTTTGGGATGTAGGAAGCAGCCTCATGTTAACTGATTTATCAGATCACAGCTGTACATGAATTCATGAGCCTGTGGTGAAAACTTAATGTTTTAATGTTTGTTCAAAGGAGTATTTCAGGCTAAAAAGATATACATCTTACACTGACAGCTGCTTGTATTTGGGAAAAGGGACTGCTGTAATTCTGAAATCTCCAGCTTGTTCACTGCCAACTTCTGCATTCTCTGTTCTCACACCTTTCTATCACAACAGGCTATCTAGGTGAGAAGACAGGGATTAAGCTATTGTTGAAGTCTAATGGTACACGATTTTAATGATCTCTGCATACTCCCCATTAAAGATTTAGTGCAGAGCTTTCAGTTGTCTTTGCTGAGGGACAAAAGTCTGTGGATCCCGTTTGGCTTTTCCACAGCTGTGACAAGATTACTGAAATGCAGTTCTGCCATTTCATTTGTCAGGATTAAAATACTGCTGCCAGTAGAGAACTTGCCAAAGAAGTGTTGTGTTTCTTTTTTATTTTGTTCAGATTCTCTTTTTCATTGTCTTTACAGTAGCCCAGCTTCAGTGCCATGAAACATTAAATGGGTTGGAAACTGTCTTCTGTTGCATGTCTTGCACATCTTCATAATGGAACTAGCAACGTATATAAAAAAATGCATTCACTGAGCTAATAGCTTTCTCTCTGCCTCTTAATAGCCTTTTGGTGATTCAGATGGTTTATCCTCTCATTGTTTGTATGATTGATGATGACAAGTGAGTTGATCAAAGACTCCGCAAATTGTAAGACTGAACCAAAATAATGACGTAGGAACTGTTGTATTTGCAGTTCTCATGTATCAATCAAAATGCCACAGAAATGAATCAGAATTACAGCACTGTGAGGGGAAAAAACAGCCTTCTCCACACTGAGTAATCTTTGAATTAATAACTCTGTATAAATGTGTTTTGTTCTCTGTAGTAGCGGGCTCTCTATTGTGAGTGCTCAATGGATGAGTTCCAGCAGCATTAGCTATTCAGCTGTTTTTGCTTTCAGTAGCTGCCCATTTTTTCTTGTTAGCATTTATATATTCCTAACGTTCTGACACATTTCTCAAGCTGGGGAAAATGGATCTGTTCCTTTGAGTTCAGTAGAAGTTAGGTATTTTGAGAATAATGGCACCACTTGGATAAAACATCACCTGCAATCAGTTACTGTGCTGTGTTGCAACATAACTTTTGTTACATTGAAACACAAGTATCATTAATTCCCATGCAAGAAATCAATCTAAAATGAAGTACTCATATGGTCCATCTGAGGAAGGTGCATAGTTAAATTTCCTCTTCTAAAGCTGGAACTTGTGGTCCAAGCTGCAGACTACCAAGCTGACGTGTTCCCCAGCAAACCCACAGGTAATCGCTGTCACAGTCTTATAAAATCATTCACTCACAGTCTGCAAGAAGAGAAGTTGTTTTTTTCTGGCTGTTGTTCACCTCTTTGAAAATCATACAAAGCTGCTAGTGAGTGCTCAGATTGCAACATTTCTTTAGAGAAATGCTAGATTTAGATGAGTCATCCCAAAAGCAATAAAAAAAAATCTAGTGTAATTCAAGACAGCTGACTGCAGACTCAAATCATACATTAATACACAGCTAAATTTTATCATTTCGTTGCTGCAAAGTTAAAATTGGGCTGCAAATGTCCTGCACAGGGTGGCATATTGGAAGGGACCATTGCAGTACTGGTATAGACTTTGTATGATTGATTCCAAGGAAAAAAAAAAAAGGTAATGTGAGGACAAGATGAGAAGAAAAGATTTCAGTGAAGGAGACAGAGCTTTAAGTGTTTCCCTACTAGCTGTTGGTCTCCAAATATCTATCAAGTTCTAACTTTTCCAAAATACCTTTAAAGTAGGTTCCTGCCTTTTTTGGTTCTGTAAGTTCTTTGCAATTGTAGCTTCTGCTGGAATTTCCTCTGTGAATGATGCAGACTTCTGAGAAATCTTCATCTCAAAAACAGATTTTTATGTTGGAATTCTTCATTCCCTAAAATCCTCTTAATTTCATCACTGTGTTCTGTTGCAGTGTCTTAATGTTATGTGGTGCCTACTGTTCATTAGAAGTGGTCCAGGGTGTACTATAAACTTTAATCACTTAAAGAATACAACTCAGGACATGTTTTCCAACTGTTGTCCCAGCAGTTCTTTCTGAGGACTTTGTTCAGCCTGATTTTGTGGGCCTGTGCTGTTAAGAGAACAGGAGAGGAGTTCATGGTACCATGCCTAATAGTGAAGGAGGAGTGGTTCTCTGGCCCTTCCTGAGGAGGTTAATTATTACTGATTTGTTTTGAATACCTCTCTTTAAAGTGGACTGAGGTCCCACTAACCTCTTTCATAGAGACAACCTGGAAATTTGCCAGTGATAACAGTTTTAGTCGCCTCACTGGAAAGGCTATTTCTTCTGTGTTTGTGAGAAGATATTGCTCAATTGTTTTTGTTGGTGACTTGCATTCAGATAACTTGTAACCTGTTTGTCCATGTAGACACCCTTAGAAAGCTCCTTCCCCCCACACCCCCCAAGCAGAGTTAGCCTTTGGAATTTGCAAAAAATACAACACAAGAAAACAGAAAACCCAAACAACAACAAAAAAAAGAACGAGCTAAAAATTTTGGTGTGAGCTTGTTTGAAAAAGGCATCAGAAAGTGCCATGTCTCATCAGACCGTTGTCCAAGCAGCCCATTGTCCTCTTTTTAGTAGTAGCCAAAGTCATGCTTCTGCTAAAGACATGGGAGATCTTCCAAACAGCAATTCTGGAACAATCTGCTTGGGCAACTGCTTCTAAACTTCTGTTTGACCAGTAAATGTCTTTTTTCTCCATGCTAAACTAAACAGTGTTGCTGTTATTTGCAGGAAACTATTACAATCAAGGAGAGATTCGTAAGAAAGAACTGGAACAAAGTTGTTGTCTGCTGGGGGTTCCTGCATCCAGTGTAACAGTCATTGATCACAGGTAACTAGGTTTTATTTATAGTATTATTTCTATGCTGGTTTTAAACAAGAAGTGAAGTTCACTTCAATGTTCTGTGGCAGCTTACTGTATCATTCTATATATACTGTTTAGAGGACTGTCAAAAAAGATCATACGAGATATTTATGTGAACTGTTAGCTAAGAAAATCTAATTAATTCAGAACATAAATCAAGAGTATAACGGGAATTGCTGTCCTTAGAGTAAACTCTGTTAATACAGCAGTTCAAGTAATGATAACTAACTAACTTGTAGTACAGTGTGTTTGGGCAACATGATCACTCTTTGTTGCAATTTTTGCAGTGTTATCCAACACACATACAAAGAAATCTCTGAATTGCCAGAGGCGAGTTTGTGCTGAAAATAAAACTGTTTGGAGGATTGGCAGTACCATTACATTGCAGTTATTCTCCCACGTGATTATAACATAGTTGCAGATAGTTGAAGTCTGTGTTCCATGATAAGATAACCATATAAACACATCAGCAATTGTGCTGTCTGTAAAACAATGCAGTGCCTATGTTATTTTGGTAGCCATCGGAGCACTTTATAAAATAAGAATCCTGCCAGCTTTAGCTGAAGAAGCCATCCTGACAGGAGAAATTCCTGAGGGTGTATTTTGGGGAGACAGAAAAATAGAATTGCTTGGAATCTGTTTGTTCATATGTTTGAGTGGCTTGTTAATTGCCAACAAGTTTTTCATCTGTGAGTGAGCTGGTGATTGACTGCATTTAATGGAATGGTCTGAAATGGATGAAATGTCTTCTCAGTCTTTGCAGAGGAGGCTGCTGCTAGCAAGGCTGTGTGTAGTATTTCCCTTGCTTCTAAGTGTTTTGTTTTAAGACTTTAATTAATTGTAAATTAAATTATGTGAATAGTTCAGAATCAGATATAGGCATTAGTAGAAGACCTTTGTAAAACGTAACATAACATTAATTTGATTCACTTAAAACATTTACATAAAATAAAATTTTAGGTCATGAACTTGTAGTCACCTTTTTCATAGGCTAGTCCTTATATGGCTAGTGTGAAATTCTTTTATATTTATAATTTGGTTTAGTTCTGGCTAAAAACAAAATGCACTGTGGTGCTAAAGGCCGTCCATAATAACATGATAGTAAGTTTCTTTCAGCTGAAACCACGCAGGATTTCTGTATGGGTTTTTTGTTTGTTTGTTTTTAATGTGTTGTTTTCTTTAGCTTTGTCTAGATATGGAGGTAAGTGATAAAGCTGACACTTCTTTGTTTTGGAATTAACTTGGAAACCACATTAATAGAAGGTGACTTGGAATCAGTAAAACTCAGAAGGTAACATTGCAAGGCCTCTAACGTTGCCCAATCTCTGCCCATCTGGGGTCAATGTTTACTGAAATAAATAGTGATTTCTAGCAAACACAGTACAACCAGTTGTTTCAATTGTAAACAGCTATCATGAAATTCATAAAGAACATTTTTGTTTACGAAGAAGAGTCTTTAATAGAAACAGACAGTTTTAAAACCACACCAACTAGAAAAGTCAGAGTTGAAAAAAGCCTGGCTGCAGGCAGGCCCTTTTCCCATGAACATATTTTCCCTTGAGCTAAGGCAACAGAAACCACAGTCCAGAATATGAATCCTCTTGAGTTCTTTGCTTTTTTTAGCTTTAGGTTTCTCTCCAACTTTTCAGCTCAGTTAGGAAAACAGCACAGGAGTTGTTTTTCCTTTGGAATGAAAAGAGACGTTTCCGTTTGCTTCTCATGAACTGACTTTGGGTAGCTTCATGTTTTGTAGTACAATTATATGATAGTACCCAGAACTTTTTCTGGTGGAATAAGGAAAAAAAGCTGCTGAGTTTTGCTAAGCATAAGTTTGCTAAATGAACTGTCTTTTGCAATTTACACTGAGCCCAGGAGCCTGCTGGTCCTTCATGCTCTAAAGCGCTGTGAGTTCGGTTTCTCTGTGATGCAAGTTTCCTGATACTGCTCAATCATCTCCCAGTGCACACAGTCCTGTGCTGTAGTACTGCGGTTTGCTCAGTAGAAAGGTGAGGGTGATTTCAGGGAAATAACTTTGGATCATTTTCCTTTAGTGCTTTCACTGTTAGTGATATGCACATTTATGAAATTAGCGACCAATGTGGATGGACTGCTTGAAAAGACAGATCTGTGTCATTGCCCAGAGTTCTGAGGCACTGGCCTAGGATGTTATAATGGCAATGCTAAGTCATGGCTTGAAGCAGTGATGGAGCACCTGGCTGGGGAGGGCAGGGCCAACCCAGGGCAGCTCAGGTGCAAGCAATTCACCTGAGTGACCAGAAGGGGTAAAGCCAGGATCCGCCCCTTCCCAGACCTCATTTAAGGGCTGGCAATGGAGATGAGGGCATCTTGCTGGAGATCCCTCCCTACCTGAGGCCTTCCAGAGGTAAGCAGATTTTTTTTTTTCCTTTGTTTCTGTGGCCACGGCTGCTGCTTTTGGGCTTATCCTCACTTGTTGCAGCCTGAGACTTTGCTACCCTATTATATTGCTGTGTTTTCTATTGCATTGTAATGTTACAGATGCATGACATTGTTCTGAGAAACAAGTTTAGGTATGAGGCATTTATTTCAGAGGTTAGGTTGCAGTGAGATAACCATCAAATCATCTAACTTTCTTGTGCATTCAGGGAGCCAACCTGAGAAGTTCTTGCTGAATTTAGTTCAGAGCTTGCTTATACGGAGAAGTTAAGCATGTTTATAGTGCGTTATTCACTCAGCAATAACTCATCTAGTGGAAATACTTTATGAAAAACATCTGTGGATCAGATGTTTGCAAAATGGTAGGAGATGAGAAATAATGTTTAGATGACACTGGATTTTTGAAGTAACCATGTTTTTGGTGCTTTAGGTAAAGCATTGGGGCTGAGGTTCTTTAAACTTACTCAGAGTTCCCAGATTCCTTAAAGTCAGTAGCTTTCCTATGCCCCTGCTACCCCTTCTCTAATTTACACATAATACAGAAATATTTGCCACAATGGTCTGATGTTAAACATGTTAAATTTCAATGGAAATTAATATCTAGAGAATACAGTTTGTAAGACTGTTCTCATCAGTGTTCTGCCATCCATATGCACTCTGTAAGATCAAAATCCTTTGGCTTTTTTTTTTTTTTTCATTTTTCTTCCTGACTCTTCAGAAGATAATTTTGCATTTGTGTAAAGAACTAGTACAATGCTTAAGGACTGTAGCTGGCATGCTACCAATTAACATTGCTTATGCAAGTACTGGATGCTTTACATTATCCAAGCTGCAGACTTGTATTTTGGAAAGGAAAGCCCAAAGGATTGCTTGGTCTGGATCTGCTCCAGCCATTGTAGTGCAGAGCTGAGTCATGCTGTTTCCTCCTCTCTTTGCATAATCTACAAGTGAGTGAGCAGAAGTTTCAAGATGTAGAAAGGAATGTATCTGAAAGACGAGATGATTGATGTGCTCTGTAATCTCATTTGGCCAGGCAGATATAAAATCAACATGACACTTGAGTTACGTGTGAACCAGTAAAGAGAAATCTTTAGTTAGTCTGTCTATGATGAAATCTGTGATAAGACCAAGCCCTTATTAAGCAGTCCCTTACCTTAAACAATGAGTGTATCTCAAGTATAACCAGGATTGATAGGGCAGGACTAGTTCAGTCTGTACCAGACTGTTTTGCATCGTTTCTTCAATGGGCGTTTGATGTAGTTACACTTAACAGCATCTCAAATCTTCTGCACAAATACAGTCCTGAACTGTACCCACATTTCAGCTGTAGAGATTGGAGGCCCCTGCAAATCAGCTGAAGTTCACGAAAGACAGTGATTTAGATACTTAGCTGTAAGTAATTAATTTGTGAATAGATGTTCCTGAGCAGCAAGCTCTCCCTCCTGGTATATGGAAAACATTAGCATCTGATTGATCTAATAAGAAAAGTTAGTTAAGCTCCCACTAATGTTGGGCACATCTGCCAAAGCCCTTTCCAATCCAAGCATGTAAACAGGAGATGTTTTCTAAGCTGTTTTCACTTTCTGAAGAGAATGAGCAAAAACGAAGCCCAAATGAGTCTTTTTTTTTTTTTTTTTTTCCTAATGTCTGTTTTGGGTTAGTGGAAAGATAAGTATCAGGCATTTTACTGCAGCTTCTGAGTCTTTTGTTTGTGATTGGAGTGGACAGAAAGTAGGACTAATTGCGTCCTTTATATGACAGAAAAAATATTTGGACCAAGTTTACACTGTAAAGAAAATAATAGCTAAAAATGGTGTAAAGTAGAAAATTTTCCACTCAGTACAGAGACTTACAGCAAGTAACATTGCGTCTGTTTCTGAGTTTCCATGGAAATGGCACTGCATACACTTCTCTTATTATTTCACTTAAGTTCACGAGGGCTCTGGTTAGTGCACAGTAGAGAAGACATCTGCCTGTACAGAATTACAGGAGAGCTGTGAGTTCTTTATGAGGCAGCACAAAAAAGTTTTTTTATATATATATTTTTTTACTATATAATAATTATTTGGTTTTGGTCTTCAGTTTTTTGTGTGGGCTTTTTTTTCCATACAAGGTAAACAGGCTGTATTGCACTTCCTCGTGTTTAACTTGTAACAAACTTCCTTCTACCAGGTCCCCATGTCAGTGAAGTGAGTCTGCAAGGTCATGGGAAAAATACACCCCTAAATAGTAGGTGTGTCTGGCTGGGTCAATGAGAAGGATACCTTCAGAGAATGAAATATGTAACAACCTTTTGATTAGAATTTGAAAACTTCCACGTGGACAGCTGAGGAGTGTGTCCAGTTGATCCAGTTTGGTTTTTGCTGTGCTTAGGTTGTTTGGTGATGGCTTTATGGATTTGTATGCAGGGTGCTGAGTGTGTGAGAACTCTGTGCAAACAGTCCAGTGAGAATTTGTACTGCGATTAAGAAAGCCTGCCTGAAAATGGAGGACCAGAACAAAATCCTGGCCTCTGAGTCTCCTGGGAAGACTGGCAGTGATTCCATACCAGTTTCTGACTCACTCATTTGCAGACCTGTGTCATCTTGCTAAATGTATCTGGAGATTTTCTTGTAATTGCATTTATTCTACGTATGCTTTTCTAATCAAAAAGTTTGCATTATTCCCTGATCCTTTTTCTTTCCTTCTTGTATTTTGGGCTAAGGATTTAATAGTTTTTATTCTGCTAGAGTAATTGTGGTAATTAGTTACATTATGTCTTCCTACGTTCCTTGTGGTATTGCACTTAGACATTCTGTTATGCTGCTAATTCTGAAGCTATGTGCTGATTAACAGAGCTGCCATGCAGTTCTTCTAGAAGAGCTGTGTGTTTCAGCAGTGATGACAGGTTCTCTTGATCTTACTTATGCCAGAAGCATTGTAAAGGTCTTTTTGTTTTTTCTGTGGATTTTTCTCTAATTGAGAATGACATTGGGGGATCAGAAAATCTTAGATGGAAATTGATTGCATATTCAGAGTGTATTGCAATGAAATCAATCTATATTTGAATACAAACCCTCCTTACCATACAAAAAGGCAAGGAGCCTTAGTCAGATGGCTGCCTTGATGTTTATGTAAAGACCGTGCACAAATTTCACTTCTATTTACTTGTGTTCTTGAAATTGTTGTCTTTCTGGGAAGATAATAAAATAGTTGGCCACATGCTCTTATTTACATTATAATCAATACATTTTTCTAAAACATTTTCCGCATGGCAGCTTACGCTCACAATTTTAGGTCACTGGAGCACTTTATGAAAAGGTTTACGTTGAAATCAGCTTTTAGGGGTCTGCTATTGTAAGTGTTGCTCTATGCAGTAATTTAAGAGGAAATACTTCTGGGGATTGAGATGTCTGTCTGCCTTCCAGGAAAGCTGCTTCCTGAAACAAAGGCTTGTATTGCAGTATGTTAGGTTTGGCTGTTTTGTCCTAAGGTAGGTATTTTCCTCAATAAGGAAATCTACCCTTCAGCTTCCCTGGGGCTTCCATGAATCAGCTCTTTTCTCAGCTTCATAGCATAATTAACTCTCTTGCAGTGCAATAAGGGGGAAGGTCTGTGGTGGAAGGGAAAATGATCCTTTTGGTGCTAAAGGGATATGGCCCCCGGATTGCTTCTGCAGAGAAATGAGCAGTGGTCCTTTTCAAAACATGGAAGGATTCTCCTTCGCATGTCAACAGAGACCTGTCAGACCACATGTCAGTGGTGTCACAGCAGGGTTTGATTAGAAGCAAGAGGCTGCCCAGAGAACCCAAGGGCTTTGAATAAGAGTTGAGGGAAGGGAAGAAGTGCTGATAAAGGACAAAATGTCTTTATGGAATTATAATCAAAATACCAAGCGTCAAGATTTATGATTAAAACGTTCAAGATTATTTTAGCAGAATGAAAACTTCAGTACTGATCCTAAAACATGAAATACAAAATATCCTAGCCATTCCTCCAAGCTGATGAGATTTGATTCTACCCGAAAACTATCAGCACTGCTAAGTTAATATGTTTGACTTGTTTTCTCACTGCCAAGTTATGTTTCAAAAGTCAAAAAAGCGACTAGGGCTGAAGACAGGGAAATCACTAGAATGGGACGAACCACCAGGAATCACTTTTTTGTTCTTACCTTGTTTGTGCCTTCAGAAATGCCTTTTATTATTCTTCTTAAAAGCCATGAGGCTTTTAAAAGTGCCTTACATTCGTTAAAGACAGGTGTGGTCTTGGAGCAAAGGAAGCTTCAGTGGCCCATTCTGAATTCGCTGGTGGTCAGTGTCCTGTGCTGGCTGTATCCTGGTGACACAGATATGCTGAGTGGAGCAGTTTTGTAATGAGGCCACTTCTGTCCACACAGAAGGATGTGTCCGTGTGTTTGTTGGTTTCCAGTACAAAATGTAAGATTTCATTATTTTGAGTGGACTTTGTTCACTGATGCTAGTAAAGTGAGCTACCAACACAGAAGAACACAGTCATTAGATTAAAATTATTTTCAAGTTATACCCAGAGTTGGCTTTTAAACATGACAAACTATGTCAGCCTATTTATTTTACCAGTTGTGCAGTGGAACAATACAGTGTGCTTTGCCAATAGATGCTCTGAGGGACTAATGGAGAATGACAAGCATTTCCCCTTGGCCTGTGGAAGGTTTGCTGCTTTGATAATCCATACTGCAATGCCCAGCACTGTCTCTGCTAGTCACTCCTTTTAACCTGCTGCTGTAAACGCCTTGCTGATCATTATAGGCAGACTGGAGTCTTTTAGGGGAGAAGGTAAAATGGTTAACTCTTTAAAGAAGAGTAGCGGTTAGACCAAATAGTATCTAAGTTATTCAAAGAGCAGAAGCAAACAGGAAAAAATGTAGCATGAGTTTACCTTTTGAATCTCTATTTGGACTCAGCTTACTTAAGGAAAATGTTGGTTTTTTTTTTTTAACTGAGAACACTTAAAAACTTGCTCACAATAATGGATTGAGGGTTATTGCCTTGTTCACACGAGCTGTGGTTTCTTTCTGTGTTCTCATAACGTTACTTTAATTGTAGCTGCAATACAAAATGCTGAGTGCCTCAATTACAACAGGGCTGCGAGAGCTGAGGCTATCTGTGACAGTTTCAGTATGTCCAGAGGTCTCACAGTGTTAAAAACTTGTTGTTTTATCCCTGTTCCCTTAATCTAACTTTGCTAGTTCTGGCAGCCACCAGAGCAATGACCGAATAACCAATATCTGAGTCTTGGGAACTTTATTAGGCTTATAAAGCACAGAATGTTTCCAATTACAAGGCACAGCGTTGAAGGCACTTTAAATGCCGTGATATTCTGTCATGCTGAATACCAGCAATATAATCCTCATTTCTTCAGCTCAGTTTCAAAATCCCATTGAAGTCAGAAGGCATCTCCTACACTGGCAGCCAGTAAGAGAGCTTGAGAAGTAGTGAGCGTAGTGCCTGAGGGATGGGTGGGAAGCATCCTCTTCTGTGATAGACTCAAGGGTTGAGTTGCTGAGCTGCAGAAAAAGGATGTCCTCAATACTGGGGCCTCTGGGATCATGGTGAGAGGGAAGTTCTATGCTATTTCCCCCTGTCCTAAAAATTTCAGGGCATTTGGTTGAACCTTTCTGGCTCTCTTTATGTTAAAGATGGTGTGAAAACAGAAAAAAAGATTTGCAAAAAAGCATTAATTACATCTTGATGAAAATCTCGTTTTTCATAGGAATAGCAGTGTTGGACTGGAGGTGCTGTAAAAGCTCAGTGGGTTTTTGTGAGAATACTTCTGTTTGTGCAGACTTACAAATTCTTTGCTTTAATACAACATGTGCTTGGGTCTCCATCAAGTCAATTTTTCTGCATAGATGGTGGAGCTGGAGCTGTAGAAACTTGGATTTGTTTCCTTCTTTCCTCAGAACCACCTTCTGGTCCCATCAGAATGAGTAGGAATTGGCCATTCACTTCAGTAAGACCAGAAATTGGCATTGAAACAGTTGACAACAGAAGACAAAGTTGTCTTCAAAAAAAAAAAAAAAAGTTAGGATAGGGAAAGTTGGAAAAGCAACTGTACAATAGGCGTTGTGTAAAATATGTTTCCTCTTAATGACTTTCCAGTTCAGATTGGCTCTGTTTACATACAAATCAAAAGCTGGTTTGTCTAACTGCCAACACAGCAGAACTCAGTCTGGGATCTGAATATCCAGCTGTGTCTTTTGCCTCTGACATCCTCCCAGTAATAAAAGTTGTGTGGATAGGATTTGGCTCGAATTGCAGATGATGTGTGATCCAGAATTGAATTCAGGCTGCTCTTCCTCTGTAAGACAATAGAAGCTAAAACTTGTTTTTGTCAATAAAAAAATAAGCATGTACAACTCAAAACCCCCCGGGGATCTGTGATGATGAATAAGATGCTCTTTTTCCATCACGACATTTCTGACCCTGACCCATGTTAGTAATGACTCCATGAGAACTCCAAATTTTTTCTTCCTCATTTGGAACAGAAACTGTTATGGTATCTACCTGTGAAAATGCAGCATCAGAAAACAGATGTAATTGTGACAACTTCTGCAGACCAATTTATTCTGGTTTCTTTGTTTGTTTGTTTTACTCTCAAACTGCCTGAAGGGTACAGCATTAGTTCAGTGCACCATGCTAAGTGCTCTGTAAGCCTGTCCTCTCTTAACAGCTTCCCTGCAGTTACACCAAGTGAGAGAGCGACTTCATAGGTGAAACAGTACTGCTAGGATGCTTATTAGTTCTCACTTTCCAGTCTCTTTTCCAGTGGTCTGCTAATAAATGAAGGTGTATCTTCCTTCACAAAACAGAGCCTTCCGAACTTCTTCTTACAGAGACTGATAGTTTGTCAGGAGACTGCTGGTGCACCTTGCAGATGCCAATGGACCATGTGATGGTGGAGTGGTTTCAGGTCCTGGAGGTTCATATACTGTTTGTGTGCAGGCAAAAGTATCTCAGTTCCTGGAGGAGCAATGTATAAAGAAACTATTTACAGCATGGCCTTCTTGCTTGTAATGATGATGAAAGTGCTGGCTGCAGCACAGAGCTCTGTTAGCAGTTTCACTTGCAGGTTGTGCTTTTGCCACCTCATTGTAAAAGACTGCTTGTAAAGCTGTTTAGCAGTTAAGCAAAGCATTCTTTTTTATCTCAGTTCTTTCCAAAAATAAAGCCCTGTTTGACAGATGATTGAAAGCTTCAGTTGACTGTTGCACTGTGGATTGGTGAAGGTGGTCTCAGCAGTCTGAGGCTCTGCAAACACTTCTGGCTGACTGCATTGAGATGCTGCTTTGTAGGAGTATGATCCACTGCTGCCTTTTTGCATCCTACAGGAGAATTCCCATCTGTATTTTCTTGGCTGAGTTTGTTCTGACATGCCCTGTTATTTTTTGCATTCTGTGTCCATTCTGAAGTTCCCCTAGGCATCCCTTTAAATGAAACATTGCATCACCGAGGAAGTGAAGCCATTAAAAGTGAATGCTTTTGCCAAACACTTGGAGCGAATATAATCAACTCTCATCTACCAGAAAATGACTTGAATGTTGACATTGCAGAATTTGAGAACAATAGACTTTTTTTTTGAGTGGTTTGATGGAGCAGTTTTTCAGAAAGCTCAGCTTTGTGTTGCTCTTGCCACGTCATGATTGAAGGTTTTATACTTGCATAGAGAATACATAGAAAAGGGTTACCAAGCAATGGTTAAAGCATGGAGTTTCACACTTCAAAATCTCTTTGGAGGAAGAGATTTTTAAGTTGTGCATGTCTCACTTTCACCCTTTTGTAATGCTGTTTTTTCACAAAGCTATGGGGATAGCCCAGTTATTGTTATGATATGCAATGCTGCGTAAGTGTTAAAGCTCATCATTAGAGTTTTCCTTTCTAGCCAAAGGGTTAATTTCTTTCCCCAAAGAAGGGAGATCAGATTTAGGTTTGGAATGGGAGGAGGGAAGACAGAGGATTTTGTTCTGCAGGAAACTAGGTCAGCGGGTTTTTATTATCATGCTCGACAGCCCAATGTGGTTTGCATTTAGGAATGAACTCGGTTGACATCGTGTATGGTCGATTTCCTCTTCCCAGAAAGCAGGCCTCAGACATCGCTTCATGTGTTATGGCTTTCCCAAATTGAAATCAAGGACATTTAGCTATGGGGGGAGCTCAAGAAATTGTGAATTTGTTAGGTTTGTTTTCAGAACGGAGTCTGCCAGAAGCACATAAAGAAGACCAAGATATTTTGGAGATGAAAAACAATAGGGGTGGAATCTTTTCTGTCACTGAAGTGCTTCAGAATCACAGAGATCTTGACTGCTTTTAGACAATCTGCAGCTGATTGTTCTTATAGTTTTTACTGTTGTTGGTTTATTGCTTGAGTGCAGCCAGTTTCTGATCCTCATCTGCCGAAGTAAATCTGGAGTAATTCCCTTGTTTTCTCTGAAGCGATTGCAACATGTGGCAGAGATCACAATGACATAGATCACATTTAGATGGGGAATTTTCGATTAAAACTTTCAGATCGTGGCTGATGCAAGATCATCTGAAATCTTTTTCAGATCTTAGGACTTTCTTGACCATGAAAACCTTGGAGCGCATCGGGGTTGGACCCGATGATCTCTGGAGGTCCCTTCCAACCCCTACAATTCTGTGATTCTGTGATTTTTCTCTCTGGGTGGCTGAGAATAGATGTCAGTGTTGTTTACTTCTGCTTATTGAAGCAGACATCATACATGTTGGAGAACTCAGGCTGCCTCTCTTTACAATTATGTTGACCTTACTGAATAATCAAAATCCAAGTGCTTATAACTTTAGAAGATCTATTTTGTTTTGATGATAGGCATCAGGTAAGATGGAGCTTGGAAAAGCTATTTGTAAGTCTACAAAAAATTTCTGAGTAACAGTAAGGCCAAAATCTATTTCCAGTTTTATATTCTTGTAGTTTTATGAACTTTAATGTGATTTAATGGCTTTTCAGTGTAATAGAAACATCTAATTCTGTCCTGTTCTAGTCTTTATTCAGTCCTGGCATTGAGAAGGCCAGACATTTTTGCAAACCAAGTTTGGCTTTTAAAGCTGAACAAGGAAAATATGGGCAATACTGAGAACAGGCAGCAGTGGATTGCCAGCAATTCCTGGAAATAATGGAGTTTCACAACCGTTCCCTGCAGATTGGACATTTAGGGAGGAAAAATAACCTTGTGGCTTGCATAGACAGAATAATGAAAATGCAAAGGCTGTAGAGAAAGTTTATTATGGTAAAATTTAAAATGCCATTCTTAGATTAAAACCAAAGAGCAGAATACCTCAAAATAATGATAGCATGGAAATACTAAAGGTCAGCAAATTGCATGCTGTCTCTTCTGAGCATGCTTTTAGTGTTGTGCAAGGCTGTATATTTTAGTTGTTCAGTGCTTTTGAATCTTTAAACACTTCTGGCTGCAGGAAGTGTGCTCATACAGTCATCTTTTGAAATGTGCAAATGTTACACAGGGTTGAGAAAAGTTGGTCCTTCTGTAATACCATTGTATTCTTCCACTGCTGGCATCTGTGACTGAGAGCCAAGAAAATGACAGCACACGTCAGACTGGGAGGCATGGGGAGGACTTGCAGCAGGCAGGCACGTACACACCACAGATCTGTGTTGACACAGCATTAGAACAGTGCCTTCTGTGTAATGAAGGCAGAAGGGATTGTAGGAGAATCTCCACAGCTTCATTCAAGGATGGAGAATTCCTCCATTCAAATTTGTAGCTGCTCAGAAAATGTCACTAAGTTGCTGGAAGGATTGGATCGTGTTCTTTCCTGTCTAGATTGAACTAAGTTGAATTCAGCTCTCAGCTCAAGAAACATCAGAGGAAAGAGACTTTCTGGGCTGTTTATCTTCTGTGTGCTCCTGCACAGTCAGTGCAGAGTGATCCAGGTCCTGCTGAGGATGGGCTACTAGAGGAAAGCTCTCAGAGGCTGTCAGTTATGTGAAGCTTCTGGGATGTGACTCATAGGATAAAGAAGTTTGGTTGTTCCTACTGTGAATAACAAGCGTAAAATCCTCTTTATTTACAGAGGCTTTTTCTCCCCCCAAATTGTTAGCATATTGGAGCTATCACTGAAAATACGGTAGCTTCTGAGTTGAAACAGCAATTGTTAATAGCACTCATTAATACCATCTGTATAAAAAATGCTGCTGTGTATTTGTGCTCTTTCAAATTAATAAACTCTGAAGTTTCTGGGCTGAAAATGAGGTTGGTAATGCAGAAGAGCAGAGCATCTATGTCAGCGAATGAACAGATGCTTGCAGGAGACTGCAGGATAAACAGATGCCAAGTAATGCTGGTGTATGAAATAAGCCATTTGTGCCCATTTGGGAGCTCTGCTGCATAAAGGATGCAGTCTGCAAATTTAAGTAGGTTATGATGTTCTCTCCTATGGCTGGGGTTAGAGGCTAGTGCAGTTAACTGCAGAGTAGTTGCTCTGTGGAGCAAACACGAGAGTTCTAAACCAAAATTGTCTTTCAGTGAACAGTGGCTTCATATGAGCGCATTTCTTTTTTGTTTTTCAATGTAATCTTATCTTTTACCCATTAAACTAGCTACTTAATGGTTAGAATATGATTTCTGAGCCAGGAGCACTTTGTTTATCCCTTTTGTAGGATAAAATACATTTAGCCTTGCATTATTTGTAGTTGTTATTCCTGCTTAGTGTTTTAATCAGTAATTAACCCTATCCTTTGATAGTTGTTTACAGCTGGGAACAGGCAGACTAGAATGGTGCTCTTTGTTCTGCAGTAAGGAGGGAACAGTGCCAGGTAGCTATCCTGTGTCTGTTTCCCAAACCCAGGTAGCCATCTCTTGGGGCACCTCCTGCACTGGGAGAGAGGGAACAGTGCTCTTAAACATGGCTGCTTGCTGCAGATCTGTTCTGAGAATGGGGATTGCCTCGGTGTTGATTTTGGTGAAAACTCCCTGCAGGTAAAGGTGAAAGCACTGGTAAACTCTAGATACAGGTCTCACACAGTATTACTCGCAGCAGAATAACACACGCTGGTGCTTTTTGGTATATTCTGTTGTTGCTTCAGACTGATTGCTTGTATCTGCAAGAAGATTATCATCCAGTGTGATACAACTTTTAGCCTCTTTCCTGGATGTCAATAAGAGGATTAATTAGAACAGGGCTAAAAATGTTTTGGTATTTAAGGGAGATATATTTTTTTTTTCCTGCGCTGTCTCATCTCTTATTCCACCCCAATCCTTTGTGCATTATGCTTAAAGAGGAATTGTAGGGCAGAGCTGAAGCTGTGTAGACCCTCTGTACAGAGTTCTCAGACAGCTTCTGCTATGTTTAGTGCTCTGTGTATCTACAAGGAGGTAGGGAAGGACTTTTTGTCTCGTATTCTCATTCCAAGAGAACAGATGCACCAGATTGCTCTTGCAAGAGTGTAATGCTCTGCCAGCACAGGATGTTTGATGTATGATGCATTTTGATACACACTTCTACACTGGCTCATTCTATTGATACTCACTATATCTTTTCACAGTACCCTTTTTAGCACCTTCACACCACTTAAAAGTGTTGCCTGGCTCCACAGCAGTTGTAATACCTGAGCAACCTCCAGCCAGTCTTTGCAGTTGGACTTTCCCCATGACGTATATTAGCTAGAAATGGCTGGGGAGGTTTCCTAGTTCCACCATTCTGCCTTTGCTGCTTGCAGCTGCAGTAACCAACTCCTGACATTTGTACCCAGCTTGTGCTTTGATGGCTGTAGCTTGGTGCCTGTTTGCACACGGGGCCTTCTGATAAGGCAGGCATTTGACCTTTCTATTCTTAACTCATTAACATTTAGAAGAGCTGCTCTCCTCACCTCTAGAGGCTGTGCTCCTCCCCCCAATATCCCTGTTCCTAACAGATAAGATTACTCCTGGGTTATATATTGATCTAAGAGCAGAGTGCCAAGTGCAGCTTGCACCAGTTCAAGGGCAAATACTGAATCCATATGAGTGAGTTCACGTGCTTCAGTTCAGCAGTGGAAAAGTAAAGACCAATGGCTGTTGTTTGCCTTCTCAGCAGAACTTGAAGAAAGATGCAGGGATATCAGTTCTTTATCTCACCAGCAAAATGAACTTCATGGCTGCAGGAAGTACCTGTCCAATCTGCTGATGCTGCATCTTGAAGCTGTTTTCTCTTCTTCATCAGCACCCACAGATGAAGGGGTTGAAGTGATTATTATGCACGCATTTGCTTGTGGTAATGTTTTCAGTAACCTGAACATGGAAATGAGAGCCAAGATTCCTTTATTTTAAGCCAAGCTTAGCTCAATGGATGTTTTGCACTGTCGCTCTTGAACAAATCTCTTCACTGTGCATCTGTATTTCCCCTGGGCACACTGACTATATGAAGTGACACTGAGAAGCTCTTAGGGAATAATTGCAGATAGGCAGTTAAACATGGTCTCCCGGGGCAGTGCTGTAACTATGAATGTGAATGAGATCATGAGAGCAAGAGAAAACAGAAGTTAGAGGGAGCAGAGGTAAAAGGGGTAGGGAAAGGTAGGGCCTCTTCACAGGTTGTTTGGGAGTCTCTTGTTCTGGTTCTGCATAGAATCACAGAATCATTAAGGTTGGAAAAGTCCTCTAAGATTACCTGGTCTACCCATCCACCTACCCCTAATATTGCCTTGTAAATCTTAATCTAAAGTCTGTGTCTCAAAATTAGATGTTGATGTTTGGAAGATACTTGGGGAACAGTCATCAGAAGAATGACAGATGTGGAAAATGAGCCTAATAATGGGATATCTAAAATGCTTGAGCTGTATCCATGAAATGACCCAATAATGATACGGGAGAATCTGCATGTAGAGGAGATTTGTTGGCTGAGGTCTGTTGAGCTGTTATGTAACACATTGAGTGAGAATTATGACCACAGTGGTTCCAGCTAGCTTTAAAAATCTCTGACAAATATTAACTTTTTGTAAGGTTTTCCATCTATTTCTACAAGTTCTAATATAATTTGAGCTCCAGCTTCTATCTCAACTCAAAACTGCACAAACTGTGAATGAGAATTTGCCTAGTGAAGAAAAATACAACGCTCCCTGCTTGCTAATAAAAGAAAGCTTAAATTCTATGCTTAGCTACTTCTATGCTTAGTGGTCTTGGGGAAAAAGAAAACCACTAAATCACTTCTTTGAAATGTGTGCATCTAAATTGTCCCACATTGCACACGGAGGTAGGTTGGAATTTTGGCTGTGTACTGCTGGATTAATCCCAGTGTTTCTGAATTTTCTTGTAAGTGAAAAGTAGAACATCATCACCGAGGCTCATTGCTGTGTTTTGCACTTATCGTGGTGTTGTTGGAGTCTGCCTGTAAGGCACTTCTGCAGTGTCACAGCTGATTGCTGGCCTTGTGAGCAGCCTGATAGAGAGAGACAAGCTAGGAGCTGCCATGCTCTTTTTGCCAGTCTTTTTCTCTGCTTTTAGAGATCGATTCACACTGGCTGTTTTTCTTCCTTTTCCCTACAAATGTTCCCTGAAGTAAATTTTTGCTCAGTGACTCAGAGCAAAAGAAAATTTCAGATTTTTGTGATAAGATATTAGACGTCTGGGCAAGCCTTCAACTTAAAATGATTTTTGGCTTATCCTGTGAACTGTACATGCTGAGATTTGAGTGTGTGATCCTCTAGCTATGATTAAATACCAAAAGCATGGACATGGGAAGCAATGAAGCATTATGCTGGGGAAGATTCATCATTTTTGTGACTTTGTTTAAAGAAAGCCCAGATGTGGGAGTAGATATCTACTGAATCAATCATTTTCTAAGCCACAGATGACCAGAAAATTAATTAAAAAGAAAAAAGAGAGAGATTAGAGAAGTAAACCTTTAGAACTTGATGTTTAAACAACGTAGCCCAGATTAGGTTGGCCTTAAAATGATCTTCATTAACAGTAATGTATTTGGGAATGTTTAACCCTCAGGATTTAAATTTAGGAGATAGTCATGTCTGATGGTTGTGGACAAAAACTGGGCAACAGCACTGCTCCAGTTTGCTTCTGCTGTTGATGTGGCATGTGGGACAAATCCGTGAGCAAATCTCCAATATGGAACAGAACGTTTGCCTTTGGCTGCAGCGGTGCTGGGTCTTCTGTCTTCTCCAAGTCACATCGTTGCCATATAGCAACATTCATAATGTCTGCTCCATCTCAAAAGGAGAGTGGCTTGTATTCAGCAAAACGTTTGACAGTGGCACGTTATTATGAAAGCATTCCTCGCTCATCTCTTTTTTGCTCCTGTGAGTGCCCCCCCCCCCGCTGTGTTAGCACAGCTCGGTGCCCAGCTGCCCTGTGCTGCTGCAGCAAGGCTGTCCTGCAAGAACTAATTATGCCATTAGCACGTAGATCTCTGCACCTCTCTTCATTAAGAGCTTTTTACATATTCTTTCTGATCTTGTGTGTCTAAAGCAAGACAGGCACGGGAGATGGTCAGTCAGATCCACTTCTGCTAGCAACAGGTAAAAAGAGAAATAAAATACTTCATGTTTGGACAGCCTAAATATTCTTATCAGGGTCAAGGTACTTCCTAACAACCCAATAGAAACACTTCTAATAATACCTTGTAAATTTTATTTTCTTTTTTCTTCCTGCCTGGCCTATTTACAATCCTTGTCCTTGCCCTTAATGCATTTCAGAAGATGTGTTTCCATTTTGATTCAGAGATTGCCCAGCAGGACATTTGCCTTAGCACACAAGGACAGCTGTGTTGACAGTCTCTCCTGCCTCAGGGCGTTACTGGGCTCTGCAATCAGCTGAGATCTGTGCATGCTTCGGTGCCTTGGCAGTGAACTGAAACAACCTTTGTCTGTTTGGGATGGCAAAGGAGGGGTGGCCGTGTTGAGAAATTTGAAAGTAATTTTGTGAGATCCTTTAAGGGATACATACACTGCAAAGTAAGGGGACAGGAGTCAACTGCATGAAAGCTCACTGTGCAGCATGCAGAAGGAGCTGCACTCTGGGGCTGGAAAAATGCATGAATGAAATTCAAATGATTTGAAGTTAACTTTTAAAAATGTGTTGGAGTTTTTGTGTAGCACCTGTCTCCCACAGCCCTACCCAGTGTAGTGGTTCTACAGCAATACCTGTGGTTCTGCAGCAATTGTCTGTTTTCTGGAATGTAGCTCTGTCACACAGCACAAAGGAAAAAACAGAAACGTGCAGCTTTTTCAATTTGAGTAGTCTTAGGATTTATTTGCAACAACAGGAGGCAGAAATGAGATGTGCCGTTTAAAATGCAGTTTGCATAGCAATAGCAGTGATCAAATCCCCCTGAACAGTAGCCAGAAGTATCCATTGGAGTGCTTTATTCATGACAGCGCAGTTAACTCTAGCCTGTATTGATTCTATTTATTACAACGTGTAAAGCATCTCCACTGAGCATTTGGGGTGATTGGTACAAGGATAATGTCCACAGCTGCATTATTGTACAGACAAAGATGGCCTTCTAATGTTAGGAGATTTGAACATGCTTTAACTTAATAGGTGAAACATGTGCTTCACCTCGTGCCTTGTAACTAACAAACCATCGGAAGAGATCCTAGAATTGTGACATGATGACAGTAGGTGTTTATAACCTGGCTGCTGCCAGTGAAAACCTAGAGAGTCTGTAAGCAATAAAGATGTAAAATCAATGGCACATAGTAAATGTTTATAAGTTACTTAGGCGAATAAGCATTCAAGACAAAGACAAGGTTATGAACGTGATATGCTGAAGTTTGAGTAAGTGCGTTTAGTGAAGTAACCTACTTTAATTAGCTCTGCCATGTGTTGCAATGGTCTCCTCCTGCTTATGATGATTTAGTCACTCTGATCCAGGGTTTTTCTCACCTGGATCAACCACGGTGTTACCAGTACAGCTAAGTAAGCTCCTCACTGCCCTTGGGTATTGCCAGCCGCAAGGCAGAGTATTGATAGTGTTTGGGTACAGTAGCATTAAATGTCTCACCCTTCTGTTCTGCAGCTTCATCCAGTTGTTGGAAAGGTGATGTGATGGATCAGAACCTCAGTTCTTTGTACAGACAAGCTCTTGTAATAGCTGAAGTATTGTTTGGGTCTCCTCGACAGCAACAACCAAGATGGATCAGATTGTTCAAATCAGGCTGTATGGGACCACACAAAGATCCTGAACAATATAGTATGTGCTTGCTCATAACCTTGCTAACATGCCAGAAACAGAAAGTACTATTTTGGGGCTACAGGCACTGCTTACTACTTTAATCAGTTTCAGGAAGGGGTTAGAGCTGCAGGTGGGCAGAATAAGAATGGTGGACCTGTGGTGAAAAAACTCATTGACACATTCCAATTCAATTAAACATCTTTCTGTAACATTCCCAGTTCCTGTCTGGTAAGAGTTTTCTCATTGTATGCTGTTAGACTGGAAGCAATGAATGAAGGAGAGCCCTAACTATCATAAAAAAGGAAATGGGGGAAGTAAAGTCTAATCTTTTTAAATCCCTGTACTTCATTTCCTCTTAGAAGATCTGTGCACTGTAATTACATTGCCAAGGAAGCCTTTCTTTTGTACTCACGTGGAAGCTAAATGGTTTTATTCCCTTTGGCCTTCGTTCAATCAGTATACATGAAATTAAAAAGTTTTTCTGTTCCAATGTAAGCTTGAAGTAGAAATTGGTGGGAGCAGTTCTTCAGATTAGAGCAAACTAATCAGAAGAATAAGGTCCTTAAAGGAACAGTTGCTGAAAGTAAATTTAATGTGGTTCCATCAACGAATAGGAATTTTGTTTGAGAGAATCCAAAGGACCAATAAAGAGTGCCAGCAATGCAGAATTTCCAGTATGAAACAATGAATAAAACTAGGTATTCTGTTAGGAGGTCAGTAATGCTGATAAATTGTTAAGAAGGCACAGATGTTTTCTTTATAAGGAATACAATAGTACAAAAGATACCTAAAATAATGTCAGAGGAGTGGGATGGGATTTATTGGTTTGCTCATGGAGTTTGATTGTTGGAGGAGATACTAAAGCCACTGTGAGTATTTGCACAACTGTGTGTGAAAAACATGATTGTTTTGATGATGCAACAGCACCTTTTTTTAAAAGGGGAAAGCAGAACTTGAAGTAAATAGGAAGTGTGCATGTTTTTGTTTGTCACAGACTCACAGTGTGCATTAGGAAAAAAGGTATTTTGCAGATTAGTGAGTTGTGATCCATAACCTCAGCTTTATCGTACAAGTTATCAGAAATGTGGGAAATGAATTTTTCTCTGCACACCTTTGAGCATCTTTCCCTGCTGTAACTTCTTCAGTCAGATTTGATTAAAAGGAAGAAAAATCTGTTTTAGACTGCAGTGTAGGAAACTAAAGTAGACTTGGGTTGAAGATTTTGTTTTCTGATCCTTCTGTACCAACTGAAGCGTGAAATGCAAGCAGTTTGGCTATGATTCCATGCCAAGTCATGCCCCCTCTTCTAACAAGTCATGTATTAACTCTCACTCTGCCATACTCCTTGCACAGTAATTTCAGTGCTCTCTCATTTCAATGCTGCAGTCTAATTCTCTGCAGTTATTATTTGCATTGCAGTCATTCACTTGATTACATAGCCTTCCCTTCATGCACATTCTTTACAGTTTCTGTGACTGTAAGCCTGACAAATCTTGGCTGAGTGATGTGCATTTTCTCTTCTTCAATAGTTAATATTTAACTGAATTGTACTAGAAATACTCAGTCTGTTTTCAGACAATGGATGAACGTTTTCCTGTAAATCAGTCTGTAGGTCTTATGAGCACTGAAAAGTCTGGCAAATAATGCTTGAAAAATCAAAACTTGTGCTCATTTTGGAGTACAAAATGGCAGGAAATGGAAGAGGGCAATTCACTATTTAGGCTGGATGTATTTTTCATTGAGTCCTTTCTAGTTCGTGTCATTACACAACATTAGTGAGATTAGTTCTTTGTATTAGAAGGAAGGGTCACATCTGTAATAAATTATGGTCTTAAACAGTAGCACTGCTATAAATGTTTTCTTCCACTATTTCTGTTTCATAAGCCAAATACTTGGCATTTCTCTCGTTCTCATAAATAGCCATATGATGGGCTGCCAAGGCTGCTTTATCATTTGCCTTGGAAAAAAAATATTATATAATATTGCAAGATGAAGCATTGGCAGCCAGTGGTTTGGTCTGAGCTGAAGGGTTTGCAGAATACGTGCAGAACTCATCCATGAAGTGAGAGAATTCAGCCAGCCTTACTGTAAAGGGTGGAGAATGATCCTCTTTTTGCAAAGATGAGACTGAATTGCAGCATAAGATTCAGTTTTGCAGCGTTTAAGATCTAACAAATTTCCTTCCTATGTTTTTAACAAAACATTCATGTTTAGCTGTAGCTGTTAGGGTTCTACCACCAAGGTGTTCCTGCTTTTCAGTGCTGTGTCTCCAGAGTCCACTCTTGTTGTAGTGAATTGGTCATCATAGCAAAGGAGAGAAATCCATACAACCTCTTACTGGGAATAACCAGGTTTTACTGGAGAATGCTGTATTTCAGGACCAGACAAGTCCTGGATAATGGGAACGCAAGGCAAAGCAGTCAAGAGTATTGAGAGAAACAGTCGTCCAGGGCTGTGTCTTATCACTGCGGCCCAGAATACAAGTAGGTGATGCAGAGGTCGGCATGCTGACCATTGACAGGCTTTTAGGGGTACTTTAAGTAGCTCCCATGGTATTGGTGTAGCAGTGGTTAATTTGCAGCTGGTGATTAAGAGATTTTCTGTGCAATCTGAGTACACAGGAAGACATGAGCTTCTGCAGAGCCTGTTGAAAAATGGGTTGTTATTTGCCCCAGGCAATAAAATGTATTCCTGGAGTGAGCGTGGGTGTTGCAGCTTTGCTGTGTGGGGACTCCTGCTCCAACCCAGGCTCTGCTCCCACTCAGCTCTGTGGCCTCAGGCTCTCAAGGGAGATCTGCCTGAGCTCTTGAGTTACTCGTTAGAAAATGTGGAGGTTATTGAGTGCTTACTGCCCTGTACCAGACTTATAAGGGGTTTAGTTAATGAGTGTCTGTTAATGTGTGGAAATAAATGATGTGCTGAAGTATTGGTGCTGTTTGCACAGTGGTGGTGTGGCTGCAGGTTGGTTATCTGCAGCCTTTTGTTACAGGATTGTGCCGTGAGATTGTAACAACTGTTTTAATAAGGTGTTTGCAGAGCACAGCTTTGTTGTCTCCAAGGAACTCCGTGCCTTCTGGTATTGGTTTACGTGCACCAGAGACCAGGACTTGGCCACTGCCCAATCCCAGTTCCACACCAGTAGTTTCCTGCACCCCAACACGATGCAGGTACGTGCATTTCCTGGCATGCAGTGCTCAATAGGGTATTACCGTGTTCCCGGCTCATTATCCTTGCTCATCTGTGACTTATTAAGAAGAAAAGATACTGTTCCCTACTTTAAAGCTTATAGGTTTCCTTACCATCACCCCTCGCTGAGCGTCTTTGCGGCGCTCAGTGCTGCGGGAAAAGCACGGCTCCCGCTGGGCAGCTTCCTTTCTCTGGGCCCTTTGCAGTCACCGCCGGAGCGCGAAAGCCCAGCTCCCAAGAGTTAATCATTTCAGGCCTTTGGCAATGTTGGCCTGGTCCTAGAAATCCTGCTGGCTGCAGGGAGGCTGCCAGGAGCCTCCCACTTGCGAGCTGCGTAAACAGGCCGGCGCGCGGTGCCAGGCGGGTGGGAGGCTCGCTCCCGAGACTGGGCCAAAGTTCAGCGGCTGCACGGCGTGCAGCACGGCCGGGGTTACTGCCGGTCACGGAGCCGTTGCTATAGCAAAGCTGTTGTGTAATGCTCGCATGGAGTCCGAGCGAGGAGGAGAGGAAGGCCAAACGATAAAGGTCATCGCATTGTGCTGGTTTTGTTCATTGTTGCCGAGTCCCACTTAGCTGCTGCAAATTGAGTTCCGAGCATAGTTTCTGGCCTGGCTGCAGTGTGGGTATTCAGCGATTCCAGGGAAAGAGAAGGGACTGGCTGAGAGCTTGCTCATGTAATCGTTTAATTGGGGCATGCGCATGAGTGGGGCTGGCAAGACAGTGCCTGCAGTTTGCATGAGTAGAATCTTTGCATGTCTGTAAAGTTTGTGGGATCGAGCTCGCAATTAGATGTTTAACTTCCAGGTACAAGCTGTCTTATGAAAGGAAGTGAATTGATGGCTGTAACAAAATTAGCACCTAAGTAGACAGCTCCAAATATCCTCAGTGTTATATAGCGTGGTTACACCAGGATTTCAAGAAAAAGTGCTCCATTATCATTGCTTAGGTCAAAGGGGTTGCAGGAGATGGTTGTCCTGGGAGTCTGGGGATTCAGGAAACCTCTTTTTGGATGGGATTGATATTGGGAAGCTGACATGTTGTGACATGGGAAGCTGCATTTGGAATCAGGCCATCGTCCCATTGAGATCTCTGCTGAAGTTGCAGTTACATGAGTTTTGGCATGAGAAATAAATGTCCATAAAGTAACTATTCCACGTTTGTTTTCCTAGATGATTAACTGAAGTGGCTGAGAGACTGATTTGGCTGCAGGTTTTCTCTAGAGGTTTCTGACTGCTTTGCTTGTTGTATGGACTAGATCAAGGCCCATAGTTTCAGTAAAGATGGTTATACTTTCAGCTTTCCTTGTTTAAGAGAGTCCAGCCCGTGCCATTAAACCAACATCAATGTTCTGTTTGACTTACCTGAGGCAGGATCAAGACTGCAGTTCTTGGCTATACAACACAATGTATTTTTTTATTCCAAGAGCAAATGGATTCACTATTAATGTTGTGATGAAATGGCACCTACATGTTGGGGTGTTTCAGCCATTTGCCTCTGAAGGATTTTGCTGCATGGAGACTTTCTGTTCCTTCCCTTGGCTTTGCACTCTTTCCACTGGGCACATTATGATGTGTGTCAAGAACTTCATGTGCCAGTGCTGTAGTTAAATCCGCTGCATCCCCACTCCACCTGTCTGCTTCCTGCAGCTCTGCCAGGAGAGTGAGCCCTCCTTCCCAGCACTCTGAAACTGGGGGTCTGCCCTTGAACCAGCAGTGCCTGGATTTGTGCAGGCAGCTTCTTGGTGGTTGGAGTTGGCTACTCAGTGCGTGGATTAATGCTCCCTGTCCCAAGCTGTGCCATGCTGCTCTGTTCTTCTTTCAAAGCATTTTGCAAAACAAAAGAAATGAGGAAGGGAAGAGAGAAGTCCTGTGGTCTGTCCCTCATAGTCCTTATATTCCTGGTGGTTCATATTTCAAATGTAAAACATAAGTTTGAATTGTAGGGTTCCTGGGACTTTTGTTCTCAATCAGGACATCTTAGACTCTCAGGCTCCAGATTAATTCCTAGGCAGTATGGCAAAGACAAAGATGAGGACATGAGCACTGCTATGAGCTATTCTAGAGCTAACTGGTGATTCCATACCTTGCGATGCTCATTTCTTGCAGTACAGGTGATGATTTGGGGAGAATGTGTTGTGTTCTTCTCTGTTATTGTCAGAAATAGCAGAGTGGGCACAGACATGCTGAAGTGGTAAATCAATGGGTACAAGGAGCTGGATTGGGATGAGTCCATTTGGTTTCAGATCAGTTTATCACCTCCCAGATGGGAGATACAGACAAGAACAGATGGTTCAGGGAACATGGAGCAAAATAGCCAAAGGCTACTGACTGCTGTAGTCCATGGCTGCTGTAGCTTTCTGCCGAGTGCTTCCATCACATCATGTTGCTCTTAGGAGGGCACAGAACCAAAGAGCTGCTTTGTGTATGCCCTTGCCTGGCAACGTGCTCTGGGATGCTGGACATTTGAGTGTCTGAAGTTGTTTCTTTTATTAGAAGCGTACAGATGAGTTTACCAGATAATGCTGAGAGATGTTATTTGTCAGTCATTTGGGACGAGTGCCAGAAATGCACTTCACCAATGAATGTTCAGAGAAACATTGGTGATTTTTTTTGTGTGTTTTTTTGGGATGTTTTTCTGAACTAGGTAGGAACTTTAATGATCTACATGCCTCTCCAAGACGTGAGTGGAATTGACTGCGTTTCACACTGCGCTATTGTCTGCTGCCCAAACCACATTTCAGTGGGCCAGAGGAGGAAGTGCTGACTCATAATTCAGCATGGCAGCCCCAGCTCTCCTGAGACTACTAAGTCTGGCCTCTGACTGATGTTTTCAGTGAACTCTCTAATGACCCCCAACGGATCATGCAGAAATCCAGCTTCTATAAAATGAAAGGGAGGCTTCTTGCCCAGTACTTGGCAAGCTGCTGCTGGTGAGCCTGCAGTACTGCAAACTGCAAGTTGTGCAGGAGCCTCACTCAGCAGTGAGTGGGTGAAAATGTGCCCCTGATGTGGGGTAGGTGGGTCCCATTCAGTACAGGTGTGTGTAGTATATCCTGCTCTCGTCACTGCTATCAGGGGAAAAGGGCTGTAAATGGCCTTAGTTTGGCATGCAGTGGATGTTCAAAGACAAATGCAACTCATACATGGGTGAAAACTGGGAATGTGGCTTAAAACATAGCATGCAGCTCAAGGGTGAAAGGGTCTTGAACTTGACTTTTTGTTATAGTCAGTGTTACCAGGCTTCCTGATACACCCCTTGGCACCTCATTATTCTTGTGACTAACCCACTGCAGATTTCTGCTTAAGCTGAAGCTTGGAATTCTTAGCATAGACTGAAACAACTGAACTAGAGGCCTCTCCTTTCTCTAGCAGCTGAATTCAAAGCTGTTTGGTGCTCGGTGCCTTGGGCAGTTGGTCAATCAGTAACGATGACTACAAAGTTCCTGAGCACGTTCAAGCAGCAGTTAGAACACGAATGTCACGCACTGAGTGTGACAATTGCACAAGACTCCCAAGTTATGTTTCTCCTCTAGCAGGTCATGTGTTTGCAGCACAGCACTGATCCTTTCTTGCACACGTTTGCCATGTGTGATTTGCCATGTGGGATCAGACAAGGAGCTGTAGACAGAACTCATTCTCTCCAGCAGCATGACCCTGTGGAAGGCAAGTTCCTTAGTTGCAGTGTTGCACTGTGACACCTTGCAGTAGGTGAGACACCCAAATTCTTATTACGTGGTTTGGCAAGCAGGGTCTCCATTGTTGGAATAGCATTTGGCCCAAATAATTCATGTTTCTTATGTGCACTGGAGTGTCTAGGGAATTTTAAACTTTAAATCTTACTGTGTTTCTGCTAGGAAGGAAATGTTCCAAGGAGTATTACTTGTATTTGCAGCTGAAAGCAAAGTAATTTGTGATGACATCTGATTTGGGAGTTCATTCTCTGTTTGGCACCAGCCCCTAAGGAAGTCCTAACTGCTCCAGAAGACACTGTCCTTATTGCAGAGTTCCTGTGTGCCACAGGCAGAACGGTTCACCAAATCTGCATTTTGGAGCTTGTTGCAGCCTTTTGTATGTTTGGGGCCAAAACACTTCCCTTAGAAGGTTCTCAAACTTAGGTAAATAAGTGTGAACATATTAATATTTCCTTTTCACAGAACTGGAAAGTGGGAGATAGGAAAGCTGGGACTGTATCAGGTTAATTCACAATTAGTTGAGCTGAATGTTGTTTCCTGTCCTTTCATATCTAGGCTCAATGCCCTCTGAAAGCCAGATTTTTAAAGTTACTTCTTAAAACTAGCTTTAGCCACTGTCGTTTCTATGCATTTCTGTTCTTGAAAGGTACCATCAATTGTTTTTGATTAAAGGCATTGAATATGAACTTGTTCCTACAGAGCTTTGTGCTGTAATTTATCAACAAGGCACCGAGGCACAGACGTCAAATGAATACCAGATTTCAAATTATGATAAGCAATTGTGTCATCTCTGTGAATAGGCATTAAACTCTGCTGAGAAATCATCAATAATTCATTTAAAAAAAAAAAAATGAATACAGGGATATTTGGATAGACCTTGCAAAGAAGCAGTCCTGTATTCTCTGATAATTCCTTTGAATTTAAACTCAAAGGATTCTTATTTCTCCAACAGGAACACATGATTGTGGCCAAGTCAGAAAGTTTGTTCCCTAGTCACCCGATTGCCATTGACTGCTGGGGAGTAATGGAGGTGCTTGGAATCCATGGGCAGAGGTACAGCCCGCTGCAGGAGCATGCACAGCTTGCCTGGGCTGGGAGGAAGCTGAGCAGAGTGCTGCCTGTCTTTATGTACTTGCTCTTAGTGCATGACTTCAGCCTCACATTAGCAAGGTCAGCACTTAACCTGTCTTCTAGGCATCTAAACTTTCTTAATTTACCTTTGAAATGTGTAGAAAGTAGGTCTAACGTTACGCATTGCAGAAGTTGTGTAGGAGAAAAGGAAAAAGTCCATTCTGCTTTTTTTTTTTAATATTTGAAGTGTTTTATTTCTAAATGTTGCGGTCTTCAACTGTTAGTATCCTGCTTTATTCCCTTCTCCCAAATTGTAGATTGTTGCATTCCAACAAGCACACAGCATCTGTTCTCTGTTTTACATGATGCTTTAAGATGCCAGTCTTTTGTCTAAGTGGGATCTTTTCATTTGAATCAGACATGTACATGCAGCCAAACAGCAGTATTTCCCTCCTGTTGTTCATTACAGGAGGAGAAATTGATTAAATAGTTATTAGTGTAAGGATTTAGAGGCTCTGCTTCAAGATCTGGGGCTAGCATGTCTTAACTTATAGCATTATCTTAAAAATAAAAATTCTCTGCTCTATTTTATAGAGCATGAAATAATTTCTGTTTACTCATTTTTTTTTTTTTTCAATTACTTTGATGCTATGATATAAAGGTCACTGATTGCCTCTAGTCATCACATAGCTTTTTCACTAATTGTGAGCTCACGTCATTTTGTTCTGTGGGATCTTTTGCTTTTTGATCCAGTTTCAGTTGCCCAGATGTTCATTTTATACAGTTAAGTCTATACAAAGGGCGTGCTTTGTTCCAACAAACATTGTGGTCATTGTTCTCAGCTGGGAACCCATTGCACAGCAGTTCACCTGTTTCCTATGTAATCCACTATCCATCTCCCAACCTTTATGCTGACTTAATGTATAATCATTCACTGGGGAGGGGAGGGCTAAGAAGAGGAAATTATGCAAAAATGTTTCCTGGTCCCTAGCCCTGGATTGATTAAGGTCATGCTGCAGGATGAAAAGGCAATAAGAAATCGGAAAACTCCTTTGTCTTTACTTCATTGGTGTGTAGTGGAATGGAAAATCATGGTAGTACCTTGAAGGATTTTTTTTCAGAAAGCATTAAGGGACAACTAGGCACTTTCCAGAAGGAATCCTGCTGCTGCTACTCTCCCTTCTCCATGTCACCTGCAGAGGCTTCATGTCAAGGCACAGGTGTGTTTGCCAGATCCCATCAGGAAGCTGCCACACGGTGGGAGGCACTGCTTCACAGAGCACCCAGGGGCCTGAAGACTCCCAGTTCAATAGCTCACAAGAGGGACAGATCTCTCACTGCAAGTGTCCCTTCCAGGACAGACCTTTTGGTCTTTGCAAAGCCATGAGGATGTCACACAGACTAACTGTTCATTTAACTTAACCTTCAGAGTAGTCATGAGAGCTTAGTTCATGAACAGAATGAATTCCATGGAAGACTTTGAAAGAGGATTGTATGTTACAAATGCACTGGCTGTTGCTAAAGACCTGTGGAGGATAAGCAGTGGAAAACTGGACAGGGATGGAGCAGTATATCATATAAGAAAGGTGTCACTTGGCAGTACAGATCTGTGAAGGTGTTTAAGTTTCTAAAGACACCTTTCCAATGACAGGAAGGTAGCTGTCTTCAGCCTAAAGATTCCTAGAAAGATGACCGAACAAAATTGTCCAGGCTACTGGCAAGGACAGCATTATTGGCAACATGCACAGGGTGTTAATGGCCAAGGCTGAGGCAGAAGATGAGCTGTGCTCCACAGCCCGCAGCAGGCAAGAGGAGGCAGCCTGAAGAGGAGCTGGCATCGAGCAGAGATTTTTAACATTGCTTTCATTCAGCCAGCTGTAAGGCTGCTGGGCAAGATCTGCTCAAGGTTGAATGTTGCTTTAACTTGCTCACGTGATTTGCTGTGCCTCCCTCTCCATTGAGTTTCCTAGGCAGACCTTTGGGAAGGGGACTGCAGATACCAGCACCCACTGTGCCAGCCTAGTTTGGCAAGGAGGAAAAAAGGAGGTGAGAGGGAGAAAACCGGAGGTCTTGTCTGGTTCCCCCTACTGATGGTGGCATTGCCTTGGGTGGATAAAGGTAGAGTTTTCAGATGTACAGTGTTTCCTGTGACTTGGTCTGCTGAAATCAGCAGAAACCAGCACTTCTCTGTGCTGCAACTGCAGAATAATTCTCTATTTCTCTCTCCCTTCAGTCTATAGATCCCTCGGCACAGCTGTAAATTCCCTGTACAGTGCACAGCGCAATTTTCACTGAAAACAGCTGATAAAACATTTCTGGAGAGAAACCTCATTTCATTAAAAACATTTTTTTGCCTCTTCTATGCATCTTTCTATTTTTCCCTGGTGACCACCTGTGCTTGCCGTCAGTCCCATGGAATGCCCATAAAGATCACTTCCATGCTATATAGGTTGGTGGAAATGAGGCCAAGTGACCAAACCTCTTTATCTTTCCCACTGGCACTCTCCAGCAGCGACCTGGGAGGGCTCTCCAGTGCAGGATTTATATCTCAGTCTGTTTCAGTGACTGACAGCAGCAGCAAGGAGCTCTCTGGGGCAGAAGACAGGGAGAGGAGAGCGTGGGGAATGGTTCTTCCTGGGACAAGCTCCAGTCTGCTCCAGGGAATGTGCTAGTTTTCACTCCTTTATAGTCCTTTATCTCAGCCCTTCGACCTTGAGCTCAGGGGCATTATCAGCCTTAGCCAGAAAGGCAGTGTGGAATTAACTGTTGAAATGCTGAATGTTTCTCATACTAAGCCCTAAAAGTAAAAAACGTAACAAATGCAACTTACCTGAATAGTCCAGGGTGTCAGCGGACCTTTCAGATTTGGCGTGCACTGATGTAGAATATTAGGAAAAATGTTCTGTACTGAGTAGGTGATTTTGTGAAGCATGGCAGTTCTCAAACTTCGTATGCTTCTACCATGCAGAGGCCTCCTGTAAGAACATCTCTTGTGTGTATATACAGGGTGTATGAACTCGGTTTTCTTTGTCACGTTTCATCCTTACGTGGGCAGGACTGTTACTGATTTCCAGAGCACAGGCAGAAAGCCATTGATCTCATGCTTTCAGCACGCTCTGTACTATCGTGATAACACCCAAATATTTGACTGCACAAAGTATTAAACTCATAGCAAAAACAAATAATAATAGTCCTGAAGTGATTTAAGTTGATGTGGTGGCAGTTCTACTGCTGATTTCTCTGGGTGACTTTGGGCATGTCATTTATTTCGTGTGTCACTTTTCATGTTTGCTGATTGAGCTAAGGATGTCTCAGTGGGCCATCACAGCTATTAATGAGTTATAAATGTGCTCGTGTATATGTGTGTCTGGTTTTGCAGGAGTGGCTTCTCTATCTTTGGTGCTTGATGAATGACATTATGCAGAGAAAAAGGGTTTTTTTCTTACTGGGAGTGAATGAGCAGCAATAAGTGGGTAGAAGCAGACTTTTTTTCTTATAGAACATTCCCATCTAATGACTTTGGTGTTCACTGAGTTAATTTGCTCATGCCTTCAGATTGTTTTGTTTCCAGGGATTTTAAACCCTTACCTCCAGCTGTTCATTTCCATTGAAGGAGGAGGATCTTTATCTGTCTGAACTAGTTAAAACCTGCTCCACTACCCGGCAGCGTTTTTGGAGCCAGCCCAATAGAGTGCAGCAGCTATGACACCAGCAGCCTCCTGGACATTGTAAATACCAAGCCCTATTTTTTTTTTCCTGACCTCTTGCTGTTGGAGCACTCCTCCTACTTTAATGGGACTTCCTCCACAGCTCCACTTATCCACTGTCCAAAATAGGCAACAGTATTCTATGTGGAAGCAGAGAATCCATTTTAGACTAATTCACCACTCCAATATTATCAGATTAAGCCTTAACATAACCTCAAAGGTGCCATTCAAACTCTTAGACTTAGGCTCCTCTCAGTGTTTGTGTTCTTGGGATATTTTGAAGCATGTTTTAAAAATGTGCTCCGTTTAAAGTTTGCTGCACTGTGGTGGGACTTGTAATACCTTCAGGGCCACTTCATCTTCAGACAGAAGATGGGAAAGTTTTTGTCCTGAGCAGATTAGTTGCAGGTTTCTTAACTGGATGAGACAGCCACCAGATGTACAAAAGGCATTTGATTTTCATCACAGAAAAGATTCTTCAGTACATCAGGCAAAGATGCTGTCTGTAGAAGAGGGAATGGCAAAGAGAAATTTCTGTTGTCAGTAATGTCAACCCAGGGACCATGACTAGAATGGGTATTACTGTAGAAATGCCTTTCTTTATTGTAGTGGTTTCTAACAGCACATTATTTTGGCCTGTGCTGAACAGAGCTGTGAAATAGGATGGTTAATATGCTAATGCTCAGTTTGTACTTCAGGTTCCTCCTTCTACTACAACTGCTATTGACAGCAGTGGGAAGATTTGTGGCCAGGAGATCTCTCATGAAGACCAGGGCTGAGAATGAGCCAGGGAGACACTGTCCTGTTTTGCTGCAGATGTTACAGTCCTTCTGTTCCTGGGAGTCAGTGAGGCATGAGGAGTGTTGGGAAGTGGCTCCCCTACTCCCAGCAGCAGCACACAGCTGGATCAGTTAGAGCTGAAACCTGTGTGACTGTGAGAAGGCTGTGAAGCTGCTTTTCTGCTCAACCACCTCATAGCAATTATCACACTATCAGAGGACGGAAAAGGTCTGAGAAAAGGACCAGTTGAACATGTCGTCATTGGTATTCAGCAGCTGCATGTTTTGCTATTGTTACAAATAACCTTTTTAACTTTGCAAGCAATGTTTTCTTGGCATCATTCATACGTAATTACTGAGAGGTCAAATTCAGCTGTCAGTTGTGTAAATATGGAATAATTCTGTTGGCTTCCTGATGTTATTTTGCATTTGGATCATAGTCCCTGTCCCTAGGAGCTTGCAATCTGAAATACCTAGGGAGAGCACTCTGTCACGGATGAGTTAGTATGCAAAGCAGTAAAAAAAAAAAAAACAACAGATGAACTGCTATCAAATCCTCGCAATATAATTACAACTATGTTGTCCTTTGGTTGAGGTTAATGGTTTAGTCCTCTGTAAATGAGAGTAGACTTCTGCTTGTTATTTTTTGTATGTTGTTCACCAGTAGATTACAATTAGAAAGCCTTTTGGGAAAACGAGTTTCAAAAGAGCTTTTAAATAAATATTTGATAGTTATTTCTTTATGTGTAGTGAGAGAAATTTGCATGGGACAAATAGAGAACAAGAATCGTGGGACGAAATAGGTGCTGCTTTAAATAGAGCAGCCACGAAGTCTACCATAGAGGTTAGAAGAAAAGGAGAGCTTGGCAAAGGAGGGTGTTGGAACTGCTGTTTCCCTTCCAGCCCTATCTTTCCCCCTCGCCCCCACTTCCCAATGTATAAGCTTCTAAGATGCTAAGTAAGGTTTAGTGGTTTTATGTGGCAAATAAATATATCTTGATTTGAGTCTCTTTTCTGGCATGGTTCTTATAAAGTTTTTCAGGATTGAAGTGACTAATTGCACTTGTCATTTTTAGGGATCTTCCAGACAATCCTTCTGTTGAATGGGACACACAGCTCCTCGCCTCCTTCGTGCTGAAGCATATAGAAGCCAACAACATCAACCTGGTAATGTGAAACTTCCTACCACATAAGCAGCACTTTTGAGCTAGTGTTCTAGGCCACTCCTATCTGGAGATCTTTCTTGGCTTCTCAGTGGGAAATAAACAGTGGAGAAGTTTTGTTTTAGTAACTCCTCAAATGTTTCTTATATTTTAAGACAATTGTTTTATCCCGTGTTGCTAAGTTTTATTGCTAAAAAGGGCCTGATTGGGATTTAGGCGGAGGTTTAGGCTTAGGTTTGAAGGACATTGGCAGGCATGTATTAGAAGGCTAGATTAGTGAGGGCAGGATTGAAGGTTATTAAACCAGAGTTCCTAGAAATAGAGTTCTTTCCATCAAATAGGAGAAAAAAACAAACATGGAAAAACGTGCTCTGTTCTTTTCTGTTGACCCTTGCTGTGATCACACATGTTATTGTCACACACTGATTAGCAGCAAAATCACAAAAAACTTTAAAGTGTTTCAGCAGTGTGCAAAACAAGAAGCTGTAGCTCCTGCAGCATGAATGCCCCCTGAGCATGAAAAACAGCAACATGTATCCAATTGAATTGATTCTGTGGCTAATTTTCCATGAAATACATTGCTGTGCACAGAGACAAATCCAGTGTTCCTGCAGTCCTTTTGTGCCTTTTGATCCAGTGAATAGATAGGTTTTAATCTAATCTGAAAGCTCCTAACACAACAGGATTTGTATTGCATTTTTGTGACTCTCCTGGGCACCAGGACAAGTGCACCAGAATCCCAGTAGAAACTCTGAGAACACCAGAACTTTCTATAGATGGTTAGAGAGGGTTAGATCTTTGTCTCAGAGGAAATTAAACTCAAGCTGTTTGTTCTGGGGAAGCAGGAGTCTGGCACTAATATAGCGTGAGCTGAAAAATCAAGTGTGGGGAATTGGGAAGCAAGAAACATGCACAATCACTAGTACTTGCCCTGCTGTGCTGTTGGTATTATAGGGTGTAGCTGTAGTAATGAAGAGTGCTGTTGCAGGGCCCATTGCATTCCCCTCAGCAGTTCCCTTGGCAGCAGTGAGGACAAATTATTCTAGCAGAACGTGTCAGCAGCACCAGTGGCCACTGAAGCATCTTCATGGGAACGGTGGTAATCAACTGCCCTGTGAACTTGCGTTATTTTCAGTGTCACAGGTAATCACCTGGTCTCAAATGCCTGCTGTAATACCTTTCAGGAAAGAGCAGACTTAATTTGCCAACAACAAAAAGCAAGCACCACATTGCCTTTGTCCAACTTCCAGCATTTTGGATCTGCAAGCTTGCTATCTGTTTGCCAGTCTGTGCTCATCTCTGCTGTC
Organism: Chrysolophus pictus; assembly: GCA_037305975.1. Taxonomy (NCBI): domain Eukaryota; kingdom Metazoa; phylum Chordata; class Aves; order Galliformes; family Phasianidae; genus Chrysolophus; species Chrysolophus pictus. Next base: position 6,769,787 of record CM074594.1, read on the forward strand.
CTGAGACAGTAGCCTTGTCTTGAGAGGTAAACTGAGTCTGTTTCAGTAATGGTGAAGTTGATAGGATTAGCTTGACGTATTAAAAGAGCTTAATCAAAATGTAAGTTAACAGATGTTAATCAAATGTAAGTTTCCAGCACATCAGCTAATTCATTGAAGTTAACATGATTGGAAGACACATATTGTCTTCACTATCCCCGTGGGAAAAATTTCTTCAGTTTTCCCTGTAGTCTTATCATAGAAAATGGTATTTTTTTATTTACAGAACATATGTCATCTGGCAGTGGAGAAGCATGCTGCAATTCCAGCATGTGTGAAAGGAAAGATTGCAAGGCACCATGTTAGGCATACTTTTATTCCATTGCATTGTTACTCATTTCCACAATTGCTCTGGAAGTCCAAGAGTAACTCAATCTTCTTGAGAGCTATAGAGACATATTTCATCCAAGCTCCACACTAAATAGAGCAGACAGAAATTAACAGTTGGTGTGCTCAAAGCCAAAACTAATTTATAGACTTTAGAAATTATTTCCTGCCTGCTGGATTTGTAAGCAAAAGCCAGTGGTGCTGGGGGAGCAGCCAGGGGTAGTCTTGATCCAGATTAAAAAGTATTTGGCATATAAAGAAATGACATATGTAGTTACATAGTATTGTGTGGGCCCCAGGCAGCCCCACATTATGAAATTCTACTCTTCAGGATTGCAGGTTTGGTGACAGCAAAGCTTGGATTGCAAGGTGGCGTCCGGACTGTGCATGGGGCAGCTGCAGTGCCAAGACCAGAATTCAGCAATAAGAGATTCTTAGAAGATGCCTTCCGCCATAGACTGCTGGAAACATTATCCATTCAGCTGTTTGCAGAAGAGTCCCATTGTCTTTGCTCAGCTCCAAATCAGTCTAGATAGCCAGACTTTTGGGCCTATGAAATGATGCTATTAGAACGGAGGTTCTTGCTGTAGCACTTTATGGGATGGTTCTTCTTAAAAAGAAAAGACATTTCTGTCCACAGCAGTGTACTTGAGTAGATGTGTGTGCTCTGAAATACTGTGTGACGCCAGAAAGAGAGAGGGAGACGCACAGCTTCTCCAGCGCACACAGCATATAGAGGGAGCATGGACTCCAGACCTCTCAGGGGTTTTCTGCTTGTAACTGAGTAATTTCCTCTGTGCTCTCCCCACTCTGGAAGGGATTTCTGGGCCTGTTTGTCTTGGCTGCTGCTCTGGTTTCCATTAGTGAAAGCTCAATATCCTAAATACCAAGGTCACCCGGAAGAAAACCCAGCAACACCAACAGCAGCAGCTCCCATTTCAGAACAGGTGTGGGGAGGGAACTCCCTCTTGCCCTGAAGATTTCATTGAGCAATAATTTCCACATCAAGTGTATTTCCTATCCTACCCTTTTGCTCCCAGGACTGGCTAAGCCTGTTTTTAACCCAGGGTTTCAAGATGTTCCGGTTTCTTCATCCTGCCCTGATTGTTTGCTTGATTTCATCATCTGCCTGGTTCAGGTTATGTGTTCAAAGGAAGTACACAAGCTAGCTGCACCGTGTGGAGGAAGCAAATGCTCCCATGTAAAAATATCTTCGTCATGTGAGAAAGAAATTCAGATTTTTTCATCAATGAAATTAATCCCTGAAGCTTGAGGAATTTTATTTACATGTGCTTGCTGCCTGCTATATGTCATGAGCATCACAGTGATGCTGTGGAATCAGTGCTCTGTTTTAGAACACAGACCTAGAAGCTACACACTGGATAGCAGGACATCACCAGTGTGTCACTGTCCTCAGAGATCCTTCAGGCTGACTAAGATGACCTATCTGCAGATAAGGTGAATGCTGCTGTGACCAGGTCAGTGTGCAGGTACCTTGGGAATTATGTTTACAGATTTCTGCAGTTGAGGAGACAGGCTATTCAGTTGTAATTGTCCTAGCAGTAAATTAGACAGTATCAATTGAAAGTGAACTCCATGCAATCTCTTTACTTGGTTCAGATGTTACATAACCACAGCAATATGAAGAACAGCAGCTCTGATTTCAAAACAGATGTGGAGAAGGAAAACCTCTAAAGGTGTTTCTGTACAGATAATTTCCATGTCAAGAGCATTTCCTAACCTAGCTTTGTGCTCCTAGAGTTGGCCTGAGCCAGTTTTGTCAAAATAGTGATTAGCTTATTTAGTCTGCCCACTGTAGTCTCTTATCTTGGTCTTCTCGTTTGTTCTTCTGTGCTCACTGTAGAAGGGAGAATGTGTGTTTTGGCTTGCCTTGAGTTTATAGTTTGGTTTCCCAAGGAAACAAGTATAATGCAATTGTATTTGTGTGTGTGCGTGTTTCAAAAGTCTTTAGAGCCCATTGGCTGATTTCAACCACATTTTACAGCAGGGTGGTAATCTTGAAGACGTTTTATTTATACAGGTTACATGAACATAAATTATCAGGTAGAAGAGACAAAGCTTGCTCTGTCCCTGTACAGTTAAAAGGTTAAGTGAGAGTCCAATCCTTATCAGACTCACACTGTTAATCGCCTGCTTAGGAATTTATTCTGCCTGTAGTGAGTGGGACACGTTGTCATGTTAGGAGACCTCCACTATATGTAGAATTGACTTCAGAGCACACTTTCTTATCAGTAGAATGCAGGGTGCTGTGCTGGTTCCTCAAGCTGTACAGAATTCAATAACATCTTTCCCAGAAGAGCTGCTCAAAAAGCTGATAATCTTAGGGAGAGCTGAGCACCATTCCAGACTATGCAGTCCCTGCAGGCAGACTGTGAAGTAGTGCTGATGTACAGTAAAGCAGCCAAAGCAGAAGACACCTGCTGCTTGGTGGCAACACAACTAAAGCCACTGGGCAAAGCAGGGGGTCTGTCTGAGGGCTTGTGCTAGGTGGATGGGCTTGTTAGCAGGTTTGCCTGGAGTTTGTGGGATTTAAAGTATTTTTCACTGTCTCTGTTTCCTGTCCTTTACACGGTATCTCCTATGTGTGAAAGGGCCTCTTCTGTTGGAGGGTGGAGTAGAAAGTTGCAGGATGGGCAGGGTGGTTTTTGATCTTCCCTTGATCATTAACCCAGTACTTCAAGCCTTGCTTAGAAAATAAATGTTGAGGGAGGGAGCTGTGGTGAGTAAGCAAGGCAGTAAGATTTTCTTCCCTCAAGAAAGAATGGGCTGGCAAAGAAGCAAATATTGGTTGAAAGGTAGGGAGTTTTATTCCTCCCTGGTCACAGAGAAAGGAGTTGTGAAGAACTCTGCTGCTTGGCCTCTTTCAGAGTGGAAGCCTAACTAGATGCTGTTGAAGGGCTGTCACTTTCACCATATGGAAACCGTACCAGTACCAGCATATATACCCTGTCTGCTCTACACTTTGTGCTGCCAGTTTGTCTTCCAGATTGGTAGCAGGAATCTTTTGATACCTACTTCACAGTACTGTGCAGAATGAGCACTCAGGGTGGATGCTTTGCCCCAGTACATTATTGAGTGGCTCTGAGGACTGGGAGCCAAGGGTATTCCACGCTTTGGATAGCAACTTGTTAATGCTACTTTCACATGTTATTTCTGCATTAAAAAGTCCTCGTTTCTCCCTGCAGAGAAGCGAAAAACAACATGCTCTTCTCATTCAGCTGACAGCCTGATTTGGTTGTACAAAGAGGGCAATCAGCTGATTCCTTAAAAAGGTTTATTCTCATATCAGATTATCAACTATTGCTGTTGTGTGATGAAGTCTCATTACAATCAGGACAGTAATGCACAATTGTGTTGCTCTTATTAGAGCATTCTGTCCTGAATCACAGCGCAGCAAGCTTATAGTCTCACCCTGCAGTTTACAGACATTCTGGTATGTTCTCAGATCCAGGAGAGAGTGATTCATAGAGCTGGACTACTTGGGACAAGAACAAGTTTGCATCACATTACTCTGAAAGTAGCCTTTTGGCTATATAATAAGTAACAAGAGCATCCTGCCGTTGGGAACGTGATACTTATCATTTCTCCCTTGTTTAAGCTATTAGACTGTGTAGTTGTTTAGTTCCAGACTGTCCTCACTTATTTGTTTAGATGTGTTTCTGTAACTTGAGTTCACGCACAAAGGCTACATTGTGCAACAGAAAAACAACTCTTTGGAGACAATGGCCTGGGACAGTGCTGTGTTAGATGTCAAAGCTGGTTATTGCATTGTCTCTTTATTCTTCAAAATGTTCTGTTCTGTGGTTTTATTTTGCAGGTGGTAACTTTTGATGCGGGAGGAGTGAGTGGTCATGCTAACCACATTTCTCTCTACACTGCTTTAAGGTACAGTGTTCTGCGTGTTTGTTGGATGCCTCACTGTAGTGTTAAGTATGACCGTGGTGTTTGTGTGTAAGCAGTTGATTACCAGGTAGAGCCAAGAGCAATATTAACTTTGCTCATACCTGTGTGTCGGGCCATGGGACATGATGCTGTTTAGAGGAGCTCCTACAGTGTTGTAAATGACCCACAGCACCCTTTATTATTCCACCTGCTGGTGCTTTGCTAGTCTTCCTTTCACTGAGGCCTCTTCTGCTCTTCCAATTCTTGATCTCATAGCAGTGACACATTCTTACTCCTAGTGCAGTGTAGTGAATGCACTTCCACTGAAGTGTGCCACAGATCGTTGCATTTCTGGTCTGAGGTGAGTATGTGAATAGATGTGTGAGCTGGTGGTAGCTGAATTTTGGGGAGGCCTGCACCATTGTTCAAGCGGATGTTGCTATGCCATGTGATTATCTGAATTTACTACTCTGGGCAGGGGATATTGCTCTTTCACTAAAGCTGTCCCTATTTACTGATCTTCCTAAGTCACTTCATTGCATTATCACTTTATTCTTTAAATTCTGAAAGCCTTTATGTCTGTGCTGTGATGTAAGAAGGATGCTAGACAAAAATCACCCAATTCTTTCCTGTCAAGGCAGCTAACCATATTTTATTTTAACTGCTCATTCAGATTTCATTGTGTCCTAGCATGATTTCCCTTAGAGCCGTCCCTGTCTTTTCCAGGCATGAAAAGAACTCTTTGCAAGTTTATCTTGTATTTTTAGCACCCATTTGTTTTCTGAATCATCTGTGCAATTCAAGTAACTCTGGATCTCCAACATTGTAGTCATTTTCCTTTCTTACTTGCTTGAAGAAAGCTACAAAGCCACATATCCCATACTGGGACCTACTGAGCTCCTCTGGGAAGATGCTGAGAATCTTTGATCCTGTCTGTTGGCTGGAACTCAGTGTTAGAGGAGATCATGGCTTTTCCCAAGATCTTCTGAAATATCTTAACAGAAAGAAGGGAAGTGAAGTTAAAGTAAACAGTGCATTTGTTTGGACTAAGTGGTGAGATGCTTTCCAGCACAGTGTTGCTTGAGGGGTGAGCAAAGGACAGAGGTTGATGGCTGATGCTTACACATTTGCACAGAGGTAGCAGAGAGCTTCCAGCTACCTGGGCCCTCAGTGTTTGCTCAGACAGTTTGCCATAGGGCTTGCAAATAGGAATAGAAGACAGACTGTTAGATATCCCCCTATGTCCCAAAGAGATATAGGGAAAGCAAGGTAGCAGCTGTATCAACTATTATCCCAACTCTGCTTTTCTGTCACTTTGTGCAGAAATCACTTTCCCACCTTTGTGCTGTAGGTTTCCTATGTATGCATAGGGGATTGTTAACCTTTTTCTTGTCTCAGAGTATCTTCCTGAGAAGTGTTCTTTATCTGGAGGCCCCTTGAGCCCAGATTTTTGCATTAGTCCTTAGCCTAAGCAGAATATTGCCCTGAGCTGATGAGGTGGTCACACTTGTATCTGAATATATAAGCGGCTCTCATTAATTAAGGACCAGTTTGTGTCTCATCTCTTTTCTGGTCCTGAATCAGCAGAAATAAGCATGGCAACACAGTCATCTGCGTGTGGCAGGAGTGATGCTGTGGTCACTGAATGGTTAATTTTATTTTTAGTGTCTTGCTTGCTCTCATTATTTTTCAGTTTGTGTCGTGGAGGAAGTAGAGCGTGACTGTATCACTCCTGATTTTCAGTGCCCTGGTGAGTTCTTATATACTGGCTAGTGCAGGCAGCACTGGGAGCATGTGTGGGGCTTCTCACATACCCCCTGCTAGCAGGGCTTTACAGAGCAGAGGTTGCTGCCCCCAGGGCCCGAGTGCTACATGGCAGCAAAAAGACAAATGAACTCTCTTCTCTAGGTATTATGTGGAATGCATTTATTTCTTAGCCATCTTTAAATGAGGTCTGCAAGACTCTGCCTCTGCTATGACAGCAAGTGGAAAAGGTGAAGCAGAAGGCTGATGCAGCAACACTCAGCTCTTTTGGAAGTTCTCTGACTGTGGAGACTGACCTTATGCCCACTAAGAGGTTGCTTGCTGCAAGAGCAGAGGTACAACAGGCCATGTGATCCATTCCACAGCTCCTTGCTTCAGGAGATAGAAATTATTAAACAGCTGCAAGGAGCACAGCAGTTCAGGAAATGGTCATAGCTGAGCAGATTCGCAGCATTATCTGCTAAGAATGTAAATAACCTTTCTAGGGTCTGGGACAGAAGTTATGTTCAGAAGAGCAGAAGCTATTTGGAAGCAATGTTCCTTCCACTTGCACCAAATATCCTTGTGACACCCTGCAAGGAGTCTAGATGCTGTTATATGCCTAGCCTTCAGATCTGTGAAATGCCGAGGTTTGAGAGTGGGTTTCTTCTTTTGCAAGGGAAAAATACTAAGGGAAAAAAAAAAATACCCAAAAATAGGATGGGGGAGGAACACAAATTGCTATTTGATTTCAGTCTCCCCTGGGAGTATTTCAGTTCTGCCTTCCAGATTGAGAAAAAAAAATAAAAAAACATCAAAAGAAACAAAAAAAAAAGAAAAAGAAAAACTATAGCAAAGAAGAGGGGATAGAATGCAATTCTCTGTAGCTCTATTTCTTTCCCTGTGGCCTTGATTTGGCAACATAATTCTCCTTTATCCTCAAAGTAGGAACTTTCCCTGCGGCCAAGACTGGACCCTGTACACAAATTCACAAGGATGAACAGGTCTCAAATGACATCAGGGTCACTTAATTCTCTTTCTTAGTATTTGGTCAGTCACTAAAGCAGTACAATAATAACCATGGTAAATAATACGTGACAGGAATATTTGAGAACCTCTCTTTCCTGCACTTTGAAATGACAGTGTTTGCACTGAGATCACATGTAATATCAAGGAGTTCTAGTTTTGCATGAGTCATCTTGCATTTTGATTTTTATACAAGCCTTCTTGCCTAGCAAATGGAGGGCTGTTGATTTTGTTATTTGCTTGCTTAAGGTGGGGAGAAATGGCCACTGTGAGGGGGAGGAAGGACTGTAACACTTGTTTTTTTCAGCGAGCAATCAAATCCACTTCATCCCACCTAGAACAGAAAAGAATAGTCCTTGTCTGCTTAGGGCAGAACAAACTGAGTGGAAAATAGGAGCTACTATATTTAACCATGCATTATGTTGTTATAGCAACTGCATCCATAAAACTTGTATCAACGATGCCATATAAAAAGCTACATCAAAGAATCATTAGCTGAGCTTTTTCTCATCAGTTCAATTTAGAAAAACACCTCAGTCTTTCAGAATGTTTCTTAACATCCATCAGCTCAGTGGTAGGTTGTAAATGAGACTGTGATATTGCTGCAGAAATGTTATTTGGGAGCTTAATGCTTTATCTCTCTTGAGTTGGTTGTGATGCAGCTTGAGTGCCACCAATGCCTTTTTGCACTCATGTGTCAGCTTGACTTCTGAGTGCCCTCTTTATGAATGCCATGGTACGTAGCACTGTGAGGGTGGTTTGCACCAGGGCTTTCTCAAAGAGGTCTGATTAAATGCCAGTTCCAAATAAGTGTATCAAAACAACGATCAGCATTGTCCAGCCAAATCCCTCATATTTGGTAGGTACTGATTCCAAAAGCTGCCAACTGGATTACATCTCTACAAAGCTCAGTGCTTGTATTGATTTTCTAAGTTCAGGTCTTTAAGAACATGTTGAGCAAGAAATAAGCTGTTTCTATGATAATTAGCTTGATGATAGTGTATGGGTCCTATCTACCATTTTTATTGCAGGTCTTTTTACAGTGCAGGGCTAGAATGGGACTCTCACTCCTTTTAAGCAGCTGTAGCCCACGTATTTCAAATGAGTGACATCTCATTTATGTTTTCAAAGCAGACTACAGTCTTGTTATTTCCCTTGCTTTCTCCCAGAAAATCCTTCTTCCAAACCAACTATTATTTGTTCCACCTTGGAAAAGGATTTTTTGTGTCACTGATGTATGGTTGGGATTCTTTAGGCCTTAACAGAGTTGTAGGGTTCCTGCAAAATAAAGAGGATGGGAGAAATAACAGGGTGCAGTATCTTATGTTTCAGTCTGTCCTTTAACAGTCCAGCTCACTTCTGGTATTTTGTTTTTAACGGTCTCAAATGTCCTAAGTGATGGGAGAATTTGTGAATGGTAGCTGTGGTTGGACCCAGACTCTGTCCTCAAGGTCAGGAAAGAAATGTCCTCTGTTTTTTATCCTCTGAGTTTCTGTCCTTTCCCCTCAGATGACTGCCCTGTGCCTGGCATACATCAATTTGGTATCTAGCTGGGTATTTCCTCCTAGATTTTATCTCATTCCTTAATTTGACTAAGCTCATTTACCCCAGCGCCCTTCCACATTCCTGGTGAGAGCCATTAGGGTAAGGTTGCACACAAGGCACTGTATTGTTGGTAGTCAGCAGGGATTCCCTTCCACCAAGAAGGGTTTTTTTTTTTTCCTGAAGAAACAGCCTGAAGGAATGTCCTTCCCAGTGTCACTAGACTGCTAGCAGCATGACTGGAGCAGTGACACTGCACGTTCTTCTCCCAGTGCAGGGACCTAAGCACAGAGCCAAAGAGAAGCTCTGTCAACTGGAAAATCTCTGAATCGCCACTTTTTTTTCTGAATGATGGAACAGCCTTTTACCACTGTGATACACGTGAGTACAGAGTGCCTGAATAGTGTTTAAAAAGCTGCATGTTATATGGTGTAGTTCAGGGTGCATGGAAAGGCAGCCAGAAAGTCCAGTTAGGGAGGAGGAGGCATTCCAGATAGTAAACATTCAACATCTGGCAAGTATATCCCTCTGATGTCTTGGTGATTCCTAGGAGACTAACTGTTCTTCCTCTTTCACATCTGTTTCATCAGATTAATTGGGCAGATTAGAGGTTAGGATCCTAAATGGAGCCCCAACATATCTTTAAGACATCCATTCTTTTGCTGTGCTCTTGAAAACTGCATTTCCCCAGGGCTCTACAGCATCCAGCGTAGCACAGTGAAGGGTTTTGCCTTTGGCACCCGGATCTAATTGGAGAGTGAAGTCATTGATTTCAGTGAGAAATTGTTCACAGAAGAGAACATTACCAAAGCTGTGATCCACCCACCTGAGCATCAGTCCCACTTCTAACCCAAAGGAGTTCTGTGTTCCCTGAGGCAGAGGTCCCAGCTCCATTTTGACTTCACAGGCTGCTATCAGGGGTCTGTACTTCAGCCCACTTGCTTTGCTGACAGCTTTCATTGAAGTAGGCTGAATGAAGGATTCAGGAGCTGTCTCCATTCAGCAGTTTGCAGAATGGGGTTTGTTGGCCTCTTCAGTTTTTCTGCTGGGCAGATGCAGGTGATAGCTACAGACAGGAGTAGCTTTCAAAGCTGCTGGTCCTTGAGGGATGGTCCTTGCAGTGCAGAAGTGGTGGATGGCATCACAAGTCTCATAGTATTTTGGAGCTCTTCTTTGCAGAGGGTTGCACTTTGTTTCAGATGTGGATCTGAAACCTACAAGAGCTCTAACAGGTGGTGCAGTGAGAAGTACCTTGAAATCAGCTGGCCTTTGGGATTTGGTGGGTGGATGGGAATGAGCTCTATATTTAAAAGAAAAGAATTTTTATAAAAGGTCTCTTTGGAAGAAAAACACAAAAACACTGCTAAAAAAAGAGCCTGTTTGTGTTTGACTTGTCAAGATTTTATGCCAAACTCTTTCATTTCACCCAAACCACAGCAAGTCCAATCTATAAAGCAACATTCCCAAAATGGCAACAACAGGCAGCTGCAACCTCTCCCCTACTTGGAAGTGCCCCATGGAGAAAGCTTCAGCAGGGTGGAGATGGGAGCAAGAAGATTGATTTGGGGGAGGATTGGCTAATTTAATGAACATGTTGCTTTCTTTCTCTCTTCCTCTGTTTCTCTCTCTCTTTCTGCAACCACACAGTTCATTGCCAGCTCTAGCCTGAGAAATACAAATGAGCAAGGCTGCAATTCCTCTGCACCTGGGTGGAGTCCATTCTGAGAGCTCTGCACGGAGCTGAACTATTTGGCTCAGGACAAAAAGGATAAGGAAACGATCCGAGTTTCTCTGTGCCTGTTCTTCCAGATCAGTATCAAGTCTCTCTGGCTGCAGTGTTGAAGACCTTTCCTTAACCAAAATATGTAGTTTGTGTGCCTCTGAACCTTTACGCAAACACAAGCCCCTTAATTTTCTGCTGGGCCAAACTTTCCTTCCATGCTGAAGGTGCCCCCCTGCTCCTGCTGGAACACTTCTATGTGAACTGGATTTCTTTGTTTCTGTTTCTAGTGGCCAGAAATGGTGATTATTAGTTCACTCGTGGAGCAGCTCTTCACAACCTTTAACTTGCTGTTCTTTAGTGCTTTGACAGTCTCTCAGTACAGCAGCAGCACATGCAGAACAGGCACTAGGACTTGGGATAGGTAGCCAAATTTCCCACCCCTCACTGCTTTCTCTCTTCAAGTTTATTTTAAAGTAAGTTCCCACCCTGCTAGCTTTACCGAGTGCTGAATCACCACTTTGGGTGGCCAGATTCTAGCTGGAGGGGAAGAAACTTCTGGCAGAAGAGCAGAGCACACATTAATGGAGATATTTAAACCTTTCCCTTGCCTCTGAAAAATTGCTGGTAGTGTTTACAGAGCAACATTGACAGTCTTGGTCTGTACAGTAGGACTTGAGTAGTGGGGTGTAAGAGGGCTAAGCCAGTATTACAGGGCCACTGTTTAGTAGGAAATGGTATTGCTTGTTGATCTTTGGCTCTGGAGGAGACCATTGGCAAGAGAATCTATTTAAGGCATATGTCTTCTGATTGCTGTTTGAGTTCTGCCATGACCTGCATTTCTGGCTTGGCTTTTGCTTTGAATTGCTTTGGCTATTCATATTTCAGTGCTTCCTATTTTGTCTACTCCTGTGTAGCTAATCCTTTTCCTTGAACTTAACCAACAGCCAGAGATAATCCTAGTTTGAAAGTGACTGGAGAAACATAACAGTTTACATATAATGTATGTTTTATCCTGGCTGATTTACACATGAACTGTCATGTTGTCCTTTGTTAAATACACCACTATAAAGATGATAACAATCTTTTTAAATATTACACAGGGTTAAATAACTTTCCTTTTTTTTATTTCCTTTCTCTTTTTGGCAAATGTTCCATTGTTTGGATATCTTTTTCTAATGGAAGAGCAAGCCTGGGTGTGGGACAGCTCTGAGTGCCATCTGCTGGAGATCTGCTTCCTCCCATCCCTTTGATGGGCCAAATCTGGAGGCATTCAAATGGTGATGCGAGCATAGGTGTTCTGTCACTATGAACTACGGGCCAGAGCAGAAAAAAAATTGTCCCCTCATTCTATTCCAAAGGATGTGTTTTTGCCACAGAAATTTCCCAGGTAAAAGTCATGAACAGATCAAAGTCTTATTGAGCAGCAAGTTGGAGCAAATTCTTGGATTGTCCCAGTGCCAGCACAGGTTAGAAAGGAGGAAGTTGGTCCCCAAGCAGGAGCTGTCAGCTATGCTTCTGGTCAGCAGACAGAGACCTGTAAGAGCAAATGCTATCGAAGGTAAATAACCTTTGACAGCCTCCTACAGTTTCCCTTAGTGCAACAGAAGTTTGAGAGTGATTTGGATTTATGGAGCTTATTTGTGCTGTGTCCCCAGCAGGCAGCATAGAAAAGAAATGGCAGATTAACGTGGAGATTGAGGCTTACTAGTGACTGACATACGCCTCCAGCGTCTGCTCCTTAACTTTCTTTTAAGATCAACTATTGTAGATGTGTATTAAGAGAAAGGAGTTAATACAGAGTCTGTGTCTATAACATCAAGATTTGAGTAACTTCATTATTGTTTACCTACCTGTATCTCTTCATTCACAGGTACCTGCATTCAGAGAGGAAGTTACCTGAAGGTATGTCACACAAAACAGCCAGGACTGCACACATTAGGCAATCTTTCACATGTGTGTTCTGTCCAGGGCTTCATCTGCCAAACCCATCTCTTTTTGAAATGCAAATGAAACCCACAACTGAACCCTTTCTTGCTCTTTTATCTCCCTGCAGCCTTTCACCAGCTAAGTCTCCTCTGCAGTCACTTTCCTGTCTGGTTTGGGGAGCCTATGCCTTTCCTGTCCTGTGGGGTTGTCCTGTATCAGTGGTGTGACTTGGTGTCTGCTCTATGATTCTTGCCATCTTGCTTGAATATAAGGGCAAAATCAGTTTTATTCCCTGATAGTAGCACATTGCAGGCCAAGATCTAGTGAAGAGAGCTGGGGCCAAGATGGCAAAATGCCCTATAACTGAGCTCTCACTCTAGTCTCTTCAATTCTGCCATCTAAGAAGAATAGCATTAATGCCAACTCCTTTCCTAGGAATTGTGAAATAACAGCAAAGAGCTGCATATGTGCTGTATGCGATACAGAGAAAGAACAAGGAACTGCAGTGGTAGATGTTGTTGCTGCTAGATGTCAGGTATTTTCTAGACCAAACCAGCTCTATGCTCAGTTCATTCTGGTTTAGATATGGACGTTAGATATAATGTGGTCCTGAATAGACTGGATGGGCTGTGCCTCAAATTGGTTCAGGTTTGAAACAGACCCACGTGTAGATAGCATTTCCATTTCTCTAGCAGCATCATGAAACTCCTGAAGCTATATGAAAGCCTTGCTGCTCTGATTACATCACATCTGACATGACCTACAAATGCCAAAGGAACGGGGAGCTCCCATGCTGCTGCTTACGCTAAGCCTTTCCAAATATAGTTCCAGTCTCATTGAAATTCCTGGTATTTATAATTTGATCTGGCAGGCGTGCAGGGCTGTGCATCAGAGGGGCTTAATGAAACAAGAGTGATGCTGGGATTGAGACTGTCTGGATAGAGCTGAAAGGCATGTTCAGGCCATGGAAATGTCCTGCTCTGCTGTTGGTAAGAGGGAAGTATTTGCGGGTGAACCCGTGTAAGCTCATGTGATCAGGGAATCCAGACAAAATCTCTCTGCAAATGCAAAAGCCAGCTAAGCCTTGCATTGCCTCACTGATATGCAAATGAACACCCTAAATATCCTGCTTTGCTTTCTAATACCCTTAGCCAGCATAAAGACAGCAGGCTTTTTATAATCTGTAATCAAGTTGGCCAGGCCAGGCACAAGCACGTAGGCTTGTTTCTAGAAGCCAAAACAGCTGCTGGTATGAATCCACCCCAATTGCTGGCCCTGTCCAGCTTTAACCACCACTTTTTCAAAAGAATTGGTGTTCTGATGTCTGTTAGGAGCAGTGCAAGCCCTTAGCATGTGTAGATCTGCTAATAATCTCACTCTAGGCATACTTGCTGCATAAGCAATTTGAAAGTAGAAAGCCAAGCCAAACAGGCTTTATGTGCTTCTATTCTAGGTCTAATCCACTAGCTATATTGATCTTGCCCTTTCTGCCAACCTAGAGAGGTTGTATTACACTGTTAATCCTGTCCTGCCCAGGTCACAGGCACAACAGGCTCTGAAGAGCTTCACCTGCTAGTGTCATAGGAGTAGACTCATCAATGGCAGCACTTCTCTTACCCTGCTTGGCAGGGTGCAGTCTGTTTCTCTCAATCCTTTTCCATCTCTCACTGAACTGTACATTCCTTCCCTGCTTCACTTCATCTCACGTTCCCATGCAGAGCAGCCCTTGCTGTCAGCATGTGCAGATCCTTGTCATATCACTGACACAGAAGGCTCTTACAGTGCCCTTCATGTTGTGAAGCTTGAATGCCCAAGCTTTGCCTGATCTGACCGATGGGGGCCCAGGAGGCCCAAGTGATGAATACCAAATACTGAGTTTGGTTGCAGCTGTTTGAGGAATAGCAGGAACAGAACCTGCAGGCTTTGCTGTTCTGAGGAAGAGGGCTGGTGCATTCTAGAGTTAAAAAGAGCACAGATTTGCTACTTGGAAACAAGAAGTGTCTTTAGTGCCAAGTAAAAGCTGTCAGAGCACTTCTGCGTGGAGCAGCAACACACTTGTCACTGCAGAGCATCCTTCGTGACAGCAGGCTGAAACCTTATGGCAGCTAAACAGCAACTGCTCAGTCTGTGACGTGTCAGGGAGGACCGTGAGCAGCCGGGCTCTCAGGAGGTGACACAGGCCACCCGGTCACCCAGCTGCCTGCGTTCCCGCACGTCCCAGGGACGCACTGCAGGGAACTTGGCACTGCTGTCGGTCCTTCCAGACAGCATTGCACAGCTGCAGCTCCACGGGGACCCACACGGTGACCTTGCAAGGTTGAGCAGCCGAGGCTGCAGCAGGGAGCAGCAACGTGGCACAGCAATGACATGGTTCTGACCACAGGGCCACCAGCACAGTAGGTGCTTGCAGTGACCCAGCCAGGCTGTGCGTTTGCAGCTGCCTCGGGCTGCCATCTGCCGGCAGCTGCAGGAGGGCTTTGCTCTTTTCTTTTGAAGGAGAGAGGAAAGAAAGGGATTGAAAGGTAAGGAAATGTGTTGGAGTTGGTCAGGGCTGCCATGTGCTGCCATTGCGGGTTTCGGTTGGATTAAAGCAAGACTCGTTGCAGCAAAGTGAGTGTGTCACTAAAACGATCTATTATGCAGTCTTGTAGCAATTCAGCATTGTTCTTTGTCTCACTGGAAATCTAATGGCGTATCTGACTGCATGTCTACACAGCAACTTTGGCCTTTCCTGTTGGACTACAGTACAGTATCTAAAGCATGGAGTATGATCACAGCAGGTTCTGAGCCCTAAGAAATCCCAAAGCTGCTCTTTTGGGAGCTATAAGCTCTTACTGGGACCATCAGTAGCTCTGAGCTCATCAGTAAAGACAATTTAGACATAGTTTTTTAAAAAAAAGAATAGAAATTAAAAAGGAATTAACCTTTGAGTTCAGAGGTCTCTTCAAAATTGGGGGGGGGGGGGGGGAAGAAAATCCTAGTCAATATAATCTTAATACACTTCATCATGAATATCTGAGCGATGAATTCTAGAACTCTGAAGTGTAAATACCACCCTGACTTAATGTTTGATACAACCATTCCTGAATCTTGTACTTTTTTTCTCTGTAATTAAGAAGTGGAGTGGAAAGAGGAAATCTTGTTTTTGTTGATGAACCAGAGACAGCTGTTTTAAATTTCCATTACATCAGGCATGTCCAATCTGCAGCTTGCTTACCAGGGAGAAGCAGCCTTCCCTTTGCAGTCATGCCTTACTCATGGCACTGCTTTTTGGCACTACATACATTTGTGAACAACTGTTTTCAAGGACGAAGCACAGGAAGAGTAAAATTTCATCAAAAGTCTGACAAATGCTGTGAGAGCTCACTGAGAATTGCAGCTACTGCCATTGAACCTGGCTGATGTGTTACTTCCACAAAAACAAGGTCACATATCCCTTTTGTGCAAAAAGAACAGTATAGGGGAATCTGCAAAGACCTGCTGAGCCTAGAGAGGTGGACACCTTACAACAGTTCTGTTGTTCTGTAATATCTATCCTGTTTTTCTGCCTAGGGTGCCGTGTGCTTGTCCTTGAGTCAGTAAATTTCCTGCGGAAGTACATCTCCATCCTGGATGTGCCCCTTTCCTGCCTCCTGCCCAGAGATGCACTCTTCATACTCACAGAAGAAGAGACTCAGCAAGCCAGGGTGAGACTCTTTGTACTTGCTTAACTTGTTTAAATAACTCATAATCATGAAGACTCTGGTCAGAAGGTTCAGGTCATCTTCACAGGGAGCTTCACAGATAATTATATCTGTAGCTTATAAATGCCACTAGTGAACAGTCTTCAGTAATTTGTGAAATATGAATGGATGAATTGCTTTGCTTCATGTGCTGTGTGGATAGTAGGACAGGGCTGAGTAGATTTACAGCTCAGAGATCATTGAATTTTGAATTTTACTGTGTCCAGGATGTAAAGTATGGGAGGACGCTGAAAACTGCAGTCATATTGGGTCAGGAAGGTTTTTGTAATGGTTTCTCAACTGTTTTTCCTTCTAGAGAGCCATGCAGTGTCATCACAGCCAGCTCCTCTGGTTTCGCCGCATCTATATGCTTTTCTCACGTTACGTGGTGATCAATTCTCTCCACCTTCTAGAAAAGACAACGCTTACAACTCAAGGAGTAAAAGAATGAGCCAGAAAAAGACTGTGTCAGGACAACCTCTAAAGAAACCCCAAATATTAGACACTCGAGGACAGGATTCTCTCTGTGTAGTGTTCTTTCAGACTACAAAAAGCAGGTTCTATATAAACTTTCTCCTGATTCTTGTTGCCTGATACATTGAGATGAAGAGGGTTTAACAGCACTATTTTGTCACTGTAGAAGCTTAAATAGGATATGAAAATTGAATTAACCTAATAAGAACTCAAAAGAAGGGGTACTCTGCTAGAGAAGATATGGCACAAGCTATTTTTCCTCTGGACACAGTTATGAAGACAGTTCGGAACTTTATCTCTTGGTACTTTTGTAAAATCCAAATATTAGGAGTGACTTTTATAAGATGTTTTATCTTCACCGATAAAATCAAACCACAAGACCTGTCTTACTCAATCAGAACTTTTAAAAAGCCAAAGCTTATGAATAAAGCATCAGAAAGTATACATTTTTTTTCTATTTGCACTGATCTTTGCTGCTACTGCTGCTGCTTTGAGATGCACTGTGTTGCAGGCTCCCCTTTCCCAGAGCATCCCTCATGAAACGCAAGCATTTCTTCTTGCTTCAGAATATGGGGCTTGAGATCAACTCAAAAGAGTCTCAGCAGGATCTAAGAATGAGTTGGAAGAGACCCAGACTGTAACTAAGTCTTTTGTAGAACACATGGAGACAAAAATAGCAAGCAGTGTTTCAGAAGTTGTTCCACTTATGTGAAAGACAACTGCAGGAGTTAAAGATCCTCACGCTTTGTGTTAAAAGGTAAGTGAAGATGTCAGCTTTCAGTGATTAATTCCTTAGGATACACAGAGATTTTAGGAATTATTTGGGATTCTGCAGGCTACAGTGTAGTGAAGTCAGCAATACTCCATGTTTCTGTAGGCCTTCGCACTCATTAATGTGGCCTTGCATCTGCTGGCACATCTTCCCTGCATCTGCACCGCTAGGCAGTGCACTGTCAAGATGAGAACCTAAATTGCCAGATCATGATGTGCTGCTTTGAGGACATCCTGCTCAAGACAACAGGTGAGTTCTTGCACGTGTCCACTGTTACAAAAGTATGACTGTTGAATTCAGTATGCATATGCCAACTCAGCCCTAAAACCATAAGCAAGTCCAGGCTTAAGCAAATCAGTACTTGTAATCACGCGGATAACTTCAGTGGTCCCTCTACTGCATACATTTAAGCACCTGTAATAAATGCTTTACTGAACCTGAGCCTAGTAAGCTCTTTCAAAACCCCTTTAACTCTCAGTCCATGCTAAGTTCACTGAAGTTATTGGAGAAAAAACAGCACAAGCTAGTTCTTCGTCCTAAACAAGAGATTATCTTATATAGAACACTTTATATAGGAATTTTTGAAAGCCAGACTTCATTATTTTTAAAACTTTGTTTCGTTTATTGTGATTAAACTTTACCATAGCTAAGGGTGAATTACCAAAGTACCAGTCCTGGCATGGTTTACTGAATAAAGGTATCTTTAAAACTCAGAGTCACAAATGAATGGCACAGGCAGAATAGAAATATTTATTTAAGAAACAGATAACAACACTCAGAAATGCCCGGACTACAGTTCCATGGCAGTGCTCCAAGTTCAGCTGTTAGAAGGGTATGTCAGGGTTTTGACATGTCTCTGATGGTCTTATGTTCCTTCATTGCCTTCTCCCATTCCTTGCCATTGATATCCTCCGTAATAATGCTGTGCACAGTGCCATCATCCAGACAGTGAGGAGCTATCCCTGAAGAAAAAGAGAGTACACAGAAACCTGCTAAAGAGCAGGAGATAGATGCATCTCTGCGCTCTGCAGATGGGGCACCTCAGAGATTGTCAGTAAATGCTGTCAGTTCAGCTACTGTTGTTAGGCTGAAGAGTCTACATGAGAAAATTGTCACGGGTGGAAGACCACAAGTCACAGGTAAGGCTACTTCATGTGGAGGAGCCACAGGGTCAGGCTACAGCTCTAGATATTTGGTAAATTAGGGAAAGACTGAAGACATGCTTTGCCATGCTCTCTGCTCTCAAGCTAGCAACCAGTGGAGTCTCCACCCAAGATTTTCTTGGTGGTCAACTTTTGCTACCACAGTTTGCCAGGTTTACTCTTTTTACCTACCATAGCCGTCTGGATTAGAGCGAGGAGTGTAAAAGCTCTGCACACCACAGGTCTTGCAGAACGTGTGCTGGGCACGATGTGTGTTGAAGGTGTACGTTGTCAAATTCTCAGCACCCTAAGCAGAAATAAAAAGCAATGTAGATTTCCCACATAAGTAGGTGTGTTAATTACTTTTTATGAACTTGTGGCTAAGACATAAAATTTAACATATCACTTTCTTGTGTCTACTTGAGATACAGAATTAGGGCAAGAAAACTGGAAACCACTCACATCTTTTACAATAATAATAGATTATGGATTAGATAACTTCTTTCTGTTAGTGTTTGTGGCCAGGTTTTTACTGCATTCTTACTCTACCTTCAGCAGCTTGAAACGTGAAGCTGGGACAATGAAGTGTTTGTTCTGCTTCTTTGTGCAAATGCTGCAACTGTAAAAGAAAGAGAAGACCTTTCTAGAAGCAGCAGATGAGTTGTAATACAGGAATCAGATCAGAACTAGCTCAGACCTCTTGATGACAGAAATTCCACTAAGAGCTAAAATGCTTCATTAGCCTCAAAGAGGTAAGTGACAAAAGTGGACTCATACATATCAGTAGTGTTTGCTAAGGACACCCATGAAACTGACCCTATGCAGGTAAGCAGTAAGGCATTCACCTCTAGCAAGCATTATATGTCTCTTTTTTTTCATACGTGCAACTTTCAGGAGACATACCAAGGACTAACTATAGTCTGAGAAATGCATTTAATCTTTCAGATCAGTAGGCCAACTTTTCTAACATTAATTAACTTGCAAACAAGAAAGTAAGATTCAAAGGTTACCCATGAGCAGGAAGCAAACTAGTTGCAGGTGGGGGAAATGCTGTTGAAATCAAACACTGCTGTAGTTTGCACTTGTGGTCAGAAATGTAACATTTACTGGAGCAGACTAAGTTAAAAGGGGATTGATGTGCTTTGAACAGGCTGTACTTAGGGGGAACATAAAGCAGACCACTGAGCACCTGTAGTCATTAGATCATTCCCAACACTTTTTGCATGGGCGCAGATGGGGGAACCTTGAAGTCCTGCCCACCAGTGCATCATCTGCATCACCTGCACTAATCCCACATTGCCTAATTACATGCTGATCCAAAGATCCTATGGAAACAGAGTGGAGGATGTTCTCCAATTTTATTACAGTCTTTTCTCTATGACATTGACTGGAAAAGCATATGAGCTCTTATGTATGAGAACAGGGAACTGAAAACTCACTTGCAGTTAAAAACATGCAGGTCTGCTGAAGCCCAGACCTCAAAGCGGATGGCTCCACAGTGACAGCCTCCCGTGTGCTTGACCAGACCTCTGTGCTCACTGGAGAGAGAAGCAACAGACAGGTTATGTGAGCATAGATTTTTATGTTGGCCAAGGAAACATTTAGGCTACTCCATTACTCGGTTTTGCTTTGAGCACTTGCAGTACACCTTAAAAAAAAAAAAAGTATCTCCTGAAATGTATTTAAATAAAGTGCTCCTGAGTGAAGTAGAGAATGAGTTTTGTCTTCTGCAGATATTGCATTTTTGGTTTTATTAAAACAACAAAAGGAAAGAATTACAGTTCAAGTAGAGTGTGCTCTGCCTGTAACACAGCACGTGTGCTCCCCTGCCACAGCCCAGGCCGGAATTCTGGCCTCAGTTACAGCACTAGCCATGTCCAGCAATGATAGAAAGTGGTGTTCTTACAATGCAGCCCTCTTGGAGCTGGGAAATGGCTTTCCCCACGTTTTTTCCCACAGCTGCTCAGCTCTAATACTCCTCCATGTAAAAGCTGGGAGCAGCAGAGATAAGTGCGTTCCACACCGTATTGAAACATTTTATTTTGCGCTTAAATTGCAGGGGAAGTTTACGATGAAGGAATCTTTGAGCTTCTCCCTCTCCCCCAGGGTGCATCCATAGCAACTCTGCAGAACGAACACGCCGAGTCAAAAGCTAAATGCAGAGGAAAACCCATTTCCTTCCGAATTTCCATTCTCACGGGCAGTTAGTGATTACAGCCCAGCGATGATGTGCCGTGAACCGAAAGAGCGCAGGAGGTGGGTGCGGATTTAGATGAGCCTCGGCTCCCGAGCGAGGGAATGCAATCCCCTAAGGCATTTGTGACCGAGGAGCCGTGAATGAGCCTAAAAAGCCACTTTGTGCGGGAGGACCCACCCCCCTCCCCGGGCCCGTGTTCGCTGCTGTGCAAGCGATGGGATCTGACCCGTCCCGTACTCACTAGGCGTCCAGCAGCAGCCGCGCCGCTTCCTCGCAGCTCAGCCGGTGCCGCTCCTGGAAGGCGGCCCAGCGCTCGCTCTGCGCCCCTAGATCGAACGTACCGGCGGGCAGCGCCTGCTCCCCGCCTCGGGAGCCGCCCGCTTTCTTCCCTCGCTCCCGGCGGTTTCTACCCGCGGGCGAAGCGCTGGCCGCGCTGCTCCGCCGGGAGCGCCGCGCGTTGCCCGCCGCAGCGCGCCCCATGTGCCGCTCCCCGCCCTGCTGCCCGCGGCCGCCAGGGGGCGCTGTCGCGGCGCGGGATAGGGGCGTCCCGGGAGGCCGTGCCGGGCTGTGCCCGCGGGGCGCTGCTGGCCGGGGTGGCTCCGCCTGCGGGCGCAACCGGGAATGGTAGCGAGGAGAATCCCGCCCTGTGCTGTCAGCTGGTTTGCTCCAGTGGAAAGCGAGCTTGTGCTATGTTTCGTAGAGATTTGGTCGCAAAGACGAGGTTTCTGCTGAGAAAAATGGCCGAGGAATGGCCCGGCTGAGGGTTTGGGGCAGCAGGTGAATGTGAATTCATCACATTTATGGCATCTGAGCCCCAAGCCCGATGCCCGAGTGAGTATGGTGAGTTCGGATCTGTAGGGTGTGAGCTCAAGGTGCCAGCTGGCCTGTAACATACCCTACAGTGCTAGAAATACCAGTTATTTGCAAGCATTATCACAAGGTTTTCTCTTTAATCATAAACACAGGGTGCCTCATGTAGTCAAGGTTGTCAACTGCTTTGCAGACCTGAGTGTGTTGCGTGACATCTCAGCTATGCACCCTCCCTCCTTAAAAACAAGGCTGCTGTTCAACAACACTGCAGCACATCATTATGCACGTTTGGAAGTGTAGTGAGGCTCTGTCCTTCCTGAGGTGTGAATCATGATGGCAGCCCTTCAGAGAAATGGGCTGTAATGTGATTCCTACTAGGCTCTTTTTTTTTTTTTAAATTGTCACCAGAATCTTTAAGTTAAAAGGAAAACAAACAACGCAGCACAGCCCCTAAAACAAACACAACCTCTGACAGCGCTCCTCTGTTGGTAAATAACTTAGAAAAGATTATTTACAAACATCTGTAGGGCAAAGCTGTTTCCAGAGTGAAACTGTTCAATGTGGGGTAAAGGAGAAGAATTTGTAGGCATCTAAGTTGCATTTGGTGGGGGGAAAAAAATCACTCCAAGGCTGAATACCCAGTGTGGCTGGAGTGGAAATGTATTTTGTTGGAGAGACAATCAATAGTTTGTATTGGCAACAATTCTTAATGCCTTGCTCTTCTCTGGAAGCGGAACAGGGAGAGATGTAAACAAGTGAGTTACTAGTCTGGTATGGGGCAGAACAGGCACAGAGGGTCACGTCTCATCCAGGAATATAGCAAAGCAACTGGACGATGATGAAACGTCCATCAGCACTCTCTGGTCTGGAAAACAGCTTTAAAAACATGCATCTGCAGTGTGTGGGCTGCCTCTTGAGCTGGCACATAGAAGGACTCGAATAACAATCCAGTGGCTCAGCATCACCCTTCTCTGATGATAGGAAGGGGTACTGAGTTACAGTTTCCTGTTATTCCCCATCTGAACTTCTGTACTCGTTATTCATTCTAATGGAACCATTTTAAATATGCTGTATGTGACGAATTCTGGCCCATGTCAGCACATTCTTCAGGAGTGCCTGATCTGGGCCACTCCCAGACTTTTAGTCACACTCAACTTCATGTTAGTCACCTTATATTTTGGGAGGAAATGTCACTCAGGTGAAACTGGAGACCGTGAGCTGAAACCGAGTCTGTGTAGTCTGCAGCATGGCTTTATCTGCCCTAGGTGTGGGGTATGGCCTGCAGCAGCTGCAGGTTTCAGCCTACAGTGGTCTGTCCTCTAGAAACAAGAACAGCACAAAACTAAAAAGCAGAGCGTGTTTTAGGAGCTGCTTATGGATCAGTTCACAAATGGCCACCTGCCTGTTTGGAGGGGACACTAAACATCTGTACACCCTCCTGGGTGAAAACTGGAGTGTGTAATCCATGTCATATACGCAAATCTGTCACTTTCCACTTACCCCCACTATTAATTCACCATATTTTAAATGTAGGAAGCATTCTGAGAAGCTAAATTCTGTTCCCCTATGATGTTTCAAGGAAAAGAACTGCAAGAAAGAAAAAAATTGAAAAGCAGAATGCAGTCATTTCAGAAGGTTACGGCAAAAATATTCTTCCTCCTTTTTCATTTGTTTCAAAAGACTCATGAAGCTCAAAATTGGGCCTCATAGGAAGAGACAATGCTAAAACTTCATAGCAGATCTCTGGCTGATGTTAAATTTTACTGGTATTCTGATTGCAAGTCCTAAATTTCAGTGGTTGCATATAGGATTGGGGTGTACATGTACGTGTGGTGTGAGATGTTACCAGTGCCTGAAGAGTTAACAGCCTTCACATTGATTATTTCCAAGGTTTACCAACCATTCGTGGCAGTAGAAGATAAAAAATGTTTTCCTCTAAAGCTCCTGAAACAAAATAGAAAAGGAAGAAACATTCAGAAAGAGGGTGAGAAAGGTAAGAGGAAGAAAAGTCCAGTAAATGACTGTTCTCCTTGGGTGTATCACGATATTCAAAGTTCAACAGCTGACGTGTTTTAGTGCTGAAGTACAAAGGTGCTTTTCTGTGCCATGCAGCTCTGCTTGTATAACAATGACTCAGCTATGCAGACCTGGCTTGCAGCCTGTGTGGAGATCCTGCCTGTAAGGGCATTTTCACTGCAAAAGCAGCACTAAAAGCAGCGACATGTTTGTGGGTTTAAGAAAACTAGAAACTGTAGGTGCTTTTTGTCCAACAAACGGGGAACTAGAAGTAGTTTATAGCTAACACCATGCTTAAAAGCGCTGAGACGTTAAAGATTACACAGTTTGTACAGGGGAGAAAAATATCAGTGTTTGGATTTTAGTCTTAATGTCATGGGGGGGACCTTTCTGGACATTCTCCTTATCAAGGGATCCGAGCTGGATCTGAAGACAAAGGGTCTGATGGACAAAGGCTGTTCAGAATGGCCTTCACGGTGTTGTTGTTCAGTAGAAAAATGTTAATAATTATTCACAGCATTCTAGACTTATTTCTTTCTGTTTTTCAAGATGTTTCTCTGCTGTGCTGCTGAAAATTCCCATCCCTGAAACCACACACTAAATCAGCTCAGACGCAGCAAAGAAAACACGAACAAAGAGAGCTCCTCCACTGCAGTGCAGTTTGGATCGGCTCCAGCAGACTCGTAAGCAGAAGACAGACTGCAAAGACACAGACATGTAATTTTTAGAACAGACCCAGATATTGTTGCTTTCGCTGGCGTTGTCTGCAGGCACAAACCTGTGATTTCAGACTGATGGCGTCCCTGTAAAAGTCTCCTGACATCAGGAAGTGAATTGCCACATCTTCCTCTGGATCATTCAGAGAAGGACAAAAAAGCCCAAGCGTGTTGATGGTAGAAGCACAGCTCTTAAAACAAAGCTGTATCTCCTATATCCTGCAAAGTCAAACTATGCTTTAAACAGACGGGGACAAATAAGTATTGCCCAATTTTCCTATTTTATTACAAATCCAGCTAGTTATTTTTATGAAGTCTTCAGCTCCTGAATTTGATAGCTTATTAAAAACCTTGTTTGTTTAAGTTATTCTTAGCATAAGGCTTAGAAAAACAAAACAAAACTCAGAGAGTTGTCTTTTTTTGGTAATGTCATAACATTACAGTCCATCACACAGTACTTTGAATTGTGACTTGTTATTCCTGTAACCCTTGAGCTTGGCTGTACAAGGACAAGCAGTAGCACGCCACAGCTCTATTTGTCTTGTGACTGGGCCTTATTGCAGCATTACAGGTTTGGGGAGAAAATATCTCCACAAGCATAAATAGATAAATGTAATTATCCTGTGTCATATACAGTAAGATAAACCTGAGGTATGTGTGAGTAATTTTAAGAGGTAGGACAATACGCTGTTTTTCCGTATGGCAAGTACCCCATTTTTATCTGGACAAAGGAAAAGTACTGATCTTGCAACGCATACACAAGTCCTCTGATTGTCCAGCTGCCCCAAGTTAAACTTTTGTAACTAAAGATAAACAGATTGCTTCATTTGACATTGCTCATGTGGAAATGCTATGCTGTTGCTAAGATGGTAGTGTACATAAAAACAGACACCGCGTTCTAGAATGTTCAGATTCATTGGAAACATTTCTTTGACCCCAAGTTTTTCTCTTCTGAAAGCAGGTTACTTTGTACTGCTGCCCAATGACCTACTTCTGAAATTGCTGGCAAGAAACACGTGTCCCCAGCAGCAGGCCCTGCACCCTGGCAAAGTCTGGAACCACCTGTGCGCTCAGTCCAGTCACAAGATACAGCGTTCTGTATTTTCAGGTTTGCATTTATTTATATACAGTCCACAGTCAGTTGCTTATTCACCTAGAGCTACTGGAGGAAGGGCAGTATACATACTAAATACTTAGACATATTTAACTAGAAAACAAACAACTGCTTTCGTAAACAGTTTAGTCATAGGCTTTGCCAATACTTTGTTTCTTTGTTTGTTTGTTAAAGGGAGAGCTCTGGCATTTTCTGGATGTGCTGAAATCCTTAATGCAAGCCCAAAACACCCGGGCCAGGCTTTAGATTAGCTTGTGATTAATCTCCAGTTTAGCAGCAGTGGCCTTTCACATTTGTAAATATTATTTCTAGTTTCTCATGGCTTTCCTCTCAGAGCAACTTGTTCAGCTGCCTTGGCTCTAACATCTACTGCTTTGGCACTATGCACACAAAATGAATCTACTGGAAACAGTGAGCAAAGTTGGCAGTATTAAGGAAACACATGTAATATTGCTTAAATCCGCCCTTTGTCCTAAATCTGTGTAGCTGAATAGTATCTCAGAGGTTGGTGGCTGCCCCAGAACAGTCTCTGAGCTTTCCAGTTACTCTTTTCCTCCCTTCCTGTCTACATTCTGAATAACTACTGGAAAGATTTATTTCCTTCTTACTGTAAACCACGAAGTGCTGAGCAGACGCGGGGCCTTGCTAAAAGAAACGAAACCAAAGGTTTTTCTTTTTAATTGTGGGAAATACAGCTCATAGCTCTGCGTTAAATCCTGCTATTCACAGCACGTTCATGCTTCCTGAGCAGAGGATTTACCAGCAAATTCATCTGCGTTCACCGAGCAGCGAATGAAACAGCATGAAAACCTTTCTGGCTTTTGCGTACTCCGGTTACGATATGAGAGCCGGTCCGAAAGGCATAATGAACTTTAATTAACGCTGCCACGTTGGCTCGCAGCAGGAAGCTGCTCTGTGAGCTGCTCAGGGCGTCCTGCTCTGAAAGCAGCTAACAGCCGTTTCAGCAGCAGATGCCAGCATCGCAGCAGAGGTCTCACAGCACCCAGGAGCTGCCAGGCAGGGCAGCTGAGGGCGGCTCAGGAATCAGGACGAGAGCAGAGCCAGCGTGACACATCAGCAGCTTGCCAGCTTCCTATGTAACATTTTCCAGCTCTTCTTCCGCTCTTCCTGGCTTTTCCTTACAGCCACACACAGCGGGAGCGGCCCCAGCTATTCCAGTCCCAGAAATGAGCTGTGATGCTGTGGTTACGGGGTTCCTTTTGCTCCCTTCTCCCTGCCCTAAGCAATAGCTGTCAAAAAACAGATGCGGCCTAAACACAACGCGCCCATCGCCACAGGGCCTGCGCGGCCTCCCTCTTCCTGCCCCCCCACCCCCCCACCCCGAAATCTGCCCCCGCAGCACAGGGCCGCCCTAGCAACAGGGCTGACCTCACCGCGCACCAATCGGAACGCTGCAGCGCTCGAATCTTCCAGAGCTTTCTTTACAACGACCTCTCCCTATCAACCAATCAGCAGCCGCCTTTCTTACTGCTGCACCAATCAGCGCCGATCTTGCCGCCGTTTGGGTTAGCCGTTTCACCGCAGCTCCAGATCCATCCGCAGCCTTCGAAATTTGGGGATTTTTAAGGGTCTCAGCTCTCTGCCGAAGACATCAGGGACCCCCTTTGCTCGTGGAAGAGAGATTGGAGAGGTAGAGAGGCAAGTATTTGTTTTACCAGGGGGGTTTTGTGAGGGACTACTTTGAGAGGTGGATGGATACCTCAGCGCTGGAGGGGCGGGGACTGTCTCGCAGCCGGCGCATAAATACAGGCGGCGCTGCGTCACGCCGCAGAACACAGCTGCTGCGTTGGAACTTACTTTTGTCGGGAGCTGCGCTCAGGGCCGGAGACGTGAGTTGTGTGGTGGGAGTGCTGGGGCGGGAGGGAAAAGGCATAGGGTTTTTGTTTGTTTGTTTTCTAGTCAGGGAGACAGAAAGGGTTGGAGTGAGTCTTCTTCGAGTAGCGTTTGTGGAGGGTGGCGATTGTGGAGTTTGTAGTCCGTCCTAACGACGTTGAAAACTGGGCCGGGGGGAGAGGGGGGGGGGGGGCAGATTCTGTTCGAGAAAAGGAGGATGTTCGAAAAGATGGCGGATGCGGCGTTGTCCTGCCCGGAAGCGGGGGGCTGAGTCAGCGCCGGGCAGCTCTGCCAACGTGAGAGCCCAGGGCGGGGGGGGGGAGGGGGGTTGCCTTGCAGTTAGGGGAAGGGGGGCTGGGCTGGCTCTGTGCTGCACGGGTGCTGCTTGGGCTTTGAAAAATATTGGGTACTACTCCAATGAAGAGCTGGAGAACAGGAATAACAGGGTTAGCAATAGATTGCAGAAATCCTAAAGGATATTAACTTAACGTGAATTAGTGAGTCATTTTCTCGTATATGAAGCATGTGTGGGCTTAAGGTGATTTTACTTAAGGCTGAAATTTTTGTATGTTTTACAGGTAAACATGCAGATCTTTGTGAAGACCCTGACTGGCAAGACCATCACCCTTGAGGTTGAACCCAGTGACACCATTGAAAATGTGAAGGCCAAAATCCAAGACAAGGAAGGCATTCCTCCCGATCAGCAGAGGCTGATTTTTGCTGGCAAGCAGCTGGAAGACGGCCGCACCCTGTCTGACTACAACATCCAGAAAGAGTCCACCCTGCATCTGGTGCTGCGCCTGAGGGGAGGTATGCAGATCTTTGTGAAGACCCTGACTGGCAAGACCATCACCCTTGAGGTTGAACCCAGTGACACCATTGAGAACGTGAAGGCCAAGATCCAAGACAAAGAAGGCATTCCTCCCGATCAGCAGAGGCTGATCTTTGCTGGCAAGCAGCTGGAAGATGGCCGCACCCTGTCTGACTACAACATCCAGAAAGAGTCCACCCTGCACCTGGTGCTGCGCCTGAGAGGTGGCATGCAGATCTTCGTGAAAACCCTGACTGGCAAGACCATCACCCTTGAGGTTGAGCCCAGTGACACCATTGAGAACGTGAAGGCCAAGATCCAAGACAAGGAAGGCATTCCTCCTGATCAGCAGAGGTTGATTTTTGCTGGCAAGCAGCTGGAAGACGGCCGCACCCTGTCTGACTACAACATCCAGAAGGAGTCCACCCTGCACCTGGTGCTGCGCCTGAGGGGAGGTATGCAGATCTTCGTGAAAACCCTGACTGGCAAGACCATCACCCTTGAGGTTGAACCCAGTGACACCATTGAGAACGTGAAGGCCAAGATCCAGGATAAAGAAGGCATTCCTCCTGATCAGCAGAGGCTGATCTTTGCTGGCAAGCAGCTGGAAGATGGGCGCACCCTGTCTGACTACAACATCCAGAAAGAGTCCACCCTGCACCTGGTGCTGCGCCTCAGGGGTGGCTATTAGTTGTCAGCAGTCTTGTCAAGCGAGATGCACAGCACTTGTGTTTGCACTGTAGTCTTTCTAATGTCTTAAATTAAATGCAAACTTAAGTAACTGCTGATCTGTATGTTGAAATGCTAATAAAGTTTTCTGTTGCACATTATATTCTGTTGTCTGTCTCAGTTTAAGCTAGTAAACCCAGTATATATAAATGACACATTCCTTTTGGCTTTCTTCTATGGTGGCTTAAGCATCTTTGTGTGGGCTGTGGAGGTATTTGAGGGTGAATCAACACAAAGTCTAAACACTAGTACTGTGTCACTAATTCTTCTAGAATTTAACATGATTCTCTATTTCCAGAAAGGATACAGTGTTCAGTAAGGACTTCAGAAAGCTGCTATCAAACTACATTAAGGCTGTAGGACTGAGGTAGTGGGAGTGGGTTGTAAACTGCACTGTGTTAAGATGCGTGATCCTGAGATTCCATTACCTCACAGGTGTGACTTCTGTCCCACTGTCTGTGGTGCAGGCTGTGTATGTGGCTTGCCAATTAGGTATTTTAATGTTAAAAATTGCATTGTCTGTTCCACTCATAAAATAGAAGTGGGCTGTTTGGTTGCAGGCTTTACTACGTCAAACACTTCTTATCTGGGGAAGGGCTTTGTGCAGTAAGCACTACACCATGTGGGGCAGTATGGGAGGCCTGCTTGAATTGATTAGCTCTAATGAAAATGGCTGCTTTCAGTACTGCATAGCAGGGGTGTGGGTGCAGTGGATCTCTTTGGGTTAAACACTGGCCTTCACAAAAGCATTTGGAACTGATTTCCATCCAAGCAGGCATTGGGGAATACGAGGTGAGGTTTGAAATGATCATTCAGCCACATAATAATGGACCTTAAAGGATGGATGTCATCATCCAAGCCCTTTTTATGGAAACTTAAGCAGGCTATAAGGATCATGGCTGTCAAGAGCTTGATCTGTTAAATATTAAGAGCTGCTTAAATGTTCAAATGGAGTCAGCATCCATATGCTCTTTGCACAGTGTTTCTGTACCAGTGCACTTTGTTCATTACTGATGATGCATAGTACAGGGTCTCTCAAATATCAGATTCTCATCTAACATTACTGAGCACGTCCTGGAAATGATTGGTACAGCAGGGCTGCCACTGGCAATGCATTCTTAATATGTGTGTGAACATGGGGGGAGATTTAACCTGCTGATTGTAGGCAATTTAAACACACTTCTGCTGGTTACAGCTGTGATTGGTATTCTTTGTAGCAGGTTTTGATTCCCTGCTTTCCTCAGTGTATAAATTCCCTGAGTAATTCACAGTCCGGAGGAGATATGGCAGTAAATAAATTTACTTTTTCTGCCGATTATTTGCTCACAGTGAAATCAGCTGCTTTATCTTCCCTGGATCATAATTAAGAGATGTCCTTCCTCAGGTTCTTTTAATGATTAAGCAGTGCTGTGTGGTAACAGTCACAATAGCTAACTGGTCAGGTTAGGCAGGCTGCGGGTTCAAGGGGGTTTTTGTTTGTTTTGGGCTAGGAACAAGTCTGTAAGGGGCAGGTAGGTTTTTCCAAAGCCAGTTACTGAATGAGAACTGTTGCTGAAGTGTTGTTCAAATGCAGCGTAGAACCCAGGCTTCCTAAGTGCCATTAAGTGCATTTGGCTTCATGGAGAGCTGTGCTTGGGGTCTGGCCTGCTCTGCAAGAGCAGCGACCCTGGGAACGTGATGTGTAGGCATGGGTGGGTCTGCACCAGCTTCCTCAGCATGCACTCACTAACCACAGTGCATTCAGCCCAAACCGAGCTGGGGTGGTGGCTGGGGAGCAGCTCAGGCCTGGTTTGTGCAGCCTGGACTGATTGTGCAGAACTACCTATGTGCCACACGCTGGTTTCCCAGCCCACCAGGTGAGGCTCGTGCTGAAAGTTAATTAACTCTATATTTGGCTTACTAGAAATGGCACAGAACAGCAGAAGTGCAAGAAGTGAGATTCAGAGGTGCTGTAGCATTGCAGTGCTACCCTGGCTGAAGGACAATGTTTCTCCTAAGTGTGTGCTTGCAGCTGCTTGTGCTGTTTTTCAGTGTTAAGCAGCAACAATTGAGGATCTTGGAGTGACCACCTGGTGTCACTGTTGCTGCACAGAAATGTTACTTTGAAGCGGATTTTGTGTTTTGTTGATTTTAGAATTGTCAGTGGAGCAGTTCTTCAGGCTGTAATCCTGTAGAAAAGGATATATTGAGTAGAAAGGTACTTCCACTGAAGGAATATGAGAGGTGGATACTTCCTTCAAAGGCCTGAAAAGTAATATAGATGGGGGCATTTAAATGCAGCGATGCAAGACCAGTAGTTAGCAAAACACCGTTGTGTAAATAATTGAGTTATTGGGGCAGTAGCAAGTTTTGAAAAATAGTTATGTTTAAGAATATTTGGATTTTAAATTGGGCACCGTCTGGTCCCTCTAACACTGTAAGGTTCCACCTGCATAATTATAATAAATTGAAATTCATCCCTCCAGTTTGAGTTTTGTGTAATAATCATACAAAAAATTGGCATTGCAAAAATGCTTGATATTTCCCCAAGTCTGAAAGAGCACCTTTAAAAGTACCGGTCTTCTCTTTTAGCCTTGTGACCTTCATGAGGTCTGAATGAAATGCTCACCCACCCGTTGTTCCAGAAAACCTTTTAATGCTCCTCTCTACGTGCAACTCTTACAGACTTCTTTCCTTTGTGAGGGTGATTTTGAGCTGCTGCCCTTTACAGTGGCTACAGATCAAAGCTGTAATTAAACAACAGACAAAAGTAAGTGACTTTGTTTTTCTGTTTACAGCATACAGAAAATATGGTATTAATTATAAAAGTATTTTTCAGTATTTGGTAAAAATTGGTGTGTTCATCTATACTCTGTGTACGATCAGAGAATACATTAGATGTTCATTCACATCTTTTCAGAAAGCTGTCCTCCCTTCTGCTTCCTGTTGCATTCTCTTTAATCAGGTTTGAATCACTGTTTTTTCTGCCATGAATTACTGTGCTTCTTCATACAGCATGTATCATCTGTACTTGTGCTGCAATGCTCATTTTGAAATACTTTCTTTGATTGAACTTAAAATTTCACTTTGAGTTTAACTCCTCTCTTTGCGGTTTGAAGTTTTCTTGTGCCTTGCCTCTCCGAAGTGGAAATGCAAATGTTTGTCATAGAGTCCTCCTATTAAAGTGTGCGCATGTGTGCGTGCATAGCGATGTTTCTGTGTTCTCCCAGCAGCTCCATGTTTCTGTTTTGCTGCATTGACCTCCCAGCTGGCAGTGATTCCTTTCCCAGCAAACTGCACATTTGCCTTCCTTTGTGTAAACTATTAAAACCAGATGAGCAGAACCAAATCTGTTATGATGCACTTTTGTAGGCTGATTTCATTCCCTGGTTAGGATGGTGGGCTGACTCACGAAAGCTGTGGGGAGAAGTTTATGCTAAACTATCCTGCTTTATTCTACACCTGTTGTTACCCAAGTAAATTAATGTTCCGGGGAACCCCACATTGTCCAGCTGTCCTGTCAATTGAATATTGCTTTGGGTTCTCAGTAAGCTTGTGGTAGCTTTGGAAAAAATCCATAGCCAGAGTTCAATATGTCAGGATGTGACGCATCTCTTCTCAACATTTTTGGAGCGCTTGTTAACTAATTCATAGCTGTCAAGCTGTTGGTTAGAAGAGTTATATATCGTTTTGTTAATTAACGAGATTTGCTAGATGATTTCTGGATCACATATATGGCTCTGCAAACCATCAGTACTCTTCATAGCATGGATGACAATAACTCTTCAGTGGCTTTGTGCTTTGAAAGGCCATCGAAGTGCTGAATGTCATCCTGTATTGTTGCTACTGGGAATAATGATCATGCTGTGTCCTCTGACCACAGTTCTGTTAGGAGAGAAAAAAACTAAGACACTTCATGCAGTCTGATGTCTTCTGTGTCCCAGGGGTCCTGTTTTCAGAGTGATAAGTGAACGGTGCTAGTGCATGCGCACGGTGCCAGCTACAGTCTGTTGTGTGGATGGCCACCTGAGCTCCCAGAAACAGCCTTTCCAAGACTTGGTGATCCTTCCCAGAACGAGCCCATCAAGGACTGAGCACCAGTGGTAAATTAAGTAACCAGTGGCATAAGTAGTTATGAGGTGGGGCTGCTTTGCTTTGTGAAGGTTCTTGCCCATGTGATGAGCAGCTGCTGCTTGTTATAACATTCTGGCTAGTTTGTCTGCTAGGGTTTGCTTTGCCTCGTAATGGTGGTGTGTGAAATTGTGTGAGAACTGACTTCCCACAGGAACAGTCGGCTTCAGATGTTTTCATGCATTCTTGCTTTTCTTGGGGCAGAGTGTCTTGTGACCAACCTCACAGCTGAACTACAGGCTCTGGCATTGCCAGGGTTTGATCATCCCCTGCGGTCTAAATGGGCTGTTGGAAACCACAAGATGTTTTCTGTGCAGGAAGGAGTTAAGCATGATGAATTTGCAATAGCCAGCCAGCTTTCCCATATAAGAGCAGTGCACTCATTGGCTCTCTCTTTTACTGAGAAATCTATCTAGTCATTTCCTGTGCAAGCCCTTCTTCACTTTGCAAAAAGCTATACAGTTGGGTAAATAATCAGGCAGTTATTCCTTCTCACATGCTGGATTCTTTCATGGACCACCACCAACTAGGAGTTCAGTGTCGTGCCATCACCAGAGTGCTGAGATGAGTGTGGTGGTCTCTGCAGAAGAAAAGAGTTCTCATGCATGGATGTAAATAATTTGTGGGCTGCTTTCATGCTTATTAACACATGTTATTTGACATCATTTCTTCGGGGAAGCTATTTGGCTTCTGAAGGCTCAGTTGGGACTCCCTGTGAGATCAGTTCTTGGGTGGAGCTTGCAGCAACTTGGGGTAAGTGCTGTGCTCTTCCTCTTTTGACAACAGGGCTTTTTTTTTTTTTTTAATGCTGTACTACTCAAAAAGGCTCGATAAAGTTGCAGCAGGAGACAACTCAGTTCATGAGAAGTTAAAACTGAGCTGACAAACAGAGAGTGCTGCCTGTTTCCTAGGAAAACATGACTTGGATGTATTTATTTTAGGGTCTTTGTTGTATTTTTTAAGGACCATTTTGCTTTTAAACCAGACATTCTGTCTGTAAACAACTGTCACTAAATAACTTTCTTGAAGCTGTGGAGAGAAGGAAACTGCAACTGAGTAATGACTGGGGGGAAAGGAAGACAGAACAACAAGCAAACTATTATGGATGTACAAATAGCACTCTGAAGGATTGGCAAATGTACCAGTAAGTGTTCTGGGGGAGAAAATGAGGCTGAAATGAGATTGTAGGGCGTAATCCCCTGCGTGCAGAGGAATGTTTGTCAGTAAAATGCAGACTAAACAGAATGGCTGAATTGTAATGGTTTGTCATGAAACCAGCCTTTGGACTTCTTGCTGTGAGCTGCATAAAGACATTCTGTAGCTGCTTTCTGCTTAGAGCTAACTATGCTGCCTTGCATCCTAATCTAAACCAGAATCCTTACGGTGTGTCCATGTACCTCCTTGCTGGTATAGGCTATGGAGTCTGGCTTAGTCCCAGCAAGGGAGAGAAAATCTGTTAACCATTTGGAGAGTACATGTGAATAGGACAGAGTTATTAAGCTCTGGTTCAGGCTGGTAATTGTGGATGTTTCCTTGCTGCTTCACAAACTGCGACTCTCCATCATGTGCTGGCTGCAGACAGCTTGCACTGGGTGTGGATCTGGGATGTCTCCAGATAAACATGAAGAGATGTCTCAGAAGGGTAAAAAGTACTAACTGAGACAAGTGGGCTGGCTGGGTGCTGTAATGAATACTTAGGTTCTGTGCACGGCACATCTGCATCCAGCACTGCTTTTGGGAGAGCTGAGCTGTGTTCAGGTTCTGAGGACTATGAGTGTCCATATGGCAGCCAGAATGTGTATGTGCCTGTGCTATGGAGCTGGAAGTTGGAAGCCTGTATTCACATGGGTAGCCAACACTGGGGAGTTCTCTCGTATTTTGCCCCAGTGCAGTGCAACAATACATGAGAGGAACATAACTTTTGCAAATGTTTTCCCCATGGAAACAGTGCCTTTCTTAACATCAGAGAACGTGAACCAGCTTATTGCTCTGTTTCAAAAGAGTTAATCTATAGTTAATCTTATCTTTTGGCCACTTAGTGACTTGGCTGCACTGAGACAAGAACAATGATCCTAGTCTCCTAAAGATCCACTCTCTTTGCCTTTTATGTAAGGAACCCATGCTGCTGCCAACAGGTGAGATCATCTCACAAAAGGGGTTCAGATGTTCTGTCGAGGAGTTGTCTGTATTTCTTGTACTACTTCTGGCAGTCTGTATTTCTTGTACTGCTTTTCTAGGTGTGCCATGTTTAAGACATTGATCCTTTATTCAAATACCCCCGACTGTGCAGAATTTTATTGAATCTCTTCTCTCGAGACACCCATAGTCAACTATAGGAACATTGGACTGGAAATATTTCCTCTATGTCTGTGCCACATGGCTCACATTCTAGGTTTGCAAAAAAATTGTATTAATTCTCCCATGCCCTTGCAGGTTTATTCTCTCAGTATTAATTCTCCCATGCCCTTGCAGGTTTATCCTCCCAGTGGGGAACATCTGGTGATCTGCAAGGCCATCTCTGCTAGAAATGGATAACTTCACAAATGATCAGTCAGGCCCATGTCAGAGGAACAGGTTGGTAGGACTGCTAGAAACAGATGACAGTATCCAGGAGGATAAGCCTGCATCTAGTACAAAGGAAGAAAGATCAGGACAATATGGAAGGAAGGGAGAGCCCCGGCCCTTGGAGTCACCTTACCAGAAGGAAAGCAGTGACTACTCTCCTAAAGTCATGATTAACCTGAACTATCGGCCAGGACTTGTGAGCAAGTGAGTAATTGTTGATTATTTGACAAGGATAGGATCACTGTTGATCTGTACTGACCTCTGCCTATTAACTTTACAAAAGTTGAAACTAAAAGTGGCAATGCAGAAATATGACAGCTGTCTGGTGAGAGGTAAATAAAGGTAGAGAGGGACATATTAGCCCTCCCTCTCCATACTTGGAAAGTACAGTGTGTGTTGTTTATTTGGGGTCTATTTGAACCAAATAGCACTAAATAAGCCAAGTTGAGTGTAAGAGCAACTTAGCATGGAGCTCTATACATCTGAACTGTTCTTGCTAGGAAGGGATGTAAATGAGCTCATGTAGTGCTTTACACCACGTGATGGGACTGATTCTGATCCTGCAGCTATCTTGGGCTTGTCTGTGCTCTGGATACATTCCAGGATTGCACATCAGGCTGGATCTGGGAAGAGCTCCAGCTGATGGAAACAGCAATCACTTAAGAGCATTATGGGAAATAGCTGTCTCTATTTTTCCTTTGACTCAAAAATAGTTGGTGTTTTTTGTTTTTGATAAACTTTTTTTTTTACCTCTCTCCTCTTTTTCTTACGCAACCGACTAGAACTTATTGCATGCTCTTGTCTTACAGTCTCCAGGACTTCTTAACACTGTGCATTTCTTCTGCAGCCAAAAGGACCCCAATCGCTTTGACAGAGACAGGCTCTTCAATGCAGTCTCACGGGGCAGCCCTGAGGCACTGGATGGCTTACTTGAGTACTTAAGGAGGACCTCAAAATTTCTCACCAATTCTGAATACACAGGTAGGATCCTGCTCAGTACTTCAGAAACTGGTTAGCAGAGGCAATGCTTGTTAATGTAGTACAGGGAAGTGCCATTAGTTGCATATTTCCTAAGGCTTTAGCCTCTGCTGCACTTAGAATATCAATGCCATTAAAATTATTGAGTTTGGTCCTACATTGACAGTTAAGTTCTGGGCGTGCTGAATCAGGTCATATAGATACGTGCAAGGCACATATCCACAACCTACCTGATACTTTTTTTTCCTACTAGATGCAAAGACTGGGAAGACTTGCTTAATGAAAGCCCTGCTGAATTTAAAAAATGGAAGGAATGACACAATCCCTCTTTTGCTGGAAATAGATCAGAAGACACAGAATCCCAGGCCGCTTGTCAATGTGGCATGCTCTGACTGTTACTACAGAGGTAAGGTTTCTGCTGATGTTGTGTCAGATGCACCTCCCCATCAGACAGGTGAGATACACAGGTACAAGAGAAAGAAGGGGCTTTGGTGTTTATGTGGCACTGCCTTTCCAGAGTTCTGATGCAATTACAGTAAAACAGCATGCTCACCTTTCCGCTTCTGATTTCTGATTCTGGCACTGTCCTCCTCAGCCTTTTGCAACTTTGTCTTTAGTCTATAAAATAGAAATAATACGTGTTTGATAAATCCACAAATATGAAAGAATCTGTGTAGCAAAATTTATAAAGCATTTCTGAAAGTGAAAAAGGAATACTACATAGCTGTTAAAGAATGAG
Organism: Chrysolophus pictus; assembly: GCA_037305975.1. Classification (NCBI taxonomy): domain Eukaryota; kingdom Metazoa; phylum Chordata; class Aves; order Galliformes; family Phasianidae; genus Chrysolophus; species Chrysolophus pictus. Next base: position 6,806,765 of record CM074594.1, read on the forward strand.
TTCTGCTAGCTGTCCTTTACTGTTTTAACAGTGCTTTGCCAGAGAGTTCTCTGCTTGTTCTCTCCGATGTTGGTACTGATTTATGGGTTTTTGCCTGTTTCCTTAGGCCAGACAGCACTCCATATTGCCATAGAGAAAAGGAGTCTGGACATAGTGAAAGTTCTAGTAGAGAATGGAGCTGACGTCCATGCCAGAGCTCATGGTGAATTCTTCAGGAAGAAGAAAGAGGGAGTTTGCTTTTATTTTGGTGAGTCTGTGTGGAACGCATTTCTTTGGGTTGTTTTAATGCCTTGCTGTGTTTGATGCCACTAGTCCTAGCTGGGTTTGTCCCTCTGTTCACAACTTCACTTTCAATTCTTTCAATTTCTTTTCGCACTTCCTGCTGCCCCTCCCAACTACTGTCTTAATCTCTTCAGGTGAACTTCCCCTCTCTTTGGCTGCCTGTACCAACCAGTTTGAGGTGGTAGAATATCTTCTAAACAACCCCCACCAAAAAGCCAGACTCCAGGAGCAAGATACACAAGGAAACACAGTCCTCCATGCCCTGGTGATGATTGCAGATGACACCGAGGAGAACACCAAGTTTGTGAGCACAGTATACGTTGAAATCCTGAAGGCAGGTGTGAAGACTGACCCAACAGTGAAACTGGAGGAGATTGTGAATTATGATGGATTAAATCCCCTGCAACTTGCTGCCAAGACAGGCAAAGTGGAGGTAAAGACAAATAGAGGGAATTCCTGGGGTTGCTGGGAAACAATGACAACTGCAGCATACATCCTCAGCATAACAGGGTCTGATGTAGCAATATCTTGCCTGATTTTAAACATGTAGCCTGGTGTTCGGATACAACAGTGTGTAACGCAGAAAGCAAGGTGTTTATTTGAAGGCGATTTGGGTATGCTTGGGTCACTTTGTATCATAATTGCATACACGTTTTTCTGATATTTTTCTCTTCAGATCTTCAAACACATCATCCAAAGAGAGATCAAAGACCCAGTGTACAGGCACCTGTCCCGCAAGTTCACTGAATGGACCTATGGACCTATCCATGTCTCCCTGTATGACTTGTCTTCTCTAGACAGCTTTGAGGAAAACTCTGTGCTGGAGATTCTGGCATACAGCAGTGACACACCAGTGAGTACTTTTTACTAAAAGTTAAAGACAGCAACAGTTTTTTGCACCACCCTGAGGTGGTTTTGATCCTTTGGTTGACCTAAGCTGAGGTTGTCCTAAGCTGCTTGGCTTTTCTCATGAAGCCAAACAGAATTAACTTCCCATGGGATGTTTAATGTTTTTCATACTGACAGCCGTAACTGAATAAACCCTTAGGGATAGCCTAATTGCAGCCACTGAACTCCAACCCTGAAAAAGATAATCCTCTGGTGAATTCACATTTCTGTTGATACTTTGATACATTTGTTATTGATGGAGGGTTTTATCCCTTCTTCATAGAATCGGTACAAAATGGTGGTTTTGGAGCCTCTGAACAAATTGCTTCAGCAGAAGTGGGAAACATTTGCTTCCAAGAGATTCTACTTCAGTTTTATCTCATACTTGTCATTCATGATCATCTTTACAGCCATTGCCTACTATCAGCCCTTAAGGGTAAAGGTAAGCCCAATGTTCTTTTATCTAACAAGGTCTGAATGAATGGAGTTGAGTTTTAAAAGGCTTGGGGTGTTTATCATAACTGCCAATGTCAGCCTTCTGTATTTTGTTTCTTTGTCTTTATCTTGCAGCCTTCATTTCCAGTGGAGTTCACAGCTGGAGGCTTCCTGTGGGTTTCTGGGCTGATCATTATTTTGCTTGGAGGTGTATACCTAATTTTTGCTCAGGTATGTGGCTCTCTGGTCTAGTCTCATTGCAAGAATGAAAACAAGCAAACAAAACCGTCACTGACATGGAGGCAACAGATTTGGTTCTGTTTGATTCTGAGGTCAGAATGTGCATGAGTGGATGGCAGGAGAGAACCCTGCTCTGAAACACAGTATCAGAGTGATCCTGCAATGACAGGAGTGGTATAGGCCAGGCTCCTGGGCAAAAGGAGGAAGGAATAGGCTCACAACAGTAATTAATTAGGAGTGACTTGTGATTTATGGTACTAAAATGCATCTCTAGCATTTAATGCTATTAATACTATTAATAAGGACATAAGGCTGAGCCATTATTTAGCCTTTGTTTGTACTTCTCCTTTTACAAATAAGGCTGTGGAAGGGTGACTAACTGAAAATTTGGATCTTGACAATGAAAGCACAAGAGGGAGCTTATGGAGTGAACCTCTGTCCCGTACAATAGGCTGTGCCAGGCAGGAATCGATCTTTAGGATGTTCTGTTGCTCTGATGAATGGCTACCATTGATTTTTCTCAATTAGAGTCTGTATCTGCGGAGGAGACGCCAGTCCCTGAAGACTATGTGCTCTGACAGCTGTGTTGAGATCTTGATGTATGTCTCTTGAGGTTTTTTGCGCAATGAAAGCACGGGTGAAATTGGTTCTCTGCTGTGTGCTGCTAAGTTGCCCTAACATTACTAGAGAGATGGTGAGCAGGAAAGATTGATTCTCTGCCGCTGTCTCCTCTTTCCACCTTTTTCCTGCTTGTTTCTCCTACCTGCTGCATCTTGTCATAACCCTTTGTTGTAATAGACTTAGTGGAGTAGAGCCTGTCTTTGGATTTGTGGTGGAATACAGCAAAGGGCAGATCTTCAGTTATTCCAGTTTAGAGCATGTTAGAAAAAGAGCTCAGGTTTTGAATCATGTCATCACCATGGCTCAAATTCGATCAAAAAGAAAGAGACTTCATATTTTTTGAGGACAAATGTGTAGATGCATGTATGTGTTTGCATGTATGTGTGCATGTATTTGTGAGTTACAGTTCTTTTTCTGTTTTCTGTCGTTACATGAGTTGCATTAAGCAGTCGAGAGCTTCCATACTGTGAAATTAACCAGTTCATAACAAAACTGCAACTATATGCACATTTGGTTATAACAGGACTTGCTTATATAAACGATGTGCCTGAATAGCTGTCACTTTGTGTGCTCTCTGTAGCCTGGTAAAACGTGTTCACTTTTCCTCGCAAAACAGAACTGCAAATGGGCCTTTTTGTTGAAGCAAATTACTGTGTCACTCATTCTACTTCTCTCCAGCTTCATCCAGGCTTTCTCATTGCTGTTGTCAGCAGTCCTGTATGGTGCAAGTTCAGAAAACTATGTGGCAGTGATGGTGTTCTCCCTGCTCCTGGGATGGGTGAACATGCTGTACTACACCCGCGGCTTTCAGCGCATTGGCATTTACAGTGTCATGATACAGAAGGTCAGTGCTTGGGAGACATTTTATGTTCAAACCTTTTATGTGTCAGGAGCTAATAGAATTCCTGCAATTACTTTTATTCTCTCGAGACCACGAAAACCATAAAATGAATTGATATATGGACTTGAAATAAATTGCAGAAGGAGATTAGATTTCTTCTTCAAGGAAGTACAGTTGTGGCAAACCAGTGGTTTGCCATCTTTGAATCTGGCAAGTTAGAGCAGCTGACATTTACTTGTTGGTCAGAAAGTGACAAAACCAGTAGTCAAAGGCAGTGTAAGTTCCCTGGAAAAGCTGTGCTTGGACTGAGAAGTGTTTCCAGATCCATGTGAGAGTTTGGGACTAGAAAAGCAAGACAAAGCAGACGTGAGATGAGGAGGAAAGGAGTCTGATCACCACTTTTATGAAACCCAGTGATGATAGAAGAGCTATATGCATTGAAATAATCTGGAAACAGCTGCTTGAGAAGGAATGACACTTCCTCCTGATTTATTTCAGACTATCCTGAGAGATCTGTTGCGTTTCCTCTTGGTTTATATTATCTTCCTCTTTGGCTTTGCTGCAGGTAAGGACTTAATCAGCATCATGTTATAGGCTGGGTTGCAGGAAGTAATGTTTTTCTCAGGAGGATTCAAATTCTGTTTTTCTCCTAGCTCTGGTTACGCTGATGGGAGATGCTCCTTCACTCTCTCAGAACAAATCTGTTGCTCAGATGGAGAATGCTGGGAGCCATGCTATGTATGGTGGGCTGCTCAGCGTCTCCCTGGAGCTCTTCAAGATCACCATTGGGATGGGTGACCTGGATTTTCACGAACACGCCAGATTCAGATACTTTGTCATGCTTCTGCTGCTGCTTTTTGTGATCCTCACTTACATCCTATTGCTCAACATGCTGATTGCACTCATGAGTGAGACTGTCACTGATATTTCTGGTTACAGCAAAAGTGTTTGGAAGCTGCAGGTGAGACACGGTGCTGCTCAGCAGTTATAATGATCCAAATTCCTACTTGAATTTCATAACATCAGGCATGACACTGTCTTTGTCCTAAACCTCAACTGTAAAGTTTTCTTTTATATAAATTTACCACACTGGGGATAAACTCTAACATCATTTTTAGGTGTATTTAAAGCTCATGCTGTTTGCCTGACTACTAGCCTGTTCAGATCCATGTGTACAAGTAACTTGAGTGAATTACAATTTTGTCTCATACAGTTAAGCTAAGGAACACTTTGAGGCTGATCTCTGAAGTGATTTTCCAAGCCAAAATACTTGCTGACTGGGGGGAAGATTTAATGAAAATGGGGGACTGGGCTCTGCATGGCCTGTTTTTCCCCTGACATGGACTTCTTCTTTCAGAGGGCTATTGCTATTCTAGAAATAGAGAAGGCCTGGCTGTGGCGCCAAGGAGGAAAGAGGAGATCTGGCTGCTTGATGTCAGTGGGCCTCAATAAAAAAGATGAGAGGTGGTGCTTCAGGTAAGACAGATGTGCTGTTACCCTTAAACTTAAACTTCAGCACAGTGATGGATTCCTGTGAATGATAAGCTGCTAACCCTGCTCCACCACAGGAGTTTCAACACTGACGTGGCCGAGTGTCTCAACCACACGTTCCTGGTACATGCACACTGGCTGGTGATTTCACTGCTGAAAGTTTGAGAGCAAGTCACCAAGACGTGTGCAGTTTAGCCCACATCTGTTGGTGTGGTTATGGTGGCAGGCTGCCTGTAACAATGCTTTCTTCAGTGCTGCAAGTAGCTGTGCTTGGAGTTGGCTGTGGTTATAGGGGGGTAGGCTGGTATCCCCTTCCCTCAGGAGCATGCAGTATGAGTGCAATGTGAGAAGGCAGTACTTCTCCACACACTGAGGGACTCAGGGCACAGGTAAACTTTTCTCTACTCAGAGAAACAAAGTGCCAGCAGCACTTTTGTAGCTCCAGGGTTTTATGTGCAATGAAACATGAATAGAAAGGGGAATCTAAGAGGTTCCTTTGTATTAAGTGTGTTCTCTGGGAGAAACTGGAGTATTTTAAAACAAACAAGTGGCATAGGCCAGCATACCACATGCAGAGGGATAGATATTTACCTCAGAGAGCTTAGACTAGAGAAGGTCTTTGCTCAGGAAAAAGCTTTGTAGGGTGCTGTTGCTACAACCAAAGTATTAAGTCTGTGTTAGCAGGATGGGGTTGGCCACAGGACAATGAGACCTGGATGAAATGCTGTGCTTCATGCATCTGTATCTCTTGCATTTTGTTTCTCCAGAGTAGAGGAAATAAAATGGACAAGTTGGGCAAAGGAAGTGGGAGTTCTCAAGGAAGAGCCTGGAAACACCAATGATTTGGAAATAAATCCAGAAGGTAAAGTCAAGTAATGAAGAAATGTGTTTTGTGTCCTTTTGGCTTCCTGCTCAGCCACACTGTTTGCATGTTATGTCTTTTGGTAACGGAAATTTTAGGCCAGTTTGCTCAAGAAATTGTTTCAGATTACTAAATAGTAGCAGCATCACTTGTGAGCTGAGCACATAAAGAACTGGAGTTCAGGAATAAATAACGAGAACAAAGGAGGGGCCATTCCTGTTTATCTCTATTGGAAATAGGCAGGAAGCACTGCTGAGTGGAGCAAGGGCTGTTCTTGCCTTTGGCTTAGATCAGTATCCCAAATGCATGTTGCTTTTTGTATTTAAAAAAAAAAGCTAAAATGTAGACCCACTCATTTTACAGGTTAAAATCAAAGCTTTTACAGCATGTCAGGGCACTGACACTCATAACTCAAATTCTGCCTTAGATCTAATTGTTTGCTTCTCTCAGTTTACCTGGGAGGCAGCTCTGTATGGAGAATGGAGAGCTGTTAATTTCTCTAGAAATGTTTTGCTCAGCTTGGGCAGAACCTCCATCAGAATTACACAGCTTCCTGCTCTTTCAGCATCGTCTCTTTCTAGATGCCAGAACAGCAGAAACGGGGAGGTTTCAGCACTTGAAATACTTAATTGGGTGGATGTTGGGTTTCCCTAAACCTGCATTCTTCTAAAAACTGGATCCCTTTGTTAGCTTCCTGCTGACAAAGGGCTGCTGTTTTTATGTCTCCTGCTATAGAGACGAGATCACGGAAACAGGTGCCACAGACACAACTGAGATCAGCTGTTTCAGAGGAGCAGTCACTGCTGCAGCCCCAGCTATCAGCAACTGAGATGATGCCTCTAAAGGGACAAACCAGAAATCTTTAGCGGGTTTTCTTGTTTGCAACCTTGCTTCCACCTTCAAAGGAGTAGTTCTTCCTATAGCAGCTGGAAGAATTGAAGGCATTATCAGTGTTAAAGTGCATTTCATCAATGACTGTGGTTCACCCTGTGACATTAAATGTTTTCATGCACTTTAATTATAAATTTTCCTCTGAAGAAACCATTTTTTTCCTCAACCTTTTCTGACTGACACTTTCCTGTTACCATGTTTAAAGGTGCAAGAGCAAGGTCATAGGGGCAGTGGGGAGCAGTCTTTGAGAAGGCAGTGCTTTCTGAGCTGCATAGAAATAATGTTGTTTGCCATAGAGAAGCAAAGAATGGAGTTCACCTATCTAAGAATGGGTCAACTTGTTCTTTTGTCACAACACAACAACCTGCACTGAAGAGCTTTGCAATAAAGAGTATTTTAGAGGCATAAAAAATCGTTAATGATGGAACTGGCTTCTGTGTAAAACACTGCTGTTGTGAGATGTGAGGGGACAAATATTCAGGTTTCAGTCATCGTGAGCCATGCTAAGTCTTTGTCTCAGTGCCTGCAGTGCTGGGATCACACCAGAATTCCCATTTTATACTATAGTAATGAAATCATTTGCACAATGTGATTGTGTTGATTTGCTTAAGAGCACAAAAGTAATGTGAGTTTTCTGGAACTGTAACTTCACCAGGTGAATTTCTGAAGCATCTGTCTTTTAGAGATTGCATTGTTTCTGTAGAAAGCAGCAGCAGAATTGTACACATTGCTGCTGAGAGAGAGATGGTCCAAAATGCTCCATGTGGTTAACGTTTCCTGTCAGTCTTAGTGAGCTTCTTATCTTTCTGTAATTGACTACGAGAACCTCATTGCTTTTTTGTATGTGCACACTGCCTCAGGGTGGGAAATGTCTTAAGCTCTGAAGAGGAGGAAAAAATGAGCTATCTCACTTTTAGCCTACATTTAAAAATAATAATGTACTATTCTGCAGACTATAAATATAGCAAGTTTACTTAATTGAAAGTGTTGATTCTTGGATGTATTTTCAGAACATCAACCTCTCTCAAAAAGAAGTTGAAGATGTGATCAGTGTGGACTCCAAGGTGTAATCAAATTTCTGATTACATTTCACCCAGTACTGTGCTGACCTCATTGCCATGCAAGTTATCTCTTGTTCTCCATGACCTCTTATCAGCCACGTCTGAAACTGTAACAGGCTGTTGCTTTGAGTACACCTTTCATAGAAAGAAAGATTAGTGAAAAACCTGAAAAAGCTGCAGTCTACAAATGGTGGTGGTACCTTTCTTTCAGTAAGATAAACTGTGCAACTCAAGATCTCCTATCTCTTGTTTCTACTTTGAGCAAGTGAATCTAGAAGACTCATCTTTTGAATACAACCATTTTAATCCTGTTGCTTATTTACATCTGTGTGACTGGCAGCAGAAGTACTACTTTTATAACCTGCTCAAATCAAACAGATTCTTCCCCTTTGCTGGACGATTCCCTCTGCATCTTCACTGTGTTGGGTATCTGAATTGTAACTAACTTTTCTCACTCCAGCTTCTGATGTTTTCTTGCTTTATAAAACCTTCAGCTGCTTTTTCCATCTATGGCTTTGTCCTAAGTGTTCCCAAGATTTGGCAAAGTGCTCATATTGCACAAAGGGATCATCTGACATGGTAATCTATTGCTGTGCATGGTGCTTTGCTGTAACAGGGACACTCTGAGATTCTCAAGAAATGCAGAATCAGATTTGCTGTCTGTTCCTGAGTCTTAATAAACAAGAAAGAAAACTTGTGCTTGTTGGTAGTGGTTTTGATAGGTGTGGGCTGTGGCAGCTTGCTTTCAAGGTAACCTGCTTCTTGAACCTGTTTATCTTTAAATCACTTTCTTTAGTTTGTAGTGTTAATGTTTTGATCTGCATTCAATTTTTTCCCAAAAAAATTTAGTGTTCACTGTGAAACAGGAGTGTGATATTCCTTGTGTTTCACAGTCACTGCACAGAAACCAGCTCCAGCCCTGTAAAACTCACAAATGAAGAATGATGGACAGTAGACAGACAGATGCAGCAAACCACTACATCGCGTTGGTCAGAAGGTTTAGCAGTGCCCAAACTGGTGTGCACGGGTTTTTTTGATCGTGGATGAAAGGAGATTTTTGTGGAGTTACTTTTCTGCAGCGGGGTCCCTCCTATAAAGCTGAGGTGAGTCAGTTCTGTTGAGGTTAATGTCAGTAACCTTCCATTTTTTTCTGTCCTCAGTCAATGCACAAGGCTCCTCTTTGGTTTCACCAACTGAGCCACTTTGCATTTTGGTCATGTAGCAAACAGGAAGGCTGTCTGGGATTTGCTTTGAGAGATGTCTGCTATCCCTTCCAGAGGAAGGACTTGGAAGGTGGTTCATGGCTTTGATGGCCCAGCAGAATTTCAGAAACCACTCTTAAGAGAGCATAATGTTTTGTCACAGAGCTCTTCAGTCCTTTGCACAAGAAATTATCGAATGGTGAGGGGGGGGCAGATTGAGGTTGGATGTCAGGGGGAAGTTGTTTGCTGTGAGAGTGGTGAGGTGCTGGAACAGCTGCCCAGAGAGGCTGTGGATGCCCCGTCCATCCCTGGAGGTGTTCAAGGCCAGGTTGGATGGGGCCCTGGGCAGCCTGGGCTGCTGTGAAATGTGGAGGTCGGTGGCCCTGTGTGTGGTGGGGAGTTGGAGCTCCATGATCCTTTAGGTCCTTTCCAACCCTGGCCATTCTGTGATTCTGTGATTCTGCTCCTTGTGTTTCCTACCCACCTGCACTGATCCTGCATCTGAAATCCATCCATGTGCCAAGTGGGAGGCTTGACAATGTTCTCATCTGAGAAAAAAACGGAAAATATTCTCAAACCCCAGTGAATGAACAGCTGCAGTTTCTCCCCTCTGTCTAATCTGTGTATGAGCCAAAAGACCCTGAATGCCCATCCATGCCATGGAGGCAAGACTCCAGCAGCTCTCATTATCTTCCACGTAGGTTTGTGGGTGCTCAAATCCTCTCCTGTGTATTGGCCAAGGTTGCCTGGTCCCTGGCTGGGATAGGAGGTGAATGCAGACTGCATAGCTCCCAAACTGCATCTCCTCCATCACACTTTGCCAGGCCATTGCTTTCTGTGGCATCTGTACCAGGCTTCAAACGTTTCCCACTGCACAGTAATCCTTCCCACTGCTTATCAGCGTCATTTTCTCACAATAAGCTTCACACCTAAGGTGTAGAGGTTCCTAAGGTGTAGAGGTTGAAGCAGGTTTCTCTTACTCCCCAAACTGCACATTTTATTGCTGTTCTTTTCCCTGTTATTTTTTTCAAAGCGTGCTCTGAGGCTGAAGCCAATATAAGGAGGTGTATATATCTGCGTCCCGGCTGATTCCTTCTCTCTTCATGACCCCATGTGCATCTGAGCATATTTTCCATTGCCTCGTTAGCTGGTTAAAGGAGTCTTTGAAATGTGACAAGCAAAAGGGCTCAGACAAAGAACAGATGCTTTCTACAGCGTCTACGTGAGCTGCAAAGAGTTATTTCCAAAGCGAGGCGGCTGGTGGATTTGTCAGCTGGACTGTTCCTGTGATTGGTGATTAGGTTTGTTCTTCTTCACTGTATTTTAAAATCTATAGGTGTAGTTTATTCCTCTGGGGTTAAAAAGAAAGGCAACCTTTTAAAGAAAATGTTCCCCTTCACCACATCCTGGCTGCTCCAGCAGCAGTGAATCAGAAGGCTGTGCGGCTGTGGCTGCCTCACGGCTGGCTGCTGTCACTGCAATCTGAGCACAGAGAGCTTTTGCTTTATTTCTGGTGCTGATGTGATCTTTTTCAGTTCTGATCTGTGAGATACAGAGCATTGCAGCCTTTCAGGACGGTCAGGCTCTGATGGTTGTCAAACGTTGCAAGCTCAGAGAATCCTTAGAGGAGGGGAGTGGGAGGCAGCTAGGAGTTTATATGGACCTGTTGTGCTCTTGGCTAAAGGGTGCTCAGAAAATGTACACTGGGCTGAGAGCTCCACGTCTCTCTGTCGATTCTTCCTCCCTTTCCCAGTCCCCACATTCCCAAATAATTTTCTACACAGTTAACTTCTCTGATTGCTCAGTGTTTGCTCATTCACCTCCTTTATCACTTGTAGTAACACACCCTGCATACAGGTAGCCTTGTTACACAGTATGAACTGTCTGGGGGTAACTGTGGGCTACTCTGCACCAAATGAGGGTCAACGGAGAGATGAGGGATCAGTAAAAGCCCAAGTCTACTTCTTTGTAACATAAGTTTGCCTTTCAGTGGCTCTTTGCATCCGCAGTTTTATTAAAATGGCACTAGTGTACACCTCAACAGCTAGGAAATCTACAGTGGAGTCACCATCTCTGTGAGTAATGAGATGTGCAGAGCTGGAAAGGCAGCAGAGGAAGGGAGCTGCTTCTGCCTGGCACCTCTGGTCCTCCTTCATCTCAGAACTGGGACCAATGTCACTCTTGCACCTGCTCTGCCTCATGAGTGAGTCTCATCTCTGTACTTATTTTCCCAAAGTCTTTAAAGTTCTGTATTAGATAATAAAGTTCTGTATTAGATAATAAATGTTCTTAGTCTGGAAACAAAGGAATTTCAGGAGACTTGGGTCAGTCCCACAAAGTAGGCCAGTAACGTGATTATGGTGTAGGACGTTCAGGCTGTGTGGGATTTACGTGGAATGAAAGTCCTTCATTTGCATTGTGGATTTCTGCAGTTCACAGAAATTCATGTTTGGGTGGAGAAGGTTTTGTAGTGCTCACCCTTGGTGGGAGGAAAGCAGCTGCTAGGTGAATTCCCACTCTGAAATACAAACACAAAGCCATGTTTGTCCTTTTATTTATTTGTAGTAGGTGAGAGTGGGGTGGAGGTGGACTTTTCTGTTTGTCTGCTCTCTTTTTCAAAAGACTCAATGCTGCACGTATCTACTCCATCTGCCCAAAGGAACGCTGGTTAAGGATTCAGTGCATGCCCTGATCAGCCTCACAGACTTTCTGGCAAGCTTTGTGCTGCCAATGTGTCAGGGAAAAGATGTTATCAATCTTAGCATTTTATTGAGATGTCTATCAAAGTCCTCCGGAACTTGCTTCACTATTTTAGATTTAATATCAGGACTTTTGCTCAGCTATGTTCCTTATTTGCATTTGACTTTTACATGTTAGATGATGGTGTTTTATCTCTGCGAATGCCTCTGTTCTTATGCTTGTCCCAGCTTTGTAAACTCACACATTCTTAACAGAGATGTCCACAGAACTTTGTAATGCTTTTTCAGATCTTGACCTTTCTCGATTTGGCTTATGGGAAATAAAGGAGTAATGGGTGGAGGCTGCTGTCCTCGTGTGCTTCAGTAATCGTTTCAGTCACATCCTTATGGCAGCATTCTTAGCACTTGGTAGTTCTGCTGCTGAGAGTTTCGGTGCAGAGGAGTGCAGCTGCCTGAGCTGGTGGGCCTCAGGTTCTTGGAACTTACCTAACAGATCTGTGCTGAGGGTGTGTGCATGTGAGCTCCACAGATAATCTGCTGGTATAGTTAGTTAATCTGAAGCACACTTCTTTTTCACCCTGTTTAAGTACAGCACACTTAATTGGAATAACTGAAGTGCTAAAAACTGAGTCATCTGTGTTGGAAATCCCTGTGAGCCAGAAGTTTAAATACCTTGGCTTTGCAGCGTGACAGCAGCAGAACTTGGTGCAGAGCTGAGGAGTCTTTTGTTCCCAGACCAAATTCCATATGAGCACAGGAATATTCATGAGGGAGATTAGCCCCATGGTGATCATTTTTTCTCCTTGTTCCTGCTTGGGAATTGCTACTTGCTTCAAAGACAGCTGAATGTTCTAGGGAACTTGGTCCAACAAATCTGGAGCTCTGTTTTTGTTTTGCTTTGAAGGAATTTTGCTGGAAGCTTTTGTAAATGTATGGAGTCATTAGGCTGTTACCAGCTTGGAGGCCGACAGCTTCGACCTGGTGATACCTCCAGCCTCAGCCTTTCCATCAGCTGAGGGCTGAAGCCCTGGCTGACCTGATGGCGTGGGAGCCTCATCAGGGGAAGCACAGCTTGCTTTCTTACTTTCACCAGGAGGCTTTCAGTGCTGTGCAGGGGATGCTGAATGTTTATTTGCCAGATGGCATCTTCAGTCATCCTGTCTGTGACTCTGCTCAGCATTCATTGGCCTTCCCCCTTCCCCACAGGCTTGCCTACAGAAGCATCACCAGGCCCTCACCACTGCACAGGATGTGAACAGAGTCTGTATTCTTCTCACTGCCAGCTTGTGTGGAACAGCTTTCCTCAGCTTCATCAAGATGGGTTTAGGAGCAACACCAGCACAGTGCCTTTGCAAAGGTTCCCCCAGTTCACATAACTACTGCTGCTTAAATGACTCACACAGATGCTGGTAATAATTCTACATATTGTAAAGCAAGAGTTAAATGTTAGTAAGAGAAGGAAGAGGGGAGCAGAAGAGCAGCAAGGAGCTGGTCTTCATGCCAGAAGTTCGCCTAGATGTTCTGCTAGGTGAATCTCTCAGGGCACCTTGAAAGAGAAGACATAAAAATGAGTGAGGCTTACAAGACATTACTTTAAATGATTTAAATGAAGCTTGATATGTGGGGACAAAGAGAGGCTGAGCCATATGGTCACAAAAGGTCTGCACAGATAGATAAATCCAGAAAGTTCAGACAGAGAAATCGTTGCTGTGAGCCAAAAAATAAAAAAATAAAAAAAAATGAAGTCAGTTCCTGGAGTTGGTCCAAACAGGATCACCAGAATACAAATGTGTGATAGAAACAGGGATAAAGATAGATCATCTGCACAGCGTTGCAGCTCGTGCTTTCTGTGTCCATGCAGTGAAGTTTGGGACTAAACTCAGCACTCTGAGGGACTTAAGGATCCAGCCTTACATCTTGTATAACCAGCTCTTCTTCCTCCAGATGAGGTTTGCTGTGGTGCAGCATGGAACACAGACCCAAACTGACCCGAGCCTGCAAGAAAGCTGCAGCAGATTAACTGCTCCCTTCAAGATCCAAAACATGGAGCAGCAGAGCTCAAGGATGATGCCGCAGAAACGCTGCAGCAAATACTGTAAGTTCACGTGTCTCAAGAAGCTCCTGGAACACTCAAGTGATTCCTTGTGTTCCATGTGCATTACACAGCCTCTTGTGCCTCCTTGCTGTTCTTGATCTCACACCTTCAAAGCTCTCACTTTTAGTTTTCCAGTGCTTTTCTTAGTGGCAGGCTCTGCCAACAGAGGGCTGTGAATGAATCTGCCTGGTGATGTCAGGTCTGACTCTGGCTTCCACAAGGAGAAATTGCCAAGAGGCAAAGTGTGAAGTCCATCCTATCTGACACAGGGGCCTCAGAATGAAAATCTTGCTCAGGGCACGTGTTTATTCCCTGATCTGCTGCATCTCCCTGGGAGTCTTGCTTTCCTCCTTGACTCCATTTTCTTCCCAGTAGCATGACTCCAGCAATAACAAATACTTCACTGCAAAAATGCCCCGTGTGCTGCTTGTGAAGGCAGAGCTGTCAGCTGTGGACAGCCATCATCCCTAGAAAGCATTAATCCTTGTGCACGTGAATGTGCACGTCTGCCTTGCACGTCTGCACTGAGCAGTCTCTTGTGTGCTGAGAGCTCAAAGAACATAAGCACCCTTCAGCAACACTGACATTTCTAGCTCTGAAGATGTAGTTTGTCCCATAAAACAACTCTTTTTATTTTTTTTCTTCTACAGGGATAGAGTCCTTAATGAAAGCCATGACTCCAGACTGACTGATGACAAGATAATCATTGCCATGGTATCTGGGCAAGTGTTTCTGGAAAACCACTGTCTGAGAAATGTCCTGAACACCCTTAAAATGGCTGAGGTCAAACTCTACGTGCTTGGGCTGAGCAACATCAAAGCCATGTTTTTTGTCTCTAAGCTCACATACAGAAGAGAGATGTTTCCATTCACCCCCTATGTCTGCTTTTATGCTTTAGTGGTGGATGGAGGCAAAAGTAGTCTTGCATTAGATATGCAGCATATTCCTTCTGAGATGTCCTGGCTCTCTTGATTCATTTAGGCCTCTGTCTTATTGATTCCAGAGAATTTCTGTAGGAGGAGGTTAAGGAGTAAGTTCTAAAGATGCCTAGCTTGTACAAATCTTGTCACTTGAGCTCTTTTATTTGCAAATAACGTTTTTCTGTAGAATCAAGGATCCCAGCTGCATTACCAGACCTTCAGAAAACTCCCTTTCAGACTGTCAAGTTTTTAATTATGTGAAATATATGGAGTGTCTGCTCACTCTCTTCAGTGTATCTACTACGATACTTACATTTCTGCACGTACTCAGAGCTGTATTGACCTGTAGCTGTAGTTTTAAGGTGAAGATCTGATCCCCACAGCCTTCAAAACTCACAAATACTTCCATAGCACCCATTCTCTTGAACCTATTTACTTATCCATTATATACTGCAGTGGCATTCAGGTCAAGTGGCCACAGTGTCATTTGAACACTGTCATTTGACAGCCGTGTTTTCTCCTCCAGACAAATGCACATGCTTTGAAGCAAGAGTAAAGCCATTATAATTGTTTGAATAAATCAATTAGCTTTACTATTGCTGTGAAACAGGCTGTGGCCAGGCAGCCTCCACTCGTTCTTCTTGTGTGCACTTCCCTGGCTGAGAACATTTCCTGCCTTTTTTAACTGAGATCTGTTGGGGCCTCATCTTCTGGGAGCTCAGCTGGGTAAATTATCAAAGCTCAGCTGCTCACATCAGGCTGCTGGAGGCCATGGGCTGTCACTACTCCATGTTTTCTTTGGTTAGATACCCCACAAGTAGCAATCAGGGAGCTGCCAAGCATCTGGTTTAGCTGGATGTGGATTATATAGTGATTACTCCATCATGCTTTGGGAACACCAGAAGAAATCATTGAATCTGAATAAGACTGGGAAGGCATTTAGCTAAATGGGATTCGTACTATATTTGTGTTGTGTTCTCATGGCTCATGGGAAAAGACGTCACCAACGATGTTATTCTGCCTTTTATTCTGTCACATGTTTGAATAACGGTTTGGGTACAGTTACACTGATTTCAGGATCTGTCCCTGAGGATGGCAGAAATGTAATAAATAATAGGGAAGTGATCCACATATAAGTAGATATGTGATGTTTTGTTCTAAAAATTGCCTTACTGTTGCAAAGAGCTAATTCTACAAAGCTATATATAGAGAATTCCAGTGAAAGAGCTGCTTGGTTGGTTGTTTTTTTTTTTTCTGGAGCCCAGGTTGGATCTTATTTTGGCCCCGAACTTTGCTCATTTGGTGTGAACTGTGATGGGGTGACAGATCTCCTTGTTGGAGCTCCGTTTTATCACATCCAAGGAGAAGAAGGAAGGGTTTACGTCTATTGCCTGGAGACAAAGGTAAAAACACTGGTAGCGTAAACAGTCCATGTTGGGGATTTTCCAACCATGCCTAAGTAGTGACAAATAAAACATTCCTCCTCTGTGCTCTCACTGAATGTGCTCTCCCTGTATGGTAGAGGACTGCAGGGTGAAGCCAGCGATCCTATCTTAGCTGTTAGAGTATAAAAAAAGAAATAACTGAAGGAATAAAACCATTCTGCTCACGAGATATAGAGATATCACAGTGTGATCAAACCACTTCTTCTGCCTGCTTGTAGGCAGTTTGTTGGTGTTGGCTTTGATTTGCCAAGCAGAGTTCTGTGCAGTGTTTATAATAAACCCATTCGTGGGTAGCTGCTAAAGCTTTGCCTCTCGAGACTTGTAGAAAACAAAATGTTTTGAGGGCCCAGCTCCTGGATCCGGCGTCAAATATACAGGAAGTTATTAACTGCATCATTCTGAGTGACAACTGAAGCCTCGTTAACAACAAACCAAGACAAACCCACTTCAGTGCATTGCTAGGCTTGCTCGGGGCACACAGCAAATGGTGGGAAGCAGAAAACAGCCTGGGCATCCATTCGAATTCAAACACCTCGCACCCTCTGGTGGCGTATTTCTGCAGTGCAGTGGAGAAACAACCTCGTCTCCAAACCAGCTGGGCATCGACTCCATCTGCAAACGGTTTGCAGAGAGTACTTCAGTGTGTCCCCTTGCATAGGGTGTCTGACAGGGAGGGTCTGCATGCAGTCAGTGCAGAAGGATCAGCCTTCTGGTCTGAGGCTTAGCTGGTATCTTGAACCTCATATGATATCGGTTAGGGCTTCATTGTTCACCTGTAAGCATTATGAATGTGCAGTGAGGTCAATCTTTTTTTTCATGTAAGATCTAAACCATTACAACTGCTGTAAAGGGATTTCATTAGTGGGTGTTTTCCATTCCCAAACATGCAGTGATCGTTCCTTTTGCAAGGTTTGGGTTTACTGTGGGCAGCCTTGGAGACATCAGTGGGGATATTGCGTGGTCTCCAAGGTATCACAGGATCACTGGAGGATGCAGTTGTGCTCTGGTAGGCAATGAGTGCTACTTTTTAGTTTATTGGGGGAATGGTTCAAAGACAAATTTAGAATCTGTGTTCCAAGCACTGTGTAATGGTTCTATTTTTATTTCTATCAGAGGGACATAAAAATCTTTCCCAGTGCTAGAAGAAATAATAAAAAATGTAAAGCATTCAACTCACGTTGCTTCTGCCTTTGAACTTCTAAAGCTTTGAGCAACTAATGAAGATTAACAAATTAACGTAGGGCTTAATGTCTGCAGTTCAGCACTGATGGTTTAAGTCATTTAGACACAAGAAAACCTTCTTGGCTGACTGTGCCTTGTTTTCAATCAGGTCTCTGCTAGCTGAATGACTTCTGGAGTTCACCAAGGAAAGGAAAAGGTGGACAGCTTCAATTTTGTTCTTGCATTTTTCATTTGAAAACACACTGTAGATAAAGGGAGAGTTTGTACCATTAGATAACGAGTTTATCTAATGGAAACATAAACAGAGCGTTTAATTTTGAAACTCTCTCCATACTGGTGTATTTTGGCTGTCTGTTCCTTCAGACTGACTTTTTTTTTTGCATTCCCAGCAAAAAGTGGAACTTCTGTAAATAGGCCAGCACGGCCCAGGTGAAACGTTATGGAAAAGCTGAGCGCTTCGTAGTCTTGCTGCCAGGATTTTTAAAACTTTTTTTTTTTCTCCTGTAATGATTCAAGCACTGATATGCGTTTCTTGCTTGCTCTTCACTGACCAGCTGTTCACTCTCTCACCCACTTGAGATTCCATCCTGAGAGAGCACTAATCTTCCAGAACAGCATCATTACATCAAAACTACGTTTCAATACAAACCCAGCTTTACTGGAGTCTCAGCAATGTAAGAAGTGGGAACAGTGATCGGCCTGCAGTCCTGCACTTCCTCAGAGGCTTTGCACTGAGGACAACTTCTGGTCCCTCCAACAAAGCATTCTGAAAATCTCAGAGCCTTGTTTTCTTGAACACTGGATGCCCAACTCCACAGTTTAAGGGTGAGTCTGCAGAAGTGAATGGCATTGGTTGGCCGCTGTCACAGCCTCTGCATTTCACTCACCTTATGGGAAGCTGTTGGGAATCTGTCACAAGTTTTTACCTCCTCTGTGAATACTGGAGCTGCAGGTTGGAACTGTTACCTTTCATCCACAGACTCATTGCAATTGTTTTGCTCTGAGCAAAATTCACAGAATCACAGAATGGCCAGGGTTGGAAGGGACCTCAAGGATGATGAATCTCCAACCCCCTGCCACATGCAGGGCCACCAACCTCCTCATTTAATGCTAGACCAGGCTGCCCAGGGCCCCATCCAACCTGGCCTTGAACACCTCCAGGGACGGGGCATCCACAGCCTCTCTGGGCAGCTGTTCCAGCACCTCACCACTCTCTCTGTAAAGAATTTCCCCCTGACGTCAAATCTCCCCTCCCTCAACTTAAAACCGTTTCCCCTCGTCCTGCAGTTAATTCCTGTCTGTTCTTCCAGTGTTTTCAGTTTTCACCACACCTGCAGTCATCCTAAAGCCACAGCTCTGACGTTTGATTCCCACCATGTGATTTTGTTTTAGCCTCGTGCTTGGCACAGCTCTTCAGCAAAGAGTTGTTCCATTTTCACAGCTTTGGACAACAGTGTGGACATCCCTTCATTGCAAAAAGTTACCCTGGAGATCTACGGAACAGCAACTCGAGTAGAACCGTGTTTAAAAGCTGTGCTGATGTAAAACAAATGGAAAAATGTTATTTGAAGCTTGGAGATAGTGCTTTAAAATTAAGAAAGAAGCATTTTCCTCCACACACTGAATAATACTGAAAAATCAATGGGGCTGTTGCATTGTGTGAAAGTACTTGGAGGGAGCAATTAGCAGAACAAGATGATTTGGGTCGCTCGGTTATTAAAGAAGATTAGAAAATACTTGTAACCTGTCTCATTTTTCTGCCTCCTTCTAGAAAGGAAGCAGTGGTGGGCCACTCCAAGGAAGCAAATGTTCCATAGTGATGACTCACACATGACAACCATGTCCTGAACTGTCCTAAAAACTCCATTTTAAGAAGGTGATGGCTGAGGTAAGATTGCAGAACTTTCAGCTAGGGACGGAATTCCCAAAGAAAACAGCTCGGGCTCTGATTCATTTACTACCCAAGTAAATGCTGAAGCAGGTCTGCTTAGAGCAGCCTGTTGGTTGTTAGGACTACAGCTTGAACCACTGATTTAAGACTCCCAGTCTTTTATTGGGCTACATCCACCTAATTCATTTTATGGGAGCAGACGCTGTTAAGTTTCCCAATCTATTTTTATTCAACATTAAAGAGTGTTCCTGTTTTGTTGGCAGCTCCTCTCCTGCTATTCACTGTGGCCAACCAATGCCATTCACTTCTGCAGACTTACCCTTAAACTGTGGAGTTGGGCATCCAGCGTTCAAGGAAACAGCTGTAAGTAGAGATGATTATTTTCATTTTTTCCTGCCTCTAAATGGTACTTTGAGTAGCTGCTCTTGCTGCTGTATCTTTACAGTTAGGCCATAGGCTGTTAGTTCACATTCAGCCTGTCACTCATGTGCATTTCCTCAAGGCAGGAGGTAATTTCTTAATTCCTGCACTTTAATGTCTATTCTGGAAGGAAATGCCAAGCACAACATGCATCTAGCTTTAACAGGATCCCAGTGAGTTAAAGAGTATCAGTGTAATCAGTATTTTGTTATAGCCTTCTTTTCCCTCAAAATTGCCAAACTCCTCAGTGATTTGGCAATTAGATGAAAGTGTATTCTGAAGTAAGCCTGCAATCATTGTTAATATCACTGAGTTTTGCTATTTTCACCACAAAACACACTGAGAAGTGAACAAGAAAGGCTGGATGTGGCTCTGGGCAGCCTGGTCTGGTGGTTGGTGACACTGCACGTAGCATAGGTGATCATTGTGATCCTTTTCAACCCAGGCCATTCTATGATTCTATGAATTCCTGCTCCATGTCCACACTATTTGTGAGGCACTGGTTTCACAAAATTATACTTGTCCTTTTTAACCTTCCAAAGTGTTTGGATCCACGTGAAAAAATCTTTCCTTCCCTTATAATTACAGCTTTGCTCAAACTTCATTATTTCAGTAAAAAATAGAGCAGCCTTTAAGGTCAACATTTAAGAATAGTGCATATTTAAAAGCTTGTGCTTACTGAACTGGAAAACCAGGTGCTGACATCCTCCTTCCAACTTAGCAGAGAAAACAGATGAGTAACATAATTCAGTTTTGTTCCAAATGGAGCTTTGATTCCAAATGATTGGAACCAGAACGGAATTAGGGCATTTTTCTTGCTCAGGGGTTTCTGTGTGTTACTGTTCAGATTCTTTTCTTGTCACGTGCCTTCTATTAAAATATATGGAGCTGATTAATACACAGAATTTTATTAAAGAAAATGTTTAAAAAGGAAATGCAGACTCATCTGTGACAACTGCACCTCCCTGCAAAGTCAAAGGCAAAGTTTTCTACATGAATTTAAAGTCAAATTTTTTGAAGGGTAAAATCTTCCAGTTTTGATTAATGAAAGCAACGTTGCACACTGACAGATCAACACTGGTTGTGGGGAAACATTTCAAGGCAATGGCAGCTTTCAAAGACCTCTCATAACAAACAGCAACCCCAGCACTGCTGTATGTCACCCTGCAGGACAGCAGGCTGGCTCCTCTCCCTTTAACTGCCAGTTTCCATCCTTGTACAGCCAATGCTGGCAATTCTGAAATAAAGGACCAAGACGGGCAGGTAATAAAGTTGTTTTTATCCATTCTGCTTTTTTTTTTTTCCTTCTAAAGCATAAATGGAAAATAGCACCATTCTGACTGAAGATGTCTTTGATGTCAGATGCACATTCACTGCAGCCCTCACCAAGTAAGCTTTAGAAATATTCAATTACGTTCCATTACTTAAGTCAATTAGAGGAAAAAGGATGGAGAGGATGCCTGGTAGGATTCCAGTATGATTTCCACCTTAATAATTTCAAGCAGTGCAGATTGTCAGGTTGCTTTCTGTAGCTTAAGATAGCAAAAGTAAGAGCCTTGAAGGTGGGGAGGTTCTTCCTCTTCATTCCTTAATGCACCTGGGTCACTGGATGTACTAATTTTCAATAATAATTAAATTGAATGTTCACTTAGACTGATTTATCTTCCTCTGCAAGCCAGTTTCTTTGATGCATGTGAATGTTAGCCAAGGACTTCTTGAAAACAAAGAATTCAAATTTGATATATCTTCAGCTTTAGTTTGCGTCACCCAGTTGCCATGAAGACTAAAGAACCCCCTGTGCATTTTCTTCTCTAGATAAATGGAGAAAATCACTTTAATGCTACCATCAGGTCACAGCTTTGGGATCCTGTCAGCATACAAGGTCACAGCTGTCAAAAATGCATCAGGAAAAGAGGTATTTTTTAAAATATCACATTAACAATGGTCCTCACAGAGAGGAAAAAGAAAACCATATTATTGCAGATTAGAATGTTTTTAAAAGCCAAACTACAGAAACTTTAGGAAATTGACCTTTTATAGCCTCATGCCAAGTACAAACTGTGCCAAAACGAACAAAAGATCGTTTTGAAAACTATGTCAAAAAGTGCCTTCCTCCCCTTTCTCTGGCTGGGCTAGCAATGCTCACCTGTCTGCAGCATCGTGGGGTTTGGTTGGTTGGTTTTGGTTTTAAGCAAAGAACTTGGTAAGAAAATCGATAGAATGAGGAAAGAACTTTTAATAACCTAAGTGGAATTCAAAACATGAACTGGGCCTGAAGGCATCTCCCCCTCCTCCCCAAGGTCGAGTCCATTTCCTTTCCACCCTCACCCCTCAAAGACAGTACATATGGAAACATGCTAGAGCAGAAGCCTTTTTTTGTGTGTTTTTTACACATTTTTGATAGTTTACCATTCATACTGCTAACTGATGTTAACACTTCTTTCCGCTAACATTTAAAAGACCGTTCATAAAAAATAGCAAAGGAGAAGGGCAGCATCAGTTCTTGGAAGTCCTGCACTCCTTTACTCATTGGAAGAGGCTGCTGCTGCCTAAAACTTCACTGGCAGACCCAAAAGTCAGTACTTCTTTATGAAACTTTGTGAGCTGCTGCTTTATTTTTCTCATGGCAGAAGATGATTCCTTTTTCTTGTACACTACATCCTTCAAAAGCTTATCTGTCAAGTAGTGGAGCCAGAGGACATTGCTGTGTGGATGATAGTCAGTCCAGCCGTTGGAGTTCTCCGCTTTCATTTGCCTGTAGATATCAAACTGGTAGTCCCCTGTGCCTTGAAACAGATCTTCATCAGTGGAAAGGTCGCAGAAGACAGTTAACCCATCTTTCTCCAGCCTAGACAAGGTATAATCTATGATGTTGACATGGATCCCTGCTGTGGGGATTGTGCACGTAGTCCCGTTCAACACGTAGTTAAGCTCCTTTGCATCTGTTTTCTTTACCAGCACGTTCCCCCAGTGCAAGTCTCTGTGCTCAAAGTGCAATTCCTGTTCTGCCACAGCCAGCGAAGCGGTCACTTGGTGCAGAATGCTTTTTGCTGAAGCCACAGTACTCAGTTTCTTTCTCATGTTCTCCAAATCACTGCCTCCAAATTCAAACTCCAGAATAATGAAGAGTTGCTCTTCCCCAAACAGATCTGGCCGATCGTTTTCCGATCCTGTTGCCTTGTTGTATGTGTCCCAGGCTTTTAGGAGATGTTTAGGATAAGCCCCTTGAACACAGTGCACAGAGTACAAGCTGATGAACCCTACAGTCCTATTCACGGACTCCTCAGACAGAAGACTGAGTTCCTTCGAAATTATTATTTCAGGTAGGATCTCTCCAAAGCTCTTTTGAGCTTCACCATTCACCCTTTCAGTTCCCTCAATGGGAATTATTTTTAAGGCCACAGGTCCTCTCTCACTGTCGATCTGGAAAACCTCTCCAAACACCCCTTCTCCGATTTTCTTGCAGTTTTTCAACTTATCTAAGGGAATGCAATCCTCAAAAGCAATAGGTTCCTCCTGCTGGCATTCCCTAAACACCTTCTCTGCATCCGTAAGCGTGATCTCTAAGGCTGAAGAGGAATTCATGGGAGCCAGCAGGATCACAGAGGAAGCAGACAAGGCGTAGCTCTCAGCCTTGCTGGAAGACAGGGTCGCTTGGTGCCCCGAAAGCTGGGGATTCACAAAGGGATTACAAAGGATGCTGGCATAGGAACTGTCATCTGAGATCACTTTCTTTTTCTTATGGAACGACAGAGATGCTCGAAATCTACCCCAGTGGTGGGAGTTATTGAGGAACGAGCAGTCAGCGTCCCGCGTCCCTCCTGACATCTGCACGCCCTTCTTCCTTCCTCTTCGTCTCAGCTGCGCTCCGACCAAGGAGTTTCCCGCCTGCTGCTGCCTCTTATTTTTGCACCCGCGCGGACGGAGCCGCGGTTGCCTCCCCCAGCGGCTGGCGCTGAAGCCGCTGATGCAGGCTTTCCTACAGGTGCTGCCCTCCCCGGGGATCAGTCTGGGACTTTTACGCCGCTGCTTCGCGGCTCCTCGCCCGCCCAGCGGTGACGCCGCCTTCCGGCCGCTCAGCCACAGCTGCGCTTCCCACCGCTCCAAAACCACCACGGGCATCAGCCGTCGCTCGGCCGCGTCCCTGCGTCCGCCCGGGCTCCCCGCCGTCTCATCGCCCTTCACACCCCCGCTGGGCCCTTCCGAGCCGGCGGCGCCGCGCTGCGGTTCGCCATCGACGGGAGCGGCGGCTCCGCGCAGAGGCTCCCGCGCGGACGCCCTCAGAACCCCGCGGGCCGTCTGTGACGGGCTCTCGCCCGTTGCCGCCGCTCCCGTTGCCCCGCCGCTCCGCGTGCACGGCGACGGCGGGAGCCGCTCCGAGCCGCCCGGCGAGTCGGGGGCGCCGCCGAAAGAGGCGTCGTGAGGCGAGAAGAGCCCCGGGCCGCACTGCAGCGCCGAGCCGCCCTCCACGCTGGTGCTGAGCTCCGCGAGCGGCGCGGCGGCGCGGCGGGAAGGGCGGGCGGAGCCGCAGGGGGGCGCCCAGTGCGGGGTGCTGCAGAGCAGCGGGCGGCGGGAGGCGGAGGGCGACCCCTGGCGGCGGCGGCGGCGGCGGGCGCGGGGCGGCGGCGGGGAGGGCGACGGGGAGCTGAGCGCGGCCGGGGGCCGGTTCTCCTTCTCCGCCCCGCGCCGGCTCCGCAGGTAGCGAGCGGGGCGCTCACCCAACGGCTTCTGGCGGCGCTTCCTCGGCGGAGAGAAGTCGGGGTCGTCCGAGTGGGCGGAGAGGGCGCTGGACAGGGCGCTGGACAGGGCGCTGGAGGCGGCCGAGGAGGAGCTGAAGAGCCGCCTGCGGTCCTGAGGGGGCGAAATCCAGCGGTCGGGCTGCGGCAGGGCGCGGAGGTACCCGCCGCGCCGCGAGTACGTGCGCAGCATCCGCGGCATCGCGGCGGGGCCGGGCCGGGCCTGAGCCGAGCTTCGCCCTCCCGCCGCCGTTTCAAACAAAATCTCGCGAGATTGCGGAGATGCGCGGGGGAGCGGCGCCAGGCAGCCCCGCCCTGCGGCTCCGTGCTGGGCTGTGGGCTCAGGGCTGGGGGAGCGGGGAGCTGATGGGAGAGAAAATAAACAAAGACAAAAATAAAAATAAAAATGGATCGGCAGAAGCTGCCCTGTGTGCTGCTGCAGATGAGAAAGACCGTTTTGCGTATACACACAGACACTGATGTACGAGTATGTAGGTTGGGACATATATATATATGCGTGTGTGTGGTTTGTAGTTCTTAATTGCATCTATTTTTGAGAATAAAGTCTTGCAAAAGATCCCAGCCTGTGTACGAATGCTGCACTGAAGGCGGCCATAGTGCCTTGTTGTACCTGTCCCAGGCTCCATTACAGCCTGCGGCTGCTGCCCTTCGCTGCCCATCCCCATAGCAGCCATCCGGCCTCCCCAGCACCCCTTCCCCACCTGCTGCTGGAGTCCTGGCTGTTCCAAAGCACATAGAGATCTCTGCAGCCTGACCACACTGAGTAAGTCACAGCACAGAAAAGCTGCTGGAAGTTTTTTGGTTACTTTCCCTTAGGAAAGGTCATTAATTATGATATCAGGAGGAAGTTTTTCACACAGAGGGTGGTTCTGCACTGGAACAGGTTGCCCGAGGAGGCTGTGGATGCCCCATCCTGGAAGCATTCAAGGCCAGGCTGGATGTGGCTCTGGGCAGCCTGGGCTGCTGGTTGGCGACCTGCACATAGCAGGGGGTTGGAATGAGATGAGCATTGTGGTCCTTTGCAACCTAGGCCATTGATTCTATGAAATTAATTGTCAAAGTTTGTGCTAAGAATGAGGAGCTGCAAGTTAGAGTTACCTTTTCTTCATCCAACCTTCTTCTACTCCCAATTTCTTGCTTTTTTTCTTCCAGTTTCTTCTCTGAATCCCTCATTACTTAATCCCTTTTGTTGTCCCTCATGGCTCCCAAAGAAGTCAGTTTTTGCTGTGGGTTATGATGTTTTCCTTTTTAGATTTCTTTTTTTCTTAAATGCATTATAGAGTTCTGTGACTTGTAATTTCCAACGAGTGCCATTCGATCATTTAATTCTTCATGATTGCCGTAGTAGATGCCAAAGGCATTTGCAGTAATTGGATGGCACTTAAGGGATTAGTGAAGTCATCCAAACCACAGATGGTTGTTTGTACTGCTTCCATGGAAGTCTTGCTGTGTCTGCTTCTAAATTTATTTGCAATCTGAGTTTTGAATAAAATCCCCTGTACAAAAGCCTTGTTGATGGTGTGGCCGTGGTGTGTCGCCTCGCCCCGACTTTAATGCACTCTGCAGTGGCACAGTTATGCCATCTCCCTGAATGAGAAGATTTGCAAATGACTCATTTGGAGTCATTAACATCATACCCCAGCCAGGCTTCTGTGGCAGCAGGCTGTTCTGCCTTTGCCTCATTCCCTTGGGGAGAGACAACTGAATGCTGTTGGGACCCAGGAAAGCACGAGTAGATATTTGTCTTCTACCCATTGACGGGTGCTGATCTTCCCTTCTCTCTGCTCCAGCCGTCTGAGCTCTGAGCCCTGGCCTGTCTCCAGACCATCCCAGGTGGGGAGATTAGCTCCCTGTAGGTCAGCTTCGCCTGACAGATTTTAGCTATTTCTGCTGGAATATAGCCAAGGAATAGGAAGGTGACTGACAAGAACTGATGCATCCGAGATAGCTTTTTAATTGTATCCTTGAAGGGGAAGGCAGGATACAATTCAAAATGCTATTTTAACCAGGAGTGATAGCAGCTGCTTATGTCTTACATGCCAGGAAGATTGACGAGCCTTAGGTTGGTTCTCCTTCCCTCAGCATGGCCAGCTGGCAGGTTCGTGTGTTGAACTCTGTGAGTGGTTTGGTAGTTCATGGGGGTAAGTAAAGTGGACGTCTGTTCAGAAAAGCTTATCAGAGAAACACCAGAAGTAATTCTTCATTTAGTGCTAGGTGCTGATGTAAGAAGATCAGATAGGAGCAATGAAGTGATTTGCTTGAGAGCCCGTTGGGGCAGGTTTCTTTGGAAGTTGATTGGATTACAACCTCACAAGAGAAATTTCCTGTCGCTTGTAACAGGAGAGATGAGCTGGAATGGAGCTGTGCTGCTGCAGGCAGGTTGCTCCCACAGTGCCGCGGCTGTGTGCAGCATGGCTCTCAAAGTGTCTGGACACATCAGTCTCTTGCTTGTGGTAATAGGTAGGAGCTTAGAGTAGCGGGAGCCTCCAGAGCAAAGGTGCTGAGCTGGCTGGCTGAGGATGTTACTACTGGAACTTCTCCTTTGTGGGTCAAGTCTGAGTCCTACGTATGTTTTCCTGTGACTGAAAAGAGTTAGTAATTGGGAATTCTAGGGAGAAAAGGGCAGAGTCTAGGCTCAGCCCAGACTTTCTAGATGTTGACGTGATGCAATTCCCCATTGGCCCGAGGGGATGAAGTGTCTCCTCAGCACTTGCAGCTGAGGCCTCTGATTACAGCTGTGCAGCCAGGGTGCACTGCATACCCTTCCAGTCAGGGATGATAACGGTCTGGCAAAGAAGCAAAAAAGTGATATCAGGCATAGGAGGAATGTACCTTTAAGTTACTATTTAAGGTGAATACATGTTTTATTAAGCAGTAACTCCTGATGAGAGGATTTCCATTGTGGCTGGGTGTGCAGGGCGCAGTTAGGAGGGCACGCATTGAGTTTGAATTTTTGTCACTGTTTCATTGGTAAGTAGTAACCTATTTCTTATTTACACTGCAAAGTCAGCTTAAAAGGGAAGCTGAACAGAGCAATTTTCCCTGCGTGTTTTTTTTATTCTTGCAGCCAAATTCATCGTTTTCTGAAGGCAGCTTGTTTCCTGTGTGAAGGTGTGGATGTGCTGTGGTTTGAGAGAACTTCCTTTCTCAACCTGTTAAACTCTTCCCCTTGGTTTTCTTTGATGTTGTTCTAAAGGTGTGTTTACTATGAGAAAGAAAAATAAAACACTCATGAAGAGAGCTGACCTGACCTTTTCCACTGTTCATTTCCTTGCTAAAATAGTTTATCTATTTACATCCTGTGCTCTTTGCCTCCTTTCTATTTTCTGCTCTGGCACCTATCTGGATGATGCATTTGCTGCGGGAGCATTTCCAGTGCTTCAGAAATGGCTCAGTATTCTGTGAGTCAGCTGTCCTGCATCTGGGAGATGATGTTTTCTGCTGTACTCAGTAGCTCAGTAAGGAGTGGAGTGGGGGGTCACTGAGAGCAGCTATGTCTGAGGGCCATTGTTTGGAATTGGAAGTGAGCAAGTGCCTAAAATGGGCATTCCAGCTTCAGATTCCACTTGAATCATTGCACTGGCCAAGGTTGTCTGCCCATTGCTCAGTGTCTCCTGGCTGTGACTTAGAGGTAACGTTATACCATGATACTGGTCTGAACATAAAATATTTCTATCTTACCATGCCTTAAAGAGACAGGTGCAACCTTGTTATGTTCTGAATGCCTTTAGGTCAGGACAGGGATCAGAGGTTAATTTCCTCAGTCTCTGTATTTGGCTCATTGCTGGACATGGCTCAGCTCCGGGATGGATTAACACCGGGGATCTACTGACAGGTGGAGAGATGTGCAGAAGGATCTGGGCAGAAAAGAGATGTGCATCTTATGACTACCTGTGAATAATGAGAGTGCAATTACTGTATGCTGTACAAGTAGTTATGTGTAGGTGTAACGTGACAGGAATAAAAAGAGAAAGAGAGTTTCAGTACAGGAGGAGAAATCTTCCCTGTGAGAATTTCCAGACTGACTAAATGGCCCCCCTGGGGAAGGAGCAGAACTGCAGGTTTCCATGGGAAATTCAAAGTGTTGGACTCGAGAAGGGAGATATCTTGCAGAAGAGGGACAGCCTGAGTCTCTTGAGAAGGACAAACTACATTTTTGCCTTTAAGTGATGGTTAGATTTTAAGTTATTTTCTTCCTCCCATGTGAATTAGACTCTAACATTTGAACGGTTCACAGGCTCTGAGAAACACACCAGTAATCTTGCTTTCCAAGCAAGAAAAAAATAAGGGTATGAAAGCTAAAAGATGATGAGAATGATACCTGCAAAAGCATGGGAGCAGCACTGCTGTCAGCATTAATTTTGCCTATGTGGAGTGATATTCAGGATGTCTGAGGTATGCTTGATTCAAAATGAAACTCTGTGTTCAAAAGCAGCACTTGCAGCAGTGCTTCTGTTTGACGGCTCCAAAAAAACTCAAACTCCACAAGAACAGATGGAGTTGGTGTTAGATGGTCGTTATGGTCCCTACCAACCCAAGCTGTTCCATTAGCTTTACATCCATTTTTTAATTTGTGATTGGATCTGGCTGATGTCTTCAGCTTCACATCTTCACAGCTATAACAGGAAAAACCTCTCTCTCAAAGCAGCGTTCTTTTTCTAACCTGTGTAAATCCTTTCTCAGATTAACTGACCTGGAAAGTAATTGCAAAAAATCTACTCTGTCTGTGTCACAGAGTAAAACCAGGCCAGGAGGCAACACACTACTTAACTCTTACCAGGTTTTGTAGACTGATCATAGCCTGTGCTGTCACACAGGCAGATAAGGAGGTGACTCTGAGGAAGAGGAGGATGGACAGAAGGATCTCTGGACAGTGCTGTGTGTGCTGGCTTGTCTTCACTGATGCTTTGTTATGAACTTGCTTGCTTTTAGTGCAATAGGAGCAATGCTGGAGGCAGTTGTGAGTGAACAGGGCGTGTATCACCAAGACATGGGATGCACTTGATATCTGCTCCAGCCTGAAGAATCAGGACGAGCAGATGGTGTTTATGCGGGACTGTGCCCATGATAAGAGGCACTGCTCAGCTGTCACCCAGCAGATGGTACCTGCAGAAGTGTTTGAACTCAGAGCAGAAGGTCAGGTTCCTTTAGGACGCTCCTGCCTCCCAGCACCACCACTCATCACTTGGCTTTGGGCTCCAGGCAGCGATGGGGCAGATAGGCTGAGCATGCATTTCTTACTTGTTTGCCTTGAGGAGAGCTGTGCTGTGAAACCCTTTGTGTCGTGGGGCTGGAAGCAGGGAGTGCAGCAGCTGCTGGGTTAAAGAGCTCCCCAGAAGATTTCTGTTCCAGTTTTGCAATTGCTGGAGAAAGAGTTATTTCACTTCGTAGTAGGAAACTCTAGGGATGTCTGTGGGATGAGGGACAAAATGAGGTATTCTGAGGATATTGGGAGAAGGAGTGTGTGCTAAAGCAGCCTTGGTAATGTGGCAGTGCTCTGCATATGCAGCATGTGGCTGTGACCTGCTCTTTGGTCCTGTGTTCAGCTGTGCATCACAGGTGTGTACTGAGTAATCTCAAGAGCATTGCTGGTTCTGACAGAGCCCTGTGAGCCAAGTGTGTGCTCAGGTGTGAGCTAATTACGTGCTCCTGCCTGAATGCAGAAAACCCTGCAATTTATGCCTACTACAACACCTCACGTCTCTGGTAAATGTTTTCTAACAGATTCAGCCTATGGGCAGTCTGATTCCTGACAAAACCTGACAGACATCCCCCACTAGTGCACGTGAATGGGATCCTCCTTGCAAAGGGCACACTCTGGTTCACATCTCAGCTTGCTGCTGGAGCTTCTCCTGGTGTGGAAGGTCAGCTCTTTTGGCTGTGCTGCTGGGAGATCCTGTCTTACTTCATTTCTTACCTCAGAGCTCACTCTGTTCTCTCCTTAGCCAGGGGACAGTGTCCTCCATCCTCAGTTTCAATAATGGTTATTTCATGTCCTTGCAGACACAGGTGTCTCTGTTGCACCAGGACTCATCTCTGTGCTACCAGGTGGTAAACAGCTCTCATCTCAATGGGGTTAAATCTGTTCCTCTCCCTTCGGTACTGCACCAGGTGGCAATGTCCTGCATCTAAATGCACCTGTATCTAATGGCACTCACTGTGCATTTGGAGGATTGTGAATGATCTCTTAACATCCACACACAGAATTTAGTTTCTAGTTTAAATTGTTTTCTTTTGGCAGGATGATGGAGTGGCTAAAGCAGACATTTTGACTGGTAAGGGCTCAAGTTCTTGTCAATCATGTGAACGCTTAAGTAATTACAAATTTAAACTGCTCCTTTGCCCTTGCAAAGGTTGAATGCAGGCTTTAACACTTAGCAGTGAGATACTATGGCTCTGCAACACGGCTTCATGCTGTAACGTGTTTCATTATAAATATTTGGTGACTGGGGGAGAGAATGAAGCAGAGGAGCTGAACTGAGGTGGGGGCTTCCCCAGAGAATGACATGTCTGGAAAGCAGCAAAGGAAGGATATGGTGTTATTGCAGCTGCCGGCTTCCAGCCTGAGTGCTGCTGCTGGCAAGCAGCTGACAGGAGGGAGGAGATCAGCCTTTCGCTCTGAAGGGTTGGTGCGTCAGGTTTCCCTGCAGAGCACGTGCAGATAACCGAGCTGCAAACACTGCTGCCTGCTCCAGCTCCAGTAGAGAGAGCTGGGAGAATGGGGCAGGTGTCTTGGAAGGGTTTATTTCTATCGCTTTTTGATTATAAAACAGAGAAATACGTCATTGCGAAGAACAAGAAGGTTGGGATTCTCTATCGAGTGGTGCAGCTCTCCATCCTGGCTTACCTGGTGGGGTAAGGATCACCCTCTATTAAATGTACTGCTGTGGTTGCATTTGCTTGCTGCATTGTGATGAAGATTAATGTAAGATACTTTAGCATACAGAGATCGCTTGCTATGGTGCATGATTTTAATACAGATAACTGTGTTTATTTACAACACTGGGATTTTGTAATACCTAATAAACTCTTATCTGATTTTTCACTGGCTGGAGATTGCTGGGTTCATCTCTGCCTTCCAGATTAATGTATGATTAAAAATGGATCAAATGCCACCATGGCTCTATACTGCATTATTTACTCCTTTATTTCTGTATTGGGTAGGAAAGGTGCCAAGCCTTAACAATTGACTCATTAGAGACAATAGCACGCAGGGCCAAGGTTGCTGAGCCACAGGACAAACCAAGCTTGTCTGCATGAAACGTTTGAGTCTGAATAAGACAGAACCAAGCAGAAAGTGACAGATATATCTGCTGGAGTGAGCTGCAGCCGCTGGGATTGTGGAGGACGCAGCAGCTTGTGTGTCAGCTGCCTTGCATTTATTTCTGAGCACGGTTGGCATGGAGATAGGCAGAGCACCTCTCAGAAGAGGTTCTGCTGGAGGCAGTCACTGATATGTAACAAACATGGCTGTACTCCTTACAGGGTGCAGGCTGAGATGTGGGGTCATCTGGCCTGTGTGATGCCTGGATCTTTGCTTCCTGAGTTTCTGAGGCTTTCTAGAATGTGACTGATAAGTC
Source organism: Chrysolophus pictus (assembly GCA_037305975.1). NCBI lineage: Eukaryota > Metazoa > Chordata > Aves > Galliformes > Phasianidae > Chrysolophus > Chrysolophus pictus. The sequence goes on from CM074594.1 coordinate 6,838,568, forward strand.
TTTACCCTCTCTCTCTGAGCTTTGGGATCCTCTCACCTTTCTTTCGCCTCATGCTTTCACCAATTAAATTTAGTAGAGTTATTTTGGCATTCCAGATTTATTTATAGAAAGGTGTACAGTTTCAGAGCTTCGCTTAGTGGGACAGTGATGCAGTCTCAATGGTCTGGTATGTATTAGCTGCTAAAGGAGGAGTTATGTAGATAACGTTGCTGAGACCACGTCCTGCATCCAAGAGGGACAGTGCATGAGCAGTGGCTGTGAATGTTCAGAGAACACCCGGGCCACACTGACTGTTTTCATTCATAGACATCTGCAGAGCTTAGGAACTGCCTGCAGTGCCTCCTCTGTGGCTGGGGACGTACAGTTGGTCATGGAAGTGGTTGGTATTAGCCTGTGTCTGCCTGGCTGTGTCCAGCTCCCTGTTCAGAGGCTGTCCAGCCTGTGATCATCAAACTCCTCTGGATTGTTACTTGTGTGTAGCTGCCATTTCCTTGCAGATTCAATGAGGAAAACTTAAGATTCTGCTTTTGAGCCCTTCATGGGGAGAAAATGCAGTGTTCTTGGGAAAACAGGGAAGTGGGACAGTTCATAGGAGTGGAGAATGTCAGTGCTCAGGTTTGGCACAAGCAGAAGGGGAAGAGCAGTGTGTGTGAATGCTGCTCAGCTTCTGAGATGGCTGCCTTTGCTTTCTGCATGCTTTAGTGCTGTCCAGCTCTGTGCACTGCAAAGGGGAGCTGTGCCAGTAAATGCAGCCTATGTCCCTCTCCCAAACTCTTCCTCCAGAGCTGTAGGTAAGTGCAGTCTATATCAAGCAGTTCATTTGGAACTTAGGAGTCATCCAGTATTAACAGAGGCTTTGGTGTCATTCACATGTTTTGATTTGTCCTTAAAGGTTGCTTGGCCTTGGTGTAAATCTCTGGCTAGATTGTTCCCTGATTCCACTCATTAACATTACTGCCTGCTCTGCTCTTCCCAGGTGGGTGTTTGTTGTCAAGAAAGGCTATCAGGATACGGACACATCCCTGCAGAGCTCTGTCATCACCAAGCTGAAAGGGGTGGCATTCACCAACACCTCGGAGCTGGGGGAGAGGCTGTGGGATGTTGCAGACTATGTCATCCCTCCACAGGTGGGAATCATGCTGCTTCTGTTGTGTCTGCCATTCAGGTAGAAAGGCATGTTCCAATCTGGCTGCTGGTGGAAAGGCTACAGTGATGTATCCAGGTCTTTCTGTGAGAAAACAAGAGGTGGGCTACAGGATAGGAGTGTTGTGCCTCCTCTTATGTCTTTTCAGCAAATATATAAAGGGCTTTTCTTTCTTACAAAGGACAATATTTGATAAACAGAGCCCTTCAGCAGCAGTCTGGTGGATTTCAGTGGGACTGCTCAGCTGAACCTCCTTTAGTGGGCTGGAGCAGGCATGCATGCATGGGGCAGCCCAGAGGAGGGAGGAGATGGAAATAAATGTGTTGCAATTTGAGTGACGAGGCTTGCTTGAAATGGATCTGGCTAAACTTGCCTTGCTGCTTCCTTGGCTTAGACAAAGTGAGATGCAGAGTTGATGCTTTAAGGGGAAGATGCCAGCAAATGGGCCTGATACTGTGTTGGAAATAGCTCAGCTGTGCTTGCTAGGGGCTGTTTGTGTGCTTCCCTGCTAGCAGCTGGCACGTGTGCATGAAGGGACATGAGAGTAAATTCAAGGTTCTGGGCCAAAGACTCCAAACTGGACAATTTTCTGTACATAAGACTTCACCTTCATTCTGCAGTTCACTCAGATCTGTGGGTTTGTGTGCTGCATCTCTACCAGTTTTAATGCAAAGCCTCACTGTTAGCTGTTGATCTCCAACCATCGTGTGCTGTGCAGCAGGAAGGCCAGGCAGCAGGCTTGTGCTGAAGCTGTGTGGGAGCCGTGGGACCTTTCGCAGGTGGCCGGTTGTGCATACCCAAAAATGAAATGGTGATGCTGGTATTTTAACTTGTCTGATGTTTCTACTGTGACTGAAGTACTGGTCTCTTTATCATGTGTTGGCTTATTGGGAGTCATTGTAGTGTGGCACACTGGGTAAAGATAGCTAGCTTCTGGGCCTCCTAATGTGGATATTTGTACTATGGCATTATGAATTCAGATGATCATGGATGGTCACATGTTTCCAATGTGACTGGGCAATCAGGCTACAGTATTGAATCCAACATAATGATAGCGATGTCAGACCTTGGGCTCACAGTAAAACACAGGAACTTCCATAGGCTGTGAATGCAAACGTAGATATGTCATGGAGCTTTGTTCTATGAGCTCAGGCTTGTAACAGCACAGCTGGGGCAGCCAGCTCAACCCTGCCTGAGAAAAGTTCTGCAGTGGGATGGAGTCTGTGATCCCTGGCCAGGCACTGTGTCCTTTATTGAGAAGGATGGTAAGTGCTTGCTGAGTGGGCAGTGAGGCCAAGCTCAGCAGTCCTGCTCACCAAATTAAGGCAGATTCTGAAGCAAAACGCCTAACACCACAGAGACCCACTAAGCTCTATGTCCTTCCACGCATAAGGAAGTTGCCTCATCAGACTTTTCATATATATATATACTTCACAAGGTTCAAAGCTGTATAACAGAAGCAACTTAATCTAGTGGATGATAACACCTTAATCTGGGACAGCTGCAACTAGCTTTGCTTTCAGCCCTCACCTGCTTTTTTGTGACTAATGAAATCACTGCTCCTCTCTGTGTCAGAGCTGTGTGTGAGACTGGCAATATCCAAATTCAAGCAAACAAATACTGAAACAAACAGCTTTGCTGTATCCTACCTTGAAAAGCACCAGAAGAGGGGGAATTGTTAGTGTTCTGCAGAGAACTTGTAACAGGTTCTTTAAAATAGGTTTTTCTAACACTTCTGCCTTACTTTGTTTATTCTAGGGTGAAAACGTCTTCTTTGTCATGACAAATTTGATTGTGACCCCAAACCAGAGACAAACCACGTGTCCTGAGGTAGGAAGAACTGAGTCCTTTGGCTCCCAGACCCCTACAAAACTGGGGGTAAGACCTGGCAGAGGACGCAGCAGCGAACACTGGAAGGATAGAAGGCGAATGCTTTTTCTTTGTAGTATACATCAGTTAGGAAAATTGGACTGATTACCTAAAACTGGAGGATTCATCTCTCTTAGTTTCCGGAGGCACTGATCATGTAGAGGCTTTAACTAAAGGTGTTGGATGTCTGCCTAGCTGGAGATGAGACTTGAATAATGATTGGTCAGGGTCAGAAAAGGTCATGGGAAAACAACCTGGAGGTGATTCAGTTCGGTTATGGGCAAAGGAGACATTCTAAGAGGCCCCCTCTGGGAAGGGCTGAACATTCAGGCTTTCACTACCTTCAGGATGTGTGAGAATGCTTAGTGCTTTCCAGAATGTGCTTTACATTTTTACATGTTTTCATGTAAATATTTGTTTACGTGTCCTCCGTGGAGTCATGGTTCAGAATGGGCTGGAGCCTGGGGAACAAGGATGCTGGCATTCTGAGGAGTGTTGTTGGCACATAGCAATGATTAATTTTCCTTCACAGAAACATGGGGTGATCCAGGCTGTCAGCACAGCTTGATTGTTAAGGACACGGCTGTCCTCTAGTGGCTGCGTTAACCCAGCATGCAGGCAGGAGTAGGGTAATTTGGGGGCTCACACAACTTGCAGCTTAAATCAAAGATACAATTATCTCTTAAGGAGAAATATGGTGGCCTTCTGCTTATTTTTGTTGAGTAGTGGAAGATGTTGCTTGCTTGGGTTCTTCCACAGCTTGTCCTTCTTTAGACTGAGCAGAGACCAAAAGCAAGACTTCATAGCTGAAGCATGTTGTTGCTGGTTATGTGACACAGCCAAGTTATTTACACACTGCCTACTGTTAGTGCTCCAGCTGCATGTTTTCACTGATCACCATTCTGTAGAGGATTCAGTGAAATGAACGTAGCTCTGCTACCGTGTGTCGTGTCCTGCCATGGTTCTCACTCCTGTCCTCTTCTGCTTTGCAGAGTGTAAACATTCCTGATGCCTTGTGTTATGAGGATGAAGACTGCCCTGCAGGGCAAGCAGTGGTGGCTGGTAATGGTAAGGAAAGAGACCCTCCTCCTGTACTGCTTCTGGTAGAGGCAGGTTCTTTCAGAGATCAGCCGGGTTACAACCCCGGAGATCTTTGACTTCAGACAGCAACAATCATTTTCGTTTCTTTAAGACAGTTGCCTTGTTTACAGCTCTCTGATGACTGGGCAAAAAGCACCCCGGGCTGCTCAGAGCAGCAACAACAGAGGGGCTGTTCCCGCTAAGAGGGCTTTTCGCAGCAGGGAGGAGGGCTTAGGGTGGTAGTGAAAAAGCATCTGATTTTCATTTACCCTGCAGGCAAGGAGAGGAAGCAGCTGCTTTGAGTGACCTTTTCTGTGCTGTCTGTGCTACAGGGGTTAAGACTGGCCGTTGTTTGAAAGACAGGGGCAGCATCAGAGGTTCTTGTGAGGTATTGGCCTGGTGCCCAGTGGAGAAAAGATCCAAGCCCAAGTACGTGGCTGTCCTATGCTGTTTCCAAGCTTGAGTTGCTTGGCTTATGTGTCATTCAGGGTGGTGTCTGGGTTCCCTCTGCTTGTTTGCTTGCTTGAATATTGGCTGTTTCAGAGCAGGAGGGAGCCCTGCTTGGCCCCCAACAGGACTGGCCCTCTGCTCACCTGCTTGGCTCGCTGGCTATCCCAGGGCTGTGTCCAGCTGCCAGTGTCCCCCCTCGCCTGCATGCTCCTCACTAACATCTTGCTGGCAGTGTGGGGGAGCTGGGACCAGTCGTGGAGGTGCAGGGTGTGGCTGCTGAAGCCCTATGCTCTGAGCAGCAGATTCACCCCGTGGAAGCAGCACAGGATAGTACTGAGCTGTTTCTTAAATGGCAATTTCAGTTAAACATGTGAGCAGAGTACAAATGTAAAACATGGAACAAAACCTTCTGTTCCAGGAAACCACTTCTCGCCAGTGCAGAAAACTTCACTGTTTTCATCAAGAACTCGATCCGGTTCCCCAAGTTTAAATTCTCCAAGTAAGTGCAGGTGCCCAGAGGTCCCTGTATCTTCTCCATCACGGAGCCAATAACCTTGTTTTGCTCCACTATCCTTCTCCTGCCTGTAGGTGGGGTGGGGAAATGAGTGTTTCCTCTTCTAAAGCATAGAGGGAGGCCTTTGGCTTGGGCTGGAGCATCTCAGGGAACAACTCAGATAAGGCTGTCACCAAATGTGGTCTGTGATAGCTCCTGCAGCATGGGTTGCAGCTGGGGGAGAGCTTCTAAGGCAATGGGTATGTTCTACAGTCAGTGCACAGTCAGGTTTCTGAGCTGCTTCTGCTCCCAGATATTCCTCTTCTGTATAAATGAAGATGTGGCCAAAGTTGGGAAAATACAAATTTGAAGAATTGTTTGAATTTGCTGCTGCAGCTCTTGCTCCATTAAGACAGAAGTAAGGAGAGTAGAAAGAAGAGTGGCCTTGCTGTTCTGACAGGCTCAGACAGACTGAAGAGTGCTGAAGAAATCTTTCATCTCTGCAACCTTGGGGTTGTAAGCTGTGTAGGCAAGCAAAGAGGGAGACAAGATGCCTTCCCCTCTTTCCCACATGTAGGATGAATGTGCTGGCCACCAACAATGAGTCCTACCTAAAGACCTGCCGCTACAGCACGGAGCATCCCTACTGCCCCATCTTCCTTCTGGGGAACATCGTCAGATGGGCTGGGAATGACTTTCAGGAAATGGCTTCGGAGGTAGGAGTACCCTTCGAGCTTGTGTTTCTCCAGCTGGCTGTACTGCTTGCTGGGTGGCTGAGGAGAGCCACTGGTGACTGCCCAGGGATCTTTTTCCCATCCAGGCTCAGGGAAAAATGGAGATGCTGTTTCTTAAAATCATGCTGGTTCCATTTATCCTGTCCCTGGGGAATGGGAGACAGGAAAATGTGTCTTTCCTGGAAGAAGTGGAAGGGCCAGTTTTCTATTATTTAGAGCTTACCCCCTGAATTGTTATAGCGACTTAATGAAAACAGGATGAGAAGCCTCTTCCTAGGATAGCAGACTAGGGTTGTGTGTTAAGTAATGTGCTTATTATTATAAAAATGAACTTAGCCCATCCAGAAGCGTTTGACCAGAAATGCATCTGTTCTTGTCCCTGGGGAAATCTCATTCAAGGATTGGACAAAGCTGAAACAGACTAATTGAACTAAGCTTAAACTCACACTGTCTCTCTCTTTCATTAAGGGTGGTGTGATAGGAATTCAGATTGAATGGAACTGTGATCTTGATAAAGCCCCTTCTGAATGTAATCCCCACTATTCTTTTAGCCGTCTGGATAACAAGTTTGCAGAAAAGTCTGTCTCTTCTGGGTACAACTTCAGGTAAGTAGAAAGGAGAAGCACATCAGTTATGACTTCTGGCAATCCCTTCATAATTGGTGTTACCCACTGCTCATCTGCCTGACTCCCAGTCAAATAATTGCAGACAAGTCCCATAGGTTCAGGCTGTAAAATCTTTATTGGAGAGATTTACATTTTCTTTCCATACTTCATGTGGCAGTGAGAAAGGAAAGTCCAAAGAAGTTGTAACTGCTATAACTATGGGTAGACTTCCTAATCTGAGTGGCTTTCTGCTGCTATCAGCTAAGAAACACCATCCTGAGAAGGGCCTGATTTGATTGCCACTCAGAGCCACACTTTACAGCTAAAGCTGTTTTTCATAGGAGGAATAGATCCACTGGCACAGAGGGTTGAACTCAGATGGGTTCTTGTGTGTGGGGGCAGATGATGGAGTTAAAATTGGTATTGTTCCATTTCAGGTTTGCTAAATATTACCGGGATGCTGAAGGGATTGAGTACCGGACACTCTTTAAAGCATATGGAATCCGTTTTGATGTGATGGTGAATGGCAAGGTGAGGTTTCAGGCCAGAATATTTCCTAGCCTGGAGAAGAAGCAGGGAGACATTTCTCAGCGAAAAAGCAGCTTTGGGATGAGAACAGCCTGTGTGGCTTGTTGTAGGAAAGAGGGCTTGCCATTCACCTTGCATAATAAGGGGGATGACCAGGAGTGTGGACAAGGTAAAGGTCAGCAGTCTGCACCTCTTATACCTAAAAACAGTCTCATGTAAAGTCCAGCAAATGTAAAGGTGCCCCACAGACTTGTTTAGCATGTCTGCACTAGCAAAGAAGAAGCCTAATCCAGGGATGATGCAAGCTCAGAAATGCAGCCATGAGCAGTTGCAATGGAGACAGTGAGACCTTTAGCTCTGATGACTGTTCACTGCAAATCCTTCTATGGTTATGCCTGCCTTTTGCCAACAGAACACACCCATAAGCACCAGCAGCTTCCCAACAAAACACATCCACAAGCAGCAGTAGCTTCCCCTCTCTAATACCAAACCCTTACGTTTGTTTCTTGGATTGTTTTCAATGAATACTTCATGACTTGTTTTTCTTTTAGGCAGGGAAATTTAACATCATTCCCACTGTCATCAATATCGGTTCAGGGCTAGCTCTCATGGGAGCGGTAAGTCGAGGTATTTTCTTAAAGTAACATATTGGGACCCAGAGCTGCCAGTTAGATGCTCTGAGGATAAAAAGGGACAATTTGTTTAATTATCTTCTCCAGCAGGATTTTTACTACTTTGGCTGCTCAGTGAGGTGTGTCTGTGTCCTGTCTTGAAGGCATCTGTTAATGTACCTTGTAGTCTAAATACTCCTAATATTACATGGTACATGAAAGAAAATGCAGCTCCTACAAGTTATTTTTCTTTAATTTTCATTACAAATTAAATCTGAACATCTCCTTTTCTACTTTAAAGCTGAAACATGGTAGTGAAAGAGAGAACTCTGAACTGTGTTTGTTGATTACAGTGCTACCATGGTGAGGGTAAACACAGTTAAGTCTGATGTACTCAAGTACTGCACCCTGATGACCCTGAAATACTGCAGGCACTATTTTTCTCCATGCCTGCCTTCCAGTTCCAGTTATGCATCATCTCTAAGATATTCCAGCATTTAGTAGCTTACCTGTAAGCTCTGGCTATATGATGCCTTTTTCAACACAAGCAATTGAACAGAAGGTTGAGGCAGGAATTAAAGCATTTGTGTAACAGCAGATCTAAACTGTCCCTGCTTGTTAAAGTGTTCCTCAAGTGCAGTGCAAAAAACGTAACATCTAAGCAGCTATAGAGAAAAACAATACCTGAAAGAGAACTTGGAGCAAGCAGGGATGAGTAACTGCGGGCTGAGCATGATAGCCAGGAGGAGAGCTTGTCAAATGTACAGGCTGGAAGAGTTTGGAGGCAGGGACACTGGTGGCCACTGGGAGAGGGAGATTTGCTCCTTGTTAGTGGCCATGACAAATTCTTTCTGTTTTGCAGGGAGCTTTCTTTTGTGACCTGGTGCTGCTCTATCTGATTAAAAAGAGTAACTTTTATCGAGGCAAAAAGTATGAGGAAGTAAAGTAAGTGCCCTTGGCTTTTGTGTTTAAATGTAATGGCTTTATGACTAATAGGAATAGGAGATAGTAGAATGCAATAAACATTAATGGCAAACAGAGATTAATTCCAGGAAATTACATTCCTCCAAATGAGTTTAGCCAAGTTGCTCCCTCCCTCCACAATTCATCACTGCAATTAGCTAGGGAAAAAGGGAAGTTGCTGTATCATGGTCGGTCTATAAATGGCCTTGCACTGTCAGACCATAATGACTGCAGATGGAACCGGGCTGGCTCCAAGGTCTCCAGAGCCTCATGAAACTGAGAACTGGAGCTTTAGCTGACGGCTTTTGTGGTAAGGGGGAACAGGCTGGATGGGAACGTCCTCCTCACATTGTCTCCTGAAATGGAAATAGCCTGCTTGCTTTTTTCGTCATCTTTGCTTGTTTCCTCAGGTCCAGTTCCAGGAAGTCATTAACTAGCCCTACTCTGAATGGGAATCAGAGCCCAGACCAACTTGGTGGGCTCTAGACATGGTGATGGGTCTGTCAACTGGAATCACGTTCCAGGAAAACTACACAGGTGTGAAATAACACTGGGACTGGGAGGTGGAGCTACCCCAGATCAGATCTACCATTATTGGGATTTCCAGAGGAAAAATGTCCTTTAAAGAACACCCTATTTTCCCTGAGATGTTCTCTGATATCTTGAGCTTGCAACACCTGTGTTCATCACTATGGATTTATAAAAGGATTTTGTAAGAGGAAAAAGAAGGCACCAAATAATGTTTTTATATCTACTGATAGATCTATCTGTGCCACCATTATTCTGTGGCTATGCTTTGCTTCCAAGTGCAAAAGAGAAATGTTGTGAAACACCACTGACATTTTCAGGAGGGTCGTGGCCAACAATTAACTCGTCTCCAGCTTCGCCAGCTTGCAGCCACAGCTCCCAACTCTCGCCTTTCTTATTTGCAACATTAGATATAAAGCAGCAGGACTGCTCTTGTCAGGAAATGCAACGAAATGCAGCATTGCAGAATTGCAGCAACTGTGTCCAGAAGAAAGTGGCTTATCATCCTGTACTGCCCAATTACTCTTATTGCCCTGTTTTTGTTGTAACCATCAGAGCCAGGAGCGGTGCTCCTCCAGGGAAAGCCTTTACAACTGCTGCAACAAGGTGCTCTGCTCATCTCTCCTGGGAACATCCACAGCAGAGCCTGCCACAGCTCTGAGTGGAGAACCAGTTTCAGCCACAGCTGGCTCCCAGCTACCTCATCTGCTACACAGATTCTCCATTTATAGTTATACCCAAATGACCAGTATTTCAAAGGACAGAAAAGATGACAGCACGCAGAGGGTATTTTATGGGCAGGGAGAGTATTAGTGATATTAGTAGTGCTGTGGAGATTGAAAAGCGAAATTCTGTCAGGTCAAACAGACTTTGCTGGGTTCTTCCAAATGTAACAACAGAAGGAAAAAGTAGAAGACAGACGTCCACTATTCTAACATTTCAGTATCTTCCAAGAACCACAGGTGCTTCGTTGTGTCTCAAGAGAAAACTAAGTCACTGCAACCCACTTTGTGAATTTTTGCTCAAGTGGGGATGCAATTACTTTAAGAGGAAGAAAATGCTTACAAAATAATTTTATTTTCTTTTAAAGTTTGGATTTGCTTGAGCTGACAGGAACTGACTCACTAAGGCGGTAGGTAAATATTCTTCTCTTTGAAATATTAGTCCTTTCACAAAGTTTAAAGGACTCCTGCTGCATGTCCTTGCTAGGACAGTTGTAGAGAGGATGGCATTGCAGGTAGCTGCTGTGATCTGCTGTTATACACAGATGGAATCAGAATGCAACACCCTACCTCTGCTTTAATTTCTCAAAAGCATTTGTTCTGAGCAATGTTTTTTTTTTTTTTTGTCTAAATGAAAACTCACCTTTGCTAAAAGTGGCAAACTTCCAATTCAGTCATTAATAGCAAACCCCACCCAGTCCAGTCTACTCCCTCTGCTCTGGCTTCTGGGCAGATGCGAGTAAATATCAACTAGTCAAACATTTAGCTAGAAAACGGAATTAAACACTGGAGTGACAATAATTTAGAATAAGCTATGTACACCTGGTGCTATATTTACACTGAAATTCTCCTCTTTGACTCAGAACTCTTGATAGATATGCAACACCCTGCATATAATGGATAGATAACACTAGCCAAGCCTACTGGAACAACCATGGCAATGAAAAAACATAGACCTTTTTCCATCAGGGCCTAGTTCTATTTAAATAGTTTCTAGATGGTAAAACATGTAGTAAACCCCACACATGCCATCAGGCCAAGGCACAACTCAGAGACCAGATAGTTCACCTTAACACGTAAAGCTGACTGTGCCCGACTGAAGTCAATGCTTCAACTTGACAGAATGATGTCCTTGTTAGACAACCAAAGCTTTTTCCTGAATTCAAGTCTTCATGGGCTTCAACATCTCCGAAACTCACTAGAATATCTCCCTTAGTTATAGCATTCATTTGCAGTTAATAACAATTGCAGTTAATAAAACATAAGCAGCTTTTCTCTCAGGATCTTGTTTGATTTTTTTTTTTTTGTATTTGAAGTACAGCAATAAGGTTTGTCACTTTGGGGCAGTGCTCTGTTAAGACTCTGCTGTAAAACATGTTATTTAGGTTGCACATGCCAGTTTCCTTTGTGATACACACTTATGCAAAACAATTCAATTAAGAGTTTAGAATGTATTTCAATAGTACAGGTGTCTAAACATACTAATTAATGTGCAAAAAGCAGCAGATGGCATGAAAAGCATACTAGTGAGGCAGTTAAAGCCTTGACTGTTTTTTCTTCCCCAAAAAGAAATGACTTAGGCAATGCTGACAAACCCCCCTTTTGTACAACCCTGTGTTTTGCCAGAACTCAGTTTTTCTGTAAAATATTTTTGAATACAGAACCTAATGTTGTAAAATATTTGTATAACAAACAGGTAATATTTTATAATGTTCTGGTGAAGTGATGACCGACCCAAAGACCAGACAGCCAGATGGCACAAGGTGGGGTTGTAGAATACGTGACAAAACCCTATCACTGTACAAGAGTTTGCTTGCTGCTTTCAGATGAAAGGCACTAAATAGCATTTGCGCAAGCAGCTCCAGAGCAAAGTGACTTAACTGCTTTAAAGGGTGATCAGAAGTTCCTTTCAGATTCTGTCAGACACAGAGTACCACAACAACCGTAACAGCTGCAGAAAATGCCAACGGCTGTAACAAGTGAGTTCAGTACAGACTGAGTTGCAGGTAATTAGACATTGAGTGTATTTGGGTGCCTGTATTTCATTGGACACAGTAGTATTAAAACAGAGTCATTGACTTGGGAGAGCATTACTTATTGACTTTTGTACATGCAGTGAGGAGTATCTGTGACAATGTCATTTATTTATAGTGTGAACATACAGCAACTGTGGAAGTTAACATTTGCACTAGCATTTCAAATACATTTCTGTACCAAACCTTTGCATACATTTAATTACATGCTACTGTGAAATACTTCCTCGTGTCAGTGGCTTATTTTTATAGTGCTCTGTTTGCATGTAGGGGCAGGCAGCAACAGGCAGTAATTGGTATTTCTTACCCACAGTGCACAGGGTGCAAGGAACTAAGGTAGTCAAAACCTGCAGCTGTGACTGCAGTTAAGGACAATAAGTCATTCCTCTGCCATCAAACAAACATTCATGGGAGGCATCCGAGTGGTTTCACATTCAGTTTAATTAGAACAATACTACTGATTCATTTGTACTCGGACATAATTTACTGACAGTATGAAGGATACAAGCAAGGAACAAGTTTAAAAGGTAAGCTGGCCTAGTTGTGTGGGTGATGTTTGGCAACAGTCCTCCTGCTTCATTAAAAACCACCGTGGCTACCACAGCCGTTGTTTCAGTAGACGTGAACCATGCCGTACAGGAAAGTCCAGAACAGGACGTATGTGAAGAGCCCTCCTATGAGCCCCCCCGTGAAAAGCGGCCTTCGCGATTTAAAGTACTTATTCCATCGCCGCCCGGCTTTCAGCACCAGCAGCACAGAGAGGAGGACGGATGCCAGGAAGTAGAAGATGAAGCCGTGCAGGCCCGTCAGCCCGAGGATCCCCGCCGTGGCTCCCGACAGGGCCGACACCGACGTCCGGCAGTAGTCCAGGATGGCCGCGTTCCCGCGCACGGCTGCCTCGCTGATGAACTGCGGCCCCTCGCGCTTGGCCACCACCGCGGCCATGGCTCCCAGCCGGGCTCGGGGACCTCCTGGCTCCCAACTGGGCTGGGGGAAAGCAGACACGCGCTGTGCCCGGCCCGCCGCCGCCCCGGGGCCTGCTGAAGCGGCGCCTCCCGCGGGTCCCCCCGGCACCGCCCGCCCCGGCCCGTACCTCTCATCCACGGCCGCACGCTGCTCCGCAGAGCCCTCGGCCGGGCCCGACCGTCACGCTTCGCACCCTGCCAGAGGACAGCACACGGCACCCGTCACCGCAGGCCGGCCCCGCCCGCACGGCTGGGGAAGCCGAAGCCGCCTGCGGGCCCAACTTACCCCCGCGGCGGCACCGCGCGCCTCCCCGCCGGAAGCTCCTGTCAGCCATCTTGGCGCGGGGGGCGCTGGGAAAGGGGGCCCACTTCCGGCGCGAGCTGCGAGGCGGAGGGCGAGGCGGCGCCTGATTGGCTGAGGGCAGCAGGGGGCGGGGCCGACTGAGGCGCTTTTGTTCGGGCGGCGGCGGCGGCGGCCGGGTGTGTGGGGCCATGTCGTACGTGCCGGGACAGCCCGTCACCGCCGTGGTGGTGAGGCGAGGCGGGCCGGGATCGGGTGGGCGGGCGGCGGGATTCGGTGCGGGTGGAGGGGACCGGGGCAGTGCCGGGTCAGTTCCGGGCGCAGAAGCGGGAGGAGGGCGCGGTCGCTGGCTCCGTACCGCTGTTCGCTCGCTGGAGCTGAACGCACCGCTCCTCCTTCCCTCGGTGCGAGATCCGGGCAGAGCAGAGCTCCGAGCGGCCTCGTCCCGCCCGGTTGTGCTGCTGAGCAAAGGGGAAATTCAGCTGTCGTGATCCGGTGCTGGAGGAGCCGCTCCTCTGGGCGCGGTGTGACACTTCGCGATGCCGTTTCTTTGTTCCGTAGCCGCAGGACGCGCTTTTACAGGCTGTGAGCGACCTTAATTAGAGCGGTGCAAAGGAAGTCTGTGCGCCTCTGCCCGTGGGGAGAGCGGCGGGGCCGTGCAGCGCTGCCCGCGTGGCTCTGGGCACGCCCTGCCCTTCAGCTGAGAGTTCCGAAGGAGGTTTGATTGTCGCTGTCTCAGCTGGGGCTGCGCCTTTCCCTGTCAGCTCAGGAGTCCTGCACGATATTCGTGGGCAGCGTTTGTCAGTTGCCTGCATTCAGCAGGGAGCCCACCTCTGCGTTACAGAAACGCTGATAACGTTTGTAAGGGAAAACATCCTATTAATAGGTCGGCACCGTCACTGGCAGGGTGAGGAGGAATGCCAGGCACTGATAAAAACCAGCACTGGTTGAGATGTGAGTGATGACCAGTCAGCGAGATGTGACTCATGTTTAGAGAACTGTTTTCCCCTTGTTTCTCAGGGTGGTGGTGAAAGACTGACTCGGAGCACAGCTGTATAATGGTGTGAGCGCCCTCCTACCTGCAGGTCGTTTCCTGTTCTGCTGTCATAGGGTAGGGCTGAGAATGGCTCAGAGCCAACTGACATTTCAAGACTGCGCGTGACCAAAAGATGGCAAATGCTGTGTGATAGTTCTGTGTTGCCAGCAGTTTTTAGATCTGTTAGCCATCCATCAAACCTGAAGGCATTGTACGTAATAACTCCAGCTGAGGCTGTGGTACAGCCTTCTCTCCTAGAGTTACCTGAGCTTTATGGTACCTGTGGCAGACACGCAACAGTCTGAAGAGGTCTTGAGATTTCTGTCGGTAATAACGATGCAGTTATTTTGTCATCTTCTCTTTTTAGCAAAGAATTGAAATACATAAGCTTCGCCAAGGTGACAATTTGATTCTGGGATTCAGCATTGGAGGTGGCATTGATCAGGACCCTACTCAAAATCCTTTCTCTGAAGATAAGACTGACAAGGTCAGAGCATGTCAAAATTCAGCCAGCAAGCACTCCTGGAGTGCATCTGGTTTCTGTCCTCTCACACTGTTGGCTGAAGTTATTTTGTTGGTATCCTTTGCAGACTGAGCCCATGTTTAAGTTAGCTCTCCTCAACTTTTCTGTTCTTCAACACTGGACAAACCTGTTTTTATTTAGAATGCTGTAATAAGTGTTTTTGCACTGTTAGTAGAATGGCTTTTCTGTAAAGTCTACTCACACTAAGTGAATGTTTTTTTTTTTTATTCTTTCCAGGGTATTTATGTAACAAGGGTGACAGAAGGAGGCCCAGCAGAAATTGCAGGACTACAGATTGGGGACAAGATCATGCAGGTAAGCACAAAGACAAGTGCTAATTCAGTACCATGTGCACGCTACAGGCAGATTTCTTTCTTCTAGGTACTTTCCAGGGCAGTTTGTAAGGCTTACAAAACCAGTTGTGGTCTGAGAACTAAGTACTAGATATGCTTATAGAGCAGTTAATTATAGGACACCTATGAGTCTACCGCTTGTTTCCATTGACTGGATTTTGAGAAGAGCTGCTAGGTGTAGGTTATCTACAGGCAGCCAACAGCCTCTTTGCATATTGAAGCCTCATGTTGTTCTCCTAGGTGAATGGCTGGGATATGACAATGGTGACCCACGACCAAGCTAGGAAGAGGCTGACAAAAAGAAATGAAGAAGTGGTCCGGCTGCTGGTGACCAGGCAATCTCTGCAGAAGGCTGTGCAGCAATCCATGATGTCCTAATCAGTGATCAAGCTGGGGAAGGGTTAGGGAGGGAGATGCACAGACTGGATATCAAGTGAGGAAGGATTGTCTGGAAAAAGTACATGTTCCAAACTGTGGTAAACACTATTTTTACTTTCTCTGGTGTAATTAACAGTAGTTAAAGTTTAGTCCCCTCAGAGTGCTTCTATAAAGTTTTCCCTGCAGGTACACGGGAAGAAGACCTTATTATAATCATGGCTTTCAGGAAGACAGGCCAACCCCTAACTATCTAAGGAAGTGCACAGAAAAGCTTCAGATCTAACAAGATTCTTCTGTAGCACAAATGTTTCCTATTTAAGAAGAATTTGGCTTCTGCCAAGTAAGATAAGAGGGTTTGCTGTACTCAAGCTTTTAGAAGTGAGCTGTCCTGTCCTCCCATGTTATCTAATTAAAATGCCTGGACTAAGAGTTGCACACTGCTGTAGGAAGGAGCACTGTACTCATCTCACATCATGTGCTGGTTAGACAGAGTATGCTGAAGGTTTGGGAGCATTGTGGCTTACTGCAAAGACTTGCTGTACAGAGCAGCCTTTTCAGCCAAACAACTGAATATGTTATTAATACCTGTTAGATTTAGCATACTTAGCAGGTATTAAAAGTTTTGAGACACTACAGTTCAACTTTGGTATTGAAGAAAACTTAATTTTCCTTGTTCCTAAGTAATTTGCAACAAATGAATTAAGTTTAAATGAAAGTGATATGAACTAGAGCAAATTAAGAAAATGCTAGACTAAGTTGCTAGGCTTACCAAAAGAGCTGCTTGTATCCACAGTCTTCAGTTCTTCGCTTCTGTTGGAGTTGAAGTGGGAAGGGTGGATTTTAGTCTTTCTTTCTATCTAGAAGATTGTTCAAATGACTTATTGATTGAAGAGATGACTATGCCAGTAAATTGTCCAAGTGCCTCTTGACCAAATTTAGATTTCTGCACAAATAAGTTAATTACATGGCATACCAGTGGTTTGTTAGCTAGCTTTACAGTTATCCCCAAACTGGAGTTTTTAATCCACCTCCCTTGATTCATTTATCAATGCTCTCCTTAAGCAATCTTCGGGTAAGCTTGTACATAGAACTTGAGGTGGCAGTCTAACTTATTCAGTACATTACTGCTGTGCCATGTATGTATGTTTTATTACTGGATCTCAGGCTTCTGTACACATGTGCAGATGCTTATTTACCATTTTTATATCTATTAAATTACTCCAATACTGCTTTTGAATTTTGTAACTTAAGAATTCAGTGGTAAATTTTAAGGTTTTCAAGCTGAAGTTATTTTTGTTACTGTAAAAATTGCTCCTATTTGTACTGCTATTTCACTTGATTTTACACACAATAAAACAAAGTTGGATTACCTGAGTTGTTTCTCCTTACATTTAATAATGCCATATCACTCAAATGCTTGCAGCTGAAACATCATTTCTGCCTTAAAATGACAGATTTTGGACTACATCATTACAATGCAGTCAAGCTTAGCAAGTTCTGATTTCATTGTTGGGTTTTTGTAGCAATTTCTTCCTGGAACACACAACACGTATGTAGAAAGTTGCACAGGAACAAAAATGTGTTTAAGACCTTTAATTAGTGGGCTGTTAATTAACATGATCCACTTCAAAACAACACCTTTGACAGTCTAATTGTTACTATCCACAGTTTAGAATTCAAGGCATGTCAGTGGAACCAAGCAAAGTTAAGTTAGTGCACTTGTCTTAGCACCTTTGAAAGAGGCTTAAGTGAGCTAGGAATACAGCTTCTTATTATTCTCAGTGCTTTATTTTTTTTTCTCCTAGAGAAAAAGTTCTAACATCTGTAGTTGTCCTTTTTTTTTTTTTCCCCTGGCAACTTTATTACTCCTTCAGTTACCACTACTGCTGTTGCCAGCCACCCTGAGTGGTGCTCTACTGTGGTTTGGTCTGTGAAGAATCATCAGCAGCAGAACTTAAAACCACAGACCACCTTTAGTTATTAATATCTTAAGTGGTTTAATATGATCTCAGATTTTTGGAAGCCAGAACTTTGGGAGTGGTACACAATTAAAAAAAAATGTAGTTTTGGTTTCTTTCCTGTTGTTAGTTGAGAAGATCCACATGCTGCTTGGCCAGCTCAAGCTAAAGCTGGCTTTGCAGCTTCCACAGGCATGAGTCTTCCATCTGCAAGTGGAGGCTAGATAGACTGACATCCTTTAAGGTATTTGGCAAGGCAGCTTGTATTCCATACCAGAGCAGATCAAAGTATAAACAGATCAGAATCAGTAATCAGTATTTCTGATAACTGGTAGTAGGCATCTTCAAATCCCCTGGCCAGGAAGGGGCAAGTTCAGTTTAAAGTTTTTAATGTTCAGAGATGTTATTCACAAGGTTCGTACCCCCATCTCCTATAAAGGCAGTAGTGCTGAACCATAAAAACAACATCAAAGATGATGGAGAAGACACCCAGGCCAAACTTGGTTGGATCTCCAAAGATTAATTTCCACTCATCTGTCAAACACAAGATTAGAGGTTAAGATTAACCTGATGAGTTCATCTTATCTCAAGACTGCAAGACCACGCCATACGAATTAGAGAAGTTCACATTTATTACCTACGTTACTTCAATACTTTAAGACTGACTAATAACTCTTCCTCTTGTTTCTTCAAAATAGCTACATTATTTTCTATCTTCTGGGAATAGAAACATTCTTAATTCTTAGTACAAGGACAGCTACAGTAGCACAGTCTCCCAAGACAAAATCCTGTAGGTTTTTGTTTGCGTTATAGAAGTTTCTCCCTCCCCATTAAGAAGGCCCCAGCAGCTGAGATTCAGCCTTACCATTGTTGTATGACTGCAAAAACATCTGCAGAAGGCTGAAGCTTCCACCGATGAAATCTAATAATACATTTCCAATGCTCCATCCCTCTGTACTCTTCCGACGGAAATTCATGTATGCCTGAATGTGTAACAAGAAGTTTGGTGTGCCAATCATCTGTTTGTTTCAGCACCTAGCCAAGACTAAGACCACACAGGACTTTGCTGTCTACTGTGGTATTGTGTTAGAGGAAATCTTATTCCAGTCTTCAAATAAGGTAAAGGTGTTCCTAGCCGAAAAGAAAGCTCACAACTAAGGTATCTTTGTTCATTTAGGCTTTTTAGTAGCTGGGCCCTGGGCAATCTCAATAAAACAGTGAGCATTTATGACATATACTTTGTAGGAGCTTTACATTATTTTGTCACTAAAAGGCCAACAAACAACAATTTCTGGTTTAGTTTAGTCTGACTTTCAAGAACACATGCTTTAGACTTATGTTACTATCACCCTAACATCAAACCAGAAAAGTTCAGCCTTACCTGTGGAAAATATTTTATCAGTGTGACTGCTAACTTAATGTAAGAGAAGCAGAATAAGAACTGTAGCCATGTCATCTCCTCAGCTGCAGCAAGAAACAGTGTTGTAAACGTAAAAATCCATGCAAGTGCCAGTAGTCCAACAACAGTTTTGGATACTTTCTGACCTGCTCGCTGAAAGAGAAATGCAGATATACTTAGATTGCCCTTGGTCCTACATGCCCAGAAACTTAAAATAAAGATAAGATAAAAAACAAGCTCAGTACTACAGAAGGCTACAGTTCAAAACCCACTGCTGTACCAGTTAGGCTCATACCATGAGGGAACTCTAAGCCAACAGCTGTAGGTTTGCAGAAGCTTTTTGTGCAATATTCAAAAGCATTATTTAGAACACTGTTGTTCATAAGAAAAATGTTGCTGCAGTATTTTTGAAGATTTATGATACCTATGATTCAGTGTCACCACCCATAACAAGCTCCTGTATTTAGTCTGATGACATCAACAGTTCCTGTATATGCAAAAGGCCACTAAAGCCACTGCTGTAGAAGTCATTATCTCCCCATTCTTTACTAGAAAGTGATATTGCTCTCCACAACAATGATAAACATGCTGTTAGAGTTTCAGGTTTAGCATCACCAGAGGAAGCACCTCAAAACACAAACAGTTACTAGGTAGAGCAAATCACCTGTTCAGAGCTTCTATGATGACCACCTGACTATTAGTGATCAGTCTCACCTGAGAAGTGGGTGAGAATTATAAATGGGCCTCTGCAGCTATGTTAGGTGAAGCTGGGGAGAGGGGGAAGCCAAGCCAAGCCAAGCCAACTTGCTTATCCAATTGCAGGGAATCTCCTAGTGCAAAGAACGCTTTGAAATTTGAGAAATCAAGATGTGTGATTATTTGTACTTGTATTTGTAGAACTGTGATTTATGTGCTGGCTAGAGATTGATATGGAAGCTTTCTAACTTGCCTATTTGCTTTAGTTATTTTGGATCTTTAAAGAAAACTTGTAAGCTCAGAATGTTCATGAGGCTGAAGTAGCAAAGCTTGCAGGAGTGGCTACTAACTCAAAAAAGATAAGGCTGCTGGACTGCAAAGGCCACTGAAAGGGAGGGAAGATAAATGACTGAATTCAGAGTAGGCTGGTAGGTGAGTCCAGCAGAGGGAGCTCTGCCAGAGCTACCCAAGCAGTCCAGCGTTGAGTCTTACCTCATAAATACAGCACTGGATTATGGTGAGGAGTGTTAGAGCGACTGCATGGAGGCTGAAGAAAACATCATTGATAGCCACAGGGTTCACTCCACTGGGGTAACTGAGTAAGAATTCTTCCTAAGTGCAAGAGAAACCAAAACTAGGTAAGTGTCATAAGTCCCTTATGTAGATACCTTCACTTCTGAAAAATAGTAAAGAAAATAATGATTACCTTAATTAAGGGAATCCAGAAGAGTCCAACGTTAAACACACTGTATGCTATGAAGCCAGTAAGGTTTAGTGCTATATAGTCAAAGCTTAGTCCAACAACACTAGAGAAGGAGGAAAATACAATTAAACTTAAGGGATTACTTATCCCTAGAACGTACAGCCAGATTGACAATTCTTTTTCTTTTTGTTGAAATCCAAAGCTGTAGGTGTTGTGACAACATGATGCTGAGTCCATTGAGTAGTAAGGTGAAATATCTTTTTGTATGCCACACGCTGGCATTCATAACTGCTTTCACTGCCAAGCTTGTTGCGGTCTAACTTTACCTCTTCATGAGCTAGCTAGCCTGATAAAAACCATGCCAGTCTAAATCCACAGAAGCAGCAGTGCATCTTTGCCAAAGTGACTGCTTCAGTTTTCATACTATAGTTTTCCTACTTGCAGTCATTTTGTTTAAAGAGAGCTAATCTAATGAAAACACTACAAATTGCTGTCTAGTAAGCAGCTCACAAGGGAAGTAAATTTTAAGGGTGTCAGCACAAGTGACTTGGCCAGATGACATATACAACATGACACCACAGGAAACATGGAAGCCGTCCTCTATCTGGAGTTAATACTGGATGGAAAACTTCAGAATTAGTTTCTTCTGATCTACATATGTAAAAGCTCACTGGTGCTACATAAATTCATGCCCAAATTTTATTCTCCTTTTCTTCCTGCCCCAATCTCTTCATGCGTAAATCCTAACAAAGATTGTTCCTGGACCTAAGAACATGATTTTCAGAAGTGCTAAAGGGACCTGCAAATGCATCTTAGGTTTCCTTACCTTTTTCGTCGCCAGTTCTCAAACAGTTGAGGATAGAAGGAGATAGACCAAGCAAGGAAATAGATCCATCCAATCACCTCATCAGCATATTTCACTATGATGCTATGAATCACTTGAAATTGAATCCTAGGTCTGAAGGTTAGTACAAACAAAAAGTTAATTTGCCTGCTCATACTTTATTTCATGGTCTTTTGCCTTGTTCTGCTCATAGAGGAAAAGCAAGCAGAGCCCAGCCATTGAGACAAAACAAAGACTCAGAGCTAGTTTCCATTGAGGTTTTTCTCTCTTTCTTTAGTGTTCCTGTTATATTTAGGGTACCTCCCACTCCTATCCTCAACCTATCCTTTCCTTTCTCTTCCACTCTTTCTATTCTACATAGAAATCTTCAAAAAGGTTATCTTGTGCCTGATTTCCACAGTCTAAGCACAAGGTCTGTTATGCAAGAGCAGTTTCACTTTTCATGCTCTGCCAGCAAAGCCCCATGATCATGCCTGGCCTGTTGATCACTTTGTGAATGTGGTTACCTCTGCTTTTACTGCAAGCCTTAAAAGGAGAAGTAAAATGAGGAATTAACACAGGAGTACGCTGTTGATAAGTAGCATCTGGGCAACATGGAACTAGAATCCAGTTTTCTCCCTTTTGCTAGATTGTTTTCCTGGTAAAGAGGAGCAGAATCAGTGAACAGAGGGCTCCCCTATCCAGGGAGCAGAACACCTGCATCTGCTTACGATTATGTGGGTATACAGCATTAGCACTCCAGAATAAGCTCTGTACAGTTAACATAGTTTCCTACTAGGCATTGCCAAACACATGTTTCCTGGATCAGAACATGTATTTTTGAGACTTTGGGGACTGATTATTAAAAGCAGACTAAGAAGCCATAAGAGCTCACAGTCACCTTGGTATAAGTCTAAAATATCAATATTACCACTCCAGTTCCCATAGCTCATATTTATCTGACTACCTGGAGGGTTGCTGGAGGGTCACTACATCTTATCAACTATGTCCACGTCCAATTAGCTACAGGGAGGGGATTCTACAGCCCAGATTCTACAAAGCAGTCTAGTAAGCAGAACTAAAAATCAGTTTCTCACCCAGTTAGGTTGGAATTACTGGTATAAAGATAAACTGTTACTTGTCCAACATCATCTGCTTTCACTTGAAAGCCTGCCTTAGTGTGACCTGCAGGCAGCTGAATCTGCAAGGTAAAGTGGAGGAAAGAATGAGGAGAGTTGCATCATACCAGCAACAGGCCTTTGCATAGAGTTATAAGTCTATTCTATCACTTACTTCATGTGGTAGCTCAACAATGGTGCTGTGTTTTGATGAATGTGTAATATTAAGAGTTATCACCAATGTCTCATTTAATGGAGCCCTGTAAAGATGGAAGAACCAAGTTAGACTGGTGCCTAAGTTCGCTCTCACAGCTCTGAAACAATCTTTGTATCTCCTAATTCCCCAGAGCTGCAATGAACATAACAAACACCCTGTATATAACAGTACCTACTTACTTAGTACTCAAAAGGACAGCAACTGCACATCTGTGAGCACTGTACTGATTTTTTATCTGAACTAGTGACAGGCACTGAACAGTTACATGACCACATTTTGCCTCTGTTCCACACAAATGGCATAGCAAAGCCATTATCTGAAGGGGGATAACAAGCTCAATAGTAGGATTTTGGGGACCACGAGAGGCACAAAGGATAGACAGTACTGAGGTAATAATAAGCAGAAATTACAGTAGTGATATAAGATAAAAAAGTAAAATAGTTCTGAACAGCTTTACCCAAGAATTTGTCCAGGAGGTCTGACTGCACAGCAGTACACTCTGTATCATAAGGTTCAAATGCCTGTAGTTGTCTGTGAACAAAATCGCTACATACTTCTTTGCAGAAATAAGAGTTCTACACTGTCGCACCCATGTTATTTTCCTCTTCATCACACTTACTACACTATCATCTGGCTATTCCCTTCACATAAACACCTCTGCCCTTTGGAATCTTTAAGTGTAAGTATTTAACACTGCTTTCCTGGGAAAGGCCCAAGATAGCAAACACACAGCTACAAAATGCATTGTATTGAACAGTGAGACTGGGTGCCTCAGCCCCTAATCTGGAGTAACTGCATTTCTTTGCTAAAAATGGCGAGTTCTATTTTCTTGGTGAAATTTTGTGATCCTTCTAAGAAATGCAACTTCCTCTTTAGCACCATTTAAGAAGTAGAAGAGCTCTAAGTTCACATACGGAAGGTAGTTCAATCAGCTAATACAAGTTATAGAGTATGAAATATCTTCTGCTCAATTTTCCATGCAAATGGTATATTGTTGGAGACCAACTACATAAGGCTATTTCAGATGCTGTGGCTCTATCTTGGTCCAAAGTGGTACTTATTGATGTGATGGTCTAGAAGTGGCCAGTCACACTCAGATAAGTGTGACACTTCTCTATGGGAAGTCTGTAGGGAAGTTTATGTATATGGTGAAGGTCTACCTTCTTTCTTCTCCCAGTTTCATTAAAAAAAAAAAAAAAAAAGCAACCTACAAAACAAAGTTTCAATTCATCATTTTACCTCAGGGATATCGAGACATTTGTTGAACTTCCATTTTCTAACAAAACCACTTCAGGGACAGAGAATACAATCACTCCATCTGAGGGGGGAAAAGAGAATTGTCCATTACTATTTGCAGGGTAATATTAGAATAAATAAAAAAACAAATCAATACTTCAAGGAGACTAAACAACTTAAAAGGGGAACTAAATAACCATCGAACATGTCACAAGGAAGCAATCTAAATATTTGAATTGCAGCAAAAGTTCACAAGAGGAAGCAACAGGGTACTTTAAACTGACGGTGTTTGTGACGTGATCCCAGTAACTTGGTAGGTACAGCGCTTAAAATTTAGCTTAAAATTACTGCTTGAGATGCACGAGGTACCCAGATGTTCAGGTGAGATCCAAGCGTGACTCTTGAAGCATACGACAGCGCTCTGCGTGTGAGAACACTGCCTCAGCACAGGGTGCAAAGCCAAAGCTGGGTGTGGAAGCAGAGCTGAGGTCTCCCCGATGTGTGAGCTGGGGGATGCCTCCGAGCCCCCTCACCCACCTCTCTGAGCCCGAGCAGGGACAGCCGAGCACTGACCGCCATGCCCCAGCAGCACGAGTGTGAGGAGCAGAACAGGAGGGAAGAGCTGCCTCATCCTCACGGTGGACAAACTGCACGGGAAAAAAAAAAAAAAAAAAAAAAGGGAGAAGGCTCTGCTCAGACTTCACAAGCTTTGGGAGGGCACCAGCCCGGCTCTGCTCCCGCCACTCAGCCGCCGCCCCCCCCCCCCTCCCGGAACTACAAATCACAGCAGCCACTGCACCCCCACAGCCCGTCCTCCTGTGGCCGCGCGGCGCGGTGCATGCTGGGACTCGTAGTTCCCGCCGCCCTCTCCTCAGAGGCGCGGTGAAACGGAGCCGTCCCACGCTTTAGGTTGCATTAATACCTAGCTAGCAGCACCCGGTAAAGTCCACCTACCTCCTTCTAGCACCGCAGCTCTGTCCCACACAGCCCGGCTCTTCCCTTTTCAGCTCCTCACGTGAGGCGACCGCCTATCGCCTCCTCTCCTCACGCCCCGCCGCGCGGTGTCCCGCTGTGGCCGCTCCCGGGCGCCATCTTGGGCGCGTCCGAGCGCAGCGGGCGCCGGGCTGCGGGGGGGAGCGCGGCGGGTCGAAGGCAGGGCTGGACCGCTCGGATTGTGTGTTGGAGCTTCGCTTAATGATGTGTAGGGTGCTGGGGAGAGCAGGGGAAAGGGGCGTTTTGCCACGCTCAAGATGGAGGTAGCACCCAGGCGCTGTGAGGCTGAGACATGTTCGGCCGGAGTCCTGAGGGCAGAGTCCAGGCCGTTCTCTCAGCGCTGGGTTCCCGCTCGCCGCGTGCTGCCGGGCCTCGGTGCTCCCTCAGAGGCGAGGAGAAGCGGTGTGAGGGCCCAGCGCGCTGCGTGGTGCCCAGGCACTGTGTAGGCTGGTGTGTGGTGGGAGAGGTGAACGCGGTCCCGTCGTCTGCCAGCAGCCATGGAGGGTGGGCCTGATTCTGTCTGCGTGCTGGGCATAGACCTGGGTACAACCTCTGTGAAGGCTGCCCTGGTGGTGGGGACAGAGCGAGGGCAGGTGGTGGCAGAGAGCTGCTCCAGAGAGACGCAGGCCTACACCAGCAGTGTGGAAGCTGGACTGCAGGTAAGGGCTGGAAGTGCTGCTGGTGGTTCCAGGATGGCTGCCTTGTAGTGGCTGGGTTGTGTTAGTGGTTTATGGGGACTCTGGTGGTTTTCCTGGATTTTTTTTTTTTTTTAATTATTATTTTTGTGCCTGGAGTGACAGATGGTTGCTGCGTGTTTTTGGGTATCTGAAATGAGAATTAAAATGCTCTTTGCTTGCTCTTCAAGAAAGCCAAGTAAAGCTATTTTAAGAAAGACACAAACTGCTGGTTAAGTACTGAAATGGTCAGGTTACAATGAGAATAGTGGAGTCAGCGAGAATAGTAATTCTTTAAGAACTTATTCCCTCTTTTTGTTCAAAATGGAGGCAGCTGCTGGGAACGTTCCTTAAGTAGCACCATGAGGCAAATGAATCACCTCTGCTTGATCCTCCCACTCATCTGAAATGGTACCCCAAGCTCAGTTTTCATTACGGAGACTTTGCAGGCCTGCAGAAAGTCTGCTTCTGCTTTTGCAGTAGTCTCAGGTGTCACAAGACAATCTAAACCTGTTCTCCTGTGAACCATCACCTTGTCTTTGATGCTGCCAGTCAGCAAACAACAAGCACTTGCCAACTGGGAGGGTATTTTGTACTTCAATGTGAGATGGCATCGTAACTGGAAATTCCCCATGGAAATAACCAGAAGCATATACACCTGTTAAAGGGCTTTAGTTCTGTTATGTTGGTCAATCAAATAAAGCATGAATCACCATCATGAACATAAAGTATCAGCATTCTCTGGGCTAGCGTTGTGCTTCCAAGGGCTCGTTTCTAAGCAGATACCAAACAGGCCAACCCTTTTTCCTACACCCACGTTTTCATAGCTAAAAGTTTATATGCATATAAGAATATACATCTGTATATCTGTATGTAGGCTGTATTTAAATACTTTGGCTTATAATCTTCATTCTGGTCTGTCAAAGTAATCTGAGTCTTCAAAAGCAAGATTTTTTTTTTTTTTTTAAAGGTGTATTTGAGTATTGTGTCTTAAGAAATTAAGAAATATTTGGCCTTCACTGTAAGATGCTGTTATCTCATTCTCAACTTGCTACTATTGGTTTTGGGGTTTTGTGGTTTATTTTGTATTCTTTCTTTCAATTTAGTAGTGAATATTATTCTAATGTGTGCTATTAAGCTAAATGAATTCTGTTCTTTGCTTCTGACTAGAGTAGCCTTGTTTAATAAATACAGTGAGTGAGTCCTAATGGCTTTGTGCTCAGTATAATGTTTCATGATTACAGGGAATGGAGCAGGACAGCCGGAGGATAATAAGAGCCCTGAATGAATGCCTTGCTGCTCTACCTCAGCAGCAACTTCAAAGAGTCAGTCACATTGGCATTACAGGGCAAATGCATGGGATTGTGTTTTGGAAAAGAGATCAAGGTAACATTAATTTTTTGACATTCCTGTGTAGAAAACAAACTTTGAGCACTGAAGTGATCTGTAAGAAACTACTATGTTCATCTTCTGTGGGGATTTTGCTTTAATTACTGTCATTTCAGCTGCTGACTATAAATAACCATGTTGTTTACACAGATTGTTTGGAGGGTTTAGTCTTGTGAGATCCCTGTGGAGCGAGTGCAGTTATAAATGTGAAGGTGGAATTGCCTATATGTGAATTGTTAATTGTTTGTCCATCATATGCTACCTGTATTATCTGCTGCTGTTTGGAAGAACTTCTGGACCACGTGAATTACTTTTTTTATGAGGTGAATGACATTAAAAAGAGCAACATTTACCTACATGTTCAGTACCTCAGTACTTCTCAGTGATTCTGCAGAAGCAGTATTAACAGTTCTGTGTATGCCTTGGAAAGCAAGCTATACTTGGTCTTTATGTTAGATTATGTACAGAGTAGCTATCCAACAGGGAATATTGCTATGCTAATTTGAAATGCTGCTTGACAGCACAGAGGAAAAATTGAAAATCAGTAATGAGGAGATAAGCAGAGATTTATTGTAAATTGCAGAAGAAACTTTCCAAAAATGCTGGTCACTGCCTATCAAAAGTTGCCAGTTTTAATTGCTTAAGGAGACACACTGCTATTCATTACTGGTTGCAGTTTTACTTTAAATACTAAAATGATTGCAAAGAAAAAAAATCCAAAGGCTGATGGACTGAAGGAGCTGTTGCCTGCTTTCCAACTGTCCCAAGGGCTGTATAACAAAACCTCTTGGGTAGGTGATAGACACAGATTTTTATGTGATATTGGTTAATATTTTATTTCCTAAAGCCACATGCTACTTTTGTTTCATTTATATCTTGTGAAAAAGGATGTCTGCTCTCATTTGTTTGAGTAGACTAAGTGAATTCATGCACTTTAGGATACAAATTAGATTTTTAATAGCATCCTTTAGGGTTAGATTTATGGTTAATAATATTTCTTTGAATCCATTTAGAACTGAGCATATTGAAAATTGTTTCAAACAGACTTGATAGAACAGGGAATTAAGACAGCAAGAAAAGGTATCCATTTGCTTGTCATGTTTTCTGTAATATTTTCCACCTTTCATAGCTGCTTTTTACTGTGTGTGTATACTTTCAAAACCCTATATTCAGCCCAAGAAACCTTTTAAATCATATTTTGCTAGTCAGTTAAGCAGCCAGGTCTCTTCTGTGACCTGAAGGAGAAGTGGCACAGCACAACTTGAAAGCCTCCTGCCACACCTCCAACAACAAAACCAAAAAAGCTGCTTTGGTTACAGGGCCAACTGAATACCGCATGTGGCCTGTCCTGTCCCCACGTCGTGGCCCAGCGTTATCTGGGAGAGCAGTAGTTGGCAGAGACTGAAGCTGTGCTGTGGAGCATGCTAATAGCAAACATTACAGGCCAGTGCTGGAGCTCAGCCTCTGCTTGATTTGCTGCTCTGAGGTGTCTGTAATCTGCCTTAGGAGTGCTCATGGGGAGCAGGAAACAGCGCATTGCACTGGACCAATGCAGACGTTGCTGAGAAGGCTCTGTGCAGCCACGAGAAGTTGCCATAATTTAATTGATGCCTTTGCATAGAAACATCTGACAGCTTAACAAAAGGTATAATGATCTCTGTTGGAAAAATTAAAAAGTGCTAGACTGATAAATCCTTCTCTGGAAAGGGATGTTCTTTAGTACTTTGCAGTCCATTGCTTAATACATATAGAACTAGGTTTCCAATTGCATTGACTCAAAAGATGGGTGAAACTATGTACTGTCCATCATACTAATACTGTGTTCTTCAGTCACGATGTGGCAGTTCAACTCTTGTATATGAGAGCTGTCATATCTGCTTCTTACCTTCCAGCAGAAATGCAAAATTTTTTGAGGATGACTGGAATTACAATATTATGTAGGACTGAAAATGTGACTAATTAATTTGATTATAATCACTGTTCTGGTGATATCACTGTTTCTGCTTTTTTTTCCATTGTATTTGGCAAAGTCAGGGCATCCAGAAGTGAAGAATGCCAGGCAGTGAATGCACTGCTGGTAATTACTGGACTTCTCAAACGTTGTGTTTCAGGTTGCAAGTGGACAGAGGGTGGTACTGGCCCTATCTTTGAGCCAGAGGAAGTCAGTCATCTGGTTACTTGGCAAGATGGCCGCTGCAGCCCTGCCTTCCTCTCTTCTCTTCCTCTGCCACAGTCACACATCAGCTTGGCTACAGGATTTGGGTGTGCCACCATCTACTGGTATTTAAAGAAAAGGTACATTGTTTCTCAAAAGGGTATCAGTGTCAGGCTGTTTCACTTATGGTTTCTCATCTTGAATTTATGTGGCAATTAGTATTTCTGTAGCATGTTAATACAACAGTGAGCTCAGGGACTTGTAATCATAACATTAAGAGTATTTATAATGGCAGTTTTTAATATAAACTGTGCAACTGAGCATGCAAGTCTCTCTGGCCTCATTAAAAATACTGCAGATCTTTTTAATGAAAGGAAAATTTTTTGACTATGTAGAAATAGAATAATTATAGTCCAGCCTACTGCTCAAAGAAGGTCTGCTAAAATAGCTTGAACACTGTAACTTTGGTTGTGCAGACTGTGGAAAGTACAAGCATGCCTAAAACAGTAACAGAGTTGGTTTGGCTGGTTGCCGCCAGATGTTAAAGAAACAATCCCTAAATTAATTTCAGTTCCTTCCTTCTTTAGACACCAAGATTCTATGAGGTTTTACTGATGCTCTGCTTTGTTGTGGCATTTTTGCAGAGGATGCAGTTTTTCACTTACAACATTGCACCAGAAGGATTTGGTCTTCAGTTTCATCTGCAGGATGCTACGTTTCTCAGAGATGACGTCTTCCTCATCCATAAGTTGAGGCTAAATAAACAGAGACAAACCTATTAGATGTTGTTTTCAGTCAACACGTGTTCAGTAGATACCTGGGATGTGACATGATCTTGCTTTAGAGCTGTGCAACTCATGAGCCCAAAGTCCTTGATTTGTTCCCGTTCTGTTTCACTACTTGGTACATATTCATTTGTGTAGTTTGTGAATCTTACAGCAATTGCAGGAATTTACTTATTCTTCTCAAATGCTCTGGAACGTGACATTCTTGTATTTATACAAGATATATATTTTCCTTGTATGTTTTGCTGTATTGTTCTTTCAAACCTAGACAGCTCATGCCACTGTCTCTATGTTTCATGAAGAAATACCAGCAGTATTGCTGCTGTGGTAAGAGCTTGGAAAACAAATCCAATTAAAAATGTGCACAACAGCAAACAAGCAAAAATGAACTAACAGAAAACAATAACAGCACACCAAATCCAATTTAATCACTGAGATACTGAGATTACCATTTTGTTTTTAGGAGATGGGACTGCATACATCTAAAGTTCTCTGTAGCACTGGACGTAACCTTGCTTCCAAGGACTAAAAGCTCTCTTTGCTGATTTTCTTTTTAAAATGTTTTGTTTAAAAGTCCAGACTTTCTGAAGTCTTATGATGCAGCTGGTACTATCCATGACTATGTGGTTGCCATGTTGTGTGACTTGAAGAAGCCACTCATGTCTGTCCAGAATGCTGCCAGCTGGGGATATTTTAATTCCAGAAACAAAAGCTGGAATACTGACATGTAAGTGCTAAGGTCAATCAGTGGGTTTTATGCTTTGTGTCAGGTAAAGTGAATGCCATTTTGGGCCCTAAGTATGAATGTGTTGCAAGTAGAGTGATCTTAGTTGTGGTGTGGCTTGTACTGAAGGACTGTTGGGTTTGCTCTTGTTCTGTAAGGTGTATATGTCTGAGTTATGTAAAATCTGGCACTGTATTTTTAGAAATACCTAAGACAGCACAGCTGAGAGACTTATCAGAATTGTTCTCTCTTTCTGTTGTGTGATGGTGGGATGGGATGAAGAAGTGAATGCTACATCTAAGGCTGTGATGATAAAAGACTGTTAATACTGTCCACTTCTTTCAACTGAGCTCCCTTGTAACTGTTGAGATTTATTAGTGATAATGCTTACAGTTTTCTAGGCTATGGAAGTCTTGCAGGAAACTGATTTTATTTATTTATTTTTAATGATTTGCTCTTTCAGGGCAAAGCCATAAGGCTGTGTGTATTTCAGGGCTTAGGTTAGGCCAGGATTCCAAGATCTTCTCATGAAGGTAAATTAGTGCCTGGTACTTTGAAAGAGTGTCAGAAACTTGCAATTGGTATGCTGAATTCTCACTAACCTCCTGTTTTTGCTGTAGCAAAATAGTGTGCCTTGCAGTTTATTTATGTAAGGAGTTGGTTGGACTTAACTCTTTGTGATTTGGTTTTGAACCACTAACTGCATGACAGCTCAAAATTCTGTTGAAGAATTTAAAGCTGAATTTTTATGATTGTCCCTTGTCTGCTTGTCTGTCTGACTTTTTACACAGATATTGTTTTATCATCTCAGGTAATCAGATTGTATATAAAGAAAAGCTATTTGTTCTTCCAGACTATTCTTCACTCAACCTATTGAACTGGAACACTGCACAGGACTGAGCTTTCTAAACAGATGAAAGCATCTGTAAATCCAGCAATGATACTGTTTCCTGAAATGATATTGTTCTGATTGCAGATTGAGAAAGTCTGGCTTTCCTGTTCACTTGCTTCCAGAGGTCGGAGACCCTGGCAGTATTGCAGGCAGGACAGTCTGTGCATGGCATGGAATACCCAAGGGAACAAAAGTGGGAATTGCTCTGGGAGACTTCCAGTGCTCTGTTTATTCTTGTCTGACTGAAAGAACTGATGCAGGTATGATCATTCTGATATCTTACTTGGTTTTCTCATTGTCCTCCTTCAGAGTAGGACTGGAAACACTGAATTTTTTCTTTTTTTCTCTAGTTCTCAATATCAGCACCTCTGCTCAGCTGACTATCTCAATGCCCTTGGGTTTCCAGCCTCCGGAGACACCAGATCCTTCCTCAGCTGTCACTTACTTTCCATACTTTGATGGTGACTACTTGGCAGTGGCAGCATCACTTAATGGAGGCAATGTACTAGCAACGTTTGTGAACATGGTGGCACGGTGGACAGAAGAGCTAGGTAAGTTAACTTAAGGGTAATTAAAATTGTGGTTGATCAGCAGGGTAAAGAGAAGCTATGGTAAAAGAGCAAGCTTAGGGCTGTTTTGTCATGCCGTATAAGGGAAAAGGATGTAGTGCCTGGGTCATGTTTCCTAGATATCTGGAATTTCCTTTGGAAGCTAGTGCATGTGTTTGGACAGTCATCTTTTGGCTCAATATTCACATTGCTTCTAGATTTGGGGATTTCTTCTGTTTTAAGAACAGAAGAGAATGTTTTTTGCAAGTTGTTTTTTTAAAGGAAAGGTCAATAAATTCTAGAACAGCCTCTGATTTTGTATGGCTGCAGTCCAAAAGAGTCCCTTGATTTTTGTCTGTTGCTTTTAATGCATATTTTAGAGCAGTCTGATGGATTTTAAGATCTAAACTCCATATATTATCATCTAAGTGCTTTAAATGTGGTGTTTATGGTTGTGGTGTTTTGGTTTTCGTTGTTGTTGTTTATTTTTTATAATCTCCTGGGTTCCACAGTACAGAAATAAGCTCTGAAATCATTCTTTCAGTGAGTTCTCAAAGTGAACTCAGCATTCAGCTTCAGTGACTGAATGGTGTGTGAAGTCTGCCATTATTGCCTTTAAGAGGTGCTGTTTTCTGTGACTTTGTACAATGTAGGCAGAGATAGATAATGTTACTAGAAACAGTCATTTCTTAAATCAGAAATGGTTTTCTGGTATGATAGATAGTAGATAAATTTGGATTGAGAGAACTGAGTTCATAATCCTGGAAAAACAATTACTTATGATGCAAAGGAGGAAGGTATTTTCTGAACAAATAGCTCAATATTCATTTTAAGTTTCCACATGTAACGTATACTAAACCTCTTCAGAGTAATAACGTGATATTTCTGTTCTGCAGGATTTCAGATTCAAGAGTCTGCCATCTATGCAAAGATAATCAAAGCAGCCTTGGATCAAAATGACAGCCATCTCTCAGTCCACCCAACCATATTTGGAGAGAGACACATTCCTGAGCAGTTGGCTTCAGTGACCAGCATTGCTGCCTCTGAGCTCTCCCTGGGCCACGTAACCAGAGCTGTGTGCCGCGGCCTCATTGAAAACCTCTGTTCCATGTTGCCAGTGCAGCGCCTGGTGGAGACAGGAGTGCAGAGAGTTCTGGGGAGCGGGAGTGCTCTTGCCAGGAATGAGGTGCTGAGGCAGGAAGTGGAAAGAATTTTTCCATTCCCTGTGGTTTATGGGAAAGATGTTGATGCTGCTGTGGGGGCTGCCATGGTGATGTTCCAGAGAAAATAAATTACTGTTTGGAATGGCCTGAGATGCGTCATTTTTTTTTAATATTATTTTTGTTCTTGGCTGTTCATTGTTTCACTTCCTTGCTTTCTCTGGAGTTGTATTCAACCTGCCATCTCGCTCATTACATTGAAAAAAACAGCTTGCATTTAATGTCTGTTTCTGTGTGCACAGGGTCCTCCATTTCCTTGTTCCATAATTCCCACTTGTGAAATAAGAAGTAATCATCGCATTGAATTTGACTGAATGACTAGGAAAGAGCCATTAACTTTCTGCATAAAATGATACTTCATGCAAGGCTTGTTTTCCTAGTAGGAAGTATGTTTGGAAGGATTAGGAGAAACATGCAGCAACTTAACATGATGCTTTCATTAAAGAATTTTTATTCTCAAGGTCTCTCATGGTATACATGCAGCATGACACCAGAGGAGGATCTCAATCTTATTTAAGGAGCTTGGTGGCACAATGTAAGGCTATGGGATGCACATGCAAGAAAAGGGAATAAACTCCTCCTTGTTTGTTACTCCTGCTTTTGATTAGCTTTGACGTGTTCTGATGAGCTTACACCTTTTAAAAATCACAGAATTACAGAAACACCAAGGTTGGAAAAGACCTACAAGAAGGTCCCTGTGGAAGTAGAATGTGTCATCTCTGACAAATACTGCAGAAAGTAATGGAGTGGCTGCTGCTAAGAAAGAAGTAACATCTTCACAGGAAACAGGAATCAAGTAGCCTGATGAGGGAGACATCAGAAAATGCCAGAAAGCTCCCAAAGTACATACTTCAGAGCATGGCAAGACTGAGAAGAGCTGATGCTGGAAACGGGAGGAGAGAAGGAACACTTAGGAAAAGCAAGAAACTAGAGACTGAGTAAGGGAGATCTTCCATGTAGTTTTCTTACTAAGCCCTGCACTGAAAATAATGAAGGAGTCAATCATAACGCTGAAGCAGATGCTTAGCTCAGCAAAGTTCCAGAAGGACCAGCCAAGAACCTGGTTTATTGGTAATCTGTATTTATGCATTAATGTGCAGGCATTATATTTTATTTGTGTATGATTCCACAGGGTATTTTAAGTAGTGTAATTAGTTTGCTATTGAATAGACAAATGTGTTATTCTTTTACATATGGATAGATGGTAGGACTAGAAAGATCTCCTATGCTCTGTAATTTCATTGAATAATTTAATTATCTCACTCCATAGCTCTAGAGCTGGAACTGGAGGCTTTTTCTAGCATGACAGCTGTAGCCTATTGACTTAACCTTCTGGAAGAACTCTCTAGGCTAGTCTGACAGAAAGATCCTATATGAATGGTACGTTTAGCAATATTTGACATTCTTCATTTTAAGGGTATTAGATCCATTTTTTATTCCAGTATTTTGTTGCTATTGCTGTTGTTTTCCTGATAACAACGCTATTTGAAAGCTTACTGTTCCATAGGTGTTATTTAAATAAAGCATAGTAGGAATGTGGAATGATAGAATGTCCTTAGGACTTTCATTTGGGTTCTCCCTCAGCTCTCTTCAGAATCAGCTTGTCTGTGAAATACTTTGTAGGGCTTTGCTGCAGTCACTCAAGAGGGACCAGAAAGATAAATAGTCTCAGAGAAGAGCTGTGGCATATTTTACAAAGTTTTATAAAGTGAAATGAAGCTGCGACCCACAGGAACAATTGCTGTTTGATGGTTTGGGTTTTTTTGCAGGCTTGAGTGTATTTATGAAGAGGAAATCTGTAGAAGAGTATCCATTACTAAATGCAATTAGTGGGGGAAAAACAACAGCAACTTGCTGTGATTCTTGTAAAGAGCTTTGTCAAACTCCTGGGAATAGAAGCTACTGATGCTTCTGGTTCCAGAACTGTTCTTAATGGTTTTATTACTCTATTCCCTCTTCTACTGAACTTTTCTTGATTCTAAAAAAAAAAAAATCATCTGAACATAGGATGATTTTGCAAAGAAAGGAAGTGGAGAAGCAAACTCTGAAGTCTTTGCAGCCCAGGCACCTAGGAGGAGGAATCTCTGGCACCAAATTCCTGTAGAACAGAGGGAGTTTACTGAGACTGGACTATTTTGCAGAAGACAGGATTTGTTTTGCAATATTTGTAAGTTCTGTGCATGTATTTGAGTAGTATGCTTGCTAGTTATTTGTAAGCACGCTTTATTATTTATCTGAAGTTGTGATTCAGTTAGAAATTCTGAAGAAGTGTTTTCTTATTTATCAGATCAAGCTTTGATGTACATCGGCTTCAAGAGTTCGGTGGGTTACGTGTTTTTCCAGGAGATGTATATTTCTTTCAAGAATATTCCTTTAAAATTTGAATGTTATTTTTTTTAGTGCGAATCCAAACTTAAAAGGAAATGCAGCTTTGTCTGCATTATGAAAGATACTGACAATGGGCATTAGAGATAGAAGCACATGCAGTAACCGAGACAGGTTTCAGTAAATTGCCAGGAAAACAAGATTAAGGCTGTTTTGCTTATTCTAATATTATATATATTCTGTGGAAAATACATGATTCCATTTTGCATAGCCATCTCCCTGATGTTTTTTTGGCTTGATCCACGTTGATTTAAGTGAGACTAAAAAATCATACATGTCTGTATTCCTACTCTATTATTTTCCATTTTTATAAAAGTGTGTTTGTAACTTTTTACCTACTGTGTTTGTTCTTCTGTAATTCTGGTATCATGTTCCAAGGGAGAATATTTTTCTATAGATAACTTCTTACTTACAGAACAGTTAATAAAATACGGTTATTCTTTCAGGGTGATTGGACACAGGGACACAGAAAACTTGAAAGGTGAGCCCAGAAGACTCAACAATTTAAATTGCAGTCTTTAGTGTTTCATCTATACTTTACTGTTTTGCTTCTAGTTACCCTAAATGTGCAAATTGATGTTTTATTTTCACGTATGTTGTAGAAAATTGTAGGAAATGCAAATGCCTGAGAAGTCTCTTTCCCATCCTGCTTGGAAAGGAAAAAGTAAGTGATTCTTAGTGTAAATATTAACTCATGCCATGCATGAGTTAGAATGCAGCTTTAGTGTACGTTGTAGGTTTGCAGATGATCCCTCAGAAGATTTTTTTGAAGAGAAACAGCCTTGAAGATTATTTATGTTGAATTCAAACTGAATATACGGAAATAATTATTGATGACTGGAATTTGTTTATGATTGAAAGCCTTTTGAAGATTTTGTAATGCTGATGTTCAGAGTGTTTGTAGCTGTAAGATTTTGTAGCAATCTAGAATTTCAGAATTTGATTCTAAAGCTATCCAGCTCCCTCTTAAAGCCAGCTATGTAGCAGCTCAGGTATGATGTATTCCTGTCTCCATTACTGAATTTCCAGAATATTTCCCATTCAGTGATGTGAATACTAACATTTCATTGGTCAAAGCAGAAAGATAAAATCCCTATTCTACCTTTAGCATGGCATATTTATTAACTTGTGTCAAGCTCTTTGTGGTTGTAAATCAGACAAGATCAAACCTGTGGTCTTATAGTCATCTTTTATCTGTGGTAAACTTTTCTATTTCCTAGTCTTGTGTTTGAGGTGACACCAATCTCACAAGAGCTACAAGCCCCAGTTTTCATCTAGCACTGCTGTAACTCTTGTAAAGCCACTAAGCGATACCCGTCCTATAAACAGGAAGCCCTCTCTGCTCATGATCATTAAGATATGATTACAGCACAAGATATCAGGCTTTTATTACAGGCTTGATGTACTCCTGAAAATATATTGTGGCACAAATCAGTTAGAAAAGAGAACATACATGCAGAGATTATTTGTGGTCTGAAGTTCAGGCTTTGACAGATATTGGAGGAGGATGAGGCTCCTCCAGTGTGACTGATTTTGCAGTGCATTGGCTGGCAAGCTCTGGTACACTCTTGTTTGCTTTCTCTATTCTGAAATGAATGGGGCAGTAGAGACAGTAAAAAAAAAAAACAAAAAACAAAAAAACCCAGCAGCATAGGGGTAACAACCTACCAAACTGCTCAAATTCTAAGCATAGTGAATATGTGTCCTGTGTCATTTCTGAGATGAGACATCAATTGATTCCCTGCTGTTTCTGGAGCGTGGTCCTAGGCAAAAAGGGACTTGTGGCACTTTAAAATGCTGACCTGATGTGTTTGTGTGGTTTGCTGCAGGCTGCATGTTCATCATGTCTTCCATTCTTGAGAAGATGAAGAAATTTGGCAGTTCTGACATAGAAGAATCTGAAGCGACAGATGAACACACGGATGGGGAAGACTCTGCACTGGAAATACCTGACAACCTCCAGGGTGCATTCAGCAGCAAGGTGCAGCCATCCAGAAGCAACATCTTTGCAAGACGTGGACGGTTTGTGATGGGGGATAGTGACAAAGACATGGCTCCAATGGACTCCTTTTACCAGATGGATCACCTGATGGCACCTTCTGTCATCAAATTTCATGCCAATATGGAGAGGGGGAAACTTCACAAGTAAGTTTGCCTTTTTAAATATGGTTGAAATGAGTACATTTTGGCAGTTGTAGGCTGTGCTACTTGGAGCAGTATTTATTGTCTGCACATTTGCGTGCCTGTCTTCTCCATTTTGCTATTTTTGGTGCCTAAAGTAAGGAGTATTTGGCTTGAAATTGGTAGTAGCTCTCATCTCTTGACATTTCTAAAAATCCAGCCCATGAATCTTAATGATAAGATTTAGTTCACATGCTTGAAACTGCTCAATAAATAGACATTGCTCAGAATAAGAACCTGGAACTGCCTGGATCCCATACCTGCAGTTAGACTGCTGTACTTCAATGCAACTTGAAGTCTTGCTTTCAACATTTCAGCAGCAAACTCATCATTTTATCAGGATAGTTGCTATCAGATGTTATTGATCTTGCACATTTTGGAGATCCATCTCTACTCATTAGTAGTACATCCTATTTTATACAAGCAAATGAAAAATAGTTGTATGGTAGTTTATAAAAAGCCTGCTAAATGCCTGGTTTCAGTAACTAAAATCTACCCTGTTAGGCTCCTGTCGACAGATTCCATCACAGGCTGCTCTGAAAAAGCTTTCAAATTTTATGACCGCAGAAGGATCTTTGATGCTGTAGCCCAAGGCAACACAAAGGATCTGGATGATCTGCTGCTCTATCTTAATAGGACCTTGAAACACCTCACAGATGATGAATTCAAAGGTACCACATAATGTCACATACCTAAAGTTGCCTTGTCTTCTTCCAAGACTGCTCCTGAGATGTGTAACTGGGGGGGGAGGAGGGGGACATGCGGAATAAAAACTTCTAGCACAAAACAGCATTGTTTAATGTAAACTAGCTGTAGAGGGTCCTCTGTTAGCCTGTAGTTCTTATTGATTAGGCAGTCCATTGATTGAAAGGCACATGAGAATGCAGAAAAGTTGATGTTTTCTGTGGAACTTTGGCTGGATTTTCTTGTCTTTTCAAAAGAACCACATTAATTCTTGCATGTTTGTAGATGATAGGTTCCTAGACATTTCTGTGTAGCTGTAATTTTGTTCATTATAGAACCAGAAACTGGGAAAACCTGCTTACTGAAAGCCATGCTGAATCTACATGATGGGAAAAATGATACCATTCCCTTGCTGCTGGATATTGCAAAGAAAACTGGAACTCTGAAAGAATTTGTAAATGCAGAATATACTGACAACTACTACAAGGGTAAGAAAACAGTGAATACAGTTGAAATAGAGAATACTCTTGCTGACAAGACTGGAAATAGGGCTAGACAGGGTTCTCAGTCTTCTGTGTGAGGTGTTATACTTGAGGAGGCAGTGCCCCAAAGTTGTAATGTGTGATTAACAACCAGTGCATTCATGTTTTGTTAGACAGGTGCAATATTCCACCCTTTGTGACAGAGTGATTTAACAACAAGTTCAAGGGACTTCCATTTGCTGTTTGTGCCATCTTTTTTTGTTTAATTCTAGAGGTTTTTTTTAAGTCTACAGAGCTCTCAGTTTCACCATCTTATGGGAAGCTGAATGAATTGTGCTGCTCTCAGTTTGTGTTAAGTATTGAAGATTTCTTTCTGTCTCTGTAGGCCAGACTGCACTCCACATTGCCATTGAGAGAAGGAACATGTACCTGGTTAAACTCCTGGTCCAGAATGGAGCAGATGTTCATGCAAGAGCATGTGGGGAGTTCTTCAGGAAAATCAAAGGGAAACCTGGTTTTTATTTTGGTAGGATTAAGCACATTATGAGCTTTATTGAATGAATTATCCTAGCATTATCCCACGTGAAAGATGTTAAATAATCCTGTTTATGTGAGACTGGAGGCTTAAAAGTCATAAACTTACCCCAGATATTTACTTCCCAAAGATGAGTTTAGAAAGAAACACAGTTAGTAGCTAGTGGTGTTCATTGTCAGCTTGCTGTCTACATCCTTTTATTTTTTGAGCACTTTTCTTTTGAGAGATTGTAACCTCCCACCAGTCTTTGTTTTGTATTTCTATAAGCAGCCATGTTTCTGTAGTGCAGTTAAGCTGAAGAAAATGTGATAGCTGTTTGAATCACAAGAATTAAACAGAGAAATCCACCTCTTCTTCTCATGGTGAAAGCTGAAAATAACATGGTCTCTTTTCTGTTTATGCATGTGTATGAGGCATTCTGACCACTCGTTTCTTATCCATAGGAGAGCTGCCCCTGTCCCTGGCTGCCTGCACCAATCAGCTCTGCATTGTGAAATTCCTCCTTGAGAACCCCTACCAGGCTGCTGATATTGCCGCTGAGGACTCCATGGGCAATATGGTCCTGCATACTCTGGTGGAGATTGCAGATAATACTAAGGATAATACCAAGTTTGTTACCAAGATGTACAATAACATATTGATCCTTGGTGCCAAAATAAATCCTATCCTGAAGTTGGAAGAACTCACCAACAAAAAAGGGCTGACTCCATTAACGTTGGCAGCCAAAACAGGGAAGATAGGGGTAGGTGAGCAAATGTGTCCAGCTGTCCTTTCCTGTGTTATGTGATACAGAGTACAGGTGGAACATTTATGCAGGATAGATTTTATCACTGCTTATTGCTAAGTCCTTTCTATTAAGAGGCATTAATATTGCAGTTCAATATGCAAAACTGCATAGTGCTTAATGCCTTTGAGGAGTGTGTGTGCATGCATGCATCTGCCCAGGTGGCATTACATATATACTAGCAGTATATAAGACAGCCCAAGTGGAAACAGAAAGTGGGTTTCTGCTGTCTTCTGAACAAGAGGCCTGTACTTTTGATTGATGGATGGAACTCACCATCTGACAGTCTCCATTCATCATGACTGTATGCTCAGATGTATAACAAATATCTCTGTATTTCTCTGGTAGGTTTGAAACATGGATAATTGCAAATTGTATGTAGTAGAAAGTAATGAAATGAACTTTATTCTACATCTGCATTTTCCATCCACCAGCATAGAGTGAGAAAATTCGTATTTTTTAATTCAGTCTTCAATCTCTTTCATGGTCCAGTGAATTTACTTCGGCATAGTTGAACTGTGTTAATCTAAATGAAAGTATTCATCTGTTATGAAGATACTGAGGAACTGAAACTCCATCAGCACTGAAATATTGGTTGTGTTGTTCTTTTGCAATTAGATTTTTGCTTACATCCTCAGACGAGAGATTAAAGATCCTGAGTGCAGACACTTGTCTAGGAAGTTCACTGAATGGGCTTATGGACCAGTCCACTCATCTCTTTATGACCTGTCCTGCATAGACACATGTGAGAAAAATTCAGTGCTTGAAATTATTGCCTACAGTAGTGAAACACCGGTAAGTATGTACTTCCTTGACATTTATTTGCAGGCTGGGGACTGCTGGAGAAGAGCTCTGTGTTCTACACAGTACATCTTTTGTGTCATTTCTGTAAAACAGCAGTTTGTATTAGAGAAAACATTTGCTAAAATTGAGTATCACTTGCTATTTTTAAAGGCCAGTGCATACTGAACCTGTCAAGTTTCTCCTCTTTATCCTTCCACTCAGAATCGTCACGAGATGCTGCTGGTAGAACCCCTTAACAGGCTGCTGCAAGACAAGTGGGACCGGTTTGTCAAGCACTTATTTTACTTCAACTTCTTTGTATATGCAATTCATATCAGCATCCTCACCACAGCTGCCTACTACAGACCTGTGCAGAAGGGGGAAAATGTATGTTATTTTGTCACTCTCAGTGCGTGATATCCCAGAGCAGCCTCCCTTTTGCATGTGTGCTCCTAATGTCAGTTTTCTTTCTTTCCTGAAGGTGGGAGGGAGACTTTGATCTCACTTGCTTTTCAGGCAAGACTTGCACCCTTGCTGCAGCACATTCAGAAATTTAACCTTTTACCTCAGAAATGTAATTGTTTTCAGCCAGTGACAAGGGCAGGTCTTTCCTATCTCTAGTTCTGCTGAATATCTCTGTGTTCTGTTTTACACAGCCTCCCTTCACTTTTGGTCACAGCACTGGGGAATATTTTCGAGTGACTGGAGAGATACTGAGTGTATTGGGAGGACTGTATTTTTTTTTCAGAGGGGTAAGATATTTGAAACTTTTCTTTTTTGCTGTAAGTGCAAGTGAGAACCAGACCTGCCTTTTGAATTGGTTGTCAATTCAACCATGTTTTAATCAAGAGCTGCAAAGCTTTTTCTTTGCCCTGGTCAGGAGATATCAGGTTGCTAACAAGCCCTTGATTTAAGGTACAGTTTTATCTATTGTACAAAGAGAGACCTAAGAAGTCAATGAGAATCTAAACAGTTATGTTGGCCAAGATGTAAGAATGGAGAATTGCAAGTAGCCAAGCCTACATTTAAGTTTAGCTGTCCTAGTTTAAAGTCAGTCACCTTCCTTTTGGCAACCAATGGGGAATATACAGTGATTCACAGATCCTCAGACCACTAACTGAATAGGCTGGTGTCACCAAAAGAGGTGAGGCCCAAGATGTAAGGGGAATGTCATGTTACCAAAGTGTCTCCTTTGCAACAGTGTTCTATTAACTGTTCTTGCCAGATGTTGTATGGGTACCAGCTCCCTGGTATAGAAACCAAGGCTTAGCTGATGCATTCACTTGGGATATTTACTCTCTCCTTGGATACAAACTTAGTCTTCATTCTTTTGTTTTCTTTCTTTCTTTCAGATACAGTATTTTGTGCAGAGGCGCCCATCATTGAAGACACTGATAGTTGACAGTTACAGTGAAGTTCTTTTGTAAGTGCCTGTGTCTGTGGTTGTATTTCAGCATGAAGCAGATGACTGTGTGAGATCTGTTTGGCTTAAAGCACTTCTAATTGGTAGATACCTTACAAAATGCTTGCCAGTGACTATTGTAGCACTTCAACAAGTGTGTCTGGATCAGTAATGTCCTTTGGAGGTAAAGCGGATTAATTATTTAGGAATGTAGTGACTGCGTCATGCAACTGAGTTAGGAATAGATGCATAGTTGGACTTGCAATGCAGTATGTGCACTGGGTGTGCAGATATCATCCCATTCCTGAGGG
This sequence comes from Chrysolophus pictus, assembly GCA_037305975.1. Taxonomy (NCBI): domain Eukaryota; kingdom Metazoa; phylum Chordata; class Aves; order Galliformes; family Phasianidae; genus Chrysolophus; species Chrysolophus pictus. The sequence goes on from CM074594.1 coordinate 6,880,961, forward strand.
AAACTTTAACATGATTTGGGCCCTTTGTTTTCTTACGGGAAGTGCAGCTAAAATGGGCAATTTCATGTGTCTGTGGAAGGAGAGGATGTGCTAAAGAAATGAATATGTCATCAAGGACTTTCATTCCCTTCAGTCAGAATGAAGAGCAATAGTATATGAAAGTTTGTATGTGGGGAAACTGAGGAGTTTGCAAAGGAAATTGTAGGATTGGAGAAGGAAAAGAATGAATGGAAAAGAGAGGAAGGGACTGCCAAGGTTTCTGTGTGTTTAGTATGCTGTATGTCTCATGTTTCTCCTCTGTTCATACCACCTATGACTGTCTCAGCGCTCTGCATTTAGAACATACTTGTCTTTCAGCTTTGTTCACTCTTTGCTCCTCCTGAGCTCTGTGGTGCTGTACTTCTGTGGCCAGGAACTGTATGTGGCTTCCATGGTCTTCTCCTTGGCTCTGGGCTGGGCTAACATGCTATACTACACCCGTGGCTTCCAGCAGATGGGTATTTACTCTGTCATGATTGCGAAGGTCAGTATAGTGGGTGGTTGGTGAGGCCAGCAGAGTGCTCACAAGAGGAAACTGCCACCAGTACCTGGGTTTCTAGGAGTGGAGTCACCAGGTGCTTTCGTGATGCCATTGGGAAAGCCCGTCAGACAACCACACTCAACTTTTATTTTCTGAGCAAAGAGATACACTTTTTAAGTCATAGAAAAAAAGTACCTGTTCCACATCCATGCATTTTATAGCAGTCTTGATACCTTCTGTTACTGTTATGCTTCAAAGTAACTCTACAGTTGGATAGATGTGGATGTAAGTTGACTGAGAACAGTATAGAGCTCATCTGGTGTGAAATAGCACAACATTCTGCCAGCTGGAAATTTCCTTAGGAATAGTTTACATGTTACCAAACAGAGCAATTAAGTGGGAGGCAGTAACTGGCTAATAAACCTCTGTGTGTGATGTAACCAGCTAGTCCAAGAGAGGAAGAAAGAGGCAATGATCTTAACGTGATTTATACTCACAAAGATGAAACTATTTGTTAAGCATATATCTTGCACATGTATGTAAACTATTGCTTGAATAACAGAGGAAAATGTTTTCTGTATTAAAATTGATCATCTTGGCAGGATAAACAACAGTTTAATGCATGAGCAGCCACTTTACAGCAGTTGCCTTCTGGAACTGGAGGAATATTTTCTACCAACTTTTGTTGCAGTTTATATTCAAGGTTTTGCAATAGAAAAATGTTCCCTTTCTGTGTTACAGATGATCCTAAGAGACTTATGTCGCTTCATGTTTGTCTATCTAGTATTCCTCTTGGGATTTTCCACAGGTAATATCAAACTTGGAGTTATTTTTCTTGTTATCTTAAAGAATCTCAGAAAATTATATTTTTCAGTTGACTTAGCATTTTTATTTTCAAAGAAAAACTAACAAATCAATCTTGTTACAAAAGTCTTTTCAGAATAACAACTATTTGTATAACTGCTTTTCATCCCTGGGTCTCAGACTGCTTAACAAAGCTGAATGGATAAATAGTCATCCTGTTCTACGTAGACAAACCTGAGACAACACTTACTGAAATATGACAGTTATGGGGACTATTTCATAGAGCAATTTTATTGGGGACGAGGTGCCATGAAAATATTTTGTCTTATCTGATATTTTTATGCTCATTTTTACTGCTTGCAATAGATTTATGTTCTCAAATTATATTTTCATCTTCTATGTGATTCTTCTTTTGCTACAGCTGTGGTGACTTTAATTGAAGATGACAATGAGGGGCAGGACACAAATAGCTCTGAATATGCCCGATGCAGCCATACAAAACGAGGCCGTACATCCTATAACAGTCTGTATTATACCTGCTTGGAACTTTTCAAGTTCACTATTGGGATGGGAGACCTAGAGTTTACAGAGAACTACAGGTTCAAGTCTGTGTTTGTCATCCTTTTGGTTCTCTATGTCATCCTTACATACATCCTCCTGCTCAATATGCTTATTGCACTGATGGGAGAAACTGTGAGCAAAATTGCACAGGAGAGCAAGAGCATCTGGAAACTCCAGGTATCTTGGTTCTGCGAGGCTATCCAAGATGGAGGTTGTGGAGAATTTAAATGTCATGCTAACAGAGGTGATGTTTCATAGATGGGTCTAATGCATGCTTTAAGTGGTGATAACAATAAGAGCTCTTTTTCTAATTAAAGGCAGAATTCAGGATTTGCATGACTGAAACAGCAGGTTCTTAGTGGTCTGCTTTGTTTTCCCTGTTAGAGAGCCATCACAATCTTGGATATTGAAAACAGCTACTTGAACTGTTTGAGACGCTCGTTCCGATCTGGAAAGCAAGTCTTGGTGGGGATCACACCTGATGGCCAAGATGATTACAGATGGTGCTTTAGGTAACCTGCTTGTATGTCAAATGAGCAATCTTTTATAGACAAACAGCATTAAGTATTTGATAATGGATAATGGAAAGAACTGTCCCCTTGGAGCACTCCTCTGACAAGTGCCATACTACCGTAGTCAGTTTAATCTATTTTCTGGGTCAGATCTGTGGCTTGAGAGGTGGCAGTAGGTGATATAAACTCATCCTGGCGTTCTCTCTTAATGCTTAGAATAGATATTGTTTTTGTTGTTCTTTCCCCAGAGTTGATGAAGTGAACTGGTCCACGTGGAATACTAATTTGGGCATAATCAACGAAGATCCTGGGTGCTCTGGGGACCTCAAACGAAATCCCAGTTACTCTATTAAGCCTGGTAGAGGTGAGCATTTCAGGGACCTAGATTCTAATGATAGAAGCAGTACAGATTGTTTGTTAGAGGGTAATCTGTTTATACATTTAAGTATAATGACAGAAGCTAAGTTTATGTCTATTTAAATCAATGACAAAATGTAGGACTATGTGGGCTTATTATTTGCAGAGTTTGATTCTCTGGACGAAAAACACTATGGATTCAGCATTCTGACTGTTGATTTTATAAGGCAGATAATATGTGCAAATCCTGAGGGCTTGTGACAGTGTATGTTGGCAACCACATAGCCAAAAAGCTACTTTGAAGGCCACAAATATGGCTTCTTCAGGAAGCTTCCTTGGGAATCCAGCATCCAGCACAGAGTTATTTAAGACAATCTGCTGTGCTTTCCAGCTGAAGTATGGAAAACAGAATGTGGAAAAAAATTCCACAAAGCCCTTTCTTCCTGCTTCTTTCTTCTTGCATCAGCTCCCTGTTCAAACCACTTGTATATTTCTGTTTGTGTGGAGAAGAAATTAACCATTTTTTTTTCTTTTTAGTTTCAGGGAAAAACTGGAAAACTTTGGTTCCACTTTTAAGAGATGGAAGCAGGAGAGAGGAAACACAAAAACTTCCAGAAGAAATCAAACTAAAACCCATTTTGGAACCTTATTATGAGCCAGAGGATTGTGAGACACTGAAGGAATCACTTCCAAAGTCAGTCTGATCTTCTTTTGTTTTTAAGAAGAAGGCTAAATCCTGTTGTTTGTGTTGGTTCTTACAAGGAGGACAATTAAAATACTTCCTTCATAAGAATAGGAATTTATGCAAAAAGGCCAAAGAAGTTAAGAAATGACTGTGTGCAAGGATTCATTAAGTATCTTGAATAAAATACTCATTGTTTAAACTCATGTCTTCATGGTTATTTTTAATATAAATCTGAAAGAAAGTAGGTACTTACTGCTTGGTTTATATTTACTTGGCTAGATATTTGCATGTAGGCTGACTTACAAAGTGTTAGACAATTCTTATAGTGTGGTGTGGGTTTGCTTTCTTTTGCTTTGCTTTACATTAAATACACTGTGAATTTCCTACAATTCAGAACTGCCAGTATGGTAGTGAGCTGTTTTTTGCTGCACATTTTTTCCCAGTCTTCACTTCTTTCACTCTTTGTAAGTGCTCTCATGCATTTTTGAGGTCTGAGTTGACATTCTCGTTGTTAGCTTACAGATCCTTCACTATGTTTTGCAGATTGGTGCAAGTGGCCAGTAATGGTGAATATTCCATTGATAATATGAAAATAACAAAAAGGCCTGTAGAGAAAAGGTTATCACTTACCACCTATGTCTGCTTTTAGATTCTTTTAACAAGTGTTTGTCTGAGCAGCTACAGGCCCTGATTTCCTGACTTTTCAGCCTTGAAAACCAACTAACTGTGTTATAATGGAAATGGATAAGAGCAGTAAAAATTACCAAGAGACCAAAGGTAGGTTGCTGTGAAGAATGTTTCTTGGAAAGGAGATAAATGGGGACACAGTGAAAGAATGGTAAGTGATGAATCATCTAAAGATGTTGTTAGCCTTTCTCATAACACAAGAACAAATACACTCTGAAATTTTAAAGATTGAGTAGTCAGAATGAACGAAATGTTTCTCTTACAGAGTCTGAGTAAACTCCAGAATATACAGTTACTGTTACTGAGGCTGAAGGCTTAACAAGATCCCAAAATTTGCATTTATTTAGATAACAGATCAACTTTGCATAAAGTAAGAGAGAATGGCTATATAGACTGTATGTTTCAAAGGTCAGAGGTATAATAATGAATAACAGTAATTATTTTGAAATCAAAGTTTTTGTTCTTGATTTTAACAGCAGTGAAAGGAAAGTAGCTGGTCAGAAAGGAAGGATGAGAAAATTTCTGATAAAGAACTAACCCAATGATCCAGTGCTGGATCTGTGCAGCTGTGATGCGCAAGAAAAGGTAAATTACCTTCTTTCCTTTCTATGTATCACTAAAGCCCATATACCTAACAGCCTATAATATGCAAATACAGTATGCATATACAAGTATCCTTAAGCCAACAAGTTTCAGTTTGAGCTTGTGTGTTGTTTCTGTGGCTGTGTTCAAAATGCATCTGTTCTAAAGTGATATGCTAGATAGATGAGTAGCAAATTACTGAGAAAACGAGTTCAGAGAGAAAATTGTGCCATCCTTTGAAAGGTAATTTTCATCACTACATCTTAATTTTTTTTCTGCAGCAGTGCAATATGGAGGCATCCACTGCTCTTAAAAAGAAGCAATTATATTTACTGACAGACTTTTTTCCACTGCTAACACTGTCAGATGAACTCCATGTTGTTTCTGGTTAGTTCTTTTACTGAGGTCAGGACTTCTCTCAGTGCTGGTTTCTCATAGGTTACTGTAGATAGACTTCAGTGAAGTTTGCAAGCTTATTTGAAATAGTAGCACCATCTAGAGGGATATTAATTCTTGATCCTTCTGTTAACCAAATCATTCAGGACAAATACTACTTTTTTCATAGAGTTTTGCAGAGTATAGCCACAGAAACTTGCCAACGAATTTGAAATCATTATTTAACAAAAATCAAAATTTAAACAAGCTTTGTATCTCATGAATAGGGAGACTACAAAAGGTGTTCAAAGTAGGGATGTTGAATGTCATACCATTCTAAAGGTGTATCTCTGAATTTCTGTTAGCAGTCTCTAGAGGTTCCAGTTAAGACTTCCTTATGTTCCTTACTGAATATAGTAAGAGACCGTCTGTATGTAAAACAAATACAGCTAAGTAAACAAGACAGGCTGAGGCAGTGAAACTCCAGCCATTAATAATAAATGTAGAAAGGGGCCAACCAGAAAAATACAGGTCATTGTCTTCATGCCTTTATGTGCCAAAGCAAATTTATACTTGAATGCACACAGGGAACGTAATGTAGCTGGAAAGCATTTATGAAGTTTCTGTATTCTCTGTGAGGGATCCATTTGTCATAATTATCTGCCTGTATAGAGACCTACTCTTAGTGGTTAAGTTCCACCTTGATTTATATCAAGTGCCTATCCAGAAGGATTTATTCACTTCCATGGGTAATCTAAACAGAAGGTTGTCCTGTGCCTTTCTTTTCTGCTCCAGCAAGATTACAGGGAGTGCAGGGGACTTTTTATTAAAAAAAATTGAAATGCGGAGTGAAAACACACATCTATATAATGAAAATGTGTATGTCATGTATTTGTGGGATAGAGTGGTGCTGGTGGCCTTTTGGTTGCTTTTTTTTTTTTTTTTTTTTTTTTAAATCCTTAGCCTTTTTTTGGAAGCAAAAAGAAAAATGTCATTTTTCTCAAGTAAGTTATTACTAACCTATCAGAATTTCTAGCTATATCACCACTCGGTTACTGCTGCAGGCAGGAGTTTGTTTCCCACAGCTGGGGCAATATAGCCTAGCAGGGTCTCTAACCTGGTGTCATGCACATTTATTTAGAGTCAGCTAACCATGGCTCTGCCACAGTTCGCTTCCTTCATCTTCATTCCATCTAAATGCATAGAAGTGCTTTGAAAATGAAGGTGCGTCTCTGTTAAGGCAGACTGGATGGGATGCCTACAGGGAACACGCTGGTTCTGAAGAGATGAGGAACACAAAGCCTTAGTGGAGGGCTGTGACTAACCCCCAGGAAAGAGAGGTGGCTTGTCAGGAAGTGTTTGTGCTTTAAGAACAGCTTTGCTAGGACCAGGACACTGCTGTTGGTACTGCTAGACAATTCCACTGGCTGACAAGGAGCATGGCTTTACGATAAATTAATCTTTATTTCTATTTTTGGGGTGGAGGTTCAGCTCTATGCTGGCTCAAAAACAAAGGAAATGGAGTTGATGTGCTCACCTCATCTGTCTGTGACTGTAATTAGCAGTAAGTGTAAATAATGAGTGTAAATGTGCATATGATGGGAGACAGAAAGAAGTGAGTTCATCTAAGGTGAGTTGGGCTTCACTTTACTGGGAATTGAAAATGGGCTGATTAACATGTGTAAAAGCCAAACGTTGATCTCAGTATGCTACTGCACTGCCATACCTGAGATGCAACTTTTGTTTAGTCAGTCACATAAGCTGCTGCATCTTTCAAATTCCAATCATTTCTGAATTATTTGAGGAAAGTGTATATATTACCTGAAAAATATGGAGCCACATAACTTGTATTATGTACTTACTGTGCCCTCTGCAACAGCTGGCATTGTAGCCTGCATCCCATGTCCTAATTAAACACCAATGTTAATCCCTTCTCAGGCAGCGCATTGTCAGTTTTTGGTGGGCTCCATGGGAGACTGCACAGCCCACCAGAGGGCCCCCACGCTGTGTGCAGAGATGCTACCCAGTCCCCATAGCTGACTTGCCCCAGGAAAACCCTTCTTACTCTGACACCACTGTCCTACTATACTGCCCCCAATCACATTCATCATGCAGGATCATGTTTCTCTTTGCCAAAAGCCAGGTAATCCCACTGTCCTTCTGTGGCAAACATTTGTGAGAATGAAGGTACTTATGAGTCTTTCTTGCTCTGTTAGGCAATAGGCAAAGATGTACTAGGGCTTGGAATGAATATGTCTTAATCAATGCTGCCATGTACAGCGTGAGCACTCTGGGTCTTATGATGTGGTTACAGAGCTCTGAAGTGCTTCGCATCACCCACACCATGCAGGCTGGAATTACTTCTGACTCTGGAATAGTTTCCACGGAGAAAATATGGATCCAATTTCATCAGATGTTAAACTGTACAAAACGCTTCAGGATAGATGGTGGAGAGTACACTATTTTTTTTTGGAAAGGAAGGGGAATCAGCCAAATGATCTCATGAGACTTCTGCCTTTCTGGTGTGTTTGTGATACTGTGGCAGAGCTACATCAATATTAGTAATGCTTCCTGTTTCAGTATGCTGGCAATGAGAGGGTATGAAGAGACATGAATATTTACAAAATCACTGAGGTTTTCAGAGTCCATCATCAACCAAAATTGTACTTGTCTGTCATTGTTTTAATCAGCCTTCCTGAACAGTTTAGTCACCTGAATGTTGACATGAAAGGTCATGTCACCTGGAATTGCCATGTCAGCCAACTGTGGAGCAGCCAAGGAGAGCAATTCCCAGTGACAGGAAGTGTGTCCTACTCACTCAGCCAGTAAGAGCAGTTTTAAGCAATGTCATCAAGTGGAAGTCATTTCTTTCCAAGGTGGTATAGTGGGTGTAGCTCAGAGACAATTCCTCTTATTCCAAAGGAGAGTGGATAATGAACCGCCCAGGGAAAAGGGATTGTGTCCTCAGTGTCTGAAAGACAGGAGTGTTTAACTGACATAGAAAAAGACACAGGAAAGCCAATGTCCCTCATTAGCAGCAAGATTCAGAATAGTGAAATTTAGGGCTGGAAATGGATAGAGGCTCAAGGCTCTCAAGAGGCTGATTTGCAATGACAAATGGAACATCTGAATCTTAGCTAGGGTCTGTATATGACAGAAAATGGAAGCACTGACAAAGGGAACACAATCTACATAATAAAAGACATTTTAATGAGAATAATAGTTGAGATTGAGACAGGAAAATGTATCCCAGAAAGATGATCTGTCCATGGGGCATGTATGATGAGTATCTGCTCAGAGAACTAACTCCCTTTGGAAACGCTAGAAGATTCAAAATTCAGCTCATGTGTACAAATACAGGCAGTGCCATCCTGACTGCAGCAACATGGGACATGCATGTTTTAGCTCTCTTATTTTTGAAGTTTATTTCAATTGTTCAATGTTCTCCTTGAATTCTTCTTCACTTATTTCCCAGGAACAGCTTGACAGTAAGCGAAAGGGGCCTGCAGGGACTTCATTTTGTTGTACTCAGTGAGTATCTGATGCAAGCACTACAGGTGCGAGGTTTAGCTCTCAGTGGAAGACCTGAGAGTGGGTGAATTTTTGTTCTCCTCGTATTATTTTTATACAGCTTTAACTAGATCTTTGGAGGGGGAAAGAACTGTTCCCCAGACTTAGATGATTGAAACCAATTAAAATACTTTCCTTTTAAATGAGGAGTTTTGATGCTCCTTTGACTGAAGCATCAAACAACCAAACAACAGTTCAGCCTAAAATTATTATAACGTTACTGTTCCTCTTCAGCTTTGGTGGTGAGCCCCTGAAGGCTACTTGAGTCAAGCAGCAGCAGAACAGACTTGAGTAAAAAAACTGTAGCACAAGGTGGGGCGTGCTTTGTTCACAGTGTATTCCTTGGGGCATTTTCATATTGCTTAATTCCTCCGTGCTGTTTAGTGTTACCAGAAACCATGCACCACAACTGAAGATTGACTGAGGATAAAAACTCACTCTGAAATAGCTGGAGACTAACCTTGACCTAGCTGGGACTCTGAGGCTCCAAACGGCCAAGTAAAGTTTTTGCTTTGAAAGTTTTCAGTCAACTGTTACGTGTTGGGTTGAGTTGGTCTGAGTTCTGTTTAGAGTAGCAATATGACCATGCTGTTGTGACTTTCCTATTACTCTTTTCTGTCTCTTCATCTGGTTAAAAGTTAGCTGGAAAATCTGTGGGAAAGTGATAGTATCTTCTCCTTTTTAGCATACCCTACAGAAGTGCTCTTCATGTGGTTCTTCAGCATTAAATGCATATACATTCTCTTAAAAGCATAGTCTGTGGGATATCTCGTGGAGCCTTCCCACAACACACTGATAGTGCTGAATTCTTTTCTGCAGAAACAAAGGGAATTTGGGTGCATTTTTTCCATAAAATCATGAGAGACCCTTGTGAATCAAATGCTGTGCTCAGGGGAACAGCATTTGTTTCTACTGCTGCTACTGGTAGTTGATGTGCACAGTGCTGTAAAACTTTTAAGGATGTTGGAGAATGGAATACTGACAATAAGTAATTTACAGTTATCCATGCTGTTGCCTGTTAATGTTGAGAATGTTTTCAGACAATGGCTTTTCCTCCCAGTGATTACCAGGTGGAGTACTGAGATTCACAGAATTAAATGTGAAATCAGAACAATTTCTTAATGCAGGTTTGGCTCAGATCATGTCACATGTCAGCAGAACAGAAAATGCAGTTTGCTGATGTCAGATGGCGGATCTCCAAATCCTCAATCCCTCCCATCTGGGGCTTCCTTCATCTTGTTCCGTTTAGTTTCTAGTGAGTCTAGCAGTTGCTAGAAAAACAAGATGATGAATGCCAGATAGGGCATCTGCTGCTTGTTGGTGCTGTGCACACCTTTCAAAGCTAATGTTTTCAAGTCATTTTTCATAGGAGATGCATGTCTAGTTTATAATGGAGTGTCTTTATGGAGTTTCTTTAAGTAAGTGAGACAGCTGGTAGCTGATGAGAAACTATAAAGTGGTCTGCACAGTCATGATGCAGCCTATTGCAAAATCTTTCATGGCTTGTAAGAAATGAGTGGAACAGGTCTGGGAACTTAAAGGCTGAGTGGGTTAATGATTAAAACTATATGAAAATGGTTGCACAGATAGGACTTACTGTAGTTGTGCTTCTTATTTCCTGACTCTTAAGTCTGCCTTTAAAGCAGCTCTGTTCAGGCTCAGAACACCCATGTGCAGCACATGGTGTTTTTACCTATTTTCAGGAAGACTAGCTAGGAATAATCTGTCCACATGTCTTCTAAATCTGGCAATTGCACAGAAAAGGCCACACTGCTAACTTAATGACCTCATAATGGAGGGAGAAGCTGTTAACACATATCAGACAAGATGAAGTGTAATTCTTGGGCATGTGAATTGTTAGAGCTCTCACAGTCTTCTCTACTTTTTATAGTCAGATTTGATACAAGGCTCTTGCTGTAGCTTGTCCCTGTTTTTCTTTTTGGCTAACTGCCACAACATTGTAAATAGACCACACTGATAGGTCCTGTGTGCTGCTAAGCACACAGATCTGGGTACTTTCAGATATAGCTGCTTTCTAAGTTCAAAGTACAGCTTGCTGCTGAACTTATTTTCCCTTCTTTGCAAAGGAATTTAATTGCTTTTCTACTGTGGTTTTTAGGAGAGTTAAAGCAAGAGTCCTTAAATGCACCTTCACCCAGATTTAATCTAACTTTGCCTATTTTCACATGCAATACTCCAGCCTCAGAGTGACTGCAATTAAACAGTTTCTCGTCGTTAGTGTGGAGAACAAAGCCAGTGTTCTTCCAGGCAAGATTAAATGCCATTATTCATTTCTTGAGTGGTTAGATCAGCAGCTAGGAGACCATCAAAGCAACTGACTCTAGACTGCAGCATATTAGCTTAGGCAGTCATTTGACAAGGTGTGAACAGCTTTGCCCAGTGCAAGGCTTGGAATATATCATCATCAGTTTGTGTCAGGCAGAGCTGGATGTGTGCTTGGCTCATCCAACCAAAGCTCTCCTAATGCCAAATGGAACTGGTGTAGGCATGAACCTGTTCTCTGTGCTGTTCTGTGGAAGCTGATTCATTACCAGAAAGAACGTAGCATTCCTGGTATTTCACACCAAAGGGCTGACCTTGATGTGATGTAAAGATAAAACCCAGCAGTCCTGTTCTTTAAAGTGATCAGCTTGAATCAAAGGAGTTCACCTACAGTTTGTAGATGTATTTTAGAGTCATTCTGTTCAGATTGGAATGCCTGTTCTAAATCTGAACTTCCGGAAGGTATTTCATGTTTTCGTTTCCAGCTTCCTCAAACATGACTCTTTCTTCCCTTTTTTCACAGTGGAGAAGTATTTTTGTTTTTCTGGCTTGCATTTTTCCCCTTGGACTCCCATTTATTAATCAAGTGAAGGAAAGAAACTCGAGTTCTGAGTTTCTTTTAGGCTTCATTGCAAAAACATGCAGGTTTTAAGTGCACCATTTACACTGGTAATTGCAAGACTCTGTAGGGAGAGCAGAAGAACTTATGGTTCCTTTTCTGGCGTGTCCCAAAAAAGAAGTGTGCAGCAACCATTGCTTAACAGCTCAAAACCAGCAGAGCTGGAAAACACCATTCCCTGTAGTTGGCATAGTGAGAAGTCACATCAGTGCTGTTTCTGTGAAACACAGACGTGTTGTATCCTCACAGACCCTAAGGGTACACATTCATCAGAAAACATGCAGACAGGGAAAGATCTAAACACACCCACCATGTTTTCACTGATATTATTGCTGATTTTCTGAACCCATTTCTATTTTTTCATAGTAATAGCAAAAATATTTGCTTTCTGGAGCACTTACCATGATTGTTTTCTCATTTTTGCTTTGTGCTCTCTGAATAGTTCCATAATATATAATAAACTAAGCACGACATAAAGGAATGTCATTTACAACCCAAATGGGTGTGCATAACCATTTTCTTTTGAATATAGAATGTAAACTGCAGAGTGCTGTGATCGTTTTAGATATTCTACTGCTACCATTAAGTCATCTGTGAGCGACTCAGCTTTAGTAATAATTTAGTATATAATTATTGCGTGTGTGTCATCCCACTTTGGCAGCTGTGAAGTAAAGAGTTTGTTGTCTAGCAAGTTTCTCTCTGCTTCCTAATTTCAGATGTAAGAAACCCTGTAAGGCTTCAGCGCTCCAGTGCTGTACTTATCTGTGCTTTCCAACAGCCAAGCAAACCTGATGACTGAAGAAGGGAGTTTGTGCATTTTTAGAATCATTTTGACCCCGAATACAGTTTTACTCATTTGGAAGATTCCTTTTGTTGGATGTTGTCAAAACATCAGCGGGCCCCAAATCTGAGCTTCATTCGTACAATCTGGAGGCGCCTTCTCTACTCTGCCATGCAGGTTTTGTAAACAGGGTAAGTTCTGTGAGAGCTCTGTGGGTGTTTGGAGTAGGTGTGATGCTTTTCCAGAGAATGAAATCTTCTAAGCTATCCTCACTAAGCCTAGCTTTCAACCGGAGAATGCTGTTGTGGTTGTTGCCGTTTTTCTAATTTAATAATCTGTCTTTCTCCCAAGGTGAGCCACACTGACTCAGAGGCATTCAGAATTTAAGACACAGCTTATTTCATTTATATTTCTCTGCTTGATGCACTGTGACACTTTCTGATTTCTGTGCTGAGGAGATCCAAAATATACTGGCAGACAGGCTGAAGTTAAAAATATTTTTACCTTCTAATGAGAGGTTCACTCACTGTAGAAACTGTCAAAGGCAGAATAGCTGGCATGGTAGAATAGTCTTTATTTCAACTCTCTGAAATGTCCTCTTTTTATTCAATTTGGAGATAAGCAGGAAAATAATTTTAAAGCATTTTCCTCACAGAAAAACAGTGCTTTTCACTGAGACTTTTAGTATTTTGAGTAGAAAAACCTTTCGTAGTAAAATAATCTATTTCTCCCCAAGAAGAAAATGACATTTTCGTAGTGCCTGATGTCTACCACAGCCCTTCAAAAGATTGAAAATCTTACAGGAAGACTAAACTCTTTCTATCAAGTGTAACTTTCTGCTGATTGGATATACGTACCATAAATAATGCACAAAAGTAAAATGGAATTTTTATCATCTTTCCTCTGGGGGAGAGGATTATTTTATGAGTTAGTAAGAATCAGCTGTGCTGTGGGTGTTCAAAAGATCCTGTGAATGAAACATCTCTCGGTGGTCACCACCTCTCCTCTGCCCCTGAGAGAGAAGACCTTTGTCCCATGATAATCCCACAGATAAATGTTTATAGTGTCATTGATCTGTTGAGGTATAAATATGTATGATTTTTCTCAGATAAGTGAAAGGTGGGTCTGTGATATTGTGTGAAATGGTTCATTCTGTAAAAGCTTGTCCCATTCACCATTACAGACAAATGCACTTCTCTCTTCTCCCTGCCACACTGGAGGTGAGATACTACATCCACAGTGTCCTCAGAATCTCCTCCAAAATAATTCTTAATACTATAAATCAACACAGTATTTTTGTCTCACTGCCCACTGCAAATAAAGCACCTCTCTGATGGCGTGTAAGTAACAATTAAATAGATAATGAGACTCAAAAATAGTTACAACTAAAGATGACACTTCATATCAGGTTACATAGACTGTAATAATTATGATTTTGCATTCTCCAGACTGTTCCAATATTTTTCTCAGTATGTCATAGATTACATAAAATGATAGTGCACGGGAAGGTGATGATGAAAGCAGTTAGTCATTAAATTAACAAGACGGAGGGAGGAAGAAGCTGATAAGCCTAAAAAAGCTCCATTTATTTTCATGGCATTTGTACGAATGTACCTAAAATAAGAACTGAGTTCAGTAAGTGATACAGTCAAAAGCCTGGGCTTAATTTTCATCTGGGCTTGCAATTAACAGTGATTAAAAACGAGGAGCAGACACTACTTCAGCACTGCAGGAGGTTACTTTTACTGTTATGCCTGCAATTATTTCCTTGTGCAGACTCTGACATCTGTCTGAAATAGTCTCTATCAGATCTTAGATGTGGCTTTGAAAATAGTACATAAGATGACAAAAATATACAGAAGTGAACCGTTCCTCTTTTTCCTCTTCAAACTCTTCCCTTAAATCACTGGTGGTTCAATAATGTTCCATCACAGATTGAAAGTTCAGTGTTATCTTTGATTACTTTCACCTCTCTTAAATGTTTCCTGCTCTCAAGACAGTGCTAAAATGTCTGCAATGACAATTGCCTGCAGGTGGGGCTTTTGACATACTCCCCCTGTGGGTGTCCCATGCAGAAATGTGCAACAGCTCTAGCATTGCTCACAAATTAAAAGCTCTTCCCTGTGTCCATTATGTACTTTACAGATTTTAATCTTAGCCTTTGCTTTTTCCAGCTCTGTGACCACTCTGTGACCCCTCTAACTTTCACACATGTACCAACTGTGTTTTTCTCAAATCAAAACTCCTTTTGCTGACACATTTTTTGACCTATTGGTCTGTTTCCAACGTTTCTCTTCCTCTAAAATAACTTACTTTGTAAAGCTGTTTGATGCCCATCTCCATCTCATTCTAGTCCCCTTGTAAATGATTTATGTCAGGTATCACAATGCCTAACACATTCAAGTTAAGGCTGTGATATGCCTGCCCTCTTTTTCATCCCTTTTGTCAGGTCTTTTCAGACATCCTTCACAATCTGCCTTCTATATGTTGAGACAGAATTAGAAAATCTGTATGTACTTTTGTCACATTAAAAAGAGTGGGTGTAGGAGGGGAAAAACGTTTAATACGTGTTGTTCAGATCTGTTTAGTTTGTCCTTGGGTATGGAGGGCACTTCCCCAGTCTGCTTGGGAATGGATCCATGACCTTGTAAAACTTACTATTTCTACATTCAATTAATTTTACAGGATCCTAAATCCACCTTCTTGCTTTCAGGTTATTGTTAGTGATTTAAAATCATGCCCGTGAGCATTATGTTGAGAAATAGGAAGATTGTTATTATTATTACTTACAGAATTTGTGTTGTGAGTGTTCTTAGGCAGATAACATGCATTAACATCTTTTTGTGTTGCATGGAGTTGGTGGTTCCTATACAGCACAGCCATGACTTATTCTTTTTTTTTTTTTCTGAAATGTTGACAAATGTTACCAGCACACAGAGGTTCTTGATGTCACCCATGGGATCATTTGTTTAGCTGAGATCAGGCTGGACACTGTTCAGAGATACTGTTCTTGTGATTGATGAACTCACTGCAGTTTAACTTAGGCACATACTTGAAGTTACAGTTCTCCTGGATTTATGGTATCACTCTTAATGGCCCTTTTCTTAGAATGTAATTTAAACAATCTTGACCATAACCCTCCAGCCTTGACACATAAAATGATATGTATGTGCCTAATAACTGAAAAATGAAAAACTTTGATAAGAAGATCAAGAGTTGCATGCTTACCTGTGAAGAGATTGTAAATTGGTAATTTGGTCCCTATACTTTCTTGAAGTGTTAAGTAACCACGATTCTGCTTACTGCAGAAACATGATTAAAGATAACAAAGAAGCCGTTCCACTAATGGGCAAGAAAACAAATCCACCTGGTGCACCCCCTTCAAATCAGCAAGAGAAGAAACCAACTGAGAGCACTCCCACAAAGAAAAGGTCGGACGTTGTATCTCCCTTTTAATCTCTTTCAGTAGATATTTGGAATGCAATATCACTAATATCTTTATTCATGCTGTATATATGAATGAGATAGACCAGATAACAGAAGATGCTTTCAAAAAATGGAGGGCTTATGCTGTTTGTAAGTGGAAGGGTATTCTGTTTAGATAGACATATGTGTTCACCCTAATAGGAAAAACACTCTATCCTAGAGACATCAGATATGAGCTCTGGTCTGTTAAAGTTGGTTGCCTATCAACAACTGGGCTGTCTGCATCCACTCTATATACCTTTATGAGCTTACAAGAATTTGGTCTAATGATGATCAACATTTCAGTAGGAGAAGGTAAAGTGCTCTTTTTAAAGCGATGAAGGCTTTGTAGAAAAGGTGCTGGAAAAAAAGGATTCCTGGAAAAAAGGAACATAGCAAACAGCATCAGAAGGAAATATAGCAGGCTGTGGGGAGGCAGAGGTGGAATTAAAGAATGAGAGCTGATAGGGCAGGAGGTTTGGGATATCCTTATTACAAATAGAAACCTATGTTCATTAAATTTTTCATGATTCTGATTAATGAGATTTCTTACCTATTTTATTTTATAAAATAAAATATTCCCTTTCATTCATATTTTATGCTAAGGAATTATTACGAAGATTGAGGGTTTTAATTTAACGTGAATACTGTAATAAAAGCAGTAATTCATCCCTGATACTGTGTTATTGAAGTGACATACGTTGCTGTAGACTGAGGATGAATTTAATTCATAAACTTTTCACTCTGGCTAATTACTAGCTATTATAGCAACATGTGAAGGCCCAGGCAATTGTGACTGTTCTAACATTTATAATTTCTTAATAATCAGAGGGATCACTTTCTACAGAAATGCTGTTACAAGTTATTTGAGACCCACTGTTTGGTTGGCCCAATTTCTCCTTCCAATATTAAATTCAAAAAGAGAAACTCTGTTTGAATCATTACACTTTGCTTGTAGAAGGGGTTGATGGGGTGTATGAAGAGCTCATAATACAGCTGGTACTCCAAAAAGGGGCAGTTCCATAGAAGATTTTATAGTTAAAACAAATACTGGTAAATACTGCACTTAATTACTTAATCCCCTGTCTCTTATTCTGTTTTGTGGTATCAGTAACAGTAACCCTGGGGGTTTGCCATCTCTCAACCAGGAGCTCAGGGTGTGGCCAACAACATTCCTGTAATATAAGGAACGAAGATCACATGAGTTTTAATGCAGTGGTTTAACGTGTTCTATTAATTACATGTTTCTAAGCTGCTGTACTTCTATAGGTTCAGAACGTTTCCTTCTGGCATATGGTGCCACTGAGCATCTAGTGCACCTCCATGGGTAGCATTTCTCACTTTGACAAATGTATTGGCAATATGTGCTTGAAGAAAATACAATGACTTCCATTCCTGAAGCCCCTGGTGTCTGAGTGTGCTAACAGTATGCATACAGGAAAACCAAGAGACAGGATGGGAGGAGCACTGCCAGCGTTGTCAGAACCTGATCATGTTTGTGGGCAGTGCTCCTGACAGTGCACCATAGTCACGTAAGCACTTGGGTATTTTTTGGCAGTTGTCCCTTTGCTTTGCATTATGGATTTTGGTTTTTTTTTTCCCTATGGTATCCCCAGATAACCCACATGTTGGTATAGGTATGTTGGCTTCCAAAACAGGCACCACTTCATAGCTGCTGTACAGCTATTGCATGCCAAAATCTTCCACATGAATCACAGTGCTGGGAGAGATATCAACACCACTCCTGGTGTGAGCAGCTGAGACAGTCCAGCTAAGCCTGAAGAGCAGCACTTCTGGCTTTCTGAAAATGCACTGTAGCCTCTGACAGCTTTTACCTGTTGGGACAGATCCTGCACATCATAGTCAGGGAATGCACAAAGCAGCATGAATCCTTGGCATTTTCACTGCATAGTCTTTCTGCCAAGTTAAGATCCCAGTGAAGCAACGGTGAATTACAGCAGCTGTGAGTGTAGCATATGTGGTAGAAATGATAGCAGTGGTCCTCCTTCTGTCCAGACTTTCCCCGTACTCTGAGAAGCACCCCATGCCAAGGTAATTTCAGGGATGCTCTGCTGACACATCTCAAATGTTAAAAGGTCATGAAGTTTGAACAGCTATACACAGTGAAATTAACACTTGGATTGCTGTTTATCACTGCGTTTCGAATGACCTGTTCTGATGGCTACTGGCTGGAGAAATAGATGAAGAAGCATATGCATGTATGTGTGAGTGTTTATGCATACGTGTCTGGCTGTTTCTAAGTGTCTGGTGGTGCTGTGTTCAGCTGTGGGCACAGAAGTCCGACGTGAGGCTTCTTTTAGGCTGCTGCTGTTGATGTTCAGACATGTCAGGATCTGATGTTGTGCCTTCTAAATATATCTTGGGATCTTTTGCCCATCTGCCAACATGGAAGTGCTTAACTGATGGTAGAGGCTGGGATACTTCCAGGGAAAAGTAGACAGCATCCTGTTAGACAGGTATGATGTCAGAAAATATTAATTGTCAGTGTTGTTCCAGGTACTTACATGTAGTGGATTCTGTATTTTATGGTTGAATTTGATTTTTTTACTAATAATTTTTCAATGCAATACGTTCAACAGTTCACATTTTTTTCTGGAGATTGAAGGTTTTGAAGGCAATGCAACTCCAAATAATACATCTCCTCCTGTGTTTTCAAAACCAATGGATTCGAATATTCGTCCATGGTAAGTTATCAATGCATGTACATTAGTCATACTGCAAGTATATCTATTTCATTTTCAGCAGCTACTCCTTCTTCCTCTTTAGTGCTCAAATTTCACATGGTTTTACATAGATTTTGATCACTTCAAAGACAGAACTCTGTTTGGAGGTCAATTGTTGCTGGATTATTTATCTGTATGTACTGCTATCATTTACACTGAATAAATCAGGCCTCAAATATGAATAAATTTTAAATCAATGCTATCTTTTCCTTCCTAAGCATATGCTATTTGTGATAGATGAGGACAAACTCCATGCACCCAATTTTCTGATGTGAAAACAGCAGCTTAATTTAGCAAGCCATATTCCCAGCTCTGTGTGCTCGCTCTGTTTTTCATTAACAACAAACCAACATGAAAATGTTGAGTCTGAGATATTTAAAGCAGTTATTTATGCTGGATGAGTAGAGAAAAATTATGAGTGGGTAGAATGCATCAGATATTTAAAAACTGGAATGGTACCGAAAGCCAGAATTATGAATTAGGGAAATATGAATCAAATCTAGAATAAGCTCAGAATTACCAAATGTTTTTGTGTCTAATAGGTGACTGGTCAGCTTTCTGGAATTGTTGACAGTTTTATTGTTGTATCAGAGGAAAAGTACCCAGATTTTTTCTTCTCATTCAGGAACAAACCTGCATGAGACACACATGCATTTTGTCACTGGATTTTCTGCAGAGAAGTGATGGACTGAATAAGAATGTACCCTGAGCTTCTAGCTTTGTTTCAAATAAATATCTGCAGAGCAGTGTTGAATCCTTACATTCTGTCCATACATCCATCTTGTCAATAACTAATAGTCCAGGCTCCCTAAGTTATTAACCTGTGAGAGTTCATCAAATCCAAATCCCATAGAAAACAAAAACACAGGTGAGAAAAATGACTATCAATCAACTCTTATGTCAGATCTGTTTTTAGGAATGTCTAGAAATGGCGTACAGAAATTACAAAATACCAATGCCACTGAAGTCCTTTAAATTTATTACCTAAATATGCATATAGGGCCCAGGCTTTAGTTTCTTTTAGCTGAAATTTCCATTCCAATCAGCTGCAAGATGTTCTTGAGTTGTCTACAGTGTATTGTGTTTAAATCATATTCATTGTGTGCAATCCATGCAAGATTACTGCTTTAACACTTGTTTTGTGGCAGATGACAAATTAAATGTGTGAGGAAGGCAGACTGTACGTTTCAAGGTGCAACACTGAAGATACTGCACAAAAAGTGTTAAACAAACACTGAAGAAAAAACTCCCACAGGTTCAAGATCTCAAATTGAAATAATCTTATTTCCAAAAAATGGAAATAATGTAAAAAACCACAAAAGAGGCTGTTTTCCTCAGGATTTTTTCAATGTAATAAAATCCTGTGAGTCTCTTCCTTTTTGCCACTCCTTTGGAAATATACAATCCTAGTACTGACAGGTTCTTTGTGCAGTTTGCCAAAATGTCTTCCAGTATCTTCCTGTCTTAGCAGTTGTGCTTTTCTCATTTCTACAGTGCGTCTGCAAATGGGGAAGACATGGATTCCCCACAGTCTCTTCAGGATGATGTGACTGAATATAGCCCTAATGTAGACAGTTGTTGGTGAGTGGAGATGGGAATTATTTTCTACAGATTAAATCTATAATAGGGTAGATATTACCAATTGTGCTTGCCTTTTCTTTTTTCCCAGAAATGAGGCATATATGCCTTTCTGAATATTCAGTAATTAACCTCAGAAATAACTCTAAGTTTTGCTTTTCAGTAGCATTTTCTTAGCAAATAAGCAGTGCACAGAAACATATTGAGAGATCCATACTGGGACACCTGTATGGAAATGGGGCAACTCAATGTAGTCCGGTGCAAGTAATTGTATTTCTTTTTCCTCGTATGTAGAAAATAAAGTAAACTGACTCAGCAATTCCATTATTATTTTTGATCATTCAGTGCTAACATAGCACAAGGACCTGAGCAGACAAGAGCCCGGAAGAAGCTGAAGAAATACCTATTTCGGGCAGTATCTGAGGGGAATATTGAAGAATTGCAAGGTCTGCTCGCAGAGCTGAAGGAGAGATCAAATGTCTGTACAAACATGACTGTGCCAGGTAAGCTGTGGAGTTGTCTGAAGGAAGACTCTTATTTCTTCTGGCAGTGCATGTGTATTCTACTAGGAAATACCTCAGTGCAGCAGTGACTTGTGTGTGAAGCTGAAGTCATTTGATTACAATCACATGGATGTCATTTCTTATTTCTAAATGAAAGCATATTCAATCAGCTGCTTTCTTGCTGCCTCTGAAGCAACACTGGGGAGTATTTGTCTCTTATTTATGTTACCCTGGGGATCTACTGTGTTCCCACAGCCATACCTGAGCTAGCTTCTGCAGTACGAGACTCAAAGCTGATGTCCCTGTCCTTACTACAGTCAGTCTGGTTGTGGCATAGCCACTGTTTGTGATGTGTATAGCATGGTAGAGCAGGCAGAGAAGAAAAGAAGAGAATTTGGATTTGTCTGGATTTGTGTTGGTGGGATAGCTGGAAAAGAAAGCAAGCACACTGTATCATCTCACAAAGTACACATAGCTCTAATACAGAGTGTCTGGGTAACTGTTAACCAAATAATTTCATATGTATCCCTTAGGCTCTGCTACAAATAAAAGATTCAAGCTGTTTTCCATTAACTTAATAAATAATGATGACTGCTATGATCTAATCTCAAAATTTACTCTTTCAGATTATCTAATGAAAAAATTCACAGCTTCAGATACTGGGAAAACTTGTCTGATGAAAGCTCTACTGAACATAAACAACAACACAAATGAGATAGTGAACATGCTACTATCCTTTGCAGAAGAAAATGGTATTTTGGAGAGGTTTATCAATGCAGCATACACAGAAGAGGCGTATAAAGGTACTGTCATCTGATACATTTTGAGGCATGTAGCTAAATATGCCATCAGTAATCATAACACCATAAGATTTCACACTAAATACCCATGTCTGATATTTCAGGCCAGACAGCTCTAAATATTGCCATTGAAAGAAGACAATTTGAAATCACTCAGACTCTTATAGAAAAAGGAGCTGATGTCAACGCTCACGCCCAGGGTATTTTCTTTAATCCCAAACATAAACATGAAGGCTTTTATTTTGGTAAGTAGAAATGGGATTTCTGCACAATTAGAAACAATTAGAAAGGAATGCCCAGACAAGTAAGACAGCATAGAAAGCAGGCAAGTGCAGATCATTGCTGTCACTGAAACCTAGATTAAGAAGGTAGTATCACAGGACGGAAAAATGGCACAGTACCTCTTGTAAAGAGATTTGCTAGAGTCCAGTGTGTTATTAACACTCAGATATATTTGTAAGATAATTGTTAAATGCTGAATGGCAAATGAAGTGACACAAACTTGAATCTGAAGATTGTCTCCAAATGTTTTTGTGCAAATTAAGTTTTTCTAAACCAGGAGCTAAATTAAAATTAATCTATGTTGATACATGCTTTTAAATACGAAGATATTTAATACAATCATTCCTATAATAACAGTTTGATTACTTGTAATAAGAAATGAACACGTGTTGCATGTTCTGATTTTGTAGGTGAAACTGCACTGGCTTTAGCTGCATGTACCAATCAACCAGATATAATTGAGCTGTTAATGGACAACACCAGGACCAACATTGCTTCTCAGGATTCCAGAGGAAACAATATCCTACACGCATTAGTTACTGTTGCAGAGGACTTTAAAACTCAGAATGACTTTGTAATCAGAATGTACGATATGATTTTGTTGAAAAGTAAAGACAGAAATTTGGAAAAAGTGAAGAACAAGGAGGGTTTAACACCTCTACAATTAGCTGCAAAAACTGGGAAGTTAGAGGTGGGTATTATTTCAGTAGTATCTAAGAGAATTTAAGTATGGAGAAAGCATTGAGACCAACCATGTACTCAGATGTTAGTGCTCTAGAATGTAGTTCTCCATTCTTGCTATGCTGTACTGTACACCAGTATTATACCAGTATACCACTGAGCTAATAGGGTTCAAAATGTAAGCAATGTTCCTTCTACCCTCCAAGGTTTTTCTCTAAGAATACCTCTTTGTAGAAAATATATATATAGTATATATACTATTAAAAACAGCCTTTCAAACCTTTCTGTTGTACACAAACTCAGAAATATTGCATTTATTATGAAACTACTCTTAAACAATACAAAATCTTCAAATCATTTTAGAAGACTTTCCAGAACTGCTCTGTTATGCTGCTGTTGCATTTGTTCCTCATAGATCATCTGTGTATATGTGGTAATGAGTTGACAATGTGATGATTTAGAGAGTAATTGATCAAGTTATAAATGTGAACACCTGGAAAATTATGCTTTCATTCTTTAGAAAAATATCTCTTTGGCAGAAAATCCAGAGCCATTAAGAACACTGTATTTATTTATTAGATGTTTGTGATCTCTAACAGCACTTATTTAATGACAGAATTATGGATGTATTAAATTACACTACACTAACAAAGATGAGAATTAAAAGGTATTGGTTTTGACAAGTGTGGATGTCTATTTTCTCAGTTCCCTGAAGAATGCATTTGGTAACCAACAATTCTGCTCATCTTTTAGGTTCTGAAATACATCCTCAGCAGAGAGATAAGAGATAAACCCAACAGAAGCCTGTCAAGAAAATTCACAGACTGGGCTTATGGTCCCGTTCAATCTTCTCTTTATGATTTGACAGAACTAGATACCACTGCAGACAATTCAGTATTGGAAATTATTGTCTACAACACGAATATCGGTGTAAGTTGCCTATTCATAAAATGCACATATCTCAGTTTTCTTACTAGTGGAAATTTCAAATCTTAGTAGATTTTTTTCTTCTTTCTACAGAATCGTCACGAAATGCTGACATTAGAGCCTCTTAATTCACTCCTGCGAATGAAATGGAAGAAATTTGCACGACACATGCTTTTTATGTCATGTTGTTTTTATTTTCTGTACAACGTAACTCTGACATTAGTTTCCTACCACAGGCCTAATGAAAATGAAGTGAGTACAGTAACTTAACTTAAACACGTTTTACTGCTTTAAAACGCAATAGTATTTTCTGGTTTATTTTTTAAATGCTGGCAAATAAAAATAAAAAATAAAAAAGTGCCCCAAAATGTATCAGAATATCAGACTATATTGAGACCAGGCTCTCCCACATCAAGTTTTCTTACCTAGAAGGAAGAGTTGTAGAAGTTACTTGCAAAAGTAACCCGAAAGCTACAAAACACAGATAGTTAAATTGGTTACTCAGAGAGCTACATACATGAAGCTTCCACTTCCTTTGCCTTTTACCCTTCAGATATGGAACTCAGTCTTTCATGTTGGCTTTGTCTTGCAGGCTCCACCTTATCCACTAGCTCTTACACGTGGTGTGGGATGGCTGCAGTTATCAGGACAGGTGATGGTTATGTTAGGAGCCATATTTTTAGCCATAAAAGAGGTGAGACTTTTAAATAACAAATAGATACAAAGAGATATTTCTGTAGAAGATTAACTTCAGATGCATGATTTCGAAAGACTGATTTTGACCCCTGCTTTCTCTTACTTCCATTTCTGTGTTTTTTCTTTATCTCGTGATGTAGAGTGTAGCCATCTTTCTGCTCAGGCCCTCAGACCTGCAGTCAATTCTTTCTGATGCGTGGTTCCACTTTGCATTGTAAGTCTGTCATGCATATATTTTACACACTGTGTATCTAATCCGTGGTTGCAGGGAATGATTCCTTGAGCAGATGCACAATTTTCTTTAGATTATCAGTTTTCAGAGACATGGATGTAATCTTCCATGCAGCTTTTCCTTAGCACATGCTAATGCTTTCACTGATCAATAATAATACTGGGAATTGATGTGTACTGTTTTTCACAAAGTGCAGTACTGTCTTTTATCTCTTTCACATGCTTCATCTCTTCATGCTGTATATAGACAAATACATTTAAGAAACCTGGTTAATAAGCTAAATCTAGTTTTCAACTCTTCCTGGAAGAAAATACAACGTAAAGCCGGTTCAGCTGGCTAGTGGCAGTATCCCATCAGCTGGTTTTCATAAAGCACAGGGGATTTCCTCTTCTTTCTAGAATAAGATCATATATCAATAAAAACAGGTAGCTTAAATCCACAGCCATTCTAATACCAGTCTTGTGCTGCCAGAGTCTGATCTGCATCCTATGAGAATGCATTGCATGTTCTCTGTGTTCTGCTTGCAGAAAGGCTCATGGAAACTCTGTTAATTCCAAATATCTCTGTTAGCAGAATCATTGAACTGCTGTCCAGGGGAGACGAGTTTATTTAAAGTAAGCTCTAATAAGGATAGCCATTATATGTTAATATGGTTTTAACTCATTTACTTTATTGTTAGATTATTTTGGTTATGTTTGTAGGGGGGAATGGAAAGCAATATGAAAGCGGGGTTGAAGCCTAAGAAGCAGTTGTTTTCATATTTTTCCATGATGCTATTGGTTTTGTGCTAGTAATTTTCCTTTTACATACATGTGTTTTTTTAACAGTTTTATACAAGCTATGCTTGTGATCTTCTCTGTCTTTTTGTACTTGTTTTCCTACAAAGAACACCTGGTGTGTCTTGTTTTGGCAATGGCCCTGGGATGGGCTAATATGCTCTATTTCACCAGAGGTTTCCAGTCCATGGGAATTTACAGTGTTATGATTCAAAAGGCAAGTATTTAATTTTATTTTTTTTACCTGGTGCTTGCTTATCTATACAATCCTAATGAAGCATGTGCAACAATTCACGTGTATAATTCATATCGAATTTTCTTATTTTTTTTTATTCTGCTGAAATATAATATATAAAATCTATCCTATGACTTCAATAGCAGAAATTAGCTTATATCTTAAAGGTCAAGATTTTATTTTATGAAATATACAAGTAATTTGTGGGCTAAAAGAGTTCTGCTGTTTAATTGCATCACATGCTGTAATACCTGTGTTGTGCACTTACTGTCACTCTTGGAAGTACACAACTCATCAGGCTCTCATTCACAAGATTAGAAAAAGATCTCAGACCTAAGTTTCCTCTGGGTTTCCCATGGAGGCTGCGTTTACTTTGCCTAATGAGAATGATCTGATGCTGCAGTGTGCATCACACCTGTATCCCTGCAGATGCATAAGCATAAAACTACTTCTCAATTTTAATTCCTGATGAATATTTGATTTAATTTTTAGGTCATCCTGAACGATGTGATAAAATTTTTAGTTGTCTATATCGTGTTTTTGCTGGGATTTGGCGTAGGTAAATATCACTGGAGAAAAGCACTGATGCTCTGTGTGAGTAAAAATTTTGGCATTCTTATGACTAAGAACCCTGGTATCATGATGAGAGCTCATGTTGGGGTTTCTTCTGGAAATTAAAAAGCCCTGTTTAGAGATTTAAACTCAGCCTAGAGACTGTCTGAACAGATAAGTAATTTGGCTCTTGCTCAATTGCTTGCAATTTCATTTGGATATGGGCTCTTTCTGCTTCCTCTTGGTTACCTGTCATCTAGCTGCTGCTGTGTACCTTGCTGGGTAGCTGTAGCTCTTTATTATGTAGTGCATCTTGAATTCTTTAGATTAAAATGCAATGTATACATGAAGCATTATTGTGATAAAAATTGTCTCATGTTTTTTTCTCAGCTCTTGCTGCATTGATTGAAACTTGCCAAAATGGTGGCGAATGCCATTCCAACAGCAGTCTGGGACCTGTTCTGATGGATCTTTTTAAGCTCACCTTAGGTCTGGGTGATCTGGAGATCCAGCAAAATTCCAAGTATCCTGTGCTATTTCTTCTGCTCCTCATAACTTATGTTGTGTTGACTTTTGTTCTTCTCTTGAACATGCTGATTGCATTAATGGGAGAAACAGTGGAAGATATTTCTAAAGAGAGTGAGCACATCTGGAAACTCCAGGTTTGTTTGTGGTTAGCTTGCTTAAGTATAGAAGCATTGGTCAGGTCTTCTAAGCTGTAGCTTTTGTCACTTATCACACTGATAGAAGGGGATGGGTGTTAACAATGAGAATCTCCATTTGCATGTATGTACAAATAATGAAAATCTGTAGGTTTTGTGTAACAGTATCAACTTCACAATTTACAGCTACCCTAAAGCCAATCTTATGTGTCAGATTTTCAACCTCCTGCACTGTCCCTGTGTACCTTTGTGACTTTAATTCCCCTGGATGTGTCACCAGGAAGGTGTATTTCATAGTCTGACCAAGAAATCTGCAACATGTTATTTACTTCTGTCTCTGTTGATCGCGGATGGTGGATGAAGGTTATGACATAAGTCCGTGTATGCTTCAAAGTCAGAAGATTCTGAATATGGTTAACCACATTTCTGTTACTGTTCATTGTTAATAGAGAGCCAGAACCATTTTGGAATTTGAAAAATTCTTACCAAAATCTTTGAGGAAAAAATTCCAACTGGGAGAGCGGTGTAAAGTGGCTGAAAACGACACAAGGGTCTGCTTAAGGTAAAGTCTGAATATTGTGCTATTCTGCTCTATGTGCCTCTTCAAGGTTATTTCTCCTCCAAAGACTCTTTAAAATATTTTGTGTATGTTGGCAAATTATTTCCTGCTCTTAACACAAAAGGTTTTTGGTGTTAACAATTTTTAATAAGAAAACAGATTTTGAACCTCAGATATGTTTTTAGTGTACAAATATAAGCTCTTATTGCAGGAGATGTCATTTTTATCATAATCACCTCCAAATGTTAGCTTAAAAGAAACTATATTTAGAATTGACTGCTAATTGACATGATTCTCATATTGAAGATAATGTTATTGTGCTGCTTAATGAAAAATACTCTTCTATGTAATGTGAGACTGTATTCATAATGTGTGAAACTGCAGAATGATCTGAGTACTGTTCCCATCTGCATATGACACATAACACTGCAAAAGGCACTCACTGCAGTACTTTTCAGTACTAGTAGGGCAGGTGCTAATGGCAAACAGTGGCAATGCAAGGAGTGAGAAAATAAAAGGGGAAGTGCAACTATGCAGCTGGGAGATAATGTATACTAATGACTCAATTTATGTCCAATGTAAACAGGATTAATGAAGTGAGATGGACTGAGTGGAAAACACATGTTTCGTTTATTAATGAAGATCCAGGGCCAACAGGTACTGCTTAGCTTTACACCACCTTATTTATGAAATCCCTTTTCCTTAGAAATCCTTTGATGTAATTTTCCACCTTTAAGAATGTACATAACCTAGATATACAACTGCTCTACTTACTGCTAGGGAAACTCATGGCTAACATGATAGGGGTCTTAAACCATTCGGAGAGAGGTTTAGCTACAACTCTCATTTATTCCTCAGTACTGAAACATGGTGGGTGTAGCTGATTTATTTTTCTCTAAGCAGTTATTCTTGATCTAAATTTTACATTTTCTTATGGCATTTGAATGGCATAAGGCTGAATAACTTCTTAACAGACAGCATATTTTGTTCTGGAAAAGGTATTGCAGTACATTGATTTACTTCTTGAGTCGTTACATATGGCATTGCAAGGTGTGGCAAGAAATGAGACTGATTCTACCTAACAAAAGTGTAGTTTGCTGTATTTCAGCCCTACAACATTCCTGTTTGTTTGGGATGTGTACTGGATGACAAACTGCTCCTCGTGAATGTTAACCAGGAAATTCAAGACAGCCATTTGCTGAGAGTATTGGAAGTGTCATAGAGACATGACTGAACTCAGAGGTGTCAGATGTCCTTCTAGCAGCAGGCGTCAGAGTTTACGATGGGGCATGTGAGAATGTGAGACGTGTTTTGAAGTTTGCTCTTTAGTCAATTAGCATTTGTACTGTGGAGTAGAATTTTTTCAGTAATAAAGAAGAGAGGCAGAAAGAAAACATTCAGTATAAGATATGGTAGCAAACTGACAACTTGCTGTTTAAATAAATGTGTGTTTTTTAACATAAATTAGATGTGCCAAAGCTTGATCTCACAAATACAGTTTCTACCATATCCTGTTTTGTTTATAATGCATTTTCTTGCAGATCCAAGCAAAGTTCAAGATAATTCAAGAACTAATAGCAAAAACACCTTGAATACGTTTGAAGAAATGGATGATTTGCCTGAAACTTCTCTGTAGTTGTTCTGTGTTTGAGATGTAGATGTTTGGAAAGTTAAAAGCATCAGCGGCTGATGTTGGAAGGTTTTTTGTTATTTTGGACAGCTGTAGCCAGCTGGAGCACAAACATTCAGTGACGTGGTCTGGTGACTTGAACCCATTTAATCAGGGCAGCTAAGCTACAGTAAAACGGACTATTGCTGTGGTTCAGTTTTAAGCTTGAAAACTGCTGCTGTCCGAGTTCGTATGCCTGCTGAAACTTGATTCTAGACTGCTGAAAGAAGTGTCAGATGTGAGATACTTCTTCCTTTTGTGGAAAATTAAGATCTTTGGGATCCTGATCTGCTGTCTGTTGTTTTGGAATCTTTAACTCCCGGGCAATATTTTGTCTACTGAAAAAAGCTCTTGTCGTGGAGAAAAGAAAGGCATTTCAATAGGTCTGCTAAATGAAGTCTGTTATTTTGAAATAGCGACGTTCTGAAAACATTTGCAACTTTTTGTTTTGCTTGTCAGTGTTATTGGAGGCTTATCCTGCAGAGGCTGCAGGAAGCCTCTGTGCCAAACTGCCTCTTTGGGTCTCCTTAGCTTTGTGATCTGTCTTCCTGTGTGTGATGCCTGCAGTGTAATGTGCACTTCACTGATTTTTATTCGTTATTCGTACAAATGCCTTCCCATAAAATGATGGGGGCAGAAACATGATGGAGAATATTTCTGAGGGTTTTTTTAAGTCAGTGTTTTTATTTTTCCAATTGCTACGTGGCTGTTCCACTTTTGTGCATCCTGTGTCAGAACTACTGTGTTAGAAGATTTCAGGTTTAGTTAATTTCTACATTCAACTACTTCAGGAAAATTAGAAATCAGCATTTCTTCCCACAAAAACAAAACAAGTGAAATACAGCGCATTTGCAGACTTTCTATTTTATTTATTTATTTTTATTCAGAGGACTGTGTAATGCATTTCTGTAGCACTCCTTATTTCATTACTTGTGATGGCCTACTATTATAAATTTTTGTTGTTGTTGTTTTCAATTTTATTTGTGTATGTTTAAAAAAATTTGCTCTGCATACCTTCAGATTTCAATTAATACAATACATGTCTTCCTTGTCCTGGGTTTTCTTCATGTGTGTGTTCCTCTGGTGCCTGTTTTAAAGGTGCTATTTAGGAAACGCTCAGGTAAATTCAGTTCTGTGTTTGAATGATAATGTGAATTGCATTGAATTCTTACAGCTAAGCCTGAAGTGCGCAAACTGATCCCAAAGACTTTCTTAACACAGAAGAGAGCATGAGTGAACTCTGCAGCAGAAAGGACAGTGCAAAGCAGTTTGCAGGGATGGTGAACACGGTTCTCTCTACCTACTCATCTTCTGTAGATGCCCTGTCCTGTGTTTGCTACCGTGCGTGGCCCGGATGGATGGGATCAAACTGAAATCTTCAGTTACTTTTTTTACAGTGCATAGGAATTATAGAGGAAGGACGTTCATGAGTGTCAGTAGTTTCACCTTCTTAGTAGGATATGTGAGTATGAGAAGAAAAATTCCTTTCTTCCCGGAATCTTTCATCTCTGCTGGTTAATTTTGCATTGGAACTCCCAGCAAAGAACATTGCCATAGGACTACACCATTCTGCTTGGACTCTTTAAGTGCCAGTTTTTGTACCAAAAAAATACCTCATCACATATACTCAGGAACCAGGAAGAAAACCGGTCTGCACTGTATTCCATATTGCTACCGATAGACTTGTGACTGAAAACAGGTTCAGATGACTCTGTTCTGGACTGAGGTCACTCTGTAGGCACAGCCATAAACAGAGAAAGCACAAAAAATTGTAAGGAATGTTCCCTACACGTTCAGGTACAAAGCTATGTGATAATACTGAGGAAGGAGGCAGGGGTAATTTTATCTGAAAGTCATTCAGTGAGAAAATACCCTGCTTTCTGCCACGGAGTCCTGCCAGAACACGCATCCAAGCATCTCTTATCTCAAGGCTTTTATCAAGAACACTATAATGACTGCAGCAGATCAATCTGTAGTTTTTATTCAATATTTATCTGAATATAAAGAAATAAAACATGTAATTTAATAAGCATCTCCTTCTGTCCTGTATTTTTACTTTATTGCTATAGAGTTACACAAAGGATGCTAAAAAGATTTTGGCTTACTACTCTTCAAAGGAGATTATTTTGGGGGGTTATGTGGACGATGAATCTTTCAGTAAACAACTAATTATTGAGTGCTTTCTGAATTTATTCACTGGATATGCACTTCTTTTTTCACCAGAATATGGCTTCAGTATCTTTCAGACTACTGCAAACTTCTTAAATTCAACCCTTTTTGTCTTTAAAAGATAAATCGGGAACAGTTTAATTAATCTTGTAATAATTTCAATTTAAACATAATTTATTTTAGTGTATTTCTTCCTTGGAAATCATGTTCTTAGATTATTCTTCTTAAGTACAAAACCAAAACAAACCCCAAGGCCTCTACTTCTGGGCAGCAGGCATTACTAACATACACATCCCCTCTCTGTTTCTTTCCTTCTCTCTTGTTTCCTTTGTCTCACATTTTATATGGCTCAGCTGAACAATTAATTTATAAATGGTTGATTACTGGATGTTTCTGCTTACCAAGTTAAAATGCTGTCATTTTTATATCATTTAGCTGGGTGATAAAGTTTTACTTTCTATGTAATTCTGGATAGATGCTTTATTGCTACTCATCAGCATATGTGGTACGTTGTTTAATCCTTTTATATAGCATGAACTATCAAACTTCATAAAAATAATCTTTGTATCTATAGTGATCTATTAAAACAAGTAAAGAGAAGCCATAGTTAGCATTATGACGCTATCTTATTACAATATATTTCACATTAAAAGTTCTCAAAATGTTAATTAAATTACATTTTTAAATTAGATTCTGAATTTATTAAGCCTGTGAATAACCACTGGATGATACTGGATTTCACAGAGAAAAAAAAAACACTTCTTGTATGGAAAATCTGTCATGAGCTTTTAAGAGGTGTTCTGATCTACGACTGAGGATCTGATGTGTTCTGCAGTCAGTTCCATTTTAATTGTTTTTACAAAAGCTTGTTTCTTTTCATAATACGCAGCTTCATTAATAAATGTTGGATAGACTGTACAGTCCCCTTTATATGCAATTACTTCTCCATCAAGAGTCAAAAATAGAGGATCACCATTGTTCAGTGGCTGCCAATCTTGATCCTTAGATAAAGAAAATAAATAGAATACATTTACTTTCATTTTTTCTTAAAAACTTTCTAAAGGTGATTTCTAAATTTATGCTCAGCAATTATTTTCCCTATGTAGTTTATGGCAAAAGCTTTTAAAATCATTCCTTTTAATTTTCATTACATAATTTCAGGATTTTGGCACTCATTTTCAGGCTTGCATAGAATTCACTGGTGAAGTTGAACTAAAAGGAAAATGCATTCGCTCACAATTAATTAAAAACAGACTTTCACTTCAGAATTCAGAATTAGATCTACATTTTAGAATACAAGCTATCCTATTGTTGTCTTCTTTTCAGTTTTAGATTCAAAAGTGATTTCACATTCAGTGATTCCCAAACCAATTCCTGAAATACTGTATGACCTCAGTGATGGAGCTTACTATGGGGAAGGTCTGAAGTATTTGGTAAACCCCATTAGCAATAGTCTCATGATAAATAGCTTATTTACTATATACTATAATGTAGCAGAAGCAACACAGAGGCACTTAAAAATGGTGTAGATGGAAGCTACTATAAAATTTACCTGCAGGTTAGGGTGAATAATAGCAATAACTTCATCATTTTTATTCCTGGGATAATCTACTTTCTCCATTATTTTATAAACCTCAATTGTACATGATGGAAATTCTTTTCCTAGAAAGAATAAATGCAATTTAATGTCAGAATGAACAACTGTTTGTTAGAAAGCACAATGCATTCCTAATTCACTGTAGAATAGCTTAAATTATTAGGTTGTACAGTGTCAACATTTACACGCTGGTGATTAGCTCATACATCATAAAAATGTGTAGATCCACGTCTTTCTTTCCCTAGAATCCAAGCTGTAGAAAGATGATCTTGTCATGTATTGCATTTTGTTGCATTTGAAACCCTGATCTAAATTAGATCAGTGGTGCTAGATAAGGCTTTTCACTGTATACCTAGGGAGATTTATTCTGTAGATGAGTAAGTCAGCACAAGGCTGTTTGGTACTGCTGCGTAACGTGGAAGGTGTTGGTGCTGTTTAATCTTTACCATTCCAGCACAGTAATATAGATTCTGGCACACACAGCTAAGTTCTTTTCCTTCTACATTCAAACAGAACTTACTGCCAAATGTAATCCAAAAGAATTTTTGTTTTTGTCAATCCATACCTTCGATACTGCGCAGATAAAAACAATATCTTACAAAATTTCTTGACTCTAATTTGAAATAATGCACAGCAGGCATGTGAATGGAACGCTTTTTAGTTTATGTATGCAGCGTTCTCAGTGTACACACTGCTACAGAAATAGTGAGCTGCTATCTCTGATTCTCAAAGCAATTCTAAAATCAAGTGTACTTATTGAGTTTTTGAGTAATATTCTCAGAGCTGCCTAAAGAAGCCGGAGCAGCAATTGTTCTGACCTCCTTCTCATGCCACAGTTGGGTGATCTGGAGAGCTGCCCACCCCTGCATCCCGCAGTGTTATCTGTTTAGCAGCAGAGAGCTGCAGAACAACCTGCTTTTGGAAAAAACACTCTTGAAATAACGCGCTGACATGAGGCAGGGAGCTTGCATTACTTACTCTACCTTCATTAAAAAGGTGAACAAAATCAAGGCCGTGTTTGACAATCTTCCTCATTTTGTCCAAAATATCAGCTCTAACAACACCTTGTGGCTGAGGCCCCACCTCCACACCTGTTCACAGATGAGGGAGATTATTAAGATAGCTGTAATACACCACGCTTAGATAACACAGGAAAAATACACGTCTGATTGTGTCCGAGTTTTATCGTTAAGACGGATTTTAATCTACAGTTCTGTTATTTGGAAGGCAAATAGAAATGCAGCTCATGAGTAAGGATCAGTTCAAAGAACCATATAACCATTTTTGAGTGTGCTACCAGGACGTGAGAGTCACTCTGTATGCTCCTTTCCCTTACTCTTTTTCTCATCTTTTCTTTCCATGATGTGTTTTAGAGAACTCATGAAAAGCAAATTTTTTTTTTTTTCCTCCCTGCCTGTGATTATGGTTCTGCTTCTATAAATGTAAACGTTGACAACTTTCATGCACAATGTCATTTTCTCCCTTACTACATATTTTCTATTCCCCTTCCTGGCTAGCGTCCAATGCTTTGTATGCCAAATGACAGATC
Source organism: Chrysolophus pictus (assembly GCA_037305975.1). Lineage (NCBI taxonomy): Eukaryota > Metazoa > Chordata > Aves > Galliformes > Phasianidae > Chrysolophus > Chrysolophus pictus. Next base: position 6,914,973 of record CM074594.1, read on the forward strand.
TGTGCTCTTTAGATGAGAAAATCATAAACATCTGATTCTGTAAATGCATTGTCAAACAAACAGCAATTAGTGATCAGAGCACTCTGTAAAACATAATGAACTGATCTGGAAACAGACATATTTTTAGATAATTTCTAATAGGTTAAAAATGCTGTTTATCTTTCATATTTACCAACAGGATGTTTTGCTACAGATCGGGTTGTTGCATATTTCAAGTGAGGATGTTCAATCAGCAGAACAGGAACGCGCTCTGGAGCCAAAGCATTCTGTGGAGATTGTTTTAAAATGGTTTTGTTATGCAAATATTTTAAAATGTTGCGCCACAAAAAGACTACTGATGCAGAAGTGATTTACACAATGTGTTCAATATGTTGCCTTTATTTCATGGTGCTCAAAGAAGTAGGACATCTTTAGAAAACACACAAAGCTCTGTTTGTTGGTCTCCTTTCCATTAACTCTTGCCAGGCATGGTCCAATGAACTTTGCTGTCTCCTAATATAAATGAACTCAGTTCTGTTCTTAAATTGCTAACAGGAAGAGAAAACTACTCAACAGTGCTGCAGAATTTATAATCTAAATAGTTTAAAGCAGACTTCTAGGCAGATCTTTTTTCTTGTTGTTGTTATGTTTAAATTATCTTGTATGGACAGAGATTGTGAATTAAGCCTTTTCTTTTTCAGCCTCTTTTTTTTTTTTTTTTAACAAAGAATCCTATTGCAGATCTCTTTTCCAATTACTCATTTTCTGGGCCAACAGCACTTCTGCAAACCTCACTCTGCCATTATTTATCAGCTCCAGGAACAGCAGAATCAAACAGGTTTCAAAGACACATCGCTGTTCCTATAAATAGTGATGAAGGGAACATTTGTCATTACTTAATTCCATTACTTTTTCCATGTCTTTATTTCATAAAATTAATGTCTAACTATTTAGCATGCGTGACCCAAATTTATCCCAGTCCCTGACAGATCAGTGCGGAAGCAGATTAAACTACATTTATTTTCATAATTGTTATTCTAAGCATTGCTCCCTGCCCATCAATCTTACCACAGTCATTTTAATACATGAAGATTACGATGAGTTGAAATCTGAATTACCTGATATTATAATCAAATTATTAATTACCTCTGATTTTAAAAAAGCATCAGTGATTATATATTTAAAACAGTTTTGCTGAATAAAAAATAGAATATTTGAAGAAATGACATAATATATAGTCTTACACTGCAAACAGTAATCTGTTTTAATAGTTCATTTAAAGTAGTTTTACCTTGATATAATGACACATTTGAATTGTAAAGTCATCCCTGGAGTTCTCAAGAATAAGGGTACCACCCATGTTAGCAGTGGTGTTGTGAAGGTCAAAAATAAGGTCATAGGCATCATCACTACCTTTTGGACCAAATATTTGGTTGATTTCCTGAGCCCTTCTCACTTCATATGGAATATCTTCCACCACTGTCTGTCTGTTAATATTAGTACAAACAAATCAATCAACTCATTTCATGACTTTACATTCAACAAAATATCTACATCCTTTTCTTTCACTGTACTTCCATAACTGCCTATTACATTACCTGGCTTCAAACGTGATGTTTGTGCTTGAACAAAGTAAATATGACTGTTAGTAGAAAACAATCTCACTGCTATGTATCTTGTGCAGAAAGGTATTACATTTTTTTAACCTGATTTTTGCAATAGGCTTTGTGCCTCTCTTATTTATTTGCATTTACTTCTAGGACATGCATCTCAGCATTTCCCTCTGCAAAAAACTAACTCAAAATTTATCAACAACTTCAGCCACCTTCAAGCCTGAGTTCAGCCTCTACTGAAGAGGTATTCTGATACGGGTTCATGCCCTTTTACCTTGGACCTCATTTACAAGCTCTTTCATAACACATGTTCTCATGTTCTGCTCAGATTATCTTACAGTCTGTTGATTTTAAACCTCTTGAACCTTAAAGAAGATTTTGCCACCTCAAATGCCTTCCTCTAAAGTTTTAATGCTTCCAGTCTCAGGTACCAGACTAGCCTGTACTGGCATGTAAGAAGTGGTCTGAGATCACTGGCTTCCTGTCTGTAGAGGGAACATGTAAGTAAGCAATGAAAGAATGGTCTTAACACTTCTGTGTTAAACAGTCCATCCATCTCACATATAATATCCAACGACAAAACTGTTAGATGAAAAGCCAGGTGAGAAGGCATTCAGGGTAAGAATAACCGTGATTACAAAATAAATGTGACGCCCGTTTCTCTCAGTAATATTCGCTTTTACAATTAAGGCTTTTCTGATACTTAATTACCCTTTCAGCTTGCAGCTATCCCAGTCATTAAAAAACGTTTCATACAACAAAGTACACCTCTGGCATAGATGTCTCAAAAGCAGAGAAATATAAAATCCCATTAAAAAGTAAACTCATTTACCACTGTACAGCAATTATAGATTTCATTTCTTCTAAAATAAGGAGACAGATAAATTATTGAATTTTGACATGTTGACATTTTGCCATTTATTTCTACCTTACAATTTCAAGTTTTTGTCTTTTATCCTATATGACTGTAATTAAATACACTTCCCACCTTGCATGTCACCTTTTATATACTGAAGTCTGCATCTAAATTGCTTTGTGTTTTCATATTTCATAACTGTATTCAGAAGAGCTCCAAGGCTGAATTGCACAAGAAGGCATGAGAAATAGTGACTTTGCAACTCCAAACAGCAACTTGAGTTTACACAAGCACAGCTATCCTCACACAGATTTAAAACACTCTGGTTAGGTGTTATGTGTTGGTTTGAGGCTCGTTCTACCAGCAAGTTTTAAAATGAAACAGAACACAATTTGTTCTTTTTGGGTAAAAGGTCAGTAATTTCAGTTATGTGACTGCCTGGATAACACAGAAGTGGAACCTGCATCAATGTTTTAATCTGGAAAGGAAGCTCCTTGCAGTTTTAAAAAACAGAAAATTAAAACAACAGAAAGTACAACTATTCTTACCCAAGATTATCAGGGTCAAAAACACGGTTCAGATCACAGTCAATGTATCTAGTACACTTCTTCACAGCTCTTGGGTTGGTGAGAAATGGTTTCACTTCCATTCCTGCTCTTTGAATCTCAGCTCCATTCTCTTGCCAGTGCTTGACCAAAAATATCCCTGATAACTCATTGCCATGAGTTCCTCCAAAGATAGCAACCCTTCTTACTGGAGGTTTTGGAACAACACAACAGGAAGTCATGCTTTTCAGCAGCTTTAAGAATTGCTGAAAGCAAAAGAAAACAATAGTGAAGTAAAGCTCGTATCTCTGAAAAAGAAATATATTTTTCTTTTAATAGGAAATTCTTTATGTCTGTTTAGGTCAGACGGGAATGAAAGAGAATTAACATTTCTCTAAGTTTCAGATTCCGGTTGCAAGGCGGGGCGGTGCTGGTCCGACTCTCCTCCCTCCCCAGGAGCCCTCCCTTCATTTCCCATATTTAGTAATCCTCCCACTCTGTTACTGTACTGTTACACAATTCAAAAATTAACTTCTCCAGGCATTCTCTATTAATATATGAGATATAGGTAAATACTCTGCTAATGAAAGTGTGAAAAGACTTGCACACTCGTTGTGACAAGTCCGTTCGTGTACACTTTAAATTACAAAAACATTACTGTACGTATGAGCAGAATGATTTAAAGTGAGTAAAAACAGAAAAATATGAATCATATCTTGGCTCTAGATCAGAGATCAGCACATAAAGCTGAGACACGAAGTGCTTTCATCTAAAAAAGCACAAACAGCTGAGTTCCTCAAAGCACGCTGTCTTGTATGACCTTTGTTTCAGACTATCAGAACAGTGCTTGGAAGGAACAACAGCTGAAATTAAAGTGCAGCACAGCTACAATTTACCTAGCATTCCTGGCTCTAGATGTGTCTTGGGATCTGCTAACACAGACCTCTACGACATTGGAACAACATAATGGTGACCCTTCTCATTTCTGCAGCCCCTTACAAAAAAAAGGGAAATCAAAGCCGATCACAATGGGACAAAAGTTGTGTTCTTCCCTGAAAGCAACTTAGCCAAGGACTTCTGCCACTTCAGAAAGCATTCCGATGGGTTTTCAGAATGGAAACTCAACCTAAACAGCAGCCATAGCTTCTGTTACGAGGACTGAAATGTTTAGATTAAAAAACAAACAGTTTTACTGATATTAATGACAGAATTGTTCAAAATTGGCATCCAGCACACAATATAAACATAAAAATGATAAAAAATGCTACACTGTAAGAGAATAGGGAACATTTATTGAACAATTTAGTTTAATAAGAATATACCCCAGTGACAGTGTTTGGTGAGGGTCTGTGGGGGGTCTCATAACCCAGGCTGATAGATCCCATGTGTGTAAAAACAGAGCCAAACATAGGTTTTATCCACCCAGATTCTACCAGGGACACATTTCCTACAAATGCTGCTCTGTACATTGCAATACATGCCCAGGGCTTGCTGAACATCACAGTGAGTTAATAGATGGAGTGTTCACTTAAGTCAGCTGTACTCCTGTTGTAGTTCAGGCTGTCAGCTATTCGCTCACAGTAAGTAATGTATTAAACAAAGCAGCAGAGCTGTGTTGTACAGCACCAGACGGTCTGCACCGTCCTTTGACCCCAGTCCTTCAGCAGAGGTGCCGTGCGCACGCCGTCAGAAGGAACAGCTCACGCTCCGAGTCGTGCTCTGTTGAATTTAACCACCGCAGCAGTTCGAAGGGTAAACTATCGCTATCCTGCACTGCCAGCAGGGATCGGTGGTCATTCCTCACAAAAAGCCAAAGCAGAGACAGCGCTGCGCACTTACCTCACTTAGCATGCAAGCAGTTTGTCTCCTGAGCGCTCTGCTAGGGCAGACACAGCGCATTTCAAACACGAGGTTTGGAACCAAAGCGATGGAGGCTCCTTTTATACCCTTGGAGCAAAGTAACTTGCGGACAGCGTTTAACTCCTGGGCTGCCAGCACATCACGGGAGCACGTGGCACAGATGCAGAAATGTCCTCCCTTTTCTACACGCTGGGAACCATTCCCGTTTTCCTGTGCTTGGCCAATGCTTAATTACGCAGGGACATATTTGGTTTATTAAGAATTCAGCACCGATTTTGTGTACTGCTTTATTTGCAGCGAACGTTTTGACTTAGTTTATCACCGAGAAGTGGAAAATGTAACACTTATTGATGACAACGCCACACAGTGCAGAGTTTTTTATTATTCCCTCCTTTCTGCTGAGGTGACCTGGCCTAAAAACTCAAAAGGAGAGCTCCAACGCTAGCGATTTAGGAATTAATCTGCCTACAAGCTACAATTTAACATGGAAGCCCATCAGAGGCTGCCTTAACACCTCACGAAGCCCCACAGCCGCTCCGCAGGGGGCGGTGGGCTCCTGCCCTGGCTGCTCACTAGCGCCCTCTCGCGGCCACCGGCGGCTGCAGCGCTATAGCGCAGCGCGTCCCGCCCTTTCCCGCCCTTTTCTCACCTCGCACCTGAGTGAGGGTGGGGCGGGTTGGGCCGTTATTTTTGGCGGGCTGCTGCTCGGTTCTGTCCTCTCAGCGTGTGGGAGGGCAGCTTGGTTTGGTTTAGAGGTGAGGGTGCTGCTGTGCGTGAAGCAGTGCGCAGGTTTAGCCTGCTGTCTCCTGTTGCTTATTTTTTGTTTTACTTTTCCTTGCGTGTTTTAGCTCGGGGCTGTGCTTTGCTCGCCTTCGAGAGGAAGAAAAATAAAGCCACGTAGAAAAGCAATCTTATGCAATGCAAAAATCTGCTCCAAGGGCTGCAGAGTCAGGTGTGAAAGGTTTCATTTTACAAGTGCATTATTTGCTAGCATCCATGAGGCTTTATAGCACTCGCAGTGCATTTTAATTACAAATCAGGTGGCGGCGATGAGCTGGGAGCTGCTGCAGTTGTCACAGTGCAGTTAATGTGCATCACAAAATTAAAGACTAAATTGATTCCTTGCATTTGAGCGTGCTTTTAAATTCAGCAGTAAATTCAGTGTTCTTATTGCATGCCAAGAACTTAGGGAATGTGACTTTTGCTTCAGTGATGAATATTTTGGGCTACCAATCTGCTAATTGAGTGCTGTTGGGATCCCTGTGAGCCTGTTAAATTCAGCACTAATCCTCACATGTTTTAGGTTTGTCTGAAGTGATGCGTGCAACAGGTTAAACAAAGCGCTGAGACAGACTGCCATAAAGTTGCATGTAATTTGAATGTGTTTACAGCATTAATTAGCTCACTTTCCCTTTACCTACCTTTCATGCAGTGAATATGGAGTAACCAATACAGTGTTGGCTCTTAAAGCACAGCACAGTCATGAAAAGGAGTTCAGCTGATGCTTCAACCCGCAGCACAGCAGGTATTATCCATTCTTTTGCACTTTACGGCTTATTCATCGTTATGCTTATATCCTGGAGCCCATTTCCTGAGTAGACTTGTACAGATTTCTGTTATTACAGCACAGTGTAAAGTTTTGGAGGCATGGGGCTGGTAATGAAGTAACACGTATAGCTCATAGACTAATTTGCAGGATGAAGGGCTCAGCCCTGTGAGGCGATGGCAGGGCTATGCTATGCTACATGCTTATGAACCATAATTCCCACGGGTAATGTAAGTACAACAATTGTTAGATGATCACTATTTACATATTTTAAGTATAGACTGCATATGCTCCTAATGCTGGGGTGATGTTATCGTGTGAATTTTAATTTTAGGTTGTTTGCCTGTGCTTCTCTTCAATCAGAAAAAGAGACCCAGGCAGCCCCTCACCTCAAATCCTATTAAGAATGAGCCTGGTTCCAGTTCTGTGACTCATGACTTTTCTTCTTCATCGCTGGGTAATTAAGATGTGTATATTTTTGATGGCTCTATATCCAATTAAATGTTAATTTTATTCTTGTATTAAACGAGATATTGTCCTTATCAAGAACTATATGCATCCTTTATATTTACTTCTGAGAAGTCCATTGTTTAAAACATGTCCTCCAGGAAGTTTCTTTCTGTGCTATACAATTGAGCTTTTTTCCTTCATGCCTAGAGGGAGGTCAGTGCTTTGTGTGCTACAGAATGAAGTAGCACTGGCATTTAAATAGTCTCTTGGATTTGTGACCTTTTGTTTTCAGTTGATTTCAATCAAAATTCAAGCCCAGTATTACAAGAAGAAACACTTACAAGATGTCTTTCTTGTAATTGAGAACTTCTATTCTTCAAATTGTACTTGGAAAGGATGATGCAGTATTCAATTATTACTATTTTCCTTGCATTTTTCTTGTAACAAAAATGTGTGTGGTAGTAAGAAAGCAAAATCTAGAAAAGCAATCTACTTGCTAGAAGTTGCCTTATAATTACAAATATAAAAAAAAAACCAACACGTTCTTTTCTTTTTTTCCTTTTTTTCCTCCCCCCCTCCTGAGACTATCTGTGGAACGGTAGGTAGGGTAGGAGCCCTAAGTAGACTTGGTACCTTTCAATCTTTTCACTTTGTATCCATACTCAATCTCTTGTCTTTTGGGAATCAGGCTGGGAGGCTGCAAACCCAGAAGTCGATGAACTACAGAAAGCAGCAAACAGTGGGTATGTATGTTGTATTACTTGTTCTACATCTGTTTTTATTTGGACGCTATCAATTTATTTCACAAACTATGAACTATACGCCTGTCTGAAAATAAAGGTGCTACCATGTCACTGATTTTTTAACTTCTCTTTGAAAGCAGAGCAGATGATCATGTGGCTCCTTCCCCTATGAAATCACCAAATGCATCAAAGCCTAATTCAGTCAAAGCTGGAGGAAACTTGTATGCCTACAGGTTAGTAAAAACTTTAAATTTCATTATCTTTCATTATCTTTTAAATTTCATTATCTTTAACCAACATTATTATGTGAGAGTACATCTCGTATATTCTAGTGGCATTCAGGAACACCCTTTTAATTTCTAGGCAATCACTGCAGTCTTAAATAATTGCATTCTGCTTATGAGCCAAAAAGAACTGAAATGGAACATCAATTCCAGTTTACCTAAACGTAAATCAAAAGGATTTAAGCAACTGTGTAATGGCTGCCCTGTATATGGATAAATCTAATTGTATGTTCTTCGAATCTAAAGAGATATCAGATTTTTAAAACTAAAACAATACATACTGCTTTTGTACACTGTGATTGCTTATTTGAGAATTCAGGGTGGATATTGTGGTACTGAATTTCTTACATCATACTGCAGGGCAGAACAGAAGACTCCCAGTACTAAAATTTGGAACAGAAATGACTGTACTGCTGCAAGTAACAGAACAGGTTCAATATCTGATAGTGGAACTACTCAGAAGTTTGAGAATCATTCAAATAATTGGAAACCTGTTCAGCAGCAGAAAATACCTGATAGTTCTCATTCATCTCATCATATCAAAACAACAGAAACCAGCCAAACGCGTTCCACTAAAGGACAGTGGCCAGTGAAACTTAACACTACATCAAGAGATCTGCAGGATTATGGTCTGGCATATAAATTGAACTGCAATAGTCAGCAAAATAGCATGAATGAAAAGCAATCTGATTGCGTTCCGGAAGACAAAAGTCAGGTAAATTTATGAAGTCAGAATAGGAAGATAGAATGAAGAAAACGTTAAAGAAAACTCTGGACAGATGATGGTTCTATCAGTCTCAGCTGCCTTAACAAACCCTTAAGTTTCTAAAAATGTAGAACTGAGATTTTCATATTTTAATGGCCTCTGGTCCTCAGCACGATCACATGAATTGGCAGGGGGTCATGTGCAGAGTCTGAACAAATACTTTAAATATTGGATATATAACAATGCATGAACACCTATGTGCTTTTAGAAGTCTTCAAGTGCATATCTCTAACTCAAGTTTTCATCTTCTTCCAAAAGGATATTTCTTCATTTCAATTAAAACTTAAAGAAAAAAGGAATTCTTTGCGAATCATATCTGCAGTCATTGAAAGCATGAAGCACTGGAGCCAATACACTTACAAAACTCCACTATTATTTGAAGTTTTAGGTAAGCATGGGGTGCTCCTAATGGAAAGTGACTTAGTGTGTTTCACTTGGCATTTTAACTGACATTATTTGAGAAATGAACATGATAGAATACAACAGAAATGACTAAACCCATTAAATTAAGATGAATAAAAAATACAATGTAATGACATCTCAGAAAACTATTACTGTGACACAGCCAGGATATTTGTAATGTTTAATGCTGATTGGCACATGAGGATCAATATAACTTAGAGAATTGTGTTCTGCTCTGGTTAACAAGGGAATAACCCATTTACAGTGACTGTTATTATAACAGTGACATTTTGTCACTCCAGTTAGGCAGATTTTAAATCCAGTTTTACCATTAGAAGAGTATGTGAAGCTCGTAACATTTTGGAACTTCCAGGGCTGTCAGCAGGTTGTGACAGGAAACTGATGCTGATTGATACACCTTTGTGCTTTTGTGGAGGAAATGTTGTCATGATATCTTGATATCATATTTAGTACAGCTCTGGTGTTTACATCATGCCTTGGTTTTGTTACATGCTGTAGGCACACTTGATTCTGCAGTCACATCTGGAGCATATGGAGCCAAGAATTTTCTTTTGAGAGATGGAAAGGAGAGCCTGCCTTGTGTTTTCTATGAAATTGTAAGTATTCCCATGTCTATACATAACAAAGACATCACTGCATACAATGCCTTTAAGAAGTTAATAATGCATTGTTCTGATAAAACAGAAAATTGTGTTGTGAAAGGAAGACTGGGTGCTTATACCTTACTGTACCCAGACTGGTGTAGAGCAATAATGCAGCCACTATTTAGGCACCCTCAGACTTCAGTTTCACCAAAAATATTGAAGATGCAGGTAGGGCTTTCAGTTCAGCTCCTAAGTAGTTGATAATAGCAACAAAAAGATTATGTAAATTACTTCATTGTTTGATACAGCTTTCAGAAATGCACTAATAAGTAGCAATCAGACATTTGGAAAGCTTCCATGTTAGGAAGGTGATGGAATTTCTTTCTTTGTTGCACTTTTGTTGAAGGATCGTGAGCTTCCAAGACTCATTAGAGGTCGTGTGCTCAGATGCATGGGAAACTATGACACAAAAAGGAATATTTTCAAGTGTGTCTCTGTAAGACCAGCAACTATTCCAGAACAAAACACTTTCCAAGAATTTGTTAAAATTGCAGATGTTGAGATGACAGCCTATGTAAAAACAATGAATGAAATTTAAACGTAAAGGTTGTTGTATAAAATTTATTTACCAAAACTAATGCTAAAAATGTGATTAAATAATTGAAAATAGTACTCTTTATCCAACAAATCTTAAGAACAGCATTTTGTTTCCATATCACTTTCATAGTTTATTTTCTCTGGCTATCTGTGTGATAACACTTTTGTTATGTACTTCATTAGATTTTACTGGAGAAATTCTGAAGTAAAATGTTGAAGTTGTTTATATGTACGTAACTTATTTATATGAACGGTTCCTGCTTAACTAGAGTGAGCCAAATTCTGTTTTTTTTAAATGGACTGTTCAGTGAGTTTTAGTTAAAAATAAACAAACAAAAAAAATCCATGGATCTTTTCCATGTGAAAACTGGAGGGAGTGCCACACTCATCTCTCTTCTGTCTGTTAACCGAGCGTATGCATCATTAAAAGCAGACCAGGTTGATTAGTGGCCTCCTATCTCTCCCAGTCGCTGAAGAAAAGACTTAATAGTGAAACTTTCCTTCAGTGAGGCATGAGGAGGAGAAATGAGGCAGAGCCACAGGTGGCTAGCAAGAATGAAAGTGGTTTCTCCTTTTTAGAGATGGCCTAAGCCTGCAGGAATTCTCAAAAATGTTTTGAGCATTCCTAAGGGGATCAAACACATGCTTCTCTTATCTTCTCAACTAAATGATATACCACCTATACGTACTACCTACTATACATATTATTTTCCCCTTTTGGTGTGGTTGGTTTTTTGTTTCTATGCCAACAAGCAATCAGTCTAGACCTTTACAATTTGCTGAGAGTGAAATTTTATACTGCTAAGTTCTGTAATACTTGGCCACACAAGCTTGACTCTGACAGTAGTTCAGGTGTCTCAGAAGAAGGATATTGTCAAAACTAATTCACACTGCCTTTGCTTCTTATCTTCAGTTATTAGAAATACCTTCAATACCTGTTTCTGAATGTTGACTGTGGTGAGCGTTTGGTCAAAGTTCAGTAGCTAACAAACATCAACAAAGTTCTTTGTGTAATTTCATTAAAATTGCTATTGGGTAGAAAGTAAGATGGTGTATCCTGCTTCAGTTTCCTTTGAATAGCAGCAACATGTGTAAAAGATCTTCTAGAAAGGAACATAACAGGCACTGCAGAAAGATTTCACAGGATACAGCTGTATATATTAGGTATTCATATGGTTCCCATTGTTACACCATCTAGTTATACTTTTCTTTAAAAACAGTGAATCATTATAACACTTGTTTAAATGAGCAGCATACCCTGAAGCTGTAGGAACATTGTTCAAGGGCACGTGGGAAGTTGGAAAATAATTACTTCAACACAGAACTTCCTTGCCCTTGCCATAGGAACATCCTGTGAGGGATGGTCCACATACATGTTTGTGTCTTTGCCTTCAAACATCTACTTTCACAGCTTATTCCTGTTGTTTCTATTTCCTTTTCCCCTTACTTCAACACTTTGTACCAAATCTGTTGGAATTTTTTTTAATAAAAAAAAGAGAGATGTTAAGAAAATAGTGAACACTTTTTTTTTCAAATTTTTTTTATTATACAGTGTTGGCAATTGGAAATTTCACATTAAAATAATTGAAGTATTGTATCCAACAAGTCAAATACAGAAAACAGTTAATATTCTAAAAAGGAGCCAGCTAGTCAATGCAGAAACACATTAATGGAAAATACAGCTTTTAGTTACACTTAGAAAATTATATATTTAGAATAAAACTTGAACCTGATCCCATAAATTGTTTGACTTTTAACAAGAAAACGCTTTACACAGTTCAACTTGCAGACAGTCTTTATTTTAAAAAGTGATCTGTCAGTGTTAGCATATGGATTGTTAGCAACACCCTACTAAAGCTGTCAGTTGAGGAGCTAAAGCATATGCTTTCCTAACTGTGCTAAGAATCCCTTGCCTTATCTGTCTTCTGTGCTAAGCTGGTTCTGAGCATGGATGTTTAAAGGAAAATTTTGCCTATCCAGTTGTAGGGGTCCTATACTTATGCTTCATTTCCTTAATATATGGTAAAATATTAACAAAGTTTCCAAATGGAGGCATTAGTTTGGTTTATAGAAGGAAATAAAGCCTGACAGTGCTCACAACAAAAGAGGCTGAGTTTAAAGAAGTAAAAGATTTGGTACGGCAGTGTTGTAAATTGTAGAACTCCATTAAAACAGTAAGTTAAAATTACAAAGGAAGTTTGAGCTATGGGGCCAGAATTGCAAGTGTGTGTGTGTGTGTGTGTTCAACAGCACACAGTGCTGCAGTCCTCACAATTGTGGTTAAATGAAGGTTTCAGTTCTTCACATGTGAAAGTTAATGAGCAATGACAGGAATTGACTGTTTGCGTTTAGCAGGTATGGTGTGGATGTTAAGAAAAATACAAGATTTTACTTGTAGTGTTTAGGTCCTTGCAATTTTTTTTTTTTTTTTTGCACACTAACAAATCACTTTTCTAGTGGAACATTAAGTGACAGTCTTAAACATTACACAAAACAGAAAAAACCCTACATAATACAGTTTATACACATCACACGTTTCAGTTGTTGATTCTTTTTAACCATATTGATCCTGTCTTGTCTAATGGTTCTAGAGTAAAGGCACAGGTTGGTTAGGAAAGAAAAGCCTGCATCTCTGTCTCTCTCTACTTTGTGGTTATCATTTTCTTCTTACTTGTTGGTTGTTATTCCTCACTTTTCTGACTTTTGTATAAAAATTGTCAATTTTAGCTATTCATTTAAAGAAAGTTATTGGAAAGATTGCTACTATACAGAAATGATGGAAATCAATTCAGCTTAATATTGACATTCCTTTAACCTACTTTGTTAAGTATTTGGAGGATGTCATCTCTTATTCACTGAGAGCAAAAACACACAATGCTCTTTCTCTAATTCTCAATGTCCTTAATTCTACTATGAAATCTGTATTTCCAAAGGTTAACTTAGTTTGTGTGCAGAATTTGCTTTTGGAGTGCATGAAAACGTAACAACAGATCATTATTTTGGAAAACAATGCAACAGTCCATTGAAGTTCAGAAATGTGAGGAAAGTAAACCAGACTGTAGAAGTCTTTGACGTATTAAAATTACACAGTGATTGTTCTATCTGTTTGCATTTTCTTATACATCCTCAACATGTCTCTGTCTGTTCCTTCATGTACACTTTCCATTTAAAAAAACAACATAAAAACAACACTAACTTCTGGAATTAGTTGGGCTCAGATAAATGGAGAGTAATGAACTTGATCATTAGGTTGTGCTAAAATGCAAACTGAGACATACGGCTCTGAATTAAATATAATCTATGTGCTTGTTAATAAATAATAGAAAATAAAATATTAGAATTCAAATTATTTTAAATGAAACACAGAACAGTGGGGGGAGCTTAGAACCCAATGTTTCCCTTCCTTAAGGAATCAAGTGCACTTATTTCAATCTTTGATAGTAATGAATCCAATGCTACTGAGGAGATTAGATGAATTTCACACACAAGCCCATGAACTATGGCCATGTGCTACTTCTGACATGGAATCAGATTCTTCTTAGTAGTAAGCAGTAACACTTCCCATATAAACATACAATAGAGGGATCTTAAAAGGATTGGATATGCTAGAATCTGGTTAATTCTGGCTTGTATTGCCATTACACATAAGGGCCATAGGGCACACATTTTTTGTAAGCAGAGATTGTTGTTTACTGCCTTAAAGAGCAGCAACAACAAATCTGCAGTTGTCATAGTTCAAATCATTCTGCAAAATTCCACTTAAAATGAGAATTGAAGAAACACAGGGAAAAAAAAAGTATTTTCTTAACCTTTTACATCATCATGAGCCTTTGGAAGCAGTTACATCTTCTCTCTCTGTATTATCTTCGTGAACGTGACTATAAATCGTGAGGATTAGATCAGAATGAATGTGTCCTGACAACTGACAATATGGAGATACTACTAATACATAGAGAATAAAAAGAAAATTTTTCTGGTATACACTTCTTTTAGTTATCAGGCTTAATAGTAGGCCATGGCTACTAGGAGGCTTTTTTTTTTTTTTAATTAACCAAAATAATTATAACAAAATATTGTTATTGGTTTTAAAATTATTGGGTTCATAAAAGCTTTCACATTTAATAATATATAAAAAGTGGATTGAAGCTTTTAAAAGTCTTAAGGTTTTGAGACACAAAAGAAACAGTCTGGGAGGTAGACAGATGTTCTGAGGATAAACAGATACCAACTTTTTCTAAGGCATGACGCCGCTGTGTTCGGAGCAGTACAAAGGCTGCTGATTCACCTTAGTTTAATTCCAGAGCGTTCGCTACTCGTGTGTACGGAAGACTATCAATGCACTTTTGGTCTTTGTGAATCTGACCTTCTCTCCCCATCTCCTTTTTTTTTCTTCTTTTTTTTTTTTTCTTTTTCTCTTTAGCAATACAGCTAAATGGAAGTGCTATAATAACTGCTGCCCATTGCCTGTAGACAGGAATGTTCTGTTCTTAAACAGTAATAAAATACTATAAAATAGTAGGTATTGGAGTCGGAGATATGTGCTCTTTTGGTGCATATTTTGCAAAGAATGGTAAAAAGACAGACAACATGACCCCCACAATTGCCAGCATATACCCCCATCCAATCTGGCAGTCTCCTGCATAGTAGATGTCTGAATTCTCACAGAATCTCTTCACAGTAGCAGAGTTGAAACCAAAAGGGTAAACCAAAAGCCCAGAAGCCATTATGAACACTGGAGAGGAGAAAAGAAACCACTGTTACTACTGAGCTTTTAATTCCTTTGAAAGAATTCTTTGTTTTAGAAAGGCAAATGTGTAACATTAAAAACAGTGGGAAAAGTTACAGCTTAAAAATACTCCTTCTAGTTGTCAGAACATTTTTCATAATTATCGCTGGTGAACAGTAGTGACGTAACGTGGCAGCAAGTTAGAACTGGGATTTTTTTGCATGAGAACTGTTGCTCATTACATAATGTCTGGAATGTTGTGATGCACATCATACAGCCATTTAAAAAGTGAGATGATTCAGATGTAATGGAATCCAGAGAAGAGTTCCTAAACTTGCAGATTGCAAAGCTGCTTTGTTTTCTTCTCAATAGCATTTTTTGGGCATGAGACAAACAATGACTTTTTTCTGCCAAGTACCAACATTCAGTTAAAGAGATTAAATGTAGTTTTGCAGATTCTGCTAATGATGTTCTGATAATGCAACACTTTGTCATTATTCTCAGCCCTGTGAACTCAATATACAATACAATATAATACAATATAATCTTTTTATTTAGCTTTATTTGGCTTTTGATTTTTTTTAAAATCAAGGCTGAAGATTGCCTTCTTATCTCATTTGACAGCTCAGGGGCTAAAAACATGGAATAAAGATATGCTGTAGGAATGTGAAGTTTCAGTAGAAAGGCACAGAGTTGGAGGAAATCTCCTTCAAGCCAAATACACCAGCAGATTAATCCAGTGTATAATGAGGAAATATGTCTAAAATACAATGAAAGCTTAAGCTGCCTCCTGATGTTTGAAAGCCAGACTTGCCTCCTGTAATTACTTTGTCTGGATTATCTGTTAGCTTTTAATAGAACTTCACAGATTTTAGTCTTTAATGAATGTGTGTTATGTTTAAATGTATATTGTGCAATTAATAAAGAGCAGAGCTATTTTTCCTGCTTTGAAAATAGGACTGCCCAAGGTGATGCCTATGATGCAGATACACAAAAGTACACCAGGTACAGTGCTCAGAGTCTGTCTTTGTCCACCTTGCCAGTCAAGAGGTGCTAAAGTAGGCTGACATGAAGGGCTGTGTCACCTCAGCCCCTATATGTAGCTCTTGTTGGAAAGAACACTGAGAATTTTTAATTTTATGGGGGTTTGTTTTGTTTTTGCCATTGAGTTAGTGCTGTATTTATAATCTATAGCCTACTTTTAGAAAGCTTTATTTTATGCATAAGACATTATGAGGCAGTCCTTATTCCCACATTTATTCAAATTCTGGGTGAATTGTTAGTAACTCGAGAATAATGGTAATGACTGAGTTAATAGTTAATCCCCTGTAAAAAAAAACCAAACAAACAAACAAACAAAAAACACAAGAAATAATAAGACCAAGAAAACAGAGATTCAAAGGAGAGAAGCTGGAACAGAAGCAAACTTGCATGTCTGTTTTCCTCCAGGGTAACTCAGGGAAGGGTACAAAGAGAAACTGCCTGCTGGTAAGTGGAGCTCTCTGAGAGCAAGGTGTTCACTTCTTCCCATCACCGCTCTGTGCCTTTAGCCTTTGTGAACGTTAAGTTTTCAGAGGTTCACAAGAAAAGAACACTGTGGCCTTTCCCTCTTTCCAGGCTTAAGGTGCAGAAGTTGACAGTTCTACATGCAAGGTCCTCCCCAGCACACGCAGCACCTTGAGTACGCCAGGGAGCACAAGATGCAGAGCACAGCACAATTCTCAGCAGCTGTGTTTCTCTGTATATAGAAACTGAAGCTAAATGCAAAAAACTATATGGTATGATCCAGATCTACCTTAACTGCACACGTATCAGACTAAACTAACCATGCAGGAACATCATGTCTAGCAAAGATTACTGAGCTTTCCTAAAAGAGGAAAGAAGAGCTAAGGGCCAGCACGCTTCCTTTGCTCAGCAGCACAGCCTGACAGTTGTGTGTCTCTTGCACACACAGGAAAATTCTGAGAGCACCACTTCTATGGATAGAAATGGAAAAAGTCACCTTGGAGAATAAACAGAAACGGAAGAGTGTTCCTACTGGTATTGTAAAGTTTGAGTGTTAAACCTCTGAGCAGAGCTACAGACTAAACCAGTCAGTCCTCACACCTATGTGGTCTGTAGCTCCGTGCTCTAAGCAAGAAGCAGGTCTGAAAATAACATTTCAGTTATTTCAGTTGATTCATCTTTTCAAAGTCAAAATAGTCCACACATCTCATTCAGCTCCAATTCATTATGCACAATGAAATCCCATTTTTACCATGAAATCCCTTCAAACTGTGCTGTTAAACTTAGCTGTTTTTCTGATACTATCTCAACCCCTTGCTCTACTTCTTGTATCTGTCCATATGAATATTTTCTTTTTGACTGGGTTTCACAGAATTAATATTTTGAAGGTTGTGCTTTACAGTGATGCCAGTGTTTTGATTGGTGCTCATGTTCTACAGTCTGATTTAATGGAAGAAGCTTTTTTTGTTGGTTGTTTTTGTTTTATTTTGAATGCTAGAAATAATCTGTCACAGTTGAATGTAATGTGTTCACATATCAAACGGACTAAAAAGTTACCCATGGTTTCATATCCTCAGGCATGTCACAGAATGACCTCATTATTCTCATTTAGGTGCCCTCTTTCTTACAAAGGCTCCAGATATTGAATAGCCTGTTATTATCAGCAGAAGCCAAGCTTTCAGACGTGGTGCTAATGACGGCTTAATAGTGCTGTCCATCAGCAGTGCAGTTAGCTGGGAGAACACACAAAGAAGCAGTGGGGCTCCATTTAGGCTACTCATAGAGCACTTATACCTCTGCACGATTTTCCAGCAACAAACAACCGTTTAAAAGGTGTCAGAATACAGCAGTGAGTTTGTATTACTGTGATGTGTAGTGTAATCTCACTGTCATAAAAGATGATGAGAAAGCAAGACAACATATTGGGGCCTTTTCTGTAGTAAGAAGCATATGGAGTTTAGAGTGGCCTTGCTGGTAAAATGGATAGTTGGATTGCTTTTTTTAACATGGCTTCACTGATCATTTGGCTCCTCAGACTGTTGACACTCATGTCCCATAACCTACTGGGCCATGCTAAAAACATGCACTTCTAATTGTTGTTTTAGTATCTGATATGTGGTATTTGTTATTGTTAGGACCATCAGCTAAGATCTCACCAGTTAACTCACAGCCACTGCAAGGCAGTTCATAGTCAAGTCCACATGCATCAATTCAACCGTAAGTAACTTTTAATATCTACTTTTTTATCTTCTGCCCTGACAAAGAGTTCCAGTCTCACCCTCTTCTTCTCTTATCTTTACTTCACTGGTGTCCTACAGTCAGATGGCAACTGGCAGTTCTCCTCTGGCAGGTTTGCCAGCCAACACAGTACCTCTGGGCTGTGCTCTTGCTGCTCTGCAGACCTGAAGGTTAATACAATGTTGTTTCCCTCCTTTTTAAAAAAGTTGATACCTGAATTTGTCAATTTCTAAATAGAGTAACTTTAATTATCAGGAAAGAGTTATTATTAGGAAGGAGGGTTCCTCTTTTTTATGGAAAACAGAGCATTTATTCTAAAAAGTTGTAAATTGGTGGTGGTAATAATACTAAACATGTCACTGCTACTCAGGGAAAAGCAGCATTTGCTACTATTTAAAAATATAATTAACTAGAACTTTTTGTCATTGCTCAGGTTTATTTATTTCATTAAGCTCTTGAAATACTGTTCAAGTATTTAAACCAATCACAATGCATTTTCCTGTTCATTTTAACCCAAACCAAAGCGATGCAGTTCTCTCAAGTATGTGCAGAGGGCACCAATGTACAACCATCTCAAATACCATGCACAGAAAATGGCTATTTCCATTTCCACTTTTTTCCCCAATATTGCTGAGTTTTCAGTGTAGGAAACAAATAACTGAACTATTTTCTGTACTGTGAGGCAGGAGTGTGAAAACTTGGTTAAACTGAGATGTATCCTATCATTCTTATGTTTAAACTGAAAATAGCTTGGGATCAAAATCTAGAGATGGTCCACAAATATTACAGAGATCAAAGAGAGCCATGGAGAGGAGATTGTTTTGTTTTATTGTATTTGTTAAAGTGCTTAAATGATGTGCAGTAGTAGTAATGGTTAGCAGTAGTAAAATATGCTGTGCATGAATATCTTGCTGAAATTACCTGCTGTAAGAAGATTATTTGGTTTTAGAAATTTAAATTGCATATTTTAGGAGTACATTACATTCCTGACTCTTGTGACTATGATGGATTAATTGCAAGAGTGTGGGATATCTCAGGCAATCATGAGAATTAAGGCTGAATTGTAGGCCAGCAAGAGTGTTCCTCCACACCTATTACAGATTACTTTACAGTCTTATCTATTCTTGGAACATTTTTTTATTGACAAAGTTTAATCTACCAAAGCAGTTTCTCACTCATCTCATCAAGAAGTTTCCTCTCGCATATAATCCATTTTCTCTCTCCTTAAAGCTGGCAGTTCTTACACACACTCAATTGACTTTGAATAACATTTCCTTGAGCTTATACAATGTTCTCTAATCATTTTATTAGCTCCTCTTAAGCTTTTCCTTACGTTTATTTGATTTTACTAATATGATTTTAAATGAGAAAGCAGATGCTGATTCAAAGCCACAGACACCCTAAATACAGAGCTAGAAATACAGCTAATATCTGAGCAGTGCTGAGAAAAACCTTTAACCAGAACTCAGCCAGAAATCTTCAAAAACATCATCTCTTTTCCTACTGCACTGGTTAGACTACACTTCATAATTTCCAGCATTCTTCCTAAGCAAGTGTTTTTGTAGCATGCCTGAAGGGTCACTACATATAGGATATTTTGCAAGTTCCCCTGTATGAAAAGGAGATACATATAAGTCTCTTCCAACAAGGAAGCCTAAAGACAATGCTAAATAAGATCCAAGGTCACAGCTATTGTTCTCTGTGATAACAGCTGCACCTAAGTGTGCAAACAGAACAGGGCAAGGAGGAGTAAATTTGATTAAAAAACTGATATATGTCTAAAATCACCAGGCACCATTTTAAATGTCATTTAGGTACAAATAATGTGGCGAGGGAAATGTCTTGCCAAAGATAAAACTGAAGCAGACAAAATCCTATTGATATGGAAACGAATCATTTTGGTGAGTGAGACAAACAGGACCCTCATTACATACCCTTCTCCTTTATGGAACTAGCAGGTGCAGGTGAGGTTCCCATAATTCAAACTCTTGAAAGCAGCCCCAGCAATTATTCCTCCCAAAGAAAGCAAAATGGAGAGCTGGGAAAAGGGATAATAGCATTCATACACGTGGTATGAAAATCAAGCTATCTTTCCCTGAACAAAGAACTGGAAGTGGTAGCAAGGATACAACCACCTTAACATATTGCAGTTCAGCTCTTCTCCTTTTATAAGAATTATTCTTTCGGCTTCATTTCAGTCAAACACGTTGTGAAGAGCACGCATCAGTCCCAGACTGTTGCCAGATATGCAGAAGATTGTATCAGTTGCCTTTCTGTTGGTTTTTTGGTTTTTGTTTTTTTTTTTTTTTTCTAAATGGTACAACTCACAAGTTAGCACTTAGTGGCTATAAAATGAATGTGGATATAAAGAAAGCTATGTAGCTTGTCAAAACCCTGTCTTAGCCAACAAAGGAGATGTACCAGTTTGTACAATGTCTCAGACTGTTTAATTAAATGCTGAGTATGTGACTACAGCTCAGCAGCCAAGGCATTGCATTAGCTACAGTAACTTGTGTTTCTATATGGGTATATATACACCAAACTACTGGGAGATATGCATGTGGAAAAAGCTGGACAACGTTACTACAGTTTATCTGGATTCAGCTGAGGTAGAATAGGAAGGAAGAGGTTATTTTAAATAAAGCTAACACTGAAATGAGTGCCCACACACCTTTTTGCACACATCTCATTAGTATTGCTCAAATACCCTGCTCCCATTTTGTTGGCACAGCCTCCTCATTCAGGCAGGCCTTTAGTGCACAAATAGCCTGTTCCAGAAATGTCTAGCAATTGTGCAGACAGCTAAATCTACCCCACATTTTAACTGAAAAAAGTGGAATTCAACTACCGAGACTTCAGAAAAGAAATTCTCTGAAGGCTGCACAGGGGTAATTGGGCTTGGTAATTGCTGCATTAGCTACAAGTTTATTGAGGGCCACAAAAGGAAATGCCATCTTGGTGACCTTTGAGGTTGCATTTCACAGCATGTTTTCTACATGAGAACAAATGATGATACTTCACTATTTCTGCCAAGCGAGTGGTAGCTATGGGGAAGATTTATGGTTGTAATCTGGTAATCTATGGGCCTAATCATGCAGTTATAGAGTTGCGTGTCATTTACTCAGAAAGGCTGAAATGATCTGGCACTGTGTGGACTACAGTGAAGGAGTGCATTTTGTCACCTGCAAGGTTAGAAGATATACAGCCTATTTAGTGGACTGTAAAAGGGGGAGACAAGAGCAAATGTTTCTCAGGATAGCAGACTGTTAAACAAAATTTTAAAAGACTCAGGGATTGAAGAATTGGGGACTACTAGATGCATGGAAGCCATTACAATTTTTCACTATTTTATTGCTTCAATAATTGTATATATTTTCTATTTATTTTATTGGAAATCGTGTATGTCATGCTCACTCCATCTTTTCCACAACACCAAACATAGCAGAACAGCAAAATAATATTAAATAAGTGCTGGATCCTTTAGATGACAGCAGCACGTTCAGAATGTAGTGTACATCAAAGTGCCTGTATTCCCTTCTCTCTGTTACATTTTATTCAACAATTAAAAAGTGCTAATAAAAATGCAGATTTCAATTGCTCTATTTTAGGTAAACATAATATGGTACGCATTTTCTAAGCAATGCACATTGGTTAGCTGCTCGGTTCCTGTTCTACTAATAGAAATAAAGGTGGCAAATGCCTTGCTTCTTTTCTTAATTAACCTATCCCTGCCAGAACTAGTATGCTCTCCAGCACAGATAGGGAATATAATTGATAACTGAAGATTTAATTAATGCTTCTTGTTGCAATCCTTTGGCTAAGAACAAATGCAGCTTCAACTCACCATGCAATATGTTCCCTAGCAAGAGCAGTATTAGCCTGAGTCTTAGCAGTGAAGGAGCTGACATGTCTCCTTGCAGCATTATTGTCTCTGCATAGGAGCCAGCCTACTTGGAAAGGGGAGATTCTGCCCAGCCTACAGTAGGTCTTTGCTCTTGCTCTGGCTGTCAATTCCAAGTTCTTAAATAGCTATTTAGAGCAGGGGGTGAGGTCCAAAAGACAGGCAGTGATGTGTAGATCACCTGAGATGTCACGATTTGACATGACACATTTGCTCCCTTCCCTTCCCAACCTGCTCACCTCATGTGTCTGTTTTAAATCACGTTTTTCACCCTTTCCAGGACTCTCAGACACTCATGAAAACAGATTTCTAATGAAGCTGCTAGCCGTTAAATACTAGCCTTACATCAGAGGTGACCTTATTTTAAAGGCGTTTTACAGTGAATTTATTTTAACTTTGCACATTCTGTATCTTGTCTCCCGCATTGCTGAGACGTGCTGTGCAGAGCTGAGTCAGGCTAATGCCTGAGAGCAATGCCCACGTCTCACATCGTTACAGTCGCACTTCGCATCCCAACAGTCTTCAAGCCTCAGGGATATTGCATTCATTACCTCTTTCAGAGACAGGTATTTTACATAAATGGCTGAAAGGTGATTAGAATCCCTGACAGAACAGCATTTTATCTGGGATGCAACCATGAAAAATACATGCTTAAAACAAAAAAGGCATCCTACATGCTTCTTCTAATTGATTTATGCAACAATGACCAGCTTCCATTTCCCCAGGACACAAGAATTACCAGGAAGACACAAATTACATGTTTTCATATCTTCTAACAAAAACTCTTTGACAGGGGGTTGAAACCAGAGTTCTCTGTTTCTCAGACACTCCAGTCCTGTGAATGTCAGCACTCAGCAGATACACACGTACTGCCACCTGATCATAAAGAACAGTTCTGTAACAGCTCTCATTTCACGCTACTGATTCCAGTGCACCACCAATCAGCAATGCCACAAGTAATGCTGGGAATAATTGTCTTCTTCAGAGCTCCCCTCTTTTTACAGCCCAGGTGTCACACAGCTGTACCCATATGATTGGACATATCCTACTGAAGTTGGTTATAGCTGCACCTCCAACTTTGTACACTACCTGTGTGCTTGGAAGGCTTTTAATTCTGCAAACTGGAAAAGTGCAACCTGTACCCAGTGGTTTTCCTAGCCTTTAAAAATGTTGTAAAAAGAATCAGCTGTAGCTTAACCCTAGGTACTCTGTAGGTAGGAAATGAGAGCGCAACTGCTAATTCACTGAAAGCTGCCAGCTCATCCCAGCCTGATTCTCAGACAAGCCTGGCAGTGTGTTGCACTCTGACCTGTTCTCCCTTCAGTCTATGGGCCTTTAGGTTAGAAAATTAATGGAAAAATCCACAGTAGAAAGGCTGAAAATTACTAGCTAAACAAAGCTGATTTGGGATATCTGATCATCTTTATCAGGTAGGCTCTGTTCCACAATTTCCCATCTTCAATTATAACAAAAGGACTCATGCTTCCTCCTTCATTAATGTGTTTGAAGGATTTAATGAGTTACTTCATCAGGTTAATAAATCCCTTCAATAACTTTATTACCCTTTGATACAATTATTCAAGTGGTGCAGCTAACAAATGATTACCATTTACATTTTTTGACAGAATAGCTTTGTTAATGTATTTGGACTGTGAAATGCAAAATCCATAAATAATCTATGGGGATGACTGAACATCTTTGTGGGGAGACGTTTTTTCTATCTCCGTTTAAGATAGCATTGAAAATCCTCTCTCTTTTGCAAGTGACTTCAGGCACATGCTGAGAAGGACTGCAGGAGGCTCCTGGCAGCACTCTGCATCCCACCAAGTGCTTAGGAAGGAGGTGGACTGCTGCAGAACCTGTACCACTGCCTACAAGCAGATCTCTTAAAATCAGAGGGGACATGTGTTTATTTATTTTTAACACTTTATCATGTTTAAAATCCAGCTTCATAAAGGCTGTTCCATTTCTTAAGGTTAAGGTCTTCAGACAGCATTTATAAGGTGCAGTGACACCATCAGAAAATAATATCATATTCTGGAAATTGTTTGAAAACTAAATTAAATTGGTTGCCACAAATTTGTTTCTCCTGTGGCATCATAGTAAATGATGGCATCAAGAGAATAACCTAAGGGGCAAGGATGTTTTCAGAATCTTGAACCTCTGAATGGCCAGCAGTATTGCATCTTCCTATTACCAGAGTAATAATATTTATGGTGGGTAGACTGCAAGAATGGAACCATCCCATTTATTTACTCATACTTGATAGCCACCCCTGGCAAGAACAAATTTCCCATTAATCACCATCTTATCTCTGTTAGAAACAGTTACTCTCAAGGACATCTGTATTATTACCTTTGTTTTCTTAATATAGGGAATAGCTCTGCCATGGATCTTCTGACACTGAAATGTATTTGTTTTCTAGACTTTGTTTTTTAAAGAGAGATGAAATTCTTAAATAAAACAAGCGTTATTCTTTCTTAATAAATAAACTACTTAAGACTCTGATCACAGAGAGGGACATGTGCATTGGAAATCTGTCTGAATATATTTATATGTAAAGAAGCAGCAAATCAGTCTCTTTCTTCTTTTTTATCTGCTGCAACTCCAGGTATGAATTCTGAGTTTCTCCTGGGAGAGCAGATGACCCTGTTAACATGTGAGAGTGCCAGAATGCAGTGCTCTCCAGGCTGGGAGGTCAGGGAAGTGAAGCCAGTTTTTAAGCTCAATCTTAAGCTGGTAATAAAAAATCCTTATTCCTCATCTCTTACACACAGCCTTTAGTTAGCATTTATAAAATGGCCTATTATGTTGAGTTCCAGGTTGATTTGTTTTTCTAATTTTTCAATAGCACTGCATCACATATTTTTATCTTTAAAAAAAGAAATCAATAACAGCCCAGCAGGGAACAATATCTGACAGCCAAATTCTCTTTCATGTGAGAAAGACATTAATGGAAAGACTTCCATGAGATGAAATTTGTGGAAGTTTCTCTCAGTCAGCGGATTTAGTTCTGTTCATTTTCCTGAAACAGAAAATGATTGCAGATGAGCAGAGGTCTCAGGTCAGCTGGGAAGGAGCAGAGCTCTTTCTCTAGCAGCAGATGAACTTCTGTGCAATCTGCTTTGAAATAATGGAGCTGTGGTTTCCCATTTCCTTTCATTTTGGTTCCAAGTGCCCCACAGAGCTCAGGGTGGCTGGGCCACTCGAGTGCTGTGATTGCAGAGGAGATGCAGGCAGCATTTAATGGCTGCTTTCCCTTGCAGCCCCCTCCCAGCTCTGTCTCAGCGAGTAATAACTGTTGGCAGCAGAAAACAGTGATGCCCACATACGTTAGACACAGCAAAGCAAAGGCCCTGCTGCTAGCCAGCCCTTTGCCCCCTTTCCCTCCACCTGTCTCAGTCCAGCACACAGAAGACAGCCTTGCACTGGCTTCCCCATTAGAGCCTGCTGAAATGTGCCTGTCCATCCTGCTGGCCTGGGTCCTTTCCATTGAAACCAGAGTTTGAAAATGCAGGAAAAGAAAGAAAAAACTGCTCTGTGCATTCTGTGGCACAACGGCTCCTCTTCAGAAGCGATCAGGTTCTTGGCAGAGGGGTGATATATGCTGTTTTTCTAAAGCAAATAGTCTATCTTGCAGTAGCACAAGCTATCTTGCAGTACCAGAATCAGGCAGTTTCACTACTGCAAGGTGGATCTTTCTCATTTGCTGTTTAATTATGTACCCAGTACCATGCAAAGGTGAGATGCTTCCTTGGATGGGATGAGCCATCTAATTGTCAGCCAAGCACGCAGACTTGCCTTCTAAACCCAAGTGCCGCTCATACAGCAATTACTCTGGAGCCTGTCGAATGTGATTCAACCAGTAATTTGCTTGCAAAGTGAAAGCTGTTCTTTGCAATATAGCAAGGGCTCTGTCCTTTATTCTGCCCTCGTGCCTGGGCTAGGCTCAAGCTATGCTTGTCTTGCCAAGGATGTTGCCAACCTAAACTGTTCCTTGTTAGATTTCAGGTGGACAGAACTAGCTGAGCCAGGAACAGTGGGAGCCTGGGAAACCCTCCTCTGAATCTGTGCTGGAGTTTGGCAGGTTACACTGTGTCAGTGGGGGTGTAAAGATGCTGCTGGGAGGATCACCTGAGATGCAGCTGGGTTTTCCTGACTCTAGTTGGTGAGCAGATCTTAGCCTCATGCAGCTGTTCCTGCTTGGCTCCCTGCCACCCTACTGAGAGCTGGGACCCCACTTTGCTGCAGGCATCCATAGTGACGCTGCCAGCCACCCTTCACTGCAGGGAGAAACACCCCAGGAAGGCACTTCCTTCAGGGATGACAAAAATAACTCCACTGCATCTCCATCTTCCTGCATGTAAATGTTTGAGTTAATAACATTTATGGGGAAGCACAGAAAAAGTGACTACATCATTTGTCATCTCAGGATACCAAATGACACTGTAACTGAATGAGAATTAGAGAAATGTTTCTAATAGATATAGTAAATTTTGCATGACTTATTTTTCATTTTCCATATGCAAGCAAGCATGCAAGATGCAGGAAGCACAGGACAGTATGGCTTCGTAATGATCATAATGTATGTGCAGAAAGAGCAGTTCCCTGAGGACGACTGATTAATCAGGGCAATACTCATCTGTTCTGCCAGGAGTGATGTGCATCAAAGAAGGGCAAATGATGAATCCTAAGTGCATACTGCAGCCATTGGGGGCCAAAAGTTTCCATTCATTTAACTGTTCTCCCCTCAAAGAAGAGAAGTTTCAGCACAGCACTAGGACATAACAGCACTTGTTCTCCATCCGAATTCCTTTAGGGTTTTGTCTCATTAAGGCATAAAGAGGCCTCACATTCATTTCAGAAAGTATAAATGCATGAAAGTCAGCTTCCAAAGTAAGAAATCACTGCTGCTTGCTTAGAGACACTGTGCAGGGGATGACATAAGGTCCCCCTGCAGAATCTGATTACAGTGTGAGGGACTTGGGAACAAGTCAGAAGATTTGAAGGATTTTTCTTCAGATTTGTAGTACTCAGGAAATCCTCCATGCCCGCTGACTGCAGCCTTTCTACACTCTTTCAGTCCTATTGATGTTGTGGTCTGGCACAGGTTTTGCCACCTAGAAGTTTGCTACCTGGTATTTGCTGGTAACGCCATGCCACCTCTGTGCACCTCTCTGAATTTCTCTTGTGTTCATTTGCAAATCAGCTACAGAAAGAACAAACTAAAAGCAGATACATCTTTTATCTGAACATTTGGAAGCTCAATCATGGAAATATCTTTGTCAGATAGATGAATTCCAGGTCACTGGGAAACATAGATGCAATGAAATACTTGCATGCAGAAGAAGCCCCTATGAAAATGTGATCCAATAACTCTTCAAGGAAATTGCTGTGTAAGAGATCCAACTTTGAGGCTTACCTCAGGCTTTTACATAAGATGACAGTTAGTACTTTAAATTGGAGAAAATGGAATGGGATCTTTCAGCTTTTTTCCACTCACTTTTTCAATTTCGTGGGATCAGCAGAAAGTGAAGGGAACCAAAGCTGAACAAAAAAAAAAAAAAAAAGCTTTGCTTGTGGCTTCAGCACTGCCTGAGCACACAGCAGGGATCCTTCGGTGGGGAAAGGAGTACGTGTTCCCCTCCTGAGAGCATCTCAGAATTGCCAGAAAATGTGGATTTTTGAGCTGTTTTCAAAACAGCGTGAGAAAATGGAAAAACAGAAATAAATGGAAAGGCTGAAGCCTAAGTGGAAAACAGCAGTTATTTAGTTTGGCTACCGATTTATTAATGCCTTATAGCCATGCACTCAGGAATAAAACCTCATTTTAAAATGTTTTTCAGCTCTAGCAGAGATTATTTACAGGAAATAAAAACAGTTTAAGGGTTGGAATGAAACCCCGGCCATACCCAGCCGACAGAAGTGTTGCCACTGACCTCGTTAGGCCAGTTTTGCCCCCAGATATCTACAGAGAGAGCCACGATTCTCTCGCAATGTGACGAGCAGATTAACATTCAACAACAGCAGAGGCATTTTAAAAACCACAGAGATAAAGTACTAACAGCTTATCTTCCCCTGCACAATCCTGTGTTTTTCTTTGGCTGGTCTACAAACTCTGCTCCACAGTTTTGCTTTTTAATGCAAGACAGACACTGATCTGTGCTGCTTTCCAGCCTGTTTGCTTAATGTGGCCACTCCCACTTTGGCTTAAGTACCTTTCAAAATTATTATTATGTTCCCTCTATGTTCCCTATAACATTTTTTCCCACTGAGGTATCTGCTTTTGCAGCAGAAATTTTAAGACATTTTGGGCTCCTGAAGAACTACAGAATCATCACTGTGCCCATAGATGCCATTTAGAACACGCTGCTTTAATCCCATCTTTCAAAAACCCATAAGCATTTGCTGTTCTTCAATAATTTGCCATATGCTTTTTGCAAGGAACATTTTGCACCTGTCACCATCATACAGGAAAAGCAGCTTTGCAGGAAAAAAACATTAACTAATTTACACAAAGCCTTAGGTGGTCTATTAGCCCTGCATAAAAACAAGAACATATAATTACTAGATCTACAGACAGAAGTACATTTGATTGACTACAAAGAAGGAAAGAGTGGAGCAATTAACAACAAAATCCAAGAAAACTCCTTTGATTGGGAAACAGCTATTGAGGACTACTGTGGATTATGGAAAATACAAATCAATGACCATATTGCAACTGGTCAGACACAAGTGCTTTGTTAAACTTGGGATGGTAAAATCCATCCAAAAACAAAGCATAGCCACTTTCTAGCTCCTTGGCCATGCAGTTAATTGCACATATTTTGTCGGTGCCTGCGGTAAGGCAGGGAGCTGGGGTGTTTCTGTCACAACTTCCACCCACGATTTGATTTAAGGCCCCATGTGAGCAATTGCATCTCAGTGCTTGTAATAAGAAAATGTCATAAAGGTACATGCTGCCTGGTCCAACATCTTTCGGCTTTGACAGTTGAAATTTACAGCTTTAATTCAACATTCTGGAAGCCTGGTATTCTGTACACACTTAGTGAAGGGCTGCGGGAATGATATTTTACAAAATGACTTACCTGCTTTCAGTGACCCATGGAGGATCAAAGCCCTCAGCCCTTGTGCCATGCATTGCAGACAAATTCATGGTCCAGATTGCCCAGTGCCAAATTACAAAGTTAACCTCCCACCTGGAGGCCCTGACTCAAATGCATTGCCTCCATAGAACTGAAGAGCTGAACTTTTCTTGATTGAACAAGTGCTCGATTGGGTTCCATCAGCCTCTTACATGATCCTCTCATGCTTGATTTCTCAACTATATATACAACAAGCTCCATTTCAACATCGTTGTCTCCTGTTCTTACATTCCTACAACTTTTTTCCTAACGAGTTATTTTGCTGAGTAGCTGGAATACACAACTATCAGTAAATCCACCACCAGTCAATTGCCCTTGCTACTTTTTTTGGACAACTTCACAGCAAGATGACTGAGCACACAAACCAGTCCTTGCTCCTTTTTGCAAATTCAAATTTGAATTCCACATCTCTGTTGCTGCTGTGTTCCCAGGGGTGACATTTGGGGCTGTTACAAAATGCAGGCATGCCAGCATTTCAGGTGTCCCCAATCATGCAGCTATTTAATGAGGCCTACTGTCATTATAGCAAAATGACTCAGACTTTCTTAAAAAAGCCCTGTATTTACAGTGTCATAGATTACTTTAATGCCTTTTTACTAGGAGAGGCTTTGAAATACTGTGCAAACATTACAAGATGGTTCCGAAATAATGTGAATTTAAACAGAATCTAACAAGGGAAGCACAAATACTGGATGGAAGAGAAAGCATTTGCTGAAATTTTCTGAAATCTTCAGCAAAGGAATATTTTTATGAAAATAAGCACTTCTGAGCTGGAGTTTTACAGAATATCTTTCATGTGGGATTCAGGGTGAATGAATTCCTGATGGAGAGATCTGTGTGCTACGTGTAAAGATTAGTTTGAATTTTCCCCTACAATCAGAACTGCCTACAAGCCATCACAAAGCAATGTCATTATTCAGCCCAAGTCTTCCTGCAGTGGATGATTACAGGTGGAATCTTAAACAAAAATGTATTTATCTTCTGCTGGTACCCTTCCTGTCAAAACTCAAACAGCATCAAGGAAATGAAGTCATAATGAGAAGTTCCATTTAGCCTCCAAATCTTTTTTTCTTAGGTATCCATATTTTAATGAAATTGAGATGCTTTTTAATGTAGGAGACATTTTGATGATCTTAAATACAGTCTCTAATTACACATTCTGTAATTAAACTTCTTGCCGAGGAATTAGAGCAAGCCTTCAGCTTAAGCCCTACTTGAACTCAAAGACACCAGCAAGATGGTGTCCAACAGCAGATCTCATCTGATAAGGCAGTCCTGGGTGCAGAAGGATGCCTGTACACCGGAGACCCATGTAGCTGCAGTGGGGCAGAGCTCAGGAGAGCTCCCACATTTGTACCAGTTCCTGCTCCCCTGCCATGAGCAGGGCTGCCAGCCACCAGATCAGGCTGCCCAGGGCTACATCTAAACCGGCCTCAAATACCTCCAGAGATGGGGCACCCACAACCTCTCTGGGCAGGCTGTGCCAGTGCCTTCTCTTCTCCAAGCTAAGGTCTGAACGTCTTCATTCTTGCACACCAGGGTATACTATTTCATGCCAGAAAAATGAATTTAAAATAATCATGTTAATTCATATGTGGAGGGTCTGTCTCATAGATAGATCCATGCTATATTCACCTTTGTTTGCTTTATCTGTAAAACATGCACTATTTTTCCATGGTAAGGATGATCTTGTTTCTGTCACTTTACCTGCAACGCAGCGCTGTGTTCATTCCTCCTTATAAAATTTCTGACGGAGAAGCAATTTGTAAGAATGACAGAAAAATGGCTTCTCATTTGTGTACCCCACAGCAATCTGACACAGAGAGAGGCTCTGGTGAGATACACAAGCCCTAATTCTTACCGAGTTTCAGGCAGCACAGATTAAAAAAAAATCACGTCAACCAATTCGATCATAAAGATTCTAATTCAGCACAGGTTAATTGAGAAGTCAGATTTTCTGCTATCACTTCTGGAGAGGAGGGAGATAAGCGAACACAATGACTCTTTATCAACAATATGGGGACTTCATTTAGGGAGAGAGCATTAGGTTACAGGCTAGAAGATTAGTAGCAATCAGACCGCTCTCAGAAAAGAAAATGCACTGGGTAATAAAGATAGAAGGCACGAAGCTGGATGCATGGAAATGAGGTCTGATGCCAAATATTACAGGTCAAATCTGAGCTATCTATCAACTTGGCACTGATCATTGCCAATGCACAATTATTATTATTCATCTGTGATCAGATCATTTACCACCATCAAGTCAATGGCTCCTCCCACATATTCCATTTGAGAATGACATTTAAATGAAAAAAAAAAAAAGTCCATCTATTATCTCTTTGCGATCGCTAACCATTGTGTTATAGCATGAAATGCATTTACTTTCTCCCGATCACCCATAAAAAGATATCTGCTGTTATTCTGTTTCTTAGCCATAACCCCATAAATCTGAATGTGGCTTTGCATTTAAAGGTGGCAGGCTTATTTTTCCTTTTTCTTTGTGTGCCATGTGTTTTCCATACCAAAAAGTGCCTGTTTTGTTACAAGTGACAGAAGGAGAATTTAAAGGGATGCTGGAGGATCATAAAGGCTCCCTTCTACTCAATCCCGGGATGCATTCACCTTATTGTTCTGCTGACTAAAGAATTAGAATCTGTTTATATTGTCTCTGCTGGCAGGTCAGAAAAATACTTATTCTGTAGTCGAGTAGATTACTCTGAAGGGGGAAATAACCCCGCAGAGCCCTGCAAAAGCTGGCCATCTCACCAATCCATTTTCTAAACCCAGATGCTTTCAATCTGTTAAGTCCTAATCTCACAATTTTTCTTTTTATGTCTATGAAACAATTTTATCATGTACTGAGCTGTTAGAGAATATGTACGATTACTGCAGTTATTACTTTTTATGAAGGAGACTTCTGAAGGAAACCCTTTCTGTGAGTTTGTCAGTCATTTGTTCCCATTAATTATAGAGCATGTTAGGACCTCTTGCCATTAGCATTCTGATGGACTCTGGATACCATCCAACTTCAGCTACCCTTTTCAAGGGAACATATAGCAAAGTCAGAGGCAGTGATACTAGGTAAGTACTGATTAAACGCTGGCATTCTTCCATGATGAGAACCTGAATGAACTGAGATTTAGGCTTCAAAGAAAATGATTGAAGGGCCTGGTCCAGGGAACACACCAAGCACTTGTCCCCTCTGCACAACAAAGAATTGTAGATGCTCGTTGCCCTCCCTTGGGGGGTGAGCCAAGAGAAACAGTTACAAAGCAGTTATTACAACACTATATCTGATGACTAACTGAGGTCCTTGGGCAGATCAGAGCGAGTGGGCAGAGATTGAAGTCAGAAGTATTGTTCTGCAGAATTTGTGACAAGTATGTAAAACAGGTTTGCAAATAAAAGCACTGGAATGTAATCTTGAATTTACTCCATCAAAAACTAGGCAACGATGAAATGTAGTTCACCATTTTTCTTGAAAATTGCAGAGATTTTTTTCCTTCTTCCAAACACTCATCTTATGTCTTATCTTGGCATGACTTTGGTTTCCTCTGATAAGATGCTGTCTTGAAATAAGACAGCTAAACTGGAAGTTTTAAGCCAAGACCTCTCGTGTGACAGGTGCTGATGGGCCCTGTTATCTGGGCTCACTGTGTGAAGAATAATGGCTTGCGAAAGGAAGGTTACAAATATGGTCATGAAACAACTCCAGAAGCCTTGTGTTTTGTGTCAAGGATCTTAGAGGTTAGCGGAGGGCTGCAAAAATTTTCCTCTGGGGCTGCTAACTGACAGACCTATGTCATGATTATAACCTGATTTTGATTAATCATGCTGATCTACCATTGGCAGAGGCTTCAGAAGTGCGAGTCGTGCATTCTTGTGAAATAGGAGATCAAATCCATAGGAATAAAAAAGCAGCTTACAATTCCCATATGTCCCACTGGCATCTATACAACCATCTGAGAGAGGGACTTTGCTCCCAAGTAGCTGCCCAACCTGCAAGTTATGCACTGGGAGGTTTTCCTCCATTTCCATAGAGACAGAGCCTCTTCCAGTTTTGTGACCCTCCACTGGCACTCCAGATGTCCTCCTGAACCCTTAAGAAATGCCCCCTCACATGGCAATCAGGCAGTCGATTTTGTCTATGGGAACTGGCCAGTGGAGAACAGATGGGGTTGCAGGCAGCTTTGCTAGCCCATGCAGGGTGAGGGGTTTATCACGGGCATTAAGGATGCTTCTTTCATAAGTTTGGTGGGAGATGAGGGTGAGGAATCGGTTTAGAAGTAAAAAACAGATTTTTCAGCTTGTCTTTAATATTTATACGGCTTGTTTTACTTCACAGAAAGATCCTTAAAGAGATGGAAAGCTGTTTGTCCTTATTTCTTGTGCCTTTGGTTCAGATTTTCATTGTTTATACCACTCTCAGCAAAATAACTGTTGTGGAAATGCAGTCATTTACAGAATCCAACCTGCTAAGCCTTAAACAGCAGAGACGTGTCCTGCTATGTTTGTTCCTTTGTTGTTGCTATGGCATTACCATACATTTTTCTATGTAGGAAAGGAAAACCCAGGGAGACCAGATAATAAGAGCTTGGATTTCCAGGGCACTGTGTCTGTCTCGCCTCTTGACCTGTTTGACACCCTTTTTCACCAAACCTCCATTCACCGAATCCAGATAAACAGCCAGCCTTCAAAGGAGATGTTTTAAAAGGATTGCTTATGGCTAGCCTTGATGAAATATACATTGGAAAACCTGCATTTGAATCATGTTTGGAGTTCTGCATTTCAAAAATGGTTTTGTTTAACTACATCAGACTTGTCACTCAAGGAAGTTTCTTTCTATAAGATGCCTGCATTTAAAAGTCAAGTTAACCAAACCCAAACAAATTTCCCAGGAGGAAGTAACAATTCAGACAAGCATCTTACCCACTCAGCGTCTGACCTCTGCATCACAGCAGGTGTATCTGCCTGCTACTGCAAGTTTCCGAGTTGCTGTGTGTTTATACAACACCACCAATTCCCAGCAAGGTGCCACAAGGTTTCGCTGAAATATCATCACTACCTGTTGTTTGCTAGGACAGCCTTGGCTTAGACCCTTCATCTGGTTTGATGCTACTTTACAAAGATTGTTCCTGTGTCCTGACCAAAATTTGCTCTGCCTAAAGCCCCCGGTCATTCTAGGTTGCACAGGATCACTATGCCTTGTTTTATTTTAGAAATAGCTATTTCATTATTTTAGCTAAAATTATCCTTTGCTTATCTCTTGAAATTGATGAGTTAATACAAGTTCATAAAATGGTCTGGGACATTAATCCTATGTGATTTTTTATTTGGACTAATGTACAAGGAAGTTATTGCATCCAGTACCACTGATCCTCAACTTATTTTTATTACATATATGGTTATGAATTAAGTGTTCTTTGTTGAAAACAGGGAATGGGAGAATGAACAGTTCACAACTCACTAAAGAACAAATGCTTCACTCTCAAAACTGCTCAGATGCACAACGGCGCAGTGTATTTTGGTCTTCAATTCTTGTCTGTCTTGCACTGCTATCATTTTTGTGTAACGTAACCCAAAGGCACTGGCCTAGCAATCCAGGTATAGTAACAGTGCCCTGTATTCTCTCAGCTTTTAAAGCCATACACTCATATTGCATATAGGATATTGTGGCCATAAGGCATATCCAGCCAGCACAGGTTAATTTGCCACAGGCAACATGCAGCTTGTGGCCTTCCAAATTCTTCAGACAGCACAGGGAAACAAAAAGCAGCATTACAGACTTAATGGACTTTTAATGGATTTGATGGATTCTGCA
The DNA here is from genome assembly GCA_037305975.1 of Chrysolophus pictus. Taxonomy (NCBI): domain Eukaryota; kingdom Metazoa; phylum Chordata; class Aves; order Galliformes; family Phasianidae; genus Chrysolophus; species Chrysolophus pictus. The sequence continues at coordinate 6,950,055 of CM074594.1, forward strand.
TCAGCAGTTTCTAATGGAACATCTAAAGAGGAAAAATTTCCTCCCCATAGAGATTCCTGGGAGAAAGTGAACTGACAGCGTAAAGGCACTTTGTTGCTGTGCAAAAGAACTCAATGACAAGACTTAAAGCCTTTGGAGAAGTCACTGAATTTTCAGGGGTTAGTAACTGAGCCATGTCCGTGCTATAGACTCGTCACGTACCACAGCACCACAAAACCCCATGAAGCCCTGATCTCCTTGATCAGGGCCATTTGACTCAGCCCCCTGTGCGGGTGAGGAGGGACTGCAGAAACTGAAGCTGGAAGTCTGCAGCCGTTCTGAGAGGGTGACTGGTGTTAGATGGAGAGTTGTTCTGCAGTGACCAAAAACAAGACAAAGGCTAAAATTCCTTTGTTGAATCCAGGCAGCAGCATTAATATTTTCCTTCTGGTTATAAAACTTTATTATTTCTATAAAATCTTTTAATTTCAACTATTGATAAATAAATTGGCTTACAAATCAGAGAATAAATCACCATTCACCACTGAGCCTATCATTTGTAAGGCAGCTTTCAGGCTTGCTTTTTCATCAGTTTGTCTTGACATTTTGTTTTCCTACTATCATCTGTATCTCAGGAATGGATTGTGTAAAAGATTTTAAGTCTAGTTGTTGCAATTTCTCAGATGCTCTTGGAGGTGCTTTCTCCAAGTAGAACATTCAGGTATAAATTTTGTTCTCAGTCATGCTGATACAAATTCAACCATCACCCACCGAGATCAAAGGGGCTTTCCTCAGATTTACAACTGTTGTGAGTGTTTAGGAAAACATCTGAGCAATGCTTTACACTGAGCATGCAAAGGCACATCACTATCTCCCAGCAGTATACTTAAGGGATGGGGTTAACCCACTTATCCTTTTGCCTCAGCTCAGCAACTGAACCTGGTGCTTCTTGTTGCAAGGGATTATCAAGTGCATTCAGCTGTGGTTGGGCTGCTTTAGCCGCAATATGTCAGCAACACAGCCCTTTGAGCTGGGTAGATTTTGTAACATTCACTTTCCTAGCTTTCAAATGCGCTCAGCCATTTTCAAGCAGCTGTGTTGGATGTACTAAAACCTCAGCAACTAATTAAAGCAAGTACATTAGTCCCTTTTGATAGCAGGTGTTAGCTTTTTTTTTTTTTTTTTTTCTCTTGTGAGAGAGCAGGCTACCACTGATGCAGACCTGCAGCTTTTAAGCCTTTGCTTGCAAAAACTGTCTCCACATGCCAAAAACCTTGCCAGTTATTACTCTCCATTTCACAGGTTTCTCTGATCTCCCAGCGTCTGACTTCACACCTGAGTTTGGAACAGAGAATGTGTGAGAACAAGAGCTTTGTTGCTAAGGAGCATTTGGTACGTAATTTTACTATTTTTTCCCTTTTCCTAAGAAATAATTTGTTTCTCAGGAAAAAATGTGTGATGTGGCCTGAGGCAGCTGTAGGTGATGTGCAGTGGTCATGCAAAGGAGAGGGAAAGAGCAGTGGCTATAATTTTCTGTTTGGCATTGACTTAATTGGGTTATGGCTGCCTGCACTTGGGTCACTTGGTCTGGTGCCCAGTTCCTGTGCTTGCACAGTGTCTTTTCGAGGCCAAAACCAGTGCCAGAGCAGCAGCAGGATGGGGGAAGCCTCAGCGGGGAGACTCTGCCACTTACAAGCCAAACAGGTTTCATTTTTCATCTCAGCGCATGGAAATGGTATGGTTAATTTGTATGACATGGTTGTGACAACAGATTGCTGTGAAGATGACGGATGTCACAAAAGCCCTTACAGGGCAGTTTGTCAAAGATGACTACAGACACAGCACAAGGCAAAAGGTGTGTGTGTAAATGAGGCAATTACAACCAGAGGCATGCAGGGTACGTGGCTGCAAAACTACAGCTCTCCTGTTTGAAGATGTACCTCTCAGCTGTGTTACACAGGGTTTTCCAGGCATGCCTGACTTTGCATTCAGACCAGGAGGCGGGACCTGCATTGCCCTGATTGATGCTGGAGGCCTTACACCACTTGGCCAACACGTTTTGCCAGTGCTTCACAGAGCCAGGCTCCACTCCTCCCTGTCTTAACCACAAAGGTCCCAAAGACCAATCCTTTCTGGGGGGTAGGGAGCCATTCTGCACAAAGCCTTCAAGAACAAATCGTCCTTATTCAGAAAAGCATGTTACTCTAATGGTGTACCATGCTAGGCATGATACAGTTTAAATGTTCTTCACTGGTTACAAATGTGACCTTCATTAACTCATCTTTGTGTGCCTAGATCTACAGGAACAGCTCATTGCATTTTCGATTTAATTTAATTTGAATGATAATTTAAAAGTTGTTTGATGCAAATGCGACCATCTGCATCCCTGCAGCTGACACAGTTTTTAAAAATGAGTTTGTTGGTAGGGTGAGAGGGAGTTTTTAATAAAGGATGAGAGCCAGGGGCCATGCAGGCACCCCCTGAAGCCCCCCAGAAGCAAGCTGTGAGTGCTGGGGGCATGAAGTCAGTGAGAGAAACTGATACAGGTTTCCAATGCTATGCACAGCCATATGGGTATGGAGACATGACTGCAAGTCATCCAGCAGTCCCAACTACTGACTTTGCCCTAAAGTGGGACGATAAAAATGGTATCCATATCCAAATTAAGCTCTTAAAAAGGAGCCAATGGAGCCCTCTTGCCTCTAATGCTTCCTTGCTGGCAGAATTACTCACATAGGTTCGTTGGGCAACTCCTCACGTAGGATAGGAGCACTGCTACCCTACACCCCAGGAGCCACACTTAGAGAACAGCACCCCATATGGGTCCAGCAAAGCCTGCAGGAGCTCCACTGAAAGGGCCAGTACAGGGGAGGGAGCTGTGGAGGAATTAGAATGAATTGCTTTCTGTCCTGTATTCTGTATTTCATGTTGAGCCCTTTTTTTTTGGGGGGGGGTAGGGGGGTGGGTGCCACCTGTTTGCAACAGCCACTAAAGTAGTGCTCATGGGAATGTCATTGAAAGCTCTTAAGTACATTTGCATGCATCATCTCCCTTGCCACTGTGAATGTGAATGAAGGAAATGAGAAAAATGACCCTTTCTAATAAGGAGTGGTCAGCACAGCACCGTCTGTGGCTCAGGAGATATGGGATTAATTCCAAGTACAGCCCTGTGTTCCTGAGAGGCTGAATTCTCTCTTCTGCAGCATTACCACTCCTGCAAGAGCTGACCATGCCCATCTCTGCTCTGTTTTAGGGGTAGCATTGTGTGCTGCTATCTGCTCAAAAGCAAAAATACTTCAGATTGTGGAGCTGTAAGTGGGGTCTATGCCAAAGCTCCATCAAGGAAGAGTCCCTTATTAAAAAGAGCATGCATGATATGAACAGTAGCTTATTGTCTTAAACCTGGGTACTGGATGAAATATGGCTAGGAAAATAACACATCAGCTTTCTGTGGCAAAGACTTAACTACTGATGCATTTATGCAGCATTTTTCTTGCCTTTCATTTAAAACTACGTTTTCTGCCATTTCTCTTGTGCTTGCTAAACTGGGACGTGAGAAATCACAGCATTTTTGACAGCAAGAGCAATTGCCAAGAGCTCCTCATACAGCTCCGTTTTCTTGTTGCGTTCTGTTTCAGGTCCCCCTGGGCCATGTTAGAAGTCACTTGGGAACAACAGAGCTTGGATGTGCCCGTCTGGCTGCATTTTAGGTAGAAGGGTGCAGAAATGACTCTGTTAAAATTGGTCCTACTTAAAGTTCACTTTACAAGCAGTCTGTCAATGCCACTGGCTCTCAAACTGGCAGGAAAAAACTGGAGCAATCTGATTTTTTTCATGTGGAATGGATGGCTCTTACTCTGCAAGTTATATTTGAACTGTACTTAGGAGAATTTAAAAAAATGTTATCTAAGTCAGTTTTTGGAAAGAAGGAAGGGATGCCCCTGTGTTTTTGTGGGAGATCAGACTGCATGAATAAGGCACACAGTGGCTACAAAGGTGCTTGGGAGCAGAGGCTATGAACTGTGACTGTAGGGCTGATTTCTGATCCTTTTGCTCTGTGTCAGTATTGCTTCTCACAGAACCCATAAGAGAAACACTTAACAGAAAAAGGAGACCCCCTGGGAGAGCCTGCTACCTCCTGTTGAGATTTGGAAGAAGGCTCACATCTACCTATTAGAAAGAAGTACTTTTAGCTTTCAAGTTCATATTATGGATCCAAACAACATATGCTAGAACTGAACACAGTCTTGCTGGGAGGAGATTTGCCAAATCCAAGGCTGCTTTAGCAATAAATAATGAACCTAATTAGGCTCCTTCCCTCTGGAGCATCCAGTTCTGCAGTAGTATACAACAGGACGTTGGCACCTCTCGTAATAGATATTGAGAACAGCACTGAAGTGTAAAAACAAAAAACAACACAAAACAAAAGCAAAATAACCCCACGCTCTTCTAGAGAACAGCCGGTTGTAGGCAGTTAGGTTAGTTGTGGTTCTGTTTCCCTGCTATTGTATTAAACAGCAGCTGGTCTGATCATGGTGCATTGCTATGCAGGACAGGGAAGGCAGCTATTTCATATGAATACTGATTGCAATGTGAGAAAACTATGGATGCCTTATTTTTCTCACAATCCTTAGTTTCCTGGTATCAAACATCTCTTTGATAGAAACCTTATAGTTTGGCTTTCAAGAGGCAAAATCACTTTAACTAGTGTGTTAGAAGGACTGCAGCTTTCATCCGTCACTGCAAATCCTTCTGTGCTTTCTCTACCAACACACAAACATCAAATGGTGGAGCTGTTCCAAGGCTGTCAGCTCACATAGTTTTTCTGGCCTGGAAGATGCTCGAAATGGGGAGTTTCAGTGAGAAACAGATGAGAGGACTCACGTTTCGCCACTTTCACTCTTGCTGCGAAAACTTCCACTATGTGCATTGCCCCTTGCTGGTAGTTCTGTTGAAAGAATGAGAATTCATCTATCTTTTTCCCTTTTCGATCTCCAAGCTTTGGCTCTTCCCTCTGCACAAACCTTGAAACCAGTCAGAGGAAATGAATGGTGCTCTTCCATTCACAGATCTGCCAAACCCGACCCTGCAGCTTAGTCCTGTGAGCAGCAGTTTTTGCACTGCTGGGGTAGGAACCCCCAACAGCTTTGTAGCTGAGCCCTTTCCCCCTTTGTGTCCTCATAAATTAAACATAACGGCTGTCTCCTGCTCCTGCAGACAGCTATATTCTAATAAATCATGTAAATAGAGTCTCGGAGACTCACTGCCCTTTATTTCACTCTAGTCCCTTAACTCAGATGTTAATTGGATTTGAGATATTTCACTGCATGTTCCCTAAGCAGGATCCTGGAAGGTCCTCTCCAGGGCAATAACCTATAGCATGGCCCTCTTTGTTTTGCTCCTCTCCTGCCTCAAGGAAGACAGCAGTGAGGCAGCACAGCCAAGCTGAAGACCAATTTCTTTTCTTGCAGCTCTCCTGGGATGCCTTTTTGGGCCACTGGTGCTTTGGTGCCGTTTTTGGGCTGTTTTTTGCAGCAGGGCTGTTCCTGCCTCCAGTCCCAAAGCAGTGGTTCCCAAGGAGCCTGGCAACATGTAACCCCTTTGGAGCAATTACACCAGGCTGCTGGGGCTGCTCTAACTGCTGAGTGCTTCAAGCTAACAGTGACCCTGTTTTTCAGAAAGATATTAGAAAGTTCTGGTGGTTTAATTAGTGTAGTACCACTTTTCAGCTGGGAATTTTGGAGATAAAAACAGACGTGGGATGTACAGTCAAAAAGGCATTTGAAGTTTCTTTCTCTGGGGCAAAGTGCCACGTCTTCTGTAACTTCTCTCGTCTTCAAGTTTTGTCTAGAAATCTGCCACCTCTCTGGCCATGTCCTGTCAAGTGGGTGGCTTTGGTTGGGATGCAGAGCTCCCATCCTGCAGCTTGCTGTGCACAGACAGCACCAAGCACAGCGCAGTGCCTTTAGCTGCCCCATGCCCCCACAGCTTACACCAGCTGTTGCAGCTTGGCTGCTGCTCTTCATGTTTGCAGCCTGCCCTGAACCAGTATCTAGGAGCAACAGCAACTTAATTAGCTTTAGCAATTAGCGCTGCTTAACTGAAGCTGCTGCAGAGCAAAGGCACTTTTTTAGACTGTAGAAGCAGCAATTAGCGTTTCTTTAAAGTAATGAGCCTAGCTAGACTTCTGAGCCTGCCTGAGTCTGTTCATCTAATTTGGAGATCCATCAATAACTCAAGGGGAATCAAGAGAGATGCATTGGGTTTTTCACCACCATGACTGAAAAACCCAACTGGGGAGCTATAGGAAGACTTCTTTTTTTTTTTTTTTCTTTTTTGTCTTTTCTGGGCTGGTTAATGGTCATGGACATCTTGGTTCATGGGAGGCACTGCTGGAAAGCACTGACTGGGGAAAAGAACAGATGGGTGCAATTGGCTCTATATGATTGGAACTGGGGCCTCTCTGGGAGACAGAAGTAGCTGAGGGAGGTTCTTCCAGCCCTGACTTTCAAATCTCATGGTAAAGAAAATATAAGCAATGTCTTGGCTTATTTGTGAACATCCTTTTCATTAGTTTTCTGAAGGAGACTATCTGGTTTCCTATTTCAGTTCTCATTCCTGTTTGAAAAATAATGTGTGCACTGGGAAACAGGCTCTTTTTTTTTCCTTCCCCTTCAAAGCCTTGCCTGCAGCTGTGGCCTGCTGTTTTGTTCACCTGAAAACTGAGGTCAGTTCTGCTGGGAGGGGCAGGAGCTAACACTGCTTAGCTGAGCACCAGTGCTCAGAATCACTGCTGGGCACCAAGGAGCTTGGATGGCACAGATATATTATTTGCACTAAGATGCATACGCAGTGCACGAGTGCCAGGTTGCAAAGCCCATTAGCTATAATATGGTGATTCACATCTTGTCAAAACATCTTTTGGATGCTTTCATTATTTTGCATCCGTGAGATGAGTCAGTGACCTTAAACAATTTGTTAAAGTTGTTCCTGCTCGTGCAGTCTTATTTTTTTAATTGATGGCTGCTCTTCCCTATCTTTCTTGCTTGAAACAGCCAAAACATGAGAAACACAATACAATTTATTATTTTTGGTGATTTTCATGATGAAAATCATAGTGCAGCAGTTTCTGGGGTTTTTCCTGATGAAGTTTTTACTGTCCCACGGGCTTTAAAATGGTATGTGTGCCACATAACCTCACCTTGTGAAACACACTCTGTTCTTTGGCTTACTGATAGACTTAAAGCTAGACTGGACAAATGAAAAAACTGCTGCAAAACATAATGTTTCCTGACAGGTGGATGAGATATATTTTTATAGGTATTTCTGGTTTTGAAGGTCTAGGATAAACTCTTACAGCGTACATCCCTCCCCATTACCATCCTCACATGTTAAGCTCCTGCTAACAAATCAAACAGTATTTAGTGATTTTGCTAGGAAATACCATTACAGAATCAGCATAACGTACCTCTTCTGACTTCTCTTTGCCGTAAAACAAAAATAAAACATTCTGCTTTGAAGCTTTCTTATGTTTTAAGGGTCAGTTCAGCTGTTTAGATAGCAGGTTGTAAGGAAAAGAGACTAAAAAGTTCTGTGCTTTACTATAACCAGTAAATTCCTGTAACTTGGAGGCTTACTAAAGAGAAATGGGCACAGAGCCATGCTTCCAGCAGCCTTCTGCTAAAGAAATGGATGTAAGTCAGAAACTTTCTAAATAGCAGTCATACTGGGAAAGCGTTCTGGTTGCAGCCAGTAACCAAGAAGGGCTTTGGTGCCTCTCTTCTGAATCAGTGCTACTGGGGTTCAAATAAGCCATCCTCTGTGTAATGCACTTAGCATTCCATAAGGACTTCCTCAAAAGAGCATATTTCTGGATATGTCATGGAACTAGGAATGCTTTTCTGTATGCAAAAACTTAAGGAAGTGTGCTCCCCTGTTCACTGCTTAATTGCACAGGAGGCTTTTATTTGTGGCTCTACATCAGACTTGGGATTTTCAAGGGAGAAGAATAAGCCAAAGGCATCTCCTCTGGCTCACGTGAAGTTTCTGCCACTGAGCTGAGCAGAAGGAGCTTGGCAGTGGATGCCCGTTTTCCATCAGGAGCTGGATCCCTCCCTGGGACGTTTATGTTCAACACTCACTAAAACTCTTTGACCTCAGCACTGGTCACCATCGGCAGTGTTTGTCACAGCTCATTACACAGCAGGCATGTGGAAGCCCAGTGACCTTTCCCAGGAGGACAGACAGAAAAGCAGTGACACAAAAGAGGAAGAAAAAAGCTGTATGCTTTAGAAAAGAAATAATTGAATGTTATCATGATGGAAAACACTGGGCTGACAATGGGCAGAGACAAAGATTTTCCTTTTAGAGTGTTGGTTTGGTACACGTGGGGTTTGGACAAATATCCGGGTTCAGTTCCCCTTCCTGACCCCATTTCACTTCTGTGGAACTTCAGTCAGGATGGGGAATGATGCCCAGGTCCCAGTGATGTTAGGGCATGGGGGACTGGGGCACTTTTGTGTTGCGCTGGAGCAAGGATCAGAAGTGGGAAAACTAAGGCCATGTTACATGGCTTCCTTCTGCCAGGCAGAAGCATCAAGAGCCCTAAATATGACATTTCTGTACCTACTCAAGGATTTGAGACAAATTTTCAGCCTTTCTCCTCAAAACTCCCCAGCTTCCATAGTGGAGGAACAGAGCCCGAGGGTCCTCCCAGCTGTGCCTCTAGAGTTTCTTCTTCAAATAGGTCCAGGTTTCCAACCATCTTTTTCCACCCTTCATTTCTCTTCCAGTTTTTATTTAATCTGACTTCTCCAGTCTCCTGAGACAAACTGATTAATTCTTTTCCCCTTCACAGTCCCCTGAGTCCCTTGTTCAATCTTTCCTGCCTCAGTGAGATCTTAATAAATGCTGTCTGTGGCTGGAAGTGAGATTGGGTCTTGGAACTGTAATTAATTCTTTACTTCCTCCATTGCTTCAGTGTGCTATTTGCAGCCGTCAGCCCGTGCAGAAGCAGAGGTGTGCAGACTGCCTCCAACTTTTGCTGCTGATTAATATGTTATGTCCACTGTTCTTCCTCCTTCCTCTCTTACAGTTCTTGGTTTGCTTTGTAGCCAGTTCGTTCTTGGCTAATGAAAACACTGATGGGCTTCCAGTGAAAATGTTATCCCAGAGACAATAATTGCCAATGTTCTCTTTGTTCATGCTCTGTTTTTTGAAAATAGCAGTGGATTTCAATTAATGTAGGTATAACTGTTGAATGTGGGAGTTGCTGGTCATGGGAGCTTCCTCTGACAGGGCAGCAAGCCCAGCGTTAGCCATGCTTAATACCAAAGCAAGTGCCTGGCCCTCCTGCCCCAAACCTGCTCAGGATTTCAGCAGTGAACTGGAAAGCTGCATTCAATAAGCCAGCAAGGGAGTGAATGCAAATTTCCTTCTCTCTTTTTGGTGAGATTTATGCCACCTCCACACGCACAGCCTCCTGGCAGCAATAAATCACAGAGGGGGAGGGAAAGCAGCAAGGAAACAGTTACCCTGCAGTTTCTGTGTGAGGGGCAGGGAGATGGGATGTGTGGGACCAGCCAGCTGCTCCCAGGCACGTAGCCCCCATCTCACAGACTTGGTCCAGTGCATGCTCCTTCTCCTCCCAAACAACCACCCCAGAGACCACCTCTCTGAGCCAGAGAAACAGAGAAGGGATTTGCTTTTCAGTCATCCACCTTCTTTCCCTCTGTGTGAGCACTGCATGTGTGCCAAGACACTGGAGGCTGGGACAACCTCAGCTTGGCAGATGGGTTTATTAGAGATGATGAGCTCTTTGCGTGCTCTATGCCAAAGTCCTCTCCAGTGTGTGATGAGCTGGGCACCCCCCAGGCTGAGGCTGCATCTCAGACCTACAGTTAGTGCATCAAAAATCATCTCACCCATTGGGACTCGCAAAAAAAAAAAACCTGGAAGATGGAGGTCCTGGTTCTGCCCAGGCCATAGCAGAGCACAGCCCTGGTGCGAGTGGAGAGATGGAAATGCTGCTTTGCCCTGGTGATGGACATTAACCCTGCTCACCCTGCAGGTCTGCACATCCCTTATCTCTGTGCTGTCTGACAGAGTTGTCTGGGTTCAGCCTGGGGAAAGTTGAAGAGCCACAAGGAGCAGAAATGGTGTGAAGCAAAATAAGTAAATGCACTTGAAGAATTGCTCTCATTTGGGACTGGAAAAGCTCCAGAGACACCTCTCTTTGGGCTCTGTCAGTATTGCTTTCAGGTGCCTTAGCCTCTGCTCTGCAAAGTGGAAATGGAGGTGGGCAAGGCCATGGATGTACTCAAAGCAAGGCAGGTTCTGCAGGAAAACTCCTGGTACCCATACAAACCCTGCAAGGCACTAGCTCAGTGCTCTGCTCTATTTTGTAGCTGCCTGGCAAAAAATGCCCAGGTCATCTCTCTTCTTGTCTTTCTGTGGTAGTCTCAGCCACCTCCCAGCCTTACCTTGCAGCCCCCTGCTCCTGGGACTGGCCGGGCAGCTGTCGGGACTGGAAATACAGGAGATGCTGAGTTCCTTTCACACTGGCCACAAGCAGCAAGAATAAGAAGACACAAAGGGGATGAGGTCTATCCATCGCATCATGCTGAGCTCAGCACGCTCTGCTGCCCCTCTGCCGCTGCTGCTGGGACTGAGAGAACAAGTCCTGCTCTGCAGGGTCTGGGTTCAACCTCGAGAAAGGCATTTGGCTGCTGTCTGTAAGCATCTGACCGTGGTTTAATCCACTTTCAGAGCAGAGCTCTGATAGGCCCCCAGCAGAACTAGGACAGCTAAAAATACTTAGTGCCTGAAGAAAATAGTCATTTGGGTAGGACTGAACCCAAGTGATTTATCTCCAATCAAAAGGTGCAAAAGGGCCAAAAGATGGTCTCATCAGGTCAAGCATCAGAAAAGGAACAAAGACACGAGCCAGTCAAGGGCTAAAGAAAAGCAGCGAGATCACAGCAAGAGCAGCAGAGCCTGCACTAGCGAAGCTGAGATGTGTGTGCCCATTTCCTCACCATATGCTGACTTTACCTTTACTGTCAGTCTAAATTCTGCCAGTTATTAAATTATAACTTGCAGCAGGAATGCAGTTAGATGTGATCCAAATGGTGTCACAACAATTATGGTAATTATCTGAAAACAAGCCAATTACTTCCCTCCTTCGTGCCGGTTGGTACCAAGATAGCAGCTGTTCGAAGCAAATTTGTTATCGCATTACTGTACATTTGTTAAAGGTTGAGGCTATAGATTTTAGTCTTCTTTTATGCTATAAAGTCACAGAGAGTATAACTTACTAGGATTATTTTTTTTAAATGTCATGGAGAGAGAAATTTCTTTTGTATGCCAAGAGAACTGATGGGAAAGTGATTTACTAATGGCTCCTAGCTGGAAATGTATACTTTGCAATCAGCATACAACTGAGCTATAAATTAACCTGTGTCAGTTTGTTACCTCTGCCTATGTAAAATGAGCCCATAAGTTTTCATGGGATCTCTTACACTTCTTCAGTTTTGGCATTTGGGGCCACTCAGCACATGGGGAGGTGTCTCACAGGGTCAGACCCTCCACTGGATTTGCTTTCAGCAGCTTGTTTGGCTCATCAGGTGTTCGGACTCATTGGATCACGTGAGAAGCTGCAACATTCTCCTATGAGGAGTGCATGCCAAGGATGGCTCAGCCTCACCACAGTGCTGGGGCCAGCAGCTCTGCCTCCTGGCACAGCAGATCTTGGAATTTTTGGCTTTGATGTGTGCAAAACACTCTTTTCAATAAATGTCAAGGGCAGATTAAAGAAAATTAAACAGCGGAAAGAAAAGATGCTACCACCTTTTGGCTGGAAGAGTATTTTCATGACAACTGAATGAATCATCTGTAAAAAATGTGTTTCCCACTCCGTGCTTCAGGTACATGCCAGTAGGACCTGTTTATATCTGCAGATTTAACGTACGTCTTCATGCACCCTTAATTCCCTGTAGCTCACGTGCTGCTATGGAGCCAGAGCACAGGGTAGAGCTTGGTTCCTGGGAGAAGGTTCATGGCACAGGCCTGCTGCTTTGCTTGAGATAATTAACACTGCTTGCAGATGACCTTCACAGCAAGCCTAAAGGCTGACAGATTTGGGCTACACTGGAGCAACAGAGAAGCATGTTCCAGAGTACTTTTCCTGAAGCCATCCTGTCTGCTCACCCAGCTGCCAGTCCCCAGGAGCTGCAGCTGAGTATTGTGGCACCCACCTACTGCAGCAAGGGAATTCCCTGTGTCCTGTGGGAGGGGTTGGGCAGTGCCAGGCTCCAGCACACCCTTGGACATGGCTGGGATCCTCATGCTGTGCTTCACTGACACCATCTGCTCTCTATTTTCCTTTCCCAAAATGTCCCCTCTGCTGTGAGAGAGATGTGCCAAGACTCCTTTCTATACTTGGGGTCACTCCTATTAATTTGGCAACACGTGAAATACTGCCTCACACAAGAGAATGTAGGTATGTTGTTCCTTATCACTTGCTGCTTGATTCTAAAACCTTATCATTTGCCATTTACTTACTGCCTTTGTCCTTCTGCTTCACATGAAGCCAATCCCATATTTGTTACCCGCTAAAACTGCCCTGTTCAGATTTCTCCCTGTTAAGCAGCAATGAGACCTTCAGCCCCAAGGATTACATTTGAGAGAATGTTAAAAATATAATCCCAGCAGTCCCCTGTCCAATTGCAGCATTAGCTGTGAGCGTGTAAACAGGTTCCTGCTTATCAGTGCAGTGCTGCTATCTTCTGCACACAAACTGCTCAGCCCACGAAATCCAATTTCCAAGCGGATAGAGGAGGGAAGTGCTTGCAGAAACATGGCAGTACAGATCTCCAAAGCCATGGCCCTCGTTATGCTGATGTTGAAGGGAGAAATGCTGCTTGATGCCTCTTGGCACACAAGGGTGACATTTAGTGTTCTGACTTTGGTCAGAGTCAGCTCAAATTTGTCGTAGAATCATTTCCTCGTTGTTTTCTTCACAATCATCACCTTCTCTATCCCCCAACCAGCCTGGAAACAACTTAGAAATGCCAGTCACACAGGCAGGAGATGCAGGAACACAGGCTGCTTCTCCAACAGGCACCCAACACAGGGCACAGAGTGAGAAGACGAGCTCCCACATTCAAGGCTGAGGCATTTTGCACAGGATCTGTTGGTAGACAGATGCTGCAGCTCTGTCCAAGAGGAGCTGAGCTCCCTGGCACTTGGGAGGAAGAAATGCAGCATTAGGAGCACTGCAGCTGGACTCCTTGACCCAGCAGGCACCATCACCCAGCAGCAGCAGGGCAGCGAGATGCAAAACTCATGAGCTCTTTGTTCATTTCCAAATTGAGTGATCAGGCAGCAGGCAGTCTGCCTCCGCTCCAGCGCTCCTGTGAAGGGCTGTTTGTTGCCCAGAAGTTCACCACATCACTAAAAATGCAAACTGTAAGCTGATTAGCTATTCATAGTCTTTCTTGATTAGCTCACCATTAATATTTCAATGTCAGAACTGGATGCACAGTGCCTCCCAGCTCTCTTCCTTCCTGCTTAATTAATTTTAACCACCGCCAACAATGGTTTCCGACAGATAGCAGAAATTAAAGTGGGCTGTTCCGTGACTTTGCTTGCTGTAAACAGCTATTTGCAATTCCTTTTCATACATCACCCACCTGCAACAAAGAGATCACGGCAGCAGAAAATGAGTCTTCCTCAATAAGGACTACAGAGCTCCAAAAGAACATTTGCTTATTTGATAAAAATAATCAAAAAGACAGTGAGATAGGTGCAACTCAGCAACAAGGTTTGCATCTCACCTAGCAGTCAGCTGGCTCTTATGCCATTTAAAAAAAGAATAAGGAAGGGAGAGAATGGTTCATTTCTCTCTAAACAGAAAGGATCTTTGATTTCAGGGAGCTCATAAAAGCTGCGGTTTGCCACAGCTGTGTGGGAATGCATGATTGCTGCAACCCCAGCAGTGGATGAGGAGGTGCCTCATAGAATGCACAGCACACACAGCTGATAACACAACAAGCTGCTGATAGTTGGTCTGATGTTACTGTCTTCCTCAAAATGTGCCTACCTGGGACCACAGCAGCTTGCACTCAGACTGAGTTTACAGAAATAGAGTTTTTGCCTCTTTGCTGCTACGTGAGCTGTACATCACTGCTGCAAAATGAGCCCTTCTGCTCCAAGACTCGCTCCACATCTCCATCCATTGCTGCAAACCATCCTGCCCCATCCTCCAACCTCTCTCTTCACATGGAATGCACCATGACAGCGGCCCAAGGCAAGCGGAAAGGCAGGAGCAGCACAGTGCAGCCATGCTCAGCTCCATCCCCTCCACACAGCAGTAACTCAGGCTGTTAAATGCCTGGCCAGAGCTCACCATCTGCTCCCAGTCTTCTAGGAATACTGCTGCGTAATTCAATCAAAAAGGAGAAGGTCCTTGTTTCACTGAATTGTAAGTCGCTCTTCAAGTAATTATATTTTTATGCCCCTATCAGGAGGCAACAGGGGCTGTTCATTTTACAGGCTCTGCCAAGGTCACGGCTGGGTGGGGAAACACAATGTCACATTTCCTCAGCCACCAGTAAGGGCCAGCTCCTGCTGCTGTGTCCTGTGCATCCCCTGGGCCAACTCCAGTTCCCAAACCCCAAGGCTTATTTATGTTTTAACTTTCTGGTTAGGCAAATGAACAAAGCCTTGCTGGAGTAGGGCCATGGTCCAGGAGCAATCTTCTTACAGAGCATCACAAATGTTCTGGCTGGGATGAGAAGAGCTGACCAGCATGGTCAGTCCTCCCTTTCCCAATTGCTACCCAGAGCCTGGCTCTTCAGTTGGCATTATCAGGGTGGGAGGTGAAAATCAAAGAAACAAAACTAAACCATCAACATGAAGCTGATCCTCAGTGGCACAGACATGCCAATTCTGCCCCTCCAGGGCAATGCACATAACAGCTTCTGCAGTTCAGTGATTGCTGCCCAACTGGGAGCAAAATCCTGCTTATCACAGCTGTTGGGGGAGATGCAGGGTTGCATCCCTTACATGCAGCCTTAGGAAGGTCAGATGAGATTAGTTCAGGACAAAAATCTACCAACTTGTTCCATCTAAAGTGCCCAGTATACAACTCATGGGGGACACAAAAAAATAAAGAAGACTTTAAAAGATACAAAAGAGTAATCTTGCTGGAGCCTTCTGTGTAATTCCCCCACTACAGACACTTCTGCTATCCTACAGTTTGTGCATTTCAGACTGGAAGGCAGAGCAAAATACTTCCAAACATCACTCACTTGGGAGCTGAGCTACGTGCCCACACACAGATGGAGACCTCTGCCAAACCTACCTGCATTATCAGACTGTGCAAAAAGGAAGCTGGACCTGGCCCAGAGCCACCACTCACACATTTGCTCTCAGAGCTGGCTGCCCAGTCACCCAGCAGCCCAGGTCACGGAGCTCAGGATGCTGCAGCCAAATGCTCATTTAGAGCAAGTGAGGCAGCACCTGAAACAGCTCATGTCCCACCAAAGGGTTTGACCCACACAGCCAGAACTGTGCTGCAGGCCAGACAGGACTGTAGCTATTAGAAATACCCATTTGTCAGCTCTCCCCAGCTCTTTTCTTAGGGAAATCCTATCTCTGTGCATGCCTCCTCTCAAAGCAGGACTGACTGATGCATTAATGCGGCCATTTCGAACTGCCTGGGCAATTTGCGACACAAAGGACACGGAGCAGCTGCAGCTCAGATTTATCACCTTTCTCACCAAGTCTAGCCAGCATTTCTCTGCTGTACAGCAAGAGCTACCAGGGCTGGTAATGACTTCCCAGACAGATCTATAGATAGCATGAGCTTCATCTAATCTCAGGAAAACAGATTTTGAAGCATTCGGGGGCTTCACCCTAATCTGATATCAACCTTCACGTTTTGGGACAGCATGTTGCTGCTGGTAAATGCATGTACGTGCTGCTCTCATTGCTACACGCTGCTCCTCTGTACACTGATACATCCTGCCCCCCCCATTAAATTACAGCCAGAATCCCACCGGCCCAGCAAACATTTGTCTGATGCTAAGACTGTGGTGCTAATATCAGCTTAGCACACTATACTAAAAGGCCAAACACTTCCAACATTCACAGAAAAGGAGAGTTGGATGCCAGGGTTGACAAAGGCTCCCTAAAATTAATGCATTCTTCTCCTGAGCAAACCAAACTGCAAACAGCCCATGCTGTTCTCAAGCATCCTGTTAGCCTCAGAGAGCATGAGAATGGTTTTTTCCTGTTTTACACTCTATGTTCAGTCCAGACAGATGAGTCAATAAAAATAATGTGGCCTCTGCACAATTGCTTTGAAATGCAGGAAATTCAGCTAGGACCTCCATTCATACAGCAAGGATATTAGGGTGGCCCTGAGGGGCTTTGCAAGGGTCTGTGTCCATCTTCCCAGCAACAGGAGATACAGATGTGAGCCAAGCCCAGGGGGAAAAGCAAAAGTCAAATTCCCTCAGAAACTGAAGCATGGATTTTCCCACCTGAAACACGTCTGGCACGGTGCTCACAGAAGTACTTTGGGAGCCCCAGTCGGGCTGGTTATTTGTTGTTTCCATTTATTACAAAGCACTGTTATTTTTAACAAAACATACACTTTAAGTACAGTTACTGCATTCAAGTGCAATAACTGGTCTAAGCTCAAATCCCTAGGAGATCTGTTGAAAGAGAAGCTATTCTACCACATATTAATATGACAAGGATTTCCCCAGGTTTAAGGGAATAGGAAATACGTTTTGAACAAGTGAACTGGTCTTTCTTACAGCATGAAACTGCTCTTTTCCAATGATAGCAATGAAAGGATATTGCTTCTGTCACTGATGCCACTGGAAATGTATTGCCCTTCTCCAAGAAACCAATGAAAGGACATGGCTGGTTTATTCTCTAAATGAGGCTATGGAGAAATACACTGCTCCCGGCACTAGTCCATGCACACTGCTGCTGCTGTATCCCACCCTAAGGGAGGGCAAAGGCACCGTGTAAGCATCTTTGTGCCAAATGGCAAAACTGTACTTGCAGAAAACCAAACCAGAGTTTGAAATCGAAGCAGAGGAAAGAAGCTGTCCAGGCATCAGATGGAAATGAAGCCCTGTCTCACCTCACAAGGCTGGGATAGGGCTCAGTTGCTGTACAGCACGGCCAGGATCTGATCCCTTCTCCTTCAGCAGCTCAGCACCTTGTGTGAAATGAGCATACACCCCGGGGAAGGCCAACCCAGCCTTACCCTGTGGCAGGGAGCCTGGCCATTAGGAAAGCTGCCGGCCCCTCTCTCTTTTACTGCTAAGTTTAATGGTCTGGCTCTGTGCTGAAAATTTCAGGTTTTGAAAGTAAAATAATGAAACAGCTCTCAAACCAAAATGATCTGTCACTTGAATGCACACACCGAAGTGAGCGCGGAGAAAGAACTCTTACAGCAGACACAAATTTCCTTCAGTGAAAAGCCGAAGGCAAGTCAATGTTTGTGGTCCCACTTTCATTGCTCACTGAACTGCTGGCAAGGTTGTCCTCCTGGGTGGCACCAGTTGGAAAGTAGATGGCAGAAAAGCCAATTGTTTATAATGTGACAGTTCATCCTGTTTTTAAAAAGAGATTGATGAACCTACATCATCCAGCTGCAGGGCTCAGTGCTGATCCTGCTCCAGGACGTGCCATCCTCAGGCCCATGATGGTGGGAACAACAGGGAGAGAGTGGAGTCATAGGCTGACAGAATGGCTTGGGTTGGCAGGGACCTCAAAGATCACCTTGTTCCAACTGCCCTGCTGTGCAGGGGGGTCCTGGGCTTCATAGCCTGCTTTTAGCTAACTGAATGCTGGAGCAACTTGGCAAAAAAACCACCAAAAAACAGTAAACTGAAGAATAGCATCAGTGTGAGTGAAAATAGATGAGCAGGGGTATGTCAGGTGTGAGTGACACCGGAACCAGAGAGAAGCAGCACATGGCAGCATTGCAGTACTGGGGCTCAGCACAGCAGCATGGGGCCCTGCCCGCAGGTATTTATCGGTCTTGTCAGGAATCAGCAGGAGCTCGCTGGCTGAATAATAATGTGCCACAGGCGGTTCTTCACTCTCACTAATGTAATTATAGCAAGCAGGGGGAATAGCCTTGTGCAGGGAAGGAACCAGCATGTCCAGTGTTTTTGGTTACTGTCACTATCGCAAAGATGAAATGTGAAATGTGGAGGGGAGAGGGTGAAACTGGCAATGGGGACCTGAGCATTAATTACTCCCAGTGTCACGGGAGCACTGCTCTTTCCAGAGAAAGACAAGGAAAAACAGAAGTGCTGTCCTTGGGATGCAGGAGCTGGATCTATCTCTGGATTCAGATGTGAAGCTGCTGCCTGGACAATGCCAGGACACTGGGGTGCTGCCCCCCTATGCTGCCACCACCAAGTTCCTCCTCCTAATCTCAGGCTGTCTGCTGACAAACAACCCTCAGTGTCAACAGGATGGGGTTCCAAGGCTGCCACGGATGCCAAAATGTCATCAGGAAACCAGCGGCGTCAGGCCTGGGCTGAGCTGCGTGGGAGCAAGGTAGGAAAGGCTGTGTGGTTGGTGACTCTTGTCTTCTTGAATATTTTTAGCTCTGAGCATTTTTAGCATTGCTTGCAGCTTTGATCTCCCAGTCCCAAGCCATCCCCTGCCTGGACAGCCCTTTATATCTCCTCAAAGAGGTGCTGCTGTGACATTGCTGGCACCCTGGAAGCAGTGGGCATGTTCCCACTGTCCAGTGGCCCCATCAGGCAGTGCTCCAAAAACACTTTGTGTGGTATTGAGGGCAGCAGGGAATGAAGGACCTTTGGTTTTAATAGTAGGTCAGCAATTAGCAGGCAGCCATGCTTCTCTATTTGCTGCCACCCTGGAGATGCTAGCAGAGGTTGGAGTACCCATACACCATCTTGGTGCTATTGTTATCTAAGTCACTAATTACACATTACCTATATGTCACCAGGCTGATCGATACTAGTCTGAGAAATCAATAGGGATGTGGAGGTCGGTGCTGTTTGCCATTCTGCACAAGCTGGGAAAAACAGGGCATCATCGATCCCAAAGGTGCCACTGCTCTGCTTCTGTCAGCAAGAGAGACTTCAGCTGCAAATGCAATCAGATTTCGCAGGAAGAAGCTCTCAGCACTGCCACAAAACTTGGGATTCAAATGAGGTTAAGTAAGGGAATTGCATAACTAGGGGCTTTTGCCTGTCTTGCGAGTCTCATGACTGTCCTGATTCTGTCGTAGCGATGCTGGAAAATGGCTCTTTGAAACTACAAGAGCCTTAGAAAGGCACAGGCAGGTCAGGATCATCTGCCCTCAGCGCTTGGCTTGTCTTGAGCAGTTAGCTGATGGTGGTGGGATTAGACAGAGCAGCGTGGGGTGAAAGCAAAACTCTCCCAAAGGCTTTGCTCATGCTCAATCATGCCTGTGCCCTCACTGAGGTGCAGAGCTCTACAGCCCCCTTCTGCCCTGCTGGGCAGGTGTCATGGCTTCAGGGGTTTACAATGGTACTCCACATCATAACATCTTGTAGTGCGCTGGAAGTTAAAGAGTTCATGCTGCAGTTCCATAGATTGTCAATAATCCAAGGAACTGCAGCATTAATTGTCGAACTTAATGATTGGTCACCTGTTCTCAGAAGAGAACGAACTACACCTCCCAGAAGACTTCATTTTTCTGTTTCCATTTTCCATTTGGAGGGAAAGATAAAACAGGCTGGGAGTCACAAGGCTGCCCTCTCTGCTCCCTGGATGCTCAGCCTATAGCATTAGAGTAAGGACTTCAGTTTCAGAAACTCTCTCTTTCACATTTTATTTGATTTGCTTTAGTTTCAATTTTACTGTATTATATTGTATTATCTCACGTTCTGCTACTACATTCAGTAAGCTTTTTTCCTTTAGCTTGTTTGAGGCCCATCTTCCTACCTTTTCCCTTTTTTGCCACCCCCCTCCCCCTTCCCGGGGCACGGATCCATGGGTCCCTTTGCCTCCTCATCATGGAAACCAGGCCAACCCGTGACAGCAGGCAATATTAGAGGTGAGCAGGTGGGGGTACAGCCAGGCACCAACCCCCAGCAGATCAGCCTCTGCTCACTAGCAAAGCAAGAGATCTTTGCCTTGAAAGCATAGGATGAAAAGTTTCCAAGCAGCAGCAGTTGGGCTCTCATCAAGCTTTTAGGGCAGAGGGTAGCAGAATGAGATCTGGGTAGAGGCTACTGGTCCCCACATCCACCTACAAAGACCTGTTGCTTTTCCTAAGCAGCAGATGCAATCCGCTTTGCTCCCAGAGCAGTCTGCCAGGCACTTAATCCAGCAGCAGACCCATAATCCTTTCCTTAGTCCCACAAGCCACAATGCAGAAAGCTGACGGATTTGCTGTTTCATGGGGTTTACTTGGCCCAGCCTCATTCCCCACAGCACTGGAGAGGTTTGCTTTGGGATTTTCCCCCAGCAGTGATGTAGGAATATTCCTGAGGGGGTCTTGCATCACTCTGCAGCTCAAGGACCTGAGCTTTTGGCACTGACGAGGGGCTGTGTTCAGCAGAGCAAAACCTGCTTGTGGTGTGGATAGAAACGGAGAACCACTGCCAATCTGCAGTGGCATAGGGCTCTAATCTTCAACCCTGATGCAGCAACGCTGCTGGGGACTGCGTGGGCTCTCAGACTGGGAGCTCCCCAGGACATGGCTGATGAGCAAAGCTGGCAATCCCCAGTCCTTCCATTACAACTTCATCTTAAGAGACATTTCCCTCTGGCATTAACCCCTACTTTTAAAATGCCAGCAAAGAGGCTTTTGCTGATAAGGGACAAGGACAGGATTTCAGCTGTGCACTCGTTTGCTCTCCCTGTCCCTCTCTACCAATGAGCAATGATGGACTGCAGCTGGGGAGCTGGAGCCACCCTACTGACCTCAGATATAAATGGGGCCAGGTAGCTACCTAGCTCCTAAGGATGCTGCAATGTAGGCTAGAGATGAGGCACTACAACAGAAATTTAATTTTAGTGAGCTGGTGCCATGCTTGGTGAGTAAGCCATGTCTCTAATCTCACATAGGTAGCTTTGACTTTGCATGAAGGATGAGAGCTGAGCAAATATTCCTCTCCCTGGTGCTCATTTGCTCTTTCATTAAGGATCGTCCTCTTAATATCTGTGAGGATGTGGATTTTTTTGTTGTTGTGTTTTGTTTTTATGGAGTGTGTACCAAGCATCAGGAGTCATGTGTTCAATGAATGGTGGCAATTAGCCTCACTTTGACCCTTGATGGCGTGCATGTGTCTGCAGTTAATGCTCTGCTCTGTGTGCATGTAGTTTCTATCTTCCTTCCATCTGGGGCTGGCAAAGCTGGCTCTCTAAAACTAGCAGGAAAGCACTGAAGATGAAGCCTGAGCCCCGCTGCCCTGTGCTGTGGGCTGCTCTCAGGATGTGGTTTGTGCTGCTCTCTGCAGTTGGGTTGATGTGAGCATGGCTCGGGGTGCTGTGTGATGCAGCGCAGAGGCTGTGGGACTGATTTGGCTCTGCTGGTGCCTCTGCTCATGTGCTTCATGGCAGGTTTTGTGTTCCTGGCTGAACGCATCTAGGAAATTGAATAGAACTTGTGCTTTTAGTGCTCTGCAGAATTCTCTGAGATGGGAATATGGGAGTAAAATTCTGATTTCAGGAGGAATAACTAAAGGCAGACAGGATGGAACCTGTGGGGCCTACTGTGCTGAAGGGAAATCTGGGGAGTTGGGAGAAACATGGCCTCATTCTGTCCCACTGCTCATCTCACAAGGGTTTTGCAGGATTTTACCCCAGCAGAGCCAGCACTGCCAGAAAACTGCTCTTATTCTGCTTTCCTTCTCTGCCATGTAAATTCATCCCCAAATAACTGCTGTGCTCTGAGATAATGTGATTTCTGGGGAGGAGCTTCCCTTGCTTGTCACCCAACTGCTTGCTGGGCTGCAGCTGATTTCTAATGAAGAGCTTCCTCCTGGAGAGAGGCGGGGGGAACAGGGAGAGAAATTACAGCAGAGAAGGGGACAGTGTTTCTGAATCCAAATACATTAAACCACTTAATTCTGTTGACTCAGGGCTGCCTCGCTCTGAATAGGAATTAATCCGCAGTGAACCAAAATTAAAAAGCACAATACAAAATGCTTAGCAAGGCTCCACCAGGGCTTAAAGTAGCCCATTAGCTTGCTCGAACGTACCCAGTAAATTTTCATTTGTCAATAATGCTTAGAGCCTACAATTTATTTCCAGCCTGCTCAATGCAACCAAACCCCCTCAGAGTGCCTCATCTGTATTTATCTGACACAGTCAGCTTCCTTTTCAGGGATGCTTCCTCATCCCTTGTTTTGCCCCTGCTTGTCTCTTCCATTGCAGATCCAATCCCTTTGGGCAGAAGCGGTGTAGGATGACCCCTTTTCTATCCTACATGGAGATCACCTGCAGGGCCATCTGAGCCAGCTGCCAGGTGAGCAGCACCATGGCTGTGGTTGAGACGTCCCCCATCCTGCACCCAGGGGACAGGAGGAAGTGATGGGAACCCCTACACTGTGGCCTCTAAGGGATTTGTTGGTCACTAGTGATGGGATGATGGGGAGGGGTGTGAGCAGCTGCCTCTGCTTGCCCACAGCGTGGCTGAGCTCCAGCAGCCATCACTGAAGGCCCCTCCATCTGTTCCCAAATCGGCTGCTGGGGGATGAGTCGCAGCAGAGACGGCGCCTAACAGGATTTCCTCCAAAAGCAGCTTGAATGTTGTGGGGCTGATAACGAAGCCTGGCAGGCCCGAGGATTCTCCAAGGAAAGGAGTTATTCTCAGGCACAGACATAAGCGGGTGCTCTGTATTCCCAGCACAGGTCACAACCAGTTCAGCACATGTGAGTAGTGCAGGAGATGGGCCATCTTCGGTGTAGGGTTTATGGAAGGTATTTGTCCAAAGTTTTAACCACGAGGATTTGCATAAGTGGGATGGCAAACATCCCAGGAGGCACTGATCGTACCCCAGGAGGTGCAGTGGCAGCCTGCTCTCTGCTGCTCACCTTGGTCTTCTACACAGGAGTCTGTACAGATGGCAGTGAGTGGGACCTGCAGCCCAGGTTCTCTTACACAGAGTTAATTTCTAGTAGATTTTATAAGCATGCATGTAGCAGGCAGTTGGTAAAGTGAAGGTCCACTTGCTTCCCTCCCAGCACTGACTAGTGTTTGCAGGCACCTCTTGCTGTTGGGGAAACCCTCTCCCTCCACCCCAAAGAGCAAAGCCCCCATCACTTGCCTGCTGCTGTCTGCATGTAGCCGGCCAGGGTGCAGACTTTCCTCTCACAGGCTCCACTGGGCAGCAGGATGGCGACGATGGCCAGCAGTGAGCTGAGGGCCAGCAGGGCACAGCCGCCCGCACACAGCACGGCGCTCGTCTGGAAGGACACACAGGACAGTCAGCAAGGCGGTTCCCTGCCATCCCCACGACACCTCCCCTCCAATTCCTTTTCTCCTATCTTGGAGTAAGAATTGGAGGCTCTGTGTGGGTGCTTCTCCCAATTCTCCTTCTTCCTGCTGTTCAAATTCACCACTGAATTATGAGCCCACGGTTCACTCATCACCTGGTCCCAGTGGTTATTAGCATTCGGATGATGGTGATAATGGCAAATGTGTTACATGCATGAAGGGCTATGTCACTAATAGAAGTGCCATTAGATGCCTGCAATGCATGTCAGTGCCTCCACTGGGAGCTGAAACAAATCTCATGATGGTGCCTGCCCCTGTGAGCCCAGCAATTAGAAGGTGTTTTGCCAACTGATGCTCCTTGGTGGGGAACCCATTGTTGCAAAGGTTGATTGGCAGCTGGTCCCACCAAAACATTCTCTGGACTTTGATTTGGCTGCTTCTGCAATAGAACTTGGATCTTTAGGGCTGGTATTCAATCCCATTTGTGCTGTGTGATGTTGCTGATGGCCAGGGGAGTGCCTGGTTAGCAGTGTTCTCTGGATGGGAAACGAGAGGCAGCACAGCCTGCAGCTGTCCCAGCCACTGCCCAGTTCTGCTATTTCATATTCTGGCCATTACATGCAAGTGGCATCAGGACCTAAAACTAGGAAAAGCACTAAATTGCAGCAAAAAACAGCTCGCCCTTGCATACAGGTGCCTGATAGCTGCACTGCTGCATTTTCTGCCTCTGTCACCAGGATGGTGCTGGCAGGTGGTCCCTGCAGCATCAAGGATGTGCTAGCATGGTGTGGTTGGGGTGGGGAGGATCCATGGTAGGTGCTCCTGGCAGCAGTGGCTCCCAGCACTGCTGCAGGGACACCAAGTCCTGTTATTTCACAGCCTACGTTGGCAGTGCCATGCCACAGAGGCTCTGGTGAGGATGCTGCCAGGCATCACCTCACTGAGAGCACTTCCCCCCGTGCTATGCAGCGATTAAAAATCAGCATCTTCTGTATGAGCTATTTTTACATCACAAATGCAATGCAAATGCTGTCCCGGCAATAAATTAATTCCTGACATGTGATGGAAATGATAAAGCGGTGCAAGATACAGCTACTAAAAGAAATGGGGAGGGTGTTTAGGCAGCAGTGGTGCAACCTGCTCCTCTCCAGTGCCTTTGGAGACCCACAGAGACAAAATGCTACTTTGGGGACATGTGGCCATGGCTGGCTGCTGGCCCTGTGTTCACCCCAGGAGCACCCAGAGGGCAGCAGAGCTGTAAGGGAATGCAGACTCATCAAAATAGGACTGCTCTGACCGGTGCCTGAATTTCATCCTTCACCCAGTAACATGCAAACCACCCTCCTTTGCAGGGACCATTAATTATTTAGAGCGATGAATTTTTCAGCAGAAAGGGGTCTTGTGAAGCAGACCTGCTTCTCTCCTGTGTGAAGCACATTGTTTTTAATGATCCAGGTTCATAATTATGTTGGCACAGCTCCCCTAAAAACTTGCAGCTCCTGCTGGAAGCAACCTACGAGCTGCTGTGGCTGCTAATCTGCACAGAAAGGTGCAAAGGCACAAAGTATTTTCCAGTGCCAGCAGAAAAGGCACAAATTGTGTCCATGCAGTTGCGTGCTGTACTGAAACAGGAGCAGGTCTGGGGTTTGTACAGCTTGAGTACACCTGTGTATCCTGTGAATGGCCAAAAAATGACCCGATCCATCCAATCCCTTTGCAAAAGAGATTAAGGTCATGCTTTGAATGAGCATGTTAAAACTCAAGAGGGCAGGAGGCACGGGTAAATGGTGAGCAGTCTGACACTGGAGGGCAAGGGATGCTGACCTCCTTGGGGCAGAGGGCGTAAAAGAATAGAGTAGTTTTGCAGTGTGGTTCAAGTGATCACAGTGCTGCAGCTGCCCCTAAATGGGTGGCTAAAGGGAAAGGCACAGGGAGTTTCAGGGCAGGTTGTGAGCAGCCTCGCTGCAAGCTGCTGGTGTGTGATATTCAGAGCTGCTAAAGCGCAGGCTGTGAGCTGCTTTCTCCAACGTGTTGGTGTTATCACCCATAATTCTGTATAGGTTCTTGTAAAATAGAATTTCTGCTTTTGTTGTTCCCTTTGCAGGTGCTTGTCTGGGAAAGGAACCCAAGTGCTCCTGCCTGGTGCTGGAATCACACCTGCAGATCAACAGCTGCTTCCTAAGGAAATTAAGCCCTAAGCTGGAAGAAGTTCATGGAACAAAGGTACCAAAGCATAGCAGCTAAAGTGCCTCTCCCCCCTGCTGCACAGCACACCCTCTCTGCTCTCCGTGTCTGCTGCATTTTGAGAGGAAAGGAGAGGATGCAGGAAACAGGACGTGAAGGCTGAAAACCAAAAATAGATGGGAAGCAGGGAAAACAAACACCATGCACCAGGGTCAGCGCAGGCGGCGGCAGGAAAAAGCCCATTCATCACAGCAGTAAGCACAGCTCCCACCGCAGGGCTGGCCTTGGAGGAGCAGGGCCTCCTGCTCTGCTGCTGCCTCACCCCAGGCTGAGGGCAGCCCTGCCTGCGCCGTGCCGGGATACATAAAACCACATCGGATTTTCTGCTCCCACTCCCAGAGAGATTAATTGTTTATCCCCAAACAAATGAATAGTCCCCTGGTGGGACTGTAAATATGTCTTTATGTAGCGTAGTAAATTCTGATTAACGGCGATCCCCTACCCGTTATTTTAATATTTTGCAGATCTGACACGTGCTGTAGCTGTGCCATTCACTAAGCGATAAATCTGCGGAAGACGCCATTTCATTCACCAAAAAGTCAAAATTAAAATGTCACACAACAGCCACCCTGGGAGAATCACTTAATGTCCTTAATGAAAAGTTTAAAATACAGTTAGCTCATCTTGTGAAACCAGCATCCGTGATCTTTGCATCTTAAAGTGAAAAGGGCAAAAGGAGAGAACAAATTCCAGTGTGCTGGTGCTGAGAAATGGGATCCAGTCTTTGGTTTGACAGAGATAAACGGCTCTGTCCTTTGCACTGGATCTTTCCTGCTGAGAGGGAAGCTGGGCAGGGCTCCTGCCATCATGTCCCGTGTGCTGGGATATGCCATACCAGGTATTTGTTCATTAATGCTATTTATTAATTGCAGCTTGACCATCCCGAGAGCTGTCATCTCCAATGGGGGCCACAGTTTGCAGCAGCAGGCTGAAGACAAGGTCACAGTCCTGCTGAAGTGCTCGAGCATCTTTGGAAGGAGGGCAGAAAGTAAATACAGATAATAATTAGGAAAGGAAGGCAGGGGCTAACTGAGAAAAGGAAAGAAGGATGCTGGGTCCAGCCCTACTGCGGGGCCTGAGGTGTTGCTGGGTGGAGGAGGCATCACCACTGCTGTTGGAGAGCAAAGGAAGGGGGTTGGGGAAGTCCTCTGCAAATGCTCAGGCTGGTGTCTCTCTGCAGGGCAGCAGCAGCAGTGGAGCAGCAAAGCAGCCTTCTCTCCATCCTGGAGGGATCTGCACACTCCTGCACCCTGTAAGAGTCACTGCCATCAGCACCACGTGGCCACAAGGTTTGTCACTCCTCCCAGAAGTTTCTGTGAGTTTTGCTATGAAATCCCCACTCTCCATCCAAACCAAAGCAGGTGAGGCTGCCCTGTCCTGAAATAACAGTGCTTTACGTTGGGTAAAGGTGTGAGAGGAGATCATGGTAGGGAACCATGAATGTCCACCTGGGCACAAGGAAGAGACGTCTGTCTCTGCAGGAAACTGCGTGCCCAGAGGTGGGTGGATCGAGGCTCACAGCTTGTTCATATTTCCCCCACACGAGTCACAGAAACAAACATCCGCCATCTGGTCGGCATTAAAGCGGCGGCCAGGAAGAGGATCCCACACGTCCTCATCTTCTCCTCCCCAGCAATTACCTTCCCTTTGGCACCATCTGAGAGCTTTCTCCTTCCTATTTGATATTCCGTCTCCATCCTGCTCCTGTGCGGATGCTGTTCCCTTCCCAGCAGCACTGGCAGTGCCTGCTGTCATCCAATGGGGATGTGGGAGCAGGTCCAACCTCCCCAAACCGGCCCTGCAGTCACACGGGGCTTGGGGCAGAATGCTGCTGGGGGTGGCTGGTGTCTAACAGTGGTCTGTTCTGGGGTGTGTGCTGAGGCACAGGGATGGAGAGGAAGCAATGAGTCTCCATTCCTCTTTTCTTTCTCTTTCACTGAAGGCTTTGGTGGATGGGGAGCTGTCTGAACATGGGATTCTGCTCCCCAGCCCTGACTCAGATGCTCACTCTCAAAATTCAGCAAAACCCTCCGACAGCCACAGCTAAGCCAGTCCTGGCCTTTCAGGTAACCTTCCCACTTGTACATTAATCAGTTTTCAACACAAGCAGCAGAAAGTTTAATGCTCAAGCTGATGGAAGAAAAATGAAAAAAAAAAAAAAAAAGCATTATTTTAATTAGAGAGAGAGAGTAAGAGACAGATAATAAGTCTGATGAATTGCGGCTGTCTCTCTTCCAATGCCATTGCATCTGGGGACACTGGAAAGCAGCTCCTAATGGCACCGCTTTATCTAAGAGGATGATGGATAGTAGAGAAAGAGGGAAAAAAAGGGGAAAAGTAAGACATTAGCACATCAATGGTGTGCCTGTGACCTCTATCAAGGGATGTGAACCAACTTAATGAAATTTTAATTAGGCAGCAAGCAGTGCACTGTTGCTGGGTACTGAATCAGACCTTCTCACCCTCACTCAGTCATTATCTTTCCTTGGGATAAGCTCTTTTCCAGCACTGGCAGCAAAGCCAAGCTCCTTTTCTGGGGCCAGGAATGCCCTGCAGGTCCCCCAGCTCTCCCATCTGCTTCTCCATACAAAGTTGGTGGGAGAGGAGCCCAAAGACAGAGGCACTGCAGCCTCAAGGGAGATGGAGGGAACGTCATGCCATCAGCATCCTGCCATGTCACTGCTATCCTATACCCAACTCTGCTCTGGATCTCACGAAGGTCGAGAGCAATGTTCAGCCCCAAACATTCCCAGTGTGCCTGGGTGATGCCCTTCCCTAAGTGTGAGGCCCTGGGCCCCCTGGGTTTGTTTGTCCCAAGGGCTGTAGGCAGGTGAGCCAACATGAGCTGCTCATCATTGTCGTGAGTGGCCATTTCTCAGCTGATTATAACCTAAAGGACAACCTAAGAACACATGAGGAATCCAGTGCCTGAGCTGAATAAGAAAGTGGAGGTACATTCAACCTTTCAGCATCTTCTAATAGAAGGGAAAGCAGTTGTTCTGTGCATTTTCACTAGGCTTCCCTGAATCTTTTCAAGCCCTGCTATCGATGAAAACCCAGGAAACACCCACCCTTAGAACTCACTGGGCCATGCAAAGCCTTCACCTCACCCTAAGTGGGTTATTTTGTACTGTGCTCCAGCAGGGCGCTCAGTGGCTTCATAAACAAATGGTCAATGCGTTTTCAACTTGAATATCATGGGCTGATCAGCTCCTGTTATTTTAGATTATGTGCTTGGCAAAGCCTGAAAATAATTGGAGACTATCTGGAAAAATAAAAATAGAAATTTGAAAGGAAGCAGCACTGGCTTCCAAAGTGCAGCACTGACAAAGGAACACATGAGCCAAATGCTCCCACTGAAGGAAAAAAAAAAAAAGATCCCTGCCTAAAGCACTACTCTGTGCACTCACATCTGCAGGCACAGATCTGGCACAAAAAAAGAAACACAGTGAGATGTGGGGAAGCAGCTCAGGGCTCCAAAGCTTGCCTGTTTTCCCTGGCTCTACCAGTTGGGCTGCAAAGAGCAATCGGTGCCTGAATCCTCACGGTGTCCAACAGCTCCGAGTGCTCCCACAGCAGATCCTCCTTTCTATCAATTGCTCCTGCACATCAGCATTGGTCTCTGCACAGTGCCACCTCCTTGCCTGGCTCCCACCAGCCCCGCTCTGGTTTCCAACAGCCCCTGAAAGGTCTCATCCTGTGTGAGCTGCCCCGGTGTTATCAACAGCATCTCTGGGTGTTGGGGTGGGCGCAACACCCCCGCAGCCTGAGCACTGAGAGGGTTAATTAAAGGTGCCTAAGACATTAGAAAGCTGCAAAGTAATTATAAAAGGCAGCAGAAAAAAGCCAGCAACCCTAAGCAGACATGAAGGCCCTCTTAAGAGAAAAAAGGCATGTTAATTAACCTCTAGACATGATTCAAAGCATCATTTGTAGCATGATTACCATAATCCCCCAAGTGCAAACACACAACTGGCATCAACCATCACTCACAGGGCTGAATGCTCCCCCACCCCTTCATCGCATCAGCACATTTGAGCAGGAGATGATGTGACACAGGAGACAAAAAGAATCTCATCGCCCAGAGATGGACATCACAGAATCACATCCCAGCTGTGAGTTGCTGCCACCCTATGCACTGCAGGTGGCCATGCTCCCCGGTGTGCTCTCAGCATCCCCCCAGGCGTGCCACCAGCTCTGCACTGGAAGCTCTTGAACCCAGTATCAGCTTTGCTTGCTTCACTCCCCATAGCCGCAGCTTCAAACCCTTCCTGCCAGGCTCTGCCACTCCATCAAAGGGCTGGTGGTTGCTATCAAAAGCTCCTAGATTCTCCTCCGCATGAGGATCTTGGCTTTCATTTAAAGGAGCTGCCCGCAGGATTGTTTAAACGGATGGAAATGGATGTCACAAGTTCTGAAAGCAAAGAAGAAAAGAGCCACAGATTCCCCGAAGAAAAATCTCCTGCTTGATCTCACAGCCTGAGCTCACAGCTCTGCTGGGCACCGACACGTGCGGGCGCTCACACGAGGGAGCCAACGCCACAACCTGCCTGAACCAATCTGCCAGGGATGTTTTGTTACACCACACACCACCAAGCAGCCACCACTGGAGATATTCTCACCTCACCGTGACACGAAGCTGGAAGGGGAGCACTTTTCCCTGCCACAGACAGCACTGCTTGTAGTTCATCGATATTTGGGTGGCATTAATAAAAGGTGACAAAGACGCATCACCAAAATCCCCTATAAATTCCACTCAGTGCCACAGCATTGCTCACCCCAACCTGAGGTGCTCAGGGCTCTGTGCTCCATCACAGCCTGGCTCTGGGGCTGTGTGAAGGCTGAGGCTGCATGGAGCTGATGCTTATTCCAATGAGTCACTGCTGAGCTCCGTCCTTATCTTGAAAGTTTGTTATTGCTCGGAAGTGTTTATCTGAATGACGTTTGCAAAAACATCTGAACAAAGGCCAACTTATGGAAATGATGGCATTTTTGCATGTTTTTATGTAAGGAGGAGGGATTGTAAGCAGCCGGTTCTTCTCTTCACAGTTCACAACATTTGTTTTTAATGACAATTTTAAGGACCGTGACAGGATTTAAGCATCGCACGCAGACCTGGCGTCCTTGGAGGCAGAACAGCACAGCTTCACAACAGCTGAGGAATTCAGCTACTGACACACACTGTGCCACGACCTCAAGAGGTTTTCACCCCCACTGTGGGATTTCCACAGCACTGCACCCTGGGGCGAACCAAAGCTGTGTGCTTGGGGCAGCAGCAGCAAAAACCTCTGAGTGAGAAGCTTGGAGTAAAAGGAAAGGAAAAGAGGAGGATGAAAGGGCAGAGGGGCAAGCAGCCTGCATCAGCAAGGCTGAGCTTTGTGTGCTGATGGTCCCTGTGCACACAGACAAGGGACAGGCAGCTCTTTGTCACACCAGGACACCACAGGACCCTACAGCCAACGGGGGCAAGCGCAGGGACCTTGGCTTCCTTCTCCCAAACCTGGCAGAGGGGGTTGGACAGGCAGAGGAACAGCAGCAGTCCCCACATCCAGAACTGGTTGGTGGATCCGCGTGTTGTGGTTAGCAACCTCGAGCAGCAAGCAATGCCCAGAACCTTAGCAGGAAGCATCAAACCCTGGAAGCACCAAATCCTGTTGTTGTGCCCTGACTCCCTCCCATACGAGATGCAGCAGCTCACCAGGGCAGGTCGGGAGATGAGGGACGCGGCAGCCAGGATACGCCGGGACCGCGGCCGAGATGTGCACCGCGCCGGCACTGCCCACAGCCTGCACCAAGGCGCCCGGCAGATTTCCGTGCGCTGCCCCGAGCTCAGCCGAGCATCCTCACCACTGAGAGCACTCTGAGCGTGCTCGGGGACAGGAGACGGGGATGCGGGGGATGGAGGGGTGGTTGGGAGCAGCACGGGGAGATGCAGGGATGCTCGGGGGAAGCGTGGGGTCTGAAGATGCTCGGGGCAGCACTGAGATGCTAAGGCGGGTCCGGGGGACAGGATGCTGGGGATCAGAACAGAGGATAGTCAGGTGATGACGGGGGGAGGTTAAAGCGGCGAGGAGAAGGAAAGAGAGATAGCGGAGAGCCTGGGGCAGGTCTGGGGGGGCGCAGAAAGGATGACGGAGGGGACGCTGGAGAGCCCGGGGCTGGGCGGGAGCGTGTCGGGGAGGTGACGGGAGAACACCGGGGAGCTCGGGGAAGGACGGCGGGGTGCGGCGGGGCGGAGGCGCTCACCTGCCAGGAGCCGGAGGGGATGTCTCCGAAGCCGCCGGGACCGGCGGAGCCGTGGCAGCCGCGGGGCGGGCCGGAGCACCGCCACAGCAAGCCGAAGCCGGCGGCGGCTCTCCCGGGCGGCAGCAGCCAGGCCGGGGAGAGGAAGGCGGCGGCGCAGGCGGCCAGGAGCCCCGCGGAGAGCAGCGCCCAGAAGCAGCCGACGCCGCTGCACATGGTGCGCCGGCGGGGCAGGGAGCCCGTGCCCCGTGCCGCCCCCGCGCCCGCCACCGGCACCGACAGCATCGGCGGCGCCGCAGCGCGGCCGCGCAGCCGCCGCGGCGCGGAGCGGCCGCCGGGGCCGGGCGCGGGGCCGGCAGCGCTGCCCGCGCCCCCTGCGCGCCGCCTGCGCGTCGCTCCCCCCCCGAACGGGGCGCGGCTGAGGCCGGGCGCGGTTGCGACACCCGCGGCGGGCGGGGTGGGGAGGGGGAGTCCCGCGGGGGGAGCGGCGCCCCGTCACCTGCGCGCACGTTCGGAGGGTTAAGGCGTTTCGTCGCCGCAGCTCGCGGCACTCCGCGTGCGGAACGGCTCCGCAAAGAGTTGCCGTTTGTGGCGTTATTTTCAGCGCCGAAAGCGCTGCGGCTCCGGGGCTGCACCTTCCCCGGGGGTGGAGAGGGGGGTCCTTGCTCTGTGACCCTGCACAGCTCATCTGGGGGCATTCCTCGCGCATCGTAAAGGGATTCTGGAATGATGCGCACACCCGGAGCGCCGTCCGGACGTCCCCAGCACGGGTGCGGGTCCCGGAGCAGGGATAGCGTTACCATTGCATCGTGTGGGTTTCCCTACAGCGCGTGAAATGCAGAATGATCGCCGGGAATTGGGGCTTTGAATCCAAACGGTGCGTCTCCCAGCGCTGATGGGTTGGTTTTAGCAGGCACTGTGAAACTTCACAGATCGGGCAGGTTTGGTTCTGCCCCGCAGTACGGCTGAGCATCAGTGCTCGTGTCCCGCAGATCTGACTGCTCCCGTCGCCCCAAAGGAGCCCCCAGCTGCCCCCACGCGGGCAGAGCCCTTTGCAAACACGGCAGAAAATCATTTATTCTGCCCCAGGATCTTCAAACATGCTTCAGGCAGTTATTGTCCATAGAGATGAAGCAGAGATGAGGGCACCTGGACAGATTTTTGTGGAAAGGGGAAAGGAGAGGGAAAGGGAAAGGGAAAGGGAAAGGGAAAGGGAAAGGAAGGAAAAGAACATCTTTCCCTTCAGATCTGGACGCGTGGGTTCGGTGCCCGCCGGGCAGCCCGCAGCTCCGGTACCGCACGCAGCAGCCGAGGGCCGCGCTCCCTCTCGCGGTGCGCGCCGGCGGTGCTTCGAAGCGGAGCGCGGAACGAGCAGCGCTTCGCTGCCGAGCCCTCGGACGGAGCAACGGGGATGCAGCGATGCGCTGCTTCTGGGGATGTCTTGCTTCACGGGGATGCGTCCTTTCCTCGCATTGAAAAGCGCTGTGCGTGCTTGTAAGCCTGTAACTTCGAG
Organism: Chrysolophus pictus; assembly: GCA_037305975.1. NCBI lineage: Eukaryota > Metazoa > Chordata > Aves > Galliformes > Phasianidae > Chrysolophus > Chrysolophus pictus. Next base: position 6,983,513 of record CM074594.1, read on the forward strand.
GAAAGTTCACAAGGGACAAAAAGTTCTTTTCCCAGGTTCCCTGATTTGCAGAAACACATGGAGCTCAGACACCCCAGGTGCAGCCATCCTGCTGGGACTGACGTGTTGTGTTTCACACTGTTCTGCACCGCACTCCCACGTTCAGGTTTTGCCCCTGGCATGTCAGACAGCCACCCCCCAGCCCTCATTTGTGCCAATCCCCCACCTGCAGCAGGCCTTCCTGCTCAGCCACACGCTCAGCTGCAGGAGACGAGGAGGGACTGCAGTGTTTGAATGGAATCACTTTGGTTTCCTACGTGGGATAATTGCCTTCCTTTGAAATCTGTTCATATCCATTTCTGTTACAGTGTTCCCAAAGTAGTGAGAAGTCGACATATGAGATGGAATCCCAACACCGCGTAAATGCGTGTAAGTAAATGAGTGCCTCTTCTGTTCCTTCGGTTCTCATTCGTTCTGTTCTCATGTGAGAACTGGAAAAAGCCTGAAACACGGTTTGTTATACATGTGGTTTTTGAGTGCTGTAATTGAGCTGGGCAGTTCCCTGTGATTAATTATCTGCGAGTCAAAGACACCAAGCTATCAACAAAGTCTTGTTCTGCTTTATTAATTCTGTCCAAACAAGCACATCCCACATAAATCTTTTCATGTACAAAAGCTTGTTTAGTTTTCAAGCTATAGAGAGGGGAAAATTACCAAGCAATGATACCTTTCTATTTTCCTTTGAATACTTTAATTTAGGGAGGTGTCCTCGAACCGCTCTGATGTTGGCCAACCTATGTCCTGAAGTCATATTTCAACTGATTACTCCGTTAATTAATCTGTCATGTTCTGTTACAAACTCCACAACCTGATGCTTCTCATGTTCCCCGTTCCAATCTCCAGGGTCTGAGGCTGAAAAATGAACCATGGATTGGAGCTTCAGCCTTTCTACACGTTCCCAAAAGGGGGAGATAATTTCAGTCCAGTAAATGTAATTCATGCCAAGCTTGCTTGTAGCTCAAGGTTTCATCAATTATCTAGAATCTGATACAAAGATAATTGAATTATCCCGAGGCCTTTGACAGATTTTGGATTAGTTTGTCAGAAAAGGAGCTGCCGCTTGAAAATTAATTGCAAAATAAAAGGTCTTCCTCATCAAGTGTGATGGGGGATGCCTGCAGTTTACCCACCCAACAGCACGGTGCCAGCTGGCGGGTCCCTGACAGCCTTGCCTTCCTGATGGCAAAACTGCCACCTCACAGCTGGCAGCGCAGCCTCGTGGGACTGCACGTCCCAGCACAGCAGGGTCTGGGCTGACTGAACAGAAACATCCAAACAAAGCTGTTAGAAAGTTTGCCCGCTTCCACCACCGCTCAGCTACGTTAGCGGTGACCCACGGGCCTGGCAGAAGACGTGTCAAAAAGAGGATCAGGCTTCCGCAGGACATCCACCAGCAGCTCAGCCAGCACGTGATTCTGCCTCAACGCCAGCAAAAGCAATGAAAACCTCCTCGTGACCTGCAGGCCTGGAGCCCCCAGCACTGCAGTGCGGGCAGAGCCACAGCTGCGTGCTGTGCTGTGCAGCGCAGTGCAGCGCTGTGCTGTGCAGTGCAGTGCAGTGCTGGAGCTCAGGCTGGGGCGCAGCTCCGGGCTCCAATGCCGTCAGATGTTCATTTCACCTCCCCTCTGCGATTCGCCCCATTCTTTCTGACTGTTCACCTCCTGGATATTTGACTTTATTACCAACCTCTCCGGTTACGCACTAATTAAATAATTCGGCTCATTATGCAAATCACATTTCCTCGAGCCGGCCTCTGGGCACGCAGCCGTATCAACGAGCGCCAGTTAGCAGGAATAACATCCAAAGAGAACACGCCGCAGAGCACTGCCGAGCCGCGCCTCCTGCCCGAGAGCCGGCAGCGCCGCACAGCTCTTATGCAATTAATGAGCGTTAATTAGCGAGAGCCGGGCTGGCGGCGCCGCAGGACCCCACGTGACACGGAGCGCGGCGCCGCACCGCACAGCGCCCCCCCGCGGCCGTTAGAACCGCCAGTGCGGCGGAGCGCAGACGGAGCCCTTCGGCTCAGCGCATGGCGGGCAACTCGGCGTTTCTGTGAAGAGACTTGGGCTCCTCCGCCCCGTTCCCCGCGGCCAAAGCGGACATTCTGAGGCGGCGCCTCGGGGATCCGGCCTTTCCGAGACGCCCCGCTGCGCTCCCCGCCCGGCCGCGCTCCGCCCTCTCCCAAGATGGCGCCGCGCTTCGCCGCCCTGCGCTTTGCCTTCTCCCAAGATGGCCGCCCCGCGCCGTGCCCTCTTCCAAGATGGCCGCCCCGCGCCGCGGATTGGCGGGCCGCCCGAGGGCGGGGGCAGCGGCCGCATCCCGACACGCTCCGCGCGCCGCCGGCCGGAAGAAGGAGCGGGGCGGTTGTTGACAACATGGCGGCTGCTGGCGCCTCCGCGGGAGGAAGAGGCGGAGGGAGAGGCGGCGGCGGGCGGGGGAAGGCGCCTCATTCATAGGAGCCCGGCTCGCTGCCCGCGTCCCCCCGCCCCTTCCTCCCCCCTCCCGGCGGCCGCCTCGCCCCCTCCCCGGCACCATGTCCTTCTTCAGGCGGAAAGGTACGGGAGGGCCGCGGGGGGGCGGGCAGGCCGGCCGGCACCGAGTGCCGCTCTCCCGGCCGCGGCCCGGGCACCGCGGGGAGCTGGGGGAGCGGCTGGGGTTGGCTCGGGGCTCCCCGAGGTGCGGCTCCGCCATTCCCGGCGCTGCCGGGCGGAGCGCCGCTGGCGCCTCGCTGCTCCGTGCGGCGCTGGTTGGAACGCGGCGCTGGTTGGGGCCGAAGCTCCGGCGGAAAGAGGAACCGAGCTGTGCTGAGGTCCTCGTAACAGCGCCGGAATCAGCGCCGGAGGGTTCCGTGAGTCGTTTTGCGGCTGTTACGCGGCGCAGGTCGAGGTTTGAGCGGGGCTCCAGAAATGCGGGGCTGCGATAACGCGCTCTGGGTCATTTTAGCAGTTCTGAACCGCTGGGGGTTTTGTGAGCGCCGTCATCGGGGCTGTCTGCGTGCTGAAGTGGAGCTGCAGATCTAAACGTCTGCGTTGTCTGTAAGCAAACTGCTCCAAGCTGCTTCTGCTGCGCCTGCCATGTGGGGGGGCTGATGTGGGGGGGCTGAAGGTCCCTCCTGTGCTGAACCACCAAACAGCCTCGGCTTCCACGAGAACTTTCTCACCAAAGAAGCGCTGCAGTGCATAACAGTGTCTGCGCCGTGCTTTGGTGGAAGGATCTCCGGCCCCAGAAGCACAGCAGGAGCTGAACGCCCCAGGGAGGCACTGTTAAAGGCAGGAGATGAGTGAGCTTTCATCCAGATTGTACGTGGATTAATATTGCTTTGTTTATCTGCATTAAAGATGCTTTAGATAAGATCTCAAACTGCAGCTGGGAGAGCAGCAACAAATAAATGCTTATGATAAAACTGCAGGCCAAAACTGGACAAAAGCGCCGCTGTCTTTGTGTTGGACTCCTGTTCTTTAAGAGGATACAGTGTGAGGGATAAATGAAAACAAGTGTTTTTTTCTGAATGAAATGATAGCAGCGTGTGCACAGACAGGTTGGCAGTGTGACCCAGGAGTTTGTATTAGCAGCTGTGTGTGGGGAATGAGGGAGGAGCCTGGTGGGAAGGAATGAGCATAGCTGAGTGGAAGGTGGGCGCGTGGAGGACTCCTCTGCTGAAATGTGGGAATCATTGTCAGAAGTTAAGGTTCAGTTTGATGAATGAATTCTTTGTGTCCTTAAAGAGAGAGGAAGTTCGTAATCCTGCATGCGGGTTGCCTTGTCTGTGTTGCGGCTCTGTTATTTCAGACATGTGGATTTCTTAGTGATGTCTCTCCCTCACATCAGCACACACCGGGTTACGTAAAAGTTGGTTGTTGTCACTGCTCGTGTCCAGGTTGGATCTGGCTGCAGGAGATCAGTTTAAAGGAATCCATCTCTTGTGGCTGCAGCTGAAATCTTTCTGTGTCTGGGAATGTGGAGCCACCAACTTAAACCTCCCTGAGGGCTCCATCCAGCCCTGCACTGCTCACTCCCCATGCAGGCTGGCGGTGGCGGTGCGGCCGTGCAGCCCGTTATGTAACCAGAGCTGATGGTTCCCTTTAAAATATTTAAAACGCTTCCGTTAGCGTTGGAAGCACTTTTTAAAAAAATCTCCTCAGTTTTTGTAATGTAGATCTTTGATTGGAGTCAGTTACTATTCATGGATCTGGTTGGGAGGTGTCCAGAATCAGTGCTCAGGGATGAGCTGTGAGTTAACTCAGGCTGGCCCAGGCTCTGCGCACACCACTGCTCTCCTTTTGTTATGATTTGTGGCTCAGAGAGCACCTGCTGATGCCCTGCTCTTAGAACACATCTGTTCCATCCTTTCCCATCAGTGCTGTTTGTTGAAGTAACCCTGAACCTAGCCTTGCTTTAATCGTTTGGGCAGCATCTTTGCGGATCATCATTCTAACATCATGTGTTTCGTTAGACTTAGCTTCTGAATGAGAAGGGTTTGTTTTGGAAATTAAAGCAGCACAACAGCTTTGAAAATCTATCAGAGATGTGCAGATTTAAGATCATTTTGAACAAGGTGATGGTTTGCGTCTTCCTTTGATACTTGCTGAAGTTAGAAATGTCACGTTCATTCTCCGGTGAATGCCTTTTATCACTCAAAATAGCAGTAACGTTTCCTTTTATGTTTTACAGTGAAAGGCAGAGAACAAGAAAAGACCACAGATGTGAAAGCAATTAAAAGTAAGATGAATATTTATTTCATTTATAGCATCAGATCTGTACTGTCATCTGCCACTTTTGTTTTACTGGTGGGATGACTTCCTTACAACTGAGCAAAACGTGGCTTAAGCCTTAAACACAAAATGGACCCCCTTGGTCCTGTTCTTCAGTGCTGATAGCTCTGCTCTTTCCCAGCCAATCTGCTGAATCTGTACACATGAAATTATGTCAGATGTGAGCTTCAATGCAGAGTAATGCTAAAACTCAGTCACCTCGTGAGGAGCGGCTACTCCTTGTCTACACTGAACTCCTTGTGAAGTTCCTTGCTTATTTGTTGTCCTTTGCAATTTTGATGCTTAGATTTAGAACAACCTCGTCTAAAGTGTAATGGATGTTTTAGTCCTCCTCTACTGCTGCTTCAAGTTATCTGTCACAGTGCTGTGTAAGTGTGAAATCATCAGCTCCTATCATCTCACGTCACCAAATGGGGAATAAAAATAAAGTGATGCTGCATGAAAGTCAAGAACACCAACTTCCCTGACACCTTGATGAGGCGCATCACGATGAAGTAGTGCTGAGATAATGTGTCATCTGACTCGCTTTATTTTTAACAGGAGAGGTGTGAATGTCCTTGCCTGACATGCTAATGAAATGCAGCTTCCCATGAGCTTTTGAAACTGGCATCGCTGTGCCATGTTGCTTTTTTCCAGCTCTGTCACCGAGCAATAATTAGTTGATGCTTTTAATATGTTTGAGTTTTGTATGAGGAAGTTCTTTGTGCTCTTTTGGCTCAAGTAGGCAGCCGTGTTTTAAAAGAACCGAGGGACTTTATACTCTTGCAGTCCTTCTGGTTTATTCTGGGAGCGCTTCGCATTGGATAATGCATAGAAATGGTGTTAGGGTCCTTTTAATCACTGCTGTCTTAATTCCAGCTCCAGTACCTGTACATTCCCCTCAAAGAAGCACTAGAAATCATGCCTTGCTGGAGGCTGCAGGACCAAGCCATGTGGCGATTAATGCCATCTCTGCCAACATGGACTCTTTTTCTAGCAGTCGGACAGCTGCCCTTAAGAAGCAGCCAAGTCACATGGAAGCTGCTCATTTCGGAGACTTAGGTAAGGCTTCATCTGTTCTGCAGGACTGTCAGCAATTTCTTTTCTTTTTCCTTTATGCACATTACTGGTGTGCTCCTTATTTGTTGGTTTTCAGTCAAGTTGTTTAGGTAACTAAAACATTTCTCTCCCATTTCAGTGGTGTCTGTGTTAGTCTAGAAGGGTTTTGAGCAGGCAGTAAATTCATTAGCTGTTTGGTTTCTCTTACAAGAAATGCCTTTGCCTTGTGGGCCATCAGTTGGAATCATCTCTTTGCTGCCTGTTTTTATATTGAATACAAACGTCTGTAGCGCAGTATGGAATCATTCCCTTGCTGTTTTTCTTTAGGCAGATCGTGTCTGAATTATCAGGCTCAAGAGACCAAATCAAGCCTTTCAAAGACCCTTGAACAAGTTCTGCAGGACAGTGTAGCCCTCCCTTATTTTATCCAGTTTATGGAACTGCGCAGGATGGAACACTTGGTTAAGTTTTGGTTAGAGGCTGAAAGCTTTCACTCCACGACGTGGTCCCGTATAAGAGCACACAGCCTGAACACAGTTAAGCAGAGTTCACTGGCAGAGCCGGTGTCGCCCTCAAAGCAGCAGGAAATTGCATCTTCTTCTCCCCCTGGATTGCTTGAGGAGAGACTGGAGGATGCTAGCACTGTCCATCTGCTCAGGACCAGATCAGTGACTCCAGACAAGAGCGACAGAACTCGCAACAGCCAGAACCACGTGCTCTCAGGTCAGGAGAGCGATGATACCAGCGTTCTTTGTCTAAGAAAATCCGAGACAGGGACACGTTCTGTTCCAGCTGATCATCAAGAATCTTCCAAGCTTACAGTATCAAATAGAAACAGTCCCTCATCTGCACTAAGAGACTTGTCAGGAAAACTAATGAAAAGTAAGTGGTGTGTGTTCCTTTTCTTGAAAAAGGTGGGGAGATGGGGGAACGCGTGAGGTGAGCTGTCTGGGTTCTCATGTCTTCTTAGTAAGCATGGCGTGATGATGTGAGGAGGGAAATCATTTTGTATGTCAGTAAGTTGCTGTGTAAGCTGATAGTCAATGTAAGTGGTGTGTATTTTTACTGGTTGTTTAAAAATAAATGTGCTGCTGAAAAATCATTACATACTCTGATCCTCCGCGTGTGATCATAAGAAACAAAGATGAATATTGCACTGTCTGGTGTTTCCCTCACTCATCCCACTCCACGACTTTAGAGAATTGTAGGAAACTTGGATAATGAGGCTGAGAACTGATGATAAACTTTTCCTGGAAGGTAAATATCCTGTGTAACATAAAATATTGGTTACAAAAGTATTAGTTCCTACGTGTTCATTAGGAAAGACTTGTAGGAATGTTGTCTGGAACGTACTGTTCTTATTCTTGGATTTATTTGATAGAGTTCCTCCCCTTGTAACTGATAATTCTCATTTGGAGTCCACCTCTTCAGAGGCTACTGGAAGTAAGGATGCCCTTAAAATACTTATTTTTCCATAATAAGCTACATGCATAGTAACCTGTTTCTTTACTCTGCATCTACTCAGTCCTCCCTCATTTTATGTAAGCCTGCAGTCAAAAAGGAAACGCTCCTTTCTTCATAGTGGTTCCTTTTGTTTGCTCAACTGTTTCCTTGTGTTGCATCCCTTTCTCTTACTGTTTGCCTTTCTCATGTAGTTACTTGCCATATCCCTTCAGAATACGTAACCTCAGCCCCAAAGTATCTTAAGCAAACAATGATACTCTAGAAAGCAGAGGTGTTACTGCTGGGACTGAGGGGTGCAGCTGAGGATAAAGGTACTCTCCTGTTTGGTGGTAGGGAATTTGGAGCTACACTGCTGCAATCCTCCTCACTAGATAATCTGTGCTGGCTTTGTTGTGGCCTGGCTGGAGACAGCACAGCCACAGCAGCTTGCTGATAGTAGAGTGTGGAGTAAGGAGCTGAAAGCTTCGTGGGAAGGAGGCTGTCACTGCTGGTTAGACACTCGCTTTTCTGAAGAGCAGGTGTTTGTTTGTCGTTCACTCCTTTTTAAATTTGTGCCAGTAATACAGAGCTTGATTCTTTGTTTCTTTCTTGCAGGTATAGAACGGGATGCAGTTAGTACTTTTACCAAATATATTTCTCCAGATGCTGCTAAACCAATACCTGTTACAGAAGCGATGAGAAATGACATAGTTGGTAAGACTGCATTCTGCTTATTAATTTTAGAGCTTCCACATAATGATCTATTTCTGGAATCTTCAGAAAGTAGTGCCAGTGTCTCTTGAAAGGCCTTTTTGCATGGTCAGGACCAGCTGATTCTAGCAGGTTTGAAGTGCAGTATTTCATGAACTAGCCATTGCCCATCTTTCAAGTCAGTAAACCAACCGTGCATTACATCTAAGCTGTTCTTTCTTTACAGCAAAAATTTGTGGGGAAGATGGACAAGTGGATCCTAACTGCTTTGTTACAGCACAGTCCATAGTGTTTAATGCAATGGAACAAGAGTAAGTGGTGTGCATTGTCCTTTGCAAAAGGTGGTCCCATTCAAAATGCTTACAAAGATATAAAACACTGTATGGTTGTCTTCTGCACTTGTAACTGTGTTCAGATCTCAGCCTCCAAATCTGTTCTTGTGATTGCTTGCTGAAGTTGTGTTTCTGTGATATTGCTGCATTCTTTGTATTGTTCTCCTGTTGTTTGTGTACCCTGTGCTGTTTCTGTCTGCCTGAAGGCTTCTGGGGCAAGAAGGAACTGGTTTATAAAGTGCATTTCATGGTGTTGACCCTTAGTAACAAATTGTTGCTCTGCCTGCAGGCACTTTAGTGAGTTTCTGCGAAGTCATCATTTCTGTAAATACCAGATCGAGGTGCTGACCAGTGGGACTGTTTATCTGGCTGACATACTTTTCTGTGAATCAGCTCTGTTCTACTTCTCTGAGGTGAGTGTTAGGTTTTGGGCTTGTATTTCTTTCTGTCCCTTCTCATTTGATAGAGAGTAACTCGTTCCTTGAAAGCTCCAATACAGACACCTTAAATATAACCAGAGAGATGAGGTGTATCATTTTCCTGGATTATGTTTAAGTATAGTTGAAATGGATTGTACTGTTCTTGTCCACATGTAGAACAATTTCACACATCCAAACCTTTATGCTGCGTTGTAGAATAAGTATTTGTATCTTCAGTTTAGTGACCACTTCTGTGTGACTGTGCTTTGTAGGAGCTCTGATGAGGACTTCTTAATCTTGCTATATGAAGCAGTGACTTGGAGAGCATTGAATGTAGATAAAGAAAAACTCTGGTTTAAATACTTCAAGAGGGCACTGGGCTGAAGTGATAGGTTGAATGATTGTACAGTTATGTGGTCCTGTACCAGCCCAGCATAGCATGAAAACAGATTCTTGTCTGTCTCTCCATACAATGCAAACAAGCAGTGGGATGGGATGGGTTTGTGTTAATTGTAGTTGCTTGCTGAAACTTTTTTTTTTTAAATTTCCCTTCTAGTACATGGAGAAGGAAGATGCAGTCAATGTATTGCAGTTCTGGTTGGCAGCGGATAACTTCCAGTCTCAACTCGCTGCCAAAAAAGGCCAGTATGATGGGCAAGAAGCACAGAATGACGCCATGATTTTATATGACAAGTGAGGGAGTTCAACAGTTATCTTTCTGAAGCTCTAATTTTGTCTTTATACTTCTGTGTTGCACAGTGAAAGAGGAGCTGTTAATTTTCAGGCGGTGCTCTGCAGTTCTGCACTGCTTTGCTGAAATGTGTTATTTAGATGGCCTCTGTGTGTGTGCACGAAAACCCAGGGTTTTCCTCATACATAAGGAGAAAATCCTTATAAAGTCTTTGTTCTTTAAACAAAAACCAGAATTTGAAGGACTTGATTGCTAAAGCAGATGTGTAAGTGCAGGAGAATCTTAACTTTCCGATTGTCTTAGCCATTACATGCAGGCTGCAAGTGCTTTCACCATATGTAGTAAAAGCCAAACAGAGCTTGTTTTTAATGTTTCAGAAGATTATTTTTTAAGGAAATGTCTGGACTTCAGTAGTGTTACTTCTTCTTCATTTTGGGTTTCAGCTTAGCAATAATGCTGCTGGAGGATGGACATAAGAACTGCTTCTGGAATCCTAGTTGTGAGGCTTGTTATCAGAAGCTTGCTGAGAACCTATACTAATACGAAGCAAAAATTGAAGAAAGAAAGAACTCGCTTGTGTTGGTTCTACCCTTTCCCTCCCCCCCTTCATTAACAAACTCAGTTTTTAATGAGCAGATACTGCTTCACAGTTACGGGTATTTTCTGCTTCATTCCTGTTTCTCTGTTACAGAACTGTGTGTAAGGTTCTGCTCACTGATGATCATATTATGCTTTGTTTGTTCTATCTGTACCTTCAGGGAAAGGCTTTATCAGAACTCTTAAGAAGACTTTTTTCCTCCCTGCCCTTAGTTGTTATGAGCTGTGCATACATTTTTGAAGCCAGCACCATCTAGTGGCTGCAGTGGTGTTAAAGGCCTCTGGTGGAAAAGGGGCAGGTATTCAGCACTGGCAAGACTTTACAAAACCTTTCGTGTTGTCTTCTCCTGTCTGGTGCTGCAGGTACTTCTCCCTTCAAGCCACACATCCTCTTGGCTTTGATGACTCTGTGAGGTTAGAGATTGAATCCAACATCTGCAGGGAAGGTGGGCCTCTCCCTAACTGTTTCACTACCCCCCTACGGCAGGCCTGGACTACCATGGAGACGGTGAGACACCTCCTTCAGACTGGTTTTGGCAGTTAGTAGGGATGATGGGGAGATTTCTGCAGTGTCAGGCATTCCTTTTTAGCATCTTTGCCTCGTTCTGTTGTTTTAATGACTTCCTGTTTGCATAAGTAATACAGCAGTATTAGTGAAGTTTGATAGCGTGTTTTTCCCAGCCTGACTTGAAAAGATGACAAGGTGTGGTTTTGAGCATTGTATGGCTGTGAGCCTGCTGGGTGCTCAAGCCTTTCCAGACAAAAAAAAAATCTGAATTTCAGTTCCTGTCTGTGGTGGTTTGGTTACTGTCTAGCAATTTGTTTCATTTTGCAGTAGGACTGAAAGTAATGCAGTAGCTAATCCAGCTTAATTCCTTGTGGGAGCACGTGCACCATCCACACAAAGGCTGATGTGTTCATGTGTCCCTTCTGTTCTACAAGAGACCTATGGGAATTGTGCAGGACAGCCTTGATTAAAGAGGACTTCTTCTGTCTCTCAGGTTTTTTTGCCTGGTTTCTTGTCCAGCAACCTTTATTACAAATACTTGAATGATCTTATCCATTCAGTTCGAGGAGATGAATTTCCAGGAGGAAACATTGCACTGAGTATTCAAGGGCCTGGTGGCTCTCCGGACAGTGATTCTGCAGGGGGCCCTGATGGCTCTGCCTCCCAGGTAGGAGTTCTTTTGTTTGATTCCCTTCTGGTAAGCGCTGCAGTCATGTTGCCATTGCTGGGCAGGGTACTCTGATAGTTCATTAACCATAACTGGAGCTGTGTGCTTGTTCCTTTGCAGTACTGTGTAGAAAACAAGAACGTGACTTTCTTACACAGTGCATATCTCAGTGACATAGGAAAGGTATCTGCCCTGTGCAGTGCCCTGGTTGTGGGTCAGCACCTTTTTGTGTTACCTTTTGGGGTGCTGCTTCCTGAGAACCATGTTCCTCCACGGACCTAACTTAAGACACGGGCAGTGGAGCACATTCCATTCTGAAACCATCCGAATAACATCAGGGAAACCCTTCAACCAAGGGTTGTCTGTTCCAAAAACTCTAGCTTTTCTTAATTCAAATGTGGACAAGGGAAAAGACGAGCAGATTCTAGCTTATCTGTAACCAGCTCAGCTTGCAAATGCAGGCCCAGCAGAGAGCGGAAAAGCTGAGCAGGATCTGCTTCTGCTGAATTGCTTTTACTGAATGCTGCAGGGAGTTTAATCTGGTACGTAGGACCAGCAATCCTGACATGCTGTGTTTTCAGCAACCTGGAAGCAGCACTGTCTGCTTTCACTAATTTTGTACTTCCTGGTGAAATGGAAAAATGGGAGCAAAATCTGTGTGTTCTGACATCTTGAATTATCCTGCTGTCTGATAGAAGGAGGAGTAGAAACTGCTTGCAATTGACTTCAGGGAGTGCTGTGCTTTTTTGCTGTGCATTCCTACTTATCTGAGTAGGAGAATCTCCAGTGCTCTGCATGTTTCTGCATAAAGAACAGCACTTACACAGACCAGCAGGAAAGGAGTTTGTGAGGCAGCTGCTGTAATGTTTGTTCTGAGCTAAGGTGCTTGTAGATTGCTGTGCATTTGTGTTCTCCCTGCTGGTGCTCAAATGTTTCCTTTTTTTTTTTTTTGCATAATCTTATAGAAGTGCTCCAGACTAAAAGATAAATATTGTTGTCTGTTTATGGGGGAAGCACAGTGTTGGGGAATTGCTCACCAAGGGCGTGAGAGGGATGAGTGGAACTGCTGCAGCTTTCGAGGCAGACAAATAATGGCCATGCACACACAGATCTGTTTGGCTGATAATGCTTAGACAGCAGTCTGCACATCTATGTGTGCTGACCTGCACATTGTGTCTGGTGGCTCTGTTTGTGTAACTATCATTCTCTGTTTGTAAATAATGTTGTGCTGCATGAGGAACTCACCTTTGTGTAGATGCTCTCTAATTCTGTTGTGCTTGTATAGAGATGTCTGGAGGTTTACCTAAGTGTAAAAGCTCTAAAGCAGTAATTAAGTGTTAAGAAGCTACTAGTTGTTTGCACTGGGCACTAATACTTAGAATTTTTGTTTGTAGTCCAGTATCAAAAAGGCTAATGTTAAAATCCTGAAAAATTTTGATGAAGCAATAATCGTAGATGCTGCGAGTCTGGATCCAGAATCTTTATATCAACGAACATATGCAGGGTAAGGTTCAGTGTCTCATTCTTCCTAGCTTGTGTTTCATGTCTTTCTCATTTTTGCCATGTCCTTCTGCACTGAGAATGCACATAGATATAAAATGTTGCAACCTTAGTGTTTGAAAGTAAATTTCTGTAGTTAGTGTGTTTGAACACCAACGTCACAGAGAATACTTCTCTGACCAGAATGGCAGCCAGAAATATTTCTATTAGGATTTTCCTCCAGCTGTTGACTCCAAGAGGAGTAAAATATAGCAAAGCAGTTCCTATTTAAATTTCAACAGAAAAAAAAAATGCATCTGATGCTCTAATGTAGAGCTTTGATTTCTCCCTGCTTCCATAAAAGACAAGGGCTTGTACTTCATTAGTAGGTTGCACTGCTGTTTTTCTGTATAAGCTGTCATTATAAATCTCTTTTGCCCTGTGGGTCTCATGCAGAAATTTGTTTCTGCAGCTACTTTGCTTTTCTATTCCTTACCACTCTTGTGTCCCCTTAAGTACTGTAAGCTGTTTTCTCCTTAATAGTGTTTTATAATACTGTAGAGCACTTGCTGGCACTGCCTGCTGATAGGATTGAGTCACAGAAGCATTTGCCTACTTCAAGTTTCTAGAATAATTTTAAATATAGACTCTTATGTTCAAATATACAGGAATGGAGTTTTTTTTTTCCCAGTGTATCAGTTTTAGGTGGAAATGGTGGTAACTGGTAAAATGCCAAATCTTTGGACACGGGTCTGTATAGTACTGATCTCTTTTGTTTTCCTGATGGATAACTTTTCCTGTGCTGAAGTTCTCTTGGAAACCTGTGTGGTTCCATTCTTCCTTCTCTCTTCAGGAAGATGACATTTGGACGAGTCAGTGACCTGGGGCAGTTTATCAGAGAATCTGAACCGGAGCCTGATGTCAAAAAATCAAAAGGTTTGCTTTCAATGTCAGTAAACATCCACAGAACTTTTCCTTACTTCAGTCAAGATGATTCTTGACTCTTTCCAGCTCTGTTTAGAGCCAAACAGAGATGCTTAGGGAATTCTGAGGCAAAGCCCATCTCCAGCCACGTTCTCTAGCCAAGTCCTGCTTCTCTCCTCCAGCTGGGAGTACAAGCAGCCTGTGGGAGCTGGAGCTCTGCATGGAATGTGGCAGGGATGAAAGCCTCTTGCAGCTGAGCTGATCAGACCTTCAAAGGTTTGGTCTCAAAATGAAAAAGAACTTCAGCTCACCACATGCTTCCCTTCCACTTCCCTTCCACAATCTGCTGTTAATTCTGCTTTTCAACTCTGCTTTCTGGTAAAAAGGAAAGATTTGGACTTGCTGCCAAGAGAACCGTGGCTCCCTCTGTTCCCCTGTCTTTCATGCCTCTCTTGTGTTCTCTGACACCAGCAGTGCAGGCCATTCAGAAACGTAGAGGAAAGTAGCTCCAATAAGGATGTGCCACAGAGCTTGCTAACAGCTTTTTTTTTTTGTCTCAACTAGGGTCCATGTTTTCACAAGCAATGAAGAAGTGGGTTCAAGGAAACACGGATGAGGTGTGTTCTCTTTTATCTGCTCCTCGTGGCATACTTTACAGTTCAGATTAGGGAAATTAAGTGTTCAGGTTCTTAATCCTGGCTGTTTCTCTATCTCTGATAACACCAATCAGAGCTCTCAGGCTGTGTACCAAATACCTCACACCTGTGATATGGTGTGGGGTTCTTTTTGTCCCTATTCCCCGTCACCAGTGCTTGATGGTTTGACTGATAAAATTAACTATGTGCTTACAGTCAACGGGGTTTTATTATAGTGTCTTTATTAAGAGTGGCAGTGCTCATGTTTTTTGCTTTTTGCTGTGAAGTGATCACTGTACAAGGGTTACAGGCTGCATTTCTCCCCTCCAGAGGGATTTGGAGAAGTATAAAAAATTCACCAAATTGCATCAAGCAGTAAATATTCCTATTAATTGGATTGAATGCAGTACATGGAAGCCAAGTCCATTTGCATCAAGGGAAGATCTGCTTCCTACAAGTCACTGTGTTGTGAATGTTAACTGCACGTCTGAGGTTGAGAACGTGAATTATGCTGAGAATGCTGTATTCTCATTTAACAATTCTGTGTTTGGGATGTTTTGTCTGTGGCAGGCTCAAGAAGAGATGGCTTGGCGGATAGCAAAGATGATAGTCAATGATGTCATGCAGCAGGCACACTGCGAGCAGCGCTCAGAGAAGGGCACAAAGGTAAGAGGTGGAAGGATGCACGCCTCTGTCTGGCCTGAGCCAAGGTGTGGGAGGAGCAGAGCTCATGCTTGCTTTCCTGGTGCCTCTGAAATGCACGCTGCCAGGAGTTCAGACTTGTATGATGTGAAGAACCAAAGGTTGGACTCCTTTCAGCCTACGTACAGTGCTGTAGGAGTTTTGTAACAGATCTTCAGTGGCTCTGTGCAAGTCTGCAGCCGTGTTGATAAGCAGTTTAGTGTTGCACGTTAATGTTTGATGCACGTTGATGTTTGATGCATATTGATGCCTGCAGACTAGGCTTCAAGCATTGGTCCATAGTTTCACTGTGTGACTTTTGATTTTTGTGCAGCAGTTATGTTTAAATGACTTGCATAATAATTTCACCTAATAGCTTGACTACAAATCACATAATTCCAGTCTAACTAGATGAAAAGGTCACTAAGCACAATATTGGGAAATGTCAAGTGGCTGCAGATGTTCTTGATTCAGTTTAGCATGTTACTGTAAGCTGAAGACTGAGAGTAGCTTTTCTTTCTTTTCCAAACTTGTAAGCATACCTGGCTTCAACACTTGTGAACACAAAGTGTCTCTGTTGAGTGACTGTTGTGTGTGCTTTAGGGTATGATGAACTCTAACCCTGCTCTTCCTTTTCCAGCTATGATTTTAGAAATTCCAGAACAGGAAATCTGGTTTTCTGCGTTGAGAATGAGTGAACTTTCCCATTTGGTGGATTCTTTAACACAGCCAATAAAAACAAAGCACTGTTAACTCCAACTGCTGATAACTCCCTCGTTTATAAGGAAGAATTAAAAAGAAGCAATCCTATACCTCCACTGTAGAGCGTGAAGAAACACTTTTTCCTGTTGTATGTGGCATTTACCATGATGGTTTTTAGAGATGAAGAGATCATTGCTGAACATGTCACTGAAAAACTGTGATCAGCTTCACAAAAACTTGACCCTGTCTCAAAAAGACTCCTAAGCAAAATATCTGGAAGGGGACACAAGCAGCAACAAGGAGGGGAGAGTTTTGCTGTAGTTTCTAGTTCTGCAACCAGTGATTTTGTAACACGTAACTGCAAAGGCCATGGAATGTGTCCCTGACATTGGCCACTGGAGGAGCAAACCTGAAATGGTGAATTCATTTGGCAGTGAATGACCTAAAAATCTCTAAGTTTTTAATTTTTCTTACTTGAAATAGATGAGTATTCAACTGTAAGATAAATGTATTTTACTTCATAACTCCATTAACTTTGAAGGCAGCGTAGAATGGTGAGGAGCAAAGCCTGGACGGTGCAACTCTTCCTTGTCAAGCTCTGGCAGTTGCACACTTACATTCATCTCCTGCTTCTAACACAGCAGACTCGAGCAGACTCTAAATCTTATGCTTGTGCAACCCTCTGCTCCTGAGCCTGGGCTGTGAATGCACACCATGTTTTGAGGAGATTCTACCCGGTAGACTGCTCCATTTTTTTTTTTTCCTTTCCATCCCCTAAGCAAGGAAAAAAGTAATTGCTGCCATGTGTTACTGCTGTTCTGCATAGCTTGTTGTCCTCAAACCAACACAGTATCTAATTCCAGATGTTTGGTTTACAAAGGAAAATAACTTTAATGACCTCTGACCGCCTTTTTCCTGACACTGTCAATACCTGCAACATAGGAAACCGTTAAGTAAAGCCACAGCGTGATGCAGCACCTCCGTTTTTCCCAGTGAATTGATTTTTACAGAGTATCAAAAGCACTGTGTGTAACTCTGTTACATCACTGCATTTTTAGAATACAACACTTCTACTTTGGGTTTTTTGTTTTACTCATGATTGCTTTCTTTTTCTTGAACTTGTGCAAAAAAATCACTTTGCAAAAGAACTCAAATCATCTCCAGTGTTCCAAATATTTTGATTGACTAGCAAGTGTTATTCTGTTGCAATATTTGATTGTATAGAGAGACACTGTATTGTCTATATATAAAAAAAAAAAAGGCAAAAAAGGCTGTGTATAGGTTTTTGGTACTATGTACCACCTCTTATTTCTCTCATGCCCAAGTATTCATGTACTTAAAGCATACTATATTTAATTGTGTTTTGATTTAAAATATATAAATATTAAAATTTGTGTCAGTTTTCTGTTTTGATGGGATTTGAATTTAGATGTTGGTTTTTTTTTTCACGTAGGTCGTGGAGGTTCATAAAAGAGAGAAAAATTGTAATGTTTGCCCTTTACATTTGCAAACATTTCTTAATCTTGTAATGGATGGCATTGAATTAGGAATGATGTCTATAAATATTAAACAAGTTTTTGAACTGGGGGGAGGGGAGAGCTGTATTGGGGTCTCACTGTTGCCATGCCTGATATCTTTGATGTGTGGAGAGCTGATGGAGGAAACCCAAGGATGGGAAGGCAGAGTTCTGTGGAAAGGGGGCACTGGTAGCTCTGAACCTGCTGTGGTGTGAAGTACTGAGGGATTCCTTCCTTAGCTCAAGGTGTGATTTGCACAACAGAGCTGAGATTGCTCGCAAGGCTGGGCTGTGTGATCACAAACGCGGTAGGGAAAGGTGCGGATGGACGTCGTGCAGTGCAGTGCTGAACTACACGTGCATTGCTCTGGCTTGGGCAGAAACCCAAACAGCAACCCGCTTTGCATTCACCACCGTTATTTCTTTTTCCTACCTTGGCCACGTTCAGACCTCAGCAGCTACTTTGCTCTCCTAGCAGAGCGCGTTTACAGACTACAAGCCCCAAGTTTGGGCCCTGATCACGCATTCTTTCAGCAGCTGCACTGCAGACGAAGACGAGCAACGCGGAATTTATCGCTTGCTTCGTGACGGATTTGCATAGCAGGGTTGAGTCTTTTTCCAGCCCAGCTAAACAGCATTTCGGTGAAACGCTCCCTGCGACCCCGAACCCGCGGCTCCCACCGCCGGCCACGAGGGGGCAGCAGCGCCGCACCCAGCGCCTCCCGCACCCCCCGCCCCGCGCAGAGCGGCCGCTTCCGGCCCACGTGGGTCGCACGGGCACATGGCCGCGGTGAGCGGGGCCGGCAGCGGGACCCAGCGCGGGGGGGGACGGGACCGGAGCTGGGTCGGCGGGGCTGTGTCCGCACGCAGAGCCTGGAGTGGGGCGGGGCTGTACGGGATGGCAGGAGCCGGGGCGTCCCGCGGTCTCCTGAATGCTACGGAGTCTCCTACAGGGCTCCTCCGGCCTCCTGCGTGAGTCTCTGCCGGTGCCTCCGCCGCGAGGCTCCCCCGGAGCGGCTCACCTCCCTGCCGGAGGCCGTCCCTGCCTGGGGCGCCTGGGGCGCCTGGGGCTGAGCGCTTCGGGGCCGTTCCTAACCCGTACCGGCCCTGAATCCGCTGTCCCGCAGAACATGGAGCCTACAGAGGACGTGGAGCGGCTCCTGATCCAGTTCCGCGATGAGGCTGGCGAGCCGCTCGGCTCCCCCTTCGACGTGCCCGTCAGCATCACCCCGGACAAGCTGCAGCTGGTGTGCAACGCCCTCCTGCAGCAGGTGAGGCTGCCGGGGCCGGGGCGAACTTAGCTCCTGGTGCCCGGAGCCGCCCCCCGCCACCTCTCCTGCAATTTCACCTCCAGGATGAGCCGGTGCCTTTGGCCTTCTTCTTCCACGATGCCGAGATCGTCGTTTCGCTGGAGAAGACCTTGGCAGGGCAGGTAGTAGAGACAGAAAAGGTTCTCGACATCATCTACCAGCCGCAGGCCGTGTTCAGGGTGCGGGCGGTGACGCGCTGTACCAGCTCCCTGGAGGGACACACCGAGGCCGTCATCTCCGTTGCCTTCAGCCCCACGGGAAAGTACGAGAGTCCGGCTGCGGGTGGGGCACGTCTCCATGCGGCAGCCACTGGGGCCCCGTGCTGATCCTGCTGTCCCTCCTGTCCCAGGTACCTGGCGAGTGGCTCTGGGGATACAACTGTCCGCTTCTGGGACCTCAGCACAGAGACGCCGCAGTTCACAGCCAAAGGTGGGTGCAGGGGGTCCCAGTTGGGCAGCTCCCCCCTTCCCACTCAGTGGGGCAAACTGGGCAGACTTTTTGTGCTGCGTGGGCTGGGACTGCCATCTGGGGAATGAAGCAGCTCTTTTGCACTGAGTTGAGGAGAAAAAGAGGAAGAAGGTCTGGCCAGGAACAACGTAAAGGGTTTGCCCCATTCTTGTCCCGTTGTTGTGGCTGCTGCATCCCGGGATGCTGGGGACAGGTGGGTGCAGCTCTCTGCTCACACTTGCTTGTGCTCTCTCTCCCAGGTCACAGACACTGGGTGCTCAGCATCGCCTGGTCACCTGATGGCAAGAAGCTGGCCTCAGGCTGCAAAAACAGCCAGGTAGGTCTATTAGTACCCTGGCAGAGGGTCAGTGGTCAGCCCGGGAGACCCTCCACAACCATACAACCTGCTAAATGGGCTCCAGGGTATTAGCAATGAAGACTTGTTTTCTCTAGCAGCTGGGGCAAGCAGGTGTCTAGTTCTTCAGGGCAGGATTCCTGGTGTCCTGGAGAAGCTTTGCGTGTTGGCACGTCGCAGTGGTAGCATGTGGTGTCTTTGAACTGGCCTGTGCCTCAGCTGTACCAGGCAGCACTCTCTTGCCTTTGCAGAAGTCTCACTGCAAGAGCCCTGCTGTTTTGTGGCAGACACTTTTCCCTCTGTATAGGAAAGAGTCCAGGATCCGGACGTGGTCCTTGGCAGACAGTTCCATCACGAGGGAGATTTCTGGAGCAAGAAGGGGTATCGCTTGGCCAAACCAGTGTGGTTGTGTGTGTGACCCAGACGTGCAGCAGCAGCCTGTTGCACAGTGCTCCTGCTCAGACACAGCCAAATTCCCTCTTACAGGAATGCTGGGGGGAGCCCTGCCCCAGTTATGGGGCAAAACTTGTGTGCTAAACACGCTTCCAGAAATGTCTCGGGAAGCAGGAGCAAATGGGCACAATTAAAAGCAAGTCAGTAACTTGCTAGTCTGCAGCAGGACGTTGGCTTGCTCTGACTTTTGAACAACCTGGGAGTGAGGACAGTGGCTGCAGAGCTGCTGAGTGCTGCTGACCTGGGCTCAGTGTCTGAGCAGCTTCCCTGTGAGGCCGCTGTGATATGAGCCCAAAGAAACAAGCAGGTTCTGGCTTTAATCTAACCCAGGGAGCTGCTTGTTCTGTTTTTGTTGTTTCTCCGAGTTTCTTGCAGTATATGACTAATGCCTTGGCTCTTTTGATGAGCATTTACAGAGAGAGAGAAAAAGCAACAGAAAACCAGCATGTGTCCCACCCACAGAATCCGATAATAAGTAGCATTTAGCCCGCTCTGGCTTTCATCATGCTCTGCAAACATTCACCAACTCTCTGGCACAGGCTGTAAGGCTCAGGCTGGCTTTCTGGAGAGCCAGATCGCTTTTGGGCTGGGGCAGATATTTTTGTAGCAGCAGCAGCACCTGAAACGAAGAGGAAGGCAATCAGGTCTCATGCTTTCAGATGTCAGCTGATTGCGGCTGGGATCAGCAAAGGCATCCGGCTCTCCTGCTCCCCTCCCTTTCTGCTCTGTAAATCCCCACAAGACTGAGGATACCTATCATTTCTAAATGGAGTCCAAACCATCCCTGGGATTCACATGACGCGTGGTCTGACACAACCCTCTTGCTTCTTCTCTTGGGCAGATATTTCTCTGGGACCCAGCCACGGGCAATCAGATCGGCCGCGTTCTCACTGGCCATTCCAAATGGATCACGTGTCTGTGCTGGGAGCCACTCCACATGTAAGTGAGGGGCCAGCCCAGCCTTCCTTCCTTCCCCTTTACTTTTAAGGCAAAGATGAGCTTGATCTGAAGGGCATTCCTCTTGTTTGCCTTTGTCCTGTTATGGTGTGCAGAGAGAGTGTGTTCAGAAGAAGTGGCTCACAAGGTGGGGCAGGAAAAATGCATCCAGCTCTGGAGTCCCAGCTGCTGCTTGCTGTTGAGCTGTGCTTCGGATTTCCTCACCCTCCTATAAAAGTGAGACCTGCTGATGGAAACTGCTTAGTGTTTTCATAGTGCTACAGAAACTGCCCACTGGAAGCAGGAAAGCCTGTGGACGTGGAGCCTGAGCTCAGCCTCTGCAAAGCGCTCTCTTTCTGACGTCCTGCATCCTGATTGCATCTGTTTGTCATGGGTGCTGATTAACTGTGCAAGCTCCTTATCCCAATCAGCTAAAGCTTTGTCTGGGAGAGATGGGTAGAGGGGAATAGTTATAGTCAATAATCCAAGAAATTGTAGCAATGAAGAGGAAAAAAAAAAAGGGGGAGGAGGAGAAGGTCCTGTTAGAGCACAGTCATGTAAATTAAATTTGCCAGTAGGAAATTCCAGCAAACAACTAATTGGATTTGCAAAAACTGATTATGAAGGAGGATCAGGAAATGGAGAGGAAGGAGATGCCCCTGCCAGGGCCTGACTTCCCTGTCTCCAGCTGGCTGTACTCTGTGCTCAGTTCCTGCACAAAAGGATGGATGGGTTGTGCTCTTCTCAGCCCCATGCCATCGCTGTGGTGGTGCTATCACTTACTGCATCTCCTGACTGCTTGGCATAGTGCTGTGCTGCTCAGTTTTACGTCTCCTTTGAGGACAGTTTGTTGTCAGCAGCCAGCTAAAGAGAAACAAAGCTGGTGCTCTGGCAGCTCCCACTCCTGAGCGCTGTGATGCAGAAGGAGGCAGTGAGTGTCCTTTTCCTACTGGGCCAAAGTGCTGGTGGTTATAGGAGTCGCTGCCCCAAGGAGGTGTGGAAACTGTTGCTGGTTTTGGAGTGGGTCATTAAAAAGGTGTTGATAAAAATGCTGTGCAAAGGACTGGGGGCCATTTGTTCCCCTGTTCTCGCTGGGTGCTGGCCAGCAGCTTCCAGCTGTGTCCAGCTTGCTCTTCCTGAACTGTGAGGATGGACTTTTCAGCTCTGCATCACTTGGATTGCAGGCCAGCACATCTCCTGCCAGACACAAAGTATGGTATAGACAGGATATTATACATGGTTTTGTTTCTGGTGGTCTGTGCAGCTCGAGGAAGTCTCCATGCCCAGGAAAGGTGCTAGGTTGTGGTCCCCTCATAAGTCAGTGGGTTAAAGTTGCCTCCTGTAATAACAGAGTAATTACTCAAGACACAGGAGCTGGGTTTATACTGGATCAGTACTTCCAGGGTGCAGCCCAACAGTTGGTTTGGAAGGATGCGTCTGCCTGCTGTTCCTTTACCTGCAGAATCTGCTGTCTGTAGCCCACTTCCTGGCCTCCCTCTGCTCTTAACCCAAAAGAGAAAGTTGTCTTTTATTGATTTCTGCCCTTAAATCTTCTGAAACTGATGGGAGATCTCTGTGGAGCAGATGTGTGCACTGTGCAAATGGATTTTGTCTTCTTTTTGCTCAGAAACCCGGAGTGCCGCTACCTGGCCAGTGCTTCCAAGGATGGCAGCATCCGCATCTGGGACACGCTGATGGGCAGGTGTGACAAAATCCTCACGGGCCACACGCAGTCGGTGACTTGTGTGAAGTGGGGAGGCGATGGCTTGCTCTACTCCTCCTCCCAAGACAGAACTATCAAAGTGTGGAGAAGCCAGGATGTAAGTGGGGCAGGTAGCCCTACAACCTGCCAACAAAAGGGGCTGGATGCAACTTTGCCTGCTCTTCCTGGCACAGGTTATAGCTGTCTGTCTTGCCTTTTCCTCTCTAAGTGGGTGGTTTTGTTTCTAGGGCATCCTATGCCGCACCTTGCAAGGCCATGCTCACTGGGTGAACACCATGGCCCTTAGCACCGATTACGTTCTCCGCACTGGTGCCTTTGAACCTGCTGAAGCCACCATCAACCCACAGGATATGAGTGGCTCCTGTAAGTGCAGCCTTGTGTTGGAATGTGGAAGAGAAAACCTGATGTCTCTTCTTAACACTGCTGTGAGCGTAAGCAGTCTTGAAATCTAAGAGGAGACTTTGTGCTGATGTTGTTCATGCTGACAGCCATGATCTTTCTGGTGTGTGCATGGAGTTAAGCAGTCTGGGAGCTGGGAAGGCTATCTTGAGTTCAAGGCCACTCTAATCCCAGAGTGGCCCGTGGCAAAGAGGAATAGGCTGAGCAGTCACAAATATGTCTGCTTGGCCTACAAAGCCAGGACTGTATTTGGCATCACAAGGTTATAAAGTTGCTTTTCCCCCAACAGTTTCCAGTCTCTTTTCTTACCCTTCTCCCTTTTTCTCTTCCAGTGGCAGAACTGAAGGACAAGGCACAGCAGAGGTATGATAAAGTCAGGGTAAGTCCCATTAGAAAGTTTGTCCTTGCTGTGGTTTATAACACTAGTGCTGGTGGAAGCAGTAAACATGCACAGTTGGCTGTTGACCCCAACACTGGGTGTGTTTCCAAACGTTCCACAGCTGGATTGTACAAAATTTGAGTTCTTTCATCCCTTTCTCAGGGCCAGGGACCAGAAAGGCTCGTCTCAGGTTCAGATGATTTCACACTGTTTCTTTGGAGGCCAGCAGAAGACAAGAAGCCACTGGAGAGAATGACAGGTCACCAGGCATTGATTAACCAAGTCCTCTTCTCACCAGACACCCGGATAATAGCCAGTGCTTCCTTTGACAAATCAATAAAGCTCTGGGAGGGCAGGACAGGAAAGTGAGTTTTTTTTGTTTTGTTACAAAGGTGGTGTTTGGGTCTGTGTGTGATGCGCAGGTTATGCAGAGATCAGCAGCACCCCGTTGTCATTGTCAGCAGCTCCCTGGTGTGTTCAACATCTCCAAGATATTCTGCCTCTTTGCTCTACTGCTGTCACTCTCTGTGCCCTTGATAGGTCCTCCTTGTCTGGCTCCTCGTATGTTGCATGGTCTTGCTTGGCTGGGTGCATGTGGCTCTGCTTTTACTCAGCCACAGCACTGCACCCAAGTGGCACATGATGTCCTGCTGCAGGGATGGTTCTCTGGGGCAGGCATGGCTGTAGTGGGGTGGGATGTTCCACTTGACTGCTCTCCTGAAGACATGTGCATGTTGCACACTGTAGTGACCCAGTTTAAATAGTGCCCGTGCCAGGGAACAGCTTGTTCTGGATGATGGAAATTTGTGTAGCTATGAGTGATGCTGTTGGTGTTTGGATACCCCTGCAATCCAGCTTTTAACCTCCTGATGGAGTATTGGTTAGCTTTATGGAGCAGCAGTCCTTCCATTGTTCTGTCTTTGTACCTATGGTCTTTGGTTTTGTGTCAGTAATTTAGTGGTCTTTGTAAGCCTTGGCATGTTCCTGTTAAGCTAGAGAGAGAAAGGACACACCTGTACAGTGAGGCTGCAGCATTGCCTGCTGGTGGTGGAACTGAAGTTGAAGAGCCTCTCCCCTAGAAGGGTCTGAACCTATCTGGAGGGATTTAAGACATATTGAGTGGATTCTGTATAGCAGGTGGCTGCCCTGTGCGTGCAGGAATGGAGTGTGCTAGGCATCCTATGGCAGGGCTTGATTGCAGCTATAAAACAATGATTCTATGATGAAAAAGCACGAAGGCAGCACAGGAGTGGGTTTGAGACAAACCTGGGTGCCTGCTCCTCTCACCGCTTGATTGTGCCACCTCTGCCTCAGGTACCTGACATCACTGAGAGGACATGTCTCAGCCGTGTATCAGATCGCCTGGTCAGCCGACAGCCGCTTACTGGTGAGTGGGAGCAGCGACAGCACGCTGAAGGTCTGGGATGCTGAGACAAAGAAACTGGCCATTGATCTTCCTGGCCATGCAGATGAGGTGAGTGTCCAGTCAAAGCTGGGGTATTGGAAGTGGGGATGTCTGTTCCTTCTAGGACAGCAGGACTAACTGGGTCTCTCCTTACACTAGGTTTTTGCAACAGACTGGAGCCCAGACGGACAGAGGGTAGCGAGTGGAGGGAAAGATAAGTGTTTACGGATGTAAGTAACCTTTGGTCCCTCATGAGGAAGTCACAGCCACTCCACGTGTCCTTCAAAGCTGCAGTTTCCTTGCAGAAATTTGACAACTCTTTCTGTCTGCAGATGGCGTAGATAGGAGCAGCGACATGAAGCCACCAGTCCTGTCCTAAGCTGCCCTGCCCATCGACTCAGTCTGCTTGGGAGATCTGCAAGGCGATGGACAACGGGGGCTGACCTGGATGTGTCTCATTGTTCCTGTCAGCTGCTATCCCTCATGGACCCTTTCCTTATATTTATTTAAGGAAATTTTCATTTCTGTTCTTAGTAAGAGCTGTGCTTTGCAGAATCATTTTCTTCTGAGCATTACAAGAAGGAAATCTCATCTGCCTCCATCTCAGCCTCCTTTTTATTGAAATTTCAGCCTTATAGTAGCCTCACCCTTTGAAAAGGAAAAGCATAGGGGTGGGGACATGTCATGCTCTTCCTTCCCATGTGAAGAATCCTGCATGCAAGAAGGCTTTTAGTGGGAACAGAAAGGGTTGTCCTTGTGTGACCTT
Organism: Chrysolophus pictus; assembly: GCA_037305975.1. Lineage (NCBI taxonomy): Eukaryota > Metazoa > Chordata > Aves > Galliformes > Phasianidae > Chrysolophus > Chrysolophus pictus. Next base: position 7,008,840 of record CM074594.1, read on the forward strand.
CAGAGAGGGAGAAGAGGAGAAAAATACACATCATTACAGTGCAGAATTGTGCTCGGCTGCATGCCTGGGACAAAGATCTGCTGAGAACATGGTCTCAGGGCTTCTCGTTATTCCAGTAAGGTTTTGCCTTTCCACATGGCCCATTTACTCGTGAGCTGTGCCAAGCGTTATCTGACAGTGATTCTCCACATCCACAGCAGCTAACTCGTTTGCCCATCCACTCAGGCCTGAGAGCAACAGGCATCAGCTTCAAATTGCTGCAAGAGCTGCATAGAGTTTTCAGGTCTCAGTGGCTCTTGGAAATGCAAAAATGAATCACTTGTGCTTTTGAGTAGGGTGCTCGTTTCCCTTCCACTTCCGACTTGAGGAAGTAAAGAAGGGGTGGGGAAGGGGAAAGATGGAGCAGCACGTTGGGTTTTGTATGGCCCTTGCCCTGGATTTGAGCTTGATGGCAGAGCTGGGGCTGTAAATGGCAAAACTTATGTTGCACAGAGTTGGCTCTCTGGAATTTCTCAAGTGTATTTATTTGCCCAGTGGGTGAGAGGAATTCACACTATTGGTAATATATTTGTAAGCTTGCTTGTGAGCCTTTTTATAAGTCAATTCAGTGAAAATTGGGATATAATTAATAGAGAGTAGAGAATATATTAGAGAATATGTTGTCAGATTTCATTGCAGCAAGTTAGCATGAAGACCAAAACATTCTGCATAGCTCTCATACTGTGGTTGATACCCAGTGATTACTGCAGCTCAGGAGCTTGTTTCCCAGTTGTAGAAAATGCATTTTAGAACTTTATTCCTGCTGACAGAATTGCTTTGGATAATTAAGAGAGGATTTTGCACTCATGACTATTTGCATCTCTGCAAGTGTTCAGGTCAGCAAAAGACTGGAAAAAATGCTACATCTTTAGTGTGACTGAAAACGTGAGTTGTGGTTCCTTTTGTTGTATCATTTGACTCTATCTTATGGGAAGAACTCAATATCCTGTACCTGCTCTTTCACTCATATGCTTCCTCTCGCAGATTCTCACTGGAAGTGAAGGCCATGTTGTGTCCATCTGTGTAAACAAAACCCTTCAAAATTTGCTAAGGTAAAGGTTAGGGCAAAGGGTGATGTAGAACTGTAGCTGATAATTCTTCCCCATCCAGACTAATGTGCCCTTTGGAAGGAGGGGAGCGTGCCTGTAGCTGGCAGAGCTCCTATCACTGCCAAGAAGTCTGTTATGCAGTTTCATAGGGGAAACAACTCTTCTTTTTGAGGTCAGCTCTGTCTTTGTCCCCTACGTTGACTTGCTGAAAGTGGTACCTTCTGCTGCTCCTTCTGTGGAAAGAGCATTGTTCTCTGCCTCCTCTTGCAAGGAACCATACAAGGTTGCTATGCCCCACATCCACAATGTGTTTTGTGTTAGAAGTGGTGATTTATCCAACTTGGGGGAAATGTTTCTGCCTGCAGGGACAGGCATGGTTCTGTTTGACTGCTCCCTTGTCCTCCCTTCCAAACCAAAGCCATTGCTTTGCCTCCTGGCCACGCTCCTGACCTAGGTTAGTTCCTGCCATCCTTTCAGTGTCCAATTCTATGATATTTGGCACAAAACAGAGCCTGACTAAAACTCACCTCCTCAGTGGTAGTGCAAAAAGCTTTTTCAAAGCAAAATGAGAACTCTTGAAAAAAGAGAGGACCTGCAATTTTACACCAAAATATGCTATCTCAGTCTTAACTGTTCTTTGACCTAATAGTGGGTAGATTTTGAATAATACCATGTGATGAATTCACACGTAGACCAAACAGTATTTTCCTATCTAAGCAGCTGCTCCTATTTCTATCATTTATACAGTACCAGCCTTCATGCATTCTAAGTGCTGGCCCATTTCCAGCTGCATTCCCAAGCAATCCCATAACACTCGTCCCAGTTTTGTTTGAAAGCAGCATTTCCTGGGCTTTGCTCTGCAGTTTACTGACTTCTCTTACGTGCTGGGAAACAGCTGCTGCCTTTCCCATCAGGGCAGCTCCTTTCTGGCAGGTCACAAAGTAGCACTTGGTCACTCATGCTCCTTTGATGACTAGAGCTTTAATTAGCTAATTTTTAGAATTGCAGTTGCAGGGTTGTGTTGGTAGTGTTGTTAATGGGGGAGATATTACTTTTGGTTGAAGGACAAATGTAGAATGTAGGCTTGAGCTCTTTCTTCGTGCCTGCTCAGAGATCCACCTCGTTACACTTAGAAAAAATATACCATAATACCCGAAGTTTTCAAACACCGTATGATAGTGGCACATACTGATTTTCCTGTAATTCACTCCAGTTTTGCCCAGGTTTCTTATTAATTGTACCACCCACGTGTGCTTACCAGAAGGACATTATTTTTCACTGATGCTGTAAGAATAGTTTCAAGCATATCTAGCTGACACAGTGCTGCTTCCCACAGAGCCCTCTGACACTTTCTCCTTTAAAAGCTGTGATAGCTCAGCTTATGCCACCGTTAATATTGTTTGAAATCCCCAATAGGAGGACAGTGGTGATAAGGACTGGGAAGCATGCCAGTCCTCTGAGAAAGGTTTACCTGTTTTGATTGACTTCCTAGGTATGCTGGAGGGAAGGAAGGAGAGAAGAAAACAGTGAGGCACCTGGAGTGAAGTAGGCTGCCTGGGTTAGAGCTGTGTGGAGTAGGATGGGCGATGGGATCCTATCTCCTGGATGTAGATTTAGATAAGTGGGGCGTTGAACATCCTTCTGAAAGTTGTTCTCAGGGCTGTGTGTTCTGCTTACCTAGGCAGGAATGCTGGCTAAGTGGTGTGCAAGTTGTGCTCTTCAGTTTCTGGTTCCTCCCAGCTACATGTTCATGTTCTCCTCGACTCAGCTGATTCCTTGATTATTGTCCCAGATCAGTGATTTAACTTCCATGTGCATACTGATTGCCTGGGGAGAGATGCAAAAAATAAAATAAAATAAAAATCTTTAGAACAGGAAGAAAATCAGCATCATCCTTATTGTATGTTAGGAAAGGCAGTCTTCTCTCTGCTTCTTGCTGGGACAGCCTGGGCACCATTCAGTTAGTGTTTCTCTCTCAGAAATGGCTGTTTTTGTTGTGTGGCAGAAAAGGGCTTACAGTCAGGATCATCAGTGCTTTTGAGGATAAAAGGTGGTATGGAAACTCAGAACAGTGATTTCTGTATAGTGCTTTCATCTGGCAGGAGTTCCTCACGTTTCCCTCGTGTATTCAGACAAGCAACTTGGAAGGTGCTATCTCCCTCCCAGATCTTTGCCTCTTGTGATCAGGAGTCCCAGCCCGCATCTGAGGGGCTAATTTGGCCAAATGAATGTACTGCAGCCAGGGAAGAGCTGCAAATGCATTCCCAGTAATGTTATTTTATGTTTTCTTTTCCTTGACCCTGTAAGCTGGTTGTCCTTGCTGAGCTACAGCTAGCTGGTGGGCTGTACAAATGTGCTCCTGCTATCACACAGTAAGATATTAAAGAAATAAACTCAGCATGCAGCTCTTTGTGCTTTTGAAGAATCGCTGTGGTCTGTCTGACCACAGTGCTGGTGCCCATTGCCTGGCCACGCTTTTTGAGTGCAGCAGATAATTTATTGTCCTGCTGCATGGCTTGTCAGAGCAGAACAGTGCATCCCTCTGAGTGCTGCAGGGCTGCTGCCGCCTGTTAGTGCTAAATGGTGAATATCTGTGTGTATTCCATGGGGGGAGGAAGGAGCAGTGTGATCCCTGCGGGTTATTGTGCACTGCTCTCCCAACATCTCCAGTAATTAAGCTCCCTTTAGGAGTGGTGGGCAATTACACTTGGCTCCACATCCATCCTCTTTCAGCAGCAAAAGCAAGCGAAGGTGCTGTCTGTAAATAGGTTTGCAGTAGTCTGATAGCACCAGAAATGTTGACGCCTAGAAACTCTCCCAGAGGCTAATCGAAGATCCAGTTCAAATGAGTGACCTGTATGCAAATCTCACAGCCCTTCAGATCCTGTTCAAATCTCAATGCTACGCCGATGTATTTAGTTATTCCAGTCAAACCTCATTGCTGCTCCTTGCTGTTTTGTCCTTGCTGTGCTAAAACAAACCTGCTCGAGGGCTCCAGCTTGATTATGAGGACAAAAGGACGGCAGACATGCTGCTATCAAAGGGAGATGTGCCTCATTTTTGAAATGTAATGCAGAGTGGATGGCTTAGGAATTCCTAAAGTGGCTTTCACAGGTCAAGAGGGGTCTCTTTCTAAAATTGTTTTAATATTTCATAAAAAATGCAACTTGTGAGTTAGATTTTGGGGTGAAGACGCGTGCTGATACTGGGAGAATTGATACTGAATGTGAGAATCAGTGAATGGCAGAAAACAGCCAGTTCTGGGAGAAATCATTTTCTGAGTCAGGATATTTAACACATTGAGACTTGTGGGGTTTTCTTACTGGTTTTAGAGGGAAATTGCGAATACATGCTAGAAAGCGTTTGTGTTACTACCAACACCTTAATTTATGATTAACTTGGAATATTTTTACATCTCATTTATTCCTTCCACAGTGATGTTCTGAGCAGCTGAAATTACTTGGTCAGCTTCACTTTTTGTTTATTTGTTTGTTAGGTTAGTGCCACAAAGGAATCTTGCTGAGAACTTCAGAAAATTAAAGTGGGATTTGGTCTTGAGGGTTTGTTAAAGCCCTCTACTTCTCTGCGGCAAAAATAGAGTCTTATGATCTCTCTGATGCCTCTATATAACATTTAGAGCTTAAAATGTCCTTCATAAAGCTGTCAATATTCCCTTCAGTATCTTTTGCTAAATATTTTTTTTATCCAGGTCCGTTGCCTCTAGAGAAGTCTTTAGCTGCGGAGATTTTGACATGGCGCACGGCTCCCATAGTTCTTGGTTTTGAGTTACAGTAAGCAAAGTGAGATACAAAGAATAATGAGAGAAATGGATGCCCCATCCCTGGAGGCATTCAAGGCCAGGCTGGATGTGGCTCTGGGCAGCCTGGTCTGGTGGTTGGTGACCCTGCACATAGCAGGGGGTTGGAACCAGATGATCATTGTGGTCCTTTTCAACCCAGGCCATTCTATGATTCTATGAAATAACTGCATAACTCTGCTCGGTCACTATTTCCATCTAGCAGCACTGAGCGCAGATCTTATATCATGGGAATGCTGAGCTCTGACCCTGCAGGATCACAAAGTGCACTGTGAGGTGCCTGCAACCGAGTGCAGCCAAATGTACCACAGCAAAACCCGGGCAGTGCCAAGGCACTCTGGGTGGCCAGGAGGGTTAATCATTGTATGGAGACCAGAGTGCCAGCGGGATCGGGGCAGACGGGGATACCTGGGAGTCCTGAAGTGGCTCATACACGTGAAAGCTGGATGCTGAGGTGACGCAGGGGGACAACACAGAGGGAAAGCAAGTGAAAGCAGCGAGGAATGGAAGCAAAGGAGCGCAGTTATGTGGAGCTGGAGGCGAAGGTCAAAGGCTCCATGCGACTGGTGCGTGCCGCTGGTGGTTTTTAATATTTGAACGTGTTGCTGTAAGCGGCCCAAGGCTAAAAGTGCTGTGAGGGAAAACCAGCGGCTGTAAAAGGAGCGAGCAACCTGAGGAGTGCCTTTGCCTCGCAGCATTCACGTTTATTAGCATTTTTCCTGCACGTTCCCTCTCCGTTTAAGCACCCTGTAGGCCTGACGCGGTGCGGCTTCCCGAGGCAGCAGGGCCGGGCTGCGCTCCCAGCCGCCGTCCTCCCTCACACAACTCCTCTCCCGCCGGCCCCTCGGCTTCGTCCTGCCGCAGGTGGGGCTGAGGCGGCCGAAGGGAAACGTAAGCGGCGTTAAAAGCCGTTTCCATGCACGGGGAGGGGGTTGGAACTCGAGCTCGGCTTCCACCTGTGCTCCCGCGGGAGCCGGTGTGGGGACGGAGGCGCGCGAACACCGCGAGGTGATGGCGGAGAGCTTCCCGCCGGGTTACGCGGGGTGAGGCACTCTTTGCCGCCGGCGGAAGGAGCCGAGCTCCCGAGCCTGCGCGATGCGGCCTAGAAAAGGCGCGCGGCGGCGCGGAGGTGCGGGCAGTCGGAGCCGCTGGGCGCCGCGAGAAAGCGACGGGCTGAGAGACTCCGATCCGCGGCTTCCCTTCCGAGGGAGTGAGGCGGCGACAGCTCCGGAGCCGCGGGCCGCGCCTGCCCCCGCCCTGCTGCATGCTGCTGGGCTCGCTCCCTGAGGGGACCCGCAGCCCCCGCGCTGTCGGGGCGATGCGGGCGGGCGGCGGCAGGGCGCGGGGCGGCTGAGCGGGCCCTGAGACGCCTCACCTCGCGGCCCCGAGAGCCTCCCTCCCTTCATCTCCGCCCTCCCCATGCCAGACGGAGCCCCTCGCCTCGGAGACGCCCCGCAGCGGCCCCTTCGGCACGGGGGTGCGCGGCCGCCCCCGCGCGATGAGAGGAGCTGCCCCGCCGTCCGGGGGCCGCCAGGAGCCGGGCGGGCTCCCACCGCTTCGCCCGCTGCCCTGAGGAGGCGGCTGTAGTGCCTCTGCCGGAGGGAAAAAAAAAAAACAAAAAAACAACCGATCCCTTTTGTTTTCCCTTCCCATCCCGGGGCTTCATGCCCACCCCCGAGGGAGGATGGAGGTGGTGGGGGATTTTGAGTACAGCAAGAAGGACCTGATAGGACACGGAGCCTTCGCTGTGGTCTTCAAAGGTCGCCACCGTAAGGTAAACAGCGGTGGGGCGGTTACACAACCCTGTGGGAGCAGCCCCGGGCCTCGCTGTGCTGCTGAGGGATGCGGTGGGGCCGGGCCTGCGGCGAGCTGCTCTCTGAGCACGGCTGTCTCCGTTCGTAAGGAGATACGGCAGCCTGGCTGCGCGCTCAGCTGTTGGGCCGCTCCTCGGACGAGCGGAGAGGTGCAGCTGAGCCCTTTGTTTGTCAGGAGGTCGTGTTTATATGAGGAAGGGATCTGATGGGGAATTGTCTCCTTTGGGTTGGGCTGAGGATCCCTGGAATCCACAGGGGTCCGGTTTCCTGCTGGATATTCATAGATAGGTGATGGTTTCTTGGTGCTGTGTGAGTTTATGCTGGGCTCGGTGCCTCAAATGCTGCGTTTCCACGAAGCAAACCTCCACTAGGAGCCTGTGGGGAGTGCTTGCAGCTCCTATAGACACAGCACAAGCAGAAAACGTGAGAAACTTCAAAGCTTAACAGAGATGGTTATACCTTACATGTAAATAAGCATTACAGATAACTTCAGGTTGGATAGTAGGAAACATTTCTTCTTAGAAAGAGTGGTCAGGCACTGGAATGTGCTGCCCAGTGAGGTGGAGGACTCGCTGTCCCTGGGGGTGGTCATGAAATGTGTAGATGTGGTACATAGCAGCATGGTTCAGGGCACAATTTTGGTGCCCTGACAGTTGGAGTAGATCTTAGAGATCTTTTCCAACCTTAATGATTCTGTGATTCTATTAATCGGCAGGAAGCAGGCAGTATTTCTGCTCAAAAATCAAGTGCTTGTGTAGTTTTCAGCTGTGGAGATCAAGGATGAAGCTGGGAAGTCCTTAAAGAATAGAAGAAACTTCGTCATTGGGAGGGGACTGAAGGACAAACGGGATGTGATTATTTATGTTGTAATCTTTTTTTTTTTTTTTTAATGCTTTTGAACTCATGAAAATGCAGTCTGGCAGCAGCTGGATCTTAATAGCTGCCTGAACTACTGTGGAATGAAATAGTTCTTGATGGTGTCATGTGATGGAGTAATCAGTGGTGGGTAGGGTAGGGATGATCTTGCTGTTTCTTTAGTGCTTTGCTGGCTTCTTGTTAGTGGATAAAGTCAAAAATAAAACTGATAATACTTTTCTGTTTGTTTGCTTGCAGAAAACTGATTGGGAAGTAGCCATAAAGAGCATTAACAAAAAGAACTTGTCAAAATCACAAATCTTACTTGGAAAAGAAATTAAAATCTTAAAGGTATGTTAATTACAGTGATTTTTAAAGCTGCTTTGCTTGAAAAGGAAAAGAGACTTTTGGTGCAGTTCATTTTGGGTCAGGGGTGGTATCACTGTAATTGTTGCTGTACCTTTTGTATCTTTTATTTGCTTCAGACAAAATCTAGAATTCAAGGGGCCAAGAAAAAAAGTTCTTTATTCTGGAAATGGTCTCGGAGCACGTTGAGGGCATGTTTTTATTACAAGTGGAAGATTGCTATAGAATCAGCATCTGTGCTCCACTTATTGCACATACAGAAAGGTTTGTCCTTCAGGATGGGTAGTGTCACATCTTTCCCAAGCAGTTCCTGTAACAAAAGTTACAGCAGAGGTCTTCCATCATTCTTCATCTTTTATTTTCAGTCAAAGATGCCTTGGGAACTGAAAGGGGTGTACTGAATGTGATTCCTGGGGCAGCCTTCCCATTCTGAGTTAACTGACTTTAGAAGTTCAGTGTGGCACTAATGAGGAAAATAGAACAACATTTAGTTCTAAAATTCTGTTTTATGGAAACATCTCCTTAGGTATTCTTCTGTCATTTTCCATTCTCTGAACTTCACTACATCTCATCTTACATAGCTTTGCAGCAATAATTAGTGCTGATTTCAATGTTTGTGCTGTTTTTAAGCTTCAGGTGCATTCTATTCTATATGCTAGTATGTATATTCTAGTTCATATGTTATGTGCTAGAAATAGTAGTATTGGGTATATTCATATGCTACAAGTGCTTTGCAAGGAGAGATACTTTTGTTTTAAGTGGTTTCAAATAATCACATGAATTGTCATGCAAGTTGTATTTGGTGTTATTTGGCTTGAATTTCATTTTATTGTAAAATAAGAGGGTTGGCTTGAAAATAGCATAGTTGGTTACTCCCGTAAGGAAGAAACGTGTTAGACTATAAATTCAGCAGTCACTGAAGGATTTGGTGCTGTATTACTTTCTATAACAACACATAGCAAATGAATTCTGGAAACAAATGGTATTTGACCTGTGAATATATTGTGTAACTTCCTATTGCTGTGAATACAGTCTAAATTAGATTTCCATAATCAGATGTAAAACTCTTTGAGCATTACCTGGCATATTACGTTTAAAATAAGAACAGGCTATTTCCATAATACAAATATTTCTTCTACAGGAACTTCAGCACGAGAACATTGTAGCTCTCTATGATGTCCAGGTAAAATACGTCTTGATGCTTTTTTCTTCATTAATTTTATTTATGCAAATACAAAGCATATATATAGTAAGATATTTTTAAGTGGTCGTGTATTTTCTTACTGTTGTTGTCACTTTGGTATTTAGAAAAGAAAATCCAGCTCCCTAGCAGTGGCATGGAGGGCTCTGTCATATTCGGCACATTGCATGCTTGTTTTATATTGACTCTGCTTATCCATTGGGATAGCTGTGAGAAATCTGGTTTACTTCCAGGCAGCAGGGGTGAGTGGGAGCCTGCTTATCTCTGCAGAGGGCTGTTTGTGTAGTCTGGTCCTGTTTGCAGTGAAAAAGCATCAGCTGCCTGGGCTGAGAGCTGGATCAGTGGCCGTAGCTGTTCTCCTGAATTAGCATTGTTTCCTTGGTTCTGTAATTTAACTGGGAAGGAGGTGTTCAAGGCTGGCGACTGAATTCACCCGAAGGAAAGTGTACTCATAGGAGCTGATCTGAAAGGATGAGGCAAGTGACATTTAGAAGTCAACATAACTTAAGATACTGTTGTAGAAAACCATCTCTGCTGCTGTGGAGATGTCTCAAAGACAAAGAAATGTATTTTATAGCCCTTTGTCATGGTGAAGGAAAGCTGAAGGAAGCAGGAGATCATTACTATGCATGTATGTATTGCTGTTACTTAAATTGTGTTCAAATGGATGGCATAAAGTATAAAAGTCGAGCAGATATTTGAATCTTTTCAAGTTGGTGAAATAAGAATTAGATGACTTTGCACTGTCTTTTTGTTCCCAGGTTCTGTCTGACTAGGTGAAGGAGTTCTAGCCTATACAGGGCAGTGTGTTCTATTTAGCAGGAAATACATTTCTCATATTGTGAGGCTTGCAAGCGCTGAGTAAAGCTAAATATGAGATTATGTGAGGTATGCAGCCCTTTGTTCTACTTGAACTATACGTTTGTCTCCTGGGCTTGATTCTCATCTTAAATACAGAAATACATTTATGAATAAAATTATTAAGAACCACCCTCAGGGCACTGCATAGTTAAAGCAATGCAAAATAGACACTTCCATGTTCTTCACCATTTTCTGTCCTTATATGTTTGCATCCTAAAAGATGTTCAGCTTATGTAGATATGTGTCTTCTGTAGCTGCAGAAAACTGTGTTTGTGGGATATATGCTTGGCAATGTCAGGTTTTACTGTGTATAGTGCTGTAGGACATGAATTAACTTCTGCTGACCTATGATTCAAAATAGTGGATTCATGTGGTGACAGACTATGCTTCAGAATTTCCCATTTGGACTCTTTTCTGAGTCTTGACTTCAGAACTCTGCCTTTTGAATGATACAGCTGAGGGGGAAAGTGCATTCTCTTGAAGGGAACCGGCCTTCCTGAGTAATGCTAAATGGAAACAGTGTCTCAGCACCCTAAATTTAGTAAATCTGAACATCTTCAAAGAAACTGGAATTGTTGACTGAGAGTGTTGGTGTGTGAGTAAGTAGCTGAGGTTTTGGATTTATCATTTATGGTTGTTTATATGTGAAGAATGCTTACTAAGCTTTGCAGCTCAACCTGAAAGTAGTTGGTTAGATACATTGTGTTTTGATGATTTGACACTGTTCATCTTCTAGCTTTGCATAAGCTTGCTGCTTTTGATTTCCATACAGGACACCCACAAGGCAAGAGAAGACTGATCTTTGCTTTTATTTATTTACCTGAAAGTGTTTTAGAAACAACTTTCATGCTTCACTGCTCTGCCACAGGAAACGATGCCCTCAGAGTGACACTCCCTTGTGAGTGTTTGGCCCTGTATTCTCCTTTTGAGAAGGGATGTTCCTGCTTGTTGCTGACCATTGCACTTCAATAAAAACAACAGTTACAGCAAAATGAAAGGGAGGACTTTCATATCTTGGATATATTTTGAATAGGTTCATGGCAAATAAAGCAGTATGATGCTACTTCTAGAAGAAATTACTTTGCAAAACATGGTCAAGAGAATGTGACACTTGCACAAATAAGTCTTTCTGCACGGGGCTTGGTTTGTGAAATATTATACATCATTGACTTATATGATTACATTAACTTATAACCCAGCAAGAATGAGCACTGTGCAAGGCATTCGCATGGCTGGTAGGTTGTTACACCTACAAATTCTCCTTAGCATTTCATGCCCTAGCATGTAATACCCTTTTTGTTTGTCACAGTGTTGTGAACGTGGACATAATACAATAAGGTAAGACTTGAGGTATTCAGGCAACTGTTACAGTCTTTCAGACAACAGTATGTGAACATTTTATGCTGCTGTTGTTTCAGCCTAGGTATGAACACCACTCTGATACATTCCTTAGTATGTATGGAGCCATTTCCATTACTGGAAATAACCATTCATCTGGAGTCACCCCCAGAGGAATTAGTACACCATTAGTGTTGTATATGTATTGGTCAGCGTTAAAATCTTTTGCTCTGGTGCCAGCACAATCATTGTCCTTGATTTCCCTAAGGTGGGTACATGCAGTGCTGACAGGTTTGACCTGCAGTTAAGCATTTTATGTAAGCAGAGCATATTGCAGTTTGTGCTATGGCAGAAGTCTGGGAATCTGCATGAGGGCGTCTGGAGATGCGTGGTTCTGAGGCTGAGAGTGTTTGTGCAGATACTGAAGTATGAACTTTCCACTTATGAGAGGCAAACGCGTTGCTGTAGTAGATCTTTGAAAAATAAACACATGCAGCTCACCTCTAAAGGTGGAATTACTTATTTTGTGAAGCGCAATGCTCATGCAATAAATGGACTGCAAGACAGAAGCTCTTGAGATGTTTTTCACTTACCTTTTTGGGCAAGAGTTGGTATTCTTTCATTCAAGAAAAAAACTTCCTGAGTTGCTAAAGTGGTATAAAAATAGCATTAAAATGAAGCTCTTTTTCCTATGAGATATCATTCATCCTGCAAAAGAAGAACAGAGAACCTTGGATCATATTAATTGGGGAAATGGAGCCCTGTTTCTCAAAAACAAGAAGAGTCTAAAATAACCTTTAACTCACCGGTATGAAGTGCATTGAGGTCCGTGGATAAAGTATTATACAGCAGCAGGAAGGTGTCAGTAAGTTATTTGGAATGTGCTATATTTAGGCCATGAATTTATGGGCTTTTTTTTGCAGTTCATGATCCCAAATGCATGCTGAGTAGAACTAATCTCACATGGTGCCAGACAGTGCTTGTTTTAGCAAATAATTTAATTCAGAACCTCTTTAGAATGTCAGCCGCCAGAGTGAAAGCCTGTGATGTATCTCAGGGACAGTGTTTTAGAAGAATGAATTAATCTTCACTGTATGGAGTCTGAAGTTTGCTATTTGAACAGTAGTTTAGCAAGAGCTAATTTCTAGTTTGTTATTGGAAACAGTGTCTGAACAGAGATTGTTTCTTGTCTTAGTTTGTTGGCGCAGAGCAGACAAAATAGCTGCAGCTGCTTCTGTCTCTGAAGGCAGTGAAAGCAAGTGGGAGCCAAGCCAGCAATGCCTTGGTACCTATAGCTCAGCCTTTCCCTGTATACAGGTGCCCATGATTTCTTACTAGGGATGCTGGTGGATGGAATGCTGCCTATCTCTACGTGCTCTTTATCGGTGTCATTAAGTGCTCCTGTTGGCTCAAGGGCTCCAGCTGGTCTGGTGGTATCATTGCGTGGCTCCTGAGGCAGTTGTTTCAAATGTTCTGGAGCATCTTCTCGATCTTGGTGTGCCACAACTCGTATTGCGTGTCAGCAGAGCTGGTTCTGAACTATCATTACCTATGCCTCAATTTTTTTTTTTCCTCAACTCTTTTTATTTATCAGTATCCATCCTTAACTGCATATGAAAAAAAAAACAACACTGTTATTCTGACCATTTTTCTGGGTTTATTCTTCCCTGCCTTAAAGGGCAAATATGCCCTTTAGAAAACGTAAAGGTTTTGAAATACTTTTCCATACCTTTCACTTAGCAACTGGTGCAAAGTGAAAGGCTGGTGACAAGATCATTGGATGGCATTGGAACAACACTAGCACAGGTGCTGAAGGTTAGGGATAGCCAATTAGCATTTGCTTTGACCAAGCAATTTACTTTCACCATCTCCCTTACTTGTTAGTGAGGTACAGCATTTCACATAGCAGGAAATGAATGACACTGCTATTGTGGTACGTTTCCTGTGGCTGATTGCTCTTTTCTGTGAACAGTTGGCAGCATGAAAACTATGTGAATCCTACAGGTGCACATAATTTAGTCTGAGATTACATGTTTAGTCAGAACCAACAAAATGTTCAGTCCTTTGGACGTCGTAGGGGGCAGAACATGTTAGGAGCTGCTGCTGCAGTGCACTTGCAGAGCAACATGAGAATATCTGTAACGCAGTGAAATAGTCTTAAGGATCTGGACCAGTCCATTTTCACTAAATCATTAGAACCTTTGCCAATTGTATCTAATGCTCTAAAAATGAGGAGTGTGTCCCTGACCAATAAATAAATAAAGCAAAGCACAAGTTAATGTCAGGAAATCAGGTAACAGCAGTGCACAAGCTGTCATGTGAACTCTCGCTCCCTTGGGACTGGGATCATAAACTGCAATTAAACAGAATCCACAAACTTGGAGCGAAACCATAGTAACTGTCCTTAGCACAGCTCCTCCTTCTGCAGCTCGCTAAATGCTCATTGCAGACTTTCATCTTTTTCTAAAGGAGGGCTTCCTAACCAAAAAGAAATTGAGGGTATGTTTCTGCCAGTGTGCTGGAGTTCTAGCAGCAGCTGTCACAAGTAACCATGAATGTTTTGACTTCTCTTTCAATTAATGTCTTTTAAGTGGAACTACTGCACTGAACCTGTGATTTGGGTTGGAACTTCACATCCCCTGAGAGAACTGTGGGAAGTCTGGGATTAAAACACAGCAACTTTTGGCAAATACGTTGCCTCTTCATCTTTTTCTAGTAGGCTTACCTGTGGTTTCCTATTAAGCTTCGCTATCTTTTACTTGCAAGTTGAAATAAAACCTGGATTCAGAATAAGAGGGAGCAAAAGTAGTTTTTTTTGTCATGAAAAATTTAAATAAATAAAGCAAGATATGCTGAGAAAAAAATGTTCCATGATTGTTTCAACACAACATGCATTTGTTTTGCTTGATTATTTTTCTAGGCAGAAGTATTGGCCAGAACAGCTCCAGTTGCACTAATTTTATGATCTGTATGTAAATGTAAATTTTTGAAAGCTTTGCTATCTGTTTCAAGAAACAGTTTAAAATAGCTTGCTAGGTCAGCTCTATTCCTGAATGTTACATCTGAAATGTGGTGGTTTGCTAATCTTTTCCTTTTTGAGCACTTTTCTTCGCTTAGCAAGTCAACAGAAATTGTTCTTGTGGAGAATGATGATAGTGTGAGCTTTATTTTTCAGCAAAGTAATTCAGAGGAGAAAAATGCATCTGCAGAATTGCCATGTGAGAATGGATACCACGTTCCCAGTCAGGCTGGCCAACAGCAGTAATCTGAAATGGGAGCCACTGTGAAGGGATAAACAACTTCAGCCATTTTGAACTAAAGCTTCATTGGTAGCATATTGAAAAGTATATGTGGGTAAGAGTTAACGCTGGAGAGGAAGGGGAGGTGAGGGCTGCTGTGACAGCTCATCAGCTCCTTGTTTCTTAAGGGAGCAGCTTTGTCTGAAAGGACTTTGTTTCCAAGAGAGTCCAGAAAACACATTCTCTTAGTTCTGAGATGAATAAATGTCTGTCATGAGCTGAGCATTACATACTGCTTTAAGCTGTTGGTTTTGTGCAGTGTGTTGTGTAGCTGAAGCACTGACGCTGTGGAACATCTATTTCTGATTCATGGGATTGCTATGTTTGGGTGGAAATCCAATAGCTAAGCTTTCTTCTTGTCACTGGAGAGCAGACAATTTCCATGCTTCTTAGCCGTGTTATTCTTTTACACATCACAGTTGCCCTTTAAGTGAAGTGGTCCTCAGCTTGCCAGAATTTTTGGGTTGGTGAATTAGGATCTCAGAGTATCAGCTGTGATCAGTTAGAAGAGAGGTTAATGAGTGGTGATAGCCTTCTGTTTTCTTGATATCAGCTCTGTTTCAAAGATTTCGGAGCATTCTGCAAATGGTGAATTTCCTCTCACGATGTCTATGTGTCAAGCTTAGAGCAGCAGCAGTATGCTGGAGATGGCAGTGCATGCAGGTGTCCTGGCTTCTTCCTTTTTTCTTCAACTCAAGACCAGCCTTTGCTGGACAAACTGATGAAAATCATTTGGAATTGGTTTAAATAATGCTAGTAGACAATTTGGAAGCTGTGATTCCAGATGTGGATTGCTTTTTGGAATCCTTGGAGTTCCTGAAAGATTGTGGGCTTCTGTCTTGGAAGAAATTGTTACATAGGATGAGTGTATTTTCAGTAATTTACAGGGTGGGTAGGGTTTTTTGTGGTGGGTGTTGGTTTTTGTTGTTTTTTTTTTTCCCCACTAAAATATTACCTTCCTGATAAAATGCACTTAGAGTTTGAGGCTTTTATAGGATTTCAAATCATAGTTCATGTTGGCCACAGCTGTTAGAGAAACACTGAACAGTAAGGACTTCGTGAAATGTGATCTACTGCTGCTTTAGTATTCTATATTGGTTGGAGTTCACCCTTCATTCCCACCAGATTTGCCTAACATTCCTAGAAACTTGCTTTCTTTGAAGCTAATTTCAAAATGTAAACAAATCTGTAAAGTGCTTGAATGTTCTGAGCTGGGAAAATCCTCCAGAGGCTTTCTCCAACGCAGATGAGAATGGCTGAACTAAATGCTTCCAGAAATGAGGCAGTCTCATATAATCTCAAATTAACCTTAAAATGTCTGATTCATCTCAAACTGCTTAAACTCGTTAGCTCCAAAGAGGGGAGAAGCGTTTTTACTTTATCTAAGATCTCTGAATGTCTCCAGCTTTGTAGGCACAACAAAATTACATGAGAAACTAGAAAGCATCATGTTTATTATCGACAGAAGCTCTTCACACAAAATAATGCTTGTTTAAGAAAAGGAATACTCTAGTTACAGTCAGAGCTTGATACAGAGGTTCTTACTGCATTCTGTGGAGCGTGTAGATAATTTACAGTAGATGTTAGCTCTTTTGTCGTTTAGTAACTCTTACTCAGTTATGAAAGAGAATTCAGGTTGCAGATGGGTCAAAGAAGGTGAGTGCTTTGGAAAATCTCAATAGGACTGCTATATCAAATCACAGCTTTCCAGAAAGCGTTTAGGTCTGTGACATGGGCATGCTTCTGCCTGTGACTCATAGAGGGAGATATTTTACAGAGTATGCATGAATCCTGATAGAAGCATCCTACGGAATAGCAATTGGGAATCACTCTATGCCAGGCACAACTGTGCTGTGATTTGTGCATGACCTTCAGCTTTTCAGATGGCAGAGCTTATTTTACCCAGGAGGAGGGAACATAACCTTGAAAGTCCTCTAGAAAAGTGGTTTTCGTAGCTAGTTTGTCTTGCTCACACTTCATCACAAAAATACCAAATAGCATGCAGAAATATTACTGCCCCATTACAGATTGGTTTCGGTGATGTATGACAGTAAAGGTATACTCACTTGTTGGGGCTTTTCATATAGAAGATGCCTTGATAGAGAAAGCACGAAGCAGATGAGATTTAAGGGTAACATGAAAGATTATGATGCTCTTCTTATACTTGGTTAATGCAGGTGTTAAAGGCTCTGTCTCATCACATTCCTAAATGGCATTTCTTCTCTTTTAGGAAATGCCCAGTTCTGTCTTTCTGGTGATGGAGGTATGTGTTTGTATGCATGTTTCTTTCTGGTTAATCTTTAAATGCTTTTTGGGGAGAAAAAAAAAAATCCTTCTTTGCACAGCTGCAAAATAACAGGTAATTCTGAAAACAAGGTTATTAATTTTCTGTGCAGTGCTAAGTTTATCCGCAGTGTTTATACCATAAATTATTCTTTCATGTTCTATGATTCTATAAGCATTGATGAAGCATTACACCTCAAATTGGTAATTACAGATAGTTGAGAAAACAAAATTAAACAGCTGGAAAGGGTCTTCTAACTGCAGAGAAAAGATCACAAAGTAGAAATTAACACACAGGATTTCAGAGCTTGTGTTTTGAGTAAAAATCTTTCTTTTCAACAGTACTGCAATGGTGGGGATCTGGCAGATTACTTACAAGGTAATTGTTTACTGTGTTACCTTATTAGGAAGCTCTTGCATTACGTGTATTTGTGTGATCCACTGATATTTCTCTGAGTTCTTTGCTTGTGACTTAAATATTTTCCTGTTTATGAAATGTCTGTAATTCTACAATGGTTGTTCTCCCTGCTGTGATTTTTTTTTTAGAGTACCCTCTTTATTAGATTAACTGAATGCACTAATCAGTTCCATATTAGCTGCTTGGAGGACTGGTTTTGAACCAATGCTGGGAATGTTGCATTCAGAGTTCTTTTTTTAAGATAGAGTGTGGATTTCTAGAAATTTTGGGGCTGTCCTTCCTGCTTTTCCTCTCTCCTCAGAACCATAATTGGAAAGAAAGTACAGTTCCTGTATATTACAGCTTTCTGGTTGATCTTCAAGGTACTTGAACGCATTTTGTGATGCCTGTTTGGTCTTAGCTCTTATGGAGGTAGGAAGACAAGTGCTTCAGAATAGCAAAACTCCAATCATACATGTTAAACCAGAATTGCAAACTGGGATTACTTTGTCACTTTTGTCACTCATAATTTAAAATAAACACCATTAAACTTGCAATGAAGGTGAATAAAATAGTGCACAAACAAAAAATGCTTCTTGCCACTATTTATGAAACAACTGAATGTGACATTCCCATATTTGAAAATGAGAGATCTATATAAGTAACATGCTGAAAAAATGTGACGAGTCTCTGTTTCTGGAATCACATTTTGGAAACTGGTCCCTGTGTTTGATTCCACCTGCTTTCTTTCTCACCCTTCAAACTAATCCTTATTACAAAGAAAATTTTGAGCAGCTATGTTAATCTCCATAATTTTTCTGACAAAAATATTCTTCTGCTTGCCTCATATCTGCAGTATGTTGAAGGAATCTTTTTGTGAACAGCTATTGTTATGGTAACTGTGTATATTAAAAGCTTAATTCACTTCCCATTAAAATCCTTGGAAAGACTCATCCAGCTCCTGCATCCAGTGCTTTCTCATACTGCAGCTTGAGCTAAAACCTTCTGAAGAGACTTTGAAAAGTGCATCTTAGCTTTTTCCCTCAAAACAAATTTTGTCATGAATTATATTTGTGAGTGGAGTGGTTTTCTGCATCCCATAACAATTTGTTGAAGGAAAAATTGGGTTTTTCAGCTTCAGGCTGTGATCTGATTTCAGATAAAACTTAATGTTGCAAACTGTAAGAGTTCTTTAATGTTCCTGACTCCTGTGGTTCTTTGCCTTTTAGAGAGTTTAGGATTTAATAGTGGTTAAGATATTGTAGAACTATTATGCTACTGGGTTGAATAACCTACTGTAAAAGCAGGTATTTCAGAATACAGTAACTAATGTAAACTATGGAGATGGATGTGTTATTTAGAACACAAGTCTTTGTAGAAAAATATTGGAAATTGGATTATTTTGAATAAAATTCACTATAATTTGATCGTCTTAATTGTTTTCACAGTTGGTCACTGTGAAGTTTGTTTTGTTGGTTTTTTTTTTTTTAATTGACCAAATACTTATTTTGTCATTTGCTATTGTGTGTGTTATTTTCAGCTAAAGGAACTCTTAGTGAAGACACCATCCGAGTGTTCCTCCAGCAGATTGCAGCTGCTATGCGTATCCTGCACAGTAAAGGAATCATTCACAGGGATCTTAAACCACAGAATATTTTATTGTCTTATGCCAGCCGTAGGAAGTCAAGTGTCAGTGGCATACGCATCAAAATAGGTAAGTACACTTCACCCTGGTATGGAGGTAAATCATCACTATTTGGTTGTTTCCCTACTCAGAGAGCCTCTTTGTAGTTAAAACATAGAGGCTGTATTGACTGTGTTATATATTAAATTGATGTAAATCAGGACAGTGAGCCCAGAATGACCAGCTTAATACTGTGATGTGGATTTCCAGTGTAAAAAATCTTGAGTCATAAAGTCCTTTTGGATCAGCAGAGAGAGGCTGTCACTGAAAAGCTGATGTTTCTAGTACTAACTGTATTAACCAGGCACATTTGTAAACTTTGAAATGCTGAGTAGCCTTTAGCCCATTTCAAAACTGCTTGCAAGACTCTAAGCACAATTCTACCTAGACTTTCTTGTTGTAGACCTTCCCAAGAGAGTTTTTGAAAAGTTTTAGACATGTAGGTTATAACCCATTTTGTGACAGAAGGAGTTTCAGCATTGTAACTGAGGAGAACTGTTAGTTATTAAAGATGCTGCCAAGCTGCAATTTATGAGGAACTTGGGAGTTTCAGTCTCTCATTGCTCTGTTATGTGTCCATATAAAAAGATTTTGGTTTTGGCATGTTTCTTCTTGTGCTTTTTTTTTTTTTTTTTTTTTTTTACCAAAATCTGAGGTCTGTTCCAACTCAGTCCATCTTCTGAACACCACAGAAGAAACAAAATTTATTTTACTGTTCTTACTTGATAATTTCAGATACTTTTCCCTATGTGGAAGATTGAGGCATCTGAAGCTTAATTTCTAGAATTTCTGCCTGCTGTGATGTCATTGAAGCAGACAGTATGCTCATCACTCTTAATGAACCATTTATCTTCAGAAACTGACTTTAATCCTTTCTTACTGATGCCAGACAGCATGTTCTGCAGCTGGGGAGATGGCTGAGCAGCAATTTGTACAAATGATGCCACTGCTACTTTCTTCTCTTGCTATTTGGAAGATAGTACGTTATTCTTTCAGTGTTTAACATACATTTTGCTGTTCCATGAAGATGGATTGTACCTGTTTTTAGCTCTCTCACTGATAACTGTAGCAGATTTCAATAAAAGATGATCTCTAGATTACAAAAATTTGAAAATTGTCTTTCTTTTTGTTGACAAATGTTTCTTTCCACAGCTGACTTTGGTTTTGCTCGTTATCTGCATAGCAACATGATGGCTGCAACTCTGTGTGGTTCCCCAATGTATATGGTGAGTGACTGCATTTCTCAATTTGAAGCTTAAACGTTCTACTACCAGAACAAAATAGTTGACTGCTGGCAGATTGACAAATGCCTGAGGTTACTTGGAATCATTAAAGACAGTATTTAGCTTTCCTTTCCATACTTTTACTAGTTCCCTTTTTTTCTTGTGGTTTAGAAATCATGATTTTTAAAAGAAATGAGATTTAGTGCTTTTCCTTTTTTCTTAATGTGTTCTCTATGCTTTCCCCACCCCCTTTTTCCTTTCTTATAAAACAATTTGAAGTTACTTGCCATTATTTTTTGCTAAGTGGTGGTATTTATTTCAGCACTAAGATCTCTCTTTGCACTGCCCCTCCTGTGTTGTGTGGTCACGGGAAAATCACTTTGTTTTCCCTTGTCTTGTTTTTTATGTGTGAAATGGTGATGATGGTATTCCTTGTGAAATCCTTGCTTATTTATCTACAAGAAGGACTGCATCAACCAAGTAAATACTGCTTACTTTGTGTTCCCATACATGCAGATCATTAGCTTCTTTCTTTAGAACATCAGCATTTCTAGTTTTATGTTTCTGATACGTAACTTTCATTTTAGATAGTGTAATATAATTACCTTACAAGTAATGATGCAGACTAAAATCCTTTCATTTCCTTTTAAGTATTTTAAGTTAAAATATTTTACTCTTTATGAAAAGCTGATCTCTTAATACCCCACTCTGACAGAAGTATTGTGTAATTCATATTGATGTGGCTTTGTCTTTTGCTTTGCCTTCTGAGATCTTCCTGTACTTTCCAGGCTCCTGAAGTGATTATGTCTCAACACTATGATGCTAAAGCAGATCTGTGGAGTATAGGAACTGTGATTTATCAGTGTCTTGTTGGAAAACCACCTTTTCAGGTAACACTTTTATTTCTGTTTCCCTCTTTCTATTACTCTTTACAGTATCATGGAAATTCCCAGAGCTTTTCCTTCCAGGCATGAAAACAGAGGTAAATAGGGATGTTTGAATGATGATGCTTGAAAGGCCAGATAGCTTGATGATACCAAGGGAGTAGTTATATTTTTGTGTTCAATCCAGGGCAAATGCAGGATACTCAGTACTGAAATCAGTGCTGTGCTTGATGTATGTGTGCGTAGGTACAGAAGGTACTTTCTCTGTTAAACTGCACTGTAATTAATATACGTTTTTATTTGACAGGCCAATAGTCCTCAAGATTTGAGAATGTTTTATGAAAAGAACAGGAGCTTGATTCCTAGGTATGTCACCATGGTCTTTCCTGTCACTTATGTTTGTTGATTGAACACTTTTTCCTCTTTGAGAATGCCTGGGATGCATAGAAATATTTTGTGTTGCTGTCTTGATAAGGAAGCAGTATGATAGCAGTGACTCATACTGTGTCTTACCTTCACTGCATTGCTGAGTTGAGTATCCTGTACTAAGGTTATGTAGTGAAAGTTTAGGGACATGGTAGAATGCTGACTTCCAGAAATTTTTAATGCATTATACATTATTTAATGTATGTGTGAAATTTAATACGTGTTTAAATTCCTTTTGTATGCAGCATACCTCGAGAAACATCAACTTACCTGGCTGACCTGCTGTTGGGTTTACTTCAGAGAAACCAAAAAGACAGGATGGACTTTGGTACGTAACTTTTCCTTTTGCCCTCTTGTTTTGACGTGTTAGTTGTGTACACGTGACCAAAGCAATTGTCCTCACCTTTTGTCTACAGGCTGTTAGGTGAAAAACGAAGTGTATTTTTCTTCCGTGTTACCATAAAAGAGAACTGTAATAAAAGAAACAAACAAAAAACCTCAACAACAACAAATAAACATTGTTAGTTAATGACTGACAGTATTAAGTGAAGCATATAAATTATTACTTTGTTGTTGAGAAGTGAAATACAGTTGTGGCCTCCCTCCCTTCTGTTTACTGATATATCTTAAATTTTTGTGTCAGTCATTTTTGCGCTTTCAATGTTTTATCCAAAATCAGACAGATATTATATGTTAGGTTATTCATGGTAATTGTTTAAATTAATTTGTTGCACAATTTTTTTATTGCAGTTTTATCCCCAATCCCAAGAAATGTTAATCTTAAACATTTAGCTGAATAAAATTAACTTGATATAAAACAATGTGTTTTATAAGGAGATTTGTTTTAGCAGCAAGGTAGATGATCCATCACATTTAATGTGTGGGATGGTGAGAGAGAGCCTAAACTTCAAATCTCTTCAGGCTCTTTGTAGATGAGGCAGAGTTCTCTCTTTCCCTTTACTATTAGTCTCATGATGCTGAGATCCTTGGGTGAATTACAACCCTGAGATGTGCTCAGTTTCATTTCTGCTCACAGAGGTTCACGTTGCTGTTTAGTTATGCATGCAAGCTTAGTTTTGTTGCAGTACTGAAATGCACAGTGGCATTTCACTTGCGATCCTTGTGTAGTTGTGAAAAGACTATATTCAATAGGCTGAGGAGAAAGGAGCATTTGAAAGGTATCTGGAATGTTTACTTCAAGCTCAAGCCTTTCCTGATTGCATTGTTTTAAACTTTCTATTGCTGATATGTTTTGCTCTAAGAATTACAAACTTTGAAAAATAATTTGAAATTAAAAAGCACTGATTCTGGAGTAATTAAGATGTTGTTGCTTTGATAATCAGGCATGGTTTTTTGTGTAGATGTAACTTAAGTAACATGATACAAATGCTGTGTGTTAGAAATTAGATATAGGAAAAAAACTCAGAATATTTGGTCAAAATGACCCAGATGACTCTGACAGTATTCAGATGTCAACTTTTAAATTTGGAAAGAAGAATTAATACGTCACAAACGTGGATTTTGAGTAATGGATTCCACCTGCACTCTCGGCATGCTGATCTCCACAGTTTCTTCAAACCTGGGAAATTCAGTGTAACATTATGGTAGTATAAGAATGCGTTTGTGCTAAGAAAGAAAAACAGAAAGCAGAATGGTAGTGAAGAAAGTCATGTTTCCCTTGGCTGAGTCGCTTGAAGGGCCTCAAAGGGGCTGCTCTGGAATGTGCTTAGCAAGGGGAGTGAAAGGGAGAGTGTATAACTGAGCCCTGTTGCCTGTTGTTCAAGTAAAAAATAGCATTGGAAATCTTGCTTATCTTTTAGTAATATCAAGAAGAACAGCAGGTGTTGTAGAAAAGCTCAGAACACCTGATCCTCATGTTAATCATTACATTGCTCTGGTGTTACTGCTAGCCTCCCTCCCCTATCAGTTTGTGGAAGAAAGTGGTGTTGAAAGGAGAAGGGTGCAGAAAGGGTTTTTTTGAGGTGTTGGCTTGTTTTTTTCTTTCTTTCTTTCTCTCCCTTGTTATTTGCTTAGGTCTAATGAACAGTATTGTTTTTCCTCAGCTTTTAGAACATCAAAACTCACAAAGTTCAGCAGTTAGTTTCCACTCCTCATCAATTCTCCCTCACTTAGGGTCTCATCTTTTAGAAGTTTCCGTGTGAACTGTTGGCCAACTGGTTATGCTAACTCAGAGTATCCATTTACAACAAAAGCAAACGTTTCTATTGTTAGAACAATAAGAAGTTAGCTAATGAAATTGTTCAAGAAAATGGTGTTCACCTCTGCTTTAAACTGAGCCAGCTGCACAGGTTTCTGTTCTTCTATAGGGAATTTGGAAGGAGAATGGCTGCTGGTCTGTTGTGAACTTCAGCCATTGAAGGAGTAGCATTAAATAATTTCAAAAAATAAGCATCATTTTTTGGGAAAGGCAGAAGTGAAAATACTTTCAATGTTTGATGTGAAGGATGTTCATCATTTTGAAGAGGAAATCAAAACCAAATTTGTGCCATATTGTACATAGCAAATATAATTCGTTATGAGTGTTGGAATGCCTCTTGTGTACATGAACCTTACATTCAGTAACAAAGTGTCCTTTAGTATCTGATTTGTCTTGCTGGCTGTTATTGGAAGTTATTAAATTGATTTCATTTCCTTTCCAAATGCTGTAGCAACATATAACATGGAAGGCTTTAATCTTTTGCAAGCTCTTCATCCTCTGGCTATGAAATATTGATTCTGGGAAGGCAACCATTTACCACTATCCGCATTATAGTCTAAAAATTATGTCATTTGTACATTAATTCTCAATGGTGGTTGTTTCTTGTTCTACAGAAGCATTTTTCAACCACCCTTTCCTAGATCAGATTTCAACGGTCAAAAAATGTAAGTAGTTTTGGTTTTTCACTTGTTTTTGTAAATGAATGTTGGGGCCTGGAGGGGAATTAAAATCTGCCGTGTTCCTGAGATGCTTTCTTAAGTCTGACTTTTACATTCTACTGTGAGCCTTAGAGTTGAATCTTCTTTAGTACTATGCTGTGCTGTCACACGATGCTTGCTAATTCCTTTCACATTTCAACTTAACTTAAAAACCTATTTGTGTTTAAGGATATGTGGTGTTTATAAATTCATATGAGGGTTTATGGATGAGAAGTAGTGAGGAAATGATTTTGTTTGCAATTCAGACTTTCAGAATACTAAACCCATGTTTTTGTTTGGGTTTTCCTCTTTTAGCCTGTCCTGTACCAGTGCCCACATATGCAGGCTCAGTCTCTGGCAGTTCCTGTGGCAGCTCACCTTCCTGCCGTTTTGCTTCTCCTCCAGTAAGTTCCCTCTTTTACACAACAATCTCTAGAAAATATTTTCTGTAATGCTTGGCCAAGAATTAGCTCTGTAAATTCTTGGACACAGAATAGTTCTCAAGTAAACCACCATCTTTTTCTAGAAAAATTGTTAAATGTTTTGGTTCTGTCTTGCTTCTTGTGTTGTACTTTATGGGTGGTTTTTTTTTTTTTTGCTTTGTTGTTCTAAAGACTTAAAACATGATCCAAAATGTAAACTTCGTTTGTTTATTTGGTTTATGCTGATGATAATTCCTGCTTCAGAGGCTTTATTCTTAAAAGAGCAGTTTTACCTTATGAATCAATAGATTTGTAGCAGAGGTTTCTTACTCCTCCCTCCCTGCTTCAGTCCCTTCCAGACATGCAGCATATTCAAGAAGAAAACTTGTCTTCCCCTCCATTGGGTCCTCCAAACTATCTTCAAGTGTCTAAGGACTCTGCCAGTACCAGTAGCAAGAACTCTTCCTGTGACACAGATGACTTTGTTCTTGTCCCACACAACATTTCTTCAGACCACTCATGTAAGAACCTTCCCTATTTTTACATTTAAAAAAATTTTTCTTGCTATTATTTGTCTCTCTTTTCTCTAAATATGTCTCAGTTCATATTGGATCTAATTTATTCAGTTTTGTTTACTTTTTGAAGGAAGACTATTTGGTATTTGTCCATGTCCATCTGGGGCATTTTTATCTGCAACTGAGTGACCAGATATGCCAAGGTTTTAAGTTGTGCCTGTTTTAAGTCATGGGCAATGTTGGGCTTTGGCAGTAGAATATCTGTTGCAGATCACATCTGAAGCATTTTCTTACACAAAACAACTTGTAGAAAACTTGTATGTGTCTACAGAAGTTTGTGAGAGGTGTTTATTCTTATATCAGTAATATTGGAGAGGTTTTTTGTTAAGATTCTGCCTCATGATGTGGGTTTTCAGTGTGTTCTTCTTTTTGCTGTAGATGATATGCCATTGGGAGCAGCTGGCAGGCGGGCTTCGAGCGAGTTCTTGATGTGTGGAGGGTAGGTGTGCTGAGCTTCATCCAAAAAAAGTCTCATGTTCTAAAATGGGTACTGTAGCTGTAGATGATGTTGCTGGTTTTTTTGGCATTTGATGGGTTTACATAGCTGTGAGTGAACTTTCTTGAAGATTAATACAGCAAGCTGAATTTAATACGAATATGTAAACAGCTTAAATCCAGAAAGCTTTGCTGCAAAGCAGGTAGTTTCTCTGATGTGAAGAACAGCCTTTTTGACAGCATTTCTTGTTTTCACAGGCAGTCACCATTAACTATTTCTGGAAGCTCAGGAACTGTACAGAAACCATCCTCAACCTCTTCTCGAAGTACTGCTTCTGGTACAACTAACAGGTGTGTGATGAAGGCTTAGTATTTCCTTTTTTAAAAAAGGTTCTTTATTATTGTATGTTTGATTAGTTTGTTTTTATTATGGATTACTATAAACTGAAATGGCTACACTTAATGCAGTGTAGTGGCTGATGGCTGCAAAGCTGACTTCTGGTTCAGATACACTGCAAAAAGATTTCCTTGAGGAAAGTGAGCATTATTCTGTCTGATTATAGCTTGAACTGTCTAAAGACAGAAACTTCAGAGACAGAATTTGTCCTTTTTGTTTGATGAAGCACGACATGTTCCTTGTTCAGTGAGTCAAGATGTTAAATGTAGTTTACTTTTCGAGAAGTAGTTGTGAGAAAAGAGGAATTTAAAGCCCATTTTGCAATGGGTTTGTGTCTCATATAAAGATTGTCTTGTGTCTTCTAATTGCTTGCAGAGATATGGCTTCTGTGAAAGCAGTTACTGTGAATTTTGCATTTGTGGCTTGCAAGATACCAAAGAAACTACGTGTAACATGTATTGCAGCTTTTTAATCAGCAGGGCTATTAACAAGAAGCCTTTTTTGCCTCATTGCAGACCAAGTTTCTAATAGTTCAAGATGAATTTCATCAGTAGTGCCTGATATCTTTCATGTTTTATATTGGAAGCTTGATTCTGATCTTTAGCTATTTATGTAATGCTAAACAGAAGGGGTAGATGTGTCATTTGACCAAGTAATAAATTTCATGTTTTCAATACAAAATAGAGAGTGAGTGACTAAATGGGGAATAAAGCTCTTGTGTTGGGTATATTTTTGGCTTACACTAGTACTACAGAGCTGCAAGTCAGCATTATTTGTTTAGAAATGCTTGTCACAAGAAAAGTTTGCTACTTTGTGCTGATCTTTTTGCAGTTTGTGAAAAAACTGCTGACAGGGGTTGTCAATGAAGCTGTGGTCTTACGTTGTGTGTTTAAGGGCAAATAATCTGAATTGTTTGGTTGTGAAGATCTATTTGCTCTGGATTGACCATTTACAAAAAAATGCGTTGTAATTTTTTATTTTAAGTTGTTACTCATCACAGTTTCTAGAATTGCAGCTTTTATGAAAATATGCAAGTTATATTTTCTGTATGTTACTAAGTTAAGAGCTAAATGGTTTGTGGTTAGAGACAGGTGCCTACTGGTCACATTTTCAGTGGTTGTACTACAACAGTTTGATTTAGTTATTGATTGAATAAATGCAGTGACTAACTGACTGCTTGGGACATCATCTCAAGGCAGCAGTGTGTGCATCTTATATTCACCAGATGCTTTGGTTTTTGGTTATTTTTTGCTGTGAAACGTTCTTTCACAATGTCAGTTTTTTTCAGAATGTTGTTATGCCCCGTGAAACAGTGAATTTTTCTGATTAGCTGATCAAACTGTATGAATTGTACCCATAATTTAGCTGCTTTGTGGCAAGTGGAGGAAGCTGTGATGCTTCTCAGGCTCCAGGCAGAATAAGTGGAGGCAGTTCATTCCTCTGTGGTTAACTCCTACTTTTATTCTCCGTGCTGAGAAACTTAGTGAGCATGGATTTAAAATCAGTGATACTTGTGAGGCTGCAAAAAAGTGTTGGCACAGATTTATTCAGATCTGTTAAAGATCTGTTCTGATCTCTTCCTGACTTTCAGATTACTCAATATCTAGGAACTGGGTGGCAATAAAAGGACAAATTGTTTTTTTTTTTTTTTGCTAAGGGAGAACTGTATGTATTAGGAAGTTGTATTTCATTTTCAGAGGTTGCAAAGGGAGTATGACAGAGTCATAAATACACATTTCTGTTCAGCTGTATCCACGTAGTGGTGTAACTGCTTGTTTTCTAGAGCTCATGGTAGAACTTTTTTCATATCTCCTCAGAGAATCTCTAATCTTTGCCTTTCTATTCTCTGAAGTGTTGATCAATAAAGGGCCAGATACCGAGCTGATTATCTTCCAAAAAGTCCTTGAGTTTGAAATTCTTTTTGTCTGGTTCTTTTATAAGTGTTGGTAACTGATTACACTGTGGTGGTTTCGTTCCCTTATCTGGCAGTACACTGAGGTGAGCCAGGTCAGTGACACGTAGTTGAACTTGGGTAATACTAATCTGCAGTTTGCGTCTGTGGATTAATGTTCAGGTGTGTGGTTTTGGTCGTTTTGTCAGGGGTTGGTTACATAACATGTTTTCCTTTTGCAAGTTCACTCTGTCTCATGGGATATCTCTGTGCTTTAGTGGCTTTTGTACACATTCCAGCCCTGCTGCTGAACTTCCTGTTCTTAGTGCAGTGGGTTTTCCTAGAACGCTATTTTGAAGCATGGTAAACAGAGCAGGCGGATTGGCAGGAAGGTGAAGGGATCTGTAGATTGCTGTGATGCATAACGAAGTGTACAGCAATTTCAGCCTGTGTAAGAAAGGCAGTTAGTAACAAACAGTTCTCAGCCTTCTGCAGAGCTAGACCAGGACAGGCTAAGATCATGCTGCATGCACGGAGCACAGAATCAGATTTTCCATTTTCCAGATTTTCTTGAAATTTTGAGGATGGTACAATTTGGTGAAAGACCTGCCTACCTCTGTTCATCTCCTCTCTTTGCACCTTCCAACTTCAGGCATTGCCAGCCTTCTGTATCCCCTCGCAGCGAAACAGCACCTATCCCAGTTCCTACTCAGCTACGGAATTACCAGCGTATAGAACAGAACCTCTCCTCTACTGCCAGCCCCGTGTCAAACCCCCACGGATCACCAAGGTGAGTTTTCAGACTCCTTTTTCTTGGTTCTAGTTAGTTTTTGTACCCTAACAGATGTCTGTGCTTTCTTATTTATGTCTTTTTTTTTTTTTTTTTCTGACACAGCACCATAATGGAGAGGCATTTTAATGAGAAATAGTAGTCCTTCACAATCTCAAGATTGTTGAATGGGCAGTTGACATTTTTCAGTAAAACAAGATGAACTTGTTCCTTTGCTCAAATGCAATGCAAGAGGCTAAAAAGATGAAGTTTTGCTCTTTTTTATTTCTCTTTGTGTAATATGCAGTGTTACATCATAAACTAGAAAGTCAGTAATAAGTTAGGTTCTGTTTTCACACATGCAGTGATGAGTTGGATGCATTGTTTTGTCAAATATCAAGGAAACAATTTTTTTTACATGCTAATTGACTAGCTTGTCTTAATACAAAGCTCCAGTGTGCTAGACTTATTCTGTGCCTTGCGATCAACACGATTGGGATGGTAAAGGTCAAAGACTCAGAAACAGACTGCTTAAAACTCGGGAGTTCTTTACAAAAACGCAGTTCCTTCCTTTTTTTTTTTTTATTTTTATCTTCAAGATCTGATTTTGCAGTTGTTTCTGCGCTTGAGAAAGTGCCTTTCTGTAAAATATTTGTTGTCAGTGACTGAACTTTATACCAAGTCTAATACTGAAAACATTACATTAAATTTTATTGTAAGTGCCTCCCTTTTCCTATCATAAAAACAAACATTTATTTCAATGTGTTTCACTCAGTAGTAAAATTAATGTAATGTCCGAACAGCAGGAATCTATTTACTAAGAACTATTTAAAATTTCTACAGTTAACAGACAGGCTGCTATGACTTAGTTTCCTTAGGTTCCAAAAACCTCAGTATGAACAAAGGGAATTGTATCTTGTTTTCAGAATGAGAGACTTACTAGCTTAATAAGCCTCAACTTCATAATTCTCTGTTTAAATATCAGAGTTGTTTGTTTGTTTGTTCGTTTAATTGATCATTGTACTCCTATAGGAATTCAGGAATCTTATCTCAGGAAACCACAGTTGCTATAGTGTGTTAACTATTTTCTTTTTTTTCTTTTTCTTTTTCTTTTTTTTTTTTCCAGAGCTGGGGTTGTGAGACGCTCAAATACCAGCCCAATGGGCTTCATGAAGATGGGCTCCTGTTCTCCAATACCAGCTGACACTGCGCAGGGCGTTGGGCGCAGGTTATCCACGGGATCTTCAAGACCATATTCTCCTTCACCACTAGGTAAGCTCTAGTTCTATTTCTTACTCATTCTTACTAATTAGCGAGAATTTAGCTGGAGCAGTAATTCAGAAAACAAATTCCTGTTTAAAACTTAAACTGAAATTTGCCCAAATAGATCACAGAATCACGTAGATCGGGAAAGACTTTCAAGATAGTTGAATCCAACCATCAGCCTGACCTACCAGATCTCATCACTATACCATGTCCCTTAGGACCACGTTCACATGTCTCTTAAACATCTCTGCAATCGGGGCTCCACCGCTTCCCTATGCAGCCCATTTCCAAGTTTGATCACCCACTCCTTGAAGAAATAAGTAGGTGAAATATAAAGCATAAATTCACATTTGGATTTTATTTACATAGTTGGAACTATACCTGAGCAGCTCGGACACTGTTGTTGCGGACAGCTTCAAGGACATGAGTCCAGGAGCAGAAACTTCTCAGGTGAGAGACTTTGGACAATAATACAACCAGTACAGTTTTGATTAAACCTTCCACAGTTTTGTGAAGGAGGAGGGGCAGCATTACATTAGTGTGGGTTAATGGGAGGCACTTGGTAAGCTGTGCACTGAGTTTCTGTAGAAACTTAGCCTGGATTTGGCTGTATCAGGACTCATTTCTCCATATGTAGTTGCCTACACAGTCAGAGCATGACAAAAGTTTGTTGTTTTGTTTTTTAACCAAGTTGAATAGCAACTCTAACACCTGTCTTTAACAAGGATGAAATGGGATAGATGAGATTATAATGAATGGTCTTAACACGTTTTTCAGAATCTGATTTTGATAGACCGGCATTTTCATGCCAGCACTCAGGAAAGAAAAGAACTACCACTGTACAGTGTATGGCATGTTCTCATCACTCCCTTAGGGAATTGCCAGGAATTGATGTTAATATTGCTAAGCTTTCAGTAAGCTTTGCAAGTCGTAAATTGTTCCAGTGCACTAGGAGGGGTGGGAGAGTATTTTTACTGTATGCACAACTTAGATGCAAGCTCTTCTTTGTCCAGCATACTAGCTACACTCTTTATTTTGACCTTTTAAGAAAGTGTTTAAACTACAATGTGTGTTATTTTTTCTGCTTTAATGCTTCCCAAAATTCTCTGAAGGTAATAACCTTCATTTCTTGGAGTTTATATTTCAAATATCTGGACATTAAATAAGTTTTATGATATGTCTTAAAAATGTCCTTCATAACTGTTACGACTGGCAATCTCAACAAAAGACAAGGAATGAGTAAAGCCTCAAATTTGAAATAGTCTCTTATATTTTTAAAAGAAAAATAAAAAAGCTTAGGGGAAAATAAAGAGAAAACAAAGCTGTGTGTGCTCTTTTGTTCCATCTTTTTGGGATAGCACTGTTTTTGTGGCTCTAGGAGTATTTAATGTTTCATTTCTTTGTCTGTTTCCTGCAATCTATTCCTATTCGGTTTTATTGTTTCTTAATTTCCAGTGACTGCAGTGTTATTTCTGTTTGTAAAATACCACAAATTGCAGCATGTCTGCTTTTCAGCATTTAAATGGGTAAATTGTCTTTGCTTCAGGGTGAAGTGAGATCATCTGTACAGAGATTTTCTAGGGACTGAAGATGTCTGTCTTAATACAGCTTCTGAACTAATTGAGTTACCCTTTGCTGCTGCCAGTGGCAGCAGAGGAAAGTCTGAATTCAGAAGCCTATCCAGTGGTGGGAATGACACTAGAACAGCAACCAAGAAAATTTAAGGCTGCTTTTTGAAATAACAGCTGAGTTTAGTGCTGTGGGACAGACAAGCAGACTGATTTCAATGGAGTTGAAATTTCATAAGTACAGAATTTAGGGAATTTAGTGAAGAGTAGACTGGAATACTCTGCTGGAGCTTCAGGCAGAAGGTGTATTCTTAAGCATATTGTTTAAATGGAGAGGAATGGAATCGAAATGAAATGGCTTATATTCAAAGTCTAACTGTCAAGAGCATAAGCTTAAGAAGGTTGCAGAATGTGGCTTAACAGCTAGGCAAACTGCATACTGAGCAAACTGCAAGAAATTTGACATTGGCTCCACCTCATAAATGCATGCTTGAAGAACAATCTCGGAAGATTGCCTTGGCCAGCTCTTGAGCATTTTGCATACTAAGTCATGGTACAGCCTAGGAACAGATAGTTAGAATAGTTTAAGCTTTGCCATTTTTTTTTAAAGGCAAGTGGAATTTTTATCACTTTGTTCTTTGAGGTTACAATGGTATACATTTTATCTGGAAAGCTGTGGTCACAGAGCTGAAGTCTTATGTATTGTTTGTGACTGCACTGTTCCTCTTCTTGAAACTTAAAAATACCACAAGGAAGATACAATTTGAATCAAATATTGGATTCTTTATATTAAAAGAGGGAGAGAACCTTTTGGGTAGGTGAGATGTTCATAGAAGTGTTTCCCTACAGTCCTCTGCTTACAGATTATAGCTCTTCCATTTCAATTTGCTTTATGAGAAACTTTGCATTCATACTGAAGTGTGGACTTTCTTTGTACATAATGATCTTTTAAAAAACATTATCTAACAACCTAAAAATAAATAGCTGCCCTAAGTAATGATCCTAAAATGTTTCATTTGAATAATTTGTTTATTAAGGTTTTTGTTTTTTAATACCTACTTTTCTTACAGAAACCGTGAGGGAAGCAGCCTTTTGTGTCTGCAGATCAAATTATTACAAACAAAAAAAGTCATTAACGTGCAACTTTGTATTCACGTGCTGTTTACAAGAATACAATTCCAATACTTGAAAAACTCTTTTCAATTTAGAGTCTTGGTGGCTATGCTTGAAATTTTAGCATTGGTTATGCCATTCCTGCTGAATCCAACCACTTTATGTGTCTTGGTGTAGGTTGCCAGAGGTAGTGCAGCTGCCAGTACAGCTGTCACCCTGCAATCTTGCCTCTTTGGCAGCTTGAATATGAGTGTCATCTCATCAAGTGTATGTAGCCTTAGGCCATTTAGTCAACATGATAAATCCATTCTGTTTGCCATTTAGTGAGCTGATAATCAAACATGTATCTCAGTAGTGCATCCTTATCTCCTTCCAGATGAATGATGCTCTCTAGTGTTTTGAGTTTCGTTGATACATTTCCAAGCACTGCACATAGAAATCTTTTTCATTGTTTTTCATCCCTACAGGTTCTCCAATACCACCATCTCAGTCTCCACAGTCACTTCTGATGGGAGCTAGGTTGCAAAGTGCACCTACTCTCACGGATATTTACCAAAACAAGCAGAAGCTCAGAAAGCAACATTCAGACCCAGTATGCCCATCCTATGCTGCGTACGGATACAGTCATTCTCCACAACCAAGTAGGCCAGGTAGCCTGGGAACATCACCCACCAAGCACATGGGATCATCACCGAGGAGTTCAGACTGGCTGTTCAAAACTCCTTTACCAACAATCATTGGTTCTCCTACTAAGGTTGGTTAAGTTTACCACTGTTTGTAAAATGTGAAGTGGTAACACGTTGTCTGAAACCATTCCCAAGAATATTTTGAGGTGCTAACCTTGTGTTTTTGGTTGTTGATTTTGTTGTGTTTTTTTTAATATATTCTTATTTTTTGATTCTTTAAGGCAACAGCTCCTTTCAAAATACCTAAAACACAAGCATCCTCAAATTTGCTGGCCCTGGCAAATCGCCAGGGATCTGTAGATGCTCCATTGCAGCCTAAAGATATCACTGAACCAAGGGATTTTGCACACTTTCACTTGACACAAGGAAGTGACAAGCATGCAGGAGAGCAGCACAGTAAAGCTACGTTTGGCAGGTAGGCATTGCAGTATTTATGACCAGGGAAGTTGAGTAAATAGTTTGACAAAAGAATGTACCTTGTGCACCACTATTTGGAGGGGTGGAACATGCAAAAATGAGCTGTAAGGAGATGCTGATATTTAGTATATACAACAAGCTTTTTGTACTGCGTATAAATGTTGCAGAGACTTCCTGAAGTACTTTGTGTTGTTATCTAATGTTCTTATCTAGTTCCTTTTTGTTTTGATTGTCTGACTGTGCAAGTCTTATCGACTCTCTGAAGCCTGTTCGGTTTTGCTTCGAATGTCTAGATGACAAAACTGGCAGTATTCATTTTTAAGATGAAAGGGTTCATCTATATATAGCTCTGTCTCAATAAGTCCATGATGAACAGTGAGGTTTCCAGTCATTTTGTACTTGCTGAAAGCTTCTCTGTAACAAATATTAAGAATCTGCTGCAAATTAGGAAAATTTTACCCTAACTTTTTATTGAACGTGCATGTTTTTTTTGTGCCTAGATCTGTTAGTACTGGGAAGCTATCAGATCAGCAGGTAAAGACTACCCTTGGTGGCCAGTTATACCAAGGTAGTACAGACAGCCTGAATACAGAGCGACCAATGGATACAGGTAAGGAACAGATGGATGTATTTAAGTGGTCCATATATACTATAGCTTTTTTCAGCCAACCAGATAGAGTTCTGCTTCCAACTTCAGTTGTTGGTTGAGACATTTAAGCTTTTTTTATTATTATCTTTAAGGAGATATGTTCTTTAATATAACTTTCAGTGAGACAAGAAAGCATCAATTTCTGTGGTAAATAAGAAATATTGCTGCTTCCTGGAGTTGCTAGAGGGTTTTGTTTTTTCAGTACATTTGTGGCTGTTTCACTTCCTAATTCCAACTTGTTTTCATCTGAAAGTTGGGTTTTTTTTCTTTACTTTTTTTTACCTTCTTCCTCCCCCCAAACAACTAATACCTTGCCACAAATGGCCAACAGGAGATCTGGTTTTGATGTAAGAAGTTCAGCAGACAGGGCTAGTCTTTAGACCTTCCAAACCTGTCTTTAGAATTTTTCTGTTGCAGCTTTTGCTGCAGGACTGATGTCACTCAGTTTATTTGCTGTCAGAACTCCTTACTAGAACAAGTCTTGGTACATCAGCATATGTTATCTTACAGTACTCCAGTTTTCTGTATATAATTGCTAATCTATGTGATTGCATGTAATAGGGACTAACTTGTGGAAATTTTCTCTTTCAGCCCCAGCAGGGGCCTATGGCATTGCAGTGGCACCTTCTTCCATGGGAAGTGGGGCAAGTTCTCGGGCTGTCATGTTTACTGTTGGGTCCCCTCCAAGCAGTGCCACCCCTCCTACCTGCACCCATATGGTCCTCAGAACAAGAACCACCTCAGGTAGGTCTTCCTGCTGATGGCTGTTGTCGAACAGCGTTCAGACTTGCCCGTCTCCTGGGGGCTGTAACCTGCTTACTGCCTTGCACAGCCAGTCCTCTGGGCCATACAAAAAAAAGCACTCTGCAAAAGCTGAGATGCACCTTAGATTTCTTCTGCCTTTTGTCTCCTGAAAAGAGGGCCAGAGGCACCAGTTTACCATGCAGCAGTGTGTAATATCTTGAGTGCGCTGTTTTGCTCCCCTATAGGGATGTTTTAACAGCATTTATGGCAAAAGTGAAGATAAATTATTAGACTTCTGATTCTGCATTTTTGCCCACTGCAGTACATTATAGTGGAAGCAAGATGAAAGATGTGTGAGCTGACTTCATCTTAGCGTGTTGGCTATGTTGTCAAATAGCAAAGATCTCAAGGTAGAGGCCTGAATCTGCTCAGGATGAGCAGGAGTCTATATTTGCAGCAGTGTGCTTTCATGAACTGTAACGAAACCTTTGGTCTGTACTATTGGACTGCCTGCCTTGGAATCCTTGACAGCTAATATTCCAGAATCCATTTTATAAATCGTCACTGTACATTAAAAAGTGTAGCCCTTGCATTCTCTACAGAGCGATGCAAGGAACAACGAAGAGAGCCTCCGAAGAGTGAATCTGTGGTGACTACTGATTTGTCATTTGCTATCATCTGCAGCCCCAGAGCTGCAAGATGGAACAACCTATTAGACTGAATGTGTGTGTGTTATTTTTCCTTGTAGTTGGATCAAACAGTTCTGGAGGGTCTCTCTGCTCTACTAGTGGCCGTGTATATATGGGCTCGCCTCCTGGTATTTATATGGGTTCTTCTCCTCCGGGAGCTGAGGCAGCTCCAAGTCTGAAGTACATGCCTTATGGTACTTCGCCTCCCAGCTTAGAGGGCTTTATCACTTTTGAAGCTCCTGAATTGCCTGAGGAAACTTTAATGGAGGTATAGAAAAACAATTTAATGTTTTATAATATATAACGCTGTTAAAACAGAGACATGGTAAAAATACGACTGCTCAGTGCACTTGGTAGCTGCTTCTTCTCTATCTCAGATACTCCTCTTTAAAAGATTGAAAATACTCCTGTGTCAATTGTGACTATTTCTCTTTGGTAGTTATTCCTGGCATTTCTTGTATTTTAATAGGTAACCAAAGGAACATGACTGCTTTTGTTCACAGAGCCTTCCAAAGAGGCCTCTGTTTTAATGCCAAGTCTCTGGATGTGGGTGCTGACAGAAGCAATGTCCTTCTGGGCGTTGCTCCTAACTGCTTCTTCACAGTCAGTAGATGACGTTACATCCTACTTGTGGGAAGAGTATTCTATTTTTATTTTTATTTTTTTTATGTAGTGGAATGTTGCTTTAAAAACACACATTGGTGTGGTGTTTCACCAGGATGCTGTCCTTGATCTATAAATTTCTTAGGGCAGATCACTGTTCTATTTTCTCATTCACATCTTGCTGGAAAGTGTTTGGATACTTACCACATCTATATTTTATAACATGAATGTTTGACAATACACTGTATTCTTCCCACAGACAGAGCTTAAAATGTATTTAGACCTGCATTGCTTATGAAAAGATAATAAATATTGCTGAGATGTTTGCTTTGTTTTGAAGGTTGATTTTTTTTTTTAACAATGTAGTGTCTGTTTTAGATGTCAGTAAACAGTGAGTTGTTGGCTCCAATTTAAGTTGTTTGGTTTAAGTGGCAAAATTTGGCAACATACGCTTTTCAGTACAATATAATTCTTGATCTAAATGTAAATTTGAGTGAAGCAGATAAGTAAGAAGCTTCAGATCAGTTCTCTTATAGGTATCAAGTCTGTTGTATAATAAAAGCCATATGTTCCTTCTGGCTTCTCACACAAATGCTGAGCATACTTCTGGGTTGCTGATAATATAATAACAAGTAATACTTCCCATTTGTGATTCTCTTGGTTGCTCAGGTTTCAAGAAATACAGAACTCCATGTCCCAGTTTCTCTGGCTTTTTTGAAAGACTGAAGTATAAGCTACAGTATCTTGAAATCATTAACAAAGAAAGAACAAATTAGTATCTGTTGATTGTTTTGGACACATGTGATTTTGAAATCTCTACTGCTGACTGTTATTTCTGCACAGAATTAACATACCAAAAGAACCTCAAGTGGTTAAAAAGAGTTCTAAGTGTACTTACTTGCCTTATGACTTACAATGGCTAAACTGCTGTCTTGTTTCCTTTTGACAGAGAGAACATACAGACACACTGCGTCATCTAAACATGATGCTGACATTCACAGAATGTGTTCTGGATCTGACAGCATTACGGGGAGGAAACCCAGACCTGTGTACTTCTGCAGTGTCACTGTACCAAATCCAAGAGAGCGTAGTTGTTGATCAGATCAGCCAACTAAGCAAAGAGTGGGGGTAAGTGTGTGGTCAAAAAGTAGCAGAAGAATTAGCTAATATCAGATAAATAAAAAATGCACTTGGGCAAACTGTGCCCTCTTTTTCATTGGAGCAATTGATTTTATAGGAATGCACTTTTAGCAACTGAAAGCACATTAGAAGTATATAGCAACGGATACATTTGCTAGCATATAAATAAGAAAACTCTGTTTTCTGATCTACCATAAAGCTGGGGAAAGTGATGAGGATTTGCAGGTTTGCGGTGCAGTGTAGTTTACTTCTGAATCTGGAAAACAAGTGCCATCTCATTTGAAGATCTGAGCCCTCTGTGGTCCTGCTGACACAGCTGCACTGAAGTGAAGGCAGAAAAGAAGAAAGTTGTGGTCAACCTTGACCTTAAATCAGTGTAGCCAATCAGCCCTAAAAGAAACTCAAAACCAAGGAGAGACAGGAGAAATTTGAAGTGGTGGGAAAGGGCAGTTCCACTTCCTGCCTTCTTCCTGAAAAAAAAAAAAAATGTATGTACACCCTGCAAAGTGTGTTTGCTTTTCACAGCTGTGAGAACTCCATGGGCATAGGAAATGACACTGCAAGAAAAATACACCCAGTTGTTTGTGGTACAGCATTGACTTCAAGCAGTCAGCCACCACAGAGAAGTGTTCCTTTTAAAAATGCCTACATTAAAGCAGATATGCTCTCAACCAGTGACAGGGTGTTTGTGGAGGGGAAGTAGGGGGGAAGTTGCATTTTCAATATCTCCCTCTTCTGCTGCTGCTGGGTCCTGCGTAGGATAAAGATAAAAAATGGAGCCTGCCTGAAGTTTGAATGTGTTCAAGAAAAGTTTTTTTTTAATACATAATTATTCTTATTTCCCTCCAGACAAGTAGAGCAGCTTGTGTTATATATGAAAGCAGCCCAGTTACTGGCATCTTCTCTGCATCTTGCCAAAGCACAGGTCAAATCGGGGAAACTGAACCCATCCACTGCTGTTAAGCAAGGTAGGTTCAGCATAACCTCATGTGCTTTGCTTGAGAATCTTCTTCAGTGATACATCACTCAAAAAGCTTAAGTTGCATCATTTTTGTTTTTCTTCTATACAAGAGAATTGTGGGATATGTACAGTTGCGCAATTCTGATAGTAAACAAAGATACAGCTTGCAACTGTTAAGAAATGGACAGTTATTAACTTGAAAAGGAAATGTTTTGATATATTCTTCATTAATAGAAACGGCAGAGTAAATAAATGTTGTGATAAGTTTAAACAGAGGAACTTTGTCTAGTGCTTGAACAAGCTGAACTTAAACTATGCTTTTGGCTTGGGCAATTTCTTTTATTAATTTCTTTCAATTTGTTTTTTTTTTTTTTCAGTTGTGAGAAGCCTCAATGAGAGATACAAATTCTGTATTGGTATGTGCAAGAAACTGACTGAAAAGCTGAATCGTTTCTTTTCGGATAAGCAAAGGTTCATTGATGAAATCAACAGTGTAACTGCAGAGAAACTCATCTACAGTTGTGCTGTAGAAATGGTAAGTCACTCCTTTTACCTAAATAATAGGATGTTGAGATTAATAATACATTGCTTCCTTTTCTCACATACTGCTCTGACATAATCAGAAAATAGAATGCATGTTCCCAGATTTCTGTTCATGGTAATTTTTGTTAGTCTTTCACTTTCCTTCTTGCCCTCCCTTAACTGTGGCTAAAGTTCCTGGCAGATTTTGTTCCTCAGGGACCTTTCCTCTACATCAGCACATTTGGTACGTAAGCACTAGGAAACGAAGCCACACAGTCTCTAAAAGTGTACCCTCTGTGTTGATGCATCATCCAGTGAAGCACAAAAACAACAGAAGTAGCTTCCTCAATCCACCAAGTCAGTTTAAGGAACGTTTGTCCCTATAAAGCAAAAACAGTACCAAACAAGTAAAAGGATTTGTGCGTGTGTGTGTGTGAGATCAAGAAACTTTATACCTGCCATGGAGCACGTGCAGTGAGTTTAGAGAATACTTCATCTAAAAAAAGGAGTTAAGTCTTTTTTTAATACAGACATCACACAAAAAGTGCTGGTAAATGTTGTGCTTAACCCTGACAATGGTGTGATCTT
This sequence comes from Chrysolophus pictus, assembly GCA_037305975.1. Lineage (NCBI taxonomy): Eukaryota > Metazoa > Chordata > Aves > Galliformes > Phasianidae > Chrysolophus > Chrysolophus pictus. The sequence goes on from CM074594.1 coordinate 7,048,727, forward strand.
ACACAATTGATTTGTCTTCTTTACAAGAGAATGTAGGTATCAGAACTAGCACAATTATTCATATGTTGTCATAATTTCAAAATATGTTTTAACATATATAACCACAAGATCAAAAAGTATTTTTACAGCTTATGTGCAGAATCTCTTTTGCTAATACAGCACATGGGCTCTGTTCTCTCAGGCTGTTTTTGTTGTCTTACTGTCATAAAAACAGATCAGCTTATTTAAGGCTTAAAAATCGTCACTAAATGATGACACTTTAATGTGATCCATTTTGAATTTGTCATTTCAGTATTTGCCTAAAGCAATTTATGTAACTGAAATTACTGAATGATTCTAGGTTCAGTCAGCAGCTCTAGATGAGATGTTTCAGCAAACTGAAGATATTACGTATCGATACCACAAGGCAGCCTTGCTGCTGGAAGGACTGACTAAAATACTGCAAGACCCTGCAGATATTGAGAATGTGCACAAGTGTAAGTCTAAGCTGAATTATTGAAAATTAAATGGAATTATGAAATAACACTGAATTCATAATTATTTTTTTATCGTTCTGTTTTCAGATAAATCTAGCATTGAGCGAAGGCTTTCTGCACTCTGCTACAGCACAGTGGCTGTATATGAGCAGTAGAAATATCCCAAGGACCAGATGGTGTGAGCATAAGGGACCACATCAGTGATAATGCACTTTTTTCACTACGGTTTAATTGTTGTCCTCGTTCTGCCCCACGTGGAAAGTGATTCTTACATTTCTGTGGTGACTACCAAAGAAGCAGCAGCTTATTCAAAGAGGAGAAATTCCAAAAGTACATTTGTAGAAAACCTGCCTTACAGATCCAGCAGCTCCTTTTTTCTTCCTAGCAACAGAATTAAAAAGAATCCGTCTTCACATTTCAAACTGATCCTTGTACATGTGCTTTGACTTGAGTGATCAGGGTTTTTTTTCCTCATGAGGTCTATAGAGAGTGGATCCTTCTGCATCAGGTACATAAAGATGTTTCCCTCAGAAGACCATCAGAAGTTTGTGAAAAATGTTTTTAAGTTGTCAGTATAATGTGGCCAAGTGAATTTGGGAAACCTTAACCATGTGCAAGAGCTGGTTGAAGCTTTTGGGGCTAAGCTGGCTTGTAGCTGAGCTCACGTGTTGGCTCAGCTTGTCATATGAAGGGAGGATGAGAAAGCACTCTTACATGGGGGAAAATGGTAATGGAAGAAACTGAGCTTCATCTGTGCAAAATCCCCAGTGGGTTTTCAGCTGATGTGGATACAATTTGAAGATCTTCTTCCAAAACACTTTATTTTGCACTAATTTACTAAAGCAACTGTATATTCATTTTTGAAGAACTATACTAAAAAAATAAATAAATAAAAGAGAGAAGGCACAATGGACTTGGCTAAATTTCATGTACATAAAATTCTTTTCAGAATTTCAAATGTAGCTTCTAGAAGACTTTCAAACAAACTGTAAAAACTTGTATTCATGTGAACCTTTCCATTTTATACCTATTTGTCTAATACTTGAGTAACTACTGCTCTGAACTTTTACAGTAATAGCAATGTTGAGTTGCTGGTTGTTTGCTTTTTATATAGATTTGGTTGCATCTTTTGTGCATGCAGTTATGTGCATTAATGCCTGCAGTCTCTAGGGGTGTAACGACTCTCTAGTTTTGTTTCTTGGGCAGTATTACAATAAATACTGTAAGTAAACTGAGGGGTTCTGTGCGGAACCACACAAAAACAAAGTAACGTTGGAATTTGAGATGCTGATTAATTGATGTAGAATATCTACATTGTGTGTGTGTGTGAAAAATCAGGATTATTTTGTGTGCATTTTGAGGGAGAGGTGGGAAGCTTCATTTAGCCTTATAGGCATTATCATTTCAAGCATCCCATGAGATTATCAGGACAGTGATTTGCAAAGCATTTAGGCAGATCAGCTTCTCTGGAAATGGTTCCTGTAATTCATTTCTGGGACTTTTTTGTTACTCAACTGCTCGAATACTTGAATAAACCATTCTCCAGGACAAAATCATTTTAATCCTCTTAAATACAGTGGTCTGAACTATTTGACAAAGTTGTACAGGGCTTACACATCAAAATATTCTTTCAGTGTTCGGATAACCATGTGTTTCCTTTTCTTTGACAGAGTAATGTACTTTTTACCTTATTTATCTGTATGAAATTCCAGCAGTTAATTTGAAAGTGTTTGTTTATATAATGTTTGTATTTTTAGGTCTTTAATACGGTGTTTCTACCTCTCCTTTGTAATTGCATGCATTATTCTTGAAATTAGGTAATAACTCACTGAACTGTTGTGTAATAGCCTTTTTATTATGGCCTGTATAAATGTATATTAAGGTAAAATAAATACTGACACTAGAAGTGTTTCTATGGTAAAAGTGAGTTTGTGTGTCTCTGTAACCAAAGATCAGTGGTGTTAAATCAATCACTGAATCTTCTCTTGCCTCAACAGTTGGATGTACCATCAGGGCTGGATGGGGCAATGTGTTTCATTATGTCTGGATAGCTCTGGGACAGGGTGTCCCCAGTTCTGTTTTTGGTTGCTTTAGGAAAACAGCAGGGAATGCTAACGATATGTCTGAACATGAACTGAGGAACAAAGCCTTACTGCTCATGTCTGGGAAATAGGCTACTTGTCCCAAAAATTCAGTTTTCTGTTGGTGTTCTTTTTTCCCTCAGGAGTCAAGCTCATTCTTCCTTTCCTGCCAGCAAAACTACAGGTGCACAAACAGGATGAGAAGGGCTGTGTTCACTTGCTGTCTTCATGGGGAGACCAATGCTCATGGCCTGTCTTTCTGCATAAACTCATTTCACCAAGATCCTGAAGCTGCCCTCTGTCTTCAGCTCTCCATACTGAACAGCAAGTGCTTTTTTTTCTACCAAGTATTTTTCTTTCAGCCTCTTGGAAGCTAGAATTGGAAAGGAGATATTTGGTGTACTGCTTTCCTTGTTCAACCTTAGCATCTACACAGGAGCACTATATTCTTATATACTTCCACATTTTCACTTTCTCCGTAGTGTATAATGTCAACTGAGGAATCTAAAATGTATCTGGATTCTGACATTTACTGCTTTTAAATGGAAGCAGTTGAATTTCTCAGCCCTTCCTTTGATAGGATAAAATCTAGTTAATTTAACTTGCAGTTAATACATTACTTTAAGAAATGTTTTTCATGTGAGCTGTTGGTCCTGAGGCTTGCATTGCTCTTACTGCTCTTGTACAGCAACATCAAGATATCTCCATTGTCACCTATGGGTCTACAGGCAATAATTGTTGTGATCCTGATGTCACAACACTGTGCAGTGTACAGCCCAACTGCACTGAAAGGAGAAGTAGATCAAGTAAAGCTGATTGCAGCTGCTTGCAAAGCTTGTTGTGGCTTTAGAATTCAGCCAGGCTGGCTTATGACCTGTCTTTTCTGATTCCTGCTTCCTCTCCTGTTTTTAATTGTTTGTTTTGCTTAACTGTGATCCTTTGACTTTTTCATCTGCTCCAAATCCTGCTTGCTGCTGCCTTTTTTCACTGCCCATGATGCCCTGCACTTCCCTGTCCAACTTGAGCCACAGCCTTGGCTCTGGCTCTTTAATAAGTGCACACTTAGCTCCTCCTTTCTGCAGATCAGTGAAGTATATCTTAGTAACCCCTTGGAATCACTTGGAGCCCAGTCTGACTAAGTATTGGCAATGCTGCTTTGGACAAACACCTTTTGAAAAGCCTTTTGTATGTTGCAGGCTCCCCCCTCCTCTTGGGCTGAAAGCAAACTAAATGCCAGTGGTGCTGTTGAGTCCTGTTGCAGTCTTTGTGCCAATCAGTTTCATTGTCTCTTTGTGTCCCTTTCACATTTTCCACGCCCCAGCTATGTCTACAATGCAGCCCACAGACCATGGCTTTGTACTAGAAAGTATCTTGTTCTTGCAAATGTGAGATCACCAACAGCTTACACAAACAAGCAATGCCATAAATGAACTGAGCTGCATTTATTCTCGTAGGTTGCTTAAAGCTACTCCCTGTTGTTAATCTTCTGTAGCTGCTTTTTTTGATGGAGTGCTGTTTGGGCTTCTATGTCTGCCTGTCTCGAGCCTCTGGCTGTGGATTTTGTGACTTTTGTACAACACTTGGAGCTGTACGTGGACCAGACAGATATTTAAGCAGAAGCTGAGCATTGCCAGCTTTGCTTGGTTGTGTCAGCACACTTGTGTGAGCTAATGAAACATTTATTGATTAGGTCTGTCATTCTGTGGACTCTTGAAACGAGATACTGCATAGTTTATCTTCTAAACGAAATTCCTCCTTCACCAGGCTCTGCTGAGTGCTTTGTGAGCAGGGCAAGGAGCAGCACAAAGACATGTTGTCCAAGCCTAGTGCAGGGTAGGAGTCTGTCACCGTGGTGCCTAGCTATAATTGACTCCAGGAGAGAAGCAGGAGCAGGAGGCTGCTGCAGTGGAGGGAAGAGGGGGGGGGGTCTGAAGCTCGGTTTTTCAATAAAATGTCTTCTCCTGCTTTATGTAAAGCCCTAGGGATTAGACAGCCCCCAGCACTGCTTACCTTCTGATTCTTCTGGAGTTAATTACTTTCTCCATAAATAGTTCCCTCCTTTATTGTTTCTTAGTGACTGAATAAAAATAGAAGATGCTGTCAGCTCCAAGGCGTGAGGAGCGCGCTGCAGACCACGCGTTGCGCTGGGTGCTGCCTGCAGGGTTTCTTCCATCTCACTCCAGACCCCAGGCTTCTCTGAAATCCATGCATCTCATCCAGCTGCTCTAGGGAGGCTCAACTGATATTTTGCAACACTGAGAGAACACTCTCAGCTTGTCTTCTGACCATGACTGGCTAAATGATGGCCCTGATAAGGACTAAAGAATGGCACCACGCTTCTGCTCTCTTTCCTGCCAATACAGAGGAGCCTTAAGACCAAGTTTCTGCAAAAGAATGGCACAAGACAAACCTGGATGAGATGAGAAGAGGGACGTTTGCCTGCTACGTCTGATGCCAAGCACAAGAATTACTGCAGTGGAATGGAAATGCTCAGGCTGGAGGGTGAGAATTCTGCATGCAGAAGAGCAGACTGGAATACGGCCATGGTGGAAAAGAGAGGTAGGTAACAGCCTCCCTGATCTTGCAAGCATCCCCTTGGGGGTGTGCTGATTGCAGAGGGTAAGTTGCATCAGTGCTTCCCAGGGCACAATGTATTACCCCACTCTGAGAGTTCAAAGACTTTTACTCGAATTGCAGCAGCATTAACTCCTTATCTCATTTTTGTTGGACTTTCAGACAGTGTGGCATGTGGCAGAGTTTGTCTCACCTCTGTGCAGGGATGCTAACAGGAGCAAGGCAAGCATGTTTCCATCAGGTGACTCTCCTACAGGGAAAGTTCCCAGTTTTCCTGCTTGTGTCCTTGTGAGTGCAAACCCAGCTCCTTTCCATGTATCACAGTGTGAGGGCTCCATGGAGCCCAGCCTGTTTTTCTCCCACATAATGCCTCCTGCATGCAAGTATTGCCAGATGCTCTTGTCATTCCTTTCCCCAGCAGGCTGTTTACAGCTGAGATTTGTGCAATAGCTTGTGCAATGTCCCCGTGCTGGCTGGGCTGCAGCAGTGCTGTTTGCAGAGCCAACCGACATCGGGGGAGCGCTGCAGAGGGGAGGGAGCGGCTGCGGGTTCAGCTGGGTACAGGTTTGGCCGAGCAGCATTTGCGATGTGGCCCCTATAGGTGTCTCAGATACGAAGCTTGTGGAGATGCTGGGTCTGAAATGGGAACATCACTTCCAAATAAATCCCCTTGCGTTTCTCAGAGGAACAAGTTGAGGCAGGACTAATTAACTGGAATAAGCCCAGCCTCGTCTCAATTCCCTTCCCGTGTTTCCCACACGAGTGCTGTACCGGGTTTAACCTGGCTGTCCGTGTCACCGTGCGTTGTTCTACGCTACCTCACCAGGTCAGCAGAGCAGGGAGGGGAAAGCCGCCCCGCTGCGCTGCCCAGCTCAGATAAGGGAGCACGGTTGGAATTTGCCCCCCGGTTCGGAGCACCGCGAGCTCAGTCCGCGCACGGCTCACGGCCGGCTGTGCTGCTGCTGCCGGACAGAGGCGAAGGGAGCAAACCCTCACGGTGAGACCCAAGGTACGGCGCTGGCATCGCCCTGCTCCGTTCGGTTTTTTCGGGTTTGGTTCGTTCCTATTTTCGCTCTCCTTTCTCCTTCGCCCCGCGCGCCCCCCCGCTCCATCAGCTGGGAGGTGGCGCGTGGTTCTGTCACGTGACCGGAAGGCGGAAGCGGCCGCACTGAGGTGAGCGGGGCGCGGGCGGGCCGGGGTCTGCGGGGCGGGAAACCCCGCGGCCCTGAGGGGCCCTGAGGGCCCGGTACGGCCCGCTGCACGCCGCGCGTTTCTCTTCGGAACTTTTGCATACATCGAGTGTGGCAAATTCTTTAAACTTTCGTTAAGGCTCCTGGCTGAGCGCTGAGCGGCCATGGGGAGGATGGCGGAGGTCGTGGGGCGGGCGAGAGCCGCCTTCAGCTCGGGTCGGAGCCGGCCGCTGGAGTTCAGGCTGCAGCAGCTGAGGAACTTGCAGCGGATGGTGCAGGAGAAGGAGCGGGAGATCCTGGCGGCCATCGGGGCGGATCTGCACAAGGTTTGGGGCCGTCGTTTTTCGCTCACGGGGCGGCGAGGCCCAGAGCTGTGCGAGCCCTGAGGGGGGGACAGCGCTCGTGCTGGGGGCAGCCCGGCTGGGCGGGCTTTAAGGTTCCTTCCGACCCAGGTTTCCGTCGGGTGAGGGAGGTGGGCGCCTTTCCAGCCGTCCCCCATCCGTGCCGTTGCAGTGCGGTCACAACGCCTACAGCCACGAGATCATGGGGGTGCTGGGGGAGCTGGCCCTGACCATGGAGAAGCTGCCGTCGTGGGCGGCTCCTCGGCCGGTGAAAAAGAACCTCCTGACGCTTCGGGACGAGGCGTACATCAACCCCGAGCCGCTGGGGGTGGTGCTGGTGATCGGAGCCTGGAATTACCCCTTTGTGCTGGTCATGCAGCCGCTGATCGGGGCCATCGCAGCAGGTGGGAACCGCCACGACCCGCATCCCTTATGGGGGTTTGTGTGGGGGCACGAGGGCAGCACGAGGGCTGTGCGTGTCTCCTAGGCAATGCGGTGGTGGTGAAGCCGTCGGAGATCAGTGAGCACACGTCCCAGCTGATCGCCAACATCCTCCCTCAGTACCTGGACCAGGTGAGTACAGTTTGGTGCCTGGTGTTTGGATACCTCGAGGAAATACTGCTTTGGTTTCACGTGGCTGCTGTGGGTTAGAGTTGAAATATTTGCCCTTTGTCACTAAAAGGGTGTAGGTAGGAGATAGAGGAATATTTGAACTGGCTGTAGAGTATGCAGACACACTGCTATGTTCTTCCTGCTTTCGTGTAATTTATTGTACCTTCACAGTCTTGCTGCAATATAACCCTCTTTTTGATGTTCATCATAGCATTAAGGGCTATGCTATGTGCAGGTGTTTCTCTCTGCAATACCTTCTTTTTGGGATGTGGCCTGTAGGCACGGGTTTGTGCTGTTCCTGTGAAATCAGGCTGCTTGCTTAGCAGCACTTGGCTCTGGTATTCATGTCCTACTGTGCTGGTAGCCCGATGAAAACACCCCCTGGTGTTTTCCCTTCTTCTTGTTTGATATCTGTTGCACTGTTTCACCCAGACTTTTCTTCTTGACAGCACAGCTCCAGCATGTGTGTTTTTCTAGGCAGTGAGTGTTTTCTCTAGGTGGGGAGTGAGAGCTGAGGAAAGGGAGCGGCTGCTGGTCGTTTTTGCTCCAAGTCTTAAAGTGTGGAAGCAGCTCCTCAACCTGACTCAGCCCTGGTTTTGAGCTCAGTTTTTTTTAGTTTCTTTGGGACAGTGTAGTAAATAAAATTTCATTTAACTGGAAGGAGCAGAGGGCGGGGCCTCATGGACAGCTGCTCACTTGATCTAATTGCTTTAAATCAAGGTACATGCAGGGCTTTTGTTTGTATTTACAGGAGCTGTACCCGGTGGTCACCGGCGGAGTGCCTGAGACCACAGAACTGCTGACACAGAGGTTTGATCACATCCTTTACACCGGGAACTCTGCTGTGGGCAAAATCGTGATGGCAGCGGCTGCCAAGCACCTGACACCTGTCACCCTGGAGCTGGGTGGGAAGAGCCCCTGCTACATCGACACGGACTGCGACCTGGCCGTCGCCTGCAGGTCAGCCTGCCATGGGGCTGAGCACTGGGGCAGGGGGATGTGTGTGGGCTCTGAGGGACCGTAGGTTCCCAAATGGTGCTGCTGACAGGGCGGTGGGATTAGAAGGGACGATGCAGAGAACCCCTCTCTGTTTTTCTGCAGGCGGATAACGTGGGGGAAGTACATGAACTGTGGGCAAACCTGCATTGCCCCAGACTACATCCTGTGCCACCCGTCCATCCAGAGCCAGGTGGTGGAGAACATTAAGGCAACGCTGCGGGTGAGCATGATGGCTCTTGTGCTGTGGCAGTTATCCCTCTCACCACAGAGTTGTCATTTTTTGTCCTGGCAGCCCCGATGCTGCTGCTAAGCTGAAGGTGCATCAAATGCTTGGTTGTGCTGTGTGTTATGGCAGGAGTTCTATGGGGAGGACGTGAAGAAATGTCCAGATTATGAAAGGATCATCAACAAGCGTCACTTCAAGAGGATCATGAGCCTGCTGGAGGGGCAGAAGATTGCTCATGGAGGAGAGACCGATGAGGCCACCTGCTTCATAGGTACCTGTCCAGGTGTTGGGCAGGGGAGGGTGGGGGGTGGCATCCGGACAGCAGTCCCCAGTCCCATGTTGGCCTCGTCTGTGGCCCTGCTCAGCGCATCTCCTGCCCTCCTCAGCACCCACCATCCTCACGGACGTTTCTGCGGAGTCCAAGGTGATGGAAGAGGAGATCTTTGGGCCGGTCCTGCCCATTGTGTCTGTGAAGAACGTAGACGAAGCCATTGAGTTCATCAACCGTCGGGAGAAGCCGCTTGCTCTCTATGTCTTCTCCAACGACAAGAAGGTGGATCAGGGCCTTGCTCCTCCACAATGCTGGCTCTGCACACTTTGGTTCTTCGTGCAGCAGCCCCAGGCACAGCTCCCCACAGGACCTGCATTGGCTCCTGTTTGTGTGTGGATTGCAGTATTTATCTCATGTTCCCAGAACTGCCTGGTGCATACTGAAGGGCTCTGGATTTGCATGACATTATGAAACAGAAGGATAACAGCTGAATTTCCTGTTTAGTGATTAGCACGTCATGTAGCTGTTCATGATTTTGGTATTTTTAGTATCTTGCTGTAGAGAAGAGCTCTAGTCTTTCCAACTTTAACTTTTCAGTTAGTGTTGCATAGAGAGGGCTTGGTTGAATTGTCAGCAAGAGAAAATTAACACGATGGCCTGATGGCCTATGCTCCCCTCTCAGTCCTGCTTGTCTCTTCTGGGCCTTTGTAACTTTTTGCTGTTGTTTTTTCTTCTTTCAGTTAATTAAGAGAGTTATCTCAGAAACCTCCAGCGGGGGCGTTACTGGAAATGATGTCATCATGCATTTCTTCCTTGCAACCTTACCCTTTGGTGGTGTTGGTAAGTTACCGGAGCTCCTCTCTAAGCACTTTGACTTGCTGCTTGTTAGAACAGCAGTGGCTGGTTTACTGTTGGCCACAAGTGGCCAAAGGTGTGACCAGCTGAGGTCACAGTGTGATCTGCCCATGCTCTGTGTCTCAGGAAACAGTGGGATGGGAGCCTATCATGGCAAACACAGCTTTGACACCTTCTCCCACCACCGCTCCTGCTTGATCAAGGATCTGAAGATGGAGGGCACGAACATGGTCCGGTACCCTCCCAGCAGCCAGAAGAAGTTGGATTGGGCCAAATTCTTTATTCTGAAGCGACTTAACAAGGGCCGTGTGGGACTGATCATGTTGGCCCTGTTGGGTGTTGTAGCAGCAGTGGTGATAAAGGTGAGCTGTGGCTCTTTGCTTTCTACTTGAGTGCATGAGCAATTTGTTTTACCTTCTGCACGTCCTCTCTTTGCAATTTCACTTCTTTCTTAGAGCCTGATCTGTTTTTTTGTTTCCTGATATTTATGCTCGGCCCACCTGAAATGATCAGCATCTGTTTCTCACTCCTGCCAATGACACGTAGAACAGAAATGTCCTCAGAGAAATCTCCCTGCCTGCTGTACTGTTTCTTTCTCTGTCCTGGATGGTGACACCTGTGCAAAGTTCCCTGCAGAGGCAGATGGGGGTGGTCCATTTTTTCAGACAGCTGTGATCAGAAGCGCAGGAGCCCAACAAACAGGAGGAAATAATCAGTCTACATAGCTGAGTCCAGGAGGAGGTAGAAGAGCCAATGACTGGCCTTGAAGTAACAGCTAGGGAAGCAAGCCCTGTCTAGATGAACACCTCGGTGAAGGAGGGAGCTCACAGCATCTTGAAATCATTTGGGTTTTCTCAGAATCATCAGTCTGTGCTGAAGAGAAAAGCTCTCTTGGTTGTGCTGGCTGTTCAGAGGCTGGGCTGGCTCAGTGTGTGTTAAGGAGGAGCAGGTTTCAGAGCACTGCTGTTGCTGTTACAGTGAGGTAGGAGCCTTTCTCTTTTCCCGTGTGCAGACCTAGTTAAGTTTGGGTGAACCATTGTTAGAGCAGTGAATGTGGGGCATGGGGAGGCTCCTCCTGGCGCTGGGGAGCAGTGCCTTCCCTCGCAGCTCACGCAGTGTCTGAGATAACCAGCATGCTCAGGGGTGGAGGCAGACGAGCTGGATGTGATGGCACCCTGGGGACATCAAGGGGAGCAAGGAGGGTTGCTTCAGATTGTTCTAGGAAGGAAGTTGGTCTTGCTTCAGCAAAACCCTTACAGGAGGGTGGTGTTGTGTTTTGCTTTCACAGATGGCTTTCTACTGAAGAGAGGAGAAGGTGCCATAACCTGTGTGCAAGTCATATTTTGGGTGCTCACTTCGTGTCTGTTTCTTTCACTTCAGTCCTATTTTTCTTTTGAGCTGGGTTATTTCTGTGAGCTGTTGAGCACACAGAGCAGCCTTGGGAAGGCACTAATCATGAGGAGGCCTGGACTCCTGCTTATTAACAAGCCAGACTGAAACAGAGGGACCAGTGGATAAAAGCTCTCAAAAGGAGAACTGAAGAGCAAGAAATATAGCACCTGACACCACCCTATGCCCTGCAGAGCACTGCTTCCAGAAACACACACCCCCTTTCTTACACCAAACTGCCTGGCTTCATCCACTGACAAACAGGAGCTCATGTTTCAGCTGTAATTGGTTTGACAGTGTTTTCCCTGCAGTTCTGGGGTTGGTTTCTTCTGTTGTGCTCCAGCCAGCCTTGCTCTTGGTGACAGGTGTGAGACAGGCTGTGCTGCTGGTGTGCTGGCTCAAACTTTGTTCTCATAGTGTTGGTTATGAATAAATCGGGTGAGATTCCCACTTGCCATCTATTTGGGGTGGAATATTTCTGGATCCCCGTGAGCCAGAATCATCCACAGCTGTTGGGTGGTGCAGGCTGACTCCTTTTGGGGGCTGTGGGGCACATCATAGCAATTATTTGATAATTACAAAGAAGATAAGTGCCATGTGTTTTACTAATTTTACTAATGACAAAGGACCCCCGAACAGGAGAAAGCAATTACTGGGAGTGTGTACCCCAATATGTTTGAGCTTCTGGGTCTGCTATGGTCTTGCACTGGGTTATGACACGGGACCTGTTCTAATTTGGGGAGGTGGCGGTGGAGAAATTGAAGGTGGAAGGACCCTGTAAATGTTCTTTAAAGAAAATCTGGAAGTGATGACTGAATGCATTTCTTAGCAAATTGTGATCACTACGCAGTAGGTGGGATTTCTTCGCGTCTGGTGAAAATCCACATGCTAAGGCTTTGTAATGAATTATTTTGCAAATACAAAATAAATACTAAGAATTTAAATAAGAAAGTAGGTGTGGTAAGTCACTGCAATCTCCTGTGGAATCCTGCCTGTCCTGTGCCACCCCAGCTCCGGCTGAACATGGCACATGTGTGCATGTGGCAGCTGCTTCACGTGTACCTCCGCCCCAGCACAGCAGCACAGATGACTGCGTGGTGATCTCCTGCTGTCAGGGAAGGATCACTAAGACTGGTTGGGTTGCTTCTGCCCCTGCTCTGTGCCAATCCATCCCATAAGTGTGTCCCACCTGCACTCGGTCTGTCCTCCTGGGACAAGTGGGATCACTTTCATGCCTTCAGCAGCGAGCGGTGGTGCGGCTGTGCACAGTGTTGGAGGGTCCCCAGTGCCTGAGCAGCACATTCCTCCCATCACACGGAGCAGCAAGCTGTGATTTGGTGCTTGTAAGCTCACAGCACCAGGGGATGGCTGGTGAAGGGCACATTGTATTGGGCCGGGGCCAAACATCCTCCCGTGGGAGGAGAGCGCTGTGTAGGAGCAGGGCTTGTGCCTGCTTGCTCTGCCTGGGAAACAGCTGGCAGACAACTGCTTTGAGGTAACTTTCTTTGTGTGGGGCTGATGGTGTTGGCCGTGTTGGGTGAGTGGTGTGTGGTAGCAGTGGTGATACAGGTGAGTATCTCTTTGTGTTCCCTGAGCCCCACCTGACCCCCACCTCCACCCCATTGCTTTGTGAGGCTCTGCTCCCCCTGGGGGCACCCAGCCTGTCTGTCCTTCTGCAGGTGATGACCCTATGGTGAGGGCTCCCTCCACCCAGCAGAGCCATAACCCATCATCGTTTTCATCCTGTATTCCTATTGCTGAACTTCTTTGCTACAATTTCTTCTCTACCAACTGATTGAATAGAAGCAAAGGAGCCCTGGATGACTCAGTCTGCTGCTGAGCTGTTGCAGCCTGAAACCTTTGGCCATGTCCCAGTGGTGCAGGTGGAAGGGAGCAGTCCCTGCCCCATGCTGCAGATAGGAGCCCATGGAACAGCTATTGGGCATGGGGGGATTATGTTGGAGGAAGGTCACTCATTACTGAGCCTGGCTATGTAAATGTCTCATGTGATCCCTGCATAAAGCTGCCTCATATCAGCAGTGAGCCCAACAATGCGTGCTATGGATGGCACAGCCCTTGGTTGAGCAGCTGGCAATCTCACCTGTAATGAGATTTCTATGTTCTGTTGGTGCACTGCTTGTTTTTCACCTCATAGTACTGAACTGAGAGCCTGACTCTTGCTGGATAAAGCCTTGTTTCACCACAAAACCATCTGGGTGTCCCAAGGGCAGTGCCTAAAGGATGAGCCCGGTTGAGTTCATTCTTTATTTGGCATTGTCAGAGCAGTGACGTGAGCTCAGCTCCCCTCAGTGGGTGAGAGCTGCAGCAGGGCAGGAAGGAGACGCCTGCGTTGCTCGTGCAGCAGCCCAGAGCCGTGCTCCTGGTGTCGGAGCAGCTGTGGGGCCGTTCCCAAGCAGAAGCCGATGAGATGCTGCCAAAGGCTGAACTCTATGGGACGTCCAGATGCAGTCCGGTCTGTGCTTTGCGCATCCATCCGCCAGGAGGGGCTTCGGTCCCCAGAGCAAGTCCCTGAGCCCTGCTGCAGGTCAGTGTTTGCTGGTCACGAGCTTTATCACAACGCCGATTGCGAGCACCGCGATGGCCGCGGCCGCCGCCAATCCCCGCCGCAGGATCAGCCCCCAGGTGGGCGCAGCGTCCGGCAGCGCACCGCGCGGCTCCTCCTGGAAGTTGGCACCATCCGTCCTGGTGATGCCCGTTAGCACCACGCCGTTCTGAGCGTCCACTCCCGCTGCAATGAGATGAGGAGAGGTCACCGTGAGTCTCTGCCAGAGATCTGAGCGATGCAGGCAGGCGCGTAGCCGTCATCCTCAGCCCCGGCCGTACCTACGCAGCCCCGCACTGCTGCAGCAGGGAGGTGAGTGTGGGGCATCAGGGATGGCCCCTTGCTGTGAGGCTCGGGATTCTGCTGCTGCTGCTCTTCCAGCGGCTGCGGGGTCACTCCTGCACGGCGCTGAGCCTGGGGGAGCAATGGGACTCAGCCAGAGGGGGGGATCCCCACCTGCATGTTCTGTGTGTCCAGAAATGGCACAGTGAAGGATGCCCCCAGTTCCCCAAAGCTGGTGGCTGGTGGGAACTTCAGAGCTGTTAGCACAGAGGGGCATCTCGAGGCGTGTGCTGGGAGGAAGCAGAACACAAAGGAGCATCCGTGGTCCCAAACACGGAGCCCTGGGTTTTGCCATCCCATCCCACTGGGTGGATGCAGCACATGGTTACCTCCTCAGCCGCCTTCCTCCAGTCCATGCGGCAGATGTAGATGAGGAAGCAGGTGCAGAGCATGGAGACGCAGACGAGCATGCTGAGCCACAGCCCTGCAGAGGGCATGCTGGTGTCAGCTGGGCAGCATCACCAGGCAGACCCAACCAAGAAGGTACAGTGAGCCAAGAATGGGGACATCACCAGGGATGTGGGAATGGGGCTGCCCAGCAGAGCTGCAGCGGTGGCTTTACCCAGGGTGATATAGGGCACTCAGCAGTGCACTGACTGTCCCAGTCTGCCCCAGTGCTTCCAGTCCCCAGCAGCACTGCAGAGCCAGGCAGAAGAAGCAGTAGGGAGTTGCATCCATCTATAGGGCTGGGGGAGGCAGTACCTATGACACCAATCCTGGCCACGAAGAGCAGCACGGCTCCCAAGGGCAGTCCCACACCATAGTAGCTCACAGCGTTGAGGATGGCACCAAATTTCTGCTTGCCTGTGCCTCTGAGCACCCCACCACAGGCACACTGCGGGGAGAGGGAGCAGAATGAGGCCAAATTTGGGGCTGTGAACCAGCCCTGAATACAAGACTTCCCCTGCCTCCCCTCATAGAATCATTATGGTTGAAATAGACCTCTAAGGTCATCCAGTCCAACCGTTAGCCATCACCACCATGCCCACCAGCTGACATCACCACCAAATCGTGCCCCAGTACTCATTTCTCTTTGCCCCATCCTGCAGGTTTGGCGCTTTTCATGCACTCAACACCAAGATCCCCTCTGAAAAGTAGCATCATTCCCAGGGACTTACACACATGGCTTCAAACAAGTGGAAGACAACGTAGACAGGCATGACCCACGCCACCAAGTCGATGATCTCCCTGCAGACAAAGAGCCAGCAGTCTCTTTCTGGGAACAAACATCCATGGTGGGAGTTGGGGACACTCACTTTTCATTGGTAAAGATGTATCCCAGCACGTCCTTTGTGGCAGCTAAAATGGCCCCTACAGCAACACAAAACCCCCCTGGAAAGCAAAGCAAGGAGGTGAGTGCATCCTGATGGCAATGGGGAGCCTGGAGCAGAGAGAGAATGAGCAGAGCACTGCTGCTGACCTGTACAGAGCATGCTGGTGGAGGAGGATCTCTTGGCCACCTCAATGTCACCAGCGCCCAAAGCATTCCCCACCTGCACACTGGCAGCTGTGCCGAGCCCCAGGGGGATCTGCAACCACAGGGAGTAAAGACAGTGGCAGGAGGGACTATGGAGCATCAGGCTTAATTTTGGTCATCTACTCCATGAGAAGGGGAGGCAGGAGCAAGGAGGGACTTGAGCACGGAGAGGGGAGATGTAGGGGGAATAGAGCCGAGTGAAGCTGAGCTTTGGATGTATCTGAGCTGGGACTGATCCTAGGGAGCCCGATCTGAACCCAAAACCCCCATCACTTACCATGAAGGCAACGACAGACACCTCGTAGATCACAGACTGTGCTGACAGCTCCACGACGCTCAGCAGTCCTGGGGGCAGGAGGTTCAGGTGCTCAGCCCCTGTGATAACCACAGTGCCCCATCTCACCCTGGCAGACCCCCTCCCTCTGCTGACCTATCAAGAAGCTGCCGATTTCATAGGTCCACCACTCGATGCACATCATGAGCATGCTGGGGATGGCCAGGGAGGTGAAGCTGTCCCACTCCAGCAGACACTCTCTGGACCAGCCTATGGAGAGGAGAGGGTTTGGAGGTTGGATATTAGAAAAAGTTTCTTCTCGGAAAGAGTGGGAATGTGTTGGAAGGGGCTGCCCAGGGAGGTGATGGAGTCACTGTCTGTAGAGGTGTTCAAGAAAAGATGTCACACTGAGTGACACGGTCACAAGTTATGGGTTGGTAGTTGGATGTGATCTTATTGGTCTTTCCAAACTTAATGATTCTGTGGAGGAGATGATCCATCCTGATGGAAGCCAGACTGGCCAAATATCACCCCAGGAGCTATTAGCAGAGCCCCCAGCACAACTCTCACGGGTTCCATGTGACCTCTAGCTGTGAAGCATGCACATACAAGTTGAGCTGCAACGCTCAGCTCATCCTTCCCGGATCAGAGCACCTGAGGACAACCTCATGCCTACGCCTGCGCTCATCCGGCTTTGGGGCCAAACCCTACAACGCCTCTACAGAGGGCTTCCTTCCTCCCCAATTAATGGTTACTGGATGGCGCTCTGCCAACGCCCGCATGCCAGGCTGCCACTGGAGCAGCACAGCGTCCCCAGGCTGGGGTTAATATTTCCCCTCCAGCACTAACAGAGCTCACTCAAAAGAAGCAGAAGATTGACGAACGCGTGCGTAAAGCAGGAACCAGAGGGAGATGCCTCACCTCCCCACGTCTTCACGTGGAGCTTCTTGCCTACAATGTACAGGAACAAGAAAATGGTTTGAGAATACTGAGCAATGGTGTTGGCCCAGGCAGAACCCCTGGAAAGGAAATGAGAAAGGCTGTTGGCATCATGCTCACATCTCCCCGAGTTTGGGGTGCTGGAGCCTGATGTCCCTGGGAGCACCGGACGTGGCTGGTGGCGTGGTGTCCCCCAAAATGATTTTTTGGTTTCATTTTTCCCCCTGCAGGTATTACTCACACAATTCCCAGGTGGAACACATAGAGGAAGACGGAGTTGGCGATCACATTGACAATGTTGCCAATAAGCCCACTCAGCACCACGGGCCACATGATCATCTGCAACAAGGGGTGAACGGGGGCTGCCATCTACCATGGCTGTGGGAAGACATCACCAGCCCCCCCTCCCCACAGCTTTAACAACAAGAGAGGAAACTTCTGGCATCGGAGGTATAGCTCTGAGATGGGGGCATCGGATGGAATGTCAATTGGGTAGAGGGATGGATCCCTCTGGAAGAGCTCTCCATGATGTTTTAAGGGTGTGGGGTTAGGGGAGCCCTGAGCTGAGAGGAGCCTGCGTGGGGTGTGGGACCCACCTGGTTCTGCAGGTACCTGGTCTCCAGGTTATACAGAAACACCGCCTGGAAAGCAAATGGGTGCATGAGCTGGGGTCAGTGCTGGGACAGAAAGGTGCAAAACACACGGCCAGCAGACAGGGCTTACCGGCAGAGCAGGGACAAATGCCATCACGTAGAGCTGGGTTAACCTGGGGGACACGAGAGGCACGGTCAGCGGGGGACACGGCCACCAGGACCCCACAAAGCAGCATCCCCTGGAGACCACCCAACCTGGAGACTTCGGGGTCCTGGCGGATGAGCAGCAGGAGCTGCTCGATGTTGATGAGCACAGCGCAGCAGGGGAAGCAGCAGAGCAGGAGGATGATGATGGCACGCTGTAGGATCACCCCCACGCGCAGCAGGTTCCTGCTGCCATAGGTCTGAGGGCGAGAGCACGGCATGAGCTCTGCTCCTGGGAAGGGCTCAGTATTTCCTCTGGAGTTCAGTGCTCCCGGTTATGGGACGGCTGCTGGAGCTCGGCAGCACCGGGTGATGCTTGATACCCTGGTGGGTGGCCCCAGGGCAAGTGGCAATGACACCCACCTGCGATATCAAGGTATCACATGCTGAAGACAGACCATATCCTACAGAGATGGCAGTGACATTTATAACCTGGAAATGGGAGTACAAACTGAGAGAAGTGAGTATTTAAGGCTTTTAAGTGAGAACAGTTCAAAGGAGGCTGAAGTCTCCTCTGTCCCCTCTGCCTTCAGGTCTCAGCCACCCATCCCCATATCCCAGCCCCACAGCACGCTCACCGCGATGGCCAGCGTGACGGAGGCCAGCTCGACCTTGCCCAGGTGGCCGCAGAAGATGGAGCTGACCAGGTGTATCAGGAAAATCAGCAGCTGGATCAGGATCTGAGCGTGAGGAGAGGAGATGCAGAGGTTGGAGATGGAGATGGGGGTGGGGGGAACAGGAGGGCAGCATGTTTGGCAGCCCTTGGTTGCTCCCCTCCCTGGGTCCTTACCAGCGGCCCTGCCAGCACCAGCAGCTTCTTAGCATCCTCCCAGAAGCTGTCTGGGATCAGGCGCTGCATCCAGCGACGTTTCTTGCTGTGGCCATCAGCTGTCCCCTCACTGATGCCGTTCTCCTCGGGCCGCTTCATTCTGCCGCTCTGCCAGGAGTGAAACGTCCCCTTTTCTCCGCGCTCTGTTAAAGCTGCCGGGCGCCGCAGCCCCGACAGGGTGAGCAATGTGTAACCTGGGGGTGAACTTCAGCCTGGCCGGCTTGGCTGCGTGCGGCCGGCAGCGATGGGCAGGGCAGGGAGCGGGGCTTTGGGCAGCGCAGATCCTGTGTCCCACTGCAGAGGAGCCCAGGAGCTCAGCGCAAACTGATGTAGGAGCTGAGCCTTCCCAAATCGTCCCTGTGAGCCCTCATACCCTGCTCTGCTGTGTCTGGTGGGCAAGAAGATCGTCCTCCTCTTCCAGCAGAGATGGAGTGTCCGTGGGTCCGTCTGCTGCTGGCGGCTGGCTGTGAGTGTTCTGGGCCGTTCTCATCTCGTTGCGGCGTTGGCCAAAACAAGCCGGCCCCATTGGCTCCAGCTGTCTGCCCCGCACAGCGCGGCC
Source organism: Chrysolophus pictus (assembly GCA_037305975.1). Taxonomy (NCBI): domain Eukaryota; kingdom Metazoa; phylum Chordata; class Aves; order Galliformes; family Phasianidae; genus Chrysolophus; species Chrysolophus pictus. The sequence goes on from CM074594.1 coordinate 7,067,521, forward strand.
GCGTCGGGTTTCAGCAGCACTGCTCTGCCAGGCCAAATATAGCATCCTGCCTGGGCCCAGCATAGGGTGCTGGCAATGGCTGGGAGCTGCTGCCCTGGGAGCTGCTGCCCTGGGAGCAGCCCCTGTTCTGCACGGAGCAGATGGTTGCTCCATGCCCGTCCTACTCTTCCCAGGTGCCAAAACAACAGTGACTGCAAGCAGGGCACAGCCTGTCGGATCCTCCCACGCCTGGGGACAGCCCACTGGGTCTGTGGTTAATGCCTGCTGTGAGCTCCCGTATCAACCATCTCACCCACGGGCACCCACTGCTACATGCCAGGAGATGCCTTGCACCACTGGAGGTGATAATTGCATCTGAGGGCTGAGCACACAGCCTGCAGCATCTCTGCTGCCGCATCGCTGCAGGTAGGAGAGCTCATACAGGGGGCAGGCAGTGCTGTTAGCACACGTGGCATCCCCTTGGCAGCACCACAACACTCTCCCCACTGAGAACCAGCAGCAGCTGAGGTGCACAAATCCCTGGTTGCTTCTGCAGCCTCAAACCCTAAGGCCAGGAGTTGGAGGCCGTGTTTAAGGTTATTCTTATGAGGATTGGTCATCTACACAAACCAGCACACGCCTCCCCTCACCCAGTTTGGTTGTGCCAATGACCGAGGTCACGTTCACACCCTGTTAACAGCACAACATTTACTCAGAAAACTTTTATTGTATCAAAATCCCACCTTACAAAAGTGCAAAGAAGAGTTGCTCTAGGCCCTGTGCCTGTCATACAGGGCCGGTGCCCAGTGCCCTGGCAGAGCAGTCAGCCCTTTTCCAACACAGTGGGCCTTGCACAGCAGTGGGCTCTGACACCTTGAGGTGCTGTGTGCAAGGGACCACACTGAGCAGGCAGTCTGGGCTCTGCCATTAGCAAATGATCTGGACAAGTGCTCCCAGCAAGGAGGAAGCAAGACGGCAGCACGAGGTCCCTGTCTCCATCCCTGGCCACCCCAAAGGTCGGTTCCAGCCTCCCAAAGTGACATCCCCCAGGCAATGCTGGAGAAGGGACCAGATCTCAAGCTCAACCCCTCTAAGAACCACGTGTGTGGGACAAGATATTATAACCAGAAATGGAGCAAAGTGAACTCTGTGAGTGGCTGAGGGAGAATTACTTCCTGCACCATCCTCCTGGGGCATCACCGTGTGCCCTCCTGCACAGTTCCCTGGTGGCACGCTGGCACTGCCTCTAGCTGTGGGCTGTCAGGAGCCGGACCAGCACACCCACCAGCAGCACAGCAAGGGCAGCAGCAGCAGCCAGCACCCGGCAGACGATCAGGGCCCTCCATGCCACAGCAGGAGGAGCAGGGACATCCGCTGGCTCTTCCTGAGTGATGAGCTGGTGATCTGGGAGCCTCTCGCCTCCTCCCACCATGCTGTCAGGCAGCACCACGGTCTCCACAGTGTCTGTGTCTACAGAGATGTAATCTGTGCAAGAGAGGTGAGTGCTGTAGGGAAGCTGAGCTGCAATGTCTGCAGCCTCCATCTGCTCCCTGCCCAGTCCTAAGGGTCCTCTCCCGAGGCTCAGGGCTGAGGGGAGATGCAGGTGTGCTCTGCTCTCCCCTAGAGCAGCCAGGGTGGTGACAAGGGTAACGGGGACCAGCACCAGGCACTGTGCTCTTTCCAGCTATCAAAGCTGGAAGGACAGACAGCACAGCCATGGCTGTAAAGGAGAGAAAAGGCTGGGTGGAGGATTTGTGTTCCCTCCCTGTTGTGAGGCATGGTTACGTACCTATAGCAGATGTTTTGTTAGCAGCTGTGCCATTGGAGTTCACATCTTCCAGCTGTTTTTTCAGACCAGCTCGGACTTGAGCCTAAAAGCACACACAAGAGTTGTTCTCAGAGCAGAGATGTGCTGCCCAGCCAAGCAAACCCGAGCCTCCTCCCTGACCCTCCCAAAGCAAGCATGCTTAGCCCAAACTGCTCCAGTACTACAGAAGAGGACAGATCTGATGTCACTTCAGCTCCCCACAGACATCTTTACTGCTATTCTGGGGCAAAAACTGGCATGACACCTACTAAGAGTTACTGCAGGGAAGCACAAGTCTTACCTCTTCTGCAGCTTTCTTCCAATCCATGCGCATGACAAAAGCAGAGAAGGAGAGGGATTGCAAAGAGATACAAACGATCATCCCTACCCACAGACCTGTCAGAATGGAAATGAACTTCAGTGAGTGCTGATGGAAACCTCTCTGCTGCCAGACACGGTCAAAATGCCATACACAGCCAGAGCTGCAGTGCTGAGCAGAGGATGCACGTACCCAGCACCCCCATTTTGGCTGCAAACATCAGTGAGATGCCGATGGGCAAACCGACGGCGTAATAACCGACAGCGTTGGCGATGGCACCCAGCTTCTGCTTCCCTGTGCCCCTCAGCACACCACCACAGGTTGCCTAAAGGAAGCAGCGGGGAAGAGGGAGAACTTGAGAGCTACAGAAGAGTTGTTTTGCAGCAATGCCAAGAGGCAGCTGCAAGCACAGGGGATGCTGAGGTGCTACGGGTGATGCAAGCTGCTGCTGTGATTTCTTTCAGTTTGCTTTTCTGTATTGTTGTAATAGGTCAAAAAGACCTAAAGGCAGCTTTGCACTCTCCATTGTACCCCTACTTGCAAGGAGGAATTGCTTCCCATGCTGGGATACTCACTGCTGCTGCATCAAACAAGTGGAATGGAGCAAAGATGATCATCACTTTGGACACCAACATAACGATCTCCCTGTTAGAAAGACGTACGTACTGATCAGGGAAAGCAGCACCGCATGGGCTCAGGGCACTCTGACACATCTGGGCCAGCTGCAAAGCCTGACCCCAGCCTCTGAGCTGCTCCTGGGCAGATCGTGTTACCCAAAATGGTAACAAAACTCCAAAGCAAGCCGCCAACCCACTTGTCATTGGTGAAGATGTAGCCCACCACGTCTTTGAGGGTTCCCAGTAACGTTGCAACCACCACAGCAAAAACTCCTGAAAGAAAAAGAAATCATTGAACCTCAAAGGCTGCACGTGCTGCTCTGAGCAGGTCCAGACCTCAGGGGCTTCTCATGATGGGGATGGGGCTTGGCAGACCTCTGGGTATTACTGCAGAACAGGACAAGGCTGCTGTCCTTACTTTTCCCCTCGATACTCTATCCACCATCTGGAGGTGGAAGACAGAATGCTAAATTGTGCTTTAACTAGCAAAGCCTTTGCACTAGGTTCCTAACGGTGCAGAAGAGCCAGGGTCTCACCCTGTCCAAACAGAATAATCTGAACAAGTGAGCTTGGGTTGCTGGGAATGGTCACCAGCCCTGCGAGAGGTGAACTGAACCTATTGCTGATAATTCTTTTATTCCCTTCTGCAGGGACCTGGGCTGACCTGCGCACAGCAGAGCAGTGATGCAGGATGTCTTGGCTTGCACTACATCCCCTGATCCCAAGGCATTGCCCACTCTGACGCTCACGGCCACGCTGAAGCCCAGAGGCACCTGAGTAGCAGCAGACAAAGAAGAGGTGAGTGCCAACAGCCTGCAGCAATTGTCTCCTTCCCCAGGAGGGAATCTGCAACTGATCCCAGTTTTATGCACCCAGTCCTTACCATGTATGCTGCAGAGGACAGCTCGTAGATGACAGACTGAGCACCCAGTTCCACCACACTGAGCAGCCCTGGAAAAGATTCATCACCTTGTTAATTAGGTCAAAATTAGCTGCATTAACTTTTCCTTCGCTGACAAGAAGGCAGTGACTACAGGGTTCCCAAGTAACACATGCAGCAAACTGCAGAACCAACCCTGCAGAGGAGGCTGCTGGCAAGAAATGCTCAAGGACATACTCAAGAGGCAGCCACCAGAGCAGGGATGGCTTGAAGAAGCCCTGCAGAGCCATGGAAAGAGAATTTGGACTCACCTGCCAAGAAGCTCCCGATCTCAAAGGTCCACCACTCAATGCACATCATGAGCATGCTGGGCAGTGCCAGCTGGATGTAGGAGCCCCAGTCCAGGAGGCAATCTCTGGTCCAACCTGCAACGTAGGGGTGAAGTAGCATGAGTGCATGATTCTCCTTTTCCTTGCTGAATGGGAGCCATGAGGTTATGTGGACACTCTGAAGACAGCGACCCATGGGATGTTGTAGGACACCAGCCTAGAGCTGCTGTACCACGGAGCATCTCAGAGGTGGGGTGATCAGGAATGGGCTTGGGGCTACAGTAAGGGACCTGAGGCCATGGCTACAGCCTCTCCCACAGCGAGGGGATGGTCATCCCTTTATCAGACCTACAACCCAGGTGCTGGTGACAGTGCCAAATCCCCAGGGCCAGGCACTGCTCTGTTGAAGGGTTAAGCTCTGAAGAGTACCTCCCCATGTCTGCACGTGGATCTTCTTCCACCACACAAAAAGGAAGAGAAGAATGGCCTGAGTGTACTGAGAAGCAGTGTTGGCCCAGGCTGAGCCCCTGAGGAGAGAAACAGATTATAAACAACACCCTCACTCATTTTTTCAGCTCCAGCAGACCTGGTGGCAAGCACCTATCCCTTGCTGCAGGTATGGACCAGCCCCCCTCACCCCCATCCCTGGCCTGATCTTTCCAAGCTGATTGGCTGGGCACAGAGGGTTGCTGCACATGGCACCCAAGATAAACACTCACAGCCCCAAGCAAACCCTTGAACCCAGGCAGAGGCTATCACCACTTCTGCTCACACTTACACCATGCCCAGCTTCAGTGCATATAGGAAGAAGGCGTTCATGGCCACGTTGAGGATGTTGGCTGCAACTCCTGTCACTACCTGAGGCAAAATGATCGCCTGGAAGACAAGGTGAGACTTTAGAGTTTGCTTTTCCAGCACTGTCCGAGCTCCCAAGCCTGCAGCCACAACCTAAGCTACCATCCAGCAAACACTGGGAAGACCTTCAGCAGTGTCTGAGGAGAAAGCCAAGAAGGTGGCTCCTGTTTCAGGTAAGATCAGATTGTATTAGACATGCAGAGGATGCAGGGCATGCAGGGCTCCACAGTTGGTACAATCAGCTCAGTGCAGAGCTCAGAGGTAGCAGCAGGAGAATGGAGCATCCCAGAGGTGATTCCCACAAGCTCCTCCTGTCCCGCAGAGCCAGCTGGAGGCTGTGGATCACACATTCCTCAGCCCAGCTCTCCCCAGGACAGGATGAACTTAGATCTCCAACCTTATCCACGTTCCTAGGAACTGGCCCAGAGCCCAGTTACACAATACCTGACTTAGTAAATATCTTGTCTGCAGCTGGTACAGAAACGCCGCCTGCAAGAGTCAGAATTCATTTGGTCAGCACTGCTGTTCTATGGTTCAGTGGCCAGCTACAGTTTAACACCTACAGCGAGGTACTTTCCACAGCTCTTGCAGGGCTGTTTCAGGGTGCTACAACACGGCACGCTGCCCACAGCCCCATGCTAATGCTTGGTTTTAACCTTGGAGCACAGCTTCAGCTTGGAGGAGCTTCTCCAGAGAGGCAGATAACAGCTGAGAGTCCAGTGGCTGCATGTGTGTGAGCTGCAGCCTTTATCACAGAGCTGAGTGAGCTCTGCAGCACTCAGTTCCAATGTCCAGAGCCTGTAACTTGTTGTGCAGAGATGTGGCCTGCAGTAAAAGCCTCTGCACACTGATATGAAGGAAAGCATGTTTGCTGGTCCAGCAGCAGCAAGCATTAAGGTTTAAATCCATTAAGGTTTAAGAGGCACATTGTAAAACTCAAAATCATGCTGCCTTGTGACCTGTAGAGCAAGGACCCTTCCTCATTTCCCCATTTGTTACTGGGGGATGCAGAGCTTCTAAGAACTTTAGCAACAACTTACAGGAAGAGCTGGAATAAAGATCATCACGTAGACCTGCGTTAATCTGGAAAGAGAGATGTTTACCCAGTTAATGAGGCAGGAAAGCAAGAGCCAAACCAAGCAGAGTTGTATTTGAGCTCCACAGAGCCTTGACTTCAACACTATGCAGTAACCCAGCCACAGCCAAGCACCCAGCACATATGGCCCTGACCAAGGGGCTTCAGTGCCTGCAGGGCTGAGACCTGATGTGCTGCTGATCAGACAGGGGTCACATTCAATCTCACTCTGACCTGGAGACCTCGGGGTCCTGCCGGAGGAGCAGGAGGATCTGCTCAGTGTTGATGAAGATCGCCCAGCAAGGAAAGCAAAACAGCAGCAGGATGAGGATCCCTCGCTGCAGGATGGTGCCCACTTGCTTCAGGTTTTTGCTGCCATATGTCTATGTGAGGACAGAGGATCAAAGTAAGAGTTGTGGGGAGCCAAAGGGTCTGGGCAAATGCTCAAGGCTGGGGCAGCGATGTAATTTCCCTTCTTGCTCCCAGCAGTGGCCACCAGCAGGCCGGTTGGGTTTAGCTGGCTCTCGGGTGGATTGTGCTTCCCTCTGCTGCCCATCCTCCCACCTTTTGTGCCCCAAACCACACTGCACAGCAGGTGAGGCACTGCCAACCAACCCCACCAGTAACAAGGAAGGGGGAGCTGCCACCAACCTGGGACATCAACGTGTCGCATGCCGAGGCCAGACCAGAACCAACGGAGATGCCGATCACATTGATGACCTGGAGGAGACACAAGTGACTTGGGTAAGTGAGAATCACAGGGAACGTGGCCCAAAGCACCATATCCCTCTCTGTTGGGAAGAGAGACTGTTCTGCTGTGAGTTTTTTGGGAAGTTTCCAGACTTCTTCTGTTTTTCACAATAACACATTGATATTACCTAAATAACCTATTCCTTGTTATGATGTGAAAAGGAACATCTAGCAAGGGATGAGCAGCTAAAGGGCTACAAACAGCGCAGCTCCCCACCTCACACACACACAGCTGGGTCTTGCTGCCCAGCTGCTGGCCTTGCACAGTCACTGCTGTTCAGCTCACATCTCCTGCCTCTGCTCAGGGCAAAGGAAAGAACAATTTGCTGGATGCAATCTTTGTGTTGCATCAGGCTGTGCGCAAAGAATCCTCAGATAAGCATTCCTCAGGGGCTTTTCTTTTGCATCTTCTTCTTTTCTATTCCCCTTTTTGGATGTCTCACCATTTTCATGTTTCAAATCAGAGGGTAAGCAGAGCAATACGTACAGACACAGCCAGCGTCACAGCGTCCAGCTCAGCTTTCCCCAGATGGCCGCAGAATATAGAGCTGACCACGCTGATCAGGAACCCCAGCAGCTGGGCTACAAACTAGAATGGGAAGAGGAGATGGAGAAGTGAGCACCATTGGGACAGAGGAGCACTGCCCTTCCCCTGCAGCTGGGCCACGGCCAGTTGGGTTTGAACCAACACCAAGCTTCCCCCAGGTTGCTGGTGGCTTTGTCCTTAAACTCAGTAGTGTTTTGGTGTTACAAAGCCAATCTGCCAGATGGCCTTGTTTAGCTGAGGCTTAATGATTCCCCTGAAAGCCTCTTTTCCATCATGAAAGCTGAGTAGAGAAGGAAAATGAAAATTCTCAATGCTTTTTTGCACTTCCATGCATCTGGGGAAAGCTCAGCTCCCCAGAACGCAGCGTCCTCTCCTCTAAGTCTGGCCTGCACCTTCCTCTCCAGCGAGGATCGGCGATGCTGTCACAGACAGTGAGCTCAGGACCTCATTTTTCCTTGGCAAGAGGTCAATCCCAATGCAGCACGGAACTGCTGGAAGAGGATGGTAAGAGCAAGAGGTCCCATGGCAGGTGGGTACAGCTGCGGGGCCATGCCCGGGGGCTGCTCACACTCCTGTCTTCCCTGCAGGCTCCAGAGCTGCTGGAGAACTGGCTCCTGTGAGGTCTGAGGAAGAACCAAACCAAACCTCCCATTGTTGCCTGCAGATGCTGCACTGTCTCAGGCTTCAGCACGTGCAAGCAGCTATGAGTAATCCCTGCAGGAGAGCTCTGTGACTGCTCTACCTAAGAGCAAAACGTGGCAAACAGCACTAGGTTTGCTTTGAGGTTCCCTGTGCCCACCAAGCAGGGGATGGAAGCGTTGAGGGGCTGACGGGCACTGCTAAGGGAACAGAAACCACCGTGACTTCCTTTGCTGCACCGCGGCATTGGGGCCACATGAGTGTCAGTGAGGACATCGCCCAGAGCTGCTCCACTTGGTCCTCGTCCACCGGGAGGGGCGGAAGGCTCGGGACACGGAGCATCCAGTTAGATGGATTTTCAGCCCAAGCCAGCAGCAAAGCCCGAGCTCCCAACGCACCGCCGGGGGAAGGAGACGGCTGGAAGGGAATCTGCCGCGCTGGGTGACAACTAAAGGATGAACCACAGCGGTTTGACTCCAGCCGAGCCCCGTCCGTGTTGGCAGGCGGGTGCAAGCGGCACCGAAACGCCTCGGAGCAGCGCCGGCTCCGAGGAAAGCTCAGCGGAAAGCTCCGCGGAAAGCTCCGTTCAGGCCCTCCCGCGCCCCGCGCCGCTCCCATCCCACATCCCCGGCTCTCACCACCGGCCCCGCCAGCCGGGCCAGCTCCCCGCTCTCCCGCCGGACCCCCGCGGGCAGGAGGCGCCGCGCAGCCCGCAGGCACCGCGCCGTCAGCCCGCCCGTCTCCGCCATGGGGCCGCACCGCCGCTCCGCCGGGGCCGCCCGCCCGCCCTATGGGCTCGGCCTCCCCGCCCCCGGACCGTGGGGCTGCCGGCTGGGGGCGGTGCGGGTCGGCACGCCGCTAAAGGGGAGCGGGGCTGCCGTACGTGAGGATGCACGGATCTGTGCCCCGCGCAGGAGGATGTGGGTTTGGTGGTCGAGCTTTGCCCATGGAAGACAAAGGGATTTCTCAGCGCGTACTCCGGGGATGTCTCCCCTGCCGTCAGCACCCTGTGGATTCCATGTCAGTAGGGGCACCTGGGGCTTGTCGTGGAATCACAGAGCCGTTCAGCTTGGAAAAGACATCTAAGAACCCTAATTCCATCCCCACCACCACCGTGCCCACTGATCACGTCCCTCGGTGCCACATCTCCACGGTTTCTGAGCACCTCAGGGACTCCCCCACCTCCCTGGGCAGCTGTGCCACTGCCCGACCACTCTTGCAGAGAAGAAATGTTAAGTTCTTTACAGAGAGAGTGGTGAGGTGCTGGAACAGCTGCCCAGAGAGGCTGTGGATGCCCCGTTCCTAGAGGTGTTCAAGGCCAGGTTGGATGGGGCCCTGGGCAGCCTGGTCTGGTATTAAATGGGGAAGTTGGTGGCCCTGCATGTGGCAGGGGGGTTGGAGCTTCATGATCCTTGAGGTCCCTTCCAACCTGGCCCATTCTGTGATTCTGTGAAATGTTTGCTACTATCCAGCCCTGAACAACCCTTGGCACAGCTTAAGGCTGTCACCTCTCAGTCTCCAAACCAGGGACCCCCCATCCAGCTGGCCAGTGCTGCCAATTGTGGGACCACACCTTGGCTGAGATGCCCCTAAAGGACCATATTTTGAGTGGGAGTTCAGGTTGTTATGAAGGAGATGTGGAGTCACCATCTCTAGAACAGTTTTCAAGAGCAGTGGAGATGTGGCACTGAGGAATTTAGTTTAGTGGGCACGGTGGGCATGGTTTGATGGTTAGACTAAATGATCTTTTCCAACCTTAATGATTCTATGTTCCTACAAAGGTGAGATTCTACCCATATGCAGGTGCTTGGAACCAAGCAGCTGTCCCCAAATCTATTTCCAACATATGGAAAATTACAGTGGAAAGGGAGGATTGCTGTAGAAGCTGTAACTGCTTATACCCTGTCTCAGTGACCTGCAGCTGTGATGTCACCTCCCAGAAATGTAAAGCCTCGTTAATGTTTCACTTTCCCCTTTGCTCCTTTGGCTAAGATGTGACATCATTCAGTGCTGAGCAACAGTGGTGAATCAGAGCCTTTGGGACTTTATGTGCCATGATAAAATCTGGGCACCACAGGTCACCAGAGTGTCTGATCCCACTGTGAGCTGATCCTTGAGGCTGCAGGAGTCTGTGCTGCCTGCAAATCTGCACCTTTGGGGCAGCTGTGGAGAACTAGAAGTTGTCAGCAGTGAATGATGAACGTCCCTCCTGGCAATCACAAATCCACTGCCTGATGGACAAAGGGCTCCTGTGATGCCTGGAGGCAGGAGGGGACAGATAAGGTTCTGATGGTGCCATTCAGTCCTCAACAAACTGTGTGAGTCCCTTTCAAGTTTGCTGTGATCCTGCTGGGACAAAAAAAAAAAATCCCAGGCTGGCAAAGAGAAGCAACAGAAACCTGTAGAAAAGAATAAGGCTTTGCTTCTTCGGGCTTAGGGGGGACCTAAAATTGTTGGACTAGATGACCTTGGAGGTCTTTTCCAATTTTGATGGTTCTGTGATTCTTTGCAGTGGTATCTGCAGGCTCTGGGCTAATGGAGTGCCTAACATGCATAGAGGGGCTGTGATGAGGCAGGCTGAGCCTTGTGCTGGCACATTTGCTCCATCCCTTTCCATGGGGATAGGGATGGTTCCAGCTGCCCAGTGGCATTTGTGGAGCCCGTCTGCTGGAGCCCCAGCCAGGTGGGGAGGGTCAAAGGTAGGCTGGCCTTGAACCCAGCTCTCCCACCAACCCGGATGTTTTGCAACACCAGGGAGAAGAATTTGAAGGGTCAAATTCCTCCAGGGTGTAACGTCACTGAATTCAGTCCAGACCTCCAGCGATGTGCTCGGGCAGCCTGGTACCTTAACATGGATGTGTTTAAAGGAATTAATGTGTGACTGGTGAGGAACCAACTGGAGCACACAGCTGGGCTGCCCCGTGTGAGCTGCTTCCAACAGCTGGGATCTTCTCAGCAGTGCTGATGTAAATCCAGAGCGGAGAAAATTCCCAGCAGTGTGCAGCACTGGGAGAGGAGCAGCAGGCCTTTCCTCTGCAGATTTCCAGCAAGAGTTTTCCTTCCCAGAGTTTTCTCCAGATATGTACGTCCATATTGTGAAATGCAGCCAACATCCTGCTACTAAAATAAACCCCACAAACGCACCGTGTCTGGAACCATTAAGATTAAGAGCTGCCATATAAGAAAAATGCCAGAACACAACAGATTTGTGTCAGACACTCATCTGTTTGAAGAAAGCCCCTTTCTTTTAAGGGACCTTGCTACTGGCTGATGTCCAGATACCGTGGAAAATCCACTCCTCCCTGAGTTCAAAATACAGCTAAATTAGAAACTAAAGAGCCTTTCGCAATGAAATTGAGTTTTATTTCAGCATCATACCCTAGGAGAGCACGATCAGGGCTGCTGGCTGGCCAGGGATGGATGGAGCACACAGGTTTGGGACTGCTGTGCAGGGGACAACCCAGAGCAGCCATCTTCAAACAGCTCCTCATGTGTAACCATCTGACTGCTGAGAAAGTTGCTGTTTGTACATATATATATATATATATAGCAAACAATGCTAATGATTTCAGGCTACAGTGACCCCAGCTGCAGGGCAGCCTCTCTATCGGGTATGCAGGGACAGTTGTTCTGTTTAAACTCACACAAATGTTCTCAAGTTTCCCCACGTGCTCAGCACTGAGGCTGCACCTTGAGTTACGTGTTCACTGCAAGAAAGGCGTTGAGGTCTTGGGATGCTTGCAGAGAAGGGCTGTGAAGGGTCTGGAGCACAAGGCTGACGGGGATCGGCTGAAGGAGCTGGGATTGTTCGATGTGGAGAAGAGGAGGCACAGGGGAGACATCATCACTCACTACAGCTCCCTGAGAGGAGGCTGTGGTGAGGTGGGAGTCCTCTGCTCGCGGGTAACAGCAATGGGATGAGAGGAGATGGTCTCGTGTTGTGCCAGGGGAGGTGCAGGTTGGATGTAGACTCTGTAAGTTCATCCTGCAGGTCGCCTGGTTTCTTTGTACCCGGGTGAACTGCTGTTCCGCTGCCTTTTGCACTGCCAGATATTGAATAGTTGGTTGAAGGAAGGGATGCCACGGTTGAAGGAAGGGATGCCATTCAGAGGGACCTCGAGAGGCTGGAAAGGTGGGCCCGGGTGAACCTGATGAGGTTCAACACGGCAAAGTGCAGAGATTTGCACTTGGGCCGGAGGAATCCCAGGCATCCATACAGACTGGGAGGAGCGGTCCTTGAGAGCAGCCCTGTGGAGAAGGACCTGGGGGTCCTAATGGATGAAAAACTGAACATGAGCCAGCAGTGTGCGCTTGTGGCTCGGAAGGCCAATGGGATCCTGGGCTCCATCAAAAGAGGGGTGGCCAGCAGGGACAGGGAGGTGATTGTTCCCCTCTACTCTGCTCTTGTGAGGCCCCATCTGGAGTGCTGCGTGCAAGTGTGGAGCCCCCAGTACAAGAAAGACAGGGAGCTGTTGGAGAGGGTCCAGAGGAGGGCCACGAAGATGATCAGGGGGCTGGAGCACCTCCCCTATGAGGACAGGCTGAGGGAGCTGGGCTTGTTCAGCCTGGAGAAAAGAAGGCTGTGGGGTGAATCATTGAACATTTCAGTGCCTGAAGGGAGCCTACAAACAGGAGGGGAATCAACTCTTTGAAAGAGTAGATAACTGCAGGACGAGGGACAATGGTTTTAAGTTGAGTGAGGGGAGATTTAGGTTGGACGTCAGGGGGAAATTCTTTACAGAGAGAGTGGTGAGGTGCTGGAACAGCTGCCCAGATGTGGATGTCCCCGTCCCCGGAGTTGTTCAAGGCCAGGTTGGATGGGGCCCTGGACAGCCTGGTGTAGCATTAGGTGGGAAGGTTGATGGCCCTGCATGTGGCAGGGGGGCTGGAGCTTCATGATCCTTGAGGTCCCTTCCAACCCTGGCCATTCTGTGATTCCGTGATGCTGTGAATAACAGTCAGAACATCCGGCAGCGCAGCTCCGCGGGCAGCGGGGGGTCCCGCCTGCAGTTCCGCCTTCAGCCGCGCGGTGGCGCCAGAGGATCGGGGAGCGCGCTCCGTGCGCAGCTGGAGGGTCGGGCGGAGGAAGCGGGATCCGTTCCGCAGGGTTCCGCTCTCCGACACCGCATCTCCTCACCCTATGGGGCCGCAGGTGGGCTGCCAGCTCTTTCCTCGTTTGATCTGGTTGCTCTTTAAGAGTAAGCAATGCTTTTTAGTTGCTCTGTGTCTCTTCTACTCGTTTTGCCGAGCGCAGGTCAGGCCCGTTGACTGCAGCCATCATTTTTACAGCTGAATCTTTATATTGCTACATTGGTTCATTGAGTTCAGGGCCACAGGCTCAAAGCCAGCTCCCCTGCCCTAATGAACCCCAGTACTTAATTAATGTAGATAAGGCGGGACAAATAAAAACAAGGCAAAACTCCTCCGGCTTTGAACCACCCCGAGGGAGCAGGTCTTGGCACAGGAAAAGAGAGATTGTAATGCTGTAATAACAGTGATAATTAATTGTATTTATAAAGCACCCCTTGATGGTTCTGGATGCTGTACAATGTTAAGCACCATTGGAAGCAGCAATAACAAGAGGCCCAATAAGGAAGGGCCGCAGGAATCGGTGTCTGCACAGCAGCCATTGGGAGCAGCTGCAGCTGACCCAGGAAAGTGAATGGGGATAAATGGGGATAAATGGGGATAAATGGGGGAGCATATTTGGGTCGTGAGGAGCAAATCTGTTCCAGTTCCTGGTTTGTGTGTCACGGCCCAGGCACCAGGTGGAATTAAGGCTGGAAAAGACCTCTAAGATCATCTTACTACGTGAGTTAAAGCTGTAGTTTCACAGAATCTAGTCCAACGGTGCCCCTACCACCAATTCTGCCCACTAACCGTGTCCCTAAGCAGCACATCTGCGTGGACCTGGAACACTCCCAGGGATGGGGACTCTCCCAGCTCTCTGGGCAGCCCCTGCCGCAGCATCACGGCTGTTTCGGAAGAGAAACGTTTCCTAAAACCCAACCAGATCCTTTTCCTCCATGCAACCTTCCAGCCCACGCAAAATCCCAAAATCCGGGAAGAAAACCCTCTTTAACTCCGGCTGTCAGAACCACAGCCCGACACTTGGCTGCGGCCCATCGATCCCGTGCACTCCAGCATTCCCTTTCGGGTCCCTCGCTCCGCCGTGGATGGGGGTTACGCCTCGATTCGTGTCGCCTTTTGGAAAACAAAAAGCACTTTCCAGGCTTCCCAAAAGCTCTCCCCGTCCGCTGCGACCCACCGTGCCGAGCAGGGCTCAGCATCATCAACCCCCCCCCACTCAGCACCACCCCGGGGTCGGGCCGGGCGCGGCGGGGGCGGGCCTGGCCGCACAACAGCGCCCCCTGGCGGGCCGGGCGGAGCGGAGCAGAGCGGAGCAGAGCGGGGTCGGGGAGCGGAGCGGGATGGCGGGCGCCCTGGCGGAGGTGCTGGGCGAGGTGTTGGTGTCGGCGGACGGCGAGGAGGTGGCGGTGTCGGCGTTGGCCGCCCGCGGGGTTTCGTTGGTCGGGCTGTATTTCGGTTGCAGCCTCAGCGGCCCCTGCGCGCAGCTCGGCGCCAGCCTGGCCGCCTTTTACGGGCGCTTTAGGGGGGAGGCGGCGGCGGCGAGCGGAGCGCAGCGCCTCGAGATCGTCTTCGTGTCGGCGGAGCAGGAGCAGCAGCAGTGGCAGGAGGCCGTGCGGGCCATGCCTTGGCTGGCGCTGCCCTTCGCCGAGAAGCACCGCAAGGTGAGAATCGGAGCCGTGGGGAGGCAGAGGGGCTTTGTCCGGGGGGGCGGCGGGGCCGGAACGCAGCGCGGGGGGGAGAGGAGCTTCCGGAAAGTTCTGAGACCCCGGGGTGGGCGGTGGGGAGCGGGCGTGAAGCTGGGGGGGGGGAGGTGATGGGGTGGGGGGACGGCGGCGGGGCTTCGGTTTCTATGGGCTGTCGGAGGGTGTCGGGTGGGTGGGAGGCTCGGAGCCGGGCTTTGGTTGCTGGTCGAGGTGGCGGAGCTGAGCCGGCGCTGCTCGGTCGCGGGGTTTGCACAGCAGCTGATGTCTGCGCCGTGCTACAAGTTACGGCCCCTCGTCTGCGGCGTTTCGGCTGAAAGACGGAGAAATGGCAGACGGTAAAGCACGCAGAGCCCGGGCTGCGAAGGAAAGAGCGGATTTTCAGATTTCGACGAGTTCCAGGCTTTGGTATTTAAAAAGAAAAAAAAAAAAAAAGTCTTTACAAATCTAATCGTCCCTGAAAGCCGTTGAGCAATAATGAGAAAGATGGAGCCCCGCCGTGCCGTTTCTAAGCGTCTCGCTGGAGGGTAATTGCAGCTCCTGGCTGAGCGCTGGGAGCTTCACCCCAAAGCTTTGGGGCTGAGCTCTGTAAGGTGCAGCCGTGCCGGGGCATCCCTGGTGCAGGAGAGGCTCCTCCATCCCCGGTGGGCTCTGAGCCCCCTGCCTGCATCAGCACGGACATCTTTAAGGTGTTCGCTGCCATCTGGGCTCGCTGTTGGGTGTCCCCTATCCTGAGAAGCGTCAGTGGTGACATTTCAGCTCGTTCTCCTCCCTGCAGGGTCGGTGTTTGGGTGCTGCACTGAAGGCTCCGATTTCCCATGGAAGCCAAAGCGCTGCTGTGCGAGCTCTGGGGTCGGTTTGTTCAGTGAGGAACTTGCTTCGTCCCTCAGAGGGATTGCATCCAAAGCTGATGTCTCTCGAGCCAAAAGCTCTCAGTGCAGGGGCATGGAAGGGTTGTGGTTCCAATTAGAAGCTGGCAGTTTCCCTGCAGAACAGTGCGGATTGTTTAGATGGGGGACTTTCTGCCTCCCGTATTTGCTTTAAAGATTCCACTTCAACAGAGTTAAACTGTTGGGATAGAGTTAAAGTGGAAGGTGGCATTGATTTCATATTCTGGTCAGTGCTTCCGTCTATTAGATTGCGAGAAAACATGAAATTAAAAGATTATAGGGTCTTAAATTCTTATTCCAAGAAACCCTTGAGTTAAATTCAGGATTATTTTTTGTGCGGAGTGTAAAGTAATCGAAGCTTGCGCTGTATATTTTCAAAACTAAGCAGATGTGATGTGGCTTTGGAGGAAGTTTAATCTGCGGATAACAGAGAACCTATTTGTAAGTTATAAGGGCAATTATGTCAGGATATCAGATTTCTAAACAGGAGATTTATAATCTGTAGCTCAGGCAGCTCCAAGACTCCTCGTATAATGGGCTGATTTTTAAATAGTCGGGCTAACGACCCGGCTGTCTAGAAAAGCACAAACTTTCTATTTTTCAGATATGTGCCAGCAGGAGCCGGGGGTGTGCAGCATATGTTCAGTACCTCGCAGGCTTAATTTGTTTTGAAACAAAAGCATTAAAAAAAAAAAATGCAGACCGTCTTCTTGAGTTATGGCTCTTTTGCTCTGAAAGCTCTTTTTAAGCTCGATGTGAGCTGAGCCCGGGAGAATTTTGTAGTTTTAGTGGCAAAAAAGCATCGTGTGGATACAGAAGAGGGATGAGAGAGAGGGAGAGATGTGGGAGATTTGGGCAGGGAGCTGAACCTCATCCCTGAACGCTCAGCCTCAGCGCATTGCCCAGCCTGGAGGTTTGGGAGAACCACTGTTTGTTGGTTTGTTGGAGGCTGTGACAGCGTTGGCTGGAGATGAGTTATTGTCCATATTGCTGCTGCTCGGAATTATTGAATATCATGGCTCTTACTGTGCTGGTTTCCTGCTTGTCAGACTGCTGAAATATTTATCAGTGCACGCGTTGCCTTTCTCTGGTGTACATTTGTGGCTCTGGGCAGCCTGGCCTGGTGGTTGGTGACCCTGCACATAGCGAGGGGTTGAAACTAGATGATCATCGTGGTTCTTTTCAACCCAGGCCATTCTGTGATACTCTGTGTTGGTTTTTTTCCTTTACGTTTCTCCCTCTTTCCAAGCTCAGGCGCTGGATTGAAGGACCAGCTTCCTTTCGGGGCTGGCAGTAAAATTCCCACAGTCCTCAGAGGAAAACAGCATCTTGCTCCCATGGCAATTGGAGCAAGCAGTGTGGGCTGTCAGAGGAAACAGCCACTCCTCATGGAATTCCTCAGTAACCCAATAATGCCAGGCTGCAGATAGCAAGGGCGGAACAGTCCGCAGCGACCAGCTGAATTGGGGTAACTTCAGCATCTAGCAATTTCTGCCCCCAAACGAGTAATAAAAGGGGGCAGCAGAAGTCAGCAAACACGTGGACATGGGGAAAGCCTTTGACTGATGAGGAGGATGGCACCGTGCCTCTGTCTGAGCCACGTTATTGGCTTTTTTCAAGAGCACCGAATGAGATCGGAGGCCTTGGGCTCTTTATGCACATCCCTCAATGAAGCAGTTTGTGTTTGGCTTTGGGGACAGAATACGCAGCTGTTGGTAATTGATTTATCTTCTGGTAGTGCCTGGAGTTGCTGAGCAGAGCATGAGAGAGAGATGTCGATCCGTGCCTTTGTTTTTTTTGGGGGGTTTGGTTTAACATCACCCTGTCGTTATCTGCTTGCACGAACAGCTGCTCAGGTTTTGGAGGGTTGGTTTAATGATGGCAGTAATTGCTGACTGCTGCCCCAGCTCAGTAATGTCAGCAGCCCCATCTGCCTTCGTGCCCTGGCCCAGGATGAGATGGGATGGAACGGGACAGCAGCCCCACCACCTCCTGGGATTCATCTCCAGGGTCTCCTGAGCTCCTGTCACCTGTGCTGGGTGAATTTAGGAGCCTGTGGGATGTTTATGGCACAGAGCCTTCTGCAGGAGCATGCCATGGGTATCAGGAAAAAGGCAGAGTGGTGCTGCAGTGGCACAGCTGCCCAGGGAGCTGGAGGAGCTGTGATCCTGGAGGTGTTGAAGGCATGGGGATGTGGCACTGAGGGATGTGGTTAGTGGGCATGGGGTTGGACGTGGGGATCTGAGAGATCTCTTCCAACCTGAATGATTCTGTGATTCTGTCCCCCCAGCTGTGTGTCCTCTTAGTGGGTTTTGCTACAAAAGTGCCCTGTTTTGGTGTCAGGTAGGTGGGATAGGGTCAGTACAATGGAGGAGAAATAGTGCTGCTGGGTCTGCACTGAATCCCCAGATATCCTGAGCTGGAAGAGACAGCCAAGGGACCATCAAAGATCATCACTGGGAGAGAAGCACTGCTGTTTTTTTGCTGTTGTTTATTTGCCCTTGCTTTTGTTTTTACTTGTTGCTTATTTGGCGCAGTCATCTCTTTCTTTTTAATCCTGGTTTTCCTAATTACACTGTCTTGGTGCAGCCATTCTGAGCACAGCGCTGTCTGCTCTGTGCTCTGCCTCCCCATCTCTGTTTTCTTTCTACTGTATTTTCTGTGTCTGCTTGAATGTTGCCCATATGCATCCTGGCAAGGCAGAACTGCTTCCAGTGGGGCTGAAAAAGTTCTCTTCTGGTTTTAAATAAATGCAAAGCACATTTATTACATTTCTGTGATTGCCTTGTGAAGTCTCTGAAAACAATTTGAAGCTCTTTTCTGCTCATGCTGGTCAATATGTTTTGCTTGGTTTTCCTTTATCCTAAGGCTGGATTTGTGTATGCTGCTCTGTATGTTATCTCCCACACTAATACAAAATGTGAGTTCTGTGACCAGAGAGGTGTGTGGTCTTTCTCTGTATGAGAGAAAAACCTCCTCTTTGTTTTGCCCTAAGGAGGTGGAAGGAGCTGGCTCTTCCTTTTGGATGCTGTTTTAGTGGCTAGTCAAATGCAATGGGTGAACCTGACTTGGGAGAGCATCCGTCTGCATTGCGAGTGCATCCCCATCTCTGCAGGTAAAAGGTTGGTCGTGAGATTGATGGCTCAAATGTGTCCAACATCCCATGAAATCTTTTACAACAAACACTCATTCCTCATTAGTAGTAGTAGTTCTGTCCTTTGTACCCAAGAAAAAGGCTTTTTCTTTCTCTCTGCTAATAAGACTGCACTGAGAATGATTCGGGATGCATTGCAGCAGCAACTGGGCTGCAGTTACTGAGGTGAAAATGCCATTAAATTACACTGCTTGTTTTCTGGGGAGGTGGGGAGACTCTGACCTTTGCATATAGCTTAAGATACACCCTGGTTTTTAGGGACTTTCCTCTTTGCAGTCACCATCTGCTGAGGTCTGGGAGGCAAAGTGGTCAGCACAGATGTGGGATTTGTCTGACAGCAGATTTGGTAAATCACTTGAAGCAGCTTTTGAGTTTCATCATATAAAAATATCGAGTTAATAACTTTCAGCTGTATCCCTGACTTTGTGTTTTCGGGGTGGGAATGTGTATGGAATCGTTGGCTCGCAGAGACATAGATTTGAAAAATATGGACTTTTCATGACATCAGGCTGTTGAGCAAGAAGCGAGGCATTAACAGCACCAACTGATTCTTTGTTTGCTTTGAAACTCACTGGTTCTGGAACATGGGAACGGGAGATCTGTGAGAGCAGCAGTGAGAAGCCCCTGTGCTGTTTTTCATTGTGGCATCTTAATCCAGATGTTGAAAATGAAAGATGTTTAAAAATGCAAGCCTGACAGTTTTGTTTGTTGCTTTCAGGTTGCAGAACTAAGCGAGGCAGCTTTACTCTTTAAACCAATCAGCCCAATTCCAACAGTGCATTCTTTTGGAAGCTGAACTGCTTTACAGGAGAAGCTACAGAATTAAGATCAATTCTGAGAAGTACAGCAGTGAACTTAAAATATGACTCAGGAGTGGCGATTCAGTGTTTCCACGTGGTGAGGACAGCACCAAAGCCAAACCAAGAATTCTCTAATTCTTGTTAATGACGCTTTTCCAAATTAATTCTAAGCATGTTTTAGACAGCTTTGCAGCTCTGCACTGACCCTCCGTGCAGCTCACAGCTGTGCAAAGCCCCCGATCTTTCAGTGGAATCCCAGGCAGCGTTCACAGGCTGTGGATAAAATCCAGGTCCTCCAATACCACTGCTGACGTCCTTGGAGGCTGGGTTTTGCCATACATCCAAAATGTGGCTCAGGGGAAAATCCGTGTTGTGCATGCCTTGCTGATGTGTCATCTGCTGTGCTGTTTCTTGCATCCTTCAGTTGATAAGAGCAGATAGTCGAGGTGCTGCTCTGAGAGCCCTTTGGCATCATTCCATGGACCTCAGGGGTCTCTGGATAAGGCCCACGCTCTGCTCAGATCCTCCCAGCTCTGCTGGCTTGCAGCTGGGTCTCGTGCTGCCATTTCCTTTGGGTTGTGACCCATCCCCACTGCCCTGGGCTTTTTTCAAGCAGCTTGATAACATTTAGGTTGGAAATGCTCATTTTTTCAATACTAAAAACACTCCCTTTTGTACCATTACCTGTAGTTTTCTGTGGGTACTTCCTAGTGCTATAGAAGGGCTGTGTGAAATGTTCATTGTTAGCAGATAAAAGTTTTGAGTGTGTCGAGGGATTTGGGGAGTTTTTTGATCCTTTCTCATGGACATATTTGTAATGTTTCAAAGCAGCTCATGGTGAGGTTAGCTCATGCTGGCCAGGATAAGGTTTCACTTCTGTGTTTTACATTCTTGGTTTTTCAGCAACGTTCCCAGCATAGAAGTTGGGGTATGGTTTTAATCTAAGCATAGTCAAAAGATACTGCAGCTCACAGCGAGCGGACCAGCCCTGCTCCCCAGCAAGGCAGATTGAACAAAGCCATCATCTGTTCTGCATTGTGCTGGCAGATGGAGGGGTGCAGGTGAAGTTGGGTGCTGCTGGGGCTGCAGTGCACCCAGCTGAGCCCAGGAGAGCAATTTTGGGCAGCGTCCGCATGCTGAGAAGCTGCTTTCTGTGCTGGTCAACGTGGGTTGCTTCCTCCTCCTTTTTCTCCTTCCCCTCCCATTTTTATCAGGGAAACAAGTTCCAAGCAAAATATTCCAAAGTGATACTTAATTACTCTTTAAAATGCATCTATTTGTCTTATCAGCCATGTGGATTTCTGTTTGCTGCTTTGATTTGACAGTTAGTAGTTTGTCATTTTTAAAAAGCTTACACACTCCAGGAATCTGTGATTTTTATGCTTTTGAAAGGAGAGCTGTTGAATTAACTGCTGCTTTGAACTATTCATGGATAATTTCAGGCCCCCTGCTTTCAGCAACTAACAAGCTGACTCCTGAGCTTTCAGGCTGGGTTGAATACTGAATAATCATGACTTTGTAGCTGTATGTGTTCTTTAAACCAGTTCTATAACACATCACAGCGTAGCACGCCGTGCTGGAGATGCTCTCAAGACAGATTACTTTGTGCTAATGCCATCTCCATGCACGAACAATTAGGGAAGGGAAGAGTAACGCAAACATGGTGAGGGTGTTTGGATTCCTTCTGACTTGTGCTTTGGATACATTAATTTCCTTTAGTTTCCTTCCCCCCCCGGCCCTTTCTGGTCTTTATTCCTTAACACTCTGCGCTGGGTTTTATTTTAACTTTCAGCAGGGGCCATCTGATTTGTTTGAATTCCAGCCATGCCATGCAGCCCTGCTATGGGATGCGTTTTCAGAGCCATTTCTGAGATGAGCAGCTGCAGTTGTAGGCACTTGAGGGACCTGTCCATGGCTGCAAAAAGCAAATCTGTGCTGCTGGGACCATTAAACCCCTCCACCTCGGTGAGTCTGAATAGGCAACAAGAACAAAAGGCACGGAGAGATTAACAGCCCAGAGAAGTCATACAGGAAACCCATTTCAAAGGTGGGCATTTAATCTGGATACATTCCAGACTTGTGCCTTCAGCCCAGCATCTTCCCCTTCCCTTGGTTCCCTTTCAGGGGAGCTGGGGGCTTTGTCCCATTGGGCTGCAGCAATGCTGGGAATGAGATGAGGAGTTGATGAGTAAGCAGAAAGGCCAGTAGAGTAGCTCTCTTTCCCACTAGAGAATTTAGACAAGTATCCAGATTAAAGCATGAGCATCTTGTGCATATGTTCTGCTGTGCAACAGCTCAGCAGATCATCATCTTAAGTTTTCTGAAAAAAATGTAGCGTCTTGTTGTTTGGGTTCAGAGTACACGGAATTAATGGAAGGGTGGAACTAAACAGATGCAGGAATGTTTTCAGCGTATTCTCACGCCTGACTTTCAACACCACGAACAATTGAAATCAACAATTAATATGTAAAGAATTTGTGTTCTTTATTTAGTTTGACTGCCTGCCTGTTGCTGTTGCGTCAGGGCATTGCATGTTGCAATATGATCAGCCCCCTGCCCGGAGCACAGCAAGCCCTTCTGCTCTCAAAACAAAGACCAGAGAGCTCTGAGGATGTTCCTGCTCCCTGTGCTGGCGTGGTGAGAACCTGCTGTGTGGAGTGAAGTCCCAAGTGCTGCACTTCAGGTGAGCTGTGCCATGGTCACTGCAGGGCAATGAGCTGTGCCAGCCCCCAGGAACGCGAGTGTGGGAGCCCCTGCACTGGAAAAGCAAACTCAAAGCACAGCAAATCTTGCAGTGCTTGCTCAAAGCCTGCAGAGTCCTTGGAAGGAGGAATGCAGCAGGGTGAGCGGAGCCAGAGACCTCCTGTGCTGCCTGGGGCAAGGGCAGAGATGAGTTTCCCAGGCAGAGCAGTGCAGCAGGAGGGCAGTTTGTGAGGCTGTGCTTTGTGATTTCCACCCTCACAGGGCTGGAGCTTGTGCTGCCCAAGCATGGGGAGAGAGTTTAGAGTCCTCTGGAAGCGTTTTGTCTATCTTTACAACCGTGGCTAAATGAAATCTGACTTTAAAATATGTTAATGGAGGAACGGTGCAAAGGTCCCTAGTTAAAATCAGTTTGCCAAAGTTACCAGCTTTTTATTTTGTGGCTGAGGTATTAAAAGGAACTGGCTGGTGGCATCCAGGGATGCCCAGGTGTGCTGGCTGGGGACAGCTCAGAGTGACCCCATAGGCTGCTGAGAAAGGTGCCTTGTTTTATGTCTCAGTGCAAAGATTCAGGAATCTGGGTGAGAATTAGGTAATATTTGCAGAGGAGAGTAGAGTACAACTGGAACTAATTGCAACTGTGTGAGTTTGAGCTGCTGAGAGAAATTCTACTTCTCCCACGTTCCCTAGAGACTTCCACTGGAGAGATGAAGTCATAGCCATTACTTCATGAGCATTAACTCAGGATGCTGACAAACGAGCGCTGGTGATCAGTGCCTGACCAGTCGGAGAGAACGTTGCCCCTGGCTTCTCCCCCTGCCTCTGCTTGGAGGCTGCTGTCCTCGGCGCAGGGCTGGCAGAAGCAAGTGCTGACACCCACGGTGCGCTAATTCCCAGCTCAGCATATTCTTCTGAGCTGTCAGTGCTTTGTCAGGCATGCCAGCTCTCAAGCGGGCAGCTCCAGAGCCAAGTCACAATAGCTTCCAGAAATTGTACAAGGCAGATGGAGCCTTGGACAGACGGGTGGGCAGGCAGGCGCGAGCAGCTCTCCTTGTAATCGCCCGAGTGCGACTTGCCAGGACGTCTCCTTCAACACCAGGGCCTGTACCCTGTGCAGGGGGTGTTAATTGTACCCAACGGTCTGAGCCCTGCTTCCAGAGCAAACAAATGGGTTCAGGATCTCACCCCTGCGACTTGCAGCATCGCTACGAGAGTCCCTTTTGGAAAAAGTGTGAAATTTATGGTAATATGTGCTGAGGATCTTATGGCAGGTCTGAGCTGCTAAGTCCTCTAAACCTGAGCCCACAGCTTCATTGACAGGGCCTCTCACTTTGCTCCGCTCCAAGCTTATGGTTTCACTGCTCCAATATTTTTTTCCATACATGGAAGCATTCCTGCCCCGGCCTGGGCTAATCCTGACATGCCACTGTATCTGGATGTTAGCTCATTTCTTGCAGCTGACACTGTACAAAGCCTGATCTCTGAACTGGCTTTTGTTTAAATAGATTTAAGTCAACCAGCAGAAGTCTCACCCCATAGGTAAGCAGGAAAAAAAAAAAAAAGAAAGCGTGGTTATCTAGTTTACCTACCATGCAGGGCTGCTATGTGGATGAACTGGTCCACGGTAATGCTGTGCTGTGGAAATGTGTGATATGTAAATGCCAAAGGGAACATGGCTTGTTTTACCTGGATCTATTTTGGTTCCCTGGCACAAACCCCCCAGTGTTGCTGCAGCAGCTTTGCTTCCCTCTGAGCCCATTCCCCATTGGGGCCATCCGCTGTCTCTACCAGGAGATGTGGAGGTAGAAGAGCAGAATCCAAAGGTTCGCCCCCTACCCACTGTGGTGGTTTAAAAGGACTGTTCTCACTCTTCCAAAAGTGTCAGTCTGAGCTGTGAAACAACCTAAACCATCTCTGCTTGGTTGTTTCAGCCCTAGAAAAATGCAGCAGGAGTTTGTGGGCAGGGCTCCTCCTTTACCTCAGTGTGCACAGTGGATGATGTGTGGGACGGCAGCACTCCTGTGTTTGTGCAGGAAGGGGCTGTGGGGCTGTTCTTGACATTGAATTATTATTGTTTCCTTCATCAGGTTTTTCTGGATACTGCTCAGGTGCTCTTAGAGCAAATTGAAGGGCACCGGGCTGCAAATCCTGCCATACAAGTAATGCCTGGGTGCATAGCTTACAGGAGTGCACTTCTTTTATCAGCTGATAGCTACTGTTTAACAGGGCAAGGAGCGAGGCTGATTTTACTCTAAGCTGATGACTGTACGAGCTTATTTTTAAGGGTGCTCCCTCTTTAATTCTGGTTTGTGGCTGTAGGGCAGAGATTGCATTGCTGCCATGTTACAAGCTGCTTATAACTACCTCTTGCCTGTAATCTTTGTGCTCTGGGAGCTCTCTTGGTGCCAGGGGCTTTTCCAATCCTTCTGTGGCTTCTCCACTACGTGCAATGTGAGCCTGGCCAGCACTGCCTGCTGCCCCCCGCTGCTGCGCTGCACGCTCCCCAAATCGCTTCGTTCCAGGGTTAGAAAAGACCCATTTTTGTGTCCTAAGCACTGGATTTCACAGATACATAAGGGGAGAGGTCTTAATGCCTCGTGCTTGATCGGCTAATCGAAAAGCATGGGAAGTTTTTCATAGGAAGATTTGCTGCCTGGCTTCGCGGTGCGGGTTTGCACAAACATGTTTTATTCCTGTAATGCAGCAGAGCAGCTGGATGCCTCCCACCAAGATCACTGCTGTTTAGTTCTTTGATTTCTGGTGGAGACACGCAGAAATAAATTAATGAGTTGGGGGGTTCCAGAGAACGGTGCAGATGGCTGGAAATTAACGGCAGAGACTACTTAAGTGGTAATGTATGGCATAGTTTGGGCTCCCTTTTATTTAAAGGGATGGAAGAAGCTGTGTGCTGCTGACCAGCAGCTTTCCTCGCGTTGATCCTCAGAGCTTTGCAGGCCACCTCTCTTGCAGTGCTTTCTTGACAGTCGCTCTCACGCTTCCTGGCTGCAGGTTTAATTATTTGATGTGACAGGAACACGCAGGGCCCCATTTTGCACAAGGAGCCTGCACACAGTCTGCTCCCAGGACAGGTTTTTGCCTAGAGAGGCAGTTTCCAAGCCAGTTAATTGCCAGGTTGTGAAGCAGAAGGGGATGGGGCTGTCCCTGCCTTTCCCTGCAGGCCAATTCCTGCCGGCTGCATGGTGACAGTGGCTCTGGAAGAGCCTTGTCCCAGTGCCAGGGCAGGCTGGGGACAGCATTTTGCACTGGGGACGGGCAGCAGCAGGAGGAGGGTGGCAGCGATGCCTTGGCTGGGATGTCAGCCTGATTCTGAACTGCAGGAAGGTTCCAGATTTTAGTCTGCTTTAAGAACAGAATGCCCCGTGAGCCGTGTGTGCTGGGTGTTGCTGTTTGGCTTTGGCTGTCCGACCCTGTTCTGGGCCCCATCCAGCATCTTCTTTTTGATGTTTGTGTCTGTGAGGTTTACTGCAGCCTTCACAGCTGAAACAGTGGAATCTCTGGCGTAAAAACTTTGCTAGGATAAAACTCGATAGGGTGAGAAGCCATTGAATGCCACCTCCATCTGTGGCCTTCCTGCTAATTACCAAATTAGCACCCCCAGGCATTTTTGTTACCTTTTCTTCTTGCTGGTTAAAACTGGAGATCTGATTTACAGCTCTGGAGATATGTTTGGGGATAATAAATGCCATAAAAACTGCTTACCTATGGGAGATGTATGGCTGATGGCACAAAACCCTTCTGTTACAACAAGAAGCAAGGGGACTTCATAGCTGCCATCTGCATAAGTGCATCCCGAGCTGCATCTGGCCATTGGGTCCTGGAGTGGAGACTGTATGGAGCCAGCCCTGCAGCAAGACACAGACCCCTGGGGTGGGCACCCACCGTGTCACTGAGTGACATGGAGCAAAGAGCAGAGCCCAGCGTGACACAGCCATGCTGCTGTTTGCAGAGGATGCCATGGGTAAAGATTAGAAGTTTTTAGGTTTTCTTTGCCAGGAAGTAGCAGTGCTTAATAGTGAAGAATCTAAAAATGTGATTCATCTGTGAACTATGTGATGGTAAAGTTGGGAAAATGTGTGCATGTATTGAATGCTTCCTCTTGGGGGACTGAGAAACCCTTGAGTGCAGCATTTGTTGTTTTGCTAAATTGGGATTGAAATACTGAATGCTCAGAGCATGCTAACTCCTGTCTGTTGTAGGAAGAGCTCAATTGCTCAACAGAAATGACTTTTCATCCGGCCGCACTAAAGAGAAAGCAAGGTCAAATCTATTGAGAAGAAAGATTACTGATATACTTCTTTGTCATCTGCTCAGATTGCTGTTGGGAACCGTGGGAATGGCCTTGCAGGTACAGCTTGTGGTGAGGGAAGTCCTGCGTGTGAGAATGCAAGGCAATGCTGTGCTGATGCTCACCCCTCTGGTATTCAGCCTGGTCTTTTGCTTTTTAATTATTACAGCAATTAGTACAGTTACAGAGTGTGCCTTGCCGTTGGTGTTCAGTGCATTGTTAGCAGTGTTTGCCAGCCATGGGAAGAAACCCAGCAAAAGGCCATATCCACTTGGAAACCATCAGGTCACCATCAGGTGACTCACTGTCCACATTGTATGTGCTCACAGCCTGGCAGCCCCGGATCCAGAGGGATGCTGACAACTTGTGCTCTGTGCAAAACACGGAGCTCTGGGAACTGAGCACTGCCAGAGAGGTGGCAAGAGGCAGCCAAGCGTGGGTTTGGGCAGTCGCTTCTCTTGCTGTTCTGTTTGTTTTCCCTTGTCATTATCAAAGGTATTTGCTTTGTCCAGAGCTTCCAGCCACACAAAGCATGGGTGTTGTGCAGGGTGAAGACGCGGTGCTGCACAATTCCCATTGAGGTCATGTCGTGCTGTGCAGAGCTGCCAGACAACCTCTGATTTTTGGAATTGTCGCTTATTTGCACTTTTCCAGTGTCTTGCTTTTACCTTTGAAAGCACCTACCAGCAGGGAGATGGATATTTGTGTGGCAAGCACCAGCTGCAGCACAGAGCTTGTTGTTCAGCACATCCTGCACTTGCAGCTCTTGTGCGAATGAATGACTGTGCTCCAGCCTTCCCTGTTAAGAGCCATTGAAGAGCACAGCAGGTTCTTTCACCTTGCTGAACTAAACGCTACTAAAGAAAATAAGTTTAATCAAGCCCAGACCTTTTTGCAGGAGTTGCCGTGCTCTTCCCACTGCGCAGTGCCATCCCAGGCAGCACTCCCCTGTTGTGCCAGTCGAGCCCTGCCTGTTTGTGGGGCTCAGAGCCCTCAGAAGAAAGGAGCAAAGCCCCCATAGTCTGGCTTCCAACCCCCTGTCTCTCTGCCTGTCCAGGACCAGCTTGGTGTACCCCAGCCGAGCTTTGTTTTTGTTCAGGTATGAGCTCTTTTCTGTTCTGTTTACGCTCCACTTACCTAAAGAGCTTGGAGCCAGATGGTTTTCCTGTGAAGGATATAATTTCATTGGAGAGAAGCAGGGGTTTGTAAAACAATCCGTGGAATTAGTGGCACCTCAGCTCCTGCAGGG
This sequence comes from Chrysolophus pictus, assembly GCA_037305975.1. Taxonomy (NCBI): domain Eukaryota; kingdom Metazoa; phylum Chordata; class Aves; order Galliformes; family Phasianidae; genus Chrysolophus; species Chrysolophus pictus. The sequence continues at coordinate 7,095,208 of CM074594.1, forward strand.
TCTCCCTGCTCCCTTTCTGGAATCTTATTTCTGTTTCTTTGAAAGCTGAAATTTCCATTGCTGTTGATGCCCTGCCAGGCACTCTAGCAGGGTTACTTTCCCTTGGATGCAGTTCAAGAAACCATTGTTCCTTTTCTTTATCATTTGTCATCAAAGCGAGAGGAGCTTTCCCTGCACTTCCCTGCTGCTTCCAGCACTGGGGAGAGCAGACGGCGTGTCCTCTCTTCAGACCTCTGACCAGAAACACCCACTGGAAAAGATTTTGGTAACAGAGGAGTCAAAGCCTTCATATCCTCAAGAAAATATACTTCACTAATTTAAAAAATATGAAACGAAATGTGCTCAGGGTGTTGGCAGAGGTCTTGCTGAAAGCCCTCCTCCGCAGATGCGAGGATCTGAAGGTGAAGGCTTCATCCAGCACTGGGGGTGTGTGTCAGTTTTATTGTGTTTTCCTTGGGTTTAGGATTCGGGCGAACCCTTTCACATGATCATAGCGTGTAGATTGTAGAAAAAAAAAAAAGAGAAGTATGTTTAGGAAGGAGGAGAAAGCCTGCAGTTTGCTTTTTACTGTATACAAGAGTTGGCTGCAGGACATGCTGTTTTCTAGCTTTCATCTTGTATATGATTTAAATATGCTGCTCTGGTTGAACACATTCTGCTGGTGTCTGTCCACCTGGGTATCCCTGGCATCTCCAGATGCCATTTTACCTTGGCATAATGAAACTACAACAGTGGTGTTGGGTGGAGGAAGAGTTTTCCTAGAGAGAATATAAAGGTTCTCCGGGTGCTCAGAGGAAATGTCTGAGCGTTACTGACAGGAGAACTGGCTGAGCAAGTTAGCAGTGGGTTTGAGATAATAGCTCTGTGGCTTTTGTCTACCAGATCTTGAGCAGTATTTGATGTGCAGACATGTTTTCAGACATTTCTCATAGAGAAGGTGTTGGCAGGTCTGTTGTTAACACTCCTGCCTTTAGGCCAAACTATTGAAATTTCAAGTTCAGCTTGAATCTTATTTCAATGGCTTGGAAGGCTGCAATTTGATGGGCCAAAACATCTTGTCCAACTCCAACCCTTATTAGGAGCTTAATCCGAAGCGTGGCCAAAGCCAAATAAGGGGGAGGGCAGAAAAAGCAGTAGAATGGAACCAGAAATGTGCATCCAATTTACAGTATTCCTCTGCAGCCTTAATTCAGCCCCCTGCGTGCATTACAGTTCAGTTTCTAATTATGGGATCCCATCCTGCTTTTTCCATGGCACCCCTGCCCTTGCTGCTCACGCAGGGTTGACAGAGCTTGGGGGAAGGAAATGGAAGCAACCCAGAAAGGGATGCGGCTGTGTGCGTGGAACCTCTGCCCTGCATGGTGCAGCATTTGGGGGTGAGTTGTGGGAAGCAAGGAGGGAGAAAACCATGGTAAAGGAGCCTGGAGCCCTGCTGGGCTTCTGCCGCAGGGTTTGTGTGCAGTGTGGGGCTCTTCAGGCACAATCAGTGCCTTTATTTCATGGGTCCCAATCCCAGGGCTGCTTTAGGAGTGCTGCGTGCTCCTGCTGCAGATGATCTCATGGGAAGTTGTACGTCAGTCATTTAAGGCACTGCTCACTGCTGTTTGTTTTTTAAAAAGTGAGCTGGAGGCTGCTTCTGGAACTGCTTCTGTGCCTCTTTTCTTCAGCTGTAAGACGGAGGTGTTACGAACATGGCTCTCTAGGTTTTACTGAAAATAAACGTACAGTCCTTTGAGAAGGATCCCAGCTCTGCAGTAGCAAAACGCCTTCATTTTTGCCTTGGAGCAGCACATGAAAAATCTGAAGCGAAGAGAGCTGAGCACCACACGGTGAACGACTGGAAACAGTTTCCCAAAGCGAATGTGAGTGGTTTCTCACTTCTGAGCTCAGTACCAACTGCACCAGGGCTTCATGCACACGTGGTACGTGGAAGACTGGCACAAGTGGATCAGAGTAAAGCTATAGAGAAAACCTACTTCCAGCACATCCTGGCTGTTTAGGGCTTGGCAACCTTCGTGCAGCCCTACAGATATAATATGGTGTTAATTACAGGGTGGGTGAGTAAGAAGTTGTGTGTGGAGGGTACAGGCATGGCTGTGGCATACCTTACAGGGAAGCTTGATCCTGAGGGTGGTAATTCATTTGCTTTTCTGACCTGTAGCAGAAAGCAGGATGGTTTTGGACCCTCCAGGAAGGATCCTATGTGCAGTTGAGGTGGCTGATGCCAGATGGCTGCTTTTGGCTTACCGGCCGTGGCTTTTGTTTCATCTTTAGGCTGGGCCATTGCTGCATGTTGGAGCCTCGCTTGCAAAGCAGCTCATGTGTCCATCGAAGTCAGAGGTTGAGGAAGTTATTTTTTCTGTGGTTTTCTGGAACTTTATACTGTCGTCTGTCTCTAAGGAAGATGTGACGCACGATGGCTTTACAACTATGCAGCTCGATGGAGAGGCACGCAGCTGCCTATGCTGTCATAGGGAAACTCTGGTGAGAGGTTTGCTGAGTTGAGGGGCAGCCTGTGTTTCTCCTCTTTCATCCCAATCTCCTCTCACAGCGTGGGTTAGGAGCTGCAGGCTCTGTACAGGAGAAGCAGCATGGCCATGCTGCTGCTTGAAGGGCGGCACTCAGCTGTGCTGCTCCAGGGCTGCACGAGGTTCTGGGCTCAGAGCTCTTAAATCAGCAGATGTTGTCAGGCATGCACAGGCAAAACCTTGCTCTCATTCACTAATTACGAAAATTCCTGGCAGAAGCTCGGTGTGAGTCAGCTACAAAAAAATTACTTAGGAAAAAGAAAAGTTGATGGTCTAAGGCTGAATTTAAAGCACAAAAAGGGAAGTCGGGGCTTTCTGTAAATGCCAGTTAGCCCACCAAGCACATGTATGGAGAGAGAGGTGGTGGGAAAAGCTGGGAGGGGGCAGCCTGAGAGTTTGTCCTGTGCCCTGCAGCTGGTGGTGTGCAGGGATGGATGGATGGGATGTCCTTCCCATGGCCAAGAAGAGCTGGTGCTGCCTGATGAACCAGGGCAAGGCAGGCTCTTCCCTGCAAGCTCTGGGGTTGAGCAGGAGGCTGTTGCCTGCTTTGGGTTCTGCGTTTGCTTTCACCTCCTGAACAGCTCACCCAGAGCTCTGCAGGGGCCAGAGGAAGCCTCAGACCTTGACGGGTCTCGAATGATCTGCAGACAGTGCAGTGCATTTGTGCATTTGCAGCACCGTCTGCTAGAGAAGTTGCTTTTTTTTCTTTTTTTCCCCTCCCTCTGTAGAACTTTGGATTTTATTTTTGTTATGAAAACCACACAACTAATTTCCCTTGGAATCTTTTGCAGGCGTCTGCTCTGAGTGTGTTTTGGCCTCACTGTCCATTGCTGGGTTTGAATCCCAGTCCCAGCGGTGAGAAGTTTTAGAATTAATGCCAGTTGTATTTTTTTTTAATCGAATCGCAGTGTCCGCCTGTGGGGTTTAAACAAATATCCTTCACTTTGCATTTTTCCTGCAAGTAGACAGGATCCAAAGGATATGCAGCCAACAACAGTGCTTTGGCAAGGATGGAGCATTTCCCCTTTGTCAGAAATGTCTTTGTGTGTCTTTCTGTAATGTAGCATGCACTGCCTTGGTCCTGCTGCTGTACCTGGCTGCTGCAGTCCTTGAAGGATCCATGTAGGAGTGTGTGCAGTCCCCATGGGTGGATGATTGAAGGGTGGTCCTGGTGGCCCCAGAAACATTCAGTGGTAGCAGTTGGTGTTAGTGTGGAGGAAGGTGGGGGTATAAAAATGCTCGCATTTGGAGTGGGAGAGGGAAGCAGAATTCCTGCAAGCAGTTTTTTAGCTTCTTGAGGCTTCTGAACCCGAAAAGCCATCTGTATCCTGGAGGAGGTTTGTATTTATTCCTTGGAATCCAGAGTTTGCAGAGCATGTGCTGGCTATGCAGAATCTCAGCTTTGCCATAAATCTGTTTTTTGGCAGCGCTTGTCAAAATGCCATATTATCCAGATAGGAATAGATAGGGGATTAAAACAGAATCCTTCACTATTTATGGACTGCCTTTGGGAATACGCTGTATTATTCTTTTGAATTGAATGAAAGGTAACCACAACAACCTGCTGCACATGCTAAATCTTTTCTGTGACCCTCCTTAGAGCTGTGGAGGGGGGAGGGGGATGCTGTGAGGGATTCCAGCCCGCAGACCTGCAGCCATGTGCATGGTTCAGACCTCAGCAATATGCCACCTGCTGAGTGCCTGGGAAGCACGAGGTGAAAAGCCTAATTCAGAGCAGAGTTTGGGACGCGTGCTTGGTTTCTGCACAAACTGGTTTAAATCTCTATTGTAAGTAAGTCTGAGCTTAGAAGAGGTTAATTATTTGGTTATGAGGGGGAGGTGTGCAGTTGGACCAGGTGTGCCAGTAGAGCTGCTGGCTCTCATGATCGACAGGAGCTGACCCCAGAAGTCCCTTCTCCTCCTCTTACTGGAAACTGTACGTGTAGGAGATCAGTGTTGCACAGCAGATGGCTCTATTTGGGTTTCTCAAGGAATTTTCTGTGTTTGGGTGTTTGCACGATGTGCTGAACCCATAGCAGCCCCTGGGGCACGCATCTACCTGCTGCAGGGCAGGTGGGAACACTGCAGCAGAGCGCTGTGGAATGCTGCTTTTCCTTACCAAGCACTTTTTGTTTGTATTCAGGAGCAGCAGGTTTACCCGTGTGTGGGGAGCACACCTCACTTCCCTCGTGGTCCTTTTATCTGTGCATGCTGAGAAACAGTAAAACCTGGAGCACCCGCTTGGCCAGCACTCTCTTTCTCCTTCACATGCCTGGTAAATTGGATAATCTGCTTGGCCTTGCCTTTCTGTTTACCTTAACGTTTGTTATGACAAAGAAGATGGATTTTTCCTGGCTCTTGCATGTACTGTATGTAAACCAACAAGATGCAGTACATGGGTCAGCGTGCAGCCTGCTGCCAGCAGGGAATTGGGGCACTCGGTGCTGTGCAGTGCTGTCAGTGTTTACTCACTGCCTTGTGCCTGTGGTTTGCATTACACCTCCGCAGCTCGGCTCCTCCAATTCCCCAGCCACTCACTAGCACACACAGCCCTGTTCCAGACAGTTTTTTCCATGGAAATAGAGGAATCTAGGAGAAGAGCTACAGCTAAACCTTCAGTGTCCGCCAAACCCCTTAGACCTGGTGAATTCTTGGAAATGAGAAGGAATTTGTCCTTATCTTCAGCTTCTCCACTTTTAGTCCAGTCAAATTGGCCTTGAATCTCAGGATAGTTTTTGCACAGACTTTCCTCATTGTCGTCTTGAATCCCGAGTTTCTCAGCTCTTACAACCCACCTAAGGATTCCTTTTCTTTTTCCCCGTTCCTCTTCGTTGTAATTGTGACTGATGTAATTTATCGGTGCTAGCTTGTCAATAGAGGCTTGGAATAAAAGGTTTTGTGGTGTGCTGCTCAGCTGGCTGTATAAACATGAAAGCACCGGGTTTTTAACTAGCTGGATCACATGGCTTTTCCCTGCAAAGCTTTTGCCAAAACACTTTGCTAGATAAAAGAGCTGCTGAGAAAGACCAGGTCACCAACAGATTGTCTGCAAAGGAGGATAACATTGATCTTTGTTTCAGTTTTACTTTTGTTTCTTGTAACTTCTCAGTAAGAGCAGGGAGTTGAGTATGAATCATTTTTATCTCTTGGTCAGAAATGAAGCTGGACAGGGCGCTGGGCTGCCTGGCAGGAGCTGGTAAAGGGGAGCCCAGCTGCATCCCTGCTTCCTCAGACACTGGTGTCCTCCTTATCCCAGCTGTGGGGCAGCAGGGCACAGGGGGATTGAGGCTCACACAGCCTTGGGCTGCTCCCTGTTCATGTTTTGGGGCAGGTCAGACAGAGCAGGTTACACCGGTGCTGTGCTCCTCTGAAACCGGGGGTCCTCTCAGCCAGAGACAAGTTATGCCTGGCCCTGTGCTTAGTGAGAATGAGGGAAGCCTTGTTTCCTCGATGTTTAAATTGTGATGGCAGCGTATTGCAGGAGGGCGCAGCAGAAACTGATGTTCCCAAGGCTTTCTTCCAGGCATGTAACCTCTCAGGCTGGAATAACACAACCATTTCTACTGCAAACCATGCCACCAGCAAAGCTAAATCTTTCGTGCCTCTTCAGCATTTACCACGGAGAGAGAAGTTTGCACAGCTGTCGGGTAGCTGGTTGGAAGAAATTACAACTCAGCATCTCTTTGATCTGGCTTCTCGCAGCGTGCCAGTCCCTGTCACAGCCATCTCCTGGTGCCACCAGGCTGCAGGACCAGAGCACGACCTTCCCCAGGAGGTACACGTGGACCTGGGTACTGCTGGTGCTGCAGGCTGAACTCCAGTTCTGCTCAATTGCTTGTGATGGGCTGAGCACGGTTGTTGCAGAGCCCTGCCAAAGCACAGTGCTGCTTAATAGCAAAGTAGCTCCAGGCCCAAACAAGTTTCGTGCTTCCTGCTTCCCTTCCCCAAACTCCTCTTTAAATATCTGAGCTGGTGACTTATTGCCTTGAGTTTGCTGAGCTCTTTGAACTGGAATAAATGACAGGCTCTGGGGATGAGGCCTTTGATCAGGAGCTCACCTCTCACCTTTTCGGGCAAGGCTTTGAGTCAGGTGTGGGATTAAATGCACAAGGTTTGGTGCCCCCCAGGTCACGTCCTGAGCAGGCTGCAGAAGCTGGCTCAGATCTGGGAAACCTGAGTTTTTAGATCCCAGCACCGTTCTGTAGAGTTTAAAGGTAAAGAAAGGGCAAAGCAGGCTCTGAGTAAGAGGCAATGCTGTGTTCGTGTTTAGACTTTAGGATTCCAGGGTCTTAAATTGCTCTTTTTTTTTAATGCAAGATTTCACAGAACAGGGAAATATTTCTGCATCCTGTGTCATGATGAAGCACAGAGGGATGGGAGCGGGCTGGCTCTCACCTGCCTTGTGTCCATCAGCAGTGCTTATCACTGCTCTGAGTGAGTTGTTCTGCTACTTGTGCAAGCAAGTCCTCCCTATCCTGCCTCCTGGATAAGCCTCTTATAGATGATTGAGAGATTCCTGGCACCGATGTCTTTGCGTAATGCTCTCTTAATGTTGTTATTTTGTTAATGAGTGTCTGAAGATGCTTTATTGGAAGGCACTGGCTCTGTCGGTGCAGGCTGGGGAAGATGCAGTCGCTCGTGTTTGGCTAAGCAAGCCTGGGCATGGATCCTGGGGGAAGTGCCTTTCCCATCCCAGGGAGATGCTCAGCACCCAATGCATGGGACGCCCTGGGGAGGCTGTAATAGCAAGACTTGGACTGTGAAGCATCAGGAGAGTTCCCTACAGAAACACATTACTGCTTTTAATGTCATTAACACTGTTGGAATAGCCCCTCGCTGCCTGCCTTTGTAGCGTCCCTGAGAGGACAGAGGTTGCAGAAGCCACATGACAAAACAGGACACAATAGAACCTCTTGGTGGTGTTTATTTTCTGAAAACCAGAGTTGAAGTCAGAGTTTGAGCCTTGGCAGGACAGAGACCTTTCTGACTGTCTTACTGATGGCGAGGTTACCAGTGAGAGTACATAAATCCCAGTGTCAGGTCGTCCCCAAATGCCTGACCTGTATTTCATAGTCCCTGTTGGTTACAGATTGGTGTTTTATGACGATGGGGTCCCAACCCCATTTAATCTGCTTCTGACTGCGCTGCTGTGATGATGCTGTTTGGCATTATGGCAGATTTAACAGTGATGCATCCAGAGCACTTTGTCCTCAGGGTTCCCAGTGGGACTGCAGAGGGCTGGAGCTCAATCCGAAGCTGTATGAGGTCTGGGGGTCTCCTGCTGAGCTCCCTCTGCAGCCATGCCAGTGCTTGGAGGTGAAAATTGAGCAGCAGCTGCTGGATAATGAGCCCTTGGGTTTGAGAATTTCTTCTCCCTCAAAGGGCCAGTGCAGGGCTATTGCACAGTGCAGCTTTGGGCAACTCCAGCAGGATGTGTGCTGGTGTGCATGGCGAGACGACTGTCCCAAACTTCCTGGCCTTTGATGTGCTGTGTGTGTAATGAGCATCTGCCCTCTAAGAGAAAACAGATTGGAGTTATAAATTTGAAAAAAAAAGAGGGAGCAGTTTTGCTTAATCATTTTCACACAGATCCGCAGGCATTTCTATGAGACTGAGCAGCATCTGGTTGAGGAGTTTGGGCTGCTTTGAACTCTTGTGTAGCTTCTGCAGTCTCAGGCAGAGAGTGATGTTCCAGATGCCGTTCTCAGCAATCAGATCAATGACATCCTTATTCAGACTTTTCATTTCTTAAAGAAGGAAAGAAGTAGATTGCACTTTTTAAGATTATCTGAAGTATCAGGGATCTGCAAGCATTTCTTCCCTCTCTTATTAGAGTAGAGCGCTGCAAATTATTTCCCCATTTACAAGCACCATTTGGGAAGCAGGAGGAAGTGAGCTGCCTCCCTTTATAGTTTCCTGTTCCTTTCAGGTTCTTGTCACTGCAAGAAATACAGGAATTTTTGTACTTAACTCAAAGATTTCATTTCAGGGAGAAAAAGTGTTATGCAGCAGTGCCCCTTTGTGCAGCTTGCCAAGCAGGCTGTACTTGTGTGCAAACATTTGTGCGTGTGGGAAAATCACTGAGAGGCAGGGAAAGTGCAGGAAAGCTTTTGGGATTTGACTTAAGTCCATGAACACCCTTCCTGGTCAGCTGCTGGTGCAGGAACGCAGCTGCAAAGGCTGCTCTGTGCCACTTTGCCAATGGGATTTGCCAGAGGCATGTTGCCTGTATACCTGCTTCCCATCTGTAGGAGTGCTGCCAGCCTTGTGGTGTCGAGTGCATTATTTCTCAGATGGAGAGGTCCTCAGGGTCACCGAGTCCCCACATTTGGATGTACCTCCCCTGGCATCTCTGCAGTGGATCTGTAAGGATTTCCATCACCCCCTGGATCTGCTCTTTCGTCTCCTGCCTTGGCTGAGAAGCGTCAATAGCTGAGATCACAGCTGCAGGATTTTCCTTGGGATGTCCTGGAGGAAAGGTTTCTGATTTTCTGCCTGTAAAAGCCATTGGGCAAGAGAAGGACCCACACCTTGTCCTCACGGAATTGGTGCTTGCTGAAGGTCTGATTGCTGCACAAGATACGGAACAAAATTCCACAAAATAAGCCAAAGATTTTGTTCTCATTAGTGTAAAATCATAAAATCTGGTGTTTCTGATGTCGCTAGAGAAAGAAGGAGAATTAACTCCTGGAGAATGTAACCAGAGGATACTTAAAAGGCAAATTGCTCACATACTTTCTTTAAAATTTGCATGAGTGTAGTAAAAGGTCATCGTAAGTGCTGAATCTGCTCCTCAGATCCTCGCCTGCTGGCGGCTGATTGCAAGAGCCTGTTGCTAAGTGTTCCTGGAAACGGAATAAAGATGAAGCAAGATAATTGAACAAGAAGGAGGGAGAGGGGAAAAAGCTTGGAGCTAATAGTCAAACTGTGGAGCTGCCAAATGAGATGAATATGTCGGAGTTTGATTCTGTGGCTGCATCTAATCAGCTCTGACTGAGGGCTGGATGGGAGTGCCCAGCTTGGAACTTCATGGCAGAGCCCTGGAAGGAGCTGCTCGGATGCCAGCAGCAGATTTGCTGCATTTTGCAAAGCTCATCCAACTCCAAGCACGCTGCTTTCTAACGTTTAGTTTAGAGCAGAGGACGAGAAAGCAAAACACGCTCTGAAGATGGTTTGTGTTATTTCTGTGTATAAATATGCTGTTCCTGCGGTGTGCATTTTGTTAACCTGGGATCTTTATCTAGACAATCAGTAATCACAAAAACCAACAGGACAAAGCAATAACACAAACAAATCCGGAGCTTGGCTGAGCAGACAGCTGCAGCTCCAGGTGACCTCGGAGGGGTTTTTCCTCTTGCTATGTGAAACGTGGGTCAGGCTGCCTGGAATAGCACTCCCTCCAGGGGGTGCCCAGTTTGTCCCAAGGCTTCAGCTTGTCTCATGTCAGTGGTTTGCATTTTCTCAGTCAAACCCTCGTGCAGCTCCTGTTTGTTGCTGAAAAGATAAGGAAGCAAAACTTCCTTCAGCTGCGATATTTCTCTCGTTGAAGCTTTTGTGAAAGTGCAAAACTTTCTCTTTCACTGTCTCCATGGATCGATTTCCTGGAAATAGTTTCAGTAACTGTTTCTGGAGTGATTTTTATCATCCCAAAGCATTTTACAACCTCTGAATTTAGTAACAGCTGAAAGACAGCCACATCTGAGGAAGGCTGCTGCCAGTGCACAGCAGCATTAGGCATTCCATAAAGGAACACACACTTGGCTCTTTTTTTTTTAATACAGAATCCTCCTTATTCTGCCAAAAAGACAAGGCTGTGCTCTACCACTCATCCCCTTTGGGTTCAGAGCTCAGCGGCGTCGCGGCACATTGAGCAGGCTGAAATCTTTCCTTCCAGTTTCCAGCTGGGTCTGGCTGTCGGAGGAGGTAATGAATACGCTGCATCTTATCTGACATTTCAACTGCCCCCGTGGGATTCGTGGTGTCATCGGTTTCTGACAGCGGCGTCTCGTTCCTGGCAGGTTCCCTTCGCACCGTGCTCAGTCTCTGTTTAAAATAGCAGCCTGGGGAGGAGAAGGCTGCTCAGTGGAGTCGGCGGTGGGGGATTGGTGTCCTAAATGCCATGTTGTGTCTGCACGCTGACTGATGGACTCGCTTCTCCAAGAAACCATTTATCTCGTGACTTCGTGACTCGAGCCAGGATGGAGCTGGAGCTTCTGACCTTGCTACTGATTTATCACCGCTCCTTTTGCTCTTCTTAATCGGTTCGGCAATCTCAAAGCATCACTTAAGGCTGAAAATGAAGGTTTTCAGCCCCGAGGGCAGCCCTGACCTCTTGTCAATGGATGTGAGATCGTGGTCCCAACTGCACTGCTGGGTGTTGCAGGAGGGCTCCGGGTGCCATGCGAGCTGCAAAGCAAAGCTCCACTCCCGCTCCATCCTGCATTGCTTTCTACTTTCTTAGCTAATTCTGTGAAGAGTTCAAATAGAGGGTTTAATGGACAAACCTGTCCTATAGAGGAGCGATCAGGTGAGGAAAGGGTTTCTCTTTCTGCTGTACACTGGCTTTTGCTGCTGTTTCGGTATTAGTTTAGCCAGAGCTGTGTTTAGGGTTATTCTAGTCTGGTTTTTAACATGTGCAGTTGATTAATTACTAATGCTGGCCTCGCGGTTGCATTTTCGTATTTAGACGTCACTGGCTTGGCTCCTGTCGGGTTTACATTTCCAACCTGCAGCCTTTCTGAGGAAGGATTGGGTTTCAGCTTGGGACAGAGGAGGAAGAGGGGAGTGCATCAAGCCCGCACGGTGCATCCTGCAGCAGCTGCTGCCTTCAGGTGATGGCCAAGCCCCAGGTAGCCCCGTGCTGTCACTGGAGGGGATCACTTCCAGCACATGGGGCTGGCTGACTCAAGAACACTGAGATCAGAGTGTGGTTGCAGAGTGAATTGCTTGGGGAGGCTGCAGTGGATGCAGCTGCAGTGTTTGGACCCGGCATGCTGTAACCACTCACTCCCAGAACCACTGGAGCTCCTGCAGGAACCTATTTGCTTTCAATAGCGTGTACAGTTGCAGTGATGCAAATGTTTTGTTTAGTGCAGCTTTGTGCAATGAAGTGTCACCAGTGATGCTGTGGATGAGCTATTTCATTCCAAAAGGCGCTGCATATTGAGCAGGTTTCCCATCTTCTGGTTGTTCTTCATACATCAGCAACAGTGGGTAGATGCCTTCCTAATTTTACAGTGCTGCTTCTTGAAATAACTGTAAGCTGTTCATCTTTACGCAGTTCAACACTGCAGAGCTTCTAACTTTTTAGATGCTGTTCATCAGAGAGGCCGAAACATTTGGGCAACGTGGCAGCTAGTTGGGTCACCAGCACTTTGTATGAGTGCATGCCAGCTCCAGGCTGCAGTAAACTTTCTCTCTCCTTTCTTTTTGAGATCTGAAGGGTTGTCTGAATACGCTGATTTTTAGTGTATTTCAGGTATTGTCTCATTTTCCTGTGATATACGTAGACTGCTAAGATTCTTGGTATAACACTTCTTGGAAAAAAGCTAAATTAGACATATTTTTAAATGCAAACAAGTGTAAAAATGACTTATCTATCCCTTTGGCTAGATATTAGCACAGGTGAAGATGCTACAGCTGGACAATCTGATCTTATTGTAGCTGTCCATGTTCATTGCAGGGGTCTAGATGACCTTTAAGAGTCTCTTGCAGCTCAGATGATTCTGTGCTAGCAAAATACTCCTCCTTTGCTTTGGTAGCACCTTCATTCTTTGAAGGCCACACGAGCGTGGGAGCAGTGCAGTGGAGGCTGCCAGTCTGTGGGGTGTCCTGGGGCAGCTCGTGGCATCCTGAGGCTGTGGCTGCCCCAGGATCCTTACAGCACCAACAAATGCTCTATTGTCTTCTCAGCAAGGCTGTTCTTTTGTTTTTTATCTGATTGTGTAAAGTTCCCTTTCGGATTAAGTGCTGAAAACAAAACAGAAACCACACCAATACCACATTGTGTTTATTAAACAACGACAAAAAATCCCAATGTCCCTGCCGATTTAAAAGGCTTTTGTGTTTGGTGGGAACTCTATCTAAACTTCGGGCTTTTCAAAAGTGTTTTCTTTCTTGATGATCTGGGATTGCAGGGCATTCGACCTCACGATGACTATCCGCACTGGATACCAGCTGCCTTCAAGTGAACGGTAGCAGCAAAAGTGAACGTGACCGATAGGAAATCCATGCTGCAGTGTTGAGGTAACTCTGGCAGCCAGCCTGCTCCGGATGACAGATGAGACCTGGGACCAGGAGAGACTCTGAACTTGTATTTGACGTCCCAAACCAACCACCCCACCCCTTCCCTTTCCTATAAACGGATGGAAAAATATCCCTTCCCCACAGAGAGAGAGAAATTATTATTTTTTCTTATTACCTTTGTGTTTACATAGCTGTTTCTTACTTAGTGCTAGTCATCCGGGGGCATAATTTATAGGGGCCGTGTATGATACACTTCTGCGTGTGCCTTGAATTTTTCTCACAAACATTTGAACTCCCTCCATCCTCGCTGCTCTTTGTGTGCATGTCCTGCTGCTTACTGCCAGAGCTCTGCAAATGGCATGACAGAGAGCTGGCAGAACAGAGCTCAACCAGAAAGCATCGGGATCAGACCCTTCGGCGACCAGTCCTGGCACGTGGCTGTTTGATGGGTGTGCTGGGACCGTGGGTAAATATGTGTGAGGGTTTCAGATGCTGACAGACCTCCTGGGTCCTCCACCCGTCATTGCTGTGGGTTTCTCTGTGAGCTCTGAGCCTCTGTTTTCATGTGGGTAAAGAGGGAATGCTTGATCTCTGGAAAGTAAAACACTGTTTACAAAATATCCGGAGATATTTAGGTATAGACCTCCTGTTAAGCAAAGGTAAACAAAGTCATGCTTGTGAAGAAAAAAGCCATTTTGGGGGGAATGCTTGTAAGAGTGTTTCCCAGTGTATGAAGCATGGATAGAGCAGCCTGTCTTACAGCATCCTCCCTAAGTGAGCTGCTGGCTGTGTTGTTATCTGGGCATTCAGACACTGCTTTGCTCTCCTCTCCCTGAGCACAGCCACTCGTTGAAGCCTGCGCACAGGGCAGGCCGTGGCTCCAGGCCCTGAGGCTTTGCTTGCCATAGATCATGTTAACCTCTCTTAAGTCCCGCTCAAATTAAATGTTTTCATATCAGATGTGGGTTGTGGAAGATCCAGTCTGTCAGCCTGAATGTGTGTCAGGAGGAAATGAGGCAGCTTGTGCTCGGAGTCTGGTGTGTGCGCCAGGGCCTGGCAGCCATATGCTGCTCTGCCCTAACAGAAAATGCTCAGATCTCAGCCGCCAGGGCTGCTTAATCCTGGAATTACTGCAGCAAGTGGGACACTTCATTGGGAGCACAAACATACTTTATCACCTCGATGAAGGACAGCAGGGTGACAGAGGGTCTCCACCTGGACCCTCTGTGCAAATCCTGATGGGATTTAACATGTGCAGAGAAAAGCCTGGTTGCACGTGACTGTGGGATGGGGCTGGTGGTGGGAACACGTGCAGAACCCTGTGATGGTGGTGCTGGGGCAGTGATTGGAAACCAAGAGTGGTCAGAGAGAGGAAAATGGAGGAAACGATGCAATGGGAAGCATAGGGTTTTGCTGGCTGAGCCCCTCCTTGTTCAAGAATTTTGACCACTGTGCTCCTTAGAAATCCATAAAGACCAGTCCTCTGCTGGCAGGGGCTTGGCCAAAAAGCCCTAACAAAAGGGATTCCTTCTGTTTTACCTTGGAAGCTTTTGGCCTTGTGTGCAGCAGGGAGGAGCAAAAGCTGCAGGCATGCAGCGCGGTGGTGCCAGGCTCAGTTGTGAGACAGCCCCACAGCTTGCAGAGGGGCAGCTCTGATATTGCAGCCTTTGGGGCTTCGGTTTTGGTTTTTGCTTGCACGGCTCACGCAGTTGGGCTGCAGGCAGCGGGGGGAAGTGCATACAATTGCATTTACAGCAATCTTGCTGACTGCAATTCCAAATCCTCTCTCCTCGTTTTATTAACGGAGGAGACAACATCTTTCTCACCATTGTATTTTGTAATTAGATTTTAATTTCCTTTTTGAGAGAAACAGCAGCACCACAGCCATGAATTTATTTCAAGCCCACTTGTTTGGCCTTCTATATGACAAGATCAGACCCTGGCAGACACCATCTGCCCCAAAACTCTCCCTTCTGTACTCAGCTGAGTTTTGTTCCCTCGCCATGCCCCATTCCTGCAGATTGGAAGGGGAAGCCTTCTCCTGAGCTCAGCCTGAATCGCTGGGACAGGCGTTAAGTGGATTTAAATCCACGGGGTGAGGGAGCTGCCTGTTGTTCTGCAGCCTGTTGCTCTTCGCAGAGCCTGGGTGGCCCCTGGTGCTTGTAAACCCTTTAAGGCACGCTGTAAAAGCTGTGATTTAACATGGAGAGCGAGCCAGGACAGAAGGGTCCCTGCAGTTTGGGGCCGTGGGAGCGGGGCGGTGGGGAATGAGGGTGGTGTAGGTTCCGAGGGGCTGCAGCCTCCCCACTGTCCCTCTGCCACTGCAGCTTTCCTGGATGTTATTCTTGTTTGCCACAGGAACTTCAGACATTGAATGGTGTGTGTTGGTCAGCTTATCCTCCTGGTTCACGTGTTTGTGAACTGATGTGCTTTGGAGCGAGGAGTGGGGAGGAGAGGAGGAAATCCAAACAGGATTAGTTACGGTATCTTCGAGAAATAACGAGAGCTGTAAGAGGACTGCAAAACATACAGAATTAATCTTCCTGTGCCTTTTGGCACAGGCAGGTATCACTGAAAGCTCCCACTTCTGGCTGAAGGCAGCTCTTTAAGCTATGGAGGATGGAAATGCAGCATCTGTTGCAGTCCCAGTTTGCACAACAGTGGAAAAATGCAGCTACCAGGGGACTGGTGAGTAAACCTCCTGTGAAAGCAAGGCTGCATCCCAGTCCCCCCATGTTGCACAGCTAACAGTTGTGTTTTATCTTTACCAGCGTTAACCACTACAGCTCAGAATTTATGTTCATAAGTTAATGCGACCAGGGCTGATAAATCAATCAGCAGAACCAGAAATAGCGACCTGCAGCTGTTAGGAGAAGGAGTTCCCTTTCCCAGCAGTGTGTACTGAGCAGGAGGGGATTTCATCTGCCCCGGCCAGATTCCAGCCATTTTGCTGAGAACAAAAAACAGCGGTTTGCTAGCAGGGAGACCTCTGGTTTGACACCTTTATTGGGGAAAATTACTCCAGCGTGCCTCAAGGTGAGACATTTCCAAGTCCTCCAGGGATGAAGGATGTGGCAGTAGTGTGGAGAGCTGCTCGTCACCAACGTGGATACTTTGTGCTGCTGTAGTGCCTGCGGTCTGGGATCACTGTCACCTGCCAGAGGGTAAAAGGAGCTGGTTACAGCACTGCTGGTTACATCCCTCCTCAGGTCCCGGATGGTTAGGACCCTCAGACCTCAAGTAATAAGCGGTGGTTTTAAAGTCTCTTGCAGCTGGTTGTGGATGGAGGCACGGAGAAGCCCCAGGACTGTGGTTTCCAGCTCCTCCAGCATGGCGTAGTGATGCTTTGCGTTATGGATAAGGTTACTGGTGGAATGGAGTGACTCTGTTTTTTCCGCTGGACTGCTTGGCTTAACCACCTGCACAGGAGCCAGATCGGTTTCTGTAAAGCCAATCAGCCTACATGGCATCTTAAGAGAGGCTCCTTTTCCAGCAGGCTTTTGGGGTTGAGTGTTGAATTCAGCAGGCGTGCACAGTGATCAGGAGTGAGGAGCGCTCGGAGAGGATCAGCTGATTTCAGGCTGAGCAGCCTGTAGATTATTTCCACATCTGTGTTAGCTTTGGCTTGATCCCACAGATTTGCAACAGCTGTTGGGAAGCGGAGCAGAGATCCCCTCTTTAAATGGATGATCAAATCCTCCGAGTGTGGAGTGTGTTATTTCTATGTCATCCTCTTCAAGACAGGAAAAACAGCTTTTAAATGTTGCTGAGGCAGCACTCAGCTCTGCTGCCTGAGCTATCATCCGATCTTCCTGTGGTTTCAGAGCCAGTTGTAATTTGGGTTCTGCATCCCACGCCTCGCCTGATATGTGGCCTTTGGAGAGGTGTACATCTGCTTGCCTTTGCCCAGCTACCTGCACAACAGCTGCCTCTTTTCTCTTGGGCTCACCTCCCTGCACATCACCGACATCCCATGTTGTGCTTGGAGAGTGACCAGCTCCCTGGGTTTTTGTTCTTTAAGGTACCTAAATGGTGCCAGGGTGTCTCTGGTGTCTCCTGTACTTCAGTTATCCCGTGAGGGTATTGACAGAGATTTTTGCTACCAACAAAATGTTTAGAATTCTGATTCAAGGGCAGAAGCAGAGGTGGCAGCGGGTGCCTCAGACACAGCACAGAGTGGTCTCCTCCATAAAGTGTGTGTGCAGGGGGAGAATTAGAGGGTATTTAAATTCCAGAATTAAATGCATGAGAAAATGATTGAGTCCACTTCCCATCCAGGCTGCGTCCCTCCAGGTCTCACCTGCAGTACAAGGAGCCACTGGGCTCTGGAAGGCTGAGCCTGTGAGAAGGGCCATCTCCATGGGGATGGTGATAAATCTTGGCGGTCATCCTTCAGAGCATGCAGTTCTCGATTCCATTTAGCTTTCCTAATGCACAGGGGGGCCATCAAATCGGACTGCTGCAGTGTTAACAGTGCATTCGTGTGCTTTCTGATACAGGCATCAAAGTTAATAATATGGTTAATGCTTTGGGATGATTAATTTGCAATTCAAGGCTTTTATAATTGGCCTTAAAATGGCAACGTGATTCAGGTCGTCCTGAACAGGCGGTTGTGTGTTTGTTCATCCGTGCCAAACAGTGGTGTAAATGACAGCTCTGGTGGTGTCAATAGCTGAACAGCCTTTCTTCAAGGGGTGCTTTGGGCCCCAGCTGCTGCTGCTGCATCCTCAGACACCCCAGATGGTTGCTTGGTAAGAGCTGCCAGCTCAGCTGGAGACCAGGGCCCAACAGCCAGGTGTGTGTGCTCTGTCCATCCCAGCCAGAGTGGGTTTGGTTTGGTTTTACCCCATGCTCTGGCTGCCGCAGCCCCTTTCCTTCGAGGCAGTGAGCTGATTCTGCCTGCTGGGCTCCTTCAGCCAAGCCAAACTGCTACAACACACTGCAGTGCCCTCAGGGAGCTGCTTTCCATATACAAAAGGCTTGGCGAAATGAAGTGAAATGTAAGCAACTCTTTGAGGAGAACTATCCAATTGCTAGTTGTAATTTCCTCGTTGTTTGCAGCACCCTATTATGTGCTTGTGATCCTTATAAAGAGCTCTCCCCCACCCTTTAAACTTCACAGAACTGGGTTTTACCTTCTGTGGTTTGACCACACTCACTGCAGGGGGCTGGTTTGCATTTAGTATCTTTTTATTTTTTTCTTTCTATATGCCCAAAGCTATTTGGTTTGTGAATGAGCATTATGAATGAGTTGGCTTATCCCAAGAAATGTGTCTATTCGAAATTCAGGGCTGGTGGGCCAAGCACAATACCATATATTTCTCTGGATCCTGGTAAATGGAGATCAGTAGCGTCGTCTTTGATTGTGTTAACACTTTCCTTCAGAGCCAAGAGGATTTTGAATACACTGAAAGCATGTTAGTTCCTGTAACTCACTCAGATAGCTTTTATGTTGGAAATACTATTAAGAATAGTGCCAGCAAAACTTAAATGTGCTGCATAGACCCAAATGCTGTGGGAAGCAGCTGCAAAGCAAAACGGACACAGCAAAATCTCGACTGGGACATGCAGTGTGCTGCGTTCCAGCCTGCAGGGCTTTTGTTTGGGGTGGGCAGAGGACTGCAGCCAGGCTGGCAGCAAGCAGTGCAGCCCCCAGGCTGATGCCAAACCCATTCAGTGGCTCCTTGGGAACACAATTGGGAAGCCCCAGTTACGACAGAGTCATGTTTCTGTGCGTTGGCCTTGTTTTCAGCATGGCTGTGTCTTGGCAGAGGTTATTAAATTTATTTAATGAACATCGAAATTGGAGAAGAGGAAGCAGCCAGGAAAGCATTACAAATTGCTTTAAAGCAGTGGCATTAAAAGTATTTGTGCTTACTGTATCTTCTAAACAAAGCCCTCAAAGCACAGTACAGGGCTGGGAAGTATTATCCCCTTTGACTTGCAGAGAGGCAGATGTGTTTGAAGGAGAAGCCTGTACCTACGTCCCTGTTCAAGCCTGCAGCAGGAGGCAGGCAGCGTGCGGTGGCTCCAGCATTGTCCTGCATCAATTCCATTTCTTTGCTCATCTCTGAGCCCTTGTCTAAAAGATGGTAATGCCCCAAAGTCTTCCTGTTCACGCTGCCAAGCTTAATCTCTCTTTTCTCTTCTTCTCCCCTCCCTCTGCGTTACAGCTGAAACTGTGGAATAAGTACAGAGTCTCCAACATTCCTTCCCTGATATTTATCGATGCCTCTACTGGGAAAGTGGTTTGCAGGAATGGCCTCCTGGTAATCCGTGATGACCCAGAAGGTAAGACCTGGAGTCCTGCGCCCTAGATACATGGCTATGCAATGCTTTGTTATTTTAGCACGTTCTGAATTGCCTTGGAGGTTTTTAAAAAAAAAAAACACAACAGAACAACAAAAAGAGGAAACAAACAGCTATTGTCATACTTGACTAATCAAGGCACTGTATTATTTTCAGTGTAACATTTTCTGCATCATTCCTGCCAGATCTTGTGTTTTGGTTTTCTTGTTCAGAAGAACAAAGACTTCCCCTCCAGGATTTTTGTCTGAAGTGCTAATGAGGAAAAAGACTAAGTGAAACACGAAGTTTAGATTTTCTGTGATGGAGGCACACAGATAGAACCTGACTTTCAGTACCTCGGGAACAGAATCTTTCCTAAATAGTGAGTGGGTGCTTATCACTGACATCACACAGCCTGTTAGGATGAGTTCTCCATTATTTGTAAATGAGACAGAAAAATGCTATTGTTCTCGATTCCCAAAGTTGTGTTGGGAGTTAATTTTGAATCCTTCTTCATTATGTTTGTAAAAACCTAAATGTGCAAAATGCATGCCCTCACTCACGTTCTGCAGACCTGATGTTCAGCTGTTAAACTGCCCATGCAAACATCCCTTCATGCAGTACATACTGAAAATGGTGGCTGCTGGCAGGAACTGTGCAGCAAATACCAATTTTGGCCTGGGCCATCTGTGATACTTCCTCATCTCTGGCTGAATATCTCAGATCAATTTCTGTAGGAGCTGGCAGCAGATGATTCTGAGCATGTGTTTGCATGTATGCACACATGCTTTATTTGGGGTGCAGAGGATTAGTGCAAGTTCTAGAAGTTTGTGTGTGTTCAACATGAGGAAAAAAAATCAGTCCAGTGATATGGTTAATTGCTATGGTTAAAGCCTTAAATTTAGAGGAATTAGTGCTGTGATGATGTGTCCTGCACCATCTGCTTCTCTGTTTGTGTAGAATGGCAGCTGGTTGGGAGGCAGGGTGGGTGCAAGGATTGCAATCAGCAAAGTGGCTTTAATCTGTAAGTGGCAAACAATCTGTCTGTATTCCTGAGCACGTACCACCTTGCCCCTATTGTTAAAACAAACACTGTGGATAAGGAAAAGATGCAGTATCAGGCACAAAACCAGAGCAGAAGTTCCTCTGACTTGGACAAGGATGCAGGTATCCGTGGAGCTGAGGTCACTCTGGGTGCTCAAGGCAACACTGTGGTGGTCGAGTAATTCTGCATCCCCCTTTAATGGGGTGAACCACAATAGGATCCCTCAAATAGCACCCCCTGTATCTTTTCAAATGGCAGGATGGCTTTTTAGTGAAACTTTTGAAGCTGTAAATGTTCCATATGCTTCCTATTTTGTATTTTGTGTTTTGTTTTTCCACTCCAATCCCAACCCTCTCTAGGTCTGGAGTTCCCATGGGGGCCAAAACCCTTCAGTGAAGTTGTTGCTGGACCTCTGCTAAGGAACAACGGCCAGACACTAGACAGCAGTGCTCTGGAGGGCTCTCATGTTGGGGTCTACTTCTCTGCACACTGGGTGAGTGGTGGGTGCTCTGCAGAGCAATTGTGGTGAGCTCTGGGCAGCCCTGGGATGAGGTGAAGAATCATTGCCAACCTCTGCAGAACTTCTGCAAGGGGCTGAAGACCTCAGGATAGTTGGTGCATAAATAGTTAAGATGCCCTGGTCCTTTTGGGGGAAGCCAGCAGCATTACAATTGCATGACATCTTCATCTGATCTTTCAGAAGGGGAAGGATTTTCAGATTTTCAAAGTGGGAGAGATTTTGTCAGCAATTTCAGGAGTTAGTGACCTCCTACCATTAACACCAGCACATCCAAGGCTGTTTCCTGGTTCTCCAGAAGAGAAGAGTTCACGTTTGGCTTTCGGTGATGGCTCCATCACCTGGACAGTGTGCACACGTGTGTGTTGTTTTGCAGTGCCCACCCTGCCGAAGCCTCACACGGGTCCTGGTGGAGTCGTACCGGAAGATCAAGGAGGCTGGCCAGAAATTTGAGATACTCTTCGTTAGTGCGGACAGGTAATGAAGCGGTACCTCTTGGTGCAGGCAGAGCTGACTGCCACACAGCAACCAGTCTTGGAGATATTTTATCACAAAAAAGCATGCTGCAGATCCTTTCTTGAGAAATATGGGCTTGGAATTTAGTGCAGCTCGCCCCAGCTTTGTGTTTCCCAGAGGCAGTTGCTGGTGGGCTTAGTGCAATGGGGAAAGGTCTTTATAGGCCAGGTTTTTTATGAGGATAAGGGATGTGGCAGGTAGAGGGGCAGCACTGAGGATCCCGCACCGTTCTGTTGCACAGGTCAGAGGATTCCTTCAAGCAGTATTTCAGCGAGATGCCCTGGGTAGCTGTCCCGTATGCGGATGAAGCCAGACGGTCACGCCTGAATCGACTCTATGGCATCCAAGGTAGGAAAGGCCCTTCTGATGCGCAGCTCTCCTTTCTGCTGCTTTTGTTGAACATTTGTGGTGTCTCCTCTTGTTTAACTAAAACAAGAAAATGGCAAAGCAAAGCGCAGTGCCCCCAGGCAGAGCTGCTTCGTGTTTCTGCTCTCCGCAAACTCGCATTCCTACCACCTGCCAGGCAGGCTGTTAATCGAAACAGGACTTCCATAAACAACCTAATTCTTCCTGGAAACTTGGAAGCTTTTTTTGGCTTGGATGTTTTTTACCTAATTACTGATTTATTTATTTTGTCTTTTCTTGAAGGTTTAAATTTCGTTTTCTTGCTGTTTTATGTAATGCAAAGGCAGGCGATCATTCTCTGCAGAGGCTGAGGAAGATGGCATCTGGTTTATGTTAGCAGCATGAATTACAGAAGAGTGCATGTTTGATGTAAACCATGGCTTTGCCTTTACTGTATGCGTCTGTGCCAGAATCCAGCAGCCTCAGCTGCTCAGAGGGCAGGGAGAGGCTCAATCTGTCTGGGTGTTTTGAGAGCGTCCCAGAGATGATAAAAGTTCCCAGCAGCCCTCCTGGGAACCAGTATGTTGTTCGTGCAGAGGATGAGGAGCACTGCAGAGAAGTGAAAGGTAAATAGCTTGCAAGGAAGCTTCCATGTATACGTAGAATTTCTCCTTGTACATAAGGAATTAGGAGATAAAGAGCCACCAGTCTTGCTGCAAACTCTGTGTTCCTCATTGTTTCAGTGCAGCATCAACCAGGTGGGTGCAGGCTGAGGCAGGCAGAGAAACAGGAATGTTGCCAAAGGTGCCTCGTCAGTGAAGGTCCGTGGACCATCATGGTGGTCACGTTTTGCCCTCTTGTATTTGCCTGCATTGCTTTTGCAAAGCGTCATCAGCAGAAGGGTCCCAGAGTGGCCAAACCTTTGAGTGCGTTCATTTCAGCTTATTCATCCGTGTTGACTTTAATGGGATAGTTTTGCTGATATGAGCATTTGGCAGAAACCCAGTGAGCAGAAGAAATAATCCCTCTTCAGAATCCTCCCCAAACACCCCTTCTGGGGTGAGCTCAGGTGCCAACGCTGTGCTCTGTTCTCTGACCTCAAATCAAGAGTAACTGTTAGCCTGCTTTAAATAGCCATCATTTTGCTTCTTAATTACCTTCCCACGAGGCAAAAGCTTTCCATATTCATCTGTCTTTTCCCCAGCCTGCTCAAAA
This sequence comes from Chrysolophus pictus, assembly GCA_037305975.1. Classification (NCBI taxonomy): domain Eukaryota; kingdom Metazoa; phylum Chordata; class Aves; order Galliformes; family Phasianidae; genus Chrysolophus; species Chrysolophus pictus. The sequence continues at coordinate 7,117,907 of CM074594.1, forward strand.
AACCTTCTCCAGTGCTGGTTTCAGTGGAGCCCTGCAGGACTGCTGCCAGTTTCGTTGGGACTTTCTGTAAATAAGGTGTCCAGACATGGATACTCAGCATGAGCATGCTGTAGCCAGGGAAACAGTAACAACAGCTTTCCCTTTAACTTCGGCCGCTGTCTCCTTAAATGTCTCTCTTGGTTGTGTGCTGACCTGAAAATGTAAATATTTGCTGTTCCCATGTGCCCTGACCCTTTCCTCACTGACATAGCTCCCATTTTACCCCTGGTATTTCCACGTGACAGGGATGCTTTACTGGGGACACTGACACTGGGATTTGGGTGCGTTTGACTACAAACTACTAGTAGTTTGACTACTACTTCTTCACAGTTTTTTCATAAAGTAGGAACCTCCCTGCAAGGATGAAATGTGATGGGCAGTCACGTGGAAATGCAGAGGAGGACTGGTTTATACTGTTTTGGGGGAAACCTCCTTCCTGCTCCCAGTGGGTGCTGGGTTGTCACTTATTCCTGTGCAGGCAATGACTCCTCATCCTCACAGACCATTCTAGCAGTTTTGCTCTGTGAATGCCTGCTTGGCTTTCCACGTTTCCTGCCAAACTTGGACAACACTGTGCTGCTCCTGCAGCTGCCTTTGTTCTCAGTCCTCACAGCGCTGTGCAGGGAGCAGCATCCATATGCAGCCCTGTGCAGCCCTGCTGGCCTCTGGCACCAGGCAGCCCCTATGTAGGAGCACGTGCCTCGGGTTGTGTCTGCAGGGTGGCTTTTCCTCTGATTTTTCTCAGGCCAGCAGAGCCCTTCCTGGAGCTGGAACAACAAAAGAACTTGTCTTCCTGAACAGCGCTGGGCTGCTGGAAAGCAGCAAGACAGTCAGACCTCATGTTGTTTTAGTTCTGTGTTGGCCCCTACAGCATTCAAAAAAGTCAGTGTAAAATGTAAGTTGAGTTATTGGCCTTTATTTGGGTTGACTTGAATGCCTCTATTCATAACCCATGTGCAGTCGGTGGGCTGTACCATACCCACCTATATTAAATTGCTTCTGGGTGCAGCACTATCTTGAGAAGAGAGTTGTTTCTCGTATCACAGCTTCTTATAAAGAATTCTCCATTGTGTGCTTCCGTGTGGCTGTCATAGATGAAGTCTCCTAACTCTCCTTGTTGGGCAGGGAGTGGTAATGAATGCTATACTTAGATGGGAATTGTCCTTTATTGCATGTCCTAGGAGAGATTTTGTGATCCTGGAAGTTCCCTGTGGGATGCATTGCAGCACTGTGGGATTTGCAGTTACCTGGGGGAACTTCAGAGACCTGTTGTTTCAGCCCTGGGCTCTGTTCCAGACACCCACTGGTCACTCCATAGCCCAGATGGGAAGTCGTGACCAGGAGAGGTTTCCTGTGCTGGGTTTCTGAAGCTTTCTTCTAAAGAGGTCAAAAAAAACCCCAGCAATCAAACCCAGTGTTGTGTTCTCTGAGCTTTTTATTCACGGTGATTTTGATTGCTCAGCCAGCAGACTTAATGCAGATGAGATTTCCATGTCGGATATGGGTTTTAATATATAAATAAATGCATTGCCAGGTTCAGTAACAAATCACTTGGCCCCCATGTTTTCTCAAAATGCTCGCCTCGTGGGAACTGAATCCATTTTCTACTGCGTAGAGTCAAACTGAGCCCGTCTATGCTAATTCTCATCTAAAGCTTATACAATATTCATTGCAGAACGTCTGATCTATGATTCTTCTTGATGACTAAATTCTGGTGTTATGACTCACGACAATTACCAGAGCCCCCAAAAGGCTCTAAAATAACACGTAGTGGCTGTAGGTGAGTAGGGAGGTGGGGAAATACCCAGGTTAGCAGGTGTGGGTTTGGTTTAAGGCTTGCTGGTTAATGATGCCCAGCCAGAGGTGCAGGGGATGGAGCTTAGGAGACCAAGAGAGTGCTCAGTATGCTCTGGGGTGGCCGTGGCAACAGGGACAGATGCACTGCAGCAACCTCAGCCTTCACCATATGGATCCAGAAAGAAAAGCAGAGCTTTGTGGTTGATGAGGAGCCTCTGATGCCAAATGAAAGGTGAAATTTATGGATCCTGCATGTCACATGCCTCCCAACAGGCTGAAAATCATGAAATCAGCCTCAAGTTTTCAGATGTGTTATTGGCATTGCCAAACACGTTAAACACAGGGTGATTTATCTTAGAGTCTTATTTTCTGAATCTTGGAAGTTTTAGCAGCTGGGTGCTTTGCTGTGTGTCTGCAATGCAAATCTAAGTGTTCAGAATAGCAGATGAAATCACTGGTGTCTGTGGAGTAGCACTAACAGAATGACCTGTGTCTAAAGCAGACCCTGATTATTCCCAGGTCAGACAGGCTCCTTTGCAGCCTGCTTCAGTCTGCTGGATTTTGGGGCTGGCTGGCCAAAGGAGGTGCAGGAAGGGCTGTGGCCTTGCTGAGAGCTGATCCCGCAGACCCAGTGCTGCGGCTGGCTGGCTGCATCTCTCAGATAATGCAGGTCTGGAGGGGACCAAATAGCAGGCATCCTGAGTGGGGGATGAGAATCATAAATGGATGAAGACCTGATTTATGTGGGGTGCTGATCATCATGTGCTTTCTCTTGGCTTCAGTAGTATTTTGTGATGCTTTGTGCCTTGCAGGATAGGGACAGAGAGAGTTTTCCCATTCCTTCCACTCTGTTTAACCTCTCCCTACCCTGGAGCTATTTTGAATACCAGAAGGTAATGAATAAGCCTTTCTGTGATAGAAAATCTCTTTCTTGGCATTCCCTTAGGATTTGCAAGCCCAGCCATCACGCTGTGTTACTGTGCAGCTCCTGCAGCTGACCCAACGAGTGCAGCCCCGTGCATGGGAGGAATGTGAGCAGCCCTGTCTGGGCTGGAATGAGGGGAATGCAGCCGCTCGCCCGGACCTGCAGGCAGGCTGGGACAGACAGTCAGCCATGTATTTCCTAGAGAAATGCCTAGAATTCAAAGGGCTCGTGAGTAACCCAGTGTTGTACAGGGGGACAGTGCCAGGAGACAGCAGTAGCACAAGCTGGTTTCTCCTGCACAGAAAATGATTTGATTGAGTATTTCTAATAAACGTGGCTTGAAATGAACCTTTGGGCTTAGAGGCGAGGGTAGGAAGACGTGTTGTCTCAGTTTGCTGCTGTGATTTGGAGGCTGTTGCTGGGTGGATGAGGAAATGCCTGATAGCAATTGGGTTGAGCACTGAGTGATGAGTATCTGACAGCAGAGCCTGGTGCTGACACTGGCTGCCTGGCCCCTGTCTCTTGGGGCCCGGTATCAAATTGTCTCCCTCTTCCTTCCTTTCGGGATGTTTTTTTGTGTCTTTTATGACAGAAGAACAGTGTTTTTTCCAGATGAAGTCACGAGCGTGAGCCATTCCTGTTGGCTTTAACCACCAGCTCCTGCAGCTCCATCCCCCTGCAGGTCAGGGGCAGCCATCAGCAGGCAGTGCAGAACCAGCCTTCCCTGCAGGCTTGTCCCAAAAGCAGCATCTCACTGATATTCAACGCCATTCATCCCCAGGGTCACACTGCAGGGACTTGCCACAACTGTCAGTTCTGGAGCCTGGAAGCCCCTCTGTGTGCTACTGGCTGGGACAGTCACCAGCTGGTGTCCCCTGCATAGCACCCACCCAGCCAGGTGTTGGGAATTCACTTGTGCTAAATCTCAGCTGCGTGCAGCCATTCCTTGCTTTGTCCCAGCCAGCAAGTCCCAGGGCCAAGGCCCCACAGCCTGCAGAGCCAGCAGCCCACTGCCTTCTGGTGAAACCTTGCCTTTATTCCCAACAGTTTGACTTGCGTGTCGTTAGGGCAGAGCTGCAGCTGGTCCTGATGTGAAAAGCTGCAGTTCTTCAGAGCCTGTGTCACATCTGCTGTGTTTTTCTAACCTGTGCTTAAGGCTTCCTGGGAGACCTGTCTTTAGATGTCTGCTGCAGCCAGGTGGGATGAATGGAAGTAACATTAAAGCCACGCTCTCTGCAACCAAGAAGAAAAATCCCTTAGCTATTGCTGGGATCTCTTTCTCTTCTCACACCCATCCTGGCTGGGTTTTCAGGTTCTCGTTTTAGTGCACTCCTCATAAGGCTTTTGTTTTATCCTGGGGCTTTCCAGCCCTATAGCTCTAGGCAGAATGGCCTAAATTGGCACTCTCTGACACGCATAGCCCTATTATTCTCAGGAGAGAGGGGCTATGCCACATCTGCCCTATCACTCTTTGTATAGAGGGACATATTTAACTGATTATTTCTGTTTCTGGTTTGTTTCTTTGTTTTCCCTGGATGAAGCAGAACATGCGTTCCTCCCTCTCCCAAGGGCTGCTGCAGAAATAAACAACTCAGGACCCCCATCCTGCAGGCAGGAGGGCACTCAGCCCGGCTGTATCGGGACTGGAGGAGCTGCATTGTGCTCAGCAATGAGCAGCTCTGGGCCCCAGCTGGGGAAATCAGCTTGGATGAGTGCCAGCGATCTGCAGGCCAGCACTGGTGTGAGGGATTCTCAGTTTCCCCATCTGCTCCTACGCTGTCCCCTGGCAAGGATGTGGCCCTGCCCAGAGGTGCTGGCAACATCCTATGGGCTGGCAGCACAGCCAGGAAAGGCTCAGTGCATCCATGTGCATGCATTCATCCTGAATCTTGCAGTTTTGATGTGAACCTACATCCGTTTGTTGGATGCCAGCTTTCTGCCCTAGATAGAAGGCACTTTTTTGGGTTAAGGGCACAGCTCTGCCTGGTCCCCGTGCCATCTGGTGTTGCTCAGCTCCAGGGAACTGCAAATAATGGTGTGTTCTGCAGTCTGAGCAGCTGCTGGTGCACACACAGCTGGAAGTGCGATGTGCAAACCCACCAGGACAGCATTTTTAATAACTTAGGAGCCGGCTCCAAAGTAATAAAAGGTGAAATAATTACCTGCAAAATTGATTTGAAGTGCAGGAAATATCCAGCAGCTCTGCAACCCTGTGCCTGCTGAGCTTTCCCCACAGCCACAGTGCTGTGCTGGGGCAGGAGCTGCACAATCATTGGAGCAGGGTCCCAGCACCACATCCCCTGGTCCTCTGGGGGCTTGGGGAGGGAAGGAGCAGCACAAATGAATTAGCACTGAGCTTAACTTCCCCTTCTCTTAACCGCCGGGCTGGTGGTGCCAGCAGAGCTGCCCAGCTCTGTTCCTGCTCGGTGCACCAGTTCCTTGGGGCATTCCCAGCAGGGACCAGTAGCCCTGCTTGGCCATTTCATTCAGTGAAGGCTGTGCTGCCTTCTACTCCTCAGCCTTTCATCAGGTGGGGACCTCAGATGTCTGCCTCTCCATACACAGAACGGTGTCCCAGCCGTGTAACATTCATGACCTGCTGGACCCAGATGTGTGCTGTGAAAATGATGGGATGATTAGTTCTGTGTCGGAAGGGGCGTGGGGGTTCATGGAGGAGTTCATGGCTGCTGAAATTGTGGGCTTCTGCTGGGAACAAACACACCCTGCTTCCTGGCTGCTGCTGCTTGCAGCCTGCCCTGCCACAAGGCTTGCTTGTGATGCTTTGAACTACGAGTCTCCAGGCTGGGGTGGTGATGTCAGGGTGCTGAGCTCTGCTGTGCACACGGGAGACAATTCTGTCCATGCTTTGCGAGCTGCAGTGAGCTCCTGAGCAGGGTCCTGTCTGCTGTGCCACAGTTTGCGTCAGGCAGCAGTGAGTGAGCTCTCCCTGTAGTCAGACAGGAAAGGAAGGCGATGCCAGAGCCCGTCTCCCAGCTTCCTGCTCTGGCTCCTCAATTACTGCTCTCCCAGAACAGAAACAGGATCCAGGGATCCCGCTTCCCATCACAAAAGCTGTAATGGCAGCACTGACACTGGGCTCCTGCCAGATCAGAGGCAATAGGACGGGTCCTTTTCCCCACGCCCTTTTACTCCCATATTAGCACTTTGGCACTAATCCCTGTTTTTCTCCTGTCACAGGCATCCCAACGCTCATCGTGCTGGACTCCCAGGGAGAGGTGATCACACGGCAGGGGCGGGTGGAGGTGCTGAATGACATCGAGTGCCGAGAGTTCCCCTGGCACCCCAAACCTGTGCTGGAGCTGACGGACTCCAATGCTGTGCAACTGAACGAGGGCCCCTGCCTTGTTCTCTTTGTAGGTACGGAGCCAAATCCTGGCAGGGAGGGGTCTGTGTTCTGCGAGGGCTCTGCAGCTTGCTGCCACCCCTTCGGGGACTCAAGAGGGTGACAGTCCTGGAACTGGCTCCCTAATGGAGCATAGGCTGCTTGCAGCTCTCAGGGGTTTGCGAGAGCCATGCCCACGACACAGCTTGCCCATTTCTGCACCTCCAACTCTGCAACTCCAGCCCTGCAGTGAGGGATGCTGAGGAGCAGCCATTTGCAGCAGAGAGGAGCTGTCGTAAAAGACGCGTTAGTGGTGGCTGTGGTGAGGCATGCTAATTAACATTGAAGAGTGCTAGAAATGCACTGGTGGTGGCTGAGAGGAGGAAGGCCTTTTCTGGAGCTTATACCTGAAGTTTAGGAGGCAGAAGGGTTGTAGCTGTATGCTGGCAACTGCAGCTCAGGGCTTGAGTTTCTTGGCTGAGCAAGGTTTGTTGGTTCTTGAGTGTCCCCTCTACATGGGGGTCTGGCTGCAGGACAGAGCAGGCTTCCCCTCCCAAGCCGGTGTCCCTCTGTTGCTGCTTACCCACCCATGAAGCTCAGCTGTGGCTGGAGATGGGCCTGGAGCACAGCTGTGTTGTCCTAGTCCTTCCTCTCCAGCAAGAGATGGTGAAATCTCACCAGTGCTTTGACTTCCGTGGTGTGTGCTCCGAGCACAGCATCCCAGTGAGCAAGAGAGCCCAGTGAGAAGCTGGAGTTGCCCTGATCAGAGTGCAGTGAGTTTGCTGAAGAGCCTGTGTCACCCTGAGCCTGCTTGCCAGGCACTGGAGTGTGCTGGGGGCTGCTGGGACGCAGTCAGGGCTTGTGTCCTGCTTCCTCACACACCCTTTGTTAGCGAAAAACCCTTTTCTGCAGCATTTATGATGTGTCTCTTGCTCTTTCCCTTCCTCCCTTTCAGATTTCCTTTTGACCCTGATTATTTATTCAGTAGAACCCAGCAGGGGATGTGAGCACAGAGCCAAAAATACTCTCCTCAAGCTGGGAGGACTCGCTCTCCACGCTGAGTGTGATTGATGGGGGCTGTCGCTGCAGGCCTCGGGAAAGAGTTATTTTTGTATTGCTCTGAGCAAAGTTTTTCTATCACCTTTCTGCAAACAGCGGCCAGGGCTCTCTCCTGGGTCCAAGGAGTTGCTCAGCCTTGGTGAAAGCCGCTGGTGCTGCACTAAGTTATGCACTGGGAATGTGGGGATGGAGGCTTCTGGCCAGCCTGTGTCCTGCTGAGAGACCCCCAGCAGCAGTGTCCTTGCTTTTTGGGGCAGTGCAGAGCTCAGTTGTGCTTTCTGTGTTCAGCTGATGTTGGGGTCACCTGGAGACAGCAGCATCCCCAGAAAGAAGCAGCCCGAGACACTGGGAGGGACGTGGGATTTGCTGAGTGCAGTGTGTGAGGTCGGGGCTGTGTCAGTGGGCTTAGCAAGACTCGGGGGTGAATAAATGCTGAGCGGTGTACATCTGCCGCTGGAGAGTTTAGGGCTGGGTTAGCCAGAATGTTGAGGGCTGGCCTGGAGTGCAGCCAGCAGCGTTTGTTAGCAGAAAAATCAATCACTGCATAAGCCCCACAACTCTACGTATTTATCTCTGTCGTCCACACAGGACACATCCAACAATGCAGCATGCAGTATCCTCAGCGTTCTTGTGTTTGCTTAAATAAGCCAGGGAGGAGGTGGGGAAGCATTGTGCAAAAGCTCTGGTACTGGGAAGTGCCCACCAAGTGGTTTCAGGGGCTCACACGAGCTGCACGCTGCCAGGCAACCAGGATCCTGTTTTCTTGTTGTTTTTTTTAATTAAATTATTTATTATTATTTTTTTCACGCTAAAAGTTGTCCCCAAATTGAAATCGTTTCATCTAGGTGCTGCTCAAGGACGCTGTCTCTCTTCTCTCCAACTCTGTATTTGAACTTCAGTGGTGGCTGGCATTTGATTGATGTTTCCATCTCTTTCTACTCTACCTCTGGCAAATCAAAGCTGCCTTTACAGAGCCGCCGCCGCGGAGACTCGAGCAGAAAAGCTGCTGAGCAGCCGTCCCAAGGCGGAGGGATGGTGGGTGGCAGGCAGGGTGGCAGGCAGCTCATTCGTTTGGTCTTCAAAACAGCCCAAACCTTTTCAAGCTGCACACCAGCTTTGTTGCGTCTGTTTGTCCCTGTGCTGCAGCAGCAGCAGCACCAAGGGAGCAAGCGGTGAAGTATTTTGGGAGCGGGCGCTGCTCTTCTGTTACATGTTTCCCTTTCTCACATGAAAAGTGCAATTCAGCTGCTCCCTAATTGCTACACAGCCGCATGGCTTTGAAGTTGCTGCTGTGTGTTCGGACTCCTATTTCCTCCGTGTTGCTGCTGTGGGGTAGAGCTGCCCGTGCCCCAGGCTGTTTGCATCTGTTTGATCCTAACCTCCTTTTTGTATCGTCTCTTTGCTTCGTCTCCCCACGTCTGTGCCCTGCAGATTCAGAGGATGACGGAGAGTCGGAGGCAGCGAAACAACTGATTCAGCCCATAGCTGAAAAAATCATTGCCAAGTACAAAGCCAAAGAGGAGGAAGCACCGTTGCTCTTCTTTGTGGCAGGCGAGGTAAGCAGGAGGGAAATGTGAGAGCTCCATGCAAGCACAGGGCTGCAATCCTGTGCTGCTGGGGCTGGTGGAGACAGGGCAATTTCCATCCTGTGTGTTGCTGAGCTACGGGCCTCAGGGTCTGAGCTGGGTTGGGTAGTGCTGTCTGCTCTCCAGGTGGGTAAACTGAGACACGGAGCTGCAGCAACCAGTCATGGAGCTCAGCTGAGCTGAGTGCAGCCATGCAGCCTGGGTTGGATTCTAGTAGCTGTGGGATTCTTTCCCAAGTTTTGCTGTAGGTTGCCCTCAGTACTTTGAGGCTTGGGTTTGTACAAAGGTGGGAAAGCCTCAAGGCCAGGCAGGGAACTGGTGAGGACGGGCAGAAATGGGTGCTGGGAGACAGGAGTGGGTGGCAAGCTCCCACGCTGGGGCTCCCAGCCCCATGCGGCCACTTCAAACACTGGGGCTGTGTGTGCTGGCTGCACGGGCAGCAGTCCCAGTCAGTCTCTGCTTTCAGTCTGTGTTGGCAGCCAGGTCAGCCTGGCTGTGCTTCCCACCTCACTGCAGTGCTGCTGCTTTTCTTGCCACCCTGAGTGGAGGGAAGGGACCAGCACTCTAGCCTCTTCCCTAATGGGCTGGCAGCCACCCAAAGTCATCCTGGTGGTGCCAGCGCAAGCTGGCAGCATAGGCTCTGCTGGGAGCTGGGCCAGGCCAGCCTAGGCTGCCTGGAAGGGGAGAGGCTAGCAGACCAGAGCCCCCCCACGTTGCTGGAGGGGGTTTTCCTCATCACAGCTTTGAAGTGAGGGACCCCAGAGTGCACTCGCCCAGTTGATGGGGCAGCCCCTGGCTGTGGTGTAGGACGAGCCTGGCCTGCAGCTGGTTTGCATGCTACTGCCTGTCCAGTTCCTGTGGAGGCAGCCCTAAAATCGCGGGGAGAGATGATTTCTGTGCCATGCAGATAATACTGGACAAAACTGCCTTTGGGAATGGGCAGGGGAGCAGATCTGCAAGGCCAGAGGCTTGACTGCTGTGGTGTAAGGAGCTTTGTCACATTGCTCTTTCCTCTTGGGCTTCACCTGCCCTGTGGGAAATGAGTGTTTCCCAAGCTGCCACGCTACTGGTGGCTGGACTGGAGCTGGGAACGTGGTGCAGAGTGCCCAGAGCCAGGGTTCTGCTCTTGGCCTTCAGGAAAGCGGGACACTCTTGTCCTCTGTGCAGCGCTTCATCCTTCTACAACCTTGCAAACCAGAAAGATTTTACGTAAGGCTCAAAAAAGCTCCTGGCTCCCCTCCTGTGGGACCCAGGAAGGTGGGAACTGCCAAGCTGCTATGCGCTTGCTCGCCCGCCCGGCCTCCATGCTCACGTCACAGCCGCAGTGCGCACCAGCGGGTCCCCCGGAGCCGCCCAGCACACAAAGAGGCCTGCAATGCTGTACCGGGCTCCCCCCACACTGAGCCCCCACCACCACCACCCTCAGCCCCTTGGGCCCCCTCCACCCAGGCACTTGTGCTCCCATGGCCGGTGACGGGTCTCTGAAAGTCCCAACTCGGCCCCACGCCCTTGAATGAGTCTCTTGTTGGAAGGGCTCTATGGTGAGGGTCTGGGAGCTGCCCCCCTCCCCCAGAGCCTGCGAAGCGTTTTCCTCCTGCTCGCTGGCTGCAGCTGAAACATTGCCGCTATTCATGCAGCTCCCGACATCCCTGCGGCAGCAGGGCCGAAGAATGGGGAGCATCCGGCACGTCCCATTCATCCGTCACCTCAATAGCCCTGGCTGCTGGCCTCGGGTCTCCGTTGGCCCCAGTGCACAATGCAACCAGGCCGCGGCCAGAGCAGGCGCCTCCCATTCCTCTCCCAGCGCCTTTGGGCCGGTTTTGCATTGATTAAAAGGTTTCAGTTGCTTTGCAGCGATCACATAAAGGACGAGGCATCCCAACACCTCAGCTCTGGGTTGGTCCCAGAGGTGGGAAGCGCTGGGGGCCGAGGTCACGGGCCCATCCCTGCTCTCCCTTCCCTGCCACGTGGTCCTGCGCCAAGAAAACCCTGCAGTGGAAGGGGAGGCGCGATAGGAACCACCCTGCCGGCCGCCGCCCCGTGCTGCATTGCTCCCAGCCGCCTTTGGATTCCTTTATTTCCATCGCTGCTGTTGGAAAACTGCTCAGAGAAATGCCCGGTTTTAATGACCATGCAATCTGGACACGGCCCCTGTGTGTCCCCACATCTCCCTGCCATGCTCAGGAGATGAATTGCCCCAGCACCGACGTTTGAATTCCACAGCCCGGCAGTGATAAATGAGTTTTCCCCTTTGCCCAGAGATGTGATTTGTCTGGCTGCTGAGCGCGTTGCTTGAGTGTGCTGCGGGTTCCGGGCCTGCACTCACACACTGTGGGTCTGCCTGTGGGGTTGTGAGGGGTCCTGGGGGTGTGAAGCAGAAGAAGGAATGGGCTGGAGAGGGATAAGAAGCAGGGTGAGAGTGAAGCCTGGGTTTGCTCTCTAGGTAGATGGTCCGGCTCAGCACGGCCCAGTGCAGTGCTCTGTGGGATGTGTGTGGGCTGCACAACTTCATGGAAGCAGCGCTGCTCCTGGCTGTGTAGCTCTGCTGATGCTCCTCTCTCCCTCTCGTTTTGGCCTCCAGGATGACATGACCGACTCTCTCCGGGATTACACCAACCTGCCTGAGGCTGCACCCCTGCTCACCATCCTGGACATGTCGGCCAGAGCCAAGTATGTGATGGATGTGGAGGAGATTACGCCGGAGATCGTGGAAGCCTTCGTCAGCGACTTTCTAGCAGACAAGCTAAAACCCGAGCCCATCTAAGGGAGCTTCTGCACCAACAGACATTATTTAAAACTAGGTCTCTCTTCCGCCGCTCATGGATTCTCCAGCGTGTTCTCACGCCCGACCCAGTATCCAACCTTCTTGTGGTGCCTTGTTCTACGCAGTGAATCCTTCTCCTAAGCAAACTCCTTGAGATGCACTTTCAGCAGGGAGTCGTTGGCGTTTGGAGACTTCGCTTGTGCTTCATGGTGATATATTCTCTAATAACCAGGCCAGAACTGTTACCGTACTTACTTTATACATGGCACTAGCTAGCAGGCAAATCTTTTTGCATGGTGTTCTTCCCAACGTATGCATCAGGCGGTGGATGGGGTTCTCGGGGCTCTTTTCTTCTCCTTCTCCCCTTTCGTTCTTTTCCTACAACCTCTGCTGACTAAATTACTTTAAGGAAGCAATAAGGAAATTGTCCCCTTTGCCCCCGCCCCACCTTCCTTCCCCACTCAAGTAACAGTGCCCTGATGAGGCCAAACAAAGTCTTAACTGCTGACAACCTCTGAAAGACCACAGCGCAGCCGGGCTTTTCCTCCTTGGGGTGAGAACTTCCTGGGTAGTTTTCCCACCCCACACACCGACAGCCTTATGCAGCATTGGCTGCGCACGTCGGGGGAGTCCAACCCCCCTGTGGTACACAGATATCCCCTCCTGCACTGAGGCAGGAGCAGAACACCACCAGGCTGCCCTCGTCTCCCCGTGGTCTCTCCCTTGTGCTCTCCCTATCCCTTCTCCCTCCTGTTCCTTCTCTCTGGTATGAATTGTCGACCCCTCTATGTTAGTTGTTTTTTGTAGGTGTGTCCCAAACCTGACAGTAATGGTGCTGTTCTTTAAAAAAAAGAAAAAAAAAAGAAAAAAAAAAGAAAAAAAGATTTCTCCCCAGTCCTTAGCAGCACAGCCAAGCCCTCCCAAAAGTGACATTGTAAAAACTGTACATGGTGATTGGAACTTTGTAATAAAACTGATCTAATAACCGAGCTGGGAGGTGCCGGTTGCCGCGTCCCGCAGCCCAGCACAGACCCTGGTGCTGTTTCCATCAGGGCGGTGTCCTGGAGCTGAATACTGGGCGTTGTGTGAGCCACCACGTTTCCTTTCAGCTCGTTTGTCAGCAATGGCAGGATTACAGCCTCTCCCTTTATCACTGTTACAGCAACCCACCCTGGCAGGAGTTGGGAAAAGCAGCCAAGTGCGGAAAGGCAGAAATTGTATAAATCTCTCTTGTTGTTTTGCATGTTTCAGATTCTCGTGTTCGGTGCTGGTTAGCTGAGCTGTGAGGCGGTCAGGAAGCAGCAGCACGGTGGAGCTGTTAGCCACAGCTCACTGCCCTCCCCAGCACTAGGCTGGAAGGTGAGGTCAGCCCTGCTTCCGTAGCACCCCTGATGAGCTGAATTAACTCAGATCCCCCTTTACTGGGGATTTTTTGAGGGAATTGGTGAGTTACCATCCACCTCAGGGTTAAGGGAGCGTGCAGTGTGATTGCAGTCCCAATTCCTGCTGCGTGTGAAGCAGCTAGGCAATAGAATCACTTCCAGACCCCACTGCCACCTAGCGCACATTGTCTGTCTACTGCAGGTTCCTGCTGGTTTGGGGGCAATCTCTATTTGTTTGTGGTTTGAAAGACAGTTACAGTGAGGTTGGAACTGGAACCACGGTGCCTGTAGTGTTTGGTCATGCAGCAGTGGCTGATGATTGTAGGCAGGGAGAACCCATATTCATTTCCCTCTGGACATTGTGGTTGGGGCTTCCAGAGAGGCAGCAATGCCTGCCACAGTCACACTGCTCACTGCTTGGTAGGAACTGGAGCAAAGCAGCAATTTTCTGCCCTAGAATTGGGTTGTTTGGGGTCAATTTGATGGGAACCGGGACAGAACCAGTCTCTGGGGATAGAAATGGTTGGCTGGAGCACTTTCAGCTGTGAGCTAATGCCTGCTTAGTCCTCAGCTATCAGGGCTTAGATGTGGAAGAGGATGGCTGTCTCTGGATGTCTCACAATCAGACCTATCAGTGACCTTTCGGTGGTAACAGGAAACAGGAGCCAGCAGTGGGCTGAATGAGCAGCTCATGCAACTCGCAGCCATTGAAGGCAGGTGGCAGCTAGCATTGTCACAGGAGCTATCAGTCAACACACAGCTGTCAGGGAAGCTGAGAGCATCATGCAACATGGGCAGGAGCCCCCAGTCCTGCATCTATGGAGGGTGTTACTGCAAGTTACTGCTGTCCTCAAGGAGATATGGATAGGGCCCCCGGTCTTATTCTCCTCAGATGGATGTTCACAGTGAGCAGCAGTGCCTGCAGCTCCCTCTTCCTGTCCTTCATTCATAATTTATCAGTGCTGAGGCCCAGCTGCCAGAGCTGAGCTGCATGGGGCAGGCATTGCCACCTCCTGGCAGCAGCACAGTTCTTGGTGCTCAGCTACCCTGCACCACAGTGGGGTGCCTAATGAGGGCACAGGGTTTGTGTAAGCATGGACTGGAGCTGCTCAGGTGGCAGCTGTCAGGCATTCCTAACCCAGAGCCACAAATACAGTGGCTCCTGTTGTCCCCAGGCAAGCAGCACAGCAGTACTGGTGGCTGCACAGCCTAAGGGCTGCAAGAGGAATGACATGCTTTGCCAGCAGCATTCTGGTCAGGCTGGCACTGATGGTACTGCAGCTGCTACATGGGGTCTGATGTGAATGGAGCTCTGCTCACCTCTGCAGCATACCTGGTGAGGCACAGGGTAAACTGTGTACCTTCTCCCACCCCCTGCACGCACACACACACACAGGTAAGTTGGGGAGCTCATGCTCCACTTGCATTAGCATGGAGCAAGAGGGGCTAGCTCCAGGCACAGCTATTACTAACAATGTCTTAAGCAAAAAAACGGACCAGGCTGCTTTTTTATTAATTCCTCTGCGGAGTGCCAAAGGGAAGGGGTGCTGCTTCAGCACCCAAGTCTCAGCAGTTTATCCCACCACTGGGAACTTCTGCCTTTCACCTTCTTGCTTGTGCCTCCACTGCAACTGCCTCTTCCCTTCAAACAGCACTATGGCAGCAGCTACAGCAGAGTTCAAACTGTCCACACCAGGCACCACAGGGATGACTAGTCTCTTCCCACCTGTGCTGGCTGCGAGGTGAAGCGCGTCTGGGCTCAGGCCATGGGTCTCTCCACCAACCACAACTGCTGCTGGGGACCGTATCCAGTTCTCATAGTAATACTGTGCAGCAAGCTCTGAGGCGCAGACGCCCTCCGTTCCCTCCTCATCCTCATGTTCAGGAGGAGCAGCCTTGCGTTTGGGTTTTACAGGAGCCTTTGGGTTGCCAGAACGGGAGCCAGACCTGCCAGCTCCCTGGGACGTGGGTTCTGTCTCAGCCTGAGCCCCTGGGTCTTTGTTGTCGGCCACGCAGACCCGCACATCAGAAGGAAGGTTGCTGGGAACAGATTCCCAGTCCAGATTGGCAACAATGGGCACACGGAAGTGAGCTCCCATACCTGCACGAAGCACCTTTGGCTCCCATGGATCCACACAGCCTGAGACAGGGGAGGAAAACAGTGACAGTGCAGCAGTTCCAGCAAAGACGCACTCAGGAACTGCTTCCCACAGCAAAACCTGTCTGTGCTGGACACTGTTTACAAATTCCACGAAACAACATCTTTAAACACTGCCTTACCCCAGAGATCTGTCAAACTAAACACTTGTCCTGGGAGAAAGGCCCTTACCTTTGGTTAGCAGCACTTTTTCACATCCTGCTCCTGCTGCAGATCTCAGAATAGTCCCCAGGTTTCCTGGATCCCGGATGTTGTCGCAGATGAGGACTAGGGGCAGCTGGGCAGCAGGGTAGGACATCTTGGCATGGTCAGGCTTGGAGAAGATCCCTGAGGAGACAAAGTGCTGATGAGCTTTGAGTGATGCACCACAAAGAGAAGGCTGGCTGTCATAGCTGTAGATGTGCTGGAGAAAGCCTCAAGGAATCATAGAATCACAGAATCATCAAGGTAGGGAAAGACCACAAAGATCCCCAAGCCCAACCACACCTCATTCCCTCCAGGCCCCCTGAACCATGTTCCTCAGTACCTCATCTCCATGGTTCCCAAATGCCTCCAGGAATGGGGACTCCCCCACCTCATGGGGCAGCCTGTCCCACTGCTTGACCACTCTTTCAGAGAATAAGCTTCCAAATATACAACCTGAACTTCCCCTGGTGCAACTTGGTACCATCCCCTCTCGTCCTATTGCTGTTACGTGAGAACACAGACCAGCCCCCACCTCACTGCCATCTTTCAAGTCACTGTAGAGATCAATGAGGCCTCACTCACGAGGCCAAGGGATCTGAACCATCCCAATTCACTCACCTGCTCCCTCTAAGATTTCTGCTCCATTGCCCATCTTTGGACACACTGCTTAAGGGACATTTGTGAAGAGTTTGTCACTCCACAGAGAGAACCGTTTCCCAGCAGAGCTAAAGCAGAGTGCTGTGACAATAGAGCATTAGCACCCTGTATGACTCCAGCAGCTGCTTTCACAGCTCTCACAGCAGGCCCGATGGAAGGGAGCTCTCCCATTACGCTGTGTTTGACACAGTTTGACACACTGCCAGAGCTGCTAGAAGCCAGAGATCGTCGTTATCCACTTATTAGCTGTGGAATGACTTCCTTCTGAGCGCTGTTGTCACTGTTTCTATCACATCTCACCTATCATCCCCTGTGGGGCCACCACGTCGGACCAGCACTTGATGTCCTCGAACCTCACCCTCACCAGACGGGCTCCCTTCAGCGGTGCCGGCGGCAGCTCCCTCAGGTGCAGGGCGGTGCTGAAGAACAAAGCCCGGGGCACGGCGCCCGCCTCCAGCGCGTCCCGGATCAGCCTCTGCCCCTCCAGCAGCACCTTCCCGTGGCGGTCGCGGAAACTCCGCGACTTAGCGATGGTCACCACTTTTCTGGGGAGAAATCGAGGGTAGAAAGCGTGAGTTGAGGGGAGCGCTGCCGGGACGGGGCCGCTCCCGCCGTCGCGCCTCACCCCAGGCTCCTGTCACCGGGCGACGCCTTCTCGTACCACAGCCCGGGCCCGGCCGAGCCCCGCTCCACAGCCGGGGGAGGCGGATGGTGCTCCACGGGGCTCTGCTGCGCCTCAGCCCGCTCCTTCCGCGGCGGCAGCACCCGCACAGGGCTGCGCCTCAGCGCCCGCACCCAACGCCGCCCCGGGGCCGCCCCACCGGGCCCAGCCAGCGCCCGGCTCAGCACCGGCACGGCGCGCCTCAGCGCCGCCATCTTGATCCGCGACGTCAGAGCCGCGCCGCTGTCCCCGTGACGTCATCACTCTGCGCGGCGGGAAGGTCGGGCGCGATGGCGTCATCACCCTGCGCGGCGGGAAGGTCGGGATTGATGACGTCATCTCTCTGCGCGGCGGGGAGAGGCGGCGGCGGAGGGATGGCGGTGCGGCGCGCCTTGCACTTCGTCTTCAAAGTCGGCGACCGCGCGCGGACTGCGCGTTTCTACCGGGAGCTGCTGGGCATGAGCGTGAGCGCCGTGCGGGGGGCGGGAGGACTGAGCGGGAGCGCGGCCCTCAGCACTGAGGAGACGCCCTGCGCTGCGGGAGGAGGGTGAAGCCGGGCAGAATCGCGTTTGCTCTCCTTTTAGACAGCACAGCCCCCAAGTCGGCCCCGTTTACCCCCTCCTTCCCTTTCTTTTTTTCTTCTTTTTTTGATATGTATGCGTTTAATTCGTAAGGTTCTGAGGCATGAGGAGTTTGATGAAGGCTGTAAGGCCAGCTGCAATGGGTAAGTGCATTGCCTGAAGCGCTCGTTTCCCATAAGGCACCTCCCAGTTCTGCCCCGTTATTTGATGATGAATCCACACGGTATTAAAAATTCACCCCGTGGTCCCGTTTCTGTGTCAGTGTGGGGTTTGCATGTGGTCTCTGATATAGCTGTGTTACGTTGTTCTAATACTGAACCTCTGGAATGAAACTGTTGGGGTTGGACATGGGAATCTTGGTTGTTTTTTCCCACCTGAATGATTCCATGATTCTACAGTCATGGCAGCTTTACCTACAACAGCCCCAAGAATTCTGTGTCAGCTCCTTTCCAATTTGAGGTGCCAGGCTGACTGTGCCGTTTGTTCTTGAAATGATGTTCTTTGCTGAAGTGTTCGTGGCTGCATCTCTTGGTGTTTGTTTCTCATATTCATTCTGAATAAATCTTCTAGCCCTTACGATGGAAAATGGAGCAAAACAATGGTGGGCTATGGGCCAGAAGACGACCACTTTGTTGCAGAGCTGACTTACAACTATGGGATTGGAGAGTATCGCCTTGGCAATGACTTTCTGGTATGTGCCAAGCTCAGCAAAGCCTTATTATGATAAGTGCTTTTATTTTCTCATTAGGAGTCTCTTTGTTATATAGCTTATAACAGATTTTTTTTTTAATACTGTTTGATTTATTGAACACTTCTTATTCCTGCATTTCAGTTGTCTCTAAGCTGGAAGAGCAAAAGGTAGAGGAGCTTTGTGTTCATGTAGGATTGTGGAAACACTTCCTTTAGCACTTCCCCATCCGTGGTTGCTGTGTGTTTGCTATCAGATCTGGCTTGAAGTGGTCAGCTAAGAAGGATCGTGCTGTAGGGAAACACACATTTGTTATTACTTATTCATTTGGCTTTTGCCAGCTGATGGTTAATGTATTTGCTCATTGTTTCTGTTGAGCTAATGTTTTTTTCTATGAATTTGAAGAAGGTTGAGGATCAGGTGCATGGAGCCACAAACATCTTCCCAGGCTGGTAGAACAGGAATTTGGTTTTCTACTTCTGTACAGTGCATTGACACAAATTCTTTTCCCATTACATTTCCCTTTGGTGTGAAAGAAGAGTAGAGTAGTATGTTCCAAAAACATGGGAGATGCAGGGTTAGCCTAAGCTTAGCAAGTTACCTGCTTCTCAGGAGGTTATGTGGTCAGTGTGCTTTATAAAGTAGTCTGGCTTGTTTCTATAGAGGCAGACTTCTCAAAGGTAGGGCTTCACCCTATCTGGGATGGTTAGATATCCTTGACCACAGCCACAGACTGTGGCTAACAGAGCCTGGAAGGGTGAAAGCAGTGAAGAATGAGGTTTTCCTGCTGATGCACGTGGGTGGGAGTTGCAGTGTCAGCACAGCTGGGGAGGTGGCTTCTCGGCTGTTGTTGCACCAGTGGATTTAGTGTTGTCTTTTTTGTTCTTGGCAGGGCATAACCCTGGTGTCCAGCCAGGCTGTGAGCAATGCTAAGAAGATGGGGTGGCCCCTCAAAGAAGTCACAGCCGGTGTGTTTGAAACTGAAGCCCCAGGTGGATACAAGTTCTACTTAGAAGACAAGGAACAGAAAAAGCAAGGTGAAATGTACACGTGCTCTTATTTGTGTTCAGAAGATATTTACAGGTTGGGTATTACAATTGGATGTGCATTTGTCTCAATGGCATTTTATGAAACAGGGACTATATTGTTATTTCTTTGTTACTTTTCTTCTCAAGATTGTAAAACAATGCATTTAAAACTATGATTTATCTTGTAACTGTTCTCCATTTATTGCACTCCTACAGATCCTGTGCTGAAGGTAACCTTGGGTGTCTCTGATCTGCACAAGTCTGTCAATTACTGGTCTCATTTGCTTGGGATGAAAATATATGAGAAGGATGAAGAAAAACAGAGGGTTTTGCTGGGCTATGCGGATAACCAGGTTAGTTCTGTAGAAAGCCTTCCAGTTCTTTAAGAGTCACATCATAGAAAGCTTTCATTTCATGAGAACAGGATCTAAATCTTAAGATAGAAACAACTGTGCACTTCAGAGCCTGCATGCTTTAATTTAACTGCTTTTTTTTCTTTTCTTTTTTTTTTTTAAACCAAAAGCTGTGGTTTGCTCTGGGAATTTTGGTTCATTGGGAAATACTTGTATGGGCAGTGTTGAAACAGTCTGCAACAATGAGAAGCTGGAACAAATGTGGCACTGAGAGCAGTGTTCCATGCAAGTTCATTAGGTTTTCTTGTTTTCGTTCAGTGTAAGCTGGAGCTGAAGGCTGTTGGAGGAGCAGTGGATCATGGAACAGCGTTTGGAAGGATTGCCTTTTCCTGTGCCAAGGAAGAGGTAATAATCATGCTTTCATTACCTCTCTCATCATCCAGCTGAGTAGTGGGAGATAGATGTCTACTATTAGCAAAATCTCTCAGAATTGATCAAAGTAACACTGATATGGAGTTGCAGGTAACAGGAAACTGTAACTGAGCACAGCCTGAATAGATCCTAGCTTCATCTGACTGGGGCTGATGTTGTTTGTGTTCTGTTTAAGTTGCCAAACATTGAAGCACTGATGAAAAAGGAGAACCAGAAAATTTTAACGCCTCTGGTTAGCTTGGACACACCTGGCAAAGCTACAGTGCAAGTGGTCATTTTGGCTGATCCTGTGAGTAGCATCAGAAATAGTAATAAAGTCAGTTCTAATTTCTCTGCCCCAGTTATCTGCCTGACTTGCTGTTAAATTTGGTTTAGGATGGCCATGAAATCTGTTTTGTGGGAGATGAAGCATTTCGAGATCTGTCCAAAGTGGATCCCAATGGTGACAAACTGTTAGATGATGTAAGTAATGGTCTGCCTTTTGTTTTCATCCTGATTCCACCTGTAGAATTTGAATTTTCTTTGCAGCAGAAAATATTGGCTGTCAGTGCCTGTTTTCATTACTAGTATACAAGAAACAGTTTCTTCATCAGGATAGCTTTCCCTTGCATTATAGAGCCTTACAGTCAGCCTGTTGTTGTGGGGCAGGGTGGTGAGAGTGGGCAGCCCAGTGTTTGGAATGGCAGCTGAATCAGCCAAACGTGTTCATGTTTTCCTTTGTGCAGGCTATGGCAGCTGACAAGAGTGACACGTGGTTTGCTGCCCGAAATATGAAGAAGGTGTCTGCATAGCTGGAGGAGGAACTGGGCTGACTGGTCATCATGCCTTGGTTTTCATCTGGGCAAAACTTGCTGTGCTGTCCGTCCCATGGGAGGGTGCAGTCGTGTCCCATGCTCTTCTGTTGGTTCCTTTTCAGCTTGTATCTCTTTCATTTCAAGCTCCTCTTTATTTTCAATCAAATATCATGTGCTCCTTCATACGTGAATGTAAAGTGAGGAGGATGTTGAGCATGTGGCTTCCAACACGGGAGCTGCAGGCTAACACCTCGTGTATCTCTAGCGTGGTTGCACTTGAAGGAGAAGTTGCCAGATTGATTAGAATATCCAGATCTGTAATTAATGAGCTGTAACCCTCCTGACTGCAGTGCAGGGCTGAGATGTTGGGGTATCAGCAGCTGTAGTGCCTGGCATTGTTGGGCAGGCTGTTTGTTTTTGATCTCTCTCAGTGAAAAGCAACAGCATTAGCAGTCGCTGCATTGTGTCAGTGCCTGCAGTGAATATTCCGAATGGGAACAGTTCTTGATGTGACAGTGTTGCTTTGGCATTGATGCAGTCAATGAGTTGGGGCCGGATTAGGGCTGGTGCTGTTGTTGGAAATTTGCCTTTACTTGAATAAAAGTAACGAGCGGCATCCTGGGGGTCTGTATTGGGACTGGTGCTCTTTAACATCTTTATCAATGACATCAACAATGGAATCGAGTGCACCCACAGCAGGTTTGCTGATGACACCAAGCTGAGTGGTGCGGTCGACATGGTGGAGGGAAGGGATGCCATTCAGAGGGACCTCGAGAGGCTGGAAAGGTGGGCCTGGGTGAACCTGATGAGGTTCAACACGGCAAAGTGCAGAGTTTTGCACTTGGGCCGGAGGAATCCCAGGCATCCATACAGACTGGAAGGAGCGGTCCTTGAGAGCAGCCCTGTGGAGAAGGACCTGGGGGTCTTGATGGATGAAAAACTGAACATGAGCCAGCAGTGTGTGCTTGCGGCTCGGAAGGCCAATGGTATCCTGGGCTCCATCAAAAGAGGGGCGGCCAGCAGGGACAGGGAGGTGATTGTTCCCCTCTACTCTGCTCTCGTGAGGCCCCATCTGGAGTGCTGCGTCCAAGTGTGGAGCCCCCAGTACAAAAAAGACAGGGAGCTGTTGGAGAGGGTCCAGAGGAGGGCCACAAAGATGATCAGGGGACTGGAGCACCTCCTGTATGAAGACAGGCTGAGGGAGCTGGGCTTGTTCAGCCTGGAGAAAAGAAGGCTGCGGGGTGAATCATTGCAGCATTTCAGTACCTAAAGGGAGCCTACAAACAGGGAGGGAATCAACTCTTTGAAAGGTTTGATAACTGCAGGACAAGGGGAAATGGTTTTAAGTTGAGGGAGGGGAGATTTAGGTTGGATGTCAGGGGGAAATTCTTTACAGAGAGAGCGGTGAGGTGCTGGAACAGCTGCCCAGATGTGGATGTCCCTGTCCCTGGCGTTGTTCAAGGCCAGGTTGGATGGGGCCCTGGGCAGCCTGGTCTGGTATTAAATGGGGAAGTTGGTGGCCCTGCATGTGGGCTGGAGCTTCATGATCCTTGTCCCTTCCAACCCGGCCATACTGTGAAATCGGGGGGGGGGGGGGGGGCGCACACCTCCGCTCCGCCAGGGGGCGCTGTGGGACCGCGGCGGCCGCCTGCTCTGCCGGAGCGCAGCGTGCGCCGCGTTGTCTGCCCGGAGCCGCCGCCATGGAGCCGGGCGGCGGGAGCGGGGAGCGGGTCGCGCCTTGGGGCGTGTGCGAGGAGACCGCCATCCTGCACGGCGCCTTCCTGCTGGCCTCCAGGCTCCTCCAACCGCGGCCGCTGCGGGAGCTGCGCAAAGCCGAATGGCCGCTGGTCGGGCCGCCCATCACCGACGCGCTGAGGGAAATCGGCGCCCGCTGCCCCTCGCCGCGGCAGCACGGGCTGTGGAAGAAGGAAGCCGTGGCCATCGTCTGGGCCAAGGTGCTGCTGCCCGCCCCTCCCGCCGCCTCTCTGGACCGGGAATGGAAGGAAGACGCCTTTTTCTCCGTGGGCGCGATGATCCCCGACGTTAACCGCACCGTTCTCTTCGAGCTGGTGAAAGCCCTGGCCGCTCCCCGGCTCTTCGCGCAGCTGCTGCTGGCGCTGCCCCGCGCCGTGTGCCGGGCTGAGCTGCGGCGCCTGGTGCGGTACGTCGGGCAGGACACGGATCCGTCGGATGTCAGATTCCTCCTGGATGTGTGGTGGGAGGCCGTGAGACGAGGGCGGGATCCGGAGGACGGCACGGTCGCCGCATTCGGCTCCCTCGTGCGTGAGCACGGCTGCGAGCGAGCTCTGGATGACGGCTTGCAGCCCCCGAAGCGGTTCAAGGAGGACCCCGACGCTCTGAGTGGCTCTCCTGCTGCTGACAGCCTGCTCGTGGTCCTCACTGAGGGGTTAAAGCAAACCTACGGGAGCATCGCCTCGCCGCGCCTGAAGTGCTACGCCCTGAGCAACCTGGTGGAGCTGCTGTCTGTGTTCACCGAGCTGGAGCCACAGGGCAGCCCCCTCACTGCTGCAGAGTACCTGGCCAAGGTCAGCACGGTGGTCAGCCTCTGGAACAGTGATGCTGAAAGCCAGCACCACCGCAGTGGGCTGGATGAGAAAGTGAAGGAAGCTGAGAGGACCATGAGTTTCTCATCCATGGCTAAGCTGTCACGTGAAGAACTCATAGCTGGCTTGGAGTTTCTGCACAGCTTGTTGCGTGCTTGGGGAGAGGAGCTGCAGGGCGTCCTGAACAGCGCAGAGAATCAATGCTATGAGAGCTGCTGGCTCCTTGATACTCTTCCCACTTTCAGGAAGGTCCTGGTTTGCTTCTCTGAGACTGGAGACCTGAGTGAGGACGAGATGCGTGTTGCATTAGAACTGGCGCAGACAATTGATGACTTTCTCAAGGAGATCAGCAGCATCCAGAAGAACAAGGGTTTGGACACCAGCCTTGCATCTTCAGTTGCCATGACAATCATTGAGCAAAAGCTGAACCGGCACATGGAGATGTGCTCCATTTTTGCTTCTGAAAAGACCTGGGCCTTTTCAAAAGACTGGGTTGACTGCCTTGTGAAGAACAGAGCTCTTTTCCAGAAACCAGAGCTAGTTTTGAAATTGCTGGAGACTGTGGTGAACTTTGCCACATCCTCCAAAGACAGGGGGGCCCAGGAGATGCAGATGCAAGTGACCAAAACCATCGTGGAGTGTTACAGTGAGCTTTCTTTAGCAGACAAAAACGAAGTGATCTCGGGTGTTCTGGAGGCTTGGGGTGGGCCAGGGCTCTCCCTGAACTTGCAGGTTGTTGTGGATGGTTTCCAGGAGGACCTCAATGTGACTTTCAACCAGATCACCAAAAGTGTATCTGATGAAGGCCTTACCAGGGCTGTGGCTGCTGTGGCTAGGCTTGCTCTGCTGCACCCTGAGGCCACTGTGAAGCAGATTTGTAGTCTCGCTGTAGTCAACCTAGGAGCTCACCAGTTGCTGGCACAAATCCTCTGCTCTTTCCCAGCACTGAGCTTCCTGGAGGTGCATGATGATCCAGGCAGACCACACAGCCTGGTGGTACGATGTCTGAAGGAAGCAGCGTGGGAAAAGCTTTCCTCTGCAAGGGAGAAGGAGCAGTTTCTTGAGTTTTTGGCCCTTCTCATGCATCCAAGTTCAGCTGCCCCGCTTGTATTACCTGCAGAAGTGACCAAAGCTTTTGTCCTTCCCTATTTGAAATCAGACTGTGCTCAAATTGAGCTGAGCCTGCAGATCCTCAGTAAAGTTTTGGAGATACAGTCCTACCCAGAAGAGCACTGGATCAAGTCCTGCCACCCGTTCCCACTTCTCCTCAGCCTCTGCAAGCTTCTAGATGGCTACACAAAGTACTGGCATCAATCCAAGGACCAGCTCTTCCCATCCCTGGAGATCAAAGACCTGGTGCTGAATGTCCTCGGCCGGCTCTGTGAGGTAGTGACTCCAGAAACTGCCTCCTCCCCAGAGGTTTGGGTCCAGTCTCTGGCCTGGCTTCACAGGAAGGTGGCATCACTGGACTGGACCATTGGTCTCCGTCTGAAGAAGTTTTATGGAGAGCACTTCAAGAATGAGGTCCCAGCAACGCTATTTGAGATCTGCACGCTCCCTGAAGATGAGTGGACATCCCAGCCTTTGCCAGCCTATGGGCCAGGCAGCGGGCTGCTGGCATGGATGGAGTGCTGCTGTGTGTCCACTGAGCTCAAAGATACAATGCTCTCACTCCTCGTGGTCAACGTGGACAACCCTGAGGAAGTGAATCTCTTCAGCAAAGGCTTCCTGGTGGCTCTCATACAGGTCCTCCCTTGGTGCAGCCACAGTGAATGGAAGAGGCTTGTGCACGTGGTCACAAACCTGCTGGAGAGGCAGGTGTTGCATGTGCCATACACACTGGAGTACGTGCAGTACATGCCCCTGCTGAACCTCCGGCCGTTTGCCTGCCACCTCCAGCTCTCTGTGCTCTTCCTGCGGGGCTTCCAGCTCCTCTGCAGCTCCAGCTGTTCTACCTGGCTGCCACCACAGGCTTGGCTCCACGTGGTCCAGCTGTACTGCAGCAGCCTCACAGACCTGCTGAGCTCCATCAAGAGTGCCGCAGGGCCCCCCTTGCACTCCACTGAGGACAGGAGCTCCACGGAGGAGGTGTCCTTTGTCTGCATCCAGGTGTTTTGCCACCTCCTGCACGTTGCAGCCATGCTGCCTCCAGATAGTGGATGCACTGAGCTGCTGGTGGTGGTGGCCTTGGAGGTCCTTTCTCAGTACGAGGTGTTCAGCTCTGCAGATAAGTCCCCCAGCAACGTGCTGAGGAGAGCCAATGAGAGGCACTTCCTGGAGTCCATCACTGACAACATCAGTGACAAGGCACTGTGCAGCCCCCTCCTGCAGAAGCTCAGCAAGCTGGGTGCTTAAGCAGGCCACTTGGCCAGGGACAGCCTGAAGAGTTAAAGGGAGAATCAGAAGAGAGCACTGACCCTGCTGCAAGGGACCACTATGTGAAAAGCTGTAAGATCTGTAATAAACCTCATCTATTTTTCACTTTTGAACTCATTTCTTCCCTGCTCTGTTCTCTCGAAGCCTGTCTAAACGGCAAAGTAGCCATGTAAGCAGCTGTAGACAACTATTGCTGCTGCAAGCTGCCAGTCCCTTGGCTCCAACCTTGCCCAATAGTGGTCTGGAGTTGTAATGAGCTCATAAAAAGCCCTCTGGCATCAGGGAAATACTTCTGTCGGACAGCCCTCTCCTCACTGCAGCCACACTGCTGTTTGTGTCAGAGCAGGATGCTCTGCAGGATGAGCAGGCACCTTGGGCAATAGGTGTGGGCTGCTGCCCTGGGGTGGGCACCCAGTGGCAAACTGCTGCCTAAGTGCCTCCCCACCCAGAAATGAATGGCACGTGGGAGGGAGGCATCCGGTGGTGTGACTCAGGAAAGAAGTCTTTATTGATCTCTTCTGATAGGTGCAGTAGTAAATAGGGCAGTGTTAGTGCAAACTGAGATGCCTCAGTGGATTTTTTGTCTTTACATAAGGCACATTATCTGTAATAAAAACAGCCATATACAAATATTTGCAATGGGTAGCAAGCGGTTTATAACAGCAGCTTGTCTCAATGGTTAATGTAACAGTAGTGCTTGTGCAATAACCGACTGTGTGCTGGAAGAGGCTTTTTAAAAATTATTATTATTCTTTCCAGCCTGCACAGCCATGGCTGGGACAAGATCTGACACCCAAAAGAAATGATTCTCCCAGACTTCCAGACTCGCATCTCTTCCAGCCATCCTATTTAGCTTTTAGACAGAATGAAAGGCACAGAGTGGGTGCTGGTCTATCAACTGCTGGTGCAGCTGGCTGCCTTGGAACAGAGGAAACTCCAGGCTTGAGCAGGAGGCTGCTCAGTTTTATGCTGTGTTTAGAGAAAGGAGGGCTGCTGTCCAGCTTGTACACACCTGCTGGGCTTGATAACTCCACGCTGCAGTAATGGTGCAAGGTGAGCACAGAAGCCTTGCCCCTTTTTCACTGTACTGAAGGTGGAAATGGGCTGAGCTGGTTAGTACTCATTTCTTCTGGTGTTGCTGGTTCCTTATGCACTGACCAGTTCCTTCCCTGCCAGCTTCAGGCAGGCCTCCCTTTGGGGGGACTGGGATGGGGCAGGAGGGACAGCTGGAGCTCAGGTTGTATCCACACAAAGTGCTGCTGGTGTCAGCTGAAGGGAGAGCAGGGGCAAGGAAACGTGTTGGGCTTTCAGTTACCTTACAGAGGTAATGAGGCAGATGCATGCATCCCCACGTGCAACTGCATCAAGGCAAGGGGGCTGAAACCAGCCATCACCTGCCACAGAAGGGCTCTGCATGTGGGATAGGGACTTTGCAATCTCCTGCCCTTGTCCTACACTTCAGCAATAGCCCTCTGCCTGCCTGGCTTGCTGTGACACAGTGCAACCAATCTTTAGATCCTGCTAGGGGCTCCAGAGCTGCCCTACACCCTGTCAGCCGCATACATCAGACAGTGGTACTGAAAATCCCCTTTAAGTTAAGTGGAGAGTCCCAGGTGAGCTTGAGCCCAGCAGCAGCGAAGGTGTGGGGAAGTCAGAGGCTGAATGCAGCTGTAGTGTAAAGGCACTTTTGGGGAACAGGCTGTGCAGAATCATGGGGCCTGGCTCTGCTCCCTGCTGGAGGAGCAGATCTGAGCCCAGCAGGGACAGAACACAGCTCCCACATCCCCAGCACTGCTGCTTGGGGCTGGGCACGCTCCAGCATCGCCTACACTGCTGCATCCACTCCACAAGCTCCTTTGTGCCGTTCCTCACTGTGCTGCCATCAGCCCTGAAAGATGGGGGATCTGTAACAATCCCCTCTCGTGTAACCATTAGTTTGGTGCCGGAGCACTGAACCCCAGAAGGAATGTTATGCTTATGGGGAGACCTCCTCCTTGCTCAAGGTGCAGGAGCAGCGTGGGAGGAAAGTTCCCCCTAGCTGAGACTGGCACTGCTGACAGCAGGGCTGCCTCGTGGTATCGACGCTGCTGTGCTCCCACGATGGTTCCCGCAGCGCTGACTTTGCAGGCAGAAGAGCTGGGAAAGGAACAACCCTTCTCCAGCCTTCGTGCTCTGCCAGCCATTACCTGCTCTTGTCAGCAGGTGAGCTGCCGTAGAGGCGGGCGGCTTTGCGGCAGATGAGTGTGAACCAGTAGAGCTGCGGGGCGATGAGGGAGGCGTTGGCTATGTTGCAGTGCAGGGGGATGCGGAAAGGCACCATGTAAACTGGGATTCCCACCTGCCTGCCATAGGCTGCATACATGAAGGGGAAGAGGAGAATACGGCAGAGGAAGAAAGTCACCAGGATGAGGATCCCGTTCACCTTGTGCAGCAGCGTGTCCTGCATCTTCAGCTGGGAAAGGAAGAAGGTGAGCACAGGTCAGTGCTGTGTGAGCAATGCAAGGGGGACTGCCTGGGGTGGGGAAGGGGAGCAAACCCCTGCAGGCTCCCAGAATCCCCTGAAGGCAGCAGGAACCCAGGCACCCACCTCATAGCACCCACCCTCCTCGCATACCTGCATGAGGATTTTGCCCAGCGATACAAAAGGAGTGCTCAGCTCTGCTGTGAAGATGCAGCCCACGAAGAAATCCCCCAGCTCTCCCCTGAAGTGCTGCAAATAACAACATTAGTGAACACAGGGCCTTCCACACTGTGGCATGTTTCATACAAAGGGATCTGCTAACGGACCTTGCTGCTTTCAGGAGAGCTGGGAGCTGACACTGAGCATCTCACATCTGGCAAGCAGAGATGTTCTCCAATGTCAGCTGAAAGGGTGTTGATCGTGATGCCAGCCAACTAACAGGCACAGATCCAACACACACAGCTTGAGGAAAGTCACTGTATTTAGTCTCAACTGATGTCAGTTCCTTGCCCTGGGAGTGTTTATGAAACATGGAGATGTGGCACCACAGGACATGGTTAGTGGGCATGGTGGGATGGGCTGGGGTTGGGTATGGTGACCTTAGAAGTCTTTTCCAGCCTTTAAATGATTTTATGATCCCCCCAGTCCCCTCTGTGTTGGGTTCCCACCTGTCTGGATTCACAACATCCATGCCTGGCCCTCACCTGGGTGACAGGGGTGAGCACGATGAGGATGAAGAGGTGGTGGGTGACCATCAGCCGCTCCTGCAGGAGGAAGCTCCGCACACTGGTCAGTGAGTGCTTCCTCTCTGCTATGCCCTTCTCTCGGCTCTTGTGCCAGTGGCAGAGGTACATGACGTAGATGTCGTAGGTCATATAGGGAACCAGGACCCAGACGTACTCCACAGCCAGCCAGTGCCTAGGGAGGGAGAGCACAGATGTGTAGCAACGGGTCTGGGAGGCCCACGAGGTAATGTTCTCACGCTGTGTGCCAGGGGAAGTTCAGATTGAATATTAGGATAATTTATTCTCTGGAAGAGTGTTCAGACAGTGGCACAGCTGCCCAGGGAGGGGGGGGAATCCCCAACCCTGGAGGAGTTCAGGAACTGTGGGGATGTGGTGCTGATGGATGTGGTCAGTGGGCACAGTGGGGATGGGTCGGGGTTGGACTTGATCATTGAAGTCTTTTCCAACCTTAACAACTCTATGATCAGTGAGCTGGGTGGGTGCCCGGTGCCCTGATTTATCTGGACGAGGACCCTCAGTTCAGCTATCCCAGAGAAAAGCTACGTGAAACAGGAATGGTACAATGGGTGATTCCTGAGCACAGGCACTGAGCGGGGCACGGCTGCCTTTATCGAGTCGGTGCTGTTTGGTGCCTGCCTGAGCTGTGCAATCAGCCCTGCGTCAGGAGCAAAGGCACAGTGCAAACAACACGAGGTGAGGATCACCCTCAGCCTGGGGCAGGTGTTTGCTGGGGCTGTGGCACCTCCCCAGATCAGTGCTCATCTGGCAGCTCTGCAGCAGGTAATCCTCTGCCCTACGCCCTGCGTCTGATGGTAGGAACAACACCGCGACTGTCTGTGTCAGCTGCCCACCCAGAGGTGAGTGTTTATAACACACCCAGAGAGCAGAGTTAATGAAAGATGCTCAGGCTTTGGAGAGTGAAGTGCAAAGCCTGTAACAGCGGCAATAAATCCCTGGGAGACGTTTTGTCTGTTGGGAAATAATTGCACGCAGATGCCTGTTCCCAAAGAATGTCGGAATCCCAGTTGCACAATGTGGCAGCTGTAACCCCTGCTCTGCAGGCAGCCTCAGAAAACACCACGTGAATGGGGCTGGTAGGGAACTACTGCTGGAGAAACGTTGCTTGGGGCCCAGTGAGCCTTCCATTGCTCTCCTGCCATCCCAGAGGGATTCCCCTGCACGCATTCCTGCTCAGAGTGCTATTGGAGATGCAGAGCAGGAGGGCTAAACTTCTCAGGGGGTTTTGGAGGGCAGAGGCAGCGCCAGCAACGTGACGGCTCTCTGCCTGTGTCAATAAGCTGGCAGCCTTCATGGTGCTTCCTGTCCCGCTGCCATTCTCTGAGCCCTCCCCTGCTGAGCGTGGAGCTGCAGCTCCTCCAGATTCAAAGGAAATCTGGGGCTCGGGCTGCGCTTTTGCACAAAGCCAGCAGCCTCTGTAGCAGCCGGGCTGGGGCTTCTCATCTGCCCTATTGGTACTGCGTGGGGCTGCCTGCATCCAGCAGGGCTGAGTCCAACACTGCAGCAGCAGATGGGACCCTGCACAGCCGGGTACCGCCCCACGTCCAGCTCTGCTGTTCCGGACCATAGCTTAAAAGCCATCGCTGTTGTTCTGTCCCCACATGCAGCACGGGCAGCCCAGCCTGGTGATTTTTCCCATTTCGTCTCCGTGCCTTTTCCCAGCAATGGTTTCCCATCCCGGGCTGCTCTGTGTGCAGGAAGCGGGAGCTGCCCCGCTCCGCTCCATTGTCACCGGATCTCCTTCATCCCCAGGGCCGGAGATGCCGCACTCCGCGCTCCCACCGCCCCCCGCCTGGCCCCGTTACGCCCTCGGGACCGTTTTCTATGGGCTTTCCGCACCGACTCCGGAGGGCAGGAAGGGCCCTCCCCGCCCCGTTACCTGTCGTGCACCACATCCTCGCAGCTAAGCACCACGGTCAGGCCCGACACCGTGGCCATCGTGGCCTGCACCGTCGACACCAGCCTGCAAACAGCAGATGGGAACCGAATCAGGGCCAACCGGGTCAGGGCCCATCCCTCCGGCCCCCCAGCCCCGCCGCACCCCTCGCCCGTACCTTCCGCTGAGCAGGATGCGGTCCTTGAGGCTCCATCCCGGTGCGGCCCAACGCAGCGCCCGCACGCAGAACGCGAACAGCCCCGGGAAGAAGGCGGACGCGACAGCCAACGTCCGCCACATGGGGCCCGCGCTGCCGCCACCGCCCGCCGCGGGACCACGGCGCCGGGCGGCGGGAGCCCCGCCCCAGCAAGCCCCGCCCCCTCGGCGCGAGGCCACGCCCCTTTCGGAAACGCGGCTTTTCCCATAGGCCACGCCCGGCAGGAGGCCACGCCCCCATCCCAGCGTGCCCCGCGGCCCGGAAGCGGCGCGGCGCCATGGAGGAGGACGAGTTGGAGCTGGCGGCCGGGTTGGAGGCGGCGCTGGAGTTGGCTCCTGCCGTGCAGGCCGCCATCGAGCAGGTGCGGGGCTGGGGGAGCCGCTCCGCACGGGGCGGGGAGCGGGAGGCCGCCGGTGAGGGCCCGCCGGGCTCCTGCTGCGTGGGGCCAGGCCCGCTGTTGGTCCCCGCCGCAGTGAGCAGCGTGTGAGGGGCGGCTCCGCCCTGCTGGGGGCCGGGAGGCTCTTGGTAACGCTGAGCTTCGCTCTCAGTGCCTTTTTTTAAGGCGAGAGGATGCGGCTCACCCAAATTCGGGCTGACCGTGGCCTTGGCGAGTGCTACGTGTGGCAGCTCCGTGTCCTGCGGTGTCCCTGGAGCCACATCTCTGTCCCTCACGGCTCGAATCACACATCTGTTGTTTTCACATGGGGTCGGCATACCTCGCAGTGAGCTGCTGGGTAGTTCTTACCTCCGGGATAACTGAATGAAGGGCCTGCTGAGGATGGCAACGCCTTCCGTTGCTTCCTATCCCTCCCAGTGTTCCAGTCCTGCTGTGAGCATTCCCTTTGGGCAGCACCTGCTGACTTCTGTTCAGCAAAGTGGGAGCATGCTGGCAAACTTGGGGCAGTGGTTTTGGTTGGTGGGTTGTTGTGAAGATGTAGGAGCAGTGGCTTCCCCAGCCAGTGTGGCTGCTGGCAGCATTGGTGTCTGTTTCTTTTTGGAGAGTGAAATCCTTGCTGGCTTTTATCTCCTCTCCATCTCCTTGCTTCAGCTGCTGTTGATGCTTGTGGAGCTTTGGGATGTGCAGAGCAGGGCTGGTTGTGGTACTGTATCTGTGCTCTTAGAACAGGCTGATGTCAGAGCACTTTCCTGACTCAGGCATGACCTCGTGTGTACTTAACAGGTTCCCGCTTCTCTTTGGCTGCCACACAGCTGTTGTGTTGGACAGCTGGGACAGCAGTACTCCATCAGTAGGTTGTGTAAAGTCATAAATCTCAGAATCATTCAGGTTGGAAAAGACCTCTCAGATCTCCAGGTCCAACCTCAGCCCATCCCACCATTTTCACTGACTGTGTCCCTCAGTGCCACATCCCCACGCTTCTGAAACACCCCCAGAGATAGGGACTTCACCACCTCCAGATTCTTCTTTAAGTATCCTCATAAAAACACTGCTTTTATTCTCTAAAAGTGTAAACAATGCATGTGCCCATGTCACAGGGCTTCGTGGAGGCTCTGAGTGCCTGCAGAGGGCTGCTGTGTTTACTGGGTGTGGTTTTGGCCTCAGAGAGCAGAACTGATGGCTGTGTAGACATGGAATAAATACAGTACCAGGGAAGGGAATGCAGCGTGTTTTAGTCTGTGGGGACAAAGAGCAAACAAAGCCTGACAGCTGCATCACCATTGTTTGAGCTGTTCTGAGGACGGATGAGATCTGTTTGCACCACAGCTTCTACCTTCCCTTTTTCATGGCCAGCAGGAATCACTCAGCAGATTCTGTTTCTCTCCTTTTCCATGTGAGGAGGGCAAACCCAAAGTCTCTAGACAACTTGTACAACCATTTCCCAATTTGTCGTGTTCTGCATTACATGACTGCAAAAAGCAACTCCCCTGTCTGTCACCACAGGGACCCCAAAGCTCAGGCAGAGAGAAGGGCAAAGCCTCAGCAGGGCTGCCACTTCCAGATGATAGAAAAGCATTGGAGTGCTTTGAGATGCATAATTAATGGCTCGTTTGTCCTGGGAGTTTCTTGTACATGATGGATTATGCTTGTGCTGGCTTTGGAAGCATGCATGTGCATTATCTCTGTGTTATGAGGTGTTACAATAGGTTGGGGACCCCTGGAGAACACTGCACTGCTGTTTGTGCAGCCTTGTCAGAATGATGCTGTTGCCCAGCAGTGCTCCATAAAGCAGTGGGTACTCCATAAAGTTACAAAAACTAAAGTTGATGTGTTGTTGATTGTTTTTTTTTCTTCCCTCTTCTCACCCTTCAGGTATTTCCCAGCCAAGACCCCCTGGACAGAGCAGATTTCAATGCTGTGGAGTATATTAACACTCTCTTTCCCACTGAGCAAGTAAGTTGTGCTCACAGAGCATCCCTCTCCTCATTTTTAAGGGTAACCTGAAGGCACGCTTAAACCTATATCTCAGCTTTTTCTTCTAAACATTACTGTGTGTAGGAATACTCTGACAATAATCACTTCTTAAATTAGCATTTCATGATGTTCACTCATTATGCAGTTTCTTTTTATGTTTGCTGAAGTAAAAGTTCTGCTTCCATCTGTAGGCATGAATTAGCTTTCTGTACATACTTTGGCAGTACATCTCATAACTTGCTGTGTATTAATCGTTAGGAATCCTCAGTGTTTTTCACCAAATGAGGCAGTTGTTGGGTGTGGGATTTCACCAGAGAGTCATCCATGTTTGAAACCCGTTTCTTCTTCTGAGATGTAAAGAGTGAGATGACCACAGGGTCTTCCCCACATCAGCCCCAGAGGCAGATGTGAAATAAGGTATTTCCCAGCTGAAGGTTAGACTGGGAGGCAGTTCCATTGCAGGTGTTACCATGTTTAAGACCCTCTTCAGGAGCTGCCTCTTTGGCTTCCTGCTGTCTCTGTTCAGTTTCCTGTTGGTGCTGGCTCATCCTTTTTCCCTTTGCCAGTGGAGAGCTGTTTTTCCTCCCAGTAATACCTCCTGTATCTCCAGCAGCCTCCTGCATCCAAGTGCAGGAGACCAGGGAAGGCCAGAGCTCTGTGCTGCCCACTGGAGGTCACTGTCACCACAGCATTTCAGGACAGCTCCTGCTGAGACACAGCAGGAATCACAAGGACACCCTGCAGCTAAATTGTTCAGTGTCTTTTTCTCCACCTGTGAAAATCATTGCTCTCCTTTTTGTAAAGTGTGGTGCATGAGAAAGGGTGAAGTGTCACAGCTGACGTGGGTCAGAAGTTTTCTCCTCGTAACATTCTTTTTGGTTTTTCCTCTTGTAGTCTTTGGCAAACATCGATGAAGTTGTCAACAAAATCAGATTGAAAATAAGGTAAGTGTTTCTCCATTTCATTGCATCTCAGGTGGAGTAGTCTGGTTGCCACCAAAGCTTCATAAGTATAGCCTATACTGTAGCTAATTTGAGTTAATTTGCTTAAAAGACAAGGACAGGATCAACCTCAAGTCTAATAGAGTGAGAAAGAGACAGAACTGTATCACTAATTGTAGTTTTTTGTATTTTGCTCCTCTTTGTAATGTGTCCCCTTCAGGTTATTTTAGCTGGTGAGTTGCGAAGTAGACCTTTGAAAAGCAATGGTAGCAACAGGTACCAAATTTTAGTACAGTTTGGAGGTTGAAAGGACAAACTGTCCAGAATATTTAGTTGCTGAGAAGTTTATTTTGTTTGCGAGATCAAAATAGCAATTGTTAAAAACTCTCCTTTCATGTGGTTATTGTTGTTATTCATACTGTAAATATAAAATGTCAACAGGAAAAAAAACCTTAGATTTTCTGTGCAGTTTGGCATTGCCAACTTGAAAGAATTGAGACTGCTCTTTACTATGTGAAAAAAAAGAAATTGAAACTGACAGGGAACAATGAACAGTATTGCTTAAGGGAGGAGAAATGCTAGAAGCTCCAATTAAGTTAGGTAATGGGTTTTTATTTTTGCAACAAGAATTTCAAATTGTGTAAGATATTGATGTCCCACAGAGAGAAAGAGGGAGGAAGAAATATGAGTATGGTGTTGGTTGGTAACAGCAGCTTTCTGTTTTTTAATCCCTTTTGTAACTCTCAAGGTTCCAAGATTGGGCGTATTGAGAATGGATTTGACATGATAGGTTTTTTTTTTTTTTCTCTAGGAAGTTGGATGACAGCATTCGAACTGTAGTGAGAGGACAGACCAACGTGGGACAGGATGGCAGGCAGGTACATGCACCTCATCTCAGGCAAAGCCAGTGGTTCTCATCTTGTGATGCTGCATTGAGGATTGCTCTGGCGAGCAGAAACCTGTTCTCATAATGAGGGGGGTGTTTCTGCTGCCTTTTGCCCTGCTGACTTCCTGAGGAGCTCATGGAGCAGCTTAACCTGCTTTCTGATTGCCCTGCAAAGGGAAGCAAATGAGAAATCAATTTCAAAAAGCAAGAGCAAGAACAGGAGGCTTGCAATTGTGTTATTGTGTGGCTAATTATAAACTAACTGGATTAAACAGGTAAAAACACATTTGCTATTGAGTAAGAATCAATAAAAGGATATTTTGCCTTTTAACTAGGTTGTTTGCTGAGGTATCCTGGGCTGCTGTGACTAAGCTTGATGACTGACTGCCAGTTCATCTTGCGTATCTTATTCAGCTCCCAGGTTTTCATTTGTCTTTGTCTTGACAAATGTGTTTGCTCAGAGTATGGTATTGACCAGCACAGCTATGGCTGTGGTGTTTGTGAACACTGAGCTTGTGATATTGAACACCGACTCTGTGATATTGGATTTTGAGATATCATTTGGTGCATCTGTATTTCCTGTATCTGTTCAGACAAGGAATATTAATGTCTCAATTCATCCATCATTCTACTTTCTTCTGCGTAAACAATGATTCTTATGTTTTAGTACTGGATTTAAGAATAAGTTGCTGTGTTGTGATAGTCATTGCCTATTCAGAAGGGCTTCTCCAGCAATTCTACTCCTTGCTGCAGTAGCAGTGGGTGTAAAATTTGTTCTTTTCCTGTGAGAGCACCGGCTGCAATTTCACTTTTTTCCCTCTTACAAAGTCTGTTGTGTTGAAGGAATAATTTCTGTGCAGACTGGATGTTAAGGCTGAGCAGGAAGTGGTGAGAAACTCTGCATGGGGAACAGAAGCAACTGAGATTAAAACATACATCGTTGGCTGACCTCCAGGGGGCTGTTTGTGAAGCCCTGTACTCCAAAAAAAAAAAAAAGAAAGCCATTCCTGTGTTTTGACATATTTCCACTCCTTGACACACTGAGACCCCAAAACTGTGCAGTCTATCCTTTCCTTGAAAACCTGTGCTGTAAACAGAAGTGCCCATGAACCTTGCTGTTGCAGCTGCTTGAGCTCAGTGTGCTGTGTGGTTATTGAGAGATTGGATCTGGAAGGTGTTTGGAAATACCTCTTGCCTTCAGTGATGTTCTCACCTAACATTGCACCATGCAAGTGGTAATCAGAGTTATCTGACTGCGTGGTATCAGAGCTGAAGGAGCTGTACTTGTCTGGGGGGGGGAAACAGTACCGTTATTTTAAACATCCTTTCTGTCTCTGACTTCCCAGGGAAACCTGAACCTCAGATGCAGGGGTAGGACAGCAAAACAGTTCCTGTTTGAGCCCAAGCGAGCCAGGAGAGATTCCCTGCCAAGCCTCCTTCTGTGCTGTCTGTATTAACTGTGCCCTGTCAGCACTGTGTATGTGTGGGGCACCCAAACAGGGCACATAAGCAGCTACTGTCCTTGCAGAGCACATGCCATGGAAGAGAAGCTGATTCAGGGCACTCAGCCTTGGCTTTTCCATCTCCTGCCAGCTTGAACTGCCAAATGGAGGACTGGAAGTCTCATACAGGCTGTTGGTTCAAGTACTGCCTAAATCCCTGGGATTATATATAATTTTAAGAGCGTATTAGGAAACCAGTGGTACCAGGCAGGTCCCTAGAAGTCAAACCAAGGCTATTTAGCTTATAACAGCTTGCATTCTCTTTGAGTGTCATTTACCAAAGCTGCCAGCAATGTAGCTTTCCTCAGCCTTGCTGAGAGCTGCACCT
This sequence comes from Chrysolophus pictus, assembly GCA_037305975.1. NCBI lineage: Eukaryota > Metazoa > Chordata > Aves > Galliformes > Phasianidae > Chrysolophus > Chrysolophus pictus. Next base: position 7,154,626 of record CM074594.1, read on the forward strand.
TCACAGCTGTCCAGGAGAGGGGAGCCCAGCCTTGCTTTTTGGAGCAGCGTGGTGTTTTGCTTGATAATTGACTGCTAGCAATGCAGAGCTGTCTGAATAGTGCTGTGTGCTGTTCTCCCAGTTAGAACAATCTGAATCCATCAGGCCCAGCAGTGAGTATGTGGAATGCAGCTATGGGAATGTGCTCTCCGTGCTCCTTAACCAGAAAGAGACCTCAGGGTTAGTGAGTTCAAAATCCTCATTGAAGATTGAGCCCCTGCACTGCCAGTGTTTGAGTCCCCTGTGCTGGTGGTGTGGCAGTGGGTGATATTTGTGTCCCATCTCTGGGGTGAGACAAGGAAGCAAGTTTGGGAGGTGAATGGTTGGTGTGGGAAGGATGCCAGAGCAGCTTTTTATCGTCAGTCTTTAAGTTTTAAACAGTTTCCCAAGTGGTCTTCATCACGTGTTTGTATCAAATAGCATTTAGGTGTTAGAAAAAGCACCTTTTAAATCTACCAAAAAAAAAAAAAGTCAAACAGATGTGGCCCCAAAGAGTAACTTAAGTGGCTCTAAAGACAGGAATGCTCTCTTGTCTCTGTGGAGTGTAATGTGTCTCGGTTCAAAGCATCTGCCTTTGAAATTTTGCCCTAGAATTTCCTCCGAGTGCAGGAGCCTTAAAATAGTCTGGCTTGTTTGGCTTCCCCTTCCTGGTAACATATTTCAGTGGAGAAGTCTGCAGACAATACTGTGAACTCCAGAAATTAACTCACTAATAATCCTTTTATGGGAGGAAACAACAGTTGTGGGTGGAACATTCCTCTGCAGGGTGTAACAGCATTTTCCTTGGGAGTCCCAGACTTGGGCTATTTCTGATGCCTTGGGAGAGGCTGGGAATGCAGAAGCTGCCATGGTTCTGCTGTAGCAATCCATGGTTCCAGCCTGCAGATTTTGGGAGCCAGCACTATCCCGTTTTCCCTCAGTAAGGTTTTTCTCAGCTCTGTTGCTAAGCTGGAGTCTGAGCTGACCTTGCTGAGAGCTCTTATTGTTGTGGCATAATTTCCTCTTTGCCCCAGGGTGTAGTATAAAAAGTTCCCATAGATTTTTCCACTGGATGTGTAACGCGCTCGGTATGTTTTTATTTGTCACTCTTTAGTTGTGTTTATTGCTGAACCTTCTACATCGCCTGGCTGTAATTTTTTTGACAGCTGCTGACATGCCTGTGCTGTTTGTTTGGCTGGAGCTGCTTCACCTATCATGCACTGCCCTTGTAACAAGCAGTCTCTGCATTTGCCATCTAGCTTCATTAACCCTTGGCTGTATCTGCTCAGCCAGACACAGGTGCTTGCGTCAGCAAAGGTGAGGCAGCTTTCTGTGCAGTCCGTTTGGGGAAGGAAATGAGAACCCAGGGGGAATTCTAGCATCCCCTCTGGTTTTGTGGCTTTACAGTTTGAATCTTAAAACAATAATAATAATAGAAAACCCTTTGGGTCTGGTCCACCTTCCCTTTCTAACTTCTACATCCAAAATGACTGAATTTGAGTAGGGAAGGACTGTTCTAAAGAAAAGCTTTGCCATTCATAGAATGGATCCACTGGAAGGAACCCTCCAGGACCACCTAGTCCAACAGCCTGAGCCCTGCAGGCCCAAGCAGCAGTCACTGCAGCACGTTGCCCAGATGCCTTGTAGCACTTTGCATATCCTGGTGCACTGGGACCCTGGCTTAGTCAATGCTACAGAAAGTGCTGAAGAGGAAGTGGAAGTGCCCTGGGCTGGGAAAGCCTCGCATGTTTCTCATGGCTGAAGATAGTAGCTGATAGCTCAGATTGCTTTGCTTGGCTCCTGCTTCTTTGCTTTGCTCCATGAGAACAGTAAGTTGTTTTTTTTTCTGAACTACAACGGCGCAGAAAAGAGGTGGCAGCTGCTGTGGTTAAAGAATACAAATATATTCTTGCTGCCCAGCCTGAACCCAGCACAGCAGTAGACGGCTTAATTAGTCATCCCATACTTTGGTAACCACTGCTGTCCTCCCTCACTGCATGTAAAAATAAACATGTCTGAGCTCTGCAGCTGTGCAGAGTCCCAGGCAGCCCTGTGTGCTGCAGCCTCCGTGGAAGGAGGAGATGTGTCTGGCATAGAGAAATGCCCACAGGTTATTGGGATTGACAAGGTCATAGGCAGAATGATGTGAAATACTTCTTTCTTGTTTTAATAGCAAGCAGGAAACGTGGTGCAGAACTGATACAGGGAGGAAAGGAGAGATGAAGATGAGTGGCAAGCAGGAAAAGAAAGTGATGTGCAGATGCTGAGGATGGCAGCAGGAGGATGGCGCTCCCCTTCTGCTGGTGTCAGCCTGGCTACCCAAGTTCTTACTGACATGGCCACTGGTGGGTGCAGCAGTAGGCAGAGCTGTCTTTGTGCAGTGCCTGCATTGCATAACCATGCTTAGCAAGCAGCACTGTTGCTTCAGGTCCCTTTCCACCCCCACCTGTTTGTGTTGGGGCTTGGTGATCTTCGTGGTCTTTTCCAGCCTTAGTGGCTCTTTGATTCTATTCTGAAACACAGACAGGCAAGTAGTAGATTTCATTGTGTGTTTTAAGGTGATGAATGGACGAAGGTTAAATTGCTGTGTCATTTTATATATTAAAAAGAAAAAGTCACACCACAGGTTCTCTAAGATTCCAGCCCAGCAACTGAAGTCCTGTTGTTCTTTCATAACCAGTGAATAATCACCAGAAATTGAGCTGCCAAAATGAATAAAAAGTGAGAATCATTTACAGCCATTTCCCTAGTGAGTTGTGACAGTTGGGCAATGTCCTTTCCCTTGAAGAGGCGCGGAGCTTTTTCTAGCCCAGAACATGTTTACTGAAAAGGATTTCAGGTGGATGGCATGCCAAGAAGAAATAGTGCTGTTTATTATCCTTCTGGCTCCTGGCCATTAAAACTGGCATCTGCAACTGCACAGAGAGGTCGGGCAGAATTTCTGCCATCTGCCACGACGCTCAGTTCAAGGCAGGTCTGAGCACGACCTTGTGCTCCTATGTCAGGAGGTGATGGATGCCCGTGTCACTGCCCTGCCGCCCAGGGCTGGGCACCAGGTCACGTTTTGTGCAGGCAAAAGACATTTTGTTTGTGACAGTGCAAGCTGCAAAATGAGGCTGGGCTGTGCCCAGTTTGGTTTCGATGCCAGCAAAGTGAGAAACCCAGCCTGGAAATAGCAGTCCTGACAACAGGCAGGAGGTTCTGTGTTACTGTGGATCTTATTCATTTTAATTTTTCCATCTTTCTTTCCTTTTTTTTTATCATCTTCTATTTTTGATGTGTGTTCAGGAGTTGAGCACTATGTGAGGTATCACCTCTTGCTTCACACCTCGTGTCTGCCAGCATTTGTGCAGCTGTTCTGAGCACAGGTTTTGATTTCTAAGCATGATTCAGGGGTTAAGTGAAGGGACAAAAGCAGCAATTTTAAGCTTGGTGCAGTCTTGGACATAATCTGTTGATTTAAAGCATCCTTAGTGCAGCCTTAGTGGTTAGAACTAGAACTGATGACAGAAAATTGTATTCTTTAGCAGTGATTGTGGTAGTTACATAGTATTTGATCAAGTGCTAGGGTTGAAATTTGCTAAAATTAAAGCCAGGGGTGCTGAGCCCATCAGATTTGTTTGCCTAGGGAAGCATCTGGCTGTGTGTGTGCTGTCGGAGAGCTCCCATGGACCAACCTCTCTGCTTGAGTGCTACAGCTAGAGCTGCGGTGGTTTATCCATAGCTGTGAAACTTAAAAGTCTTCTCTAAAATGAAATCAGGCTGAGAATAAAAATGTATTTCCACCCTTTCTCAGTCTGGAGAAACTCTTTGTATGAGATTTCAGTGGCACAAATTAGGAGTCTGGTCACAGTAAGCACGAGTTGCTTTGAAATCTCTGCAGCTGAGGCCCTTTTGAGAGTTGGGAATGGGAACTTGTTTTCAGTCATGGTCCAGAGACGCTCATTGATCAGGGCTGTAAGCGTGGCAGCAAATGAAAGAAGCATTAATACACTGTGTTCAGGAGCGGGGACCAATCCAGAAGCATTAAATTCTCAACATCCTGACCACAGCCCAATTTGTAACATTAAAAATTCATTTGGATGCTGTGAATTTGGCAGATGTGTCAAGTGTCTGTAAAGTACTTAGCAGAGGGCAGCTTTCTGATGTGAGTAATGACATCCAATTGAAATATATATTGGTCAGAATCAAATAAAAAGAGCGTGTCTCTAGAACACCACCAGTGAGCATATGGAAGCTATCAAGGTATTTTAACTGTTTCTGGGACAGAACAAAGCTGATTCAGAGTTCCCTAAGCAAGCAAGCAGCCTCTGAAAATGTTCTCTTTCCCCAAATGAATGACGTCTGGTAATAACACTCTCCTTTAACTGCCCTGTTTGTGTGACTCCTGGCACTTTGTTGACGTGCTCCATTGCAGGGACATGCAGTGCATGGCTGGGAAGGATGGGACGGCACCATGGCAGATGGTGAAGCTGTGCCTTGGGTAGAATGGGGGATCATAGAATCGTAAAGTTTGGAAGAGACCTCCAAGATCATCAAGTCCAACCATCACGCCCAATAAACGTGTCCTCAAGTGCTGCATCTACATGATGTGACACCTGGGCCATACCTGCTGTCCCATTGGGATGACAGCCACCATGGCTGTGTTCCCCTGCAGAGCTGTGGGGATTTGCAGGCTGTCATTCAGGCTTTGTTTTTTTTTGGCTTGGCCATTGTTGCTATGGCTGTAAATCACTGCAAGGTTAACTTCCAAAGGAGCTTCACTTTGAAATACTGAATTAAAGTTCATGTTGGTATTGCACTGTTAGACTCGGTCTCTTCCCACCTCTCACTCAAGTTATTTATTTTTTCCATTTTGCTGGTTGGGAGATCAAGCTGAAAGATGCCACAAGAGATGATGCCCTGAGAACTGCTTGGGTCAGTGCCAATGAAGGTATTTTGTAGGCAGTTTTTTCTTAGTGATTCATGCTCTACCTTTACTCCCCTATTGTTCTATAGCGTGTTTGATGGGCTTGCTCCTGTTGCATCTCAGGGTGAAGAGGTTTAAAGAGCTGTGGCTGGTTGGTGTGCTGTGCTTTTTCCCTGCTGCTTTACAGAATGTAAATGACTTGTGGAGCTCAGTGTCTGCCTGCCTTACCTGGGCTGTATGCAATTGGGCTTTCCAGCTCCTATGTGAACTTCTCAGTGTTCTGCTCTTTATCCCTGCTGTTAACCCAGGAGCAGGGGAGCTTCGTTGCATTAACACAGAGTGGCTGAGGAACAGGGCCAGGTAAAAGTGCATCACATTAAATGGAAAGATCCTCTTCCTCACTCCATGAACTGGCTAAAGAAAGCCAGAGCAGGAGGAAAGCAGAATGCCCAAAGCCTGTTGCTTTGTCTTGCGTGCTCTCCCTGCAGCCTCTTGCTGTGTTGCTGCCCTCTTTCCTCACTGTACCACTGCTGGGTGCCCTGGGACGAGTAGCTGTGGGCTCCTGCTAGGGCTGTCCTCAGCTGCTGCTGGGCGTTTGGGGAGTGCAGAGGTTTGCATCAGGTTTCATAAATAACGCTGCTGGGTTAATTGTAGCTTGCAGGCTCAGTTGCTGATTAGAGTCATATGATGTTGTTCCAGTACATCGCAACCCTAATTTCAACATTCTCGTTTCATATAACCATGGGTGATGACGTATCTGTGTATCTCTTCATTTGTTAGTAGTCCTCAGCCCTTGAGATGCTGTAGGAAAGGAAGTGCAGTAACTTCTGTAAGTCAGCTGGGAGTGCCATCAATTTGCATATAGGGCGAGGAGACAAATTGATGCTGCACAGCAAAGCCTGCGTCAAGCCACAGAGCAAGGCTGGTTGCTGCTCTTCATCATGTAAACCAGTTCTGTCCTTGAGAGCAATTCCTATTCTCTTGGTATTGTTCTGCTTTTAGAATTTCTGTCCAAAAACAAGAGCTGTAACAAAATGCTTTTAACATTCGTGATTCACTGTCTTTACAGGAGCAGAGTGTGGCTTTACTGGAAGGGAAATGCATTCTTAGCAAAATATAAAGTGTAGTCTTTAACACATCTGCAGTTTCCCATCTCTCATTTTTATAGGCAAGAGAATAATCATTTATATAAACTAAAAAAACCCTTCTTTATTATACCTCAAAGAGTTAGATCTGCTTTCCTTCCTTAGATTGTCAGTTCCTTCTCCCTGAGTAAGGAGCACCACTGATCAAATATGAGGTGGTTTTGCTCTTTGCTTTTCTCTACCTTCACACTCAGCAGAACGGTGGAGTGATTTGGTGTAATTTATTTCCTTCCCACACGTGCAGTATTTTACTTTCAGATGCTGCAGTTGAAATGTTGCAGCCAACATTTTCCATTGGTTTCCTGAAAGAAGAACCATTACAAAGTTTAATTAGGCTTTGTGAGCTGAATAACACTTGCAGTTCGTTTTCAGCTTTCCCTCAGATCTATCTGACGGTGCCCTTCTGATTAAGAAAAAGGGATTTACACAGAGTGTTACCTTGGGCAAATCTGATGGATGCTTCAAGGAGCATATTTTCATCTTTATTATATAAACTATATTAAAAAAAACCTGCAAGCACATTGATGAATTAGTTTCTTCTAACTAAAAAAGAACTGTGCAGCTCGTTCACGAGAGCAGCCCCTTGAACTGCTTGCAGATTTATGTCTCGATGGCTGGGCAAGTCTTTGGAAGCAAGTTTCAAGAGATGAAATGAGTGTTTATGAGCGGTTCTGCTTTACTCCAGCCTGTTAAGTTCTCTGTTGGGTTCTGTGTGTGGTTTTTGTTTTTCTGAGCAGCTGTAGGAATGCATGCCCTCCCCTGAGATGCACACACAACATGGATCAGTCTCTCCCCACATTCTGGCTGTGCTGCTTGCACAGCAGCAAGAGGCTTCAGGGCACATGTCATCTCCTTTGTGTTTTTCCAGAGTCTATAAGGAGGTAAAAGCAACAAGCATCAGGACCAGGTGATGACACCAGTTCGCCTTCTCTTGGCAGTTTTCAGTGTACAAGAACAGAACCCTGTTTTAATTTGTTCAGCATACCGGAGGCAATGTGCTCGTTTCCTCTGGAGTGCAGGAGGACCACGTGCCTCAGGTACAGAGCTGACTTCTTTATGCAGAGCTCCTCAGACCCTGGGAGAAGCAGTGCTGTGTGCCCACAGAGGCACGTGCTGCAGCCAGGGGCTGGGACTGAGCACAGAGGCTGCAGTGAAGTATGTTGAAAGGACCATTCTGTGGTTTGTGTTTAATTCACGTGCCTTTAAATGGGATAGAAAACCTTATTCTGAGAGGGGGCCAGGCTGGAGCCAAATGAGAAGGTGGTGGTGTTCGTTTCTAATAGAGCTGTCCCTGTAGCTTGGTGGAGTGCTCATTTCACTTACTGAACATGCCATGCGATAGCTGTGTGACACTAATGGATAAAGTGTTAACTTTCACATGATTCAGAAGATATTTCAGAGGAGACTTTCCTCCTCTGGAAAATGAATTATCAAGTGTTTCCAGCTTTTAGACTTTTTATTGTAATGCAGCTACATTCCAACAAAACCTCCTGGCAGATAGTTTGCTGATGCGTTTTTAAAGGAAGGTTACGTTTCTTTGCTGGAGGAGCCTGCAGCTAAGCATCATAACCTTGGTCATGGGGCTGGATGGAAAAGGAGGGACAGAAGCCTTCCTAACAGCGGGAAACAAAGTGGAGCTGGAGCTAGAAACGTTATCAGAGCAGGAAAGCAAAATGGGATGAGTTACTGCAGAAAACATTGTGAACATGTGATTTTTGGATGTGTGGCTCCACTCCCTGAGTCCACATGGATCTGCACTGTCTGGGTAAGGGCAGATGCACCATGGCTGCATGAGGGAGACCAGAAGTTTGCAGGAAAATAGCACAAAAATCCAAACCAGCTCTTTTCAATGCTAGATCTATGTGGGTACTGCAAAACTGTCCTGCAAAACCTCTGCCTTTGCTTGTGTGCATGGGATCAACAGAATAGGCACTGGTCGTCCAGCAGGATGATATCCTGCAAACAGTACTCTGTGCTCTGTGTGTTGTGTATTTTTGATTGAGAATTGATTGAGTAGAGCTTTTGTTTGGAGGTTTCGTTTCCCTGCTCTAAATGCATATTGATCAGGAGTAAGCTCTACTTATTTTTCCACACTTAGTGAGGGGACGTGCACTGCAGTAACCTTAACCCCAATGGATCACATCACCACGGTGCTTCCGTGGATTATCTCAATCAGATTTTACAGAGCATTATTGTAAAGTGGTTATGGAAGCATCGATTCACTCAGGCTGAAATCCCACCCTACACCTTGTTGTAGGTTGGCTTTTGTTGCACTGATGATCTTTGTAACAAAACAGCTCCCCTTGCTGATCCAGCCCAGGATGCTGTGAGGAACAGCTGTACGTTCTTACAGGTGAAAACTATTTGTGAGCTTTCTTTCCACTCTGACCTTGTTTCTTTTTCAGGCCTTGGAAGAAGCCCAGAAAGCCATTCAGCAACTCTTTGGTAAAATTAAGGATATTAAAGACAAGGCTGAAAAATCAGAACAAATGGTGAGTAGTAGTTTCCCCTTAGCACTTAACAGGGATAAGACACTGATTTTTGCTTTAGTTTTTGTTAAGAAGGGAACGTTTTTGTCTTTGGTTGTAATTTGCTGTCAAGCATGTGTTGAACCTGCATCCTTGTCCTTGTGTTAACTTGGCTGTAGAGCTAACATGGAGTTCTTAAGGGAAGAGAGAGCCCTTCTTAGCTCCTTACAGTTTTGGTGCTTGATATTTAGCCAGATTCCTGTTTTTTCATTCACTAGGTTAAAGAAATCACACGGGACATCAAGCAGCTGGATCATGCCAAGCGCCATCTGACCACCTCCATCACCACCCTCAACCACCTGCACATGCTGGCAGGGGGAGTGGACTCACTGGAGTAAGCACATGAATTCTAGTGGCACTTTGACCCTGCTGAGTTCTTGATTTCAGAGCAGGCCTATAACAGCTGCTTATATCTCTGGAGGGAAGTTTACTTAATAGGTTGGGAATGAGAGTCTGGCTTCATGAAAGTGCAAGGCAGTCTGTTGAGTTAGGTGTCATCAACAAGGATGTGCTCTTCAGAGGCTTGGGGGATTCTTAGCAGCCTTAAACTTCAGTGGGATCTCTCTTTCTGAAAGGTCTGCTCTAGTTCTGAAAATGAGTTCAAAGAAGCCGTGCAGCTTGTGCTGTGTACAAAGTGGGATTAGATATTTCTAATAATCCTTCCTCGTTGTCTTTTTTTTTTTTTAATGTGCTTGAGGAACGCACAGGCCGAGGAAGTTCAGCCTTTACATGTTGCATCTGTGAAGCTGCAAGACCCAAGCACAGCCTGTTCTTGAATTGCAGCAAATTCTGCACGAACGCTGCATTGTCAAGTGGTCAGAGTTAAATTTTACTTGGGCTGCTGTCTCCAATGGAATGATCTGAAAGGTTGAAATAAAAATCAAGTTGGTTCTTCTATCAGTTCCCTGTGAAAATTATTAACAGAAAAGTCAAGGCTAATGGCTTTTCAGTGTAACAGTTCTCCCTGTGAAGCTTTAACTCACACTTTGTGTGCCGTGATGAACGGTATAACTCGGGTCATTACAGTGAAATAGTATTTACTGCCTCCGGACCCTTACTGAGAAGCGGATGCATTTGGTAGTTTACACGTTCTTTGCCAAGTGTTGGTTTGGACATTTATGTTTTCTGAAGCGTTGTTGGATGTGTGCTGGATTGGTTTATTTTAGCATCAGTTAAGTGAAATTTTAATGCTGTATTGGAATGTTAATGAAGAGTTGTGTATTTTAGGAAAATGAATGTCAGTGGAGGCCATATGGATGAGGTAACCTGGGAATTACCACCCAGGATTTTCATCAAACTCCCTTTTGTAAATGTTTAATTTCCTCTGCAGGGCTATGACCAGAAGGAGACAATACGGGGAAGTTGCCAATCTTCTACAAGGCGTTGTGAATGTGTTGGAGCACTTCAACAAATACATGGGGATTCCTCAGATTCGACAGCTTTCTGAAAGGTAAAACAGTCAAGCACTGACTGCTCACATCCCTGCTGTGCTGGAAGGTTAGGCAACGCATTAGGCAGAAGCAGTTCCTAAGGATGGTGGCCCTTTGAACCCGTGGCTGTGACAAACCCTGAGGTGAAGCTTTCTTTGCTTCCTTACCCTCAGTGATGCAGTTGGTGACAGGGTGAGTTGTAGTGCAGATCCAGCAGCAACTGCCTGCTGCTCTCAGCAGTGGCATGTGGCAGCTCGGTGTGACAAAGCCACCAGCTCTCCTGGACCTTGGCTTTGATTTGTGACTTTGCATTTGGGTTTCTCAGGAACAGTGCCCTCCCTTTTCTAGGTAACAAGTCTGTCCCAGCCCAAACCTACTCTTCTTGCTTTACAGCAGGCTTCACTTCCCTTGCACCACACGCCTGATGTTTACTTAACAGCCTGTCGTAGTGCTGAGCACAGCTCAGAGGTTAAAACCACTTATTAACATTAGGGATGAACCTTCTTAATAATGCAGTCGTATCTGATAGCATTTCTTTCCAGCTTGCAAATTGCACATCTGTCATCACCATCCTGTTGATACGTGAGGTTACTTTGCTCATTACAAAGGTGGCTAGAGGAGTCTTCCAGGCACTAATTAATTTAGTGGTGACTCCCTTTGCTAAGATGACAGCTGTGCTGCGTAGTGATGGAAACAGTGTTTGAGTGATAACTGTAATAATTCTATGTCAATCTGTTGGACTTCCTTTGTGGTATAGATACCTCTTCCAGAAAACCCAGATGGAATCCATGACACTGAGCAAAATAAAGATCCACCCTAAATTGAGAGGGAGAGGTGGAGCCTTGTTTCAGCAAAGTATTTGGCCATAAGCATTTGCTTAAATGAACATCAAAGAGAGATAAATTCAGAAGAGCACTGACATTTGTTTAGGTTGTTGTCTGTTCTGACCTCATGCTCAGGAAGATAACTTGATATATTTTCTTCCAGATTGGTAGTGACAGAAAGCTGCTGTCATTGGCCATGGTAAAGCCACAGATAATTGAAGCCTCTGTGCAGAATTCTGGCTGGCTTTCCCCTTCTAATGGACGATTATTTAATGCTTTTCAGTTGCTGATAATTAAAGAGATATTGAGTCTCACCAGAAAGACTGGCAGAGGCGTGGAGGAGAACTTCCTTTGTTTTTGTCTCCTTTCAAGATGAGGGTCTGAAAAGCTCAAGACTTTCCCCTATTTTTAGAGCTGCCTCTGCAGAGTTTTCTTCCAGTGTTTACACAGCACGAGTTGCACCATCTGGTAGTGATAGAAGACGCTGCTGGTGGGGTGAGGAGGGCTGCACGGGTGGTGCTGGGAGCTCTGCACTGCTGACACCTAGAGCAGGTTCCTGCAGGGAGGTCTGCCTGAGGCCATGTCCAGTTGCAGCTTGGCTCCATGTGGAGGTAGGAGGTCCCAGCTTGGAGCTGACTTTCCTCTCTCTTTGCTTGGAAACACTTTCCTGATTCATGAAACATCAAAGGAAGTTTACCGGGCTTCTCTCAGTGCTATTTTCAGACTGAAATTGCTGGGGTTTGGTATCTCCTGGGGTTGGTTTAATAGTGCAGCTGAAGGCTCTTGTGAAGGCAAAAGTGCATGGGTAGGTTTTGGCGCAGACAGTAACCAAAGTCTATTATATACAGTAAATTTATTACATGCAGTGCTGAATGAGCAGATTCTCTCTTTATTAAAGAGCCTTTCTTCCTTGGTGTGGATGGAGCAAAGCCAAATATAAACGGGAGGCCATGGGAAGGAGAAATGCCTGCTTGGTGTTGTTGGACGGGAGCTTTGTCATGGGGTGCTCGATTCAGTCGAAGTTCCTGCTCCTGGATGCTGTGAAACTAATGATGTGTTTTCAGGCTTGCTTTTCACCTGCTCTGTCCCCTTGAAAACAATCAAAAATCCCATTGTAAGTAAGTATTGGAAACCTGACTGAACGCTCAGTTGGGTTTTTGTAGAGGTCCCGTTGGGTATTCATGTACAAAATAACACAGTTCACATTCAAAAGTGAATATTTTCTTAATGATATTCCTAAAATGACTTCAAATTTGGTGTAATGGAAGCTGTTTGTCACAGCAGAAAGTGATATTTTGTTCTCAATTCCCTTCTGTTTTCCCTCTGTAGAAGGAGCATACAATTAGCGGTCACCAACCCACCCATGCACGTTGCTGAAGCCTGGCAGAGAGTGAAGAGAAGCTTGGAAAGTATTTCCAATAAAGATGATGCTAAGTTTGCCCCAGCAAAACGGGCTCGCTCAGCCCCTTTGCATCCCAGCAAGATGCCAGGCATGGTTTAAGATTTCTGGTAGCTTTGGCTGAAGCAATTGTGGTTTCTAATAATTTATGTCATTTGAGATTTAAGTGTGAGGTTTGTTTTGTTTTGTGGGTGTTTTTTTTCTTTTTAGTATTATTTTTGTGGTGGAGAAACAGAACAAAAGCCACTAATAGTAAAACAAAAGTCAGGAAAACAAAAATCTCTAACCCTCATGTAACCAAGTGTTTGGGGGGAGGTTGGCTGCACGTACCTAAAGCTCCAGCTGCTTTGATTTCCCTGCCCTATCCTTATTGTGCAAAGCATGCAAAAATGTGCTGAAACTTATTTTGCTGTTTTGCCATCGAGAGATTATTTTTAAGCAGGTCAGGTTTAAAAAAAGATATTTCTCTTAGCATCCCAGCTCAGCAAGGCGTTCGTGCAAGTTTCTTAATTGAAGGATATGAGAATCCCCATTAAGAATACCCTTAAGTACTTTCTTGAATCAAAGCCTAAAACAACAAAGCCTGTGGACAGGGCCTTTAACTGCCTGACCGTGCCTCTCTTGAGTTTGTTGAGTCTTCAGGAATCTGGCTGCTCTGCTGTTCAGTGCTTGCACTGCAGCTGCTGCCTGATGGGGAGTTCCACAGCTAATGGCTCCAGTTATTTATACAAACTCATTCATTCCTGTGAAATTCAAGACTTCTTGTTTCTTCCTTGAAAAGATGCACTTTTTCAATCCATTTTAAGCATTTTGTTTTGTTTTGTTTTGCAGGAGGATGAGAGGGCTTTGTTCTGTGATGCTTTCTCACATTAATTGATGGGGTTTACTTGTGCAGTCTAAGCAGGATTATGGCTGCAGTTGTGGCTGCTGGGCTGAGTTCTCCTTGCTTAAATTTCTTGATCCTTCTAATTCAGCATTTAGCAAATCTCTTTTGTTTTGCAGTTATTAGGGTGTTAGCTGTGGATCTCTACCTGGAAAGGTATTTGGGTTTCCAAACATTCCTGTGAAGCAGAGAGCTTAAGTGAGACTTCTGTCTGACATCACAGGCAGGAAGCTTTTCAAGCAGAACCTCCACAGAGAAATCCCGGATGAGACAGGTCGTACATACAGCTAAATCAGTTGTAAAGTCACATTTCAACCATAGCTTTGGAAGGACTAGAACTTTCTCCATTTGCCAGCATTCATTTAGCCAGGCCTTTCTCCAGCATTGTCAGCTCAGCTCGCGGTGTTCCAGAGCAAACGAACCTGGAAGGGGCAGATTAAACAAACAAATCATTCCTTGTTGATGTTGAGGATTTGTAAACAAAAAAGAAAGCAAGCAACAAATTCTTCCCACAGTCTGAACAAATGCCTTCACAAAGCCCATCCTTTGAAACGTATCAGTCTCAATGGAAAAATCCGCTGTTTTGAGTAATCAGTTTAGTCCTTCAGGTGTTTCCGGCATTATAAAAAGTGATGGAAGAATTCAAGGGCTGCAGAGGGGTGTGAGGGCCTGACTGTTTGTTTTGGCTCTTTCCAGCATGTGTAGGCATTTCCATTTCTCTCGAAGTATCAATTAAGCCATATTGACTTTTATTTCTGGAAATTGGAAGCCTTATTCTCCCAGCTAAATAAAGAGCATGATTGTGGTCTTGTCAAACCTTTTCATCCATTTCATACCTTTGCTCTTATGCTTCTTAAGTCAGGATTTATAGGATAAAACCGCAGCCAGCACAACTCACATGGATGCATTTAAAAATAGGTTGGTGCACCTGGAGCTGTGAAAGGTTCATTATGAAGATTGAGACGTTCGTGTTAGAAACATGCTTTCTGAAACTCGATCAACATCCACAAATGTAAAGACCTGGCATTAAAGGCACCGTGCTGATTTCTCAGCTGATTAACTGGCTGTTATTGAAATACTAAATTTCAGCAGCACGAGAGCATCAAGGACTTGTATTGATGCTGTACAGATGGAGTTGTCATCCAAGTGTCGTTCAGGGAGAAAATACTTTCACAGTTTTGACATAATGCCTTCTTAGTGTGGGTGGTTTTTAGTTTCAGGCTGCTTTTTTTGTCCTTTAAGAAAACCTTGTGGAGCTGCTAGCTTTTTCAGTCCCCTTCATAGCAAGGTGTGCAAAATGGAACAACGTTGTGTTTTTTCTGTCCTCATCAGGGTGAAGGCAGCACAGAATGAATTAGGACAGCAGATCCTGGCTGACTTTGAGGAAGCCTTTCCTTCCCAAGGTACAAAGGTAAAGTTCTCACTTGCTGAAAACTTGCCAACAGAATTGTCCTCAGCTTCTGTCTCATTTTACTTCTGGATCATCGTGGTGACTTTCAAAGTCAGACTATTGTTAGAACACACCTGTTGTAGTGAGGTCTGCATGCTAGTTAAGGAATACCCCAAACACTGTGTATGTGACCATATAGACTGCAGTGGGGCCATGAACCCTTAGCATCTAACCCAGGTGTGTCTCCCCACATTACTGGTTATTTGTCAGACACAAAAGATCTTTGCATGTCTAGGGGAAGCCAAGCACCAGCTGTCTGTTGACACGCTGCCATCAAATTTGTCTCTGGTTTACTCAGCACAGATACAGATCTGGGCAAAGGCTAAGGCAGCAAGCCTGCTTCCCCCAAATTATGAATCCAGACGTTTGGGAGCAATATGGGAATAGGTGTGAAATAGAGTTGATTCTAAAGAAAATGCTAGTTCTGTCTTCCAAAATACCAGTTCTACTGGTTTCTTCACAAAACTAACAGAAGTACAGAAAGGAGGAAAGTAGTTGGAACAGATTCTTGGTGAAGGGCGGATCTGTGTGTACATGAAGCAGCTTCAAAAGAGCATTGTTTTGTTTTTTTTAAAAAAATGCTTCTAAATCTTTTGTATTCTCCACTATCCTCTTCATATGGGCCAGCACAGACCAGCAGGTGCTGCTTTGTGTTGCAAGCTGATCATTCCCAGACTATATTTTCCACATTTTTTTGGCCTTCCTTTTGCAGAAAAGAGGTTGTCCATGGCAGCCCCTTTCCTTTAGCTGTTTTTCAGAATATCTAGGACAATTAAAGGTTTTGCAGAGGAAATGGGATGACTGTTCTTATTTGTGGAAGGAGGTTGCAGTACTTCTACAGTAGTTGAGCCACAAAACAACTTTTATGGCCAGGGAAACGGAGGGAGCTCAATTTTCATCCAACAGAAGAAAGATGGTTAAGTGATAACACTGAGAGCACGAAAAGAGAGTAATGGAAAAGGATTAAAACAAGATAACGTGGATGCAGTACAATTTACAATTGCCCTTTCTGTTGTTTAACCTTAAATCATCTGTTTGTTTTGACAGAGACCCGGTGGACCCAGCAATGTCCTGCGTGATGCATGTCTCGTCGCCAATGTCCTGGATCCCAGAATCAAGCAGGAAATCATCAAGAAATTTATTAAACAACACCTCTCAGAGTATCTGGTCCTTTTCCAGGAAAATCAAGATGTAAGGAAAGCATTGTGAGCTACATTGGGATTTTGTAAATGCTCCTGCAGAGCAGAGCAAAATGCAAAGTTCGTGTTTCCTGTGACAATCTGGGTTTGACCTGAGAGCTGGGAACAACTGACATGGACAGGCTGGTGGGTTGGGAGGCTACCAGAATGACTTCCTCTCCTCTTAGAGCTTAAGTTCAGAGATCAGCACTGTAACAAATAAATAAATTCAGGTTAGATGTGCTTTCTGCCCTCTGAAGTGTTGGAAGTCTATTCTGATAGTTGCAAACCCAAAAATCTTAAAAGTAAAACAACACTAAGAGGAGGAAAAGGGCGGTGGGGGACTCCAGGAAACGGATCAGTCTTTGTAGCTAATTTTTAAGCTTCTTGTCCTGATGATAGAAACATTCCATCCTGTGCATGTTGCAAGAACTCCTTTAGAAATATGTAGGAACACAACCCCAGAGTTTGAAAAACAGTTGGTTTTTGGGAATCCAGGAGTTCCTGCATTCTCATCCCATTCACTTGAACCTCTCTGCGAAACAAAGCGGATGGTAGGACTGTATGGATTTATTATCGGGCTGAGTTTTCAGCAGTGCCTTCGTGCAAGAGGAGATTTTCAGTCTGGCATGAATTTGGACACTTCTTGAATTGTTAGCAGCTGCTGCTGTTAAAGGTGGTGTTGTCCTCCTCAGGTCGCCTGGCTGGATAAGATCGACAGGCGCTACGCGTGGATCAAACGTCAGCTGGTGGACTATGAGGAGAAGTACGGGCGCATGTTCCCCCAGGAGTGGTGCATGACGGAGCGCATCGCTGTGGAGTTCTGCCACGTCACCAGGTAGGCTCATGGTGCTCCCTGGCAGAACCACGTTCCTTCAGAAGAGGATTGTGGCATGTCTTCTGCCAAACAGGACAC